>OX465291.1:21935000-24335000 GCA_949987695.1 Merzomyia westermanni
GCAAGGCTTCTGTTTTTTGCAACCCGTTTGAAAAGATTACAACTTATATAACACGAATACAAACATATGTAGGAATATACAGTTGCGTTCAATATAATAGTAGTAAAATTAAATTGGATATCGCACGACGAACTAAAAAGAAGCTGTGTTTCTAATAATTTTCATTTAAAACAAAACGAATTCTGTAACAGAATCCACCTAAAAAAGAATTTCAAAGTTTGCACAAAGTTTAGGAAAGTTAATTGAACTTTAAAAAAGTGGCAATAAAACTCTGCAAATGTCTTGCCAGAATTTCTGCAAAATTTTTGAGTACTTAGTGTTGTAAACCGATCAATTTTAACATAATAATGTGCAAGTCAAAACTCGCTCAAATATTTTCCTGAATTTCTAGAATTTTTATTGAATTGTTTATTGAGGCTGTTAATAATTTTCTTCCATACAAAAAAAAATTTTTTTCATGCATTCTATGGAAGCAATCACTTAACACCCTAAACGAAAAAAATTCTGAAAATTCAGGGAAATTTTTGAATAATTTCTAACCTGTACATTATTGTTCTTAAATGTATTGGGATACAAAACTGCATACTCAAAACCTTTCTAGAAATTCTGCCCAAAAAACTTTAAATTTTGATGGCCATTTTTTAAAGTTTAATCAAATTTACTGAACGTTATTTAAACTTTGAAATTTCGCTTTATTTTAAATGAAAATTATTAAAAACGACACTTATTTTTATTTCGTCAAACGATTTGCAATTTTATTTCACTACTATTATATTGAACATAGCTGTATGTACAGGTTGCAACCAACAGCTGCTTTAGCATTTTGATGTGTCGTTTCACCATTTTTATTATATTATAAAATTTTTTTTTTGCCATAGTCTCAGTCTTCCACATTGCGTATTTACAGCATTTGAACTTTTTTATAGTTTCGTTAAAAAGAATAACACAAACACAGGGACAATAATATTTTTCGGCTGTTTCGGCAACATTGTTGCATTTGTAAGTTGTGTTTTCTCTTTTATTTAATTTTTGCTATGATTAGTTTGCGCTTAACGGCGGGTTTGCTGATAAAAGCGTTAAGGTTCATTTATGGTGCTGTGGTCCGGTTAAGTTAATGACTTGGCTGACATTAAAAAATTATAAAATAAAAAAAAAACCGAAATCCGAACTACATTTATCGGTGCACATAAATTGGAATTAAGTTAATTTAATGTAATTTCATAAAAAGTTGCAAATTAACTGTAAACTTGCGTAATCAGCCAGTTTTAGCATTACTTTTGCTCACAATATTCAAGTTAAGTGTCTGATGAAATGAGATTGAATTGAAGATTGAGCTCGATTTATTGAAAATTAAGTAGTGCAGACAAGTTCAGATATTTCTAGGTAAGAGTTTACTATATTACAATATCCCGGGAGAATTTGAGCCAGAAAGTTTCCCTGCAAAAACGAAACTGGTAAAATGAAAGTTTCCGTATTTCTCCCATCACGCTTTAAGGAGCAGCGGTAGACGTTTTGACTGTTTCTTTTCTCACGTTCCTGTGTGTGTGGTTTTACATCTCGCTCTTTCTCATTTATTTTTTGACCTTAGATAAACATATAGTTGTACTCCTCACACTACTGTCACAGTGTGTAGGTGTTGTTGAAAGCCAGCAGTGCCGGTGCTGGAAGTCACCGTAGTGCCTGTGAAGATGTCTCATTATTTTCCAATGCAGCTCCTCAACGTCAAGCAGTTCTCTACTAGGAAGTTTTCATGTACATCAACTTAGTGCCTGTTTAGCATTACAGAATGTACTTTAATTCTCAGTATATTTTTCTCTGGCTAATTAAGTGATTTTACGGCGTCAACACCTAAGTGCGGGGTTCTGAATGGCCTGCGAATTCTTCTGTTTTCTATCGGCCTACCTCGGGCAGATCTTGATCACGCATAGCTCAGGAATATCCAGCTGATTTCCTTTTACGTTGCCAACAGCTCTTGTTTATGTTTTCCCCAAGTAGGGCAAGTCTACAGAAATTTGGTGCGTGTTTTTTCGCTTGAGAAAGCGACCATATTATTAAAGTCGCCGTGGTGTGGAGGTAGTGTTGCCGGCCTACCACACCGAAGGTCCATGGTTCGAGCCCTGGTACAGGTAACATCAAAAGTGATTTGAAAAAAGTTTTTCAAAACGGGGTCGCCCCTCGGCAGTGGTTTGGCAAACTCTCCGAGTGTATTTCTGCCATGACAGGCTTCTCAGCAAAAATTCGTCTCCTTTGTAGATGCCGTTCGGAGTCGGCAAAAAACTGTAAGTCCCACCAATTTGTAGGGAAAATTCAAATCGGCACACCACATACTGGAAGAGAAGCTTGGCGCAAAAATCTCTTAGGAGGTTTATGATGATATACCTGTTGTATATCGCGCCATAAAGAAAGAGAGATGTCAGGGTCAAGTTCCCCCAACTAAACAAAAACCAGATAAGACAGGCAGATAATTGGAACCAATGTAAACTCGCAACATTTCCTGGTGGGGAATGGAGTCTGGAAATGCTAAAATTTAATAGTAACGAGCACGACTCTGTGACACTACTGGGCTTGGAATTATCATTATTCATCTAGACAGGCTCCGCCGGTTGCTCAGATAATTTTCGGCAGTGTCTTTGAGGATTTTAAAAACCTTTAACAACCTCAAGGTCAAGAGGCCACTTCTGAGGTGAATAGAGCTCTTTGTTGTGACTTTCGCCGAATTAGACTGCCACACGCCAGCCGTTAAACGGTTGGTGCTGTGAATTTTACGGTCATTCTCACTTCGGCAGAGTTGGGTGGTTAAAAGTAATTTATGGCGTCAAGAATTGGAATCTTAATCAAATGTGCTACAGCCCATTCGAAATTATTTTAGAATATGATGTAGGATGCCACATTATCTCACGACAAAGCATACCAATGCTCTAAAATACCAAATTACTCAGAAAAAGTACTATTTTTAAACTAGAGCTTAGAGCTAGAATATATATTATAGAAAATATATTATTTCAATTTTACTGCTCTAGAAATCGAACCCATGACCTCTTTAATGTGGCTCTCGTACTTATTTACTATGCCTGAAGGAATTTGAGTTATTTTCACTATCGGCCGCCGTGGGGGGTGGGGTGGTATTTTGCTGGCTTACTATGCAAATAGGTCCCAGTCACCAGTAAATGGCCTTCGGCAGTGGTTGGTAACCCTCCGAATATAGTTCTGCATTAAAAAGCTTCTCAGCAAAAAATCGTCTGTCTTGGCAGATGCCGGTCGTAGTCGTAAGAAACAAATTTCATCAGCGCACCACAAACTGAAAGTGATGTTCGGCGTTGAAATCCTGGGAGATATATCGCAACAAATTATCTTGTAGGATATATCTTATTTTAGACAAAAGTATTCACTGTCGGATTCTAATTTAGACATAAAGCCCAAACCCCGTTTATCAAAGCAATCGCTTGTATGGGGGTTGTATGTTATATTGGTATGCCCCTGCTGGATCCGACAAATGATATATATATAATAAAATGGTGAGAGAGTACCAAATTTTAGGCGAATATCTGTGTAGGTTAGGTTAGATTAGGTTGAGAGAACACGAAAGGGATATAACGCGCTTCCACTTGGAGACACTTATTTGTGAATACAGTCAGTATGTGCCGGATGGAGACACATTTGGCGAACGAGGGATTTTTCATTTAATCCTTTTTAAACAACTTGCGCTCCCATATATACCTAAGAAGGAGGGAAAGATCTACTTCCCTCATCTTGCAGAGATATCGATAAAGCGTGCTTCTAAAAATCTGAGTCGCCATTACTGTAGTCCTGGGAAAGTGGTGAATCGGCTCCTCTTCCTTCCCAACCTTCTGCATGGATCACTTGTTGATATGAAAGGTCGTCGAAGTATTCTGGTACGAGAAGAGATACAGGTACGGTACAGGTATTTTAGGTAGTTTGGAACTCATGCCAGATTTTTATATACGAGTATGTTACAGCTACTTAGTTGGCGTTATTGCATCGTTAATACACCAATACCTGATTTTGCGTCGTGGTTACTTTCCAATAAACACGACGCAAATTAAAACGAAGCAAAGGTTACGAAAATACTTTTTTAAAAGAAAATTGAACAAAGTTAACATTTAAAACACAAAAATAATAGGTCTGTTCAATAACAAAAAATTATTACTGCAAGTTACAAACTCTTACTAACTTTTTCTGTCAAGTATTCACTAACTCAAAAAGTTTGTAAGAGAAAAACAAATGGTGAGCGTAAGAGTTTGAGAGACTTACTAATTTTTACTAGTAATTTTCTTGCTCGTACAAATTTGTGAACTCAAAGGGTTTGCTGTCAAACCCCTTTAAACAAAATTAATAAACATTTTTTTTTTATTTTCAAAAAATCAAATAACATTTAACTTTATATAAATGGATAGAAAAGGGAAGTGTTCTATTTTGTGCTAAATTCATTTTATTTGTAAACTCTTTATATGCTTGTTGGCAGGAGGACGATCCGATTCCTAGACAACGTAGCGCAGTGCCAGAAGGACAAATTCTTTCCCTTATCAAAAAAATAGGAAGTGGTTATTTTTTAAATATGTCTATCTTTTTCTTTGCTTACCAATTTTTGTTCATTTACTTTTACTTAAAATTTTTCTCTTCTAATTTCATTTAAAAGTAACATTTTTCTTAAGTATTTACTGGAAAAGTGAATGAACAAACCTAATATAAAATTTTATTACATACATACAATTAAACAAAAATAATAAATTCTATTAAAACAAAATTAAAGATTCAATTAATTTATAAAAACAAAATAAAAATTAATCACTGTCTGATGAGTCCATAGTGGCTGTTATCGTAAGTCGGTTTCTTTTCAGTTAGAAAGGGAATCCCCGAGTTTTGATGGCACGGTGCAATTAGATACAAAAGTAGTGCCATCTTTCAGAAAAAAAATGATGGTGCCAAAAAACTTCAAAAATAAAAGTTAAAGAATTGAACCCAAAACAACGCAACTTCGAAAATCTAACGACGCACAGTGAAAATTATTACTAATTCAGCAGTGACGCAACTTCGAAAAAACTCAAAACGAAATGACGCAAAGCGATGTATTGGTGTACTCGGTTTCACCCAAAACTTAGACTTCCTTACTTGGCTCATATCATGTCAATTAGTCATAATACTTTTTGTGAATAAAAATTGCAATTAATCTCCAAATATCTGTCAATAAATGCCGCAATACAAACAAAAAATAATAATAATAAATTTGTTTATTTGAATTAGCCAGCAACAATGTTGCAACACACAAGCGCATACTCAATGCAGCGGTAAATAATGTGTTAATACGATCGCTATAACCGGCAACCAACAACAATCGTTGCTACGCGTCGTCAGTAATAATCAACGCCACATACTTCGCTGAATATTGTAATTGTTTTTAAATATATGTAAATACATATGTGTGTGTGTATATGTGTTTGTATATGTTTTCAGCAATTTATTGAAGTTTGAAGAATTTAAAGTTTATACACAGTAATTTAAACATAAACATAAGCAATCAACTGTCTGTTGTTGTGTCTACAAATGTCTACGAGCAACAATGTTGCATATGGGCAACACACAACAACAACAATCAATACATTTGTATATTAAGTGCCTTTCGTCATTTAGAGCCGGTTAACTGAATTGTTTACTGACCATTGTAGACGTTCGCGTACCGTACATTTAATGACCATTAACGGCATGAAATGTGACACAGGAAAGAAAGCCACACTAAAGGAGTTGCGGTATTTAGATTAACATGAAATATTTTTAATTGTTATATGAGTCAAATAAATTTTTTTTTTTTCGAAATTTTTATCTAGAGCACATTTTGTTTGACATTTTCTAAACTGTTTGGGATATGTGAACTCGAATTTATCGATCCAGATGAGTTCAGGTTTTGAGTTCAATTACTATAATTTTGAGATAGTAGTTATATCTCTCTATAATTTTGAGATAGTAATTATATCACAGCTGCTGAACTTTTGAACTTTTTACCAACGAAAACCTTCCCCAAAGAAGTTTTAAGAAACGAAATTTTAACGATTTCAAATCAGTTGACCAGTATGGCCACACACTAACGTCATACAAGAATCATCTAATTCATGTTATCGAAGCAAAAGTATCGGTAAGGTACTCATTTTAAGTATAGCTGGGTACTATCAGTACAGACATTGCGGTCATTTTTATATGTGGGTTTACTAACCAACCCGGTGCAATAATTATCTTATTTGAATTTTTCATTTGAAAAGGTGGCAGCCCTGTAAAAAGGTTCCATTGGCAACAATTAAGTAGAATATCTTGAAATGTAACACATTTCCTTTGTTTAAATTCGTCCAAATAGGAAAAGTCGTTTTTGAGTTAATCGCGAATTTGATAGAAAATAAATATAATGGGATTAGGTGGCAACTCTATCTAGAACTATATTAAAAAATAACGACGTAAATAGCTTTCGTTTGATACCCACATTGCATATCGCATTTCATTGCAAGAAAAATCACATAGGTGGCAACCCCCTAGTGTAGTTCACTATTTACATACCAAATTTAATCGAAATCGGTTGAGCAGTTTCCGAGTGAGTGTGGATACACAAATATACAAGTTGTCGTTAACAACGTCTAATCGGTTCTTCTGGAGCTCGTGTGGCAGCCACGTCTTTCCCTATATTTAAGGTAGTCGATTCCATAGCATCCGTCAGCAAGATTATGTATCGTAATCGTTTCTATCTAGCATCACCCTAAATACTTCGTTGGGTTGCGTGATTTGAGTAGCAAGGAAAGTTAATGCTCCCACAGTAACTCTGTAGTAAATATCTGGTGGCAATACATGCACTAGTAAACCTACACTGCTAAAAATTGCAATGATTTTTTTAACACCACTGCATTTTTACGTGTTGTACTTTTTGCTCTGTTGTAAGCCATGTTATTATTATTTTTAAATATTAAATTACGAATTCGCATATGGCAAGGCTTCCTCTCTGCTGATCATAAAATCGTATTAATATGTGCTCATTTACTCAAGTAGGTAGCTTGTAGTAATAGAAATGCGTACTTGGAATAAATACAGCTCGCTCAAATCGCCAGTTGTGCACATTGCTAAGTTGCAGATGTTGTTGACTACCAATCAGCATTGACGATTAGCACGAATTAAGAAGTGCAAGGTAAAGTTGTGCTGTGAAATGTAAACACATTCATTTCAATGGGCAAGGCAGTGAGCAGATGATCTGAGAAAGCTTGAAATCCAGAATGGCCAGCAGCAACCAGGCGATCGCAAGACATTAAATAAAATAATTTATTGCAAAGCAGGCTAGAGAAACTTTTTTTTTTTTAATTTAAAATTTTTATTTCATTAATTTGCTCATGCAAAACATTGGCAGTTTTCTTATTTATTTTATTCACTCACACATCGAGTAGGTATGGTGCATGTTTGCATGTTTACAAGTCGATGTGCGCTTTGAGCACTATGCGTTTTCCAAATAAACAAAGAATTGCGAAAGTCTGCAAGCGTACAGTGACGTTCACTTAAAGAGCACATGGTAGATAGGTAGGTAGGGTGCATTGGCTACTAGTAAGTGAACTAGCACACATAGGCCCCTGAGGTCCCGTTGTGATACCACATGGATCTGAATGACCCCCTACTCGAACCATTTTGTGGATTCTAATACGCCGAGATGATGGATGATACCAGACCCCAGATATTTCAACCTAATGCCCCACAGCGCGGGACATTCACATAGGAGGTGCCTCACAGTTTCAGGCTCTTCCTCATCCCTGCAGCTTCTGCAGAAGTCATTAAAGGGAATACACATGTCTACCTAACTCTATATGCCCCGTTCTAGGTTTGAGTAGATCTTCCGACCTACTCGCACTAATCTCTGGGCATACCAGTTTTGCATGACTACAGGTTTTGATCTTATCTCATCTGTCACTTGCTATTTGGAGGAACTAATACCTCGTTAAGAGCTTACTGGTGGCGAGCGGCATGCCTAAACCCCTCCAGGACTGTGAAAGCGGAGCGGATGTGCCCCCTCTAGCAAGCTCGTCTGCCATCTCATTACCCGGTATATCCCTGTGTCCAGGCACCCATACCAGGTGAATCGAGAGTTGCTCAGCCATCTCATTGAGAGATTTGCGGCAGCCCTTCACAGTCCTGGAGTTACATGTACTTGCCCCTAGCGCCCTAAGAGCTGCTTGATTATCAGAGAAGATGCAAGAAATTTTGTGTACACAATCAACAAAAAAACTCATCATGAGGATGGTCATGCCGCCGGATGGCGGTGCATGCTCAATGTTATTTTAAATGTGAACAGAACTAGGATTTAAGCTGACACAAAATCCAGCGCTCTCTTAGCTTAATGGTTAGCACAGCATGCCAACATTTCTCTGATGAAGAAGTCTAGCAGTTTCCGAAATGTCTCTAAAAATTTCCTATTCTATTATATTAAAAACTTTTAATAATTAATTAAAAATAATTATGAAAAAAAAAATAAAAACCAATAATAATTTTCATTAATAAAGAGAAAAATTATTATTATTGGCCTTGAGCTCGTTTGTAGTCATGGTACTTTGCAAATGTACAGGCCGTACAAAAAAAAAACAACAATTCAATTCAATTGAATGGTTGGTATACAAAAAAATAAACAAAATAAAATAAAATAAAATAAAATACAATAAAATAAAATAAGATAAAATGAAATAAAATAAAAAAAAAAAATAAGTAAAGTGAAATAAAATAAAATAAAATAAACGAAATGAAATAAAATAAAATAAAATAAAATATAATAAAATAAAATAAAATAAAATAAAATAAAATAAAATTAAATAAAATAGAATAAATAAAATAAAATAAAATATAAAAAACAAAATAAAATAAAGAAAAAGTAAATAAAATTAAATAAAATAAAACAAAACTTAATAAAATAAAATAAACGAGCGAAAGTCGCATCCTTATTTTATAAGAAATCTAAGAGTGATTTATTCGCGCTTCCACCGATTTAGCGCCAGCAATCGTTTAAGTTTGGCGAGCAGTGGAGTCCCGATTTAGTTTAATCCCAGTAGAGATTTTTATTTAAGGTTTCATGTTCAATACATTAGGGCTAGACTTATGACCCTTTCCATGTGAGCTAAACACAAACCAGCTGTCGACGAAGGTATTTATGCAAATTTCACTTACCATGATTGAACTACAAAAATAAATTTGAATTATGGTAAGTGGAGATAGTTCGAAAGCCGCTGTAATGTGACATATTACAGGACAACAATGAAATTAAAACAATATGCCATTTTTGGCTTGATTTAGTCTAAACACTCCAATATTACCCAAATGATTGGATTTGTGGTTGGTATCTATGATTTTTTTGGACTAAGATTTCAGTGAAAATTTTCATTTGTGAACCGTTACATTTTCTGACTAGTGTGACGTTTAACGGCTGGGTATATACACATATAAATGGTTATGTTTACCTTGTATTTGCATTTAAAGGGTATCTCTTCGAATTAGAAATTGCGCTACGATGACCAGCGTACAAGTAACCGCTCCTCCACATCATTTTGACTAGATGACTGGGTGACACGGTGGCACAACCATAGTGTGCCACAGCACCCACGGGCCAACAACAAGTCAAATCCAGCATACATGCAGTGATGGCACTCAGTCTTGCACATAAAAATACACAAACGTACACTTCTTCTCCCTACAAAAACTGTGATCAGTCTAGGACGACTGCAGGATTAGTTGAAGAGGGTTGAATTGCCATAAGATGATACTATTTGCATCCATTAAAGCACAAAGGAGTACTGTCGGCAAGGTGCGCTTTATTGGTCTACGGGTTCTGTGGGACATGACTGATTTCTAATAATAATTAGTGCAAACTTAGATTGACTTATCGCAACTGTATCCCAACTGCAGACGAAATTGATTAAACTCGGCCCACTTTCTTTAAAGATCAGTCTAGCAACCTTTGCAGGGCGCTTAGGCACACACATGCTTACATACATATCAGATGCGTTTATGTTAGGGCTGTTTAGGTGGGGTGGCGTATGTTAAAAATTACCGCTAAGCAAAACTAGTGCAACTTCAACTAAACAACAAACTTTCGTTGGCTACTGGAAAGTCACGCCACTCCCAACATTGCTGATGGCATCGTCATCGTCCTTACTAAAGGCGCACCGCACTTAAATCATATCTTTTGCTCGCGACTTTGCTATGCCGGCTTGACAAGATTTTATCCGAAGCAGCATACATTCTCCTCGCTGTGCCGTTGTTGCCTGACATTGACGCGGCTGTGTATGTGAACGAGAGCTTCGATGTGTATGTGAACGCACCGACGCATTTACGCTACTTCCTTCTTGTACTCATGGCCTTCTTTAAATGCTATGTATTCTATTGCTCTTATTGCTCCTAAACCGTTTACTTGTTGTTGCTGTTCATGCCGCATACAGAGCTCTTATTGACCATTGGACAGTTGGCATTGGCCCCACGATAAGCTGCAGCCAAACCGGCATATTCTTTCGGTGTTCTATATAAAAAGCTTACTTGTGTTTGTTGGTGGTGTGTGTGCGCCTCCCTGGCATACGCATAGACGGACCAGTGCTGTGTTGACGTAGGCAAAGGATGCAAAACCCGCATAGACGCAGTGCTGGTATACACTCAGAGGGATGTGAAATATGGCAAATAGTTTCCTGTATATCCTTGCGTATCCTTGCCATTGCGCGCTCTACTGTATTCCTCAGTTTGTGAGCCAATATTCGTATGGAGTTTGTGCATAACCCTCAGTTTTTGCTTGTTCCTCCTTTTTCTTTTTGGGGTGGCTATTGTTTTGTTGTTGTTACAGCTGCCAACATCGCAGGTTTTTCGCAATCTGTAGCCAGTGCGAGCGCTGTTTTCAATTTTTTTTCGCCTTTAACCACTTTCTTCCACTTCTTCTTCAGCTTTTGTGTACAACCCCAAGCTGTGCCAGCCAATAACTGATTGGTTGGTTTTGTGAGTTGCGTTGGAGGATCTTCATAGGCTCTAGAATGAAAGTACATATATTTACTACATATAGATATGCATATTATATAAAATATCAGACGCACATTCATCTTTTTAAATCTGCTCCATGGGAGAAGGAAAAAAAAGAAAAAGACAAATAAACAAAAAAAATATTCCGAGATTTTTAAAAAATTTTAGTTGATGATGGATTTAGTTTAACTTCCTCTACTCACCTTGTTTCCGTTCAAGCATACTTAAGCAATCAGGAATAACAGCACCTTATGATTCTCGGTTCTAAGTTCTACTACCCGGACTCTGTTATCTTTGATGAGGTGTAGACAAATGTACCAAGCCTCTATTCATTTGGAGAAAAGTTGCCTTGTTTTACTTCAATCACTTTTGAAGTCCGTATAGGTATTCTGATTTCCATCGACGAAAAAAGGTTTAATTTAATGGTTTGAACGTCTGCCACCAGATAAAGTATAGTCTCATTCACATTTGGTCCCGTATGCATAAGATGGCAGCCCTTGAAAAAATGGTGTAAAGTGAGTGGTTCAACTTTCGTTGGATCTTTCGAAGGAGGGCGCAACGTAGAGCAAGCCTCAAATCGCCATAAGAGTGCATCAAATTCTTCAAAGTAAATTTGTGAAGGCCGCTTTTTTTTTTTTGCAGTGGACTTTGAAGCTCTTTAATCCGGTTTCTCACAAACGTTACATCTATGGAGTGGCTGCGAAAATGCAAAGATCGCGACAAGTTTTGGGCCTCATATTCTGAATGTCAGACGAGGAAGATCTCATCGGCAAAAATTCAAAATTTTTTTCCAAGCCACTATAAATATTAGAAAGGATGGCTTTTATACTTCTAGCTCAAACCAATCTAATATATGATAACGTAACCGTACTAGAAATAATTCAGTCCTTAAAGAAGCCCCAAAACCAGAAGTGTTTTGTTCAAGACGATGTGTCCAAATTAGTATTTAAACTGGATTGCATTTATAGGACGCTAGGGCACATTCCAACATTCTTGCCAGTTTCGATTCATGGCTCTTTATAGTTTTGATACCGTCATTAGCTCCAGCTAGGAATGGGGTAAGGGGCTAATCTCGTGCAGTTGCCCGTTGAACTTGTTCACAAATAGATCGAAATTGTAAGGTTGGCGTGGGACATTTATGTCAGGACCTTGATTCTAATGCTGCCCTATAATTGTAGCCTTCCAAACGGATGTCTGCGCAACCAGTCCGGTGGCCAACTATCGTGCCGGTTTCTTATCACCGCTAATTGCCGTTTGGATAAGGATTTACGTACCGGAATGGCTCGGGTATTAACCAAACAAGCGACCGGTCAGTATAAGCGTCCAGAAAATATAACAAAACTGGCCCACCTGTGTTTATTAGAAAACCCTACCGGCTGCAGTTGCTTGGCTGATGAAAAACCTTTGCTAAAACTTGGCGAAGTTTCTTTGGCCGTAGGCTATTCTTTTCTCAGGGTTAGTTATCTCTTTTCACAACGGATCTCTATGTTTTCGAAGGTGTTCAGTAGAAAATTTATTTTGGATGACTTTAAAGTTCAAAGGTGCCTGCTATCTTCTCTCAATATTTGGTTTATATACATAAATAAGTTCCGCCAAATTAGTACGAATATTCGGAATATCTCCAATATGTATGTATACATTCGGCAATTAGAATGTGATGGAAAAGTATAACAAGAAAAGCGGGCAATCAAATGTAAGTTAACGCACTATCTCATACACACACACACACACTTACAGACAAGCAGCAGAAATGATGAAAGATGAACGGATGTCAGACTGGCAAACGGAAACGGATGTTTGGTGTCCGGAATGGCTAAAGTAAATGCCTCGCATACAAAGGAAGAATCGATTTAGAAAAATATTAGAAAAGCTAGAAATCTTGTTAGATGATCGAGAAGATTAGACGCATATGTGTGTGTGTGTGTGTGTGTGTGTGTGTGTGTGTTGGAAGCAATTCGTTTGTAGTAACTAAATTTGTAGGTTATGCCTTTAATACCTCTATTACTTTCTAGCCAAGAAGTGCTGCGTTGGACTGAGCGGGTAATTGAGTATCAGCCTGAGAAGAAAGAAGATCTCAAAACACCTGCCGATACAGCAAGATCGGTCGAAAGTAAGGACGATGTCGAAAGCTGATGAGGCTCAACTCCGCTGATTCTGTGGATCGATGGCTGTGTTGGCACTTTGTCTATCTTGTTCATGCAATCCATCACCTTGGTGACAATACTACTGTTCGCGGAGTAAAAGGATGATATCCCACATGGCTTTCACAGCTGCTGTGTCCTCGACTTTCTCATAGAACCGATGTTAACCTAAATACTGGAAGCGTACTGTTGAATTATGCAGCTTGCAGCTAGGACATTACTTATTGTATTTTAATACCATCATAGTTCTCCAGTACCAATATTGTTAATACCACTAAATAGCACAGCTAAGCTCAATATATCCCTCTATTTATCTGAAGAATGGCTGAGGTTCTTCATAATAAAAAAATTGATGTTGGGTTAGATTAGGTTGACTGGAAATACGACGACGTTTTAAATTAAGACTGGCATCGACCTGGAACAAGTCCCCCGGAGAACAGAGTAATCTAATGTCGAAGTACCTCCATCACAACCTGGGGCAGAAGGATCCCGCTTCTCTGCAAGTGGTAACATTAGCTTTGCGCTAGTTCATTTGACCCGTACACCCCTCTGTTGATAAGCAGACTACAAGTGGCCAGCATAACCCTGAATTATTTGCACCCACCCACGTCCGGCTCACAAATACATAATCGGGTCCAAATATTGGCGGGATAGAGATAGGCGAGGATGTATCCGACCACCTTCGACCGCACAACTCTTCAGCTCATAACTCTGAAAAGAATATCATACCCATAGCATCCCATCCTCTGCAAGCTCGATTGTCACCGTATACAATAATTTGTTCGACCCGGTTTAAAATCGAAGCCGGCAAGAATGTTAGAATAACTGCAATTCAAGAGCCTCTTGCACATATCAAGTAGCTTGGTCAGGCCCGAGCAGTATATCCAGATAATAAAATCTTACACGATGCGCAAGTATGGAAGTTACCAGGAGTTAAAATATTAGCCCCTCCTAAACATGGCATCCGTGAAATGTCGAACCTTTCCGCCGGTCTGCCTACAATCTTAACAATCCTTGTAAGTAGGAAGTTTACTCAATTTTCTTGCAATTTAAAAATTAAACAAATAACCTGTCCGGAAGACGTTTTTGCTCTCACTTCTGACCATTCCATATTACAATATATCACAATACAAAATCACAAATTTGAAGTCGTAACTTTAAAAGGTTTCAAAAAACAAACGAACACGAAAGTAGGATCAACTGAAAAGCCTGCGAAAGTAGTGAATTTCGTAAAAGTTACCAGGAAAACGTACTCGGTTTTGCTTTTGATGTTGCAAATGTTACGCCCCTAACATACATATGGACGTTTGCTTATATAAAGTATATGGTCCGTATGTAGAAAATATATTTTAAAATTTCGCTTGGCGCCTCCGCTTGGATTGGTATTCCGGTTTGGTGGTCTTGCTACTGCGCGAGCACCATGTACGGTTCGTCTCGCTGACGTACTTAATTATTATCTGCAAATATGCAGCATTTTCGCCTGCAAGCTAAAATTTCTAAAACAAAATTAAATCTCAACGTTGTTGTTGTTGGCGCAAAGCTCCTACTAGTGGTTTCAGCAATGTAAGCGACCTGGCACAGATAGAGTCACTCCTCGGTGGGTGCATACATATGTAAGCATACAAGCATACGATATTTGGAAATATTTTTGGTTTGGAGACTGTAGTGAAAGAACAAAGTAGTCAGAAAAAAACTAACCCACAACTAGAATTTTTTGACTAACTTGAAACTACTCCGCAAAGGCCCAAGCTTGAACCAAAAAAGTTAGCAGTTTTGTATAAATATTATATTTATGTTATTAAAACTCCTGAAAGTATCGGAACAAAATTCGGCACAATTGCTACAATTTTTATGGGAAATGTTCCGATGAAAAATGGACGTGTAATAACCACGCCCACTTGTATATAAAAGATTTTCAAAACAACCATTAACGGACGTAATAGGCAATATCTCTGCGAAAATAAAACTTAAAGCAACTATATTTCACATTAAAAGCCTGCGATTTCGAATAAATTCGACATATATACATTATTAAAAATGGGCGTGACCTCTTCTATACTGGATTACTATACCAAATTTTTAATACCACAAATCGAACAAAAATTGAGTTGTCTTAACGAAATTTTGTGAAAAATGTTGACTTTATAACACTTACTGTTTTTTGTGAAAATAGGCGAAATCGCGGCTAGAGCCAAGCCCAGTAAAAAATTTGTGGTGTCGCCCACTTTTCAGTATAAAAACTTTTCCACTTTCGAAGATGATTACACGACATTTTATGTATTCCAATTAAAATTGGCTGGTACCTATTAGGCTTCTTTACTTGTTTTTTTTTTTCAGATTGGTGTCAACTCGGTAAAAACCTCCTAAGTGGCAACACTTATATAAGGGAGTTCACAGTGTAGCAGATAATTTTTATGTGTTCAACATTTCATAGCGAATATACAAAAAAAAAAAAAAAAATATCATTGGCTGGCAACCCTACTTTGAAATATTTTTTCTGATTTCCCTTTGACAGCCATATTTACAAACCTCACACAATTTTTATAAATTCCAAATAGGTGGCAACTTTGTAAACACAAATGGCGACATTTATATAGATATTGTAGTTAAGAACTTATTTTATATCTAGAAGATTTTGACCAAATGTGTAATGTCGTTTTCGAGATGATAGCGGATATGCCAAAAACTTAATATAATGACAGCAAGTGGCAACCCTAGGTTGTAATTCTACCTAGAAATATTTTTGTTCAAATACAACCTCAAGTGTCTTTCTTTTTATACCCATATTGGCATACCCAATAATATTACAATAAAAGTATCCATAAAAGTATCCTGAGTGGCAACACGCAGCTCGAAATTCTTAGAATGTAGTACGCTATCTTCAACAAATCCTTTAAGCCGTTTTCCAGATAGTGTGCGTATACAGATATACAAGAATGGATCGTTCAAAGTTTTAAAATATGTAAATAAATAATAACCAGATTGAGCAGAAAGATTACCCTTATTACATGGTATGTGCAGCAGATAAATTTACGAAATCGATTTGGTACCACGCCCACTTTTATATAAACAATAACTCCGAAAAAAAATAATTTCATAATAGCTCTTTTTCTCACAGAAAATCTCACTATAAGAGGAAAATCGAAAATATATATATTTTTGGAAATGGGCGTGTCATCCCAACTTTTTCGAACAAAAATTTTGTAACGCTCAAATAGCCATAACAAGAAGGGGAGTGTACGTATCATAACAAAATTTGAAAATCGATTCATAACCACGCAAACTTTTGATATCGCTCTCAAAGGAGGGCCACAGTAAAGGTGACAGCGGAAACGAACAGAGTTGTACGATTGAAATGTTAGCTTAGTTAACCTATTTTAACCATCTTAACATGCTTTTCCCGTATTTGTAGTCACCAAATTGCCACGAAGTCGATCGGTTGGTAACCATGCTTACATTCCGCATAAAGTTACAGAGATAAAGCTCTGAAACACATATGAGGTCAATCAAAATAGAGCTCAAGGCTTATAGAACGGACGAACACATTTGTTAACAGGAAATAATAGCTCGGACTTAGTTGACAGCTGAATAAATAATGGCCATTTACACCCAAACCTTAACTCTATTGTTTGTTTTAATATAGTTTTTAATTATAATATACATAATCTATATCTATAAAAATAAATGTCTTTCGTATGACAGCGATGGATGTCTAAACGGCTATACCGATTTTCATTATTTAAAAGGTACTTTTTTTTACCTTCTCTGTGGCAGTGTTGGGCAAAGTATAATTGTTAAAACAATTAATAATTAACAATTAATTATTTGTTAATTGCAACTTCTACAATTAATAATTTTTATTTGTTAATTGGAGCTTTCACAATTAACAATTGCAATGCTCGCAATTAACAATTAATTATTAATTGTGTTTCGCTATAGTTAACAATTTGTTATTTACAATTTTTTTATGAATTTAACAATATACACGCTGCCCTGACGCTATCTGGTATATTATTAGCCGGGTAGTGTGGTGTTTTATTGCGACAAACTTCTACTGCAAGAACATGTAGGTTGTATATATGGCAACAAATTCCTTGATTTCTTTCAAATATCACTTTCGTGAAAATTCTGTGCCCCTGATAAATTGTATTGAATATTTGAATGAAATCAATCAAGAGTTTCCCGGGTAATTGTAAAACATGGTTAATTATTATTAATTACTGCATAATACAATTCAAAAATTAATTAGATTTTTTTAAATTGCAAGTAATTTAATTTTAAATAATTTAATTGCAACAAGCAATTAAAATTTTAATTGCAATTAATTTTAAATCAATTTATTTAATTTCAGTTACTTTAATTGCAATTAATTTCATAATCAATTATTAAATCAATTAAAAATTTAATTGATTAACGGCTAACACTGCTCTGTGGAAGGTTTTTCGATAAAAAAAAGTATTCTAAACTTTAGTTGTTGCTACCAAAAAATGAATAAAGCAGAGAAACGTTTAATTTAATTTAATTTAAACGTAATTTAATGTTTTTATTAGGGTTTCTAGGATAGAGACTGGGATAGCGAGACGGATAGTGATAATGATAGTGATAGTAAAAATGTTACTGATAATGATAGTGGTAGTGATAGTGATAGTGAGGGCGATAGTAATACTGATAGAGATAGAGTAAGTTGAATAAGACATAAAAGATATGAACAGGGAGAAGCAGATAAAGAGGAAGAAAAGGAAGGTGAGCAGGTAGAAGAATATGGATGTAATGAGAAGAGAGAGGAAAGTAAATTTTTTAGCAGAACAACGTCTGCCGGGTCGCTAGTATATATAATAAATGTTTACGGGCTCAAGACCAGTTTTAATTTTTTAGCTGTTTCGACATACAAAAATTTGTATGATTTATTTTGAAATAGTTTGAGAGTAGTATATTTCTATCCAAAATTTCACAATTAACGGCATTCGCGTGTTTAAAAGACCAATTGCTTTTATAAAAGAAACAGTTCTTTGACCAGTTGATTTTAGATTCATACTAGCCCCGAATTTAGCTATAACTATTTGCTTTGACTCTCTTATAAGTATGCATGTTTGTCTAAAATTATAGAAATTAGTGTACAAAAATCGTCCTTTTCGCACGAAAGTTGAAAAACATGCGTTTGTATGAGCAACAACAAAGACTAACAACAACAAACTGACAAGAAATACGAATATAGCGGTTAACTTATCACGTTTCCAATCGCGCACTAGGCAACGAACAACAACAAAAATGTATATAGTACGAATCAAATAAACACACACACATCCACATAACGTCAGAGAAGGTACATGCGAATACGCAATTTGAGCCTACACGCCTTCCAGGCCTATTTCTGAGGGAAAATACTCTGAGCTCGTTGCATGAGATCGAGTTGGTAGAGAAAAGCGACCGAGAACGTTACAATGACTGGAGGGCCAACGCATTGACTGCAGTTTCAAATATTGTTGGTAGAGTGTTATAGGGTGGTTTGGGTGCGGTATGGTCCGAAGCAGACACTTTCCATGCAATTTTGCACGCATTCTAGAATTTCAATTAAAAATAAATCACAAAATGTTACCCACAATGCAGCGTTGCATTCTATAGAGCGTAGAAGAGGTAGTAAGGATGTTGGTGCGCCTAATGCTCATCTCCGCACCAGCTACAATGATGTGGTGCCTACTATGTAGCCAGCTCATCAACGTGGGCTAGTTGTATGAGGCGCTACTTTGGCTTCGACTGCAATGACTTGTGTCCAGTGCTGACTTTCTTTCACCCAGTTGCCATCAGCCACCTATCGCTTGCCGCGACTGCATAATGAATTATACCAAGAGCCTAGTTTTCTCTAAACCCTCAATGCTTACCAGTTTCATAAGGTACACAGTGGGGAGTTCGGTGAAATTTTTTCTTAAAAGTAAATATCTCGTCGATTACTGAAAAAAATTAATTGAAAAGGATTATTCGTGAGTATGAAGATGTCAACCCTGCGTCATCATAAAAAGTGAGTTCGGATCACGGAGATAAATCGATATGCAAAAAATCGATTTTTAAAAAAAATAATCGAATTTTGTTCATAATAAAATTTTTGTATATGAAAACTTCCTATTCGATATTTTTTTGTTAAAAATTTATTTAAAATAACTAATTCGAGTTTTTCGAAAATTATTAATAAAAAAATGTAACAAATGGTCCATTTTCAGATTTCATTAATTAAGATCCGAGTTTTTAACACACAAGCTTTCAATACCCTAATATATTTTGTTACAATCAATTATTACGCGTCTGACAAACAGCAAAATTTACCAAGGTAATTATTAAAATATATGATGCCATTAAAAGAAAATCGATAGTTAATAGAAATAATCGAATAAAGTGAAAATCGATTATTTATTTATAAATCATGGCGGCCGCCCTGGTGTGGCGGTAGTGGTGCCGGCCTACCATACCCAAGGTCCAAGGTTTGAGCCCTGGTACAGGTAACATCAAAAGTGGTTTGAAAAGTTTTTCAAAACGGGGTCGCCCCTCGGCAGTGGTTTGGAAACTCTCCGCGTGTATTTCTGCCATGGAAGGCTTTTCAGCAAAAATTCATCTCCACATTCATGGCCACAAATTGGAAGAAAAGCTTGGCGCAAAAATCTTTTAGGATTATTATGATGTTGTATATCGCGCCATAAATTTATTTATTTTAAGTCATAAGAACATTACGATTTTCCAATAACTAACACCTTAGGTGGTAAATGCCTCGCACAGAATAATGGATGATTACAGCAAAAGATGGGATGGCCCTCATAGTAACCCAAGCGGGTTGGGGGTTAACAACATATCCGTCGAAAACCAATCCACGATGCAAGCCGCGAAATTTCTGCAAACACTCCTACAGAAGTCGGGACAAATGGCTTCAGGAGCAGTCGACCTAACAGCAGAATTTGATTGTTCCAAAGCATGCTGGATCGACATCCGGCAAAGCATTGTCCAATAATAACTATTATGTAAGTACGGGCATTTGCAAGTTGGCGTCTTCCCGAGTATTAGTGGGTGCAATAATGAGGCCTAGAGCTGACACACATTTCCCTTACCTAGTCCCTGGTATTTCTTGCAGGCCTTTGTCGCCAACCTTTGTATTAACGACATCAACCAGTCGACACAAAGTTTTCTAGAGTTTATCATCGTCATTTCTTTGCACTTAACCAGCTAGGCTATTCTGGCCATTGCATTTAACACGCTAGTCATCCTTTATAATCGAAAACTGTACAAGTCACCTGTTGTTTCTACTCAGTCGAGGTCGTCTTCTTCCTCTGCTGCCGAATTCGGGTGCCGGTAGGAAACCCGTCTGGGCTTGAGCTTCTTTGTCCATTATTTTGTTTTTAATTTGCTGCACTTGAATACTCCAATGGCCTTCTCATCTTGTTTCGACACTGTCCATGATTCCGAGCCATACATCAGGACAGGTATGAAGAGAGGCGTATAGAGCGTGATCCTTTTCGTCTAGCTGTATAGAAGCGTATACGTTTGAAGTTCCAATCAGACTGTGATGCTTAAAAAGCAGGCAAGAACTGCAAACGATCGAGGGAGCTGTAACGTATCCAAAATCATGCAGAAGTCGTTTTATAACTTTAGGAAAATTGCTCTTATATCCAAGAACGGGGGGCTGCAGGCTAGGGAAGGGTATACTTACAAAGCACTGCCTTCCGGCATTACATGTTTATAAAGTAGGTATCATCGGTGACAACAGATGTAAAAGTTTCGTGCTGCAGGAGGATGCGGTCGAGCTAAGATTGTTTTAATATTCTTCAGTAAGTAGGCTAGGTCCAAGAAAAATCTTAATATTTGCTACGACGGCAGAGTTTTAACGTGGAAAATGGTTCTTTGCTAGAGTTCTCCAATGGCGTTCAACAAATTTCTGACAACACAGTGGATATTTGCAGTAAATGCGCTTATCCTAACCTAAAATCTCAAAGTTATCATCTAGAGAACCCGCTTTATATGGTTGTTATAAATATATTTTGCTCTCATGGCTAAAATATGGACAACAGCAAAGGAGCCTATGACACATAATTTTGTCACAAAATACAATAAACTGCGCTATTGTAAGTCACCTACAGCATCGCTCACCCTCCAAACTTGAATGCAGAAAACTCGAAAATTACACCCAGCCGTTAGCTTGAGCTGATATTCTGAGCTTTGCCAGTTGATGTGGTCGGAGCCAATGGAGTTGAGTGTGTTCATGTGTATGTGTGAGTGTGTGTGCTATGTTGTTGTTGTGTTATTTTTCTGCCGACCAACAAATGCTGTAGAAATAGAAAATGTGGCGATAGAAAATTCAACGAACGCATTTACGCCAGCACCCAATTTCTCTTTGACAGTCGAATGAATCTAATGGGGTCCAATGCACAAATACATACACACATTGATGGGCGAATGAGGCGCCTAACTACATACATACAAATGCATGTTGAAATATATATTTTTGAGTATTCGCCACACGCACAAAGTGCGTAGTGACCTAGGTTACGTGTGTATGCATTAGTTAGTTAGTGATTTGCAAACCATGCAGAAGTGCACATTACCCAACACAAGAAAATGTGCTAGAGGATGTTAACCTGGGTAGGCCACAGAGACATACTCGGTTAAAGGTTTTCTTGGGACAATGTTTTGTTATGGTTTGTAATGACAGAAACACTACCCGAAGGGTTTGGGGAGTGGTGTCGAAAGTGAGAGTCCTTTGCCGGATATGAACCCTATACGCTCCGGTACCCCTTGCGGTAAATGTCCGACTGTTACGTAAGAGATTTGGTATAACCAGTGAAACCTTTTAGGTCATCTCACATCCTCCGTAAGGAAAAAGAAGGTTGGTAATGTCAAGTGAGTTACACAAAATATTGTGAATACCTTTTCCCCCTACCCAACACTATCCGCCGGTACCTCATCGCATTCCCGTCAGCACCATCAAACGGGATGTGAGGGAAATAACAATATTAAATAACTATGATTTTATTAGTAAAGGAAGTGGGACCGCTACTGGGATCTGTATTGGCTAAGTGCTAGCCAAGTCTTCTATGAAGCTCACCTTACAGTTATAGTCTCATACGTTTACGCAAATGGGAAGCTCCTGTCTTCCGTTTAACCCACGAATTTTAGTTGCTTTTTAAGACAATAGATATATTATAGAGTAATCGATTTTTCTCGCTCGAGATCATATCTCTCTTAGACTACTGCAGTGCATTTCAAAAAGTTAATCTGTCTAGATGAAGGAAGCGAATCGCTCTTTCTGAAAATATATTAGTTTCGACGTTCTTACAATTCACCAGATCTCATTAAGGCGGCACATTAAGGTAGTAACAACTTTGTACTCGTGGGATGAAAACCCTCCCTTCTCGAGACAAAAGCAATGGTGTATCACATTTCTTGTTAGAGTTTGTTGGTAGCAGCGCAGTACAGATCATCACATATAGATCATAAGGGGTGAAGCCAAGGTTGGCTGCTTTCTCCCCTTCTGTGGAGGCTGATAGTAGACAAGTTCCTACAAATCCTCTCTGATAATGGAATCCGATGTCAAGGTTATGCGGATGACATTGTCATACTACAAGCTTCTATGGAAGCAACATTTCGAGAGGTACCGCCCGGGCCTCCTAAGATTGATGTACACCATGATAGTGAGCCCTTTTATTACCTATGGCTAGCATGTGCATCAAGAACAGCACGTTCGACAGAGAAGCAATCACTCACCAAAATCCAGCGCCTAGCGTGTGTCTGCATCACAGGCGCAATGCATACATTTCCTACCGGGACTATTCTTGATCTACTTTTACTACACGTGGTAATATAGCAGTCGGCCCAGAGAATTTTTTTGTACATGGTCACGGAAGGTTAAGGCAAATTTATATCACCTAGCGACATGATGAGACTGAAGAAATCCATACCGATATCTCAGCTGCCAAAGGACGACAATGTCAAACAGATAATCTTCGAAAAGATACTGAGGGTATAATTGGGAGACAAGTTAACCTGAAAACAGACCTGAGAATAGTCCACGATAGACACCATACACCGCTTCCACACAATTGTGTGGTACACGGATGGCTCGAAAGCCCCAGAAGAATTTCGAAGCGGAATATTCAGCCCCAGAGCTTAGTTTTTAGACATATCCGAGCATCTTTCAAGCAGAAGCTTATGCTATATACCACACTGCCAAGGTAAATCTTCGTCGTGAATATAACAATGATCGTATCGCTATACTTAGCGACAGTTAGCTTTCTGAAAGAAGTGGGCTTGGATGACGTGTTGTGAAGAGATGAGGGCACAGTAGACCTTTTTCGCAGTGCTACCCTCAATTTATATCTATCTATCTGCGTCTTGTTGAATCTCTTGGTCTAAAGAATTTAGCGACCCTAAAGCACTTTCTACTACCGATACTTGAATAGATCGCCTAAAATCAGTTCAAACAAATTTTTATTATTTTCCTCAAAAGATTTTCAATGGTATCCCTTGTATAATCTGCCACCGTATACGAGTTGTTTAAAACTCAGTAATCTTCACAACCTTTCTAGTCGAAGGAAAATGCTTGGAATTATTTTTAGGGTTAAATGACTTAATGGTTCACTCTCAAGCCCGTTTCTTCGGTGCGAAGTGAACTTCAATGCACCCTCTCGTCCATCAAGGCATTTTAAACCTCTTGTCTTGAAACAGTGTCGAACCAATTTTGAGTTAAATGTGCCTTTTCGCTGTTTGTGTCAAGATTATAACTCTAAGGGCCGTTTTCTCGACTGCGTGCTAAAATGCATCTCTTCTTTAAACAAAATTTAGTTTTCTCTAGTACTCGTTAGCGTTTTCCCGTCGACATATTTAACAAGCCGCCAATCCAACCTTTAAAATTTGTCGGTTCGAAAAACACAAAACAGTTGGTTGTCAATTTAAATTATTTCAACAAAAAAATTATAAAACAAAGCAAAATTAACAATTCCTAGGAAAAGCGGACGTGCGTTTGCACTGGAAGAAGAATTTGAGGAAACCAGTGAGCGCAGTATAGCCAATAGGACTTTTCGCAACCGCTTCCATTACTCTTAAGAATTCAAATTTTTATAAATTTTTGTATATTTACAGCTGTTTTTGACATTCCCTTTCCTTCCGTCCGCAGTGCTGCCATCTTTTCGAAAATTGTTTACAAGTTTTTAACGGGAGGTTGAGAAAATGACGTATAATTTATCTTGCCGACAAATTTATGCGCCGGTTGGCTATTCCGGCTGCCTTTAACAGGAAGTCGAGAAAACGGCCCTAATTCTGGCACATTTAATATTTCCGACTCGCTTTGTAGCATAAAAAAATCTATTCTTTCCATCCTAAATACATAGCAAATAACTGTTTTCTTTTTCTTTGATTTTTATATTAATTTCTAACAATAATTTTATTATGTTAACTAATTATTTATTAATGTGTAGGGTATCTTATATCTACATACTTTACTTAGCTTATGAAGTATTCTCTGTAGCTGAGCAGTTTAAGATCTCGACGATTAACAAATCAAAGCCTTTCAACGACTCGGCACGAACGAGCACTCCGCGCTTTATGCAGATGCCCTCGCGCCGGTCGGGCGGGATATGGTGGGTAATCCGTTTGGGAGTTATTATTATTGAGAGCTGAAATTTGTGTCGAATCACAAATTAATTATATGTGAGAATAGGATACACATTATCCTAATTTTCCTTGCACTAAAGAGCGTCTCTTATTTTTCGTACAAGATTAAGCAGCCAGTTAATTTCTTGTAATCACTTACACCATTTTTTGCCGGCCATATACATTTGTTTGTATTTACTTAAACGAATATGTGGTACATCGAATATTGCATTGCATTTTATATTGAAGTGAAAATTGTTACTCACACCAACACAAATACATATTTATTACGGTAAGGAGGGGCTTGGTGTTCTCTGGTAGGCTTCTCGTGCACTACGCAATGATCTCGAATACTTAATGTGTATTGTCGTTTTTATTATTGTTGTTCTACAATAGTTTCGTGTCGATGGTTTTTGTTAATGGCAGCTTTGGTCGAAAATGTGGTGCTTGAAATAGCGAAAACGTACAAATTTTAGAAGTTTTGCTTGGCTGTTTGTACATAAATATGTATGTGTGTGTGTGTGTACTTTACTTATTCAGGATCTTTGTTTGCAATTGCAGTGTCGTGTGCGTAGGCACAAAATTCTATATTTACAACCGTTCATTCACATTCAGATTACAAAATATAAGGACTGGTCTTTGCGAATGTTTTGAATTCAATTCCATTGTTTTATGTTCGTATCGGGCTAGTATTCAAAGGCTTAATGAAAATCAATATTTTGCTCAGCGGTTTTCGAATTATTAGTATGAGTGGTGGTTATTGTTGTTCAATATTTTAGAAATTAGCTAACTTAGTTCTAGTACGCATACGGCATCACCTTTCTGGTTTTTATTTGTTGTTGCCTTTTTAAAGGCAAACCACTACACGCAATTTTGCGGGTATTAGGGATAAGCGTAGGCCTTTGCAGGGTGAAACCTGTACGCATCTTCTGGTACAAGAGCGATCGCGGGTTCAGCAATCCGTTTGACAGTCTTAAACGGCTTTTAAATAGCTGAGCCGCGCTGTGTGGTGTCTTTCAACTAAGTTGGATGACCCTTTTTTAAGGTTAAAATAACCTAATTGCACGCATCGAAGATATTCTTTTACGATTCCAGTTCTACTCAGAGACTAAGTCTAGTGAGGGCCAGCCTTCAGCGAAGAGATAGTAAATCAAACGAAATCGAACTTTCCTCCAGGCAAGAGCTTAATCCTTATACCAGATTACACGTCACGGTGTTTCATTGTTATTTTCTTTTTCACAATCCCTGAATATGGAAAGCACGCGCCACCATTACTATGTTAGATAAGATTAAAGTAACCGTTACAGAGGATGGTTTAGCAAAGTTTGAGAAGGTCTCTTGTGATACAACGAACGAAAATACATCGTTACTCCAACTATTCTGAAGAATTGACGAAGCTCCTCAAGTCCTTGACATGAAACTTCAGTCTGGCAGACACTGCAATGATGTGGTAGTCTGCAAGAATGTATTTGTATTTTGAACCGACCAATCCTGCATTTTAATTAAAATGAATGAGAGTATCTACAACTACTGGCTTCAGAAACAAAGCACCGATCAAAATGCATCCAATCATCTCTACTGCTAATATTAACCTCAACCTTATGAGTGTGGCTTCTAGTATCGCCTAGATCTTCACGAAACGCTATGAATACGCGGTATGAGATCGCACCACTATCTCTTTGTCGATTCCAAGGACATTAAATTAGCATCAATTCTATAAATTTCAGCATTTCCTCGCATTCCTTTCTTTACTTACATCCAATTGATTCATCAAATTCGCCATAAATCGCTCTCGGGATTGCAATTGAAGCCAAGTAATTCTAATAACTCTTTTCTAAGCAAATCGTTGAACTTTATTACGTTCATAAATATAAGGGATCTTTACATACATACACATAAAACATATGTAGACTAATATATTTGTATACATCAATTTGAAAAACGAAGCGAAAATAAAATAGTGTACTGACTGTCTTCTTACAGGAGCATAAAAAGGACAAAAGACGAAAATTTAATTACAAAAAATGAGAGTAGAGTTTTTTACTAATACAACGAAAATAACAGTATTAAGCTATTGATACATATTTGTTTAATTCAGACCTGTTAAAGTTGATTAATAATTAGTAATCAAAAAATTTAATTGGAAATGATTATTTTAATAGTTTATCAAGAAAGGGTAATTATTAATTGATTACGATTAGAAATAATCCAAAAAAAATTCAAAAATATTAAAAAAAAATTGCTTTGATTACTTTTGATTTTTTCAGTATTGTTGATGTGTATATATATGTGATTCTGCAACAATACTGAAAAAAATCTAATATAATCAAAAATAATTTTAAAAAAATAAAAAATAATCAAAACTACTTTTTACTTTTTTCCGTATTGTTGATGTTTATATCTACAACAATACTAAAAAAAATCTAAAATAATCAAAAATAATTTTCAATAATAATCAAAACAACTTTACAAATTACTTTAAATTTTTAATAACAATTTTCTAATTAATCAAAAAAGATTCATGATGTCTTACGATTATTAAAAAAAATTTGAAAAAATCAAAAATAATCAAAAAAAGTTGTTTTGATTACTTTTGATTATTTTTGATATTTTTAATAATCGTAAGAAATCATGATTATTTTTTGATTATTTTTTTAATTAATTTGAAAGTAATCATTAAAAATTGAAAGTAATTGGTAATCAATCATTAAATGGAGTATCAAGAAAATAATTTATTAAACCGGTAATCATTATTTAACAGGTCTAGTTTATTTATTTTCTTTTTATCATTAAATGTTACTCATACGCCAAGGCATCTCTCACAAATATTCAGTTCCTAGTAAATACAGCAAGAAATGTTTCGGAACGAATTAAATAGTAATTTTGAGGAATGAAACTCAAACGTTTTGGAAACTTATACCGAAACGGATACTGATTTCGAAGAAATACACTGGGAGCGAAGCGCTTAACAAAGTCGAAACTGAAACGGGAACCGGAAAACTTTGAAAAACTACAACCCATATTAAGTATAAAGGAAAGTTGAAGGAACGAAACCGACACCGATATTAAGTTTAAATAACGAAATCGAGATCAATATTAAGTTGAAAGAACGGGACTGAGACCGATATTAAGAGTAAAGAAGAAAACCGCAACTGAAATACTTTACTAACCCCCATCACGCTCATGAGCCTAAAAATGAACAGTCTTTTCTTCACTTTTGAGAATTCTCTCTTAAACCTGTTTAACCTTTTATTATCATATTTCCAAAACAAAAGTGAAAAAGTGACCTATAACAACAACCTTAATATACAATGGTGTCCACAATAAAAGTAGTGAAATTAACTTGGATATCGTTTGATGAAATAAGAAAAAGCTTTGTTTTTAATAATTTCCATTTAAAATCTAGCGAATTCCATAACAGAAATGACATAAAACGAGATTTAAAGTTTAAGCAAAGCTCAGGAAAGTTAATTAATCTTCAAAATTTTTTTCAGAATTTTTAGAAAAATTTTGAAGCACGCAGTTTTCTAGACCACTCAATTTGAGTGTCACATTTTGCAAGTTAGAACTAGTTCAAAAACTGCCCTGAATTGTCAGATTTTTTTTTTTGTCAATGGTGTTGAGTTTTTTCTTCTACGCAAAACTAAATTATGTTAATGCGTTATATGGAACAAATCATGAAAATTTTCAGATTTAGATGGCCATTTTTAAAAATTTAATTACGTCCCTGAACTTTGTGTAAACCAGGAAATTCCTTTTTACGAGGTTTTTGTTATTGAATTTGCTATATTGTGAATGAAAATTATTTAGATTACAACTTCTTCTTATTTCGGCCAACGGTATCCATTTTAATTTCACTACTATTACATTGATCGCAGCTGGAAGTCATGCTTTCTTAAAATTTGTTGGCGAATACTAAAAAAATTTAACCCTACTTCATACTGTGTATCTCAGAGCTTACTTGATATTGTGTATCTCAGAGATATGCAATGTGGGCATGGCTATCAAGCAAATAATTGTATTTTGTCCGTATGTAACTTAAAGAATATTCACCTTTGATAATAGGAGACAAAACATTAATAGTTTAACTGTCAGTAATAGTTGAAAAATGGGTGGTACCACGCCCACAACAAATTTATTTCAACATGTGTAAATTTGGTTTACTTTGTTTATTTCTTTGCAAAAAATGAAATAATGCAACTCTTTTAATTTTAAAGATTTTCCAAATATAATGAGACTCTTTTCGGCACTGGGCGTGATTTTCACCCGATTTTGGTTGTCTTTGATAAAAATGTTGCTCGTTTTTTTGTTATGCACTCCTCGTCTTTTACCACATTACGTCATTCACAACGGACCAATCCCGCCACGAAATGCTGTCTATGACATGCTTCTGCCAAAAATTTTTTATATTAGCAAATCACATGCAAGCATAAAAGCACATCCTTTCAATATTTTTATGTGTTTTTTTTCCCCTTTTTTTCAATTTCATCAAATGCATGTCATGATCTGAAGGCATGGCGGATGTGTGTGGCATAGCTTGAAATGCCACCAAATCTCAGCGCCATATTCTGAGTAGAATACAAAACAGAAGAAAGATCTAAACATTTTTTCTTTTGTTATATTTAGAGAAATTCGTGAATGCATGCTTTATACCTCGCCAATGTCCTCTTAATTTGTTTGTCCTTTCGTGCCCGCATCTTTCCCTTTAGAACTTTTTTTTCACAATACCTCATATAACTTTTTTTGTATTTCTCTACTCCATCCCCATTTGAACTCCTTCTCTTAGGAGCATGCAGTTTCAACTTAAAATACAGGGTGGCTGATGAATTTTGCTACATTAAGAAACTCAAATAATTTTTTTTTCAGTGTATGGAATTCATTTTTCTTTTATTCATGTTAAAGCTCATTAAATTTTATTAAATATAGCTTAATTAGTTTTAAAAATAATGGAATTTAAATGCCCCCCTTGCTCGTCGATGCATGTGCGGCATCTTACCAAAAAGTTGTTCATTACTGCTTGGAGAGTTGAGACAGGAATAGCCGCAATTGTTTCTCGAATGGATTGCCTTAGTTCATTCAAATTTGTTGGTTTTGCTTTGAAGACTTCCTGTTTGCAATAACCCCACAAGAAAAAGTCAGGTGCAGTAAGGTCAGGCGACCTGGGTGGCCAACGGAATGTGGAGTTTCTGGATATCAGCTTATTGGGAAATTTTCGTCGCAATTCTGTCATAACAGGTTGGGCTATATGAGGAGCTGCACCATCTTGCTGAAACCACACAGAGTTGAAAGAAATTCTCATTCGGCGTAATTCTGGATAGAAAAACTCTCTCAACATGCTCAAGTAACGGTCTCCAGTAACCGTAACGGTGTGACCGTTTACTTCGAAGAAGTAGGGCCCGACAATGCAGCGTGATGAAACTGCACACCACACTGTGACACGAAGTGGATGCAATTCCGTCTCATGGAGTATCTGTGGGTTGGAAGCACTCCATATTCGACAATTTTGTTTGTTTATGTTGCCGTTTAAATCGAAATGGGCCTCGTCAGACATGGAAAGACAGTTCAACATGTTTCCATCCTCTTCCACCATTTGAAGCATCTTCTGGCAAAATTCCAAGCGAATCGGCAAGTCTGCAGCGTTCAGTTTGTTGGCCATTTGAATTTTATATGGGAATAAGTCCAAATCTTTGTGCATAATTGACTGTAATGACTGTCTGCTTACACCCATTTGAGCAGATAAGCTTCTTGTCGAAACACGTGGATTGTTTTGTATGGCAGCAGCTACAGCAGCGATTGTTTCCTCCGTTCGAACTGAAGGGTTTCGATGGTAAGGTCTTCTGTTGACTGTCCCATGCTCGGCAAAATTGTTTACAAGTCTTATTATGGTCCATCTGCTCGGAGGATTGCCGCCAAACGTGCGCCTATACTCTGTTTGAACCGAAACTACGGACTCCAGTGCGTGATAGCGGCGGACAATCCAAGTTCTTGTTTCAGTGTCCCAGTTATCTATTTTTGTTAAATGTAAAAGTCAATCTGCAAAATAAAAAAAAAATTTACCAGATTCATTAAATAGAAAAAAAGTTATTTAATTTTTTTTTGGTAGTGGCTTTCATCAGCCACCCTGTATGAAATTGAAATTTGAGCCAATAGCTGCTCCAATGAGGCTACACTCGTTTTCCGGCTCCTCTTTTTTTTGTGATCTAACTACATTCACCTATGGCATTCAAAGTAGTTTCAGGCTCTAAAAGAAAATGTGTTCTGAAGGGTGTATTGATGTATGAAATGTTTTCCTTTGAAAGCAAACTCATTGTTATCAGTCTTCAGTTTGTGTTAGTTATTTTTATGGTAGCAGCTCGCTGTTTTCATTTTCGTCGTTAATTTACATGTTCTTTGGAGTGCACGGTCGGTTAAGCTCTCGTTGTGAGAAGGCGTCTGCTTCTCCCTCGTATGTATAGGCATTTTTCTGGCAATCTATTAACTTTTTTCTGCTTTGGCGCCTTTTTAATATGGCGCAACGAAATGGATCTTCTGTTTGGCTTGAATTGACAGCTAATGGCCTCACGCTTCGTTTGCTAATAGAATGTCCATAACACGAACACGATTTTTTTTGTTTTCAAAGATGAGATGAAGTTGCCTGTGGGAATCAAGAATAGTTGCTAAAACCTTCTAGAAACATTTAGTCATCATTTATTTATAATAACCCACTAGGTAATTTAGTCATAACTAGAGCTAATCTCAGTTTCTTTATTCACTCGCTTGACGTGATCCAGGTAGCGAATAGTTTGAGCCCTCAGTTCGCTTTCATATCTGAGTAAATGTCGGCCTTCTAGGTTGACATCTACGAACAAATAATATTAAATAGATAAACAAGTTTGAAAAGGGGATTGCATCTCGGCACTGGATCTTTGAGCGTATTTTTGCCCCGGGAATTTTTCTCAGCAACAGGACAGTGATATCATTTATCACATAGTCCGAGAAAGGAGAAGATTGGTGGATAGGGCAAAAGAGAGGCCGAGAAAGGAAAACGACGACTGAAAAATGCTTTAGAGAAAGACATAAGGATAGGATAGGGATAGAGTGAAAGGAGGATCAGAAAGAGAGAGAGAGAGGAGTGTTTAAAGGAAGATTGAGAGGGACAGGGAAAACCAAAAATAGTGGAAGACTGATAGAAAGAGCGGGTATTCTAGTTAAAGGAAAGCGTAGTGTGAGACATGGACGTAGCAGTTAAGGGTGTGGGAAACGAAAAGCATTGGGAAGAGAAAATCAAATAGGAAGCGAAACGGAATTGGAAAGATGAAAGAAAAGGGAAAGGAAGAGTGAGCAAGAAGGAAAACAATATGGCGTTATGTACGGGAGAAGGAAAGGGGTCGATATTGACTTTAGTCGCATATTAAGACAGTCACAGCTACCTCGGGAATAGTCTATTTTTCCGAACTTTCATCCTGATTATCACAGGAGCGACAAAGACTGTCCGACGAGTTGAACAGTTCCTGCATGAGGGCCTAGATATTGCAGTGGCTGGTTTTCAAGCTGTCTATTCCGGTGAAATCATTCCAATCTGAAGGCATCCCAGGTGATCTTTTTTTCCAGCTCTACCTTCTTGTCAAATCATATTACATTAGAAATGTCATCCTTGGAAGTTTCCAGATAGGAAAATAAAGAGACAGCTTCTCCGCCCCCGTGGAAGAAATGACGTTTCTTTTTCCGAAACTCCCTGCAATTCTATACCATTCCAGCTAACGATCTCCGTTTCGTGAAAGAAATGATGACAACTTTGTTGGAGTGTGTAGTAAGGCCCAGGCGGCCGCCAAAACTATTTTTTTCTAGCGCACCATTCCTTATTTGATTTAGTTGTTGTTGTTTTAAGAATGCTTTGCAATACCTAGTCGCCACTATCATTATTTAGGATTGTCGAAGGACCATGTCTTAGCTTTATGGAGGGCGAGTAGGTTTTTTTTAAGTTAATTTATTGTATATTATTTTATTATTCGTTCAGAGAGTATAACGGGGGGTGCGGAGCACATGTTGTATAGGGGACAACCTTTGAGTAATATTATTTCTTTTTATTATAATTATTTGTTCTATATAGAACGGGGAGTGCGAGGCACCTTTACACCTTGTATGTATTAATTGGGGGCAAGCATTGTTGGCTCTGAAGCATTGTGCAGGATTGGCTTCCTCATTCTCGTTGTGAAAAACCCCCCGACTAGGGGGGGGGGGGGGGGGGGGGGTATATTTAAGCGACATAAGCTGTAGTAATTTCTTTCGTTTATTTCATTTGCAGTGCTCGCCCCCAATTAATACATAAGAGGTGTCATAAGCTGGTTGCGAATTGCATGTAATGCAAATGAAATAAACGAAAGAAATGATTACAGCTTATGTCGCTTAAGCACTATATATTGCAAGGGAAGTTCCAGGAACCTAGTAGGTTCCAGAGTGAGATTGGTGTTAGAAGAGTCTGCTCTTTCGAATAGGTGGGCAGATGGTTGGTGCTATGGGGAGACACGTCGTATTCCGGACAAAACTTTCGGCATGTCAGGGTTCAGGTGCTTTTTTGGGTGCTGCAATTTATAACAGTTGAACGAGAATTGCCTGGTTGGCATTTCTGTTAGATTTAGTCCTCTCTGTATGATATCACAGAGGGTATTCTCGAACTTCCTCTTGCAATAATTACTATATCGTCAGCGTACCCTTGGTATCGGGTACCGTTGTCGGTTATTTCACCCTTCTTAACTATTACATCCATTAATGGAATGGGATGGGACGGGCCAAGAAGGGTTATTTTAGTGTTGACAGTGATTTGAAACATATGAATTCGCGATGCTCCGGTACAAGCATCTTGCTACAATAGCCCGACTGCCATAGTAGCAATTTCGTCGACCCCGAAAATGGGATCCATGTCATTTTAGTCACTTCTTATGACAGGCATGCCTACCTCGGCCATATTCTAACCGCCTACCATGCCATTCCTGGTAATATGAAACCGAATATGGTCAAACAATGCAAAAGTTGATATCGGCTAATAATAAGATAAAGTTTCTTGTAAGTTTATCCTTACCTTTATATTTTAAAATCTCATAAATTGATTACAAGTGGGATTATTGAAATTTCAAAACTAAAACTCACAGATACCAAGTCTTTGTTTAAGGACAAATTTGATGTACTTTTTGGCAACCTAAATATAAAGGTCCTCTTTAACATTTTTTTATCATCTTTTTATTTTATAGTTGGTTAGTATTAGGTGCATATACATATTACTACCAATTAAAAAAAATCGAATTCACTCAAAATAGTAGAGACGAGAAACACAGCAGCACAGCTGGCACACTGCTACACTGTTAACAGTTTTTAGTGGATATGTTGTGTAATATGGGTGATCATATGTTAAATTTAAAGCCTTTAGCTTACCGGGAAGTTACTCAAAAATCGCACGCAAGACTTCCAGAATTTTTCAGCGATTTTTAGTTATAACGATAAGCGCGCCAGCTCCATAAATTTTGATTTCTAAAAATTATATTGTCATAGCCTCCTGAAGTATGTGCTAACTTGTAAGACCCTAGGTATAGAGGATGTTAGTTAAAAACCGATGACAAGATTCCCACATTCAAATTAACTTTCGGAATTGGTAGATCCATTCGCCACCAAGCGAACGTCTTTTTCCTAAATATTGCGTTGTCACAGGGTTCTGAAGCATGTGTTCAGTTCCAAGTCTCTTGCTTACCGGGAAGTTACTTAAAAATCGATCGCAAAATTCCCCCCGCCCCCCGCATCGTTCAGCAGTTTTCAGTTATAACGACAACCGCATCACCCAGAGGAAATGTGAAAAATCGATCACAAGCTTCCCAATTTAAAACGAATTTTCAATTTTTATGTAGATCCATGATCCACCTACCGATTTTTTTTAAATGAAATATTGCATTGTCACCAGGTTCCGAACTATCTGACAAGTCTCGATTCTCTAGCTCACTGAAAAGTTACTCAAAAATCGATGGGAAGATTCCCCCCAGTTTTTAAGCGATTTTCAGTTTTCTTGATAAGCGCCATCTAATGAAATTTCAATGCTCTAGCTTGCAGGAAAGCTACTTTAAAATCAATGGCACAATACCAAATTTTAAATAAATTTTCCGTATATCTCGATCCGTGCGCCACCTATTGGATATTTTTTTCACCCACATTGCATCGTCACGGAGTTCGGAACTATGTTACAAGATTTCTAAAATTCGTAAAGGTAGTAAAACAGGTAAAGGTAGAAACATGTCATCCCATACCATCGCTGTGCATAACGTTGTAATTTTTCCTCTAATATCAATTAACAGTAAAAATGTTAGTTAACACATTTTCAATCCCAAAACTCCTTTGATTGTAAGAAAGAAATTTCGAAACACTTGAAAAGCACGGAATCCCGGGATTGGCATCGCTAATGCGCACTATTGACGCACGTTTACATATCGTGCACGTGTCTAATGTACAGCTGCATGACGCCTGTAAGCCGAAAAAAAAGATCAAGAGAAATTTCGTAGGCAAAAGGTGTCGCAAACTAAAATTTAATTAGAAATGCAACCATGACAAAACTTTATTGCCAACGGTGCTGAAACTAACAGAAAATAGAAAATGCAATAAGAGATGCAACTGCGTCAACATCAACATCCATAGGCAAATTCAAGCGAACTACGAGATGCATTATGAGACGCACATGGACACTGCAAAAGGATTTGAATTACACTTACTCGAGCCGTAGTTGCTTGGCTACGTGGAACCTGAAGGGATTTTTCATATCAAACAAAAAAAAGAATGAAGCTAACGACGATGACTTTGAGTGTGGCGCTGACTACAGCGATAGTAATTTCTGGACATGCACACATACATACAAACATATTGACAACTGAAACTGCACACGCACACACACACATGCGTCGTTGCATTAAGGCTTACGAATTGCATTTCTGTCGAACCATAGGAATAAAACCAAAACTTATAAAATGCACTCAGCAGCCGCAGGACGAAGCAGAAGTGGGAGCGGGGAAAATTCGAAAATGCAGTGCGTGCAATGCAACAGCTAAATCTGGGGTAGGGTGCTGTAAGAGATGTGGCAAGCAAATTGTTGCAGGATGCCAAGTGAATCCATAGTTCTAAATGTAGTTAAAATTGAGCATTGTTTCGGGCAAAGTATGTGAGACGTTGGTTAGTACATTGTAAAGCATGAAAAAAGGAAAACAAAAACTACACATGCGCTTAGCTGGAAGCAAGGATACTCAGGCCAAAGCAATACAAAACTTGACGGAACGACGGATTACATTATCGAGTATGTTAATATTAGCAACTAACCGACAAGCTGGCAGTCTCCAATGTGGCAACAAACCATTCAAAATGGCGGGTGTGCACCCGTACTCATACATAACTATACACACATCCATATATATACACCCATATCGATGTATATATGCATAAGCATAATAAGAACAATGGCGCCGTCAAGTCCGGTGCCGCACATTTCAAAAGCAATGAGAAATGCATCTTTGACCGCTTTTAGGCGCTGAGATGCAACCTCGAGGACAATTGCCTGTTATTTAGATTTTCAACACATACAAAACTCATGCACATACATGCACACATATGCACTTTTGTAATTTAGGCATGCATTGAAAAAATAGTTATGCGAAGTGTAAGGGGAATGAAATTTGATTTCCGAGCGCCTCAAATCTATGCACTTTTCTGGAGGTGGACATAAAAATCCTTCTGCACCCATGCACGCATATATACATACATATGGAACTATATATTAATATAGCCGCAGAGATAGATATGGCAAGCTTGTAAGATTTTAAATGTACACTTGTCAACTAAAAAATGAAAAGAAAAACTTTTGCAACAGCAAATTTAAAATACCGTTCTCATGCCTCACAAGGATATAGGGTCACTTTTAAAGTGAAATGTAATCTGTAGTATATTTACAGAATCAAAAGAAAACATCGCAACAACCAAACATCCAAACTAAATGGTCGATTTCACTAATACAAATTTTAAAATTACATATATGTGCCAAAGAAAGGGTATAGCGGTACCTTTTAGGTGCCATGTTAGCTAAAATAAAAACAAGTACAAGTTCGGGTGGAACCGAACATTATATACCTAGTAGTGATCTATTATTGCATACCAATTTACGCAGCGCTATTTTAATACTTTTCAGTTCGTATAATAAAACCAGCTGATTATTTTCAATAAAAACACTGCTGTTATGAGTTTTTTAGGCGTTAATTAATATTAAAAAATATAAACGTATGGCACGATATACAACAGGTATATCATCATAAAACTCCTGAGAGATTTTTGCGCCGAGAATCCTTTCCAATTTGTGGTGTGCCGTTTTGAATTTTTTCCTAAAAATATGCGGGACCTACAGATTTTTTTCGACTTCGAAAGGTATTTACAAAGGTAATCGGAGAGTTTGCCAAACCACTACCGCGAGGCGAACCCGGTATGAAAATCAAAAAAGGTATATAACTTCCCTATTGCAGTGGGTTATTAGCAACTTGCCCGGATATTTTACTTGTGTGTTTTCCGATTTGCTTAATTTTCGGCAGGAGTATACTACATACTATTGAAAAGCAAGCAGAACTTTTATGCTAAAAAGTGGGCGGCGCCACGCCTACTTCCTCAAAACTCCACAAATTGTTTTGCGGTCGAATTTTGCTTTAAAAGCTTGTTATGTGTGCAAGGGCTTATTGATATAGCTTGAATAGTTATAGAAATATCGCGTTTTACATTTTACAAACAAATTTTTCAGAACTATGTTAAAAAACTGGGTGTGGCCGTTTACCGATTTCGCGAACTTTTACAACAAGCATTTGTTTTCATATGTATTTTCGCCAAATAACGTTTCGATAAATCAATTTTTGCCGTAGTTATGGCATAAAAAGTTTAGTGAAATAATCCACTATAAAAGGGGCGTGGCTACGCCCATTTTCCAAAATTTATATTCTTCGACTTTCTTCCTTCACGGACACTTCGAAAATGAAATAGAAATGATCTTAAGCTTTTGTAGGCAAAGTTATTGCATATTAAATATATCTATGATCCTTTTCAAAATCTTTCGCATAAAAGTGGGCGTGGACCGAAACCTATTTCGCCCCATTTTTTCCCGAAACTTACCTCGTAATAATATAAATATGTGTGCTAAATTTCGTTTCCATATCTTGAACGGTTTATGATCTATTATTAATAATATTTCTAAATTTGACTTAATCAAAAGTGGGCAGTGCCATGCCCTTTTGCAAAAATTTCTTGAAAAATTTATTTTTTGCCTTAATATTAATGTACACACCAAATTTTATCCTTATAATTGTATTATGTACTGAATAAACACTTTTCATGTATTTTCGGAAATATTCTATATAAAAAAGTGGGCGTGGCTATTATCCGTTTCGCCCATTTTAAATAGCGCTAGGAGATGAGTGCCAAGGAACCTGCATACCAAATTTAATTAATATATCTTAAAATTTACTCAAGTTATCGTGTGATGGACGGACAAACTGACGGACGTACGGACATGGCTTAATCAATTTATTTTTTCCTCCTGACCATTTTCATATGTATAAGTCAATATCTATCTCGATCCGTTTATGCCGTTACGTACCACCTTTACGTGACTAAAGTTAATGTAACTTGTGTACGTAGCACTACTAGGTATAAAAATTTCGTTAGAGCTGGAACATATACTCAAATTTGTTTCTTTTGCCCGACTTGTTAATTGCCAGACTAATTCAAAAATGTGGATGTGGGCAGTGCGTCGCTTTATACATATCCCAAGCACTAAATAGTCAATACTAAGTACTACATTTCATTAAATTTATTAATTTGTGTAAATTTTTTATAGAAAATTATATACAACTTTAAAGTGTTATTCTCTGAAGTTACCCACTTAAGAGTAGTTACAACTTGGCGACAACTAACAATATGGAACTTACAGATAATAATTACTAAAAATTACCTAATGTCATTATGGTGTCACAAAAAATTTTATGTTTCTTGTTAAATCTAGTTTTTAAATAATACCACCTATATTTTACAATACGAAACATTTAATTTAATTTCTCAAGTTATATTAAGGTAATTGCGCCTACACTGATAAGCAAAAATACTTCTTCGTTCATTAACTTTAAAAAACGAAAAGGAACCCTCTAAAGTCACTGAAAGCAGAAAACCCTCTTCGAGTACATGACAACTTTAAAGTGGACACTGATGGTAGCGGTTACAGCGCAGCAACTAATGATAATTCAACTAAAAGTTAATGATAGCTTCGTAAAATTTGTTTGCTTGGATAAAATTAAAATGCTTTAGATTAAATGTGGTAGTTGTCACAAGGTTGAGAAGTCCTGCTTGCTTGCAAGGGACATCTCGACACAGGGTAGAGATATATTCCGGGTTAAGACAAAAGTTTCACACCTTTATCATAAAGTGAAGGGTTTTTTAAATATATTATACATCTATCTCATACAAAAAGTTTAGAAGAACCCAAAATTTTTTTGGCGGCAGCATAAAAGGTTTTTCTTTAGTAAATAAATTTATATCTGGGTTTGTTTTTTTTTCGATGAAGGCCACATATTAGTTATTTGAAATATAGAACAAAAAGCTGTTTTCATGGCTGAAAAAAAACAAAAAAAAAAACACAATAAGCACGCCGATATATGTCGAAACATTTCTCTTCTTTTATTTAAGGGTTTTCAAGACTCCACCTAAATTGAAGAAGAACAATACGAAGAGGAATCTTATTTTCTGCCAAAAAAAAGTTTTCTGAAATATAAGGAGACTCTGAAGTTTTCTCCCAGGCCTAAAGAGCAAAAGTTACTCACTTTTACTATACTTATTGATCGGTAAAACACGGTTGTGGCTGTGTAGGATTTTGTGGACGTTTCTCCGGTCATGGATTGGGTCCAATTCATATGATTGAACTGGTGTTAGATCGTTTCAAGTACAACAGAACAGAGAATCTATAAAACATGATGGATCCTAAAAATCAGATGGAAAATTGCAGCAACAAAAGCTATCTATTGGCACAAGTTGAGCAGGCGTGGAAAATTATTTCCTAAGATATTTTACTTAAATCATATACTCAATGCCAGCCCGATATGTAACTATAAAGAACCACGGATATGCCACGAAATAACGAAAAAAAACCGGGTTTGTTCCATAGATATTTGACGGTGCTTTAGTTTTGTCGCTCCACTTTTTGAGTTTATCGGTACAAAGATTTTTGAATGAGCTGGTAAACTACTTTTATATAATCAAATTTATAATACCTAATATGTATTCTTTCTGGAAAAAAGGACTAAACATTATAGAACTTGTACACACGATTTTTTTAAGTAAAATGTTTAAAGGGAATTTCGGTGCTTAAGTTTTGTTTCGCACTGTATGTTCACCTTATCATCTTCTCTAGTTGCTAGGCGCAGTTTTAGCTGTTACCTTACCTTTGCTGACTATGCATTTTAAGTTTGCAACGAAGGACCATCAACCGCAGGACAAACGACACTAACAATGATGTAGTTAACATTGGCTAGGATAACAACAAAATAATACGTAAGTCGAATGCAGTTCTCGTTGGATTTTGGAAATTTCTGAATACAACGAAATGGTAATAAAAAAGGACGACAAGAAAAAAATTGCAACGTTGATGAAAGCCACGAAATTGCAGCTGCAACAAAGAATTTATAGGCGAGAAAAGCGTTGACAGCAACGTAATAGAATGCTGTTGGCTAAAGAACATCTAGCAGGCACATATTAGGTGCTGACTATGAGAAACCAAATCAACGAAAGGTGACCAGCTACCCAATAAGTTTGAGGCAGTGCACGGGTGGTGCGTTAGAATTTCGTTGTGCCTCTTGTAGGTTGTGCTGCGTAGCTAAAGCAAATCACAACTGCATGTGAAAGATAAATAAGCACAGTAACACGCATACATACGTATAGAGACATTCTTCAACTGAAAAATCTATAAAATTACATACATGAATATGCGAAGAATAATTACTCGCTCAGTTTTATGCTGGATTCATCGATGCTGGAACAAATATACATAGCGATCTATATAGCTGAGACAACATTAGGCACACACACAAAATATGCACACACTAATGTACATAGGCCAATACTTTAGCCTGAAAATCAGCTTTGGGTTTACGAATTTTCCACATACGGATACAAGTTAAGTACAATAGAAGTACAAGGAAATGGCATTCAATAAGCTGACATAGTACCCATAAAACAAAACAAAGTAAGGGCGATAGAAAATCCTATATAATGCCGTATGAGGTATTAGGCGCCTTCTTTTTACATGCATGTGGGTATTTGCAGAAAAATGCCTACCTCCCTTTCCGTTTTAGTGGTGAATCCGGTGCCGATTTTTGTGTTCCTGCTTTTTCGTTTTGGTTTTGTAGGCACACAACGATAGTTACAAATCGAAAACTAAGAAACGGCTTGACCACATTAATCAATTCATCGGATACTGCATATGCTTGTTTACGAACTCGACGTACATAGTTACAAACATATGTAGGTATATTTTGATGAGCAATGGGTATATCCGTATGCGTTTTTAGCAGAATTAATTTTTGTTTCCCAAATAAAGAAATATTCCTAGTAAACAACGGACTATCATCATTATGGGCTAAGGAATATATTCCCGAAAAACGACTTCTCTGTATATGAGTAATTTTGCTATCTTTACTCATCTTCAGTTTAATCTTACTCTGACTATGCATTTCCTCCTTTTTCCTTCCTTCTTTTTCCCCAAAATTAAGAAACCCATATTATAAAAACAAATTCTAGGTTTACCCGGGTCTACATATTATTCGGACTCTATTTCTGAAAGACGAGCTAAACTGGATATATCTATGAGAACCCGGCAATTATTTGTACCAGCTAGGGATGGATACAGTGAGAGAGTAGAGAGAAATAAGAAAGAGAAGGAGAGGGAGATGAGGAGGATGCGATGGAGAAGGAAGTAAAAGCAGAGAAATGGGAATTGGAAACGAGATAGAGACAAAAAAGGACAGTCTACGGCAAGAAGAAGGGGGCCGATAGAGAAAGACACAGATGAGCGGAAAAGAGACAACGTTTTCCTTGCTGAGAAGAATTAAGATTAGATTATGTGAGTGTATATCGCAGAGGTACACTAAAACCAGTATCAGAAGACATTCTTCTCTTCGAAACGTTTATAAGTCCTTGATGTCATACCCAGCAATTTGGGATAGGTTGTTCAAAATAGATAACTCTCAGGCATGGATGTCTGGCACCACTTAACACTCGGCAATTGCAGATGACGTGTACAACCATTTTCTCCTCTTCGTCATCTTTACAACTTCTACAGCATTGGCGATAGGGCACTTAGCCTATCCGCGTGACTCCTAATAAAGTAACGCACGGTAATTAATCCCACTACTTTGAAAATTATAATCCTTCTTAATGTGTAAACATGACGAGGTTTCTTAAGATTCCGTTTTAGTCCTGGGGCTGGAATTCTTCTTTCCTTAACTTGTCAATAGATGTACTCGAATGATTTGCTTGGTGGTATGTCCCGGGACCCATGTAAGGTTCACACGAATATATTGGACCATCCCTTGAAGAGAGCTGCTAACGTTTAGTGCTAGTTGAGAACTCAATTAGTAAGAACCAATGGATTTGATAACGCTTAGCTGTCGCTAAAAACAAAGATTTCCTTACCGATAGTGTGTTTCACTCCATCCTAGAAGGCATTACAATGATCACCTGGTTTTAAAGAGAGTTCTCAGTCGCTGTCAACTCTACCGTTTAATTTAGAGTCATCGGTGTATGTGAAAATGGGACCTCAGCACCAAATAACCTACAAGACTTTACCTAAACAACTCATATTTAACTTAAAGTTGGTATCCGCGCAGCGTGCTTTCAGAACTGTCGACGTCAGTATAATCCTGTTTGGTTTGTGAAGTCCTATTCCATAAATTGATGCGCCGACTAATCAGGACGGAGTAATACTACAATAATAAAAAAATTTACCACGTACCTCGAAATTGCTCGTATAGTCTTACGACGTAGGATACCTTTCGTTTTATACCCATTTCCTTTCGTTTATACCATTTCTTTAAAAAAGGTGGCAACCATGTAAAAATATCGTAGGTGGCAATACTTAATGTAGCAACCTATACTCCGAAGTGCATCAAAATGAATATTATACGATTATATGGCAACTCTACATATGAATTCTGTCGTGAAATACGATTTAAATCTCTTTCCGTATCATACCCATATTGGCGTATCTCATTTCATTAAAGAAATCAGACAGGTGAAAACTCTGTTAGAACATAGTAAGTCGCAAAACCGATGTAGTCTTATTAGGAAATTGCATATAAATGGGTTAAGATTCGGAGATGGTAGTGGATATAAAAGACTATTAAAATTACAAGTTAGTACAAAAGTTCCCAAAAGTAGGCTATTTAAAATATTCATTAGAGTTACTCTACTACAAATTGCGATTTCCGTTACAATACCAAAAAGTGTCGATCTATTACAAACTCTCAATCAAGACTTCTCAAAGTCGCTTAAGAAGTTAACTTCAAAACACAAAATAATTTCCAAAGCACTAAATTGGATCAAACTCCATATACGAGTATACATACATAATTCAGTTACAGGCCCCAAAGTTGGAGTTCAATCAACTGCCGATGGAGCTCAGTGAGCATGAGAAAAGGTAAGCCAAATGTAAAAAAAAGAACAGAAAAAATCACAAAGAATAAGAATCGTAAGAAACTAAAAGCGTTGAAATTATATTAAATTTCTGAGAATTATTTATTTTTTGCAAAACAAAAGATTCGATTCACACAAATTTGCACAGCCTCCACATAAACATCCAGTATATGTATAAATAATTGGCTTACATGAGCAAAAAAAGCACAATCAACAAATAATAATATATTATAATAATTTGCTGAAAATATGATTGAAGTAAATAGATGGACATAACAGCAACAAAAACTAACTAAACAACACACACACACAACCAAACTTCCGTAGAAGGTACCCTTTGGCATTAAAATAAATAAGTGGAAGGTAAAGAAACGAGAACGCGAACGAGAGATGGATAAGTGGCGGGTCATGTGTAGTAGCAGCAGAATTGAGGAGGCGAGCCAAACCAACAGCACGAAGGTGGCAAAAAAAAATAAAGGTAAAAACAGAAGCAAAAAACCCCACAGCTGAGAAGCTTAGTAAATGAGTGACTACGAGCACAGCCGGCGGTTGAACGATTGCTTGGTAGCGCGAGTGGTGAGTCGAGTGCGATTGTTGGGCCACACAGAGGCGTAGCAGGGTGATCGATCAGATCATCAACTGACAACAGCTTGCCGCATGAGCCGGCAACTACCGTTTGATGAGTGTGGCTAAGTAGATGCAAATGTATATTAGGGTGGGTTGGAACAAATTTTATTTTTTTTTTTTGCTGAGAATTAATGAAAAGGGAAAATTTTGAAAAGAAAAAATATTTACACTGCTAGTTGAAGGTTTGTATAGTATGGTGCCAAAAATTGTCTGCTAACAAAAGGTAGCGGATTCGGAAATGTATCTGTTAGCATAGCTATTGTATTTAATTATTTTCATTTTTATTTAGACAAAAACCTTCATTAAATTATAAAAATTATTAAAAAAAAATATCAATACTAATCTCATAAAGTTGTCATTTTTGGCCAGTGGTGCATACTTTAAAATTTATTCAAACATTTTGAGTTTACTTCGATTTTTAAATAAACAAGTAATAGTGCCAACGGAAATATTTTTCTTTTGGTCCAAATCCCTAAAAACCCAAACTTCTTAAAGAAAGTGCAATGACTGTTTTTTTTTTACTTAACCTTCTAGGCGGGGTTAAGTTAGACAGATATACAACGTATAAATCTTCTATAATTATTGGCACACAATCTTCGACAAATATTTTATTTATGTGGCAACTTTGACTTTATAGTTGTAAATGGTAGCAGAGTGAATATATACATAATTATTCTCATACAGCCCTGGGGGGGAAAATATGAACCCTTTTAAAAATATGAGTTAAAATTCGAATTAATTGCACTAGAATTACAAAATATAAGTTTTTTCATATAAAACAAAAATTGGCCTGTTAAAGGGTTAACTTACAAAAAAAATTAACAATATTTACAACGTTTTACTTTCGATTGCACCCTAAAGTCTCGGTCGCACTTTTGAAAAAAAAAATTTTTTTGTTGTTGGTTTGATCAATTATTGGAAAAAAATATTTATAAGCTTCAAACTCTACCTATATCCAAAGCGAAAACGAGAGAGCCATCTCAACCATTGCTGTGAAAACTTTTGTAACTTTACTCTAAAATCAATTAAATATAAAAATTACTGCTCCAATAACAAACACATCCAAATAAGAGCGTTTTTTGTCTACCCACCCTAATGCATTTAGTTGCATATGCATGCAAACAGAGCTGAAATATTAGGTAAACTGCAACTGATGATGTAAGGCGATACCAGGCATGCTGCTCCACGAGCTCAATTGGCTCTTTTTATCTCATAACCTCATTTTAGCTTCCAGTGATCACCTTGAAATAACCCTAGGGAAGTGTTTTTGTCGCTAAAAACAACAATAACAACTTGATGACCTAGAAGGTTCAACTGGTCATACCGAACAGATCCCGCTACAGTCGGACATGTACCAGAAGGGAGTGCGGGAGCATACCGGGCTTAAATCCGGCAAAAGACTGTCACTTCCGTCAACACTTTCTAAAGCCTTCGGGGAGTTTTTTGTCTTTAAAAGCAACAACTTGACATAACCACATCCATTTCGAAAGATCTATCAATTGTTATTATATTTCCTTAACATTTTAGGCGTTTCTTCAGTCAAAACCTGGACTGCTGATTCACCCCTTCTCACTTTTCCCGCAGTACTAAGCACTGCTGTTTCTCAGTAGGGAAAATTTTTATGAGACGAAGCATTTTATTGCTATTCCGGAGATGGTTATAAATTTAGTGAGAAGTGGCTTTGTTTGGCTTCGTTTGGCTTCGTTTGTTAAAGTTGTTGGGCACCCCAGGCACGATCGCTGTACAAAAGCAATAATGCTAAGCAGTGCGATCATCGATCGTAAAGCAAAGACAGCAAAATAAGTTATACTTCACGTCAAGATGCGTATTATGCGCACTTTAACATATTGCGATGTTACGAGCATGACGTTTTAGATGCTACCGGATACGAATCGGACGACATATACTTTTTAAATTTGTACAGAACAGAAAGACCAATTCTTTGGATTTTCTTCGGCTATGCCCATGTATGGGTAGAGTTCAACTTCATTTATTGGTCATTCATGTCAAATTTGTAGCCACCTTCAGGAATGTGGTTGTCACTTCGTAGACGCATTCTATATTTGCTATGATAGCAAGTACTTCGTCTTCTTCTCGTTCATTGTAAGACCCAAATTCTGGACCCTTTATACAGTTAAGAGAAGACAGAACTTAAGGCGCATTCGAGTTATCTTCCACAGCACCAGATTGAAGACATCGCTTTATAGCAAGTCACACAGGCCTGAGCTTCCGCAGCGACCCTAACAGCTTAAGCTTTGCAGGTAAGTCCAGTTCAGATATAGTCGCATGAACGCATCTCTTTTCTCGTTGTCAAAACGGGGTTTGAAATAGACAAAGAGTTGGCGTATGAGGATATTCTCATCATGGGTCTTCTACAGAATTTGGGGTATCATGAAAGTCTCGTCGGTCAGCTTTTCTACGATGGGCTTCTGTCTTTCGCACATTACCCCTGGCAGAACCTTAGTTTATGCGATTTAAGTGGTCGAATTTCTTCAGGATTGATCAGAACAAACTTGAGGCGCTTGCCGGTCATATTTTGCACACAAGCTGATGCATGCTTTTCAACAGCTTTTCGCCACCTTGTTTGAGATTTGGTTATTCCTATCCTCACCACATCATTAGCGAGTTCTTAAAAGGTTTCGACATTGCCAGGGATAGGGGTATTGGTTTATAAAATGTCCCATAAATTTTCAGTGAGGAAAAGAGTTCCCGGACTAAAATGTTGGCGTCACCCTACCAATTCGTCCCAGTCTTGACAACCTCTTTCATTTGCCGGATCTTTTAGTAAAAATCAATTCTGCCAACCAGCATCTCAAGTGCAATAAACTTGCGGCTTTCGGACCCTGACTTTTTTTCTAAGAATCCTTATCTTCCTTCTTCGCCTCACGATAGCGCTCACTTAAACTGCCCGAGTTTCGCACGATGGCAACATGCGATCATTAAAATTGATAAGGAAGTTCCGATTTTGCGAACCCAAATGCTAATATTCGCCACAACTCTAATACCTACATATGCAGAGGCGTACACCCAACTATAAATGTGTGTGCGAATGTGTTTACAGAGCATGTTGCACAGACGGCTACTGTTGTACGCAGTAATTTCGTAGGCAGTGTTCAACAAACTGCTTATTACCATTAATTTTGAATTGTTTTTCGTGATCTTAACGATCGAAGCGGCAGTTTGCAACTAATACAACAACATTTACGAGGTAAAAAAAATTTGAATATAAAAACAAAAACAAAAAACATATTGTGCATGATAGCCAACTGAGTTTGGTGAGGAGTGCCCAGTAGCTATGGTGTATGTATTTAGTTGCTATTTTTTCATCACTTGATTATATTATAATGCGCTCATATGTATACATCATCTTCCTCTTAATGATGACCTTTAAAGGTTCTGCACTACCATCTCTATTTGTATGAGAATTATTTTATACATCGCTTGAAGATGAAATTGTGTATTAGGTGTGGTCTGATGACTAAGTCTTCTAAAAACAAAGAGACGACTAAAAGTGAACATGATTAGGTTGTCAAATGCAGTGCGCTAAGGAAGGTTCCCTGATAGTATTTTGAGTCCAAGAGAGATCTGGTTAAATCTATTCAAAAACACCGGAGTGACAGAATGGGGGCAACGGAGGAAGGAGGAACACAATACCGATAAAGGGGAGAAAATGCAAGCTTCAGGTGGAGCGGATCCTTAGAATCCGATTGTAGGTTGTGACCTTAAGCGACCTTCTTCATTATCTGAAGGCTATGAGCTGTCAAGTGATAGCCCGACGACCTTCCATACTGTATAGTTAGTCCATCAAAAACGGAACTGGTTCTTTTCATAAAACTTATTAGGGCAGTGAAACGATCCTGGAAATTTAATGAAGATGATAAGTCTAAGAGGGCATCGATAGTCTGGAACTGCGCAAAGGGCATTAGCAAGTACTGTGATCGCGCATCAATGGTAATAGACTGGCCACATGGAATGAAGAAAAGCCCGTCCTTTGCTACAGGGTATGAACCTGATGAAGTGCCATAGAAACGACCAGGAATGTGGCAAAACTTTGTGAATCTATGTGAAACTAGTAAAGCTTTTCGTACAAAACCCATTCTAAGCGGAAGTAGGCTCCATTGATAACGGGTTGGATTAATTGTTTTGAAGTTCAATATTCCTCAAGGGTCCCAGGTCTTGCGTGAACGTCAGACCTTACATTTGATTGACTCAAATTATGTCAGTATTAAAATAATAATCGACCTGCTTTTTGATGATTTTCTGGAATATGATCAGGTGGATTACATGCACCAAACTTCAGCTTAGGTGTGGTGAGTTTATTGAGTTTGAAGTTTCTTTGTCTGTATGTAGTCTATTCCTGAGCGGTAGGGCCTTAAGTCCGTTAACCAGCAGCTCAATCAACACTATTTAACGATGGCGAGATCTTTCATGCGAGATGTTGACATTAAGCTTAGGGTTGAACTCGTTGGATTCACTTAGAGTAATATGTCCTTCGTTATTGCGGTTTTAACAGGTTATTGCCAGATGACAACGCTTGCGGTAAAAGAAAATTCGGAAACTAGCAGCAATTCGCCCAAAGCTGCTTTGGTCAAAGCGTTCAAACCCTCTCTAGAGAAAGCGGCATTATAGAGATAGCTTAGTCGGAACAGCTGTCGCTTTATCTACTTGCTATGTGTGGTCTAAGTCAGTTTGTTTTCATTTGAGCATTCTGTAGTTCTTGATACGCCCTGGCTCTTCCGTTAGCCTCGTGTTGCTATTGAAAATTTGCAGCGAACCCTAATTATTTTTTTTTTTTTAAGCATAAGCAAACATATTTTTAGAAATAACTTTATATCTACATTTAAAAAAAATTAATTTTCGCTCCACCCTAATATGCGAATATGGTATTTAATTTAAATATTATTAACGTTTTCCTACTAGTTGTTAGATGCTCAACTCCAATCTGTTTTGCATATGAGCTGAGAGCAACTCATCGAAGGCAATCCATGCACGCCACATTTTGCTTGCCTTTTTGGGATTATAATGTTTGCAGGCCAAAAACCCTGGGAGATGCTGGCCTATCATCTTGAATGTTTCATTTTTGTTATTGCTTTTGTGTTGGTATTGATAAGCGTATATGGATGTGAAAATTTTTTGCAGGCATTTTGCCTTTCTAAACGCATTGCATTTCCATGTTGGAAATAAAAATGCTCGAAAATTATTTCAACAAAAAAATTAATAATTGCGTAAATAAATTGATTGCTTCGGATATTTTGTAATAACAGCAATCAGCCCTAACATAACTTGCACTGAGAAAAATGCACGCTCTTGTTTCCACGCAAAGCGCAGGTCTGAGGATTTTTTACATGAGAATTGAGATAAGATAGAATACGTTTTGGTATTTATGGAATCAATAACAATAGTCGTGCTTAAATATTTGCATATATGTATTGCACAGGGCCAAAAAGTTTTTTTTTTTTTTTTTAATTATATTTTTTTATTTATCGAATTTTGAAATAAAATACTGTAAAAGCTTCCTAATTTTTAGTGGTATTTAATTGCTAGTTTAGATTTTTAAGGATAATTTAATTATTGCTTTAAACTTTGGTATGGTTTTTTTGGTCAGGATTTTACTTCAAAAATGTAGTAAAAACAAAAAGGTCAAAACAGAAAAAGATTAATGCAGTTTCTTAAAGGGAATTGAATGCCGAAACCAGTTCCGCCTTAAAAATTCAATAGCGGGTCGAGGTATGGCCAAGTTAACTTGCAGAGATATGACTTGAGGAAAACCCATTTGCATGGGATTTGCCACGCTACTTTGCCCCTATCCCCATTACGGGTGAGTCATCACCCCCAAAAGAGTGAGCAATTTATAAAATATCAGTGTTAATGACTTCAAAACTTTTAACGATATAATGTAGACACTCGATTAAAGGTACTGATGTGACCTCGAGATGGGAAATCGACTGCTTAGTCATAGCTTTTTTTCTTTAGAGACAAAAGGATTTGTGAAAAATCGATTTTCAAGGAAAATAATCAGTTTTTTTTCATAAATCGATTTATTATACGAAATACGCCTGTTCGAAGCATTAGTCAAAATTTATTATGAACTAGTAAGAACAGCTCGTTTCGCTGCATCTCAGAACTAATAATAGACTGAGTCCGATCTAAATCATTATATCCCATACCAGATAATATGTGACACTTAATTACATCGCTTATTGCAGCACTCATTATTACCTTTCGTTTGATACCCATTATGTACTAACACATTTTGGGTAACCTTGGTCAACATATCGATCGATATCTCCATAACTGGTCTAACTATCGACACAAGTGAGGTCTTATATTTTAAGATAAATGTCTAGTAATGGAATAATGAGAGTTCCACTCAATTCCATTCCGCCGTTTTTGAGTGATGCGCGACCCAACATACAGACAGACAGACAAAAATTCTCAAAACTGTTGATTTGGTTTCTATTGGCTTAATCATGGTCCCTCCTCTCGATTTTTCTAAAAAATATCTGTAATGTACAGACATCGAAATTTTACAATTTTATGATTTGTAGAGATAGAGATACCTGAATGAACTGAAATTCATTTAAAATAATAAAACTACCGATACCAACGAAACCAATAGTACGATTTCCAGATTTTATTATATTATATTCGTATTAATCACATACAATTTTTTAGTACTCTTAAATATTTCGTTACAATACAAATATTACAAAACCAGAAAGGCAAAAAATGTAGCAATCTTATGGTCTGACATTTAAATAAAAATACATTTCTCGCTACAATTTATGTTTAGGGTGAAAACAACAAATATGAATTGTTGAAAATGAAATGAACTAATGAGGATTAAAATAAATAAAACAAAAATTATTTGGTATTTAAAGTAAAAAATACAATGTGTTTTTCCTCATCTTTGAGTTCAAATAATAAAACTGAAAGAAATAATTGCCACAAATGGTCGGGTTTACTCAACATTTGACCAGAAGATTGACTAGAAGTGATTTATACGAAACTATGTGTTTTCAGTGGTTGTGTGGACACAGCTTAAACCATATTTTATGTGTATCAATTGCACAGGTGACTTGATTTACAACAACCAATTTACAATATCCTCTCTCAACAAACGAAGATAAGATCGTACCCGTCCTGCAGTATGGTGCAGAAACTTCGACACTAACAACATTTGATCAGACGGCTCTGGGGGTATTCGAGAGAAAGATTATTCGAAAGTTTTATAGAGGTAGTCTTTAGGCACCCGCCGGTGAAAGCAGAGTAAGAGGGTGACCACCACTCTTTACTTTCTGCATCCACTTTTTCTTCTTTAACCGCCAATTTTAGCGCAAAACTTGTAAAGTCTTGTGACTGATGTACAGGGTGGCTGATGAATTTTGCTACATTAAGAAACTCAAATAATTTTTTTTTTCAGTGTATGGAATTCATTTTTCTTTTATTCATGTTCAAGCTCATTAAATTTTATTAAATATAGCTTAATTAGTTTTAAAAATAATGGAATTTAAATGCCCCCCCTGCTCGTCGATGCATGTGCGGCATCTTACCAAAAAGTTGTTCATTACTGCTTGGAGAGTTGAGACAGGAATAGCCGCAATTGTTTCTCGAATGGAATAGAAAAACTCTCTCAACATGCTCAAGTAACGGTCTCCAGTAACCGTAACGGTGTGACCGTTTTCTTCGAAGGAGTAGGGCCCGACAATGCAGCGTGATGAAACTGCACACCATACTGTGACACGAAGTGGATGCAATTCCGTCTCATGGAGTATCTGTGGGTTGGAAGCACTCCATATTCGACAATTTTGTTTGTTTATGTTGCCGTTTAAATCGAAATGGGCCTCGTCAGACATGAAAAGACAGTTCAACATGTTTCCATCCTCCTCCACCATTTGAAGCATCTTCTGGCAAAATTCCAAGCGAATCGGCAAGTCTGCAGCGTTCAGTTTGTTGGCCATTTGAATTTTATATGGGAATAAGTCCAAATCTTTGTGCATAATTGACTGTAATGACTGTCTGCTTACACCCATTTGAGCAGATAAGCTTCTTGTCGAAACACGTGGATTGTTTTGTATGGCAGCAGCTACAGCAGCGATTGTTTCCTCCGTTCGAACTGAAGGGTTTCGATGGTAAGGTCTTCTGTTGACTGTCCCATGCTCGGCAAAATTGTTTACAAGTCTTATTATGGTCCATCTGCTCGGAGGATTGCCGCCAAACGTTCGCCTATACTCTCTTTGAACCGAAACTACGGACTCCAGTGCGTGATAGCGGCGGACAATCCAAATTCTTGTTTCAGTGTCCCAGTTATCCATTTTTGTTAAATGTAAAAGTCAATCTGCAAAATAAAAAAAAATTAACCAGATTCATTAAATAGAAAAAAAGTTTTTTAATTTTTTTTTGGTAGCGGCTTTCATTAGCCACCCTGTAAATCCAGGTGAACTAGAGACGTCATGCTTATAACACAATCTATTTAATTATTTATGTTTTTAAAGTCGACCCAAAGAGACAAGAATGAGATTTAAATTTTACAAATATTACACATAAATTGAAAATATAACCATAGTATAACTAAGATTGCATACAAAATTATGATGAAGGAAAGCATCGGATTCCGATCAACTATTTAAGAGGTTGGAAGGACGTGTTTCAAATCCTTCACGGTTTATAAAGAATTAAGAGTAGATGCTCCAAATTTTGTTAGGATGTTGGAGAAGCCGTGCTTCCAATCCTCCCTTATTTCAAAAATTAACTTTATTAGCTTTAGTTTTGTTATATGTATTGTATTCCAAAGCAATCCGATGCTCATCCTTCGGTCATTTGCTAAACACTTAGGCTATGTTAGATGGCCAGAAATCCGCGTAGCCGGGTAAAAATGCATTGGAAACGCGTAACACCACTGATGAGAGGAACCAATAATACCACCGATGAGAATAACAATTAGCTGAACTCAAAATAACTACACCCCTCGGCAATATTTGGAGCAGCACAAACCAAAAAAGAACTTTGATTAAATACTTTGAATTTTGCAAAATATAAATAATGAAATATATAAAAAAACTCAGTGGATTACTAAGGAGGTGGATACGTGTTCGAAGCCCTGTGAAGAAGTTGGAACTGGTCTCACTTAAACGGATGTGACAGTGGACTACACAACCATTTCAGTTGGAGTTAAGAAGCACATTCATGAATCGTTTCAAACTAAACGAAATCTCAGACAGAGTGTACCCTGTCATTGAATTTCTTTAATTCTATGCGGCCTAACATTTTAAAGCTACAGATTTAGCCGCCCCAAAAGTCTTATAAGAACGTGTTTAGTGATACCATCTCTCTTAGCAGTCGCGTTGTAACTTCTGCTTACTCTTCCGGGTCTAGTAGTCTCAGATACAATTTTTTATCCGCAGTGTTATTCACACAGTCTTACAATATGTATACCTTTTGTTTATTTAACCGATTTAAATAACGAAAAATATAGGAAATCAGCGGTGAGGTATTTATATAGTGAATAATGAACAAAATCCAAACTATTGATAGGCTATTTAGTTACAAATACATACATACGCATTACTTCTTCAACATTCAAATAAAAGACTACAAAAAAGTAATCGCAGTCATAATTCCAATCCGATTTATTTTCTCATAAATGAAGAAAATTTCTTGTAATTACAGTCATAATGCAATAAATTGATGCAGTAGCAAATTGGCTATTGAATACGTACAACAATGCAGCAACATTGTCGGTAGCGCGCGCGTTGGCCTAACCGGTGGCACAACAGAGAATGCATAAAAGATTACAGAAGCAAGAAATAAAATAATCAAAAGACAATAAACAAAAGTGCATTTCGTGTTGCATTTGTCGGATAAAAGAAAAAAATCATAAAGATTTTTTTTAAATAAAACTACTAAAATAAAGATAAAACAATGAAAGTACGAATAAAAATAAATTATTGTTCTCGGGCAGTTGAAGGTAGTCGAACTCTAAATATAATGCACGTTGCATGCAACACTTGGTTCATACAAATGTTTTAGTGCGACTTGCAGCACACTGAACTGACCGCAACAGCTTAAAAGGTAATTGGCCACGAAAAGCAAGAGAGAAAAAGTATTTCTTATGCCGTCGACGGTAAGCTACAATCGTAATAATGAATTGTTAAAAAAATATGATGCTGCCTACTTAAATGTATGTAATTGATTTGTTGAAATTTGCTTAGTGCGAAAAAAGAGATTTGGTTGAAGTGAACGAACAATTTTTCTGCATAACAGGAAATAAAAGAATGTTTGCTGCCGTTTTTGTATTAATTTAAGTGTATGTTAGGTGTTCAGTATGCAAATTCAAGATGAGATGTATATATAATTAGATGAAGGTAACTTGGTAATATACAGAAAGTAAAATTTTTTTGTTTTGCTTTTCATAATAGGCTATTTTTGGCTTAAGTAAAAAGTACAGAGCGTTCAGTTACGGGGAAAAAACAATATGGGCGTGTCCACCCTCTTCCACTGACTTCAACAATATAAGTTTTTTTTTTTTTTTTGGGGTAACGGCATATGATGAGAGAAGGCGTCCAAAACTACCTATCTAATTTTCCAAATTTAGCTATAGTTGTAAATGTGATGAAAATACCTGTCATCCAATATGTATACTTACTTATTTGGTACATCTATGGAACATTTAAGTTGAAAAGGATTTTCTGACAAAGGTTCCCTAAAACTTAGAAACTTATCTCGTTTTCCGACTAACACTAGTTCAGTTGAACAACGCATTTCAAAATTTTAGCTAAACACATTTTAATTTTTATTTAATAACTAGAAACCATGATCACACTTCGCTGCGTCTCATAACTTATAATAGACCGCATCCGATTTTCATTATTATACCCTTAAAGCCAGTTGAATAATCAAACTAAATCACGTTGGATATTGCAGCACTAATTAGCACCTGCCATTGGATACCCATATTGTTCTAACACATTTTAGGTCACCCTGGTCCACATATTGGTCGATAACTCTAAAGCGCCTAGTAATACAAAAGTAAAAGTTCCATTGAATTCCATTAAGAAGATTTGAGTGATGCGAACAAACAGCCAGACAGACAGACAGACCGAAATTCTAAAAATTGTTGATTTGGATTTTATTGGATTAATAAAAGTTCCTCTTATCAATTTTCTTAAATATCTGCAATGTACAGGGAAATGCTTGAAATATCGATTAGAGAAGGCGTCCAAAATCCATAAAATGAAATTCTGTTGAAGGTTTAAAAGATAGGTATACTCGTACGTGGCATGTCTTATAAAACCAAAAAAAAATAGATAACAATATGAATGAAAAATGATAAAAACTAATAATAACAATGGAGGTATCGTCAAAACAGTATACTTAAATACTGAATCCCACATATTTCGATTGTTTTCCTAATACGCGATTAATGTTTGATAGTTAATAGTATTAAATATTTATTAAAAATTCAAAAATGTTTTAGATATAAAACTCATACAATTTTGTGGAAAAAATTTAAAAATTCCCCTAAAATGTATGAATTAATTTGAATTTTCTTTATTTTCAATAGTTTATATAAGTTTATTTAAAATACAACCAAACTGCAATTCCAATATATATTGTATGTACATGTACATGTATTTGGATATATGTGCCCCTTGGTCAAAATTTACATAGTCTTGGAAAAGTGGGCGATACCAAGCCCACATATTTTATGTTTTGTTTGTGCTTTATTAATATCCCCAGTATATTGTCGATGTCTATGAAACTAGTTAGGAATTTATTTAGTTCACGTTAATGATATTTTATGTATCAAAAAAACCTTGTAAAAAGCAAACGGTACCAAGACCAAAAAAAAGATTAGCCGCTATATCTTCGAAACTATGTACATATCAGTACCCGCGGAGGAAAAAGGGGTAGAAGGGGAATAGGAATAGAAAATTTGAGAATTAGAGGAGGTGTTAGAGAAAACCGAAGAGGGTAAAATAAGCTAACGTGATATGGGGCTGAAAGAAAAGCAAAAGTAAATTTAAATAAGAAAAATTAAGAAATAGGGATGAGTTCCAAGGAAGCACCAAGTAGGGAGGAAAGAGAGTACAATTTGTTAAATGTAGGCAGGTAAAATTTTAGGCAGGACAACGTCTGTCGGGTCTCGCTAGTTTCATATAGAATTGACTGGAACTTCGCATGTACAAAATACACTGTGGAATAATTTATATATACGAACTGATCTCAAAAGACTGCATTTCAATTGGAAATAGCTTTTTCGCAAGAAAATAAAAAAAAAATTTATAACTCCCTCCTTGGCGAAATCCCGGATCCTCCACTGAAAACAAACAGTGGCGGACATAAGTATACATACAGTCGTTTTCTGCGATTTTCACAAATTTTGGCTTTAACAAAAAAATTTTAACAAAGCTTGAGTAAAAACATGTGTCAGGATCTAATACAGCAACTATAAATTTGCTTTTAAAAATGTACACAAAATTAGTGGAAATTCTGAGAAATTTTATTAAAATTTGGAACTTTTTCCCAGAATTTTTTGGAGTATGCAGTTTTGTAGCCCATTAAATTCTAGTAAAATAAGGTGTGAATCTTAAGTTCGTAACAGATTTCGTTGATTTTTGTCAATTTTTTTCCGACGAGCTAAAGTATTTTATCTATCTAAGTAAAATTTTTCTGCTGGGAAAATTTTACTACAAACAACATTCCGTTTCCATTCAACCATACAGAGATTTTGTCCGACTCGACTTCTAACAATTCGGCAAATATGAAAAATGCTGCATTGGCTTTTTGCTACAAGGCCTACATATAACACCAACAACAACAAAAAAAGCTTATACATAGCCACATTGACGACTGCGATGACTGTTCTGGACACAAACGAAGGCGAAGTCAAAGGCAAATTCTAATCTAATGGAGGCCGTTAACGATGCAGCAGTAAAAGCAGAGAAGAAAAAATAGTATTAAAACACCAACACCACACACGAGACGAGAGCACCAACAGACGCAGAAAAGTTGCCTGTGCACCCACGCAAACACTTCCCTACCAATGCCAATGTGATGTGATTTTATGCTGTGATGTGTGGCATTGTATGCATCCATATTAAATTGAATCGAATCGCATAGAAGTACATACATACATACTGGTACATTGCTTCTCATACGATGCCAGCCTGTTTGCATGCATGCTAGTCGTAAGTCCGAGTTTTGTATGAGTATGGCTCTGGCTGTGGGAGCGGGTGTGGGTGTGTCAACGACGAATTCCATCAAGACCAAAGGCAACAGCAAATACATGTTAGATGTAGAAAAATGTATGCAGGAGGAAAGGAAAGTAGATTTGCTGCAGGAATAGGAGCAGTATTTGTGTGTTGTATCTTTGAAGCACCCTTTGGGTTCGGCTCGTTTGGACGCCGGAGAAAATATGTAGAAATAGAAATAGGCGGAGTTATCAACGTTTTTCAGTTTTATAATAAAAATGCAACACACTTTATGGATACAGATTCTAGACACATCCACATTTGCATACATGCGATATTCTTACATATTTACAATAGAGTGTATGTGCCTGTGTGGTAGTAAAATATTCTCAAACTACATCGAACATTATTCGATTGGAACACTCATACGCAGCGTTGGCTTCATCGATAGATAAGAGCAACTAATCAGGGATAGGCGTTATTAAAAAAATCCGCAATTTGGTGAAAAAAAAATTTAAATATTTTTTTTTTTAATTAAATTTGTAAAAAAAATACAACAAACACATTCAGGTGGTGAACTAAGCGACACGTATTTCGCATCTCTTTGATTGGAATTTCAGGCAGTAAAGGCATGTATTTCAAACCATTGGCCAAGAGCCAGATTTGTTAGGGGAAAAGGTGACAGGTTAGACAGGGTAGTGTCGAAATAACAGCCCTTGGTCGGATATAAAAATCCGAGTCATTCCGGTACGATAGAATCGGCTGTTGTTTACTATTTTAACACCAATTTCACTCTGGTCCACTCCTGTTGAAGCCGCGACGTTTCTTGGACTTTCGTTAGAAGAGCCTGATGACAGTGTTGGATGAGGGGTGACATCCTAGGCAGGTTAAGTAGTCGCAACAACAACAACAACAACAGCCAGATTTGTTTACAATGATATCATAATTTCCAAGTTACTTTTTATTCATTGACGAGCCCTTTTTATTATCCCTTTGAATCATTTTTTAAACATCTCGGGACTACTATCGTTTTCATTTGTGATTCATATTAGAACCATTTCCATTATTCAAGGTAATCTAGGCATATTTTCAAATTTAGTTCCAAAACTATTTAAGTTATATTTCAAGGTGATTATTATGTGTCGGTTTTTTCTTTTTTTTTTTTTATGCCTGGCTCATTACGGTACTAGATCCGCATTATTTGCTTCTAGACACTTTCGATGTCACCACTTCTGAACACTAACGTCTTAAAATTAATAAGGAGAAGATGGAAATTGTAGGGAGGTATTGAGTATGAGAAGTGTAGCGAACTCAGACAAGATTTAAGGAAAACGAGGAGTAAAGCAATTTCAGGGTATATACTTGTAGATCAGATAAATTGAAACGGTTACGCCTGAAAAATCCTAGGGAAACTTGCGCACTTGACTGGGGATGAGCTCCGGAGATACTATATGCCATTGGTACCATATTCCTACATTTTGAGAAAGGGACATAAAAGCACTTCTGTTGAGAAATAAATGTAAGCGTAGACACAAGAGAGCTAACCGATTCAAGTCTTTCTAAAAACACTGTAAATTCGAAGGGTTTTTTACTATGGAACACACTTTTCAGGTCATCAGCATAGAGAAGAAACTCCGAAGAAAGCAAAAAACTGTCAGTGTCATTAATGAATAAGATAAATAAAATGGGCTTAGAATACTACCTTGATAAACACCTGAAGTGGCAGTAAAAATAATAGAGGATACACCCTCAATCGATACCATGTAGCACCTATCAGTTAGATAGGAGTGCAGCCATCTGAGAAATACCGCATGAAATCACAGGGCAGCAAGTTTCTTTAATAACATTTTATAGGGTACCTTATTAAATTCTTTGAAAAAATCATTATAAATGCTATCCACTTAAAGGCAGTATTCAATAACCAGGCCAAACTCGTGGCTACTTCCAAATCATTTGAGCATAATTTCGCAAACATTGCTGTATAATTTCGTATGATTTCGGATATATTTCGAAATTGCTATGGGCCTGTATTTGAGTTTCTTAAATCATTCGGGTCCGTGATTTGTATTTCTGGACCATTAGTTAAGTAAGCATTTATCAACTTTCCGGCTATAATCCGAGACTATTGATCACCTATTTTGGACCATTTGGGTATAATTTCCAGATGGGTTTGCAACTTTATGTGTCAACTTTGGGTTATATGGATAATTTGATTATTTTGGGAAACATTTAGGTAACACTACGTTTACATTTCAAAAATATTCTAATATTTGTAGGCAATTTTGGAATCATTTTACTAATTTAAACAAAAGTATAGGGGGCGATATCTTTATTATTGTGGGACTATTATCAGAATCTTATTGATATCATTTTAGCAAGCTTTCTTAATTAGATTTGGGAGTTTGAGTAAATGCGACTCCCCTTCAGTTTACCCGTGTATTCTGTGTGATCTTTAGACGTTCCTTCTGGATCATATCGATATTACGTCGGGATTATTTAATACATCAGATATATTTACTATTAGTTTTGAAGCCTTTTTTGTATTTATATCCCGGGTTTTTCTTTTTTTGTGGTTATTTCAAGATTATTTCGTTTTATAAGTATGACCGTACTCTCATGATCCCGAAATGATACCCAAACAGTCTTAAAAACCCTTGAACTGTACCGAGTAAAAAATTATTAGAAAATGATCTGCACAGGATAGCGAAATAATCTCAAAGGAATGAAATGGTCGCAGAATGTATTTTAACAAAATTCCATAGTAGTATGTAAGTTTTGACAAAATAAACTTTTACCATCTTCGAAGTACTTCTGTTTACTTAATAAAAATTTAAAAACTTTTTTTATTCCATACTAGTAATCCCGTCCCCGCGATATCTCCGAAATCTCTAGAGATATCTGAACATGTGATTTCGTAAATTTCAAGTTAAGTGTCTAGTAATATAACGTTAAAAGTTCCATTCAATTCCATTCAGCAGTTTTTGAGTGATGGTCGACCAAACATACAGACAGACAAAAATTCTAAAAATGGTTGATTTGGCTTCTACTGGCTCAATAATGATCCCTCTTATCGATTTTTCTTAAATATGTGCAATGTACAGAGATCGATCTGTTGAAATGTTATTTAATGTAGAGATTATTTGAAGCAATAACTGACTTGTCACTAAAAGTCTTAAATACCGAGTGAAACTGCATTTCTCATTTTTGATCTGAACACTCATTTTGAACTGAAAATAGCCCAACTCTGTCACGAGTATTAGAAAATTGTATGTCTAGCTCTGGTACACTTTTCCTCATTCCATCATCATCATTCAAACTATTTTCTTTTGTCTATTCGCTACAACCACATAACTCTAAAGTGATGGAAGCTGCATGTGTGCGATGTGAGCGCGTTTGGTGTGAGCAAATACCAATGGCGAGCAATTGAAAACTTGAGTTGAAGTGTTCTTTCAGAAACAATTTTTTTCTGATATTTGTATTTATTTTTTTTTATTATTGCTGTTATTTCATTTTATTTTACTTATATGTAATTTATTTATTTTTTCAATTTCTAATTTCAGTTATCAAGCGCATGACTGGCGACGCTTTCAGCTTATGTTCAACATACATATGTACATTTGTATATATGTATGTAAAGTGTGTGTATTGTATGCAGATTTACTTGAGTGCTGCATAAAGGTACAGTTGCTTTTACATTTATATGTATGTACGTTGCTTGGTACTCACAGCAGTAGCTTTGGTGGTTGTGAGACATTTTGCTAATGCATTGATTAAAATTGAATTTTTAATTAAAATATATGCAGGCTGTGCAATCAGGTGTATGCGAGTAAGTTTCAAACTTGGACCGCCATTGCTTGTCTATGCTTAACGTTTGTAAATACATTTATTCCCATATACTTATATGTACATTTGTATATGCATATCTAAATATCGGCATATCTGCGAGCATCTAAATAGTATTTACACTTGCAATGGGTCTTCTCTAATATGAGTACGTTACAGTTATAGGTAGCCACTTGTGCTGTTACCTATTACTAATGCGTTTGCAATATTTATTTGTTGCTTGTTTGTTGCATTACATGTAAAGGGTGTTTTTTTAGGGGTATAGAACTTCGAATTGAAATAAAACACAAGAAAATCGTTTTAAGGTCCATCAATTTGGCTTTATTGGAAGGATAATTTTATGCCATTAATGTTTAAATATGATTTAGGGCATGTGGCCGCCGCGGCTGGCTCGAATAAAGCCAATTCTACAGGTCCAATTTTCAACCACTTTTTCGAGCATATGGGGCCGTATGTCGGCAATAACGCCACGAATGTTGGCTTCCAATTCCCCTAACGTTTCTGGTTTGTTGGTGTAGACGAGCGACTTCACATATCCCCAAAGCAAATAATCCAATGGTGTCAAATCACACGACCTTGGTGGCCAATTGACAGGTCCATTCCGCGAAATTATGCGCTCATCGAATGTTTCCTTCAATAAATCGATTGTGACGTGCGCTGTGTGGCATGTAGCGCCGTCTTGTTGGAACCACAACTCATCCACATTCATGCCATCCAATTCGGGAACAAAATAGTCGGTTATCATGGCTCTATACCGGTCTCCATTAACGGTAGCTGCCTCTCCAGCATTATTGCGGAAGAAGTATGGCCCAATGACTCCACCAGCCCATAGAGCACACCAAACAGTCAGTTTTTGTGGATGTAATGGCGTTTCAAGGGTCTCATGTGGATTCTCTTCACTCCAAATGCGGCAATTTTGCTTGTTGACGTAGCCATTCAACCAAAAATGAGCCTCATCACTGAACAAAGTTTTGCGATGAAAATCAGCATCGAAATCAATCTCATTTTCGGCCCATACACCAAAATCACGACGCATTGCATGGTCTCGCGGCTTTAATTCTTGCACAAGCTGGATCTTGTAAGGTCGCAAGCCAAGATCTTTGCGCAAAATCTTCCATAAAGTTGATGGACAAAGCTCCAATTGCTGTGCACGGTGGCGAATCGATTCATTCGGGTCCTCTTCAACACTTTGCTCTACAGCGGCAATTGTTTCTTCGGTGCGCACTGTTCGACGTCTCTGCGGATGCGTATTATCACATAGAGTAAACGTAGTGCGAAAACGATCCATGGTTAACCGAATTAATTGCTCTGATGGACGATTATGTCGACCATAAAATGGACGGAGCTCACGGTAAACTTCGCGAACTGAACCATTATTTTCGAAATAAATTTGCACGATTTGCAAGCGTTGTTCTTTTGTCAACCTGTTCATGATGAAATGGCAAACCAAACTGAACATAAATGACATTAGAGTTGCCAGATTTGACCACAAAATGCCAGTTTTATCTCTATTCGAAAAACAAACCTGTAAAAAAACACCCTTTACATATATGTATGTATGTTGCATGGAGCATAGTATTGCCCACATGCATAATACACATATGAATAAGTGGCATATGGAATGGCAACTAGAAGTGCCATAAATGAATCAAAAGTGGTGCACAAGCTTACCATATTCGTTAATTGAGGAGCACACACTTATTTATGAATTGAATTTTATGATTTTTTTGCTTGTTATTCTAATAATATTTTTGTTTTTGTGCAGCGTGTTTGGGTTGTATTAGTTATAAGCACGTGTAGTATAGTTATTTAATTTTTTTCCCATAGAATTGTGATTTTACCGTACGCATCTGTACCAAATAAAATTGTGATATAAAGAAATCGACATAATAAGTTCTAAAAAGAGTTCTGATTTTTTCTGAAGCTACCTACCTTTCTTTAACAAAAACTAAATATTGATCATACGGTTTATGTGCAAATTTAAACTTTTCCAATGCATATCGTCGCCCCTTGTCATATGCAGGAATGTGTTGAAATGAAAATGTTGGAAAATCAAGTTCAAATTTTCATTGTATTTAAAAAGTGGCTATTTATTGCCTCATTTATGCAATTTAGATTGAAAAATATTATAACTTTCTTGTACGCATAGTATACAGGATTTTCGTTAAACATAGAACATTCATTGGTTAATCCAAAGGGCTTTTAACTTAAGTGAACATTCCCGCTTATGGCAGAAGGCCAATGATACATGATCAAACCAAACTTGGTTTGATATTGAAACTAGTGCGGTTTTAGAGAAAGTGAATGTAATGAAGAGTGTGGACTGGATTTCAAACCAAAAATGTCAAGCCAACTAAAAAAATTTAATTGCAAAATTCGAATCGTCACTCTTTACTTCGCGTAGAGCAAACGTTAACAACTCGAAAAAAAAAAAAATTTCCTCTTATCGGCAGAACGTTTGAGCTTGTTGATTAAGTTTAAAATCGATGTATATTGGAACGATTTTTCGTCATCCCTTGTCAAATTTGGTTTTGAGACAAACCGGTTTCGGCGTTATGCCATCATCAGTGTCGATTTTCGTTCTCAAGTTTAAAATCCATTTTAATAAGTTAGGCTTTAAAGTTAAACATAAGGAAATAAAAAATCCTACTAAATTACCTAAAAACGGTAGGAATTTACTACCGAATATTTGCAGGGCTGCATCTCGCAATTCAGCCATGAAGGTGTTTCGCTAAAATTTGAAAACGACTGACCCAAATTGAAAACTTCCTTTTGAGGGTTTGTTTGAAATTAATGCAAACAAGTTTAGAAAAAAAAACGAAAATATTAAGAAGAGGTGCTACGTGCCATACGAACTTAATTTTCTAGGCGCAATATCTCCAAAAGGGCTTATGGATATTACTCTCATACTTACTGAACTATTCTTACTCCATGTTTCTGAAGGTATTTATCGATGAATATCAATGTTTGGTGGAGAATATACAAAATCAATGCAAAAATTGCGACAGAAGTTTTGAATTTTTGGACTTTTCTTGCCTATTTATTAATATTGAAAATAGCCAACTAATTTCACTTTATATGACTAGATGTATCCAAGAGGAATATCTGGTAGGTATTTATTTCATTTACAATATAAAAAATCTAAAAACAATTGTAATCATGTACATATGTATAGTTTAAGACCCAGCAAACCAGCGGAGTTATAAATGTATCAGAAAAGAGTCATAAATAGGTGTGTTTACGCTTATTTGTGAGTCCGAAGTGAGTGCGTTATTTCATACATCATATGAGCTTGAGCGGCCGCCGTGGTGTGAAGGTAGTGTTGCCGGCCTACCACACCGAAGGTCCATGGTTCGAGCCCTGGTACAGGTAACATCAAAAGTGATTTGAAAAAAAAAAAAAAAAGTTTTTCAAAACGGGGTCGCCCCTCGGCAGTGGTTTGGCAAACTCTCCGAGTGTATTTCTGCCATGACAGGCTTCTCAGCAAAAATTCGTCTCCTTTGTAGATGCCGTTCGGAGTCGGCAAAAAACTGTAGGTCCCACCAATTTGTAGGGAAAATTCAAATCGGCACACCACAAATTGGAAGAGAAGCTTGGCGCAAAAATCTCTTAGGAGGTTTATGGTGATATACCTGTTGTATATCGCGCCATAAAGAGAGAGATATGAGCTTGAATAAGAGTCATATATGACACCTTTTGTTCACTGTTAACAACAACAACAACAACAACAACACCTTTTGTTCTCAAAATCGGCACACTGGACTCAAAACAGATTTTTTACGAAGCATTTTTAGAGCAATTTCTGACTACTACAAAATTCAAAAAATACACTCATAAATTACACCTTTTTGGCATTGAAATGGGTACATTAGAATTGGGGAAACATACTTCAACCTTAGTTTGAAAAAAAAAAGCTTTCTTTGAAAGATTTTGGTGAAGAAATCAGTTAAATGTGCATTATTTATACACACTTATACACCAAGGGATACTTATGGAGGAGGGTAGGGAATGTCTATGAAGCAATCCACTGAAAAACAATTTAAAATCAGTTTAGCCAACAGATTCGATAATGTAATTCAATTTTTATACAAATATACAAATACGAGGATTTTCCAAAGCAAAATAGTATAAATATTTATTCAAAATCTGTTTTGTTAAATAAAAGAGTGGCTCATTAGTTTGATCAAACCGGAGTCATAAAAGACACCTTTATGATCATATTTCTGTGGCTCAAATTTGGAACATAGTTGGTACTGATTTCAGACTCGTAAATTATGAATGCACCGAGCGTATTTGAGGGGGAGTTTTTATGGAAGTTAGATTTTGTAGCTAAGTATTAAAAAGTGAGGGGCAGTAAGACAAAACTGCTAAATGAAATGCTGGGTAAAATCCAAGTAAGGTAAGTCACTTCTTATGTCATACGAGGACTTATAACAAGTTGATAAAGTTGAAATCGGTATGTCACAGGTATAGCTCCAGATAAACCTTATACCAACGAGTAACGTAATATCACAACTAGTAAACTGTAATCCGTTAAAGTGACAGCACAACACAAATTGGAGAAACTGATCCTAAAACTAGACAAAGGTTTAAATTTATTTTAAAGTATTTGTTCTCTGACCGGGTAAAATAATTACTTTAATCAAATTAAGATGGTCGCAAATTAAAAACTCACCCCATATACTTGTACTTCGTTTGGGTTGTTATTAAAATTTCTACTTTATTTATTTAAGTAAGTTTTATGAGCTTACGACCACCTAATTATTATTCGATAGAGGCAATAGCTATTGAACTAATTCGAAAATAGCCACAAATTTACATAACCAGAATTTTAAGGCTTTGACTTTTGATTTTTAATCGCAGTAAATTGAGTAATAACTGAAAGACACTTAATATAAACTAGTCTTGTACTCATAGTAATAACGAAACTACGGAAAATGAATACACTTTAAAAAGGAATATTTGTTGCAAATATATCTTTTCTGCTTCTCTTCCATTAAGTTTTTACTTTTTCGTTTCTTTACGTACTCTTAATTGGAGAATATATATCTTCTTTTTCTTCAAACTTTCTTTTATTTTTTTTAATTTTGAAAGTATTTTAATATCTTCTATACCTTCTTTTCCTAATTTTGTTTCGATTTCTTACCTATCTTTATTATTTCCCATCTCACCCTTCTTAGTTTTCTTACTACTTTGTTTTCAATATGAATTTTTTTATCGACACCTGGTGTAGTGCTAATGAATACAAAAACCAAAAGAATGTTAATTTTGGTAGCGAACAATTCATACTCCCTTAAAAGTAGTATCCCTCATATACTATATTTTTTTATCCCTCACGACCTCAAGGCCAGTTGATATATTTAATTCAATTATAACTTCTATTTTAGTTAAAAAAAATTTAACAAAGCAAACTAAGGCTACAGTTACAGTACTACTTCGAAAGCAACCACAATTTCGCACCAGTCTAATTCATATATATATATGTATTTTTTTTTTTTCAATATCCCACCGGAAATCTAAGCCGAAGACTTTGGACTTGCAATAGCCATAGTCTACCATCAGGCCAAGCAACCAATTTTGGTGACCGCCTTGTTGTGGTTTAGTGCTTCTGTCATAACCAAACGAATGTACCAGGTTCAAGTGATGTGACAGGTAATATCTAAAATGTTTGAAAACAGTTTTTTCAAATTCGGGTTCGCTCCTTGGCAGTGGTCGGCAACCCTCCGACCAGAAGCTCGGCCTTAATCTAATCGGAGAAAAATTAAAACAAATTCATTTTTATTTACGTGGGAGGCCATAATATTTTTTAGTGATCGAGGAGTAATTGGATTGTTACATCTTTTTTTTTTTTTTTAATTCTGCCAAAAAGTCAACAAGATTTATGGGACATTCTGTTTATATGTAAGGCATGTATGTTGACCTTTTTGGTTTTTGTATATTATTCTTATTTCTTTGAATATGGTTCTTTTACGTCTGAATACGGGCGCCGTTTGTATGTTTCTTTTCCTTTTTGGGGTTTCACGAGACCAATTGAAAATAATTATTTTTCAATTATTAATTTTATTATAACAATTATTATTAACTGGTTTTGAGATGTACGATGAACAAACCATACAAAAATAAAGAAAATATACAAACATATTTATCTATACAAAGCGTGCGTGACTCCCGAGTGATCGACGCATGAGTTGAGTCGTCTTACATATGAAATTCATCTCGATATACTGTAGGCATGCACACGTCATATTAGTGTAACTAATACTATAAGATTTTTACTAACACATCCAAGCTTAGTCTCGAAGAAGGCGGTTCTCTATAAACTTCTTGTAATTCCTCATACTTTAATTAATACACTAAGATCTATTTCAAATGGAGCTTTAGTTATACTAGCAATTTCCTTAGTGAATACCGAAATATGTCTATTATGAGCTAACCACAAAAAATAATCAAAGTGACAATCACTGCTCTCTGAATACACAATTACATTTACAAAATTTCCATTCCCACACCTCAACTCTACACTGTACGCAACACAATCTTTACCTTATACAAAAATATGTCTTAGTATAAGTATGTCACAAAATTTGAAGCAACCTCGGAATAACCTTGAGGAATTCCATACGAAGAAACGTACACACACACGCATTCAATCAACAAACATATATTTACTTGAACGTATGAGTAATATGTCTAGCAAGATACGCATAGTGCTACTCACAGATTTTTATACAAAGGTAGGTGTATGTTTGTATGTGCGGAGGAATTCTAGTTTGCAATTGGTGTGAGCATGTCTGGTAGATTGTCTGCTACCAAGACTTGAACATTATTTGTGCCCTATTTGACTTCAATTCCTTGCAAATTTACTTGCTTAGGAAGAATATGCTGCTTGCTGTTGAACTACCATCTTCCCAAAAGCACCTACATCTTACCTTTGCTTTTCTTACAAACAAACACACACACGCATACATGTTGTGTGTGTGTTGTAGGGAATTATTTTGCTTATATGCTGTCTACCACAACAGATCTCAATGCTATGAGCATATTCCGAGAGTTGGCATGAATGAATGACTATATGAATGAAGCGTATTACTCTAACACTCAACTCATATGTACTTATATGTCGGTATGTATATGAGTTTTGTATTTGTACATATGTTCATAGTAAAATTCTAACACAACAGCAACGACTTGGGCAAACCAAAGGCAGGAAACCCGAGTCACAACACTCAAGAAAACGAAATAAACACATTTTGAATTGCTGCTAAGTGTGGGAGATGACTTCAAGTGGCAAGTTGAATGTGCTAGATGTTTTGAGAATGAAATGAGGGTCTGTAGTATTGGGTGACCGTAATGCTCTTTCTTACATACATACATACATATATGTTGAATGCGCATAATTTTAAGATTTGAGTGTGTTGTTGTATATTTCTATGTATTGTTGTGCAATAAACTTCTTCTTGTTAACACAAATGGTTACAATAACAACTAAATATATGAAAATTGCAAACATAACAAACATACCACATGCCACATCAACAACTTCATGCCACACAAACACACACTCAACTAGTTAGTGCCATATATGGCACTTGAAATTTCACACTTTCACTTTTCATCTTACTCATACTTATATGGTTTGTTCTATATTTTACATATTATCTCTGGTAATTTCTCGGTACCCAATGAAGAAACCAGCAGCAGACAGACCACAGACATCAAGCAATGCGCTTAGACATTCTGCTACTATTCGTATACTTGAATGCATATCACACATACAAATGCATACGTTATAATTTGTTATCTTTCCTTTGCCATTCACTTACAATTTGGCTCACCCACAAAGGGCGCACCGAGCTAGCACTTGCCAAAACTCAGACGATTCCTCATGAGAAGCTTGATAAATTAAGCATTTCATGAGTTGCTTGCTACAGATGAAGGCAAGGCGTATGTATGTATATTTGTGGTTATAATGCAGCATGCAACTTGTGTTCTTGTTCTGTAGTTATGTATGTGAGTATATTTGTTTGCTTACTTGCAGCATCATGCAACTTGTGCAATTCTCTTCTTCCGTAGCGCACACGGCCATTTCAGTTAGGTTACTCATACGCCATGGCGTTTGCTTCTGGAGACGATTGCCTTTGTAGGCGTAGAAATATATATTAACATTTATTGAAAACGTACCAATGTTCACTCTGTCTTTTATCTACATTTCACAGTTCTTCGTTGCAATTGTATGTATATGTGTGTATGTATTACAAAAACAATTTGAAATGGTATTATTAAGTTTGATTCTAAGTGAATTTATAAACGAAAATTCGTATGAGTGCAGCAACTTGAATTAGTCTTTATAATTGCGGGTATATGTATAATCTTAAATGTAATTATGCTTATGAACATTAGACTAGCATAGAAGAAATTTGGTTTTTTTGTTTTCAAAGTTGTGTTTTTAGTATATTTTAAGCAATGTTGCCCAGAGATTTCTTATGAAGTAGTAAGTTTTATGCATAGGAAGAAAAGTTATTTGTGTGAATGTTTTCATATAAATTTTTACTAAAGTGTGGAGTTCATCAATTATTACTTGGTTTTGGCTGTTCAATTCGAAATATAAGTTTTGTTTTTATGTTTCGATAAAAGATTTTTGTGCGTATACAAAATCATTTTCCTATACTCCAGCGCACTCGCGTATTTAATATATTTTCTTCAAGGACCAAAACTGTAATCGATAGTTTGATCTGCAAATAAACGAAACCAAAACCGTTTCAAAACTCGGAACCGAAGGTTACAAAAGACCAGGTCAAACTAAGTAGTAAGTCAAACTTCAAGCGGCTATTAATGTCTTATATAAATTTTTTTACTTATAAATTTTTAGTTACCTATAAGCCATGGACAACCCCTTTTTTAAATTCTGGTGTATAAAAAATCATAAGGTAAAATTCTACGACAATTTTATGACGGAAATATCTATAGAATCGAGCAAATACAGGTATAGAAAAAAAAGTTATGGTGATAAAAAAATTTGTTAATTTTAGAATTTTTTTGGTTACATTTAATTTACACATGGCATGGATAGTTTTTATTATTATATTGGAGAAAATCTATGATGTCAGCAGGAAGAAAATTCAGACCTATTCTGAACCACTTGAGCTAAACTTGTGTTCTTTTTTTATTATTTTGAAACCTAAAACTGCACGAAGCAGAAATAATTGTTGAAGAACGAAACCGGTACCAAAACTGAATCATATTACAAAACCAAAACCGGAACGCTATTTTAATCGGTTTCATACCTTGAGTTTCCTATAGTTGAGCAATAATTTTTAAAATTCAATGCCTACGAGCATAACAAAATAAAATTTTAGTGACTGTGGGACAGCAATGGGTTAAGTATGCTTCACAACCACAAAAAAAAACTACACTCAAAAAATCTTAAACTTAGATAAATTCTTTCGTAAATGAGCAGTATGTTTATTGCACTGGGCAAAAAAATTATTTTTCTTGGTTAAAAATAATATCCATACAATTTTCAAGAAAAGTTTATGAATAAAGTTTTACACATTGGTATGCTTTTCTGATTTAAAATTTTTATATTAGAGTTTTTTCAAAAATACAAAAGATAATGTAGATAAAAGTTAAATACAGATTTTGAAACGGTCTTTAAAAAAGTGTCAAACATTTTTCTAAAGCAGTAACTTTTCATAAGTTATTTATTTATTAAGTTAAAGAAATTGAATCAAAAAACTTTTAGTCATTAATTAAAAATGATTTTTTATTAATGACTAAAAGTAATAATAATTATCATAAAAATTCAAAAAGTGAAAAATTATTATTCTTGGCATTAGACTCGTTTCATGAATATTTGAAAATGTACAGGCCGTAAATCAACAAAAATTGTTGGTATAAAAAAGCAATAAAGAAAATAATAATTTCTACGTTTTTTCGTTTTCGGTCCAATTAAGTTTAAAACGTCTATCATAAAGAATCAGTATTTTATAATTATTATAACTTATGTAAATATACAAATTTCATACAGAGCTCAGAACTAACTTCAAAAACCGAGAGCAAATCACTCGATAACTTTTTTTTTTTTTTGTTATGAAATTCTGATGGAAAATTCAAATGCAATATTCAAGTCGCTTTAGGAAATTGTACTTTGATTTTTCCTATATTCATTTTTGCGTTTTTTTAAAGTTTTCATAATTAGAATGTGAAATCGAAAAAACCATACCAATAATTAAAGGCTGATTACTCTGGAATTGCTCACGTAGCAAAATGGATACTGTAATAGGTTAAACTCTTACCTATCCAGAATGAACCCTGACATGCCAAATGTCTGCCCGGCGTGCGGCGTGTCTCCCATGACACTAACCATCTGTTCATCTGCTCCACTACCTACTTTTCTAACAGCAATATCACTTTGGTCCCACCCCGTTAAAGCAGCGAGGTTAATGGGGCTCCCGTTCGAAGATCTCGATGACAATCTTGGGTAAGGGAGGTGATAATTGGGCAAATTAATCTATGGCTACAACAACAACAACGTAACCAAAATTTTTATTTTATAACTTTTCGTTCAAAAATATTTGTAGCTTGAGGTTTTCACTTCAATAATTTTGCAGTTTTAAAGAAAGAAGTACATAAAAAAAATGTTAATTAGCAATTTTTTGAGCGCGTGATAAAAGCTGTAAAGCTCATTTTTCACTCAAAATGAAATTTACGCATTGAAAAATTTTGCTGAATGGCTGAAGTTATCTGTTATTATCGAAGCGTCCACGAATTGCAGACCACTAAAAATTCAAATTAAGACTAAAAACGTTTACGGTATTTCTTTACTCTATTCGAAAAAAAAACCATTTTAATATCAAAAAAAAAAATTATTTCTTTACTCAGTCTAATGCATATTCGTTCCCATTTACTAGTGGATTTCTCTTACTTTTTAGAATTTTACAGTATAGCTTTCTACAAACCGAAAGTTATTTCTGAAGCATTCATTTGACATTTAAAACGTCAAAGACCTCATTCTAAACTGCAAGTGCTTAGCTAAGTATTGACCTCTTACAGCACCTTACAAATGTAGACTGTGTGAATGCAAATGAAATTTGTTAGATGTAAATAAATTATTGTTTTTGTTTATTTGGATATTTTTTGGGCAAGAGGCAGTCAGAAAAGTTGGGTTTGACTTAGCAAATGCCATTTGGAGTCGGCATAAAAGCTGTCGGTCTCAAAAAATTGTAAAAAAAATTTTTTTTAAATTACTACCATACAACAAAGTAAGCGAACAGCTTGCCTCTTGTGTCTTGAAGAAGGAAGTGTTTCAAAGTTTTATAGATAACCCTTAAGTGAAAATCATAGGCTTTAGAACTAAAACGCGAATTCAAGATCAAAACTAAAAAAATGTTTATTCAATTCGACGAGAGGACTTGAGAGGGTAGGACATAGAAATCCACAGACGGTAATTAGCTCTGAGAGCGAATCAACTACTTCCGGGTGTTTGCGTCGAACTTTCGCCCTAGTAGCCTTACCATCGTGGTTAGGCAACTCCAACATAATCCATTTAAGCGCTTTCTGGAGGATTTAAAAACAGCAGCCTCTGAGAGTGGTTCAAGAGGCTTGCTTTGTAAACGTATAACATAACTTCGGTCCTCACAAAACGAGTAGTGCGTTGGGATTCGCCACGTAAAACCAACTTCCAATGAAAATAACCGAAAAAGCTTCGGATATGATTTTTTATATGACGATCACAGCAAACCTTTTAAGGATAATGAGTATAGGGAATGCATCTGAAATGTTTCATTCCTTAATGGTCTTTGCTAAGGCAAAGGCTGACATCTTCGCCATACAGAGATTTGATGGCTGAGGCAACGAAATATGAGACTTCGTCGAAAATACGTTTGTACACACCTATGTAGGAGCGTCTCGGCATGATCTGCATAAAAACAAGATTCCACAAAATCTCGTTTGTCTACGCACACGCACCGATGGATGAGAAGGACGACATAGAAAAGGACGCATTACAGAAGCTCCTGGAATGCACATCTAGGGCTGCGAAGTCGCGCTTATCGACTTTAACAATTTCAGCATGCAAGATGAGAATATGGTCATATCCAACAACAGGCTCAGACACAATTACGGTAGGCGACCAAGATTCATAATAGCCACTGTACGACAAAAAAGGTGAAGCGAAAAATGCAAGGAAAGCTGAAAGTTGAAAATTAGAATCACGATATACCGGCAATTATTAAACATATCGTCTTAACGCCTTCTCTCTGAAAGTGCGAGTCCCAATCGGAATGCATGAGCGTATCTCGGGACCACTCCTAACCGTTGAAGAACTTATTGGATACCGTTGACCGTAAAGAAGCGATTGGAAAAATGAATAGTGACGCATTGCAATGGCAAGAAAGGACGCTATCTAACGGGTCACTTTGAGAGCGAATGCAACTATGAGAGTGCGTGAACGCTAGAGCTAGCTGAAGAGGGAGCCGAGGCTTTTCCTGACAAAAAAAAAAAGAGAGACAGATAAGCTTGAGTTCGAAGAATTTGCGATAAGACTACCAACAAAAATTCAGCGAATGACAGAAAGTTTTGAAAGTAAATCTTCCAGAGATCTCATTTCTCGAGTACTCCAAAAGACATTTTCTTCCGACACCATCCATGATATACAGAAACAGATCAGTACAGATTTGAAAGCAGACTTAGCTGATGCCTCATTTGGTTTCGATGGACTAGCACATGTCCTTTTCAATACTATGGTCTATAAAACCATTTTGAAGATACGAAAAAGAGATGGAGGCTGGTCTAAGATCATAGCTGTTCTCTAGGATTTGAATTATCTTGAAGCCAAAATTTCATATGAGATATAAAGCAGACTTTTTTTTGGCGGCCCAAAAATCCTTCACTCCCAAAACCTCATGACATACTTACCTTACAATTTCTCATATTTTGACACTCATATTCGTTCACCCACGTTTATTTAAATATTCCAACACTAACCAAAGTCTCATGGCCTTGCTTCCATACTCCCTTAGCGCCACTTAAGCTATTTTCTTTTCCAAAAAATATGCGCACACTTCAAGTGTTTCACCAAATCTAATTCTTTGTTGCATAAACTGAAGCAGTGATTGCCTTACGACAAAATAAATAGCACTCGTAGTTTTGAAACGAATTCGCATATGGTGGATGTATGTGTGCAAATCACATTGTGAATACATGCTTATGCGTGGCAGAAGCTCTTATCCACCTTCATTGTGATTTGTGAGCTCTTTGCCTGCTGACTGTCTCATGTACGTTTATCTGCTTCATCTTGTGGGGTGTTGAGCTGTTAAGTGGCAGTAAGCAATTGTTTTCTTTTCACAAAAACAACAATAACAACAAGCATTAGCACACGTCTTCGTGAGATTGTGTTGGACAATGTCTGTCGGCTATTAAAAGGCTACAATAGTAATGCTTTAAATGAGTTGACCAACCAAATCTCTGTACGAGGAAAAGCATGACCTTGACAAATTGTTGCTACAACAAAAGATGCACACTTCCTTGAAAGTTTGGACATACTCGGCAGACATCCGTATATATATATAAACACATAAATTCCAGTTTCAACTTCTAGATTGTTTGACTCCTACTATAATTTCTTATCACACAAGCATTGTTGTGTGTGTTCTGCTGTATGTGTGGAGTTACTTCTCTTGCAAACTGTCTTTGCTTCATTTCTCTGATGACAAGGCAATGGTCAGAACAGCAATTATAACACAAAGTTTTGCATAATGGGTCAACTTGGGTTGTGTACTCATACGAGTACTATTAAATATGTGGAACTGGAGTGTACGTGGAATGCGTGAGTTAATTTGAACAGCGTTGGGCAATAAAATAGAATTATCATGCTTTGAGAAGAGTGTATTAATAAGTTATTACTTTTTAGTATCAGCTAAGACTTCTTGAGCCAGAAGATATATTCAAACGAAATTGTTCTAAGAAATTTCATTCTACTTCCCAGTGACCAACATACTCTACATGAGACTGTAATCGTTTCCACGCATAACAAGCTTGGCTCATGGAGACACCCCTTGCTACTAAATAGTCTATAGCCTAACCTATAAATATTATGCCAGTGTCGATATCGACATAACTTTCTCTAGTGATAATAGAGCCAAATTTCTCTACTCCCATTGTTGGTTTATTTTTCTGTTTGTAGTTACGAAAAAGCCCTCCGCGAAGAGTTGTTTTAGTTTGACTAGTCAAATACACAAAAGCGCTGAATGGAAGCAACAAATGGTTGTCAAGTCTACTTAAAGATTTTGAGTTTATCTCAGACCGTGCGCCTTCTGCTAGTACCTAGCCAACTACTTGTTGTGGAATATGGATCCGGTAGGTACATGTACTTTTAGGTATAATCCAGACTTTTTCGGATAGCATATTTTCATTTATTCAACCAGTACACTGTACTAGTAAAAGTAAATGTTTTGTTATTAAAAACAACATGATGTATAGTGGCATAGTCTCAAGAAAAAATTAGAACTATAACACATAATCCCAATTGGGTTTATGACGCCTTTGAGCATAAGAAATTAGATTTAATTAAACAGGTTTCTACCCCAACGAAAAGGGGATACAGAAAGAGGTTCTGCGAAGAGAAACCTTAAATAGGGAAGCCGGTGTTGGATCGGGTTAGTTAAGGGTTATTATAAAGCTTGGCATTATTACACACCCCGTGCAGTGCCATAATCCCGTGTAAAAAAATTTAAATTATGACACTCACCTTCCAGTGAAATAATCCAAATTTTTTTACTAGGAATTATGCCACTTGGGATTATGTCATGTCACCATTCACTCAACCAGCACCCAATCTAACTACCCCCGTGAAGCTAAACGTTTTCTTATCCAAAAAAAACTCTTCGAATATACGTTTTGTTTTCATATTCCACAACACTATACATCACTTAATTCACTCAACCAGTCACACATCCGTCTTTCGCTAACATCTCAGAATTCCTGCTCGAGAAATAGTCACACTAAATCATTTGCCTTTGGCAAAAATTTGTCAACGACGTTGGTGCTGCTGCTGATGTATTTGTTCTTGTTCTTGTTATTAGACTGATTATGCTTGCCATCAATGTGCTTTCCAGCTACATCACTACATACAAACTGCCTCACACTTTAAGCCCCTATCTTGTCTTGGCACAACGTTTCTATGCTCGCCTAGCTCATTTATTCATTCACTTTGATTCATCCATTCATTCACTTACTCAAACAAAGTCCCCACCACGCCGGACATTTGCAGCAGCGACAAAACAATTTAACACCGGACAAGAAGTAAAATCCAATGAAGTTGTTCCAAGCGAAACCACAACGGAGATTATTTACTCACAGCTATAAAGACGAACGGACGGACAGACAGACATCATTGCTGGTCACACAAAAACAAAACCGCTGAATGGAAGCAACAAATGGTTGTCAAGTTAACTTAACCGTTTTGAGTTTATCTCACACCGTGCTCCTTTTGCTTCGCCTTCCATCTCATTCGTGGTTCTTGGGCGTTTATCGTATTACTATTTAGTTGGTTGTTGGCTGCACTCGACTTTATTGTTCTCGGCGTTTAGTCAAGCGTTTGTTTCATTCAATTTGCACTTACTACTGATGCTCAGCTTAAACTTTGTCCTTTTGCAAAGTGTTTCTCCTGTTTTCTCCCCTCTTATAGTTTACATTAATATTCTTATACTCATTCGAGTCAAGCAATCTCTTTATATTTGTGGAAAAGTGCTGGAACATAAAAATTTTATTCAATGCAAAGACTAAGTGTGGACTTTTTTCCCATTGCAATGCTGGAGGTAAAAAGCTGCTTTATTTTTACTCCGAATTTTCGATTTCTCCGCATTTTTAAATAATTTAAATTAAATTATTATAGCATTAAATTAGTAATGTGAGATTATAGGAGACAATTTACTCAAACTTGTTTATCGATAAATCAAAACAATTAATTCCCTATTAATCACATTTTGATTAATTTTAATTATAAACATATTTCTTTACTTATACAGAAAACTGAGTAATCACAACCTGAGTTTTTCAGTAAAAAACAATTGCTCAGGATCTGATTAATCACAATGTGAATACAGAATTGACTATTCAAAAAATTATCAGTAATTAAAAGTTGCTTTAACCAATCAATGGCACATCCCTAGACTAAACACATGTCAAAATATAAATTTTCGCATGCGGGGCTTTTTTAAACACTCAATTTAAGGTACGTGCTTGACGACCTCTAAATAAAATTATAAGCTCCAAGAAAACTGACACTATTTCTTGTTCCGCGGACTTTACTGGCTTTTGGAATTTGCGTTACTGCCGTCGGTGGTATTGAAAATCTCCGGCATCTTATATCGCCATCGTCTAAACTTATGCGATACTCATAAAGCTTGACTGGTCTTCCTTCGTGAGAGGCCTTAACATTTCAATTGTCTACAATTTTATTTAACCGCTTGCCACATTATTTTTGCCTGTTTGTTAGAAAAGATAATTTCAATATCATACCATACGTCATTGCGCCTTTGGCATTCAAAATCGCGCCTATTATCCCTTCTTAGCGATCACAGGCGCCAATACCAATATTCGAAATCAGACCTGCTACATAATGGTTTTTAGTCCTAATGATTACCGGTTTATTAATTAATTTCTTGGGAATACATTTAATGATTTTATGTCAATTACTTTCAATTGTAAATGATTATTTTCCAATTATTTAAAAAACAAAAAATCAAAAAGAAATATAAATTAATCAAAAATAATGAAAGTAAGCAAACCCGCTTTTTTTTGATTATTTTGTATTTTTTTAATGTTTTAATTTTTTTTGATTTTTTCTTATCGTAATATATTAGTATTTGCATTTTCTTGAAAAACAATTAAAATAATCATTACCAAAAAAAAAAAGGCGTCTAATTAATTGATTACTAATTACTTATCAAATTTAACAGGTCTGGTCGAAATAACATTTTCTAGTTTCTTATACAGTGGACTGCGGAGCGAAGTAATTTAAATCCTAACACCCTAAAAATCTTACGCATATCGGCTTTCTTGTAACTGCTGCAATTCTCCCTCTTGCCTCTTTGGGTGATTGCTTTTTATTTTCGTATTATCCACAAAAGGAGTAAAGTTTTTGGCGGCATGCCTAAATCACTCAACTCGCAACTCCGCTATATGATCTGATATCGTATGATATAAAACATACATATCACATGATAACAAAGTATGCTTGTCACTTAATACAAGGTGGCGCAAAAGTAAGCTTCCGATGTTCAGCATATCGGTTGTGGCACGTGCAGTGTGTGCTGTTGCACCGTCTTGTTGGAACCACATGTTTTCCAATCCCAATTCATCAAGTTGCGGCAAAAAGAACTCTTTGATCATTGCTCTGTAGCGCTCACCATTCACAGTAACCGTTTGGCCCCGACCGATTATTGGTCAAATAAATAGTCAGCAATATTCCGCGTTCTGGAGCAGTGTAGCGTTACATTATTTATTAACGTGTATTTCGCATGTGTTTACTACACAAATGTCAAAACAGAACTGACTTTAGGGGCCAATCGCAAAATTTATAGCATTTTCTGATAGGAGGATTACTTTTGCGCCACCTTGTATTTGATTTTGCCATATCATATGATATCAGAAGTATCAAATCATATGACGGGAAATAAAACATTCTGCAAGGACTTTAAATACCATATTACGGAGACTGGTCCCGTGATAGTTGGTGCGGTTACCGCTCTCGCCTGTGGATTTGGCAGAGCACACTTAAGTTCCAATCTGAAACCAAGCAGTCAACCGACCATATTCTGCACAAGAGCTGATTCCTGATATTTAACAGATTTTCACCTCCCATTTTTGATCATCTCGGCGGGTAGTCAGTCCTTTCCTATCACTTTGTTATTTTTGAGCCGAGATATAGGCATCCTCGCTTTATCATAGTCGAGTGATGGGACAGTTTTTACTTTTGTCCGGGATTGTGGTATCGTCATCGCCCTAGCAATTTAGCAATGAGAAGAGGTGTTCCCTCCATAACTTAAGTACACCCTGAAGGTCGGTTACCAGGTCGCCATTATTGGCCCTGTAATAATTTGCCAAACTTCAGGCTTCATTATAATCAACTTGACGTATGATTCATTGATCATAAATACAATTTCTTAGGACAGCATAAGCTATTTTTGCAAATATTCAGTGCAATGTTAAATAGTGGAGTGTTAGATAACTAGAAAAGTAGTTGCAATCTGCGAGCATATGCGGTCTAATAACATTCTAGATAAGAGCAACATTGAGACACCCAAATCACCTGAGTTATTGAAGAGGAGATGGGATAACGTGTACGCACCGTACTGAAATTCAGCTTCACTCCGCTATGGCGGAAATTTCTACTTTTTTCTCTTGTTGGGGTGACAGACCCTTTCGACACTACTTTCTTAACCGTCGAAAGAAGTTTTGAGAGATGTGTCCTCGAGTCCTATGTCATACGTAATATCATGTAAGTTGAAAGCGCGAGAAGTCAACTTGATGTGGATATACGTAGCGGCAGACAGTGATGCTTTTTATTACTCAAGGTTCTTTCCTTTAGTATCGATCTTCGGCGGAGAATATGTGAGTTCTGGTAGGAATTGTTTGGGAGCGATAAGGAAGGCACCAACCAAGGGCATTGTTAGTCAAAAGGATAAATGCTAAAAGAAGGTGAAAATTGGACCGGTATGTGCGCGACACACATGGAGCGGAAATATCAATGTACTCATTTTTGTGTGGTGCGGACGCCTTGCGCGAAGGTCAAGAGAACCACCCTCCAGCGACAGTTGGGCATGTGCCGCAAGGAAGTACCAGAGCGTATCGGGTTCATATCCGTCAAAGGACTGTTACTTTCGACAACACTAACCAAAATCTTTGGTGAGTAGTTATGTCCTTGTGACTTGATTGATACAAAGCTTCCCCTTCCCAAAACACATTCAATTTCACAGAAGGCAGAAGACAGACTTTTAAAAAATTTCTACAGATATATGCATTTGAATTACAGCTTTAAGATTTCGTTTCAATCAGAATACGTTGAGCAAAAGCACGTTTAAATAAAATTTAGAAAAAAAATTTGTGTAACCTTCTTGGAAAAAGAATTCTTGGATACACATTTTCCGTTTCGAAATCCTGGGACATGTTCGGTAAGTCGAGCCATTTTTCAACATCGGAAAATCGTTTTTTAAGTCAGCTCTGAAAATCAGGGCCTTTAAATATTTCCGTTTTTAACTTGAACAATTTAAATATTTGCGGTTTCGATGCAAATAGTAACCAATTAATGGACGGTGAAACTTAAGAGCAAATACAAAGTTATTTGTTATAAAAAATAAAAATTTCTTTTAAAATTATTGAAATGGTATAGAGAAAACACTTAAAATAAAGATATACAGAAAGATACAGTATTTGCAATTGTAAACGTAAGTGGATGTTTTCTAGAAGGAAAATAAATCGTTTTCACATGCCCATTCGTTGAAAATGTTTCAGGAATAACGAGCGTATTTTAAAACCTAATTTAAAACAAGTAAGGAAGTCTAAATTCGGGTGGAACCGAACACTGTATACATAGTATATATCTATTATGGAATCCCAATTTACGCAGGTCTATTTAATACTTTTTTGAAATTACAAGCATTCGCCTTTCAAAATAACAGAAATTTTATGCTAAAAATTGGGCAGCGCCACGCCTACTTTCAAAAAATCCACAAAATTGTTTTGCAGTTATCTTTATATATTCAACATTTTCGCCAAATTTCGTTTTGACAAATTAATTTTTGCTGGAGTTATGGCATAAAAAGTTTTGTGGAAACATCCACTGCAAAAGGGGCGGGACATCGCATATTTTTGAAAATTTATATTTTCGACTTTCTTCGGCCCCGTACACCTTGAAAGTGAAACAGAAATGATATAAAGCTTTTGTTCACAAAGCTATTGCCTATTGATTATATCTATGATCCTTTTCAAAATCTTTCGTATAAAAGTGGGCGTGGGCTTTAACCGATTTCGCTCATTTTTTTCCAAAACATTCCTTCTATTAATATAAATATGTGTGCTAAATTTTTTTTCGATATCTTGAACAGTTTTTGATTTATGATTGATATTATTTTTAAATTTGACTTAATCAAAAGTGGGCGGTGCCACAAATTTATTTTCTGCCTTTTATCCTCATATTCGTATTATGTACTGAATAATCACTTTTCTGCATTTTGGAAAGTATTCTAAAGGGTGTTTTTTTTAGGGGTATAGAACTTCGAATTAAAATAAAACACAATAAAATCGTTTAAAGGTCCATCAATTTGGCTTTATTGGAAGGATAATTTTATGCCATTAATGTTTAAATATGATTTCGGGCATGTGGCCGCCGCGGCTGGCTCTAATAAAGCCAATTCTACAGGTCCAATTTTCAACCACTTTTTCGAGCATATGGGGCCGTATGTCGGCAATAACGCCACGAATGTTGGCTTCCAATTCCCCTAACGTTTCTGGTTTGTTGGTGTAGACGAGCGACTTCACATATCCCCAAAGAAAATAATCCAATGGTGTCAAATCACACGACCTTGGTGGCCAATTGACAGGTCCATTCCGCGAAATTATGCGCTCATCGAATGTTTCCTTCAATAAATCGATTGTGACGTGCGCTGTGTGGCATGTAGTGCCGTCTTGTTGGAACCACAACTCATCCACATTCATGCCATCCAATTCGGGAACAAAATAGTCGGTTATCATGGCTCTATACCGGTCTCCATTAACGGTAGCTGCCTCTCCAGCATTATTGCGGAAGAAGTATGGCCCAATGACTCCACCAGCCCATAGAGCACACCAAACAGTCAGTTTTTGTGGATGTAATGGCGTTTCAAGGGTCTCATGTGGATTCTCTTCACTCCAAATGCGGCAATTTTGCTTGTTGACGTAGCCATTCAACCAAAAATGAGCCTCATCACTGAACAAAATTTTGCGATGAAAATCAGCATCGAAATCAATCTCATTTTCGGCCCATACACCAAAATCACGACGCATTGCATGGTCTCGCGGCTTTAATTCTTGCACAAGCTGGATCTTGTAAGGTCGCAAGCCAAGATCTTTGCGCAAAATCTTCCATAAAGTTGATGGACAAAGCTCCAATTGCTGTGCACGGTGGCGAATCGATTCATTCGGGTCCTCTTCAACACTTTGCTCTACAGCGGCAATTGTTTCTTCGGTGCGCACTGTTCGACGTCTCTGCGGATGCGTATTATCACATAGAGTAAACGTAGTGCGAAAACGATCCATGGTTAACCGAATTAATTGCTCTGATGGACGATTATGTCGACCATAAAATGGACGGAGCTCACGGTAAACTTCGCGAACTGAACCATTATTTTCGAAATAAATTTGCACGATTTGCAAGCGTTGTTCTTTTGTCAACCTGTTCATGATGAAATGGCAAACCAAACTGAACATAAATGACATTAGAGTTGCCAGATTTGACCACAAAATGCCAGTTTTATCTCTATTCGAAAAACAAACCTGTAAAAAAAACACCCTGTACATATGAAAATTGGGCGTGGCTAATATCCGATTTCGCCTGCTTAAATAGCGCTCGGAGATGAGTGCCAAGGAATCTGCATACCAAATTTCTTTAAGATATCTCAAAATTTACTCAAGTTATCGTGTTCACAGACGGATGGACGGACATGGCTTAATCAATTTCTCTTTTCGTCCTGAACATGTTGATATACATAAGTCAATATCTATCCCGATTCGTTTATGCCGTTACAAACTACCGTTAGGTGATTGAAGTTCATATACCTTGTGTGGTAAAAAAAATAATAGAGGCTGGGATGATCATATTATAAAATAATATATATTAAAGGGGATAGGGTTTAATAGAACTTAATTCCAGCCTACCCGGACTCTGAACCTAATGGGTCCGATTTTAAAGCACACGACCTTTTCCAGAATGTTCATCAGTACAATCCGTCAATGGAACTCTGTTCCTTCCAAGACGAAAGCTATACGTACAGCAGGGTGTTTAAACTAGAGATATTATCTTTTCTCAACCCATACCTATCATTTTAAATTATATTACAATGTTTTTTACTGACTTTTAGTCTAAATAAGTTTTAATTTATTTATTTATTTTATTTTAGAAAAGCTTTCATAATAATACAAATAATTATATAAACTAAAAATAAGTTTTAATTGTTTAAATTGTATGTTCTTCTCTTTGTTAATATTTATAATTGTTTAAACTACATTGCCTTTGTAATATAATAAGATTGATGGGCTACTAACACTCTTAATCTTACTTGTGCAAAGAAAATAAATAAATGAAACAAATATTCACTACGAAAATTTGGTAAGGAGTTATATAAGGTTAATCTCCTACAATTCTGAAAAAATGGAAGTAAAGGGAAAAGAGGGAGGGGCACTTTCCACACAAAAAAAATTATCTCTGCATATCTCTTCAAGTGTTCATGCTATACGACTGAAATTCGGTAGGGAGTTATATGAAAATTATTTATATTCAGATTTTATCCAGAAAAATCTGTTAAATAAAAACTAAAGGACACTAATCAGCTGTACCGTAAGTCAATCTCACCATATGTTTCATCCATGACCAATGTTAAGTTGCTGCTCTAAAATTGAAATTTTAGTTCTCAGATGATCTTTTAAAATATTTTGCATGACCGTTTTTTACACTCACCATATTTAGTCCATGTAAATAACAAAAAATCATTTTTTTTAGATTCACGATTAACTAAAAATATTTATTCACTTCGTTTTATTTGTTTGTTTTGGTTTTTTATTTATTACTCATATTACAGTAATTATCATTGGATTACATTGTATGTAGTCAACTATTATTACTCCTTACAATTGTAAATATTATAAAGGTTACTAATAAATACTATTTGTTGAAGTATTTGTAGACAAACTTAGTACTCACATATATATAAATAGTAAACACAAAAGTTAAACATAAATAAATTTGCATAAAATATTTCTTTCGCGTATGAGAGTGTAACTAAGTAAACTTTATTGGTAAGCTATTTTTATTGTTGTTTTCGCATGCGTCACACGAACTTTAAGGGAAATCATAAATTGTTAGAAGTAAACATACTCGTTTGTATGTATGTACTGGTATGCATATGTGTACGAGTAGATATATATATATTTATTTAATCATACTTATAGGTCTGTTTGAAAGAACTTAAGGGAAGATCATTACAACTATTTTTTTTTTTAATCTAGCATTTTTTACAAGTTTTAACATAATTTGTACATTATTTACAATAAAATAAATTTTTCCAAGGAAATCATTAAATTCTTTTAAAAGCCATTACTTTCGCAGGTTTGGCCATTTACTACAAACCAAGGCATTTTCTTTTTGAAACTAAACTGGAAAGAATAAATTTGTGTGTCAGTTCAAAAATATTTTTTTTTGAGTTAATATAATGGCTCTTTGTTTACCTTGCTAGTGGAAAAAAAAATTATTTGTCATAAATCAAATGTCTCTTTTTCACAGAAGACTTTCTTACAATATTTTAGACACTGTGGAATCGACTGATATCAAGTAATAACCTGCATATTATGTTCCGCTTAAACTTGAAATACGATGCAAAAATCATTTTCCTGTTCTATAATATTACCTTTCAGAAGTTGTGTTTTTGTTTTAAGGAAAAAAACACCACCCAGGATTTTCCAGCACAGCACTTAAAGCAGCAAATTCCACCCATTCGGAGACAAATAAAATATTTTAACTTCGCCGCACCCTAATGTTTATTGCAAATTAGTTTCGAATTTTTTTTTTTTTCATTATTTTTTCCCTTTTTTTTTACAAAATATAATAGTTTATATATACAGCATACTTCCATGCTTAAGGGTATCTTAAATATAAATAAAACGTACACTTAGACATCTACGTCATACATTTAAAAATGCTCAAGTCTATTAGGTTTTAAAACATTGTTTTTGTTTTTGTTTTTCTTTTATAATAATACACACATTTTTGTTTTTATTAAACTAAATATTTAGTACATTATTACGAAGCATAAATATTTACATACAAATATTGCAATCGTTTGAAAACTCATTCGTAAAAAATAAATGATTTGTATTTTATATATTTTTGTATAATATAACGAGATCTTATGCATGTAAGGGAAAAAATAATTGAATAAATAATTTTAGAGCAGAAGCTGGAAGCAGCTGAGCATGCATATTCCGTTTATAGTTTTGAGCTCAGAAAACTTTGCGGTAATGAGATGATGTCATAATTTATCAAATTTTTTACCCCCACCCCTTGCCAAATATCAAGATTATGGACTTAAGAATGTTTCAGTTGATAGAAATTTTGTTTTCTCTATTTTAATTTGGAATTTGTAAGTAAATATTTTGGGAGAGAAACACTTATATATGTATATTCCCATGTTGACTGTTGTATAATATTAAAGTTTGAGTTTCGGCGGGGACATTTTTTTTAATTGCTTACATACATATTTGACTGCGCCAAAAAAAACATATACTTTTTTTACATCAAATTGTATAACTATTAAAAATAATTTTTTTTTCATGGATTTGAGTGACGAGTTACGAAAAAATAAAAAATAAATTTTTATTCATTATTCAAAAATATTTGAATAGAGTTTTAACTAGCTCTTTTGTATTCTTGACAAATTTTCAGTACTGATAAATAGTCAAGAAAAACAAATGTGTATAATTTTTTGATATTTTTGTCAAAAACAAAAAAAAATTATTTTGATGCAAAAGTCAAAACACGTGATACAAAATTTATTGTCAACTGACGTCTGTCAAATTTAACATTGCTTGGTCGGGATCATTGGTTTTGCGTGGACTACTGTGTTTTACTCAAGTCTATATAGGGACATTTGTGGGACTATTTATTTTTTTGGGATAACTCCGTGACTTTTTTGGGGTTGCTTCAGAACTTTTCCAGGAACATTTCGAGATTGTTTTAAAACCTTTGTAGGACCAATTAATAATTCTTTTCAGGATAATTTCGGTGCTGTTTTATTTCCATTTCCTGAATTGATATTAAAATTGAGACCAAAAAGCTCCTGGAAAAGTCTCGAAGTGGTCCCAGTAACAATCTCGAAATGATGCAAAAGTGGTCCTGCAGAAGTACCGAAAACTAGCGTGATAAAAAAAATTAAAACTACAGAAACCAAACTGACTAAAACTAGTTTTACATATGGGTAAAATTTTGCGTTATAAATTCTTTTTGTATATTGAATAAAAATTTATTTTTAATCTAAAAATAGAATTAACTTTTAAGCTTCTTGTTGAAAAATGTATTTGAAGGAGTGTTAACAAAAAAGATTTATCACGAAACCACCATGCAACATTCGGTATGATAATCTTAAAGTTTTTCGCAGCAAAAAATTTTAACAGAATACGGTCCTCATGTTTTATATGCCAAACTCACATAAGCGCCTGCACTGAATTGCAATTAAATCTTTTTAATTTTCTTACTATTCCGTTTTTTTCTTCCTCTCGATTTTTTTTTATTACATTTTCTACTCCTATTTTCATTCCTCTCATAATTTTTTGTTTATATTTCTTCTGCAATTGATCCTCTCTTTTTCGTTATTTATCTGGCTTATTCGCCGTCATATATCTTTACGATCCCTCTATCTCTTGGTTTCTATTTTTTCTCCTTCGAACCTTCTTTTCCTTGCACATTTCCACATTTTTTATCCCTTTCTTTATTTTATTATGTATGTGTTGCACTGGTATATGTTTGCCTTTTTAACCAATTAATATTTTACAAACTTTTTAAACTATTCGTTAAACTTAAAACTCTTCCCATAAATTTTCTTGCTGATTACATACTAAGTTCACGACTTATTAACTAGAATACTTATTTACTTTAGTTGTATTTAGTTCGAGCTTTTGAGCTCATTTTTTTTTTTAATATTTTTATATAGGCATACGTATGTGTGTATGTGTGTGTCTCTATGTATGAAATATCGTACCTAATCCTACAAACTAACCTACAAATGTACGTTGGGGTTAAATAGCAGTCAAAAAGTTGTATTCTTAAATATTCTTAAAGATTTCTTCACCTTCTCCTCACACAACAAACATTATTACCTATTTGCGTATAAGTGTATGTATGTGTGCATGTGCACGTTGTTATCCACCTGCTACTTAGTAAATTATTGCCTTGCCCTTACCTTCTTATTGGAACAGTTCAATTATCCCTCTCACTTTCAATCATACATTCACGCCCTCACTTGCACTCACCAACTCTCACTTTGCGCCTACTCTAAATCTTTCGCTCATATAGCCCCCTACTCTTATTTAATCTTCATTTTGCACTTCAGTACTCGGTTGATGTTCTAACTTAATCTTCATAAGTGGCGATTCACGTGTCGGTGGATATGCTGCTCCTGTACTGGCGGCACTTTCTGCATTACCAAAGAATTCACTTGGAAAGAAATCTTCAAAACGCGGACTTTTATTGACGGACTTTTGCAGCAAACCATTGGCGATCGCTTCGAAATCAATGCCGGGTGGTAACGTCTCAGCAAAGCGTTTATTGAATGCGTAATTGCTGGCCTGTTCTTTATTCTTGTAGTGCGCATAAGCTGCTGCCTGATCCGATGCAGCAGCGGCAGCCGCCACAGCAGCAGCAGCACCGGACATCTTTTGACCAGCAACATTTCCACCACTACCGCTACCACCACCACCACTACCACTACCACCGCCAGCAGAGCCTACCGAGCCACGTGACTGATTCCCATATTGACGCGCCTGCATTGCTTCTTTTAGTTCACGCTCTCTCTCTCGTTCTCTAGCATAATTGGCCCCACTCTGTTGATGTATTTGGCTCACGCGTTGTGCTGCTTGTGCGGGCATTACATTCAAACCAGGTATACCCATTAATCCGAGTGCACTTAAATCGGGCATGCTTTCGGATGTGCGTCGTGCTTCGGCATGTTGTTTAGCATTCGTAGCCGATACTTGATCTTCGATTTCGGAACGTTGTAGATACGCTGGTGATTTGTACATATTCATTGTTTGTGAAATGGGCGATTGTTGTTGTTGTGACATTATTTGTCTACGTAGTGTTTCGGTCATTGTAGATAGTGGACTGGTTGAATCGGGTGGTGCGAGTGCAGCACTTTGTGCGGCTAATTTGGCGGCATTATGATAACCGTTTGCTGCAGCAGCGACGACAGCAGCATTACCAGCTGCGCCGAATGGTGATGCCTGTGGAGTAAAATAAAAGCGGGAAAGAGAGAAAAATTAGCAAACTTATGATGTATGTTATGAAATGTTTATATATAATTAATAGGTGAATGCTGCGCAAACAATGGCACACCTGGATCTAAGCTGAGCTAACAATAAGGTAAGTAAAATCTGTCGAATTTGTATTTCTGTAGAAACCTGCGTATGCGGATTAAACCCATGAGTTGATGATCCTTTAACCAGAATTAAGGACTGCTAAAACAACACTCTTAAAAATACTTTGAAACTCCTTTATGCTATCTTGTGATAACTAGTTTCGACTTCAGTTCGTTTGCAATGTGAACTCACCCTTCTACCTATTTAAGCTACGTGACCTAATCAAACAAAATTTTCAAAACTGTTCAATTATTTTGCTAGGCAAAAAGATATTGTTATGGCTTTATTATTTAATTCAATTTTTTTTTTTTTTGGTGAATAATGTAACTATGACTTCCAGCAAAGCATTTCGCTCAATCCATTTCTATCGATATTCATAATCGTATAAGAGTTTGTATCAGTATACGTTATAGTTTCCCTATGCCTCTTCGAATTAAATTTACTTGGTCGTTAGGTATTGTTATTCAGATTTAAAAAGAAAAGCTTTTACTATAAAAGTCTAATAACATTTCCCACTTAAATTGAAAATATTAAATATATTTTTCTTATGTTAACTTACCGCTTGCATTTGTCCATTAGCATACACATGTGACATATCCTCTTTAATTTCGCGATAATCCCTAAACACAACAGCTTTTATTACGGACCGTATCAGTTCTTCAGGCCACATGCCCAACAGTATGCGTTGTGGACGTCCTCGTGCCTTAGGTCGTGGATCGGCACCACCATCCAGTGAGGGTCCCAACATATTGTGTACACGATTGGCGTATAATACGAAGGTCGGATAGGGTATGTCATATTTACGCGCAGCCTGCGATAACGAAAGTCCCTCCTTCAGTACGCTAAATATAGCTTCGGCCATAGCTTCGGGACGCCACGACTTCAGAGGGCCACGTTCCCGAAATCGCAATTGTTGTACAAGATTTTGTTGATTTGTGTTCCAACATTTTTGCCACATCGATTGCAATTGATATTGGTAGCTATCTGCTGAGACGAAAGTAGAAAGAGAGACAAAATGTTTCGAAATTTGAATTTGTTTTGTGTGGAAAGTTAAAAGTAATGAATTAGAGCTATTTTTATATGTACTTTTTTACTTTTGAAGTTAGTGATTATGAGAAACGAAATTGAAATAACATTTTTTTTTTCTTTTTTCAACTAACCGGTTACTGAAGAGGTTGATGCACCACCCATCCAAGGATGTCCACTTTCAATCATTTTAGCCTGGAAATGAAAAAAGAAATTTAGTTAGCACTCACATTACAATGTATATTCTATAAAGTTAATGGTGTTCTAATTGAAATATGGATATATTAAGCAATTTTTCGAATAACGGAAAAAAAATATAATAGAAAAGAAACAAAAAAAAATATTAAAAAAATTTTAAACTATCAATTGTTTTGATTACCTTTGGTTTTTTTTTATTTTATTTTTTTTTTTGCGTACGTTTGATTTTTTTTTATGTTTGATTTTTTTAAGTATTGTTGATGTGCATATTTATGTGTTTATACAACAATACTGAAAAAAATCAAAAAAACATCTAAAATAATGAAAATAAACAACACCGTTTTTTTTTTTGAATATTTTTTATTTTTTTTAATAATCGTAAAAAATCATGGTTTCATTTGCATATTTTTTATCAATTGGAAAATAATCATTAAATATTTTAAGTAATTGGTAATCAATCATTAAATGGATTCTTAAGAAAATAATTAATAAAATCGGTAATCATTACGATAAGTAATCATTATCTAACAGGTCTGGTTAAAATGCCTTTTTTTCATTAGCACTGGGCGATATATCAAATAAAAGAATTTAATTTTTCTTAAAAATTTGAACATTTTTTTATTTTCAACCCACCCGATATGAGTGCCACACTTTTTTTTCTTGTGAAGACTCTTTGAAACTGTTTACAACAACAAGAGGTATTAATACCCACCCTTTGAGCGGCTTGAAAATATTGCCTTTGAAAATTTTTGTGGGTGTAAAAGTAAGTTCTCTAACGCCCTATTAACCATGGCTAACCGTGTTGAAATGCTGATTATTTAAACGACATAAGCTATTATTATTTCTTTCGTTTATTTCATTTGCGCTGCACTCTCTTGTAATTCGCAATCAGCTTATAAAATATTTCAAAGATATAGTTACTGTTTTGTAATCCAATCCCGTACAATGCTTCAGAACCAATAGTGCTCGCCCCTAATTAATACATACGAGGTGTCTATCTCAGAATTTGTTTTAAAAATCCCTTTGCCAACTGAAATTTTATTTACTTTAAGACTGCGACGTTTTTACCCAAATTGTTATATGGAAAAAATAAAAATCTTAAATCGGACGATCTTTCAAACTAAAGTAGGTAGTTCTGGGAACAGACGCCTAGATACCTTCTTTTGTAATAAGCCTGCGAAATATAGTTTGGCAAATATGACAAATTCAATCGTACTGGCCTCAAGTCCTCACTTGAGTTTCTCACCTTCATGCAAACATACCATATTCGCGCATTTGCAATAAAAAATGTATTCGACTTCTATTTCAATTATTCATAGCCTTTATGACTTTTTACACAGTGCAACCAATATAAACAAACAAAGCACAATACTAACTCACATGTATGCATGAGAAAATGTCAGGTAATTCAGTAGGAGCAATCCACAAGGATATTTCAATGTGGCACAACAAATTGTAAAACTTCATCCGTTACCTTGCTTTTGTCAGTATGTAAATATTTAAGTATTTAGAAATGTAAAAAATTTTTATTTTTTTTTTTCAAGCGAGTAATCATGTTTACACGCTGTAAACCAGACATGTTACAGCTGTTACTTACTTGCCGCCTAATTTCAAATATTTAGCGCAAACACTTCACAGCTTTGAAAGTAAATTTTTAAAAAAAAATTTGAGCAATTTGCTCTGAAGATATTCCTCATTTGCCAGACATTTTATGCTTTCATCTACTTTAGCTAACGAAAAAAAATATAATTTTGTTGCTACATGAAATATGCATAACAAGCACGTGATGATATTTAGACTTAACTGAGAGCAAGAAAAAAAAGTATGCTTAAATATTATGGCTTGTCTATATTTATGCGCTCAGGAACTTGAGCGCACAGCTGCTGCTCCTGCAAAAGGAAACAAAAAACTGCATGAAAAAAGACAAAAAGAATGTGCAAATTATGAGCATTTTACTCTTTCACTTTGCTATATTATAGCATAGCAGCGACTCAGACCTATGTGGCTTGCAAAAGCTCGATAAGCTTGAAAAAAAAATGTCTATTGCTTCATTGGTCAAGGTGACGTATGAGCGGGTATGGATCGTCATATGCAGGCTGGTCAACAGCAGAGTTTATTACTTTCCTTTGCAGACATTTCATTGCATATTTTACACAGGCACGAAACGAGCATCAATTTGTTGCTGCCACAAAAAGCAGTTAACTATGTAATAAAGTAGTTGAAAGTAGCTATGGATTTAGTTTAGCTTGTTGGTATGACTTGCATATATATAAAAATCAAATATACCCAGCAAACAATTGTGTAAGCGTTCATAAGGAATAAAGGATACTGCGGCCGCGCGGATTGCGCTGATAACCGACGAAACTTGAACTGATGTAATTTTAAGCGATCTAGTATGGTATAAAGCTCCTTATATTACTATCAGTGATCTAAATTTTGTGTCTCCTAATAACACCTTGTATGAACTAATTTTTTTTATTTTTTTCTATTTGACGAGAAAGCATCGGTAGCATCAAAGTTAGCGTGGTTCTTTAACCAGCACTAAAACTCTCATATAATACCTTCGATATGACGACCTGAGGGCAAAAATTTAATAAGTAATTTATTTTTTAACAAATTTTAAACGCGTTTTCGAATCACTAGTATTTCTAAAGAAGTTTAGTTTTGTTTGGGGAAATCTTTATATTTGCTGCTATTTTTTCAATCTATCCTAAAATATCTTGCCTGTTATCTCTTATGCAGGCATTTTTTAAGTTGAAATCTCTCTTTGAAATAAAATAATAATGAGAACTTAGCACGTGCTAGAAGATTCTCAAGATTTAGCGTCAGATTTCAACTACAATTGTGTATTGCATAGCATTCTCAGAGTAGAGCCTTTTCTAATAGTATGAAGTATTGTGAAGCTATCTTGAGTATGTTCAAATTTAGTTTAGGTAAATTTAATGGAAAAATTCCTGAACTTTGCTAGTCTCCAAAATTTTAGTTTTAGTGACTTATATAAAGCTCCAATCTTTTATTGAATTCAGTATATAACTATTGACATATTTAATGTTATGAATCACGTTATCTTGCTCAAGTTTATATAAGCCGAGAATCGACCTAATATATGTATCGACTATGCCTCAAATTTTCCTTACCAAGTCTTATAAAAACACATATGAGAAGAAAATTTATTCAAATGGGTTTTAGAAAAATAAATAATAGTTCCAATGAAAATTTTTTTTGCTCGAAATTCTTAAAATAATTGCTAATAAAGTGGAATAACAGCTAAAGTTAAATATTTTTAATTGATTATTTTTTTTTTGGGGCGTACTTATAAAAACTTGTCCTTACTCGGCTTTTGTTTTATCCGTACTCGATGTTATTGCTTGCTTGCACAGTTTTGAAGCGTATTCTTCTGGTGGGTAGTTCAATATATGCTCAAGTTTCGCGCTCTTCTGTGTCAGGCGCTTAGCATCGATCAACATGCAACAAAAGCGATATTAAATTTTTTTTTGAGCTTGCATCAGTTAACTAATTCCACAGCGCACAGTGGGAAAATTTAGATAAATTTGCCTTTAAAACAAATATGTTGACAATGGGAATGGCTGAAGCAACAAATAAATGTATCCATTTAAAGTTCCGATATCAGTTGGTAAAGAAGGATTTATAAAAATAAAAAAATTTGTTTTATAAAAAAATTTAAAGGATTTAAACCTTGGATCTTCGGTGTGGTAGGCCAGTAGCTCTACCGCTGCGGCCAGCGTCGCTATTAGAACAGCTTAAAGATTACTATTGTGGCTGGAATGCGAGTTCAAATGGCACTACCGGAAAAGGTCTATACAGGTGTATTTGTCTATCATCAAAATAGCTAACGCTTTATTCCCCCTTTATACAGTTATTAATGCGCTGAACGAATAAAAAAGGAAACATCTCTATAAGAAATTTTCACGGCGAACATGAATCCGAGTGAAATAAAATATCATCAAGTGTCGTTTTTGATTGCCTCTTACTTAGTATTTAAAAAAAAAATGTCAAAATTCATGGGCCATATAGTAGCATACTTTCCATGACCATCAAACTAAAATTAGCTACAGAAATTAAAATAAATTATTAATCTCATAAATAAAAAAAATTATTAATCTCATAAGTAAGATCTAAAGAGAGCTAGCTAAAAAATTTTGAGTTTTGTAGTTATGAGCACTACCGCTTCTATAACTCAGTACTGACCGATTTATAAATCATTTCAAATAATTCACCGAGATAAGGCTTGTTTAAAACTTAAATTTTGTACATTGTGCACCACTGCTCCTTTTCACATACAAATCTCTTACGATTTACTACACCCACATTTTGCTTTTGTTTATCCTGCGAGCATAGCGATTTATTTAAAAAGGAATTAGTTGTTTCCTCGCTAAGCCATTTCCTTCATTTATACACTTTAGTATTCCATCTTTTTGCTGAATAAATTTTTGTGCACTTTTTTTCTTTCTTCTCAGTGCCAGCCAGGTTTGTACGTATGCAAATGTTGTCGGTTTATTAATAAATTTCATACAAAATAGCACTGAATGTAAGAAAAAATGAAACAATTGAGCTGTAAGCACAACAATCATTCTTGTTAATTTTGCCTGCTTCGAACGGAACGCGCGCGCTCGCTGCTTATGCCGCTTAAGTTAGTTTTCACATTGCTTAGCATTTAGTAATGCGGAAATGCAGCCTTTTAGGCGCTAAAGCCAGGTGCTGCAATGACTCGGCTAAATCTTGCTTTAGCAAATGTTGCTGTTTGTCTTGCTTTTGGCTTTATTTTTATACTCTTGTTTAGCTTGTCCTTTTTTTTTTTAATTTTATTATTTGACTTTTTTTTATGTTTGTTGCATGCTCGCCAAGATGCCAGATTGCATGGGATTTGTGGTAGCGGATGTGAATTTTAATAGTAGGTAAAACTTCCGTTTCTCACACAAAAAATAAGGAAACTGACATAATGGATTCAAGCGTTTTGCCTGCCAGCTATTTTGCAATGCGAGGCTAAACCGAGTTTGCTAATGCTTTTTGTGCAAATGTGTGAGTGTAAGTAACAACACAGGTAAGTGTAGCATTGTCTTAAGTGTCCATTCATTCATTAGTTTTCAATGTAACCAAAGCACGCAAATGTAATTAAAGTTTTCCCTGGAACTTAAACTATGAATACATACCAATGTATCCATCCCAATGGAGTTTTCACAATAGGTTCATGTGCTAACTGGGTACCGCATAAGCTATATATAGCTCTGAGAAAGTAGGCGTTGCCAATATTTGGATATATTTGGATATTTTTGGTATAGACATCTTAAACAGAAAAGTAGTAATGAAGGAAAAAGTGATGAAGGAAGAATGAAATCGAGAGATAAACTTAGAAATGAAAAAAGAGGAGAGATATGAAGAGAAAGGCTAGATAAAGATGGCCTCTAGTGAGATACGGATAGAAAAAGGGGATATGCATATAGAGAAGGAGCGTAAGGAGGAAGAGATATATGGAGAAAGAGAGTGATATTGGGGTGAAATAGTGACATAGAAAAAAAGAGAAGGAGGGGCAATGCTGAGACAAAAAGAATGATTGAGAAAGAGGGATGAAATTCGAGAGGCCGCCGTGGTGCGGAGGTAGTGTTGCCGGCCTACCACACCGAAGGTCCAAGGTTCGAGCCCTGGTACAGGTAACATCCAAAGTGGTTCAAAACAGTATTTTCAAAACGGGGTCGCCCCTCGACAGTAGTTTGGCAAACTCTCCGACTGTATTTCAGCCATGGAAGGCTTCTCAGCAAAAATTCATCTGCTTTGTAGATGCTGTTGGGAGTCGGCAAAAAAATGTAGGTCCCACAAATTTGTAGGGAAAATTCCAATCGCCACACCACAAGAGAGAAAAGAGAGAAGAGAAGCTTGGCGCACAAATTTCTTAAAAGGCTTATGATGATATACCTTTTGTATATCGCACCATAGATTTTTTTTTTTGTAGAATAATGCTACAAATTCATTGAGTAAGTGAAAGAATTGCGAGTAACTGGAAGGTATTTAAGAATCATTGCCTTTAATGAACATCTTGGTGACCTTGAAAACCCTCAAAAATCTCTGCATATAGTTTTTTTAACGGCGAACCAACTACAATTATGCTAAAGAAATTTGCTTGGTATGGAATACAAAAGATTTTTAGAAGCACAATTGAATTCCTCCAGCCAATTACCTACGTCTGCAATTTTGTTGCATAGAAGTGTAATAATTGGTTCGAAATATTGCTATAAGCAACTCATCACAGTAGGCTGGTAGTCTTCGCAGTGTGAGACTAAGTTATCGGTTTCGTTATAATAGCTCAATTACGTTTCTGATAACCTTGCAGGAAGCCGCCTATGTCTGATTTTATTATATCAACAGTCGATTATTTTAGTAAACTTTTTATACTTTGTTCTTCTAGGCAAAACCTCCCCCACCAAACTTACCCTCACTCCTCTCTAAACTTTTCTTAAAATCTCCATTTCGAAAGACGATCTGTCATTGCGCTCGTATAAAACATAGGTTTGAAGTTGGCTTACAGAACTCGATATTTAACAACTCTTCAGATATTGGGAAATGCATGAACACTGTAGAGGTTTTACTGCTCTAGCCACATCCTTTGCTTGAATTACGAAAAAATTAAAAAAAAACTTTTTGATTTGTTTATAAGATGATTTTTGTTGCATCTTCTATATGAATTCTTACTTCTATATCATAATTTTCAAATACGTTATTTTAATTTCTTATTAAAGTATATGAACTACCCCATATACTCTCTAAGTTATTTATGTAATTAAGTTTTCTGCTTGTTACAATTTTCAATTAAATCCATTAGTTATTCTCATCGCATTTGGGTTAGCGCTGTTTTACATCAAAACCCCCATAAAACATTCAACAAAATATTCCTATATTGATACACCAATGGCCATAGATATGAGTTCACACAACAGATATAGATATATAAACTTGTATATTTATGTGCATAGCCTTAGCTATATGAAGGTATGTTATATATGCAGACAAAGAAAATGTAATAATATAAGAACAATTTCACTATTTTACGCGAGCCTTCTTCGAAACTAATGCAATTTTAATTTTTCTATATTTTATGCCCCCATGGCGTATACGTAACTATGCAAGTTGCTGAGGATATCACTACCAATACATAACCCGCACTACATTGTGCAATATTCAGCATGTTTTGGCAGACACACATTCAATGCCTAGCCATATGTCTTAGCTTGCCGCCGTACAACTTTTCTTGGCCTTCAGTTTTTTTTTTTTTTTTTTTGTTTTATAAATTTGTAGGTATGTAGTATGTGGAACATGTATTAGACCGGTTCGAAAAGAAAGATGCAAAAGTCCTTCACTTAATTTGAAGCTTATGTTCAGAGAGTTCAGGAAAAAAACATTTTTTTTTTATCTTATTTGACATCCGATTTTAAAAATTGATATGTCAAAATCTTTAATTCGTTTCAAATTACTTTTAAGTCTGAAGTCGTTTTCACAAAGTTTTGTCAGCTAACCGAGTTGTTTGTACTTAAAAAAAAAAAAAAATTTTCGGAAACCCTCTCAACATAAGTTTCAAATTTAAGGGCGGACTTTTGCAAACCTTTTTTTTACGGGGACCGACCCAGTCTAATATGTATGTCGAGTAAGTTGAATTTTTTTTTCTATTTGCTCAACATTGAGGTATAAAAAAATTTAGCAATGGCTTTCTTAATTGCTAAATAAATAATTAATAATAATTGATCAATTTTAATTTTTGCCCGGTTTTTATAAGTCATTTCGTTGACCGATAAAAACTTTCAAGCTAGTCTAAAAAATTTATGAATTTAAAATAACAAAAAATAAGCATGCAGAAAAACTCTAAATACTCACAACTTTGTTTGCAGTAAATTTTAAATTAAAAGAAAAAAATTAATTTTGCACTTGGGAATTTCGATGGATTGTAAACTTAGCTTCAATCTTCATATTAATGCAACTGTCAATAAATCTAGGGGTGTTTTATTATTCGTTAAGCGATGGTCGAAAGAATTTGGTGATCCGTACGTAACTAAAGCCCTTTTTACAACATTAGTAAGACCGATATTAGAATATTGCTCAATTATTTGGAATCCAAACTACCAGGTTCACGTTGATCGAATAGATCGCTTTTTTCGCTTTAAGAGATATTTCATGGGATTCCCTGTATAATTTGCCTCCCTATACTAATCGGTTGAAACTTATTAACTTTCCTACCCTTGCTAGTCGTAGAGAAATGCTCGGAACAATATTTATGATTAAATTACTAAACGAGTTAGTCTCTAGCCCATTTTTCTTGGGAGAAGTAAACTTTAACATTCCTTTTCGGCCATCAAGACATTTTAACCCTATTTTTTTGCCACAGTGTAGGACTAATTTTGAATTAAGTGAGCCTTCCCGATGCTTGTGTGACAATTACAACACTCACTCCAGTACATTTCATATTTCTGACTCGCTTTTTAGCATTAAAAAATTGATACTATCCTCGCTTAACCCATAGCAACTTCATGAATTTACTCTTCACAGTCTAACTGATTATTTCTTCTCTTAATAAATTATTTATAAGTTTTAATTTCTTGTGTTACTTAGCTGATGTTCCCCTCTGTAGCTGAGCAATTTTAGATCTCGACACTTAACACACCCCTGCCTTTCAACGACTCGGCAATATATATATAAAAAAAGAAAGCCGTGCGTTATGCGGATGCGCCCCTCGTGTATTATTATTATTATTTTATTCACAGGTCGCTTAGTATTTAAGGCAAAAAAATCGAAATTGAAAGAAAACGTGTATTTTGCCATTTTATTCACAAGTCGCTTAGTGCTTACTAAATAAAATCGACTAAATTGTGGATAAAAAAAATTATTATCGAAAAGAGAAATTTTCAACCCACCCTAATATCTATGTATCTGTCAGTATGACGATATGCATTGCTTTAGTTCTCTTCGCAATGAATATTTATAGTCGTATGTGTGTATCTATGTCTTCGCATATTAGATTACTTATAAGTTTTATACTTGTTATATAATACAACGCTTTATTTATTATTCATTTTCGATTCCATACACCCCCATTGCAATCTTTCTTCGTTTGCTATCCAACCAACCGATTTCCGCCTTGCCCCGCAACGCCAACAAACATTCGCAGCAAAATCAAACACCAACAAAAACACACATAACCTTACCTCCACACACCATTACCATTTATTTCAATACGTTTGAACTATAAAAACTATAAAATACCTTTATTCCCCACCATAAACTCACTAACTTGCTAACTCACGCGTCCAAGCTCTCACTCAAAATTTTTTTTTATTTTCACTGTTTGCTACATTCTGCCTTCCCACGCCCAACCCAACTCATCACAACAAATTCCTCAAACATTCCTTAACTCCTTGCTTCTATAGCCTTTTGTTGCATACAGTTCACTGTCATATGTAAGTATATTTGTATGCGTGTGTGGGTTTATTTTCACTCTTTCCTATTTTAGTTGCTGTCTGCTTGCTATTTGCGCTGAACGCCTGTTAGTTTTAGCGGCATTTTCCACAATGGCGATTTTAAGTTTTTGCAATAGTTTGCCGAAGAATATCTTTCCTGTCTTCGTCAGTGGGCCCTATCAGCACTAACTTACTACCACATACACACATATTTCACACTCACACTCCCTCTCTTAAATTTATTAACGTTCGGTGCGCATTCCTTTCACGCCGTACCCATGCCGCATAAATATTGTACATTGTAGACATTTTCTATATTTTAGTTATATTGTTTGCCGTTGTGTTCGTTCCATTCATTAGTTTTATAAAAAGAATCGTATTGCATAATAAATAATTAATTTAAATGGCGCCACACCCAAACTTTTTTTGCTGTTTGAGTTGAAGATATTGCAATTTTATGGTGTTGGGGGAAGGAAAGAAGGAGAAGAAGAAGGAGAAGCAGAGACACTGCGTTGGTTAGCATTCAAATAAAATTAAACTGAAATAGATTAATAGATAAGTGTTTCTTATGTATTGAAATGTGCAAGCGAGAGTAACCTGCATTAACACAAAATTTTTTGAACGGGGTACCGAACCTGGTGATAGCTCAAAAGAATTAGTATGTGTTGACTTCTAAGGTCAAACAGTTTTTTTATGAATATCGGTGAAGTTTTTGGGGCACTGTCAAAAATATTTACAATTTCTAAAATTTTGTTGACCTTCAAAGACTAAGCTGCAAAATTTAAAAAATTAAATATTGAAAATTATATATAAAAATTGATATATAAAAAGACATTATATTGCATTGTTTTCCTGTTTCCTAGAATTTTTATTTTCCACACCCCCGCGCTCATCATTTTATAATTTCAACTACTATTTGTTACTCACAAGGAACTGTCTTCGCTATCAATAGTTGATTTTTTTTTCACAAGCACTTAACGACTTACGAATAAAATAATGATAAAGAGAAAAAAAATTCTAAAAATTCAATGCGTATTTTTAGACCTAAAGTTTTTTCTTCGGACTACTATAATTTTATGGACTACAAAACTGTTTTCTGATGTAAATTATTTCGAAATTTATTTTGTATATCAACAATTCAATTGAATTGTTGTTTTTACGGCCTGTACATTTGCAAGGTACCGTAACTATAAACGAGCTCAAGGCTAATAATAATAATTTTTCTTTTTATTTATGAAGATTATTATTGTTTTTATTTTTTAATAATTATTTTTATTTAATTATTAAAAGTTTTTATTAGAATAGAATACGAAGATTTTAGAGATAACCGCAATAGCTTTTCTTATAGATCCATTTCTGAAGCTGCTAGACTTCTTCATCAGAGAAACGTTCCTATTCTGTTCTAATAAAAACTTTTAATAATTAAATAAAAATAATTATTAAAAAATAAAAACAATAATAGTTTTCATAAATAAAAAGAAAAATTATTATTTTTAGCCTTGAGCTTGTTTGTAGTCATGTTATTTTGAAATTGGTTGAAAAGTTTTAAAAAATTGTATACAATTTTTTCTGCTTTCCTAAAAAAACTTTGAATTGAAAAAACAAAAAAAATTGAGGTAGCAGAAGAAATTATAAGCGCCCGAAATTTTGTTTGATATCTCGCAAGTCACAAATGTATATTTGATTAAAAAAAGAAAATTCTAATTTAGAGAAAAAAATTCTAACTTTTATTTGATTCACATTTTGCTAAGCGCTTACGAATAGAATGTGCCTTTTGCGTTTAGTGGCTCTTACAAATTCAAGCGAGCAGAAAATAGACTTTGGCTGTTGGGTTTTGATCCATTAGCTATATAGCGCAAAAATCAACCGCGGTTTCTGAGTTACCACATTTAAGTGCGTAAAATGGAATGCTGTTAATACCTCAATTTTATTATAACTCGACTTTGGCTGTTTTGCTTAATGGCAAAGACTCTCTCATTTATTTTCAGAACAAAATTGATTATAAAAAATAAAAATAATATTCGTATTTTTTTGGCGTGTTGAAATAAAATATAATCTTTATCTTTTTTTCTATGACAAATAAATATTGAAATACTTAATTTTTTTTGCATTGAAAATATAATAATAATCATTATTGCCTATCTCTCCGTCGAAACTCCCTCTAATTCTCGATTTAAATATTAAAACAAATTCCACACCTCCGATATAAAAGTCTTTTATATAATTCGTAGAATTAGGTTTAATATTGCTTACACAATTAACGGTACTAAATATTTTCATATTTTACATAGATATAGCAAGGCAACAAAAAGGATTAAAGCTTAAGTCCTTGATGCATATGTATAAAGTGAACACATATTTAACACAAGTTTCTAGTAACATCTCATATTTCCATATTCCAAAGTGAGTCATGCAAATATCAAATATACATATATATATATATATATTTATACATTGCGGGCACACCATGCCCTATGAACTCTGATGTTTATTTGTACGGAAATGTTTATTGTCACATTCATATCTGATTAATATATTCTCTTCGCCGATGTGTTTGCAAGCATTTGCATTTGGTGCAGTTAAGACAACGCAGCCGTGTTTGAAATAAGTAATTAATTCAAAATATAAGCAAATCTAACATCAACATACAATGCACACACAAGGATGCATCCCAGCTAATCAAAAGTAGGCAAAAAGACTCCTTTCGGAGCCATAAAACGCACATCTATCCAAGCTTTACCCTCCGAAATGAGCTCTTTTCGTAACCCAAATGGAGCGAAAAATCGTTCTCCGCGGGCACCCCAAAAGGAGTCATTACAAATAGTCCATGTGACTCTTTTTAAATGAGCTTCGGAGTCTTTTTGGACTCTTTATGGAGCCTTTTATTGATGATTTTCTGAAGGTTTTTCGGAGCTTTTTTTTACTCTTTTTAGGCACATATTTTCCTCTATGCTGATGGTTTTTGGAGCCTTTTTGGGATCTTTTTGGAGCCTTTATTGATGTTTTCTGTAGCTTATTTTGAGCCTTTTTAGGCAATTTTTTTCCTGTTTTTTTTGCTAATTTTATTAAGTTAGTATTAGTATTTAACTAATCACAAGAAATCTAATTTTTAAATGGTTTATACAGTGTTATTTATTTAATACTAGAGGGCCCAGCAGGCTTTGTCCTGCCAAGAAACTTAACTTAAGGGATCTATAAATGTTGCCTATCCCTATCCCCATTTCTATCTATATCCCTATCCCTATCCCTACCCCTATCCCTATACGACTTTCATATTCATTGACCTTTTAAACCTCTTAAACCTTTGGACTTCCTAGAATAATTCAAAACCAAAATTAGCCAAATTCGGTCCAGCCGTTCTTGGTTTTATTTTAACCTTTTTAGTTAGCAGCTACTAAACCCATTTGAATTTGCAAATCTTAATAAGCAAATTCCAGTTTTCGTTGCTCAAACATGTCAACGTCAGTGATGCTGCAAAATGCTGCAAGTCATTTTTATTTGTTGGACCGAAAATTCCCAGATTTCACAGAATAGGGTTTACAATTACTCAACTTGTTTAGAGAAAAATAAACAGTTTAGTTTAAAAGCTGGTTTGTGGTAATAAATAAGTTTAAAAATGCATTCGACTACAGGTAATCGGAAATTGAACATAAATTTTCAAAACTTACACGCTACTTGTTGCAGTATCGGTATTTATTGATCCATTATCCATCCTATCCCTAGCGCTATGTTTATCTCTATCCCTATCCCTATACAACTTCTTTTCATTAAAATGTTATATAGAATATACATACAGTGGTGGCAGGAACAATTGGAAGTAGTTTTACTAGTAAAATATATTTATTTGTGTTTTTTATCATTTTCATTTAAAATAAAGCAAAATCTTTTAGAGAAACCACATAAATAAAATTTCAAAGTTTACGAAAAGTACACAAAGTAAAAAAAACCACAGAAAATGCTCTAAAACTTGTAATAATTGAAGGTTGCTGTTCATCCACTCTGCAAAGTTAATTTTCTCACAATTTTCTTTACGCGTACAACAAAAAGGATCAGAAAACGCTCTAAATCGTTCATATCACTGAGCCTTGCCGTTTATCCGCTCTACAATATTCATTTCTTCTTCCAAGGCTCCGTGAATCTTCATAAAAAGGTGGGTTTTTAGATGTTTACTAAATAACACTCCAAAAAATCTCAAATTACGGACTCTTTTTGGATCATTATATCGGAGCGGTGCGACTTTGGTAAGCTGGGATAGAGGATACACGCACTTGTATGTGTGCAAATACTTAAGCGCTAAATGGATGTAATTTTCGAAATATTTACCAATACCAATAAAAGCATGATTTGGACAAATTTACCCAGCAGTTAAAACTGGGCTGAAGCAAGGGCTTATTTCAAGCGTAATAATACTAGGTACTGATTATATCACAAACCTTACGATTCCATTTCACTGCCAATGTTATTCTTTCTAACGTTGTACCTGGTACTCCCACGACAGGGTCACCTGAGAAATGTCATTAAAATCATTTCTTTGGGTGCTGTTTCAAAACAGCATAACTTAAGTCGTTTTTCCCAAGCCACATTAAGGTAGGTTGTAATTACAAAATTCAAGCAAATTTTTTGAAGAAAGTTTAATGCAGCTTTGGATGATAATATATTTGAGTACGGATAATGCATTTCTTGTAATAATTCAATTTTGTTCTAACTCGACTTTGGATGTTATTACTTCATTCCAAAGATGGCGAAACTTTTTTCTATGTGCTACAAATTTTTTGCCTTAAAACATTTCTAGGGAATACATAAAGAGCTTTCAAGTTCATTTAAGACAGGTTTTAAAGAAGAAGTTTACTTTAATCCACTAGCGAGCACAGTTAAATGAGGTTTAGAAAAATTTCACACTTTAGAGAGCTTTTAAGCCCATTCAAGTCAGTTTGTAAATTGAAATTCTTTTAAAATCAGGTATACAAAGTAATATGCTTTTATCCATTACTGAGCTTCAAACATCATCTTTGTCAGTTTAAAAAAATAGCTTACTTCTATCGATTAGAAAAACTACGATTGCTCAACTAGCCCTAACGATCGTTAAATTCATTTGTTATAAAAAAAAAAACAGCTCAGTTTAGTTCAAAATATCATCTAAGTCAGACATAAAAAAATATTTTACTACTATCCCTACGTGAGCTTTCAATTTCACTTAAGTTAAGTTCTAAAGAAAGTAGCATACGAACGAGCTTTCAAGCTCTTTTAAATCAGGTTTTAAAGAAAGTAGCATGCATTTAAGTCAGGTGTTAGTAAGTAGCATACTTAGATCTATTGACGAGCTTTCCAGTTATTTTAAATTAGGTTTGAAGAAAAAAGTTAGTACATATACTTGTATCCTTTAAAGAGCTTTTAAGTTCATTTGAGCTAATTTGGAAAACAGTTGGAGTAACTTTAATTCGTTAGCAGTATTTCAAGTTCATTTAAGCCATGTAGGAAAAAAATAATTTTCTTCTATCCACTAGCGAGCTTTCACGCTTATTTGAATCAGTTATAAAAAAAAATGTGTATTCTTTATAAAGCTTTTGATTTCATTTAATTTTGGTTTCAAAAATGTAATATACTTTAATACAATACCAAGCTTTTGAATTGATTGAAGTCAGATAAAAAAACAATAGCGCACTTTTATTCACTATAGAGTTTTCAAGAAAGCCTAAGTTGGACTAAAAAATAATCATGCCAAAATTACGCTTTCTTCAAAGTACTCTACAAAGTATTACTAATCAGATATTACTATGTTACTGCACGCAGATTTAACTGCATTTTAACTATATACACATATACCCTACATCATCTACTAAAATATGCGCTTTCAATTCAACCCTCACCACTCTCTAATTGCAGATATACGAGTATATATGTATATATATTTACTTCGCTGTACTAAACACGTAAAATAATATACTAAGTGACGAAACTAGAGGACCGACAAGCTATATGCATAACTGTCGCTGCGAAACGCAATGATTGTCGCATTGATAATTGCTTTAGGAAGTTGTGAAATTCCGTGGGGTACTTAAGGTTCTCTATCTCTGTCATATTCAGACGGTTGCGCTTATAAGGTAATCGAAGCCATATGCATGCGTATATTTGTATGTATGTAAGCCCATATATTAATATCAATGCAGTTGACAATTTACTTAGCCAATTTGACAATCAGGGACCAAGAAGTAGTAAGCATGCATCACGAATACACAGCAACACGTGCACCTTAAAGTAATATGCAGCGAGGAGATGTAAATATGACAAACTAACTCGTAAGTTCGCACGAAAACTTACCAAAATGAATTTATTGGGTGTACGACTTCAAGTACAGCCAGAATAGATTGAAAATGGTAGAAATCTTAATATCGATTTCGAAGGTATATATTTTTATATTCAACAATAGCCGACTTTTTTTATTTTTTTTTTGTAAGCATTTAGCGGCTTGTGAATAAAATAACAAATATAATTTTTTTTAATTTGAAATTTCCTTTGAAAATCTAATGTGAAACTGTCGCTTGGGAGATCAAAAAAAATTGTGAGCGCTGATAACTTTTTCTGATTGCTAATTTTTTTTTAAAAAAAAAATTTTTTGCAGGCAAGATAAATTTTTTCTAGCATCGATATGATGAATAGAAAAACGGCTAATATTAATGACTTAAAATTTTAAAACAAGTTTTTTTTTTGATATTCTGAAAAATAGTACCAATATAGTTTAAAAACAAAAATGCTTTTTTGCTAAACATAATATGTATATAGATATTTAATTACAATCATTACTTTGGCTAGCAAACACTTGTATATATACATTAGAATTTGAATATGATTACCCAAATAACGAATTCGTGAAACTGGTTTGAATATATTTCTCATAGCACAACTTTGTATTGTTAATTGGACAAATTAACAAATAAGATTTCTTTTAAACTTGGCTGCTTGTTTTACACATTGATACATACCTAAATAAATATTTATCAATTCACTTATGTTGGTAGCCGCATTAGCGGGATAGCTGCAACGTAATTTTGTCTATACAAATCGATAGTTTTTTTGATTCTGTACGCCCATATAAGTTTTTTTAATAAATGCATACATATAGGTTACTAAGTGGTTGAAATTCTTTAAGAAAATATGTATGTATGTTTTTCCTTAGTTTGATAATTTAATTTAGCAACATTTTTTACTGCACGTTTGGTTAATTTCAAATTTTGATTTATTCAACATATTTGCTTGATTTATTTACGTTGAATAGTTGCTAATCGTTTTCGATTTATTTAGTTATCCCAAAAGCAGTTGTGTTTATATTCGATTAGCTTGTCTATTTAAAATAGTGTCACATGAATTATTTAAGTATTGTTAGTTGTTATGTTGTTGCTGCTACATGAACTATATGTTGTGCTATGAGCGGCTGCCTTGATTGATACATTGGTTGATATATTGTTCTATTCAAATATTTTCTAAAATCTGCCTATGGACATTATTGTTTTGCCTTTTTTAATTCTAAAACCAAGTCGCTATGGAGGTATTGAATTATTTAAGAATCTGAATTTGAAAATAATTTTCATTTAAGAACTTTTTTGTAGGGAATTTAATTTTTTGCAACAGCTATACAGCTTAATTGTTTTTTCTTCAATCGTTTGGCAGTTTTAAAGCAATAATATGATCTAATTCTGACAAAAAATATCAATCAGGAATGGGCGTTTTCAAACATTTTAGTGACGAGTGGCGAAAAAATAACAAATAAAAATTTATTTTTTATTCAAAAAAATTTGAGTGATGAGTGAAATATTATTGGTTATTTAAAAAATTTTGAATAAAAAATAAAATTTCAATTTTTATTCAAGCTTTTGAAAAAGATAAATAAAACATCGAGATACAGTAAAATTATACCTGTATTTACATATAGATATAATGTGTATTTATAAATATTTTTTCGGTTATTTCACTCACCACTCAAATTTTTTTGAATAACACATAAAATTTTATTTTTTATTTTGAATGTTTTTTATTCAAAGTGACCCAACTCTGATATCAATTGACATACCTAATTTTCCTTAAAAAAACATTATTTTTTTGGACTTATTTTCTTGCTTGAAATTTTCTACCGATATTGCATTTTTTTTTAATTTCTGACCTAAAAGTAAATCCCGGGCTAATATTTTCCTTAGAAGTGGTGAAAATGGAATTTATAGCTTAGTCAAGATTTTGAGGTTAAAGGTCAAAATTTTAATCCCAGAAAGCTAACCTTCGCTCACTCCCTATAAAACCTAACCATGCGTCGATTCGACGAAGATTCTTTAAAATACATATTTCTAATATAGTTATTTGATTGTTGGTTTCATTTATTGTACGCATATGTGTACCAGTTTTTTATCCTCGAAATAAAACATTTTTCTATTATTTCGGAACAATTCAGATATATTTTTTTTAAGTCTTTTAGGAAGCCAGTCTTAAAAAGACACAGAAAATCTTCAATAGCGTATTCGTCGAATCGAGAAATCTTATATATATTTTCCCTTCATCACAGTGTTATATCAAATCAGAAATGAGCATTACTCTCAGGTATGCTTGAGGTTACTAATATACAAACTTATATACAATACAACTATGTACATACTCGTATGTATACGAGGTGTGTTCAAAAAGTATCGCGAATTTTGAATTTTCGCTGGTTACGTGTATTCGAATTTCGAATTTTTTGTGGCGCTATGTTGGTACTCATGTCTCTCACTTATGCCGACAAGCTCGGCCATTTTGAATGTTCAGGTAATTGTTGACAGCTGCTTTGCTTGCACGTGTTTTGGATCGTCTTCGATTTTCACCTATTTTTTTACCAAAATTGCTCAATTGTGACCAAAAACAGCATCGCATGAACATTGCTAATGAGATGTTAAACTCTGTCCGCGACGACCCAAATTTGCTCCAGAGGGTCATAACTGGTGACGAATCGTGGGTTTATGGTTATGACGTGGAAACCAAAGCTCAATCATGTCAATGGAAGCTGCCGCTCGAACCAAGACCGAAAAAAGCGCGCCAAGTTCTGTCGAATGTAAAAGTTTTGCTGACAGTTTTCTTCGATTGCAGGGGCGTGGTGCATCATGAGTTCTTGCCACAGGGAAGAACGGTCAATGAGGAATATTACCTGCAAGTTATGCGCAATTTGCGCGAAGCAATCCGCCAGAAACGCCCGGATTTGTGGAAGAACAAAAATTGGCTTTTGCACCACGATAACGCCCCTGCTCACGCATCGTTGCTTGTGCGCGACTTTTTGGCCAAAAACAACACACTAATGATGCCACAGCCACCGTATTCCCCAGATCTGGCCCCCTGTGACTTTTTCTTGTTCCCTAAACTGAAGAGGCCCATGAAAGGACGACGTTACGCTTCTCTTGACGAGATAAAGACGGCATCGAAGGAGGAGCTGAACAAGATACAAAAAAATGATATTTTGAAGTGCTTCGAAGATTGGAAAAACCGTTGGCACAAGTGTATAATATCTCATGGGGATTACTTTGAAGGGGACAAAATAGATATTCATGAATAAATAAATAATGTTTGAAAAAACACTAAACTCGCGATACTTTTTGAACACACCTCGTATACCGAGATATCCAAAAATGTCTATCTAAATATTAACAGATAATTCGCGTAAAACAACAACTTATGTATAACGAAATTCTAGGCGATACCGTCCATAGGAAGGAGTATGAATTAAGCTTTGATAGCATTACGCGAATGCATATAACAATATTAATACTAATGAAACAAGATTTGGCATTTCGCGTTAAGGTAAACAAATGCAAATACGCAAACGTCCGTTCATATGTACCACTTATGTTGATTTGTACGTAGCGAAGTATTTAGCATTATAGCCTAAATCAATATTATGGAATATCGCAAATGACTAGCAAGCTGTTTGGCAATATACAATGTGTTTCATAACTATACGACTCTCAAAATTTCATTTTATAAAAATGTGGACAATGTTAGGAATGCAAGTTTATATGAGCGGTAAATGAGAAAAATATGGGCAAGACATTGAAATTGAAACAATATTATATAAATGGCTAAAATATGTGAATTCTGTGTGTGCTATGTTTATGAAACACACTATATATGTACAAGTATATAAGGAGAAAGGTGTACATTTACATGTTATTGCTTGGAGCTAAATGGTTATATATAAACATATGTAATGCATAAAGTTGCTCACAATTAGCAAATCTATATATCCCCGGTTTTACGTTAATATTTCAAAAGACTCAAAGGCATCAAAATTCCTTGAATATTCAATATCTAAAAAAAAATTATTAAATAAGTCCAAGTTCGGATGAAGCCGAATGTTTTGTAGCTAGTTTTAATAACTTCAAACGAGCTATTCGTGTGTATCCCAACTATCTGGAACACGGTTTAACTGATTTGGATGAAACTTGGTATGTATATAGTGTCCAAAACTGTAAGAATCCCTACTTAGATGTTACCATTATGTTTTTACGCGGTTGCCACCTATCTAATTTTTTTGTAATGAAAGTTATTTGAAGCCCAATTTCAAAAAAGATAGGTCTAGGTAGAGTTGTGCCAAGCCTACTTCTAAAAATTTGTATATCGTCACAATTTATTGGAGAAACTTATTGCCTTTGAAAATTATTTACTTACAGTGATATCGCGCTACACATTTTACCAACACAACTTTAAAGGATTCTCTCAAAAAAATGGGAGTGGCGCTCAATCGCTTTTTAGAAAATGCTTATCGCCAAAGATACATATAGTAAATATTTTTTAATATTTGTTGGCCCATATTTTACAAAATTTTTAGTGATCTGTATCTTAATCAGTACTAGCTTATAACCGCGGGCATCTCAATTCTGCAAAAGATTAAATTGCGCACAAGAAAGTTCTGAATTCAAATTATCTTCAGGTGGACCGTTGCAGATCAGTCACGCTCTAAACATTTGAAAAATATATGTTTTCCTAACCACAGCCAGAGAGACAGTAAAGAATTTTCTGGGTAATTGCCCTTCTCTAGCTCTAACACTGCTATGATCCCTTTAAGAAATTATTTACAAGCTCACAGATGGCCAATCCTAAATCCAATACAACATCCTTGTTTTTACAAAGAACTCTGACATTTTGTAGCGCATGTCCTCTGGCACTTACTTGGTCTACATTTTCACGGCATCAAAACGGCTGTGCTTGGATACTAAAGTGCTCAGGGACACAACCATTTCACCTACCTACAATAGTACATACGCTTCGAACCATGGCTAAATACCTTGTGGCTTTTTCACATCGGATCCAAACACCATCACACATTTTTTATCCTGAATACCAACACCGCATATTTATGAGACACGAACGGAAATTAACTGCGCCTAAAAGTATGCAGCCTTGGCAGACCGCCGACGTACAGGGGAAAGAAATTTCGCCAGCGCAATTTACTTTTTAATCCAGATTTTGATAAATTGGCGACTGACATCACAGGTCTCCTAAATTTTTTCCTAAATTTAGTGTTTGTACTTGCGCCTGAAAGTATGCAACTACTTCCTTTATAATTTGTGCTTAATAGGTTTAACTTTTTGTAAAAAATAGTGCCATGAATTATTAGCCACATATTAATTTTCATTGCACGATAAACATAACCTTAAAAACGGCTGCTTCTCAAAATAAGATATTTTGTGTTTCAAGTTGCTGCTTGACAACTGCGATAGGACTATTTTTAACAAAAAATACGTACCCAAATTTCAAGTTTTAAATTGTTTACTCTGCTTGGAATCGTAAATAGTTAATTGAGATAATACATTATAACCCCAAAAGCAAAATTATACCAATTCAAAGAGAAAGAAGGAAAATAATTATTTAGAGGTTGTGCGAAAAAAGCAAAAACGCGTACTTTTGCTAAAGCTCATTAAAATTTGCTACCAATTTTAGTTTATAACCTACACTTTATTTAACACATAAGTCCTTATTATCCGTTCACCTTGCAACATGCAAATTGCAATTGCGCCAAAATGTTAATTCCTATAAAAGCAAAAACACAAACTTACATAAGTACAAATTGTATAAAGAGAAATGTAAAAAAATGAATAAACTAAAAAATAAAAATAAAAAAATTACATTTCAAAATTAGCAAAACTACAGTAAATGATATGTTAAATAAAAAGTGCTTGTACAACAAGTATTTTGTATGAATTAATGAAGTTATACTACAAGCATTTGTACATTTGTTATAAGCATGGCAGCGCAGTCTGAAAGGGGGGCCAATGCAAGAAATTATAGTAGTACAATATTGTAGTTTGTTGTTGATTTGAATTCACATTCACTTTGCTTGCTTGCAAATGAATATATTTTCTTTCACCGCCATCACTGCGCTACCAATTTGCTACAAAATTGTAGAGTAAAATAAGTTTTTTTTTGTTTTTGTTTTTTTTTTTAGTAAAACTTTAGCATATAAATGCATACTTTTTAAGCACTTTGAATCGACTGTTTGCACTTTTTCCACCGCTTCTACTGTTTTGATGTGCCTCTGCTAGTGCAGTCGAATATATACAAACAACTGCATGCATTTAAATATGTTTGTGTGTTTGCGCAGAGCATTTCCTACACGTGTACTTAAGTGTAATTATTTATTGCATTGCAATTCGAATTTATTGTTTGTTGTTGTTATTGTTGTCGTCGTCAAGCATTGACGGCTGTTGGCTTCGCCGTGCCATCTCACTCTCATTTTTATTTAGAAAAGCGTGTGTTCACTACCGGCCTTCGAATACAGCGAGCGAGCGTATGCCTGCCTGCTGCACGTTGTTTGTACTGATTATAGTGTTTAAGGAAAAAATGAAATAAAGTAATAATAGAAAAAAATTTAGGGGATAAATATTACTTTTATTGCATGCAACTATAAAAATAAGTAGCACATATATATATATATATGCCTTTTTACGCACACATACATACGTATGTATGTTTGTGAATTATAACATTATTACGATTTCAGTTGGATTTCTTACTACTAAATTTATGTTGTTGTTGTTATTGTAATTTTATAGCCATTGATTATTATAGTAGTGCTACGCACACAAGGTATATTAACTTTAGTCGCCTAACGGTGGTATGTAACGGCATAAACGGATCGAGATAGATATCGGCTTATATTTATATATCAAAATGTTCAGGAGGAAAAAAGGAAATGTCCGTCCGTCCGTCTGTTAACCAGATAACTTGAATAAATTTTGAGATATCTTAATGGTATGCAGGTTCCTTGACACTCATCTCCGAGCGCTAATTAAAATGGGCGAAATTGGATGATAGCCACGCCCACTTTCTATATATAGAACATTTTCGAAAATACAAAATAAGTTATTATTCAGTACATAATACACTTATAAAGATAAAATTGGGTTTTTCCATTACCTTTAAGGCAGAAAATAAATTTTTAAAGGATTTTTTGAAAATGGGCGTGGCACCGCCCAAAACCCAAAAAAAAAATTTTTCTTTTTCAGAAAACTGTTATCGCCAACGGTTTAAGCGGACATTTTTGGGTCGGACAGGGTATAAATGAAAATTTCAAAATCAAATCAAAATTTTTTTAGTAGGTCTGTAGATATCGGTTAATTTTCGTCTATACAAATCGACCCACCCCAATGTACATACATAACATATCCTATAACTTTAAACAAGCTACTATTGTATATTTGTATATCCAGACTATCTACAAAACAGGTTAACCGATTCGGATGAAATTTGGTGTGTATATAGCGTACTACATTCTTATCTAGGTGTTACCATATGGGATGTTTTACGGAGTTTCCACCTACTTGATTTTGTTTTTAACAAAATAAAATATGATCATATGGGTATCAAGCGAAAGGTATTTTCCTGCGTATTAAAAAAAACATTTCTAAGTAGGGTCGACAGCAAAACTCCGGCAAAGAAGTATATATACCGAGAGTCACACTCATCCAAGGGCCGTTAAAGTGTACCATTCACCGGCATAAACTTCCAGTAAGGCCAACATTTACCATGACTGCGCATAAGGTTTAGTACAAACTCTTGAGTTTGTCGGAGTGGAGCTAAATTCATCGATGTTCAAGCATGCTATGTTATATGTGGCGTTTTCAAGAGTTAAGCAACCAAATACGTTAAAAATAATGCTTCCGAAAGAAAGTCAAATTAAATTAAATTAAATAAAGTTATGGATAATTATATCTTGAAAAATAAAGAAGAAATCGAAGAGTTTTGACCGATATATAGAGCAGTAACCGACAAATATAGCCATGTGACCGTATTCTTTCTCGATTATTTGATAACAATCGACAGTCTCTAACCATACAATTCAGCAAGAAATCTTGTAAAGACTTGTCGAAAATATGAGGATAGCTTTTCTGAGCAGCCACCAAGGAGTAACTATGTGTATTGAAACTTTGTTACCAATAAAAAAAATATTAAACTTTTTTCTATTATCAAGATATGTTTTTAAAATCTCCTTTCGAAAAGCTGAACTGTTGGTAACTAAAATTAATCATACAAGCAACTAAAGGGTGTTTTTTTTAGGGGTATAGAAATTTGAATTGAAATAAAACACAAGAAAATCGTTTAAAGGTCCATCAATATGGCTTTATTGGAAGGATAATTTTATGCCATTAATGTTTAAATATGATTTCAGGCATGTGGCCGCCGCGGCTGGCTCGAATAAAGCCAATTCTACAGGTCCAATTTTCAACCACTTTTTCGAGCATATGGGGCCGTATGTCGGCAATAACGCCACGAATGTTGGCTTCCAATTCCCCTAACGTTTCTGGTTTGTTGGTGTAGACGAGCGACTTCACATATCCCCAAAGAAAATAATCCAATGGTGTCAAATCACACGACCTTGGTGGCCAATTGACAGGTCCATTCCGCGAAATTATGCGCTCATCGAATGTTTCCTTCAATAAATCGATTGTGACGTGCGCTGTGTGGCATGTAGCGCCGTCTTGTTGGAACCACAACTCATCCACATTCATGCCATCCAATTCGGGAACAAAAAAGTCGGTTATCATGGCTCTATACCGGTCTCCATTAACGGTAGCTGCCTCTCCAGCATTATTGCGGAAGAAGTATGGCCCAATGACTCCACCAGCCCATAGAGCACACCAAACAGTCAGTTTTTGTGGATGTAATGGCGTTTCAAGGGTCTCATGTGGATTCTCTTCACTCCAAATGCGGCAATTTTGCTTGTTGACGTAGCCATTCAACCAAAAATGAGCCTCATCACTGAACAAAATTTTGCGATGAAAATCAGCATCGAAATCAATCTCATTTTCGGCCCATACACCAAAATCACGACGCATTGCATGGTCTCGCGGCTTTAATTCTTGCACAAGCTGGATCTTGTAAGGTCGCAAGCCAAGATCTTTGTGCAAAATCTTCCATAAAGTTGATGGACAAAGCTCCAATTGCTGTGCACGGTGGCGAATCGATTCATTCGGGTCCTCTTCAACACTTTGCTCTACAGCGGCAATTGTTTCTTCGGTGCGCACTGTTCGACGTCTCTGCGGATGCGTATTATCACATAGAGTAAACGTAGTGCGAAAACGATCCATGGTTAACCGAATTAATTGCTCTGATGGACGATTATGTCGACCATAAAATGGACGGAGCTCACGGTAAACTTCGCGAACTGAACCATTATTTTTGAAATAAATTTGCACGATTTGCAAGCGTTGTTCTTTTGTCAACCTGTTCATGATGAAATTGCAAACCAAACTGAACATAAATGACATTACAGTTGCCAGATTTGACCACAAAATGCCAGTTTTATCTCTATTCGAAAAACAAACCTGTAAAAAAAACACCCTGTAGTATATCTTTATATATAGTATTTGAAGAAAACTATATTATACGGGAACCTATGTAAATTCCGAGCAAAGCTCGGTCGCCCAGGTTCTAACTTATTATAGAGGTTCAACACTTATTAACATACTCTCAGAAGCAATGCAAGTTTATTTGTGTTGTATTTAAAAGCTTGCGCAAATTTTTCTCTTGCCTTGCTTTTTTACTGACCAAGAATTAATTTGCCAACAACGGAAAATTCCTTCATACAACGGAGAAGTAACATTTCTTAGGCTACGATTGGGTTGAGAATAAAACTGGATTCATGGATGGATTGATTTCACGGTAAAAATTTTGTATATAAAAAAATGGGACCAGGGATGTTAGTGTGAAAAATACATGACTGAGTCCATGCTTCGAAATGAACAAAGATACTTTTCTATGCATCGCCATACATAACTTGCATAGAATTTCTATGATGATGGCAATTTTGCGATATCTTATTAAAATTTGTTGTTTCTTTTCAGTCATCGTATATACGAGGTGTGTTCAAAAAGTATCGCGAATTTTGAATTTTCGCTGGTTACGTATATTCGAATTTCGAATTTTTTGTGGCGGTATGTTGGTACTCATGTCTCTCACTTATGCCGACAAGCTCGGCCATTTTGAATGTTCAGTTGTTGACAGCTGCATTGCTTGCACGTGTTTTGGATCGTCTTCGATTTTTACCTATTCAAAAAAATGGATCAAAGAACCTGTATCAAATTTTGTGTGAAAAACGAAATTAAGTGCGCGGATGCATTCCGAATGTTGACTGTGGCATACGGAGAAGCTACCTTGGACCGAAGCAACGTTTATCGGTGGTACAAAATGTTCTCAGAAGGCCGAGAAGATGTGAACGACGAAGAGCGTGCCGGACGCCCGAGCACTTTAACAACAGACGAAAAAATTAATGAAGTGGAGAAAATGGTATTGGCCAATCGTCGAATCACCGTTAGAGAAGTTGCTGAGGACCTTAACATATCGATTGGCTCGTGCCATTCGATTTTTATCAATGATTTGGGCATGAGACGGGTAGCCGCGAAATTCGTACCAAAATTGCTCAATTGTGACCAAAAACAGCATCGCATGAACATTGCTAATGAGATGTTAAACTCTGTCCGCGACGACCCAAATTTGCTCCAGAGGGTCATAACTGGTGACGAATCGTGGGTTTATGGTTATGACGTAGAAACCAAAGCTCAATCATCTCAATGGAAGCTGCCGCACGAACCAAGACCGAAAAAAGCGCGCCAAGTTCGGTCGAATGTGAAAGTTTTGCTGACAGTTTTCTTTCTTGCCACAAGGAAGAACGGTCAATAAGGAATATTACCTGCAAGTTATGCGCAATTTGCGCGAAGCAATCCGCCAGAAACGCCCGGATTTGTAGAAGAGCAAAAATTGGCTTTTGCACCACGATAACGCCCCTGCTCACGCATCGTTGCTTGTGCGCGTCTTTTTGGCCAAAAACAACACAATAATGATGCCGCAGCCACCGTATTCCCCAGATCTGGCCCCCTGTGACTTTTTCTTGTTCCCTAAACTGAAGAGGCCCATGAAAGGACGACGTTACGCTTCTCTTGACGAGATAAAGACGGCATCGAAGGAGGAGCTGAACAAGATACAAAAAAATGATTTTTTGAAGTGCTTCGAAGATTGGAAAAACCGTTGGCACAAGTGTATAATATCTCATGGGGATTACTTTGAAGGGGACAAAATAGATATTCATGAATAAATAAATAATTTTTGAAAAAACACAAAATTCGCGAGACTTTTTGAACACACCTCGTATATCGAATATTTTGAAAATTACAAAAATGTAGAATGAAATAAGGAACAATTTTAGTGACTATTTTTTGAAATAATTAAATTAATTTCATAAATATTATTTGTCATAAACGGTTGAACATATCATAACAAAATTCGGCATACCTAACCCTTATTCAAAGTATGTACCGGATTAAATGGAAGAAATCAGGAAAGGACCACGCGCAATTTTCTCTAAAAAATTTTTAAAAGAGTTGCAGAAGAATATAAAATTCAATATCTTTGGATGAATTCTGTTTCACTTCCAAAATGTCACTGTACTAAGAAATTCGAATAATACAAATATTCGTAAATGGACCGCTTTTATGTTGGGTTATTATACACAACTGCCATAACTCGAACAAAAATGTATTTGTTTACTACAAAAATTTGGTGAAAATGTTGACTTCATGTAAAATTTAAAAGGCGACATTTTTGTAATATGTATAAGATGATTCACACGTATTAAGCATTGGCATAGCGATTAAAAGCAAATTTCAATATTTTGTTATCTCGATATTTTTTGATGATTTGAGAAGAAATCTTATTTGACGGGGGTGATTTATTTATTTACTAGAAGATCCGGTCACGCTTCGCTGCATCTCAGAACTTATAATAAACTGAGCGCGATATGAGTCATCATTATTTTTGATATTTGACTTGAAGATGACCAGGTCTAACTTTTTATTATTGTCTAGAAACAATTAGTACAATTGACTTTTTTAATAAAAAGTATAATAAGAGCTAGAGTTGAGAATTAGATTACTAGTAAACTTTATTTGGAGCATCGGATTAATGTCCAACGTAGCTACTATCATTATTATTTTATTTACAAGTCAAAAGTTTAGAAGTTTTAGTTCAACTTTTTACTTGTTTTCCCAATTCTTTGTTGCTATATTTCTGACTTGTTCATTTTTAAATGTTTAAACTTACACTATTCAGTTAATCTTCATATTGAGAAAATGCGAATAGTTTCGTTCTTTCTCTTCAAGATACTTTCATATATTTTCTTTCTCTCAAACAAAAGAATGTGCAGAAATGAAAATGTAGAAAAACTAAGTTTACAATTTTATTATAATTTATAATGGCTTAGTTTACAAATGCTGGCTTAGCTAAACTTACAGTTTTATGAAAGATATTTTTTTAGCAATTTTGAATTGTTCAAAGGATTTTTTTTCCTGATTTGGGATCCATAAAATCTGGGCTTGCTTATAGCTGCTGGCGTCTCTGCTGTCAAAGATACAGCAATGATAAACAATAACCAAACTTCGTTTGTAATTATTTTAACATTAATCTTGCCCGATAATAGAAAACTTGTTGGTATCAGTTAACTTTTAGAAAGCTCTCATACAAACCTAACCTCAAATATAGTTTTAAAAATCCATGAACATAATTTAAAAGCAGTAAACATGTATAGACTTTTGAGTTAAAAGAAGCTTGCATTTCCTTCCTTTAAACAAAATTTTAGGTTTCGCTAACCAAAACTGTAATTAAAATATCAATAACACTATTGCTAACTCAGAATCTTTCATGCCGAAGAACAGTAGTACCCTTTTGCGATACTCTAAGCCAGTTTAATCAATTATAACTACTTCTTTCTCTTAGTTCACCGGCGCACTGTGAGTACTTCAAAACTTTTTCATATGCAAATTTCCATTTCAACAATAATTTTAATCCACTAAAACAACTGCACTCAAGTGCCAAATGCGTTTGATTAAAAACTACTAGGCATACACAAGCAACAATTTCAGTTACCAACTCAATAAGCATAAAATACAATAACTTGAAAAAATAACTACATGCAGATATACAACCATACATATCTAACACATACATGCACACATCTTGTACCTACACATAAACCTAATGCAAGTTCGACTCGACGTATACGTTACCTATGAAATTTCCTGTGTTTGTATGTATGTATTGTGCTGTGCATGAAAATGCAGGCCTACGCTTACAAATATGTATGCATATTTTTCTATAAAGAAATATGTTTCAGCTTTGTTGCAAATAGATTTTAATTGTCCAAAACTCGCTTAACGCACACACATATACATTTTTCCATATGTGTGCTTGTTTATGTGGCATCCACGCACGCACACACACTTATCATAAAAATTAAAATGAAAAACTTATTAAATCACACATAAGTTAAAGGCCGAGTAAGCAAAGCCCGTTTCCATACTCTCAACTCGTTATGTAAGTATGTGAGGATTTATATATACCTGTGTATACATTAGGGTTAGCGGTAACTTGCAATTTTTGGATGCAAAACAAGAGTCACCCGCGAAACGCTTTTTTGATCAGCAAAAAATGTTTTTTTTTAAAGTTTTATTAATTAATTAATTTTTATACAAAAAATCGTTTAGTAGGCCTTAAATAACAACTAATGTGTTGATTAAACTTCAAACTGCCCTTTGAAAGCAAGTTTTGTTGTTGTAGCAATATTTCGACCATTTTAGTCAGCACAGGGGATATTTTTGCAAGGTTGCCACCAAATTTAAATAATTTAAAAATTTAATGCAATACAACATGTATTTTATAGAGTATTTCAATAATAATGTTTTGAATAGTGTTACCACCTAGCCGTTATTATGAATTTATATATTTATAAAATATACCGAAAATAAGTCCACCAAATTGGATCCAATTTCGGCCAAATTACAACCTAAGCTATCTTGAAGATGTTATTACAAGGTTGCCAACTATTTGAAATACTGAAAAATTATTTTTTTGATGAAAATATTTTGAATGTGGTTGCCACTGAGCTCAAACTGTGTATTATTTATATATTTTTATGTCCGATAATTTACCAAAAACGGTTTCACTTACTTGAATACGATTTCAGTCGTAATATAATTTTTATTCTTATATTTTAAATATTTTCACAGGGTTGCCACCTCTTTGAAATTTTTTAAAACTAAATCATATATGGGAATGTAACAAATAATTTTTTAGGTAGTTTGTACATGAAATTGCCATCTGATCTCAATTTTAATTGAATATCTTTATGTATATATGTACCGCTGCTAAACGGAATACAACTGGTTCGATTTGAATTTGAAAGGAATTTGTCAAGTAGATTATTCGCTACAGTTAAAGCTCTTTTGAAAATAAGTCCACCAAGTTGGATCCAATTTCGATCATATTACAACCTAAGCTGCCTTAAAGATGTTATTACAATTATTAATTTATGAAAATCAATTTGAATACGATTTCAGTCGTAATACATTTTTTATTCTTATATTTTGAATGTCTTTACCCCTTTGAAATGTTGTTTTAAGTAGTTCTTCAAAAAAAAGTAAGAGAAAATGCCACCTAATCTCAATTCAAAATGAATATGATAATGTACATATGTAACGCTGCTAAACGGAAGACAACTATTTTGATTTGAATTTGGAAGGAATTTGTTAGGCAGGTTATATGCTACAGTTAAGGATATTTTAACGAAGTGCTGATACTGAGATAGTCTACAATGTTGCCACCTATTTGAAAGTAGTTCAAAATTAAAAAACATCTAACAATGTGGATATCCAAAGAGAGGTAATTTTCGTAGGTTTTTAACAAAATCATAATCAAGTATCGTTAACACCTTACGTTAACGTTATCGATTTTCTGCAAGTGGCCACTTATTTAAAACTTAAAAAAAAATGTACTACGCCAATATGGATATCAAATAAAACCTTATCAAATACGCATTCCAAAAAAATTATTAAGGCAGGTTTGCCAAATTGTTTTAATAAAAAATCCTATCTATATTTTAACATCTGGGAAACCGACTTGAACCAAATTTCCTAATATGAAATTTGCTCAGTAAAAACTTGTTTCTATACAAAAAAAGTGCACCCTATTATGCTCACAAACAGGCCTCTACAAAGCAAAGCAACTAAGAATCAAAACACTTACTAACAGTCATGTGATTTATTTTTTTGCTGGTTTTGTTGTTGTGGCACCAAAGGCTCAGCTGGTTACATTAGCTGCGTTCAACCAACCAACAGCCACCTACCGCCTTTTGTGCAATTCTGATGGCATTACACATATACATATATACACATCTACAAGCAACGAACTATCTACATATCAACTCACATTTGAATCTAGGAAACGTTGCAATTGCCCAGTTGCAATGTGCTGCTTGCAACGTGCAACACTGTATTATGGTGAGTTGAAATGTCTCCCCCTAACCTCAGCGCTAACTAACTGTAATAGCAAAAACAAAAAAATGGTATGTGTATAACAATGATATCGCCATCACTAACGCCAATGCTTGTGTGCCGCTCGAAATAATATTTAATATTTAGAGAGAAATAAATATTAAATGAATGTGTTACTTAGAAAATCTAAAGGTATGCATAGAAGCAATAAAGCCAATGCATGTATGCCCACGTCTATCTACATGCAGACATACATACGTACGACTACCGTCTGGCATTGTGCAGCAGTGACAAGTGGCAGTACCAATGCCACTAACCTCTATCGTACCACCCGCAGCCTACATTCATTTGTAACGCTCTACAACTTGTCGGTTCGCTTGCTATGTTTTTCGTTAGTTGTTCTTAATCACATACATGCATATGTAACTATTTACATATATATAGATTTTGTTTTTTATTGACCAACGGTTAACTGTCCTGCTGGGGTTTAGGTAGTCTGTTACAGTTGGCAATAAATGTATTTGCACACCCACCACTTGTTTGTTGGTGTTGGTGCATTCAACTTTCTTTTAATACTAATACAGTCAGAGGCATCAGCAGCAGCGGCTAATATATATTTACATAGTTAGTGCCAAATCGAAAAAAACAGTAAACGCATTTCGTCAGCCCGCTTGTGTTTGAGCTCGTAAGTCACCACAAGCGTAGATAACTCGGTATGACGAAGCCTAAATAGGAAAGTATGTAAATTTAGTTTTAGAAAAGGACCATAGGAATCGAAATAGAAAGAATTGGTTTTTCAAAATAGTAGTACATTAGAGTCTAATTCGCTGTAGTGCTATAGTAGACAGGTTGCTGGCCTGCCTTAACTGGGAATCACAGGCTTAAGTATGGCGTTAACTATTTTAAAAGCTTTTTTTTTTGAACTCATTGCGGATCCACATGTGTTTATAATTGCTTTTGTTGTGGTCGTTGTTGTTGTAACAATACTGAGTCATTTTAAAGTCAGCATACCCACTCATCTCGTTATTAGCAAGTCCTAGGAAACTTAAAATCCTAGTTGGACCACAGTGTTTTTGTTGTAAACAGAGCTTGTTTGACAAAATAGTCAAAAATATTGCTGGTGTCTTTCGTATAAGCTCCGCATGCGTGATATAGCTTAGTTCAGTTTGTGCTACACTCAGCGCATTTTCATCTTGGCAATGACCCCACTGTTGGCATCATAGTTTCCAAATTTTAAGAGACCTAGTCTATCTGGGAATCGTCATTAACACAAACAACAATATAACCCGAGAAATCTAGTGAAGAACATGTTGTTGCTGCTGTGTTAGCGCTACTTTGCCCTACTTAGGGCTACTTCCCTTACCTAGCATTGTCATCAAGCTCTTCTAACGGAAGTCCCAGAAACCTTGAAGTTTTAAAAGGGGTCGACTAGACTGGAAGTGTTAGAAGAGTCAGCTCAGTTGAGCAGATAAATACATGGTTACTATCATGGGGAGACACACCGCATGCCGGGCATTTGGCATGTCAGGGTCCAGTCCGGATAGGTAAGAGTTTAATCTGTTACAATATCCAGAACGAAGTTTGCGTTCTTCTTCGGCAACAGGTGAAGCTTGTGCCTGAATGACTCCATTCACTGGGCGAGAGCTGAGAAAGGAGTTGACCAACTCTGTATGGATGAGTTTGCACAAACGGCTTAAAAATATGATGCCGGATCTAATCTTTTTAACTGCGAGCATTTTTGACTCGCTATGTAGATGGTGTTCAGTTGACATAAGGGGACATCCCGTGGCAGTTTCGAGTGCGGTGTTTTGACAGGCCTGCAACCTCCTCCAGTGTGTCTGCTAGCCACGGCGACCATATTGGCATTCCCACAACAGCCGGTTCTATCGTACTGGGATGACTCAGGTTTTACCCGGCCAAGGGCCGTTATTTCGATATACCCGTGTCTAGTAGTGAAGAATATCTGATGAAGCAGTTGTGGGAGTGTTCCAAACCAGGACCATGCAGGCAACGATTTGCGATCCCTTGGGGTTTTCAATATTCATCAGGTGGAAAGAAGACTAGCATTAAGTTGAGTATTTGCGAAGCCGATCCTACTATCAAAAGTCATACAAAAGTTTATAGGGTAACTGCTAGTTGGTAGCGTAATGCTACGGACGCAGATGCTTAATGGTATTCCCACCACCTTAGTCCAGCATCAAATCATACGATCTTTAAATTTTCATCAAAGCTCTTCAATGTTGGAACACATTGCCATTATCGCACAGTCATTTGCTGGTTATTCAGTGCAATTTAGGGAAGTTCTCTCGATCCTTTTGCCTATGAGCGTCCAGTCATGAGAGAGCTCTGGTTATCTGCGCACTTTTTCTCAGTGTTCATTCATTAGATGATTAATATTGTAGACTACGCCTGTAGCCAAAATATTTTTCGGAGGGGGTTATTTAAATTTTTTAATTATATTCTATGGTTTTAATTAATAGGTTCTGGATGAAACGAAATATTTAACTCAAACAACAAATAACAGAAGTAGGTAACCTTAAAGCTGTAACTCAAATACCTTAATCAGATTTCTAGATATGTAATAACAGTTATTCTAAAATAAAATAACTCGTCTAGATTTTTACATCAAAATCATACAAGTCTTCTTCTGTGCCGTTCAAACCTTCGGTGAACATTCACGAGCCATACCTACTTTTTTTTGTGAGTCGGTAGGTGTAGAGGGGGCGAGCGAAACAACTTCAAGCTCCACCCCCCCTAATATGGCACTGCTGTATACTGTACCAAATTTCGGAAATTTTATTGAATAATAAAGAAAATGTTGCTTGCTTTTAGAAAAGCATTTCTTACTTATGTTTCAAACGCAAAAAAGTTCCTAAAGGGCAGCTAAAACAGCCGACCCCACTGCAACCTCACGATCCTTGTAACAGCCTACCGTTCACCTGTATATCTTTACTAATTTACTTTTATTTTTACTATTTATATCCATTTTGTTTAAAAATGAAAGCTCGCATACATACATATTTACTAATGCATGAACCTTGCAGAGCCTCCCTGCAGTGAAATATCAAACTAGTCAGTAAACATATTAGTATCCAACTATAATTTTCTGGTTGAAATCATACTACTCACAAAAAGTTCAATCCATACAAGTATACGACTACAATTTTCATAGTATGTGTTTAAGCGACATAAGCTGTAATTATTTCTTTCGCATATTTCATTTGCATTGCAAGCTATTGTAATTCGCAACCAGCTTATGAAATATTCCAAAGAAAAATTTATGAAAAATGAAAATGATGTATTGGTGAGTCCATTTTCTTATTTTAATCTCTGCTAGAGGTTTTGGTCCACATTTGGACTAGTATTCTTTTATCTTTTTCGAACTAGTATGATACTGGTATGATTAGACTGCAATTTGACTAGTACATTTCCATTTCCATTTTGAGCTACTACTACATTTACGACCAGTATGATACTAGTATATTTCCACTAGATTCAAACCAGTATTTCATGAGTAGTAGATGACTGGTATGTTCTGGTCGAAATCTCACAATTGAGATCTCCATGTTAAAAATACCAGTTGCTTATATGGAAATATGGCAGTTGGCTGACTAGTTGGGCTTGGTGCATGTACTAGGTGTAAAGTAGTTTGCAACTAGTTGGTTTGACTGCAGGGCTTGCATATACACACACACAAGTGCACACCGTTCTTCGTTTTAACACACATGCATACGACCAAAAGCTCATAAATTATGTAAGACGAGTGTAATTTCTTATTTAAAATGCCATTAAATTTTTTGAATAGAAATTTCTCTTCACCTTCAGTTGATTAAGGAGTGGCATGTATGTATGTAAGTTTGTAAGTAAATAAGTGTACGAAATTATTTATTTGTATGCAATGATATGCGCTTGCAACTGAATTGGCGAGTGATGAATAGGAATGACAAGCAGAAATGTGTGTTAGCGAAAGACAAAAAGTATCAATGTAAAAATGAGTTTGTTTTTGTGCATACCTTTGCATATTGAAATGCGGTTGATTAGACTAAGGTAGCAGAGAATGGTGGAACACAGCGGAAGGGATAACTGGAGCATTAAAAGCGTTAATCAGCTGCCATATCTGGATTGTATTCCGGATACGGCTAACTTCGACGACTTTGGGTTAGTCCTTCAGAGGTTTAGCGATACCAAATCTGAATTGTTTTGGCCTTGTCTTTTCAAAAGTAGGCCAATCAGCGTTGTAAACGGTATGATTTTTTAGTACAACTTTAATGTAAAAGTCCCATAGTGTAACGGACTTTCTTACATCAATCATCAATGATCCTGGTAATCCTGAGAACTCCAAACGCTTGTCAACAATAACTCCGCAGAAAAATCGGAATATCTATAAAAGCTTTCTAAGCTAACCCGAGTCTCAAATGTCGAAGAACCAGCTTTCACAATTTTCTTAATGTATCTTCCTTCCGATGACTACACACCAGTCGCGTAGCTTGAACTTATTGGGGTGGGTGAATTTTTAATGAAATCAGCCGCTAAACATAGCTATTTTTGACACATACAGTTCAAATCTCAATATAAACTCTGCTATAACCCTACCCTCGATCGTGAGTGGTGGATACAAAAGATGAAGGATTAGTTAGTTGATTTGTGTAGCAGATGTTAGAGTTTAGTCATTGAATGGGAGAGCTTTCCTAGAATAACCATCGGATATATATTAATTAATTGAAGCCATATCCCTATGATATAACTACTATAACTGCACATCTGAAATTTTTAATATAAACAAAGGCTTACCAATGTATCAAATTTCAAGCGAATTGTCATTTTATGGGATGTTTTAGAATAAGTCGACCCCTGGTCCACTATATCAATCAAAATATTCTCAGACCAAATGAATATAGTTATAAAATTTCATAAAAGGAGGTCAAACCGTTTCGGTGTGGTACAAACACTAGCACATTGATACAGCATTTTTATATATTAGCAAGTAGCCGCTTTTTATTCATAAGGACTTAACAACCTGTGAATAAAATAAGAATCTGAAATATTTTTTTTTAATTTTTAATTTCTTTTGCGAATAAAATGTGAAGTTGTTGCTTATCAGATAGCAATCAAAATTTTGGCGCTCTGCTGGCTTAATTTTTTGTTGCTCCTAATACAAGCACAAAAAAAAAATGTTATGTAGCAGGGAAGTGATTAATAAAAAACGACCAATTGTTGCTATTGCTAAGATAATAAAGAGTTCAAATTCGATCTCAAGCGGATTGAGCATACTGAAAAAGTATGCAAACTGATGGCTGAGTTAAATTGTAGAAATCAATTATGTAAATACGGATATACTAGAGATGCCAATGCACTTTTAAATGCTGGAATTCTAGGGATTGGTTTCTTGAGATATCCAAATTTTTAAATTGCAGGAAACTGAGAGTATCAAAATTTTCCCACTTATTTATGCAATATTCGATTTTATTTTTTTTAATCTAACATCTTCCGATTACAAGCACTGAGTGAACATGGATTTTAAACTTGCCGTTTTCTCATCTTAACTTTAAATCAGACCTATTGAATTTGATTAGTAATTAGTAATCAATTAATTAGACTGCTTTAATTAGTAATGATTATTTTAATTGGTTTTCAAGAAAAGACAATTATTAATGCATTACGATTGAAAAAAAAAAATTAAATAAAAAAATAATCAAAAAAAAATTAAAAATAATCCAAAAAAAAGTTGTTTTATCTAGTTTTTAGTTTTTTATTTTTATTTTTTTTTTTTTTGTTACTTTAGTTTTCTTTAATATTTTGGATTATTTTAGTATTGTTGTTGTGTAAATTTATGTGCTTCTACGATACTAAAAAAAACCAAAATAATCCAAAAAATATAAAATAATCAAATGTAGTAAAAATAACTTCTTTTTGATTATTTTTGATTTTTTTTTTGATTATTTTTTTATCAATTGGAAAATAATCACTAAAAACTTAAAATAATGGTAATCAATCATTAAATGGATTCTCAAGAAAATAATCAAACCGGTAATCATTACAATTAGTAATCATTATTTAACAAGTCTGCTTTAAATTTATCGACGTGGCGAAAACAATTTTAATTTATTTTTTTCAACATTTTCTCACAAAAATTATGTTTTGAAAACTGGGTGAAAAAAATTTCATAAACGAAAAACTTGGGTATCTATGTTATTTTGCTTTAATATTAAAAAAAACCTTAAAACCCGAATGGTTTGCTATAAATTTTAAAGTCAAAGAGCTTCTCAAATAACTACTTTACTTAACTTAAACTGTTTTAAAAACGCGAATACCGAAATACCGTCACTGATCGCAAGATCCCGGCAAAGTAAATAGAAATCCCGAAAACCCTGAGATTATTAAAAACGAATCAAAATAGCCAACCCTAGTACATACCGTAAAAGCATGTGGTTGCAAACATAGCCCATATTCCCATATAACTGAATACTTAATAACTCGCAAATCAGCCTAAACACACACACATACATACATTTATACACACTTACTTGCTTACAAATGAAGAATACTCGTATATTTACCAAAGTTCTATGAAAAAGCTCAAGAGATCTTCAACCACATTAAAAACAAAAAAATTTCCTGCAAAATATATGCATGTTTGGGTTAGATAAATATCGCATATTGTAAAGTTTTTCATTTAGGTATGTACATATATGTATGTACAAGTGTATGTACGCATAGATAAATTGCCTAGGGCGCAAAGCTATAAGCTCAAGTAGAGCATACCGCGCCCAATACGTTAAAAACGCAGCGCAAAATTGCAATGGTAAAATTCTAAAAAATATATTTACTAACTTATATTCAGGTAAGCTTATATTTAAATTATTTATTTATATACCAAGGCGTGTTTCCCTATATAAGAAGCGCAGTACAAATGAAAAAGCGTAAGGAAGTTGTAGCGAGTGTGTTGTGTAGCGCGTATCCGCTCGTGAATTCTCTCGCAAAAAAGTTCTATGCAAACAGTAATTCATATAATATTTGTTAAACTTTATGCTTACACAAAAACAACAAAGTTTTTATAGACTTGCATACATACATATGCGCTATATATATGCAAGGATTTAAACACAAATGTAGTTGAAAGCATATTATTTCTTTAGCTGCAACGTTTTCTCTAGTTTTTCGTTTATTTTTCATCAACCGGACATAAATTATTCAAAAACACCGTAAATGCGTACAATAACTCATCATGCGGTGGACGGGGGAAAACGCGACCAAAAAAAATGTGTACCAAAAGGTGGTAAGAAATGGTTGGGGTTTGCAAACAATTGGATTTAAATAACGAAAAACTATGTCCATCACAAGAAAACTGAAATGCGTTACGAATATTTTCAAGCAACAAAAATATAACTATAAGTATGTGAAAGAAGGCATTGAGAAAAACAATAAAAACTCCAAGCAGGGTTTGGTGGTCAATGCTAGTAAAAGCTATTTATCATCAACGCAGGAGCGCTTAGAATCCCACTACCGGGGAATCCTTTGAAGAGATCTTCGAATCAGCTCTCGGGTTGTCCATTTGCTGTATGTGGTTGTTGTTTTTCTCTAACAAATTTAATCGAAAATACTCTTTATTCCACTGATTCATAAGACTTTGCTTGTTTCACTTTTTATCTCGCAATTTCTCTCTTCGCCGAGAGCTCAGTAACTTGGATCTCTAAAAATGGGTTGGTCACTACTAAAAACTTTGAGCTACAATCTTATTGAGTTTCTCTGTGCTTTAGAGTCTAATTACTAAAACTTTATACGGAATGTGGATTTAGTTATCAAACCGTTTGTCTACATTTCTACAAAGTCGTAGGAACGCACCCACCAAGTTTCATAAAAGTGAATGTAAACCTTAAGAAATAATCATCCTGCTACTATGCAGGAAAAAGATGGAACTGTTATTCCCTCAACCCCCTCTCTTACTACTTCTATATAATATTGAAATGGTTCCTTTTTTTTTTTTGTATACACAGAGTTCTCCTAATGGTATTGATAACACAGATAAAAATGTTCGCTAGCCGCTGTAGTACGGGAAAACTGTTTACGCAATAGTGGAAGTCTGTCAAAATTAATTTGTCACTGTGAACAGTTTGGTCGGCACTAGACTCGAGGTACACTGTAAACAGTTTGGTAAGCATTTAATTCAAAGTATGTAGGAAAACTAATGTTGCTTCAACAAATCAAAGACATAGACAATCACTGCTCTTATAAGGTATATCCTTGTAAGGTATATCCTTATCCTACTATCTGTATTATGAAAACATCAAAACAAGATAGTCACTGCAGAGCTCAGAATGCACCCGCATTTACAAGAATATGTGCCGGAAGAGGCAACTAGAGTCCAATACCAGAAGAATCCACTCTAAAGCAGTCGAGCTAGTACTGATTCCATTTGCGCAACAAAGCACTGTCCACATCATTAACACTCTCCTTAACCCTCGGCGTGAACAAATTCATTTCACCCAGAAGCCAAATTAACAATTTCCTAGTCTTTCTGCGTTTGTACGCATATCACTTAAAATATTCTGGGTGAACTGAGATCAGTTTGCTCTAATGTATTTTTAAAAGTATGAGTCAGGGTATAGGATCAATTATCGGTCCAGTATACAAAGATTGGCCTTTATTTTAAAAAATATCTTGTTTAGTTAAACTTAAAGCGTAAATACTTACTCAGTAAAAGTAAATAATAATGTTTATGTATGTATTTGCCAAACACTCACCTGAAAGTAAAAAAAATAAGAAAATTTAGTTTAAAATATTCAGTTGTTGATTACTTTCGAAAAATAATAAAACTTTTTAACTAGAAAAATAACTAAATTAAACCTACGCAAGTAAAAGTTTGCTCAAATTATTTTAAATGAATATTCGAATGACTAGCACAATTTACGTTATTCTTCAAATTAGGCAGCAATGTTTAAACAAATGTTTTAAATTGACCTATTTTTATAATAGTTAAGTTAATTGTCAAAATTATTTAAGCTGCTTTTTTTGGAGCTTTTTGGATTATATTTGCTCTCGTAGAAAGATTTTTGGCAACTTTTGGGCTCCGAAAAGAGCTTATTTCTGAGGGTAAAGCTCCGAAAAAATGTGCGTGTGATGGCTTCAAATGTAGTATTTTTTCCTACTTTTGGTTAGCTGGGTTGGTTTTGAGACATTTCAGAACTCAGTCTTTGTTCGTGTTATTTGTGTAATTTAAATAAACGAATCAAATTATTAAATGCATTTTCTTTTGTGGGAGTATTCTATTGAGAGGGGATTAAACGAAAATGAAATTAAATGGTTTTGCGGTATTGCCTAAGAGTTTTTACAAAAAAATATATTTTATTATACACAAGAAGAAAACTAAAAAAAAAGTTTCAACTACCGTTTTTTCTAAAATTTGTCATATCCGATTTTTATTCGTAAGCGCTTATCAACTTCTGAATAAAATAACCATGTGACACTTTTTTAAATGAAAAATGGAAAAAATTAGAAGCAAACACCATAGCTATTCGAAAATAACAGAAACAGGTACTGTACTCGAAATATCAACTGAATAATTTAACATTCACAATTCAATAAACATTTATATGAAACAAAATTGTTTGCTGGGTAATACCAAACAGGAACAAATATGTGTAATAGACTTGTGTGCGCACTGATGCCTTCAAACAGGAAATTATTCATTAAATTAAAAATAAACCATAAAAATACAAATAATTGAACACAGTAACTCAAGGAATGGAAAATATATTGCAATAAAAAAATTAATAAACGTATGACGCAGTACAAATAAAAAATTTGTTGAGAAATTTTGCCATAAAGACTTTTATCTGTGTTAAGTAAATAGACTAAAATGTTAAACAAGAGCCACGCGGAGGCTTAAATTTATAGAAAGATGATTGGGATAAATAGCAAATAAGTAGAGCCCTCAAATAGTATTTGTTGTTTTTTTTACTTAACAATCGCTAATACAAATTATTTTTAATATCGTTCTCAACCTATTGTTTGGCTTGTACGCGTAGCACACACTTGTTTTTTATTTACTCGCCCTCAATTGACTATAGATACATACATGTATATTTATATTTATTTATTTTAAGTTATTTTATTTTCATCTCAATACTTTATGAGAATGTAAAGAAACAAATTCTGGAAATTCCATGCGCTAATAAACAAAAATATATTTGTTGCCTAATTCATTTATAATAGCATTAAAGCTAACTCTAAAACAAATAGATAAATAGGTAATAGATGTTAATGCTGTTGGAAAGGTATTAAAACTTTATAAAGATGTATCGTATATATTTACTCTGTAAAAAAACGATCGAGTATCGGAGTACTCCAAAACTTATTCTCATTCATATAAAAAAGATGGTCCAATTTACATGGCGACGTCCGCTGATTGGATCACCTAACCCATCTCGGAGTACACTTTACTTTGCTTCTAAGTAGTATATGGAGCACCTTCGTGAGAGGACAAAATGCTGTCAAAAGATTACTCCTGAAAAGTATATACTACAGTTAATATGAATCCGTGTTCGCTTTATAGAAACCAAAGGTGAAATGATTTCTTTGAGTCCTTATAATATGTAAAATAATTAGATGTGTAAGCATGTTTATGTGATTTTAAAAGTTTTTATTTCAAGTATCTCCCCCCCAAGAACTCAGTACATAGATTTTGTAAAAGATTCTAGTGTATTACATGTTTATCAATTTTACTATAGTTAAAATATGGTTTATATGTTTTTATGATTAATTATCAAATAATTTTAACTTAAGCGCGTTCTCCTCAGATTCGGCGAGTCAATTGAATATCTTTGGCATAACTGTTACACGTTTTGCATGGATAGCGCACAAATTGGTATCTTCGAAGATGCTTCTTGCAAAGCACCGATAGCAGCAGATTGGAAATGTAAATCAGTTTTAAAATCTTGGGCGATTTCACGTACTAAACGCTGGAACGGCAATTTACGGTTCAGCAATTCAGTTGACTTCTGATAACCACCAGTTGAGGGAGCTGATTTACGAGCTACCTTGGTTGCAAGTTGCTTACGTGGAGCTTTTTCACCAGTTGATTTACGTGCACTTGTTTAGTACTAGCCATTGTAAAATCTGGTTATTCACTTATTTAGTATATCGTGTTGATATCTTTCTCAACTTTATTTAATTAAAACACTTTTAATATTCACACACGTCCAACTTAAGCAAGGTTCCAATCAGGGGAAATCGACATGTAAATTGTACCACCTTTTCTATATGAATACGAGTACTAGAGGGCCCGGCAGACTTTGTCCTGCGTAGAAATTTGCCTGCATGGATCTAGAAATATTGCTTAACCCTATCCCTATACAACTCTCATATTTGTTCACCTTTTAAACCTTCTCTGGACTTCTAAAAATAATTCAAATTCGAGACTAACGAACAGCAATTCATTTATATATGTATATATATATATCGATTTTCAAGTTCAGTTGTAAAATTTTCTCGAATATCATTTAAATAAAAGTTTAATATAAAGTGGGCACGGTACCAATAGCAATAACAATTAATACAGAGAAAGCGAAGTCAATCCGTAAGTTTTTGGACCATAATTAGGGAATTCATATAAAGTTATAAAAGCCTCGTAAAGCTTACAAAACATATAAAGCTCGTAAACTTGTTTCAACCGTGAAATATTGATGAAGTTTCTGAGCCTTACGAGGCATATAACTCATTCTAGTTCATTGACTGTACATTTCGTGGGCATATTCCTACTAGTTTATTGCTGACTAATTCCAAAAAAGTTGTAAAAAGACCAGTGTAAGCAATAATTTTTATTTCAAATAACAACACTGCGTTACAAAAACGAGCTTTAGTTCTTTCCTATGAACCAAATATACTTTTTCGGAAAGTACACGTGTATCGGCGATTCTCATGGACAGTGGTAACCAAATTATTGGTACAGCGTTTTTTATTGTTGACGTTCCATCAATAAACTTCCATAAATTTCTATAGCAATAGTCGCACACGACTAAAAAAAAAAAATTCTGACGTGTACATGAAAATCGCCGATACACGTGTATTTTTAATTTTTCTCCCCTTTCAGAAAAAGTATACGAGTATTTGGTTCATAAGACAAAATATGTGTAACGCGGTGTAATGGTTCATATCTTTAATGAAAGTTATGTATATGCACTTCTCTTGGCTTCCCCAGTGAATAAAACTTTTAGACGAGATGAGCGATTCCAGCTTCGACAAACGCTTTCACAACTAAGATCGGAATAATGCCGCAGGTTAAACTATATGTTGCCCTGACTGGATTTGTAAATATTAGATCAAAGGTCTGCAAGTCGAGAATGACCGCATGCAAACAATAATTTAATTAAAATTAAAGAAACACTGTTCTCCTTGGAATGCCTTGGAATTAGCGCTACAACAAGGAAAATTATTTTAAGCTGATTTTTTGTTGGAACGATTTCCAGCCATCCCTTGTCAAGTTTGGTTTTGTCTAACTAGGCATTGAAAATGGCAGAACGCCGAAACCGGTTTGTCACAAAACCAAACTTGACAAGGGATGACGGAAAATCGTTCCAACAAAAATCAGCTTATTACCCTGTCGGAAGATCAACACAACAAAATAAAAAAAACATTATTTTAAGAGCTTTTGTGGTCAGTGACGCAGGTAAACAGGCTGGTCCCGATTTCCCAGCCGACACAGCAGCTTTGGGAGGGAATATGATATTTTAACCCAAGAAACCCCCAAAGATGGCCCTTCTCAAAAGAATCAGACTTTTGGTCAACCTACAGAAACGGACCAAATAGGAAGAGCACCTAAGCACTTGTAGACCAGAGAAAACATAAGCATGGCCGTTTTGTAGACAAAGCTGATTGCATACCTTTTACTAGTAATGGAATAATTGTGTGAATGTACGGCAGTAGAGCAAATACGAACTTGCACGAAGTTTAAACACTTTACGAAGCAGAAATTCTTGACTTTCATGTCAGCATACAATGTAATAGATGGTAATAAAGTACTTGTAAGGGTTTCGTAATGCATTATGTGGAAGGACTGCAAACTCACCTCGCCGCTGGGTATATTGCTGACACAAAGGCTGACTAGGGTGCCAATTGGTAGGGAACTGATTTGCCATCTAGGAAATACAGAGCATGCTATATCTCATTGATTTATGCAGATAGAATGCTAAAATTGGGGAGCTACATTGGCCTTTTCGTCCTATTATTGCTTTGTGCAAAATTTTGGAAAATGGGAGTGACACGGCCCACATATTAATGAACAAATAATAGCTTCACATTCAATTGAATGATGAAACTTGGTACTAAACATATCATTGTTACGGAGAGTATACCCACTGAAAATTAACTAAATCGTATTTGGACCACGCCGATTTTACATAAACGTTTACTGGAAAGGAGAAAGATAGAAATACAGAATGTGCAAAATCTTTGGTTAAGGTAAATGTTGTTGAAGCAGTGATCGTTTTTAATATTTATTTGTTAATCGATATTAGAGAAAAATTACAACAATTTTCACAGCGATTGTATGTTTCGTGGTCACCAACTTCTCATCAGACCCCTTCTCCCAATTTTATTCTGTTGGTATACTATTTCCAAATTGATATTTTTAAAATAAGCAAGAAATACATTTATTTGCGAAATTCGTGTCATAACAACATAATATAAATACGTTACATTATATTTCCTATACCACAATGCATATCTACGCGAAAACTCAAAAAAGTCGAGCAGTAAATATTCCCCTTTTAATATATATACATAATGTTTGTGAACCGATATCAGACATTTCGAAAAAAACACATAAAAGGGGATTTACTTACTTACTAACTTAAATGGAGAGTAACTGTTTAAACGGGTTAGGCCGTCCACTATATCGTTTCAGTAATTTCTTCGGCTAGCAAACTGGCGCCAATTGGAAGCACCACGGGATAGTAAATAGGTCTCCACTTGGTGCTTACTTCGGAGTGGTGGTCTCCCTCAGATTCCACAGCCGGTTGCCGATAAGAATACATTCAAGTCCGGAACATCTTCATTCATCGCCCAGCCATCGAAGCCACAGTGTTTTAATTCTGTTTGCATACCGCTCAGCATTAAAAGTTTTTGGACGTTTTCAACTGGTAGAGGTCAATAAATCTTTCAAAGCACATTTCTCTACAATAATCCCAGTACCCTATCAACGGATGTTGTCAGTGTCCAGCTTTCAGCACTAGGCAACCTACCATATTCTGTATAGAAGCTAATGCATGCGTTTTATCAGCTTCTCGTCGCCGTGCTTAAATAGCTCTTCAGGCAATCTATCAGTACCCCCTGCTTTTTACATATGTGAGGACAAATAACTTGAAATAACGAAATAAAAGTGCAGAAACCCAACTTTTGTTAAAGAAATTTTTTGACGTAACAGCCAAAGTATCAAAAAGTAGACTGAAATGGTGAGGGCAAAAAAGACGTATGCGCCAAAAATTATTCTTATATTACGTATATTAAATTAAAATATATTGCATTATATAGGTTGGCTGAATGCCAAATTATTTAAAATAACCCTTCTCCTGTAAAATTTTCATTTTGCCTCTTACGTCTTTTTTGCGCACAGGGCTCGATATGACTATTCAATTAATATTTTTATTCCAAAAATTAGCCACGATTTTTCGTCAGACAAATTGGTATATTTTTGTTATATCAGAATCGCAGACGCACTTTCATTTTGTAATCGCAATCAGTTTTGTTTCGGTATCTTTTTACAAAGTATTTCGATGATCCGTTCTCAACGATTTGTTTAGGTACGATAGTTTCGGTTCAAGGAAATTTATCTAAAGTTGTTTATCTAAAGTGGTTTGGTACCAGTTTCCGCCCCTACAATTTCTTTCAGGTTTTGGTTTTGATGCGTTTTATATTTGCAATTTATTTGGTTACGGTTTTACAATGAAAAAACTTTAATTAAGAAAAAAACAATGTTTTTCACCCATTTATTTAAGGAAGAATTTTCATTTCATGACAGATGCGAAGACTATTGAAATCGGGACCAAGTAACTTGATAGAAAACTGACCTGAAATACTTCAGAGAATAATCGCAGAAGAAAGCAAATAAATAACTGCATCATCCGGTTTTCGATGTACGAGTATTACATACAAACATTCAAACTGATCGCTGTCGCAAGCCAACACTCCGAACAACGATCCATGAATGATTAAACAAATAAAAGCGAGCGCAAGGCGAGTTGGAAGCAGCTGGATCTGGGCGATCTTCGCAGATTGTTTGGAGTTCAACAAAAGGCAAATAAGGAGATTAACTAAAAAAGTAAAACATTGTTGCCTGTTTCCAGAAATAAATAAAAGTAAAACATGCAAAAAGGAATTCCCTACCGACCTAATGAAAACGGTAAATAAGAATAATTCTCAGAAATAAGAAATGAATAACGGCAATTGTATAAATCGTTTTCTTTTTTTTCTTTGGCGTAAAATAAGATTTATAAATATCAACACAACAAAATAAATCATTTATAAATATCAATGCAATTTATAATCGACATGCGAATAACAGTAAAAATAAATTTTAAATAAATTCAAGGAAAGAGAATGCGTAAAGTTATGAATGCGTTGGAGTGAAGCGCAACTTTTTCTTACTTAATTTACAACTTTGTTAACTTTAGAGCACGTGCAAATGAATCAGCTAAAGCACAATTTTATTTTAAGGTGTGTAAACAAGATTTACCGTTATCTCAATAAATTAACACAATGCTGAGATTTACGATTTTACACGAATTCTGACGGTACTTTTTAACATTGCTGATTAAAAATAAATGTTTATTCTTACGAGTGATCAAATTACTGATGCTTGAATATACGAAATAAATTTAAAAATGTAGGCATATCAAAAGAAAATAAGTCAAATAATTTAAATAAAAATGTGCCGCAAAAAAATTCAAAATTTATCAAAAGGCGCATGTGGCCTCCAGTTTTTCTAGTTTTGCGTCCCATTCCCACGATCCACTTTCAACTCCCAAATCTTTCAAAATGCCAACTGGGTAGCAAAAATTCGTAATTCATAAATCTAAAGTCTTTCCCTATTGAGTAAATAATTTATGCAAACACGTTTTAAGTTATTTTACATATTAAATTTTTAATATTTTAAGCAAAACTTGTTTATTATAAATATTTTAAATTTTTTCCACATATTATGTTTCGCAATTTAAAAATATCTATTTCGCTTCTACGAGCATACAAGGGTTGTCTGTTATATTTGAATCGAAACTGGTCTTATTGCTCTTTAGAATATCAGTGAACGCTTGAACAAAATTACACTTAAAGCCTGGATCAATCTCTCGATATGTCACATGGCGATACTGTAATATCGCGCATCACACCGATGAAATAAAAGTCGGTAATTTGGAGAATTTCAGAAAAAAAATAGAGATGTTGGTTGTATTAGAAAAAGTTTGTCTTCACAGAGTTATTCAAAATGTTTTCTTTGCACCGAAAATGGATATGTTACCTTAGACTTTATTGAAGTGTCTACAGACTAACTTAACAAGACATTGTGAGGGAGGTTAACTTTACCATATAATGACGGCTAAAAAGTGGAACTTGCAGCATATTGATAAGCAAGGTAGGACGAATTAAATAGTTTCTAGATGTTCAGATCACAAAGCAAGCACAGTACGCTAGTCCGAAAAAATTGTACCCGATTCTTCTGGGTGCCAATTGGTTAAACAAATGTCACACCGACATACTTGAAACCACATCAACAAAATGAGATTATACAAATCATCACCTACTACAGCTACTCGGATTGTTTTGGACATCCATTCGCACTTTGAAATATCGACTGTTTGCCTCTCTCATAAAGAGTTCATAATATCTTCTTAATATCAAATAATCCGAAACAGCCTATATTATATTATTTAGTAGCAATATTATTTATAAGTTTAAATCCAACTTATACTTTCTTACTTGTTTGAAATGTATGAATACGAAAAGACATGCCCACTGCGCCGTCAATTAATTAATTTATTTCATTTTGTTCACTGTTTAATCCGAATTTAATATCTAAGCATAAGCTGAAAGTTTTGACTTCAACGATTGCTTTGTCCATTCAGTATATTTTATTCATGAGACGATATTTATAACTACTATATTCCTAACAAAATGCGTGTGACTTTACATACTACTTTTTTTAACGGCCCAATAAGACAATTAATAATAAAATGTTTAAGCATCATATTAATTGGAGAATAAGGGTGATACTTATTAAATATTTACATACATACATACCTAAATGCCTTAATACAAATATTTATTCAAACATAATCCATATACAAGAGTTTATATTTTTTAAAACAGAATATTTACTATAATCTTTTGCCTTTTGTTTGTTTTAGAAACCACTCTAAGATGCCTCCAAGAAGTTTGCCGGTGATGAGTTAGCAAAAAAACCGGTTTGATAAACGTGTAACACACGCTTTTTATTGGAATTGAGTTTTGCATAATTATTAGGCTATTCTCATTTTAAATTTTATAAATTTAAATAAATATAATATTGGAAACGATATTTTTTTCGTTTGGTGTTAGGTAGAATTTCTACTTTATAAAAAAGAAATAATTTGAATTCAACATTTTGAGGTGAGCCAAGTCGGAGATCTTTAAATAAATAATTCATCAAATGTCGTATCTCTTTTTCCTATGATTTTGGAATTAAAGTAAAAACTAAAAAGTTAAATAAACTTCATTATTTTATTTTATTTTATTTTGTTTAATTTAATTTAATTTTATTTTGTTTAATTTTATTTTACTTATCTTATTTTATTTTATTTTAGTGTAGTTTATTTTATTTTATTTCATTTTATTTTATTTTAGTGTAGTTTATTTTATTTTATTTCATTTAGTTTAATTTTATTTTATTTTATCTTATAAATAAAAACGAATGTGTGTCTGTGTTCCAAAGTACTCAACCGATTTTATAAAATCTTCATAGCATATTCTTTCTATCACTGGTTACAGCATAGGTTATGTATAGTTTTGGAAAATTGGGCAGTGCCATGCCCCCAGGCTATGTAAAATTACAATTCACGGTAGGTTCAGGAGTTCGTTGGGCACAGCACAGGCTGTATATAGTTTTTGGAGAAGCCCCCAGGTTATATATATATGTATATATATACAATTCAGTATAGCTAAGAATTAACTTGATTCAAGCTAATGATATTTTATATATAGATATGTGTTTTATACATCAAAAAAAAACCTCGGAAAATGTAACCGGTACCAAGACCAAACAAAAAAATTTAACTATAGCTTCGAAACTATGTACATATCAGTACCCGCAGAGGAAAAGTGGGAAAAAAGGGAAGTAGGTATAGAAAATTTGGGGATAAAAGGAGGTGTTAGAGGAAACTGAAGAGATTAAAAAACTAGCGGGATATGGGGGTGGGGGAAAAACAAAAAAAATTAAGACTAAGTACAATTTGTTAAATGTAGGCAACTTAAATTTTAGGTAGGACAACGTCTGCGGGGTCTGGTAGTAAATTAATAAAATTATATTTATTAAATAAATTATATTTATTGTATCTTGGAATCATTTGGGTTATGTTGAAAGCCTTAGGGTTGTTGCAAAAATACTTCACTTTTGGTGAAGGACTCTTGTGATTGCGCACTATAAGAATGAGCCATAGTTCAAATAAAGAGCTTTCATTTTGCTTAAAACTAACGGACATATAATTTCGACTACATGCTCACCTACATACATATTTACATCACAAATGATAGCTTTACATTTTACACATTAAAAACACAAGGCACGATCGTAAACAAGCTTAACATGTGGATCTCACACAGTTACAGCCAAGTCTAGAAGAATATGTCAGATAATAAAGTTCACCAAAAATTATTCGTCATTACTACTTCAGCCAAATTTATTAAATTCGTTGACGGTTTGATCGACTTCGATTATTAACCTAATGTCGCCCCGCGGTAAAAGCTGGTAAGTTAACTTTTCACTCAAACCGACTTTTTCTTGCTGGTGACAAGGAGGTTTCTACACTATGAAATCGAAAATCCCTTTTCCTAGGGTTTCTAGGAACTACTTTTCGTTTTAAAAATTTGATTAGTCTAGGATGCGTCCGGCATGTGTCGCCAAGGAAGATGAGTTCTTATCATTTTGTATGGGCTGCACTATTCACATTTGTCTGAGCATGTCCTGTGGAGAGACCAATTGTGCCTATTTATACCCACGAAAGGACTAACTAACTTTCTACCCCAACGGCAACTTTTAACTCCTACACTTGAGATTTGTATGTGGTATAGAGATCCAATAAAGGAGAAGTAGTAGTAGGGAGAAGCATAATAATGTGCAAGTTAGAAGTACCTCAAAATTTCCCCTGAATTTTTACATTTTGTTTTGTCAAGGATATTGGGTATTTTTCTATGCAAAACTAACTTTTTTTCATGCGTTGTATGGAAGAAATCACTGACAAGATTGACGAAACAAATTCTGAAAATTCAGGGAAATAATGGTTGCACAACGTTACACTGAAATCAATTGGTCAAAACTGCGTACTCATTTTCTAGAGATTCTGCCAAAAAATTGAAGATTTCGATAACCATTTTTTAAAGTTTAATTAACTTTAATGAACTCTATGCAAACTTTGAAATTTCTTTTTATGTGGTTTCTGTTATGGAATTCGCTATAATTTAAATTAAAATTATTAAAACCGTAGTTTCTTCTTAATTCGTCGACCGATATCCATTTTAATTACATTATATAATAGTATAAAAAAATTGTCATAAAAAATTGTGTATGCGAATTTCAAAAATAGAAACTAAATAAAGAAACACGAGTCGAAAGTCGATGACTGACAAACCGACAAATAGGCGCTAACAGCACAAGCACTTGCATACATAAAAATGCTATGATCAAATTGCAAACCAAAATACGTCAAAAACTAGTCAAACAACTGGAAGGTGCTAAGCAGTAATAATATTCGCATATACTAATGAGCTAGCACACCATACAAATATTTTTGTTTATTATTAATTAATATTGAATAAAATTTGATCAAAACTCCAACAAGAAAGTCAACATATCCGTTAATTATACTGTGCTTAGAAAAACAACAAATTTTGCGACGATAAGCGATTGTACTAAATTATTTATGTGCAATATCAAAATTATATCGAAAGTAACTTTTTCAAGCTTGCACAGTGTAATTCTTATTTTTTGAGAGTATTTAAGTAAATATTATTAAACTGGATTTATGGTCTGACGTCAATCAATTTTAATTTTGTTAATATTTATTAAAGAAATCAAATATTATTTTTAGACTTACAGTAAAATTTCGCGGAACTGGACACTGAAATAACCAAAAAAATTGCTTTACTTCGTACATAAATTTAATCATATATCAAGAGCGATGAGTTTGTGTAGTTCCATTAGTTTCAGGCTCTACTGCTGTTGAAACTTTTCTTGGAAAGTGGCAACTATATAAGAATATTATCAATAAGGTTTAAAGCAAAACTTTTTACCATTTAGTTCGAAAGCCTATTTTATACCATTGATTGATGTTTTGTTTTTACATTGCGTGAGTCTTGATTTATTGATTGTCTGTCACTTCTGTGGGAACATAAGCAGAACAATCAGTCCAAAGTAGCAATTATTGTCAAGAGAGTTCGTTGAATTTCTAGGCTAACGTTATTGTTGGGTGCATGGATGCCAATCCCGTGATTTTCGGGATTGCAAATATTTTACTGAAAACTGAATATATGTGATATATTTAAGAAAATTATCTTAATATTTTTGTCGATGCGCAATACTTTTAAATATTTTAATTTTCTTTTAAGATTGTATTTATTAAAGTAACATTCGACTTTTCGGTCAGTAACAAGTAATTGTGTTAATACTGCCCCGAAATATTTCTATTTATTTATTCAGTATTCGAATTTTTTATTTTATTAACAAAAACTAAGTTAACGCGTATTTTTAACTCAACAAAAGTGCTGCTTTCTCATGTCATTTTAAATATTATCAATCCGATAAACAACAAAAATGTATTTACTATTTTTTTTTTTTTCAAAACATAAAAACTTATTTTTTTGCCAAAAATTATGTTTATCCAAATGATGCTTTGAAAAGCGCTTTAAAAAATCCCTAATTATTAAAAAACCTTGCTGTAAAAATTCAGATTTTTATAAAAAAAACCTTTCTATCTATATAAGATGAGCGCAATAGCAAAAATATTCATTTTTATCAAACTATTATTGTTTTTATTTATTGTTTTTATTGTACCTTTCATGAACATGAAATGGTATTATACCTTTGGTCCGATGTTTGTAAGTATGAGAAGAAGAAGAGATAGACCCAACAATAAGTATGCCGAAACGATCAGGGCGATGAGCTGAGTCAATTTAGCCATGTCCGTCTGTCTGTTTATACACAGTTTTTGAGATATCTTGATGAAATTTGGTATGGAGCCGCCATGCATACGAATAATCATTTGTCGGAATCAACAAGATCGGAGCAATACAACGCATAGCTCCCATACAATCGATTGTTCCGATTAACGGAGTTTGACCTATAAATATTGAAATTTAAGAGCCAGGAACTTTTAATTTTGCGGGTTTAGTTCATATTACATACGCAATGTGACTAGTGAAAATCAGCTAGATCGGACCAACATAACATATAGCCCCCTTACAATCGATTTTTCCGATAAATGGGGTTTGGGCTATGTATCTTTAAATTAACAGTTTTGCAAAGTTTGTACTAATTTTGAGTAAGGATCGGATACTTAAAAACATGATGCGTATTCATGAAAGGTATAAAGTCTTCGGCAAAGTCGAAGACAGCCCTTTCCTTACTGTTTTTTTCATAATTTTTGTTAATTATTTTTATTAAATAATTATTATTAATAATTAAAATCCTTTTTTTTGAACAGGAAAAGAAATTAAGAGGCAAACTCCACAGCTTTCCTTATAGATACATTAAGAAAACTGCTTTTTCAGAGATATTTTGGTTAGTTTTGTTAACCATTAGGCTATCAGAACGATAGTTTCATTTTCAGCTAAGTCCCTAGTTTTATTCATTTTAAGTATCTCACTACCTTTTATAGTCCTGAATACCTTAAAGCTTTCAAATATTATGCGTTATTAATAAAAAAAATTTCGTTTTAATTCCATATTAGCAATTCACTTATTTGTTATTTATTTTAAAAGGCAGTTAGTTTTTTAGACAATTTGTTCACTTTAAAACTTAACTGTTGGAGAGTAGCGTACATCGCTCGGACCCTGAAATCTTTCATGAACGCATCTCTATGTTCACACACATTTCAAACGTCCTTTATGAACTCATTTCGGACCTAATCGATAGTAGAAAGTGCGTAAAGTTTATGTGATACGTAGCACGATAACAACTTTAATCTAAGCCTGATCATATCTGATTTTCATATTTCAACTAACAGGGAATTATGAGATCAAGTCATTCCATACATCCACCTTGTTTCACAAGTCTTTCCTCTTACAAATGAAATAGAGAGTTTTAACGGAGAGTCGTCTCAACCTGTGGCTTACACTTTGTTAAAACAATCTTTATATTTTTTAAAGACACTGCTATTAGGCATGCATGTGTAAATGAATCCAGCAAGTAATTTCTTAGAGGTATTTTCTGCGATATTTTCTGCGCATCATCTAATAATTCGCAAGCCAGAAGGAGGAAAAAGATGACCATGCGGTGGGTACAACATTCATGTTCTCAGAACATTATGTTCTGTATATTTTAGACTTGATTAGGTAGAGCGCTTCTCAAATAATTTTCTTACTTAATAGTATCCGTTCTATTCAAGTTCAATAGCGCGAAGTAGAGTGGTGCCAGTTAAAAAAAGAAAAGAGAAAATAGTTCGCTTTAACGGTAACTGCCTTCATTTAAGCTAAACAATCTTAAATATATCTTTGAAATAAACAATGAAACTACTTAAAAAACCAATTTATTTTAAACAAAAAACATTTTGATTGCAAGTCATGCACTTTGCTAGCATCTTCAAGCGTAAAATTACATTGAAGTCATTAATTAAAACTTTAATCTGTATACATACATACATGAATATGTACGAGTACTCGTATGTAACATCGCATTCTATTTCTCAACTCCACCTTTGATATAAATTTCCAAATTTTTTAATGGAATGTCTTTTTTCCAAATCGTAAGATTAATGCAATTTAAAAACATGGAGTTGCTATTTTATTTAATGCGTACATGTATAAATGTTGTAGTTATGCATGTAGTATTAGGGTGGCAGTTTATTCCTAAGTTGTTATTTATTTCCAACAGGATGCAGAAGTTTATTCAACTTGGCAACTTTTTAAAGAAATAAACAAGAAATCGTTAAAATCAAAAAATACACTGAACAAAATTCTGTACCAGTATAAATACCGCTTTCAGAATACCTTTAAATAGCCGTTTCGGTTAATGCTTAAATCATATCAACCTAAGTGATACAAATGTATGAGAACAAGAGTGGTTAGCCTGATTTGTTAGTTATAACAGTAGAAATATCAAAAATTGATCGTTCAAAGTGGGAGGTGACACACCCATTTTTTTCCATGTTGTTTCCTTTGTATCGCTTTAAAAAAGCTCTTTTCTTGACCAATTTGTATCGAAATATCGTAATATTTAATCACTTTAAAACAGACCTGTTAAGTAACGATTACTAATGGTAATGATTACCGGGTTGATTGATTATTTTATTTAAAAAAAAATCGAAAAAATTTAGAAGAATCAAAAAAAATTAAAAACATTTTTTTTATTACTTTTGATTATTTTAGATTGTTGCATTACTTTTGATTCTTTTTGATTACCCTTTGGTTTTGTGGCAGACAAAGATTACTATTGATTTTTTTTTGAAATTTTTTTCCAATGATAAACAATTAGTAATTGCCGGTTTTTGAAAGCAACTAAAATAATCACAATTGATTGAAAGAACCATGCAATCAATTGATTACTCATTTCTAATGGGAATTTAAGAAGTCTGCTTTGAATCCGCTTCTCTTTTCATCCTAAGGAGCTTAATATACGTAACTATATAAATATTTATCTCAGTTGCTTGAAGCCGTGGTAACTATGTGAGTTTAAAATAAAAAAAACAGCTTCGAAAACAAACGACAGCCTAATGTACTAAAGTGCGTGCCTAACGCAAATAGAAAGAAAATGCACTCAAACCCTCCTACAATTATGTAAAACAAATTAAAAGTAATGCAATGTAAATGAATTTATAAAATGCAAAAAAAATGTTTATTAAATTAAACTCAGTGAAAACGCACTGTCAGCATGACAATACGCCCTGGGTGCAATAAAAAATAAAACAGAAGAAAATTAAAAAATATACATACAATTATTAATGCAAACATACATACAATTTATAATTAAAAATGTAACACACACACACACCTAGATATCTTAGCACCTACAACTTTGGTTTGTCCAAAAACCAGAAAAAATTTTACGATTAATACATATAATAACAATAATGGAAAGCATTAATTACAACAAAAAATAATAAAAAATGTGTACTAAAAAAAAATTATGAAAAACCAAATTACTATTCAAGAAAATCTAAACGTCATACATGGCAGCAACAAAATATGTACAAACAAATGGTAACGAAAAGAAAAAAAATAAGCTAAACTTCAATTTACTTAAATTGTAAAAAAAAGCCCCAATGAAAGAAATTACAAATAACTGCATACATAGCATGTAAGTATATATGTGCATATGTTTGTCTGTAAGTATTTATAATAATTTTATTTTTCATGCATTTCACAAATGCCACAAATGTGCCATAAGCTGGTGCATGCAACAAAATAGTCCATATACGGTACGGCATTTATAAGCAAGTACCTGTAAGAAAAATAAGTCGAATTATGATAGCGGGTATCTTATTATTATCTGAAGGCCAGTAAAGTTGTTGTAATATTTCCCAATGTAACTTTAGATGACGAAGTACCTCCTGTGATCATGCAAAGAGGCAGCGCATTCACGCCTTGGCATCCACGCCACTGTTGGCAGCCACAAGTTTGAAATATAAAAGGACTTCGCTTACCTACCAACCAGCATTAACACGAACAATAATGTCAGTTTAGGAATCCAGCGGAGAATTACCCTTGCCAATAAATATTTCTTTTGACTGAATAGGCAATTGAGAAGTAAAGTCCTATCTCGACGAGAAAAAATTACGCTCTTTAAGTCGTTCATAATACCCGCCCTGCAATAAGGATCAGAAGAATGGACGATGACAGCCGTAGATGATTGGGCACTTGGGGTATTAGAGAGAAAGAGGTTCTTCGAACGATTTAGTCGACATCGACATAGTCAAACGAATTAAACCCCAGCGTCTACGTTGGCTTGGCCATGTAATGCAGATGGAAGAAGATGATCCGGCTGGGGAAGTATTTTCTTGTCGGAAAATACCAATGGAAACAGAGGAAGAGAGGAGCCCCCATTCCATTGGAAAGACCAAGTAGAGCACGATCTGCGATCACTTGGTGCTTCTTATTGGCGTCAGCTAACGAGGTTTCAGGGCTGTTGGCCTCTATATGTATGTACGTATGTAACTTTAGATGATTCTTAGAAAAGCAAAAAAATGTTGGTCGGAAGGCTGGTATAATCTTCGAATATACATTTTTTTAAACAATTTTTATACTTTTCATAAACATGAAATGGTATTATAACTTGGGTCTGATATTTGTGAGTATGAGAAGAAGAAGAGATAGACCCAACAATAAGTATACCGAAATATAAGGGCGATGAGCTGAGTCGATTTAGCCATGTCCGTCTGTCTGTTTGTACGCAAACTAGTCCCTCAGTTTTTGAGATATATTGATGAAATTTGGTATGGGGCCGCCATTTTCCATGAGATTAATCATTCGTGGGAATCAGCAAGATCGAAGCAATACAACGCATAGCTCCCATACAATCGATAGTTTCGTAAAATGGGTTTTGGGCTATGTATCTTTAAATTATCAGTTTTGCAGTGTTTTTACTAATTGTGAGTACGGATCAAACGCTTAAACCCGTGATGCGTATTCATGAAAGGTATAAAGTCTTCGGCACAGTCGAAGGCAGCCCTTTCTTTACTTGTTGAGAATAAAAAGACTTTATCGAAGAGCAGGACCTAGTATCAAAAAGAACGAGTGATGATTAATTTTTGAAACTTTGGCTCATTTCGTTTTAACAAAACCTAAATTGAGGTCGAAAAACTTAATGTTCCGAAATATATGAGTCTTTCCATGTCAAATATTCAGATAGTTGAAATCGACCCTTCCCGATTTGAATGAAATTTGGTGGTAAGTTTCCTTTTGGTATAAAACAAAGGTCTGCCAAAGAAAAAAAATATATAAAAAAATGTCAAAAGTTATGCAAGTTAAAAGTTTTAGTTTATTTTTTCTATGTTTCGGAAACTACTCTATTTAAGAAATAAGCTTTGGCAATTTCAATTTAGAGCAGACCTATTAAAGAATGATTACTAATTTGATTAATTATTTTATTGAGAATCCATAAATTACTGATTACAACTATTTTCAATTTTTAATGATTATTTTCCAATTTATTAAAAAAACATCAGGAAAAAATAATGCTTCTAAACGATTATTTAACAAATAAAATAAAAATTAAATATAATCAAAAAAATGTTGTTTTGATTACTTTTATAATTTTTTTTTTTATTACTTTTGATTTTTTTTCTGTATTGCTGTAAAAGCACATAAATATACAAAACAACAATACTGAAAAAATCAAAAACAATCCAAAAAAATCAAAAAACAACAAAAGTAATCAAAGCAATTTTTTTGATTTCTTTTTTTGATTTTTTCTTATTTTTTATAATTTTTTTCCTTATCAATTGATAATTTCTTTTCTTGAAAACCAATTAAAATAATCATTACCAATAAAGCCGTCTAATTAATTGATTACTAATTACTAATCAAATTTAGCAGGTCTGATTTAGAGGTACAAAAAAAATATTTCAAAATCGAAAAAAGCAAAGTTCGCTATTTAATTTTATACTCAATTTTTTTTTTGTATTATACCTCAGATATATCTAAAGATACTCTCAAGTTTTTAGAAGGGTGCTTTTTGATTTTTTTTCCATATTTATGAACTTTTGAGTTTTGGTCAAACATTTTTTTATTTTAATTTTAAACACAAAATTACACAGTTTTGATCACTAAAAAATATTTTTGTGCTATTGGAATGTGAAAACAAATAAATGTAAAAAATTTTTTTTATACCAGTGCCAAGTCCAAGTTTTACCCACTTTAAATATATGCTTGTTTTTCCTGAGGGGTCAGCATACTCGTTTGAATACAAACAAACGTGTAGCCTCATTCATCAGTCGATTTGATCGCTAGGTTTCGTTGTCTGTTTTGCTGGTCGGTCGTACATTTAATTCGATGGAGTATATCATTAAATATTTTTCTTATAAATTGCTCGAAAAAAAATTTGTAGCAACTCAAATGTACATACCTAATATGTATGTATGTATGTACGAACTTTATAATTGTATTTATACAACTGTATGTTATTGTGTTTTCGTTTTTGCTTTTTTAATTTCATGTGCGTATGTAATTAAAGAATAAATTTTATTTAATGAAAAGGCAGAAAAAATATATATATAGTTTTAATTATAATGTCGGCATTACTTTTTAAGTGTAATTGTAGTAGCCTCCCTAGCAAACTCTAATTTGAGGCTTACTTGAGGTATAATTTAATACATCTGTTCGCTTATTTGTATATTTACTATTGAACAAATATTTTTTAGAAACAAAAACAAAAACTTGTGGAAAATTACAGCTAAGTGCAAATGTAATAAATGGGTCAAACATTTGTTTATAAAAAGGGCGGGCAATGCGCACATGTACATATATGCGTGTAAGTATGAGTAAAATATACCCCATATGCAGTTTTCTAACACTTAGTCAAAATAGTTCTGGTAATTAATTTTTATCTGCTATCCACGATATATAATTAACTTTATTATTAGATACTTTGTAAAGTAAATACTCTTGAGGAATAAAACTGTTGTTGTACATGGTTAAAGGGAAAAGGTATACATATACATCAAAGCGGGTTAAGTTATAGGCGAAGCAAAGAACGGGAAAATCGTAAATGGGGAAAATGTTGCCAGGATCATTTGAAGGTAAAGTTTCAATGCAACTTTCGATATTTTTTACTTTAGATAGTATCGAGAATGTATTGAACAATTTAGCAATATATTTTTCCATACGGTGATTAATGGTAAATCAGCAGAAATCTAGCTTCCAATGAGCCCGTAATACAATTTTTTTAAACCAGTATTTTTAGGAGGATCATACTAGAGCACTTATTTGGCGCAGATACCGGGAACGTTAATATTTTACTGGGAACCCTGCAAGTATTAAAATCTTGATGGTATCAATTTCCGCTATCTGTATATATCGATTAATACTATCAGTATATATCGATAAAGAGCTGTATCGATAGTTTTGTACCTCTACTGTTAACCATCTCTAAAACAAGCAAGAATGTCTGCCTAGAATTACAATTGCCAACAAGGGTTACTTCGCACTACTTAGGCAATTACAAACTAAATTTGTTTCCTAGCGTACGAAAATGACATTCTATAAGTCGATTATCGTACCAGTCCTTCAGCAAACTGAGCACAGAAAGCATCTTTTAAGAGCCTTCGCAAGTCCAATAGCATCCAGATACTGGTATGAGTTAGCGAACTATAAAAACTTTGTTATTTTTCGAAATATTCGATGGGCGTGGTCTTGTCCAACTTTCGGTACCAAATCATTCTAGCGACAAAGAAATCTATATAAAAAATTTGCTTAAGATCGTTCCATTATTGCTCACATATATATCAGGTTATCCCTCTGGGCTGGGTAAAAGATTTCTATTTATCATTTTATATTTCCCTATGACACAAAAACCTTAGGCCACCAGAAAACTTAAATTTTCCATCACCACTCTAAAGTACAACTCTAACAACTTGGATGCTTCTATAAAGTTATAAATAATTAGATCTCAAGCATAGCGGTTATATTATTATTGTACATCTTATATTTAAATTATTGCATGCCTCTTTTGTCATATTCCTTACGCTTTATATTTATTTCACATTTTACTGCTTTATAAAATTTCATATTTATTACCAATACGCCCTTACAGCAAAGAAGAAAAGAGGCAATAAAAAAACAAAACTATAAATTAATGACAACAAAATACATACGGAAAAGCAGTGAATATTAAATATTAATGTGAATATGCCTCATATGGCGGGTAAGACGAAAAACAATAAGAATAATATAAAATCAAACAAAAAAAAAATTATTTAAACATACACACATACGTATGTAAATACCATAGAGAAAAGAATAAGAATAAGATGAATGCTCGAAGAGGTTTACGTAATTATAAGATGAAAGCAAAAAAAGGCACCAAAAGACGCAAAGAAGTGCATTGAGCCGCACACATACACACATGCATGTGCAAACACACAGAGAGGAAAGGACCATACATTGTACTGATGCAGCTTTCGTCATTGTTTTTTCTCGTTGTTCTTGTTGTTTTGCGTTTTTTTTTTTTGTTGTAATAATAAAGTAATAAATATTTATAAACGTGCAGTTACATTTTCACTCATTCCGATGCACATACATATTTACACATATAGTACATATACGCACATAGATGAGGTGTGTGCTAATGCGGTTGTGGAACACTTAACTAGTCCGTAATAAGCTAGTTTAGAAGTAGAATTGCAATGACACGCAACCATTTCCTTTTAAAAGGAAATAACACTTGCGGGCTACACTGACTTTTGGCTTATTTCTTTTTCGCGCACTGGCCATATTTCTCTTTTTATTATTATATATGAAGTGCCTTCTTGTTTGTCAGCTTATTTTCATACATAATTTAGGACTTTTGCAAAGTCGGGAAGTTAGCTACCGTTGAGCTGAAAACTAGAAAACTGGAACATAGATCAGAAGTGCAACAAACCGCTAGGTGGTGCACTGTTCGAGATAATTTAAAATTCTTGAAAAGCAGCTGGAATCTTGCGATCGATTTTTAAGTAACTTCCCGGTAAGCTAGAGCCTTGAAACTTATGTCTGAAACTGAAGTCATAATTCAGAACACGGTTGCAATGCAATAATTGATTGAAAAATTCCGCTGTTTGGTGCACGGTCAGAAATCTTGTTATCGATTCAAATTGAGCACATAGTTCAAGACACAGCGACAATACAATTTGTGGAGAACGAAATTCCGGTAGGTGCTGCTCTAATCGAGATAACTGAAAGTCGCTAAAGAACACGGGGAAGCTTGCGGTGGATTTAGAGTAACTTCCCGGTGAGCTAGAGACTCGAAACTTGTAACAAAGTTCAGAGCCCCGAAGGTTTTGGGGAGTGTTGTCGAATTAATAGTCCTTGGCCGTATTTGAACCCGGTACGCTCCGATACTCCCTTGCGGTACTGCCCGACTGTCGTGGTAGCGATTTATGGCCAGTGAAACCTTCTAGGTCATGTCAACCCTCCTTCCGTATGGAAGGATAGGATGGGTAATGAGAGGTCAGAGGCATCATATCCGTATATCAACCATCGAGTTGCACGTCATTACCTTTGTGCATATTAGTCGCCTCTTGGCGACGGCGAGTACCGAAGAAGATTTAATGATGAGCTGTATGAACTTTACGCAGACGCCGACATAGTTCAGCGAATTAAAACACAGCGGCTTCGCTGGCTAGGCCACGTAGTGCGAATGAGCGAAGATGCTCCAGCCCAGAAGGTATTCTTATCGGCACCCGCCGGTGGAAGCAGAGGAAGAGGGAGACCACCACTCCGATGGAAGGACCAAGTGGAGACCGATTTGCGATCCCGCGGTGTTTCCAATTGGCGCCAGTTGGCGCAACGAAGAAACGACTGGCGAGCTATGTTGGACGGTCAAAATCGCCCAGACGGTTAGATGACCATTTAAAGAAGAAAGAAGATATTAGTCGCCTCTCACGACCGGTATGCCTACCTCGGGCATATTCTAAACCCCTAACCCGCAGATACATGGTTCGAGCCATTTAAAAAATTCGTTTGAAATGGTAACAAACTTCCCGATGACCTTCTACTGCCACCAAGGGCATTGGTAGTGGATTTCACAAATGGTATGAAATGGTGGTCAAGCCGTCACATATCTAGAAGGTATGGGTACTGTTAAACTCAATATTCATAAAGCTGGGAAGAGTACAAAGCCTGGATTACATCGACGGTATGATACTCGTATTGTATTCAAAACTTTCTTATCACTGTCTATGCTTGGTCCCCGACATATGGCGTTTAAACTTATCAGATTTGAGCAATTTATCACCGAATGCGTAGTGGAGGTAAAATTCGTCTGGGATTTTAGCTATAGAATTTCTTTGCATATGGGTCTAAATATACGAATGGAGGGTATTGCGAGCACAACCCTTGTTCTTCCGAGAACTTGGGATAAGCCATACATCTAGGCTTCCTGCGCTTGAAACAGGTTTTGCTCCCTTTACAAATCATACTTTGTATGGCAAAAAACAGTTGGGTGCCTAGTTCTGTTTCAAGTTCATACTAGTATTGAAATCGTTTTAAACAAGCTGGTTTTACTACAGAGGTTATAATGGTGCGCATTTGCATCCAGAAATCAACAACAACAAATACGTACAAACTGCAATAAAAATGCATTTCTTCAACGAGTAATATCTTATGATGCTACTTTGTTATTATGCGGCTTATTCACTGTAGATGTTTGTATGTATTTGTATCTACAAGGTACATATTTACATATGTAGGTATGTATGTTTGTAAGTAAGTGAACTGTTGTTTGTTTTTGTAGTTTTTTTGTAATTTTAATGCATTTCAACAGATGTGTTAAAATTCGTAAAGTAATAAAAAAAAAATATTCCAACAAAAAAATTTATATGTATAAGAAGGTACAAAGAAATGTGTGAGTTGCAAGGAGATGAAGAGAGAAAAGAAAGAAAGTGAGCGGCACGGCAGTGGTGAAGCGATACAGGAGGTACAAACAAATTCAGGCAAAGTACCGATGCTTAATGCAACGCGCAAGCATGTGTGTGTGGTGCGTTGATCAGCAGCAGAAACAGGAAGCAATGCAGCACTGCGGCAGCTAATAATGCGACCGACGCATTGCCTTACAAAGATCTGTGCGAGGAGTTGAAAAGCGGTGGCGCAGTAGAATGTGCATCTGCAGATGATGAAATATGGCTTTAAATTGTATAGCAACAAACATATGTCGAAAGATGCACATTGGCATACACTTAAAGGCAATCGAAGAAGTAATTATAAAAACAACAAAAATGCCAATTGTTTACAAAAAAAGAATAACAAACAAAAAATAGATAGCAATCGTGTATTGCAGTGATGGAACCGTGACTTCAAACATTGAGGAAGAATAAATTGAAATTTCTAACGAAATGTGCAACAAATTAAATAAACAAACCGATGTGTGGAGGGGTTTTGTACATAGACTATATAAAATGAAAGTTGTTATTCTTAATTGTTTTTACAAATGAGACTAGCGCACGTTATCAAGCGCATCATTTATGTAAATCGTATTAAATATGAAGATCAAACAGATTTGTAAACAGCTAGAGCCAAGGAGCAGCGGAAGAGTCCGAAGAGAAGCCCTTTTTGAAAAATATTTTGAAATAGATTGATCTTGAACGTCATTGTCATGAAGAGTGTATATCTGGTCGGAAAAACAGAAATCGAAATAAGGAATTTAATAAAAAGTCCCAAAATTATGAATTGCATCTAGAAAATAAGGAAGCTAAACCTTCAAATAGTGTTTCCATGGTTACAACAAAAGCTACAACAACTGTAGTTTAACTGTTATATCACTTTTCCAGCGACACCTCCTTAGGTAGCTATTAAACAAAAAAAGAAGCTTCACAAGAGATCAAAAATTTTAATTTGATCCTTGGTTCATAGGTTTATATAGAACTTTGAACTCTTCAAAGAAGCGTTTATGGACTTGCTCTCCACCACAGACGTGCTTAATGCAACCTGCAAGAGCCAAATCTATTCCAAATATTTTATAATTGGCAAACAGTTGTTAGATGTTGTGCTCAGGGATCATGCCTACTGAGCATTGGGAATGGGAATGCCCTTGGCCTTGCTCAATCACTAGATCTGTGGTGTTATCAGAGGTGCTAAATGTTTTAAAAAACGTTACTTAGGAGGAAGTGATTTCTTTCCACTTTTATTGCAGTCTGGACGTTTGACCTACACAAAATTAATACAAATGATAAACATCAGTATTTTAAATGAAAAAAGTAGAAAATATATTAAAAAAAAACTTAAATTTTTAGTAATTTTGTTAAAATTTGATACAGCGTTGAGAGCAAAATCCTATTCGATCAAAAAGTAGATACACATCTAAAATTTGGAAAGCGATGCTCTACTCATAATACCAATTTTCAATTCTATTTTCGATGTTCGCTAACCGGCGAAGAACGAACATCGAATGCAGCTCATAATAATTGCCAATAAGCATAAAAATAAAATTTGTTGATGTGCCCTAAGCTAAGTTGGACTTCTAACAATAAATTGGGGAAAATTGCATTGGGACAGATGAAAAAAAAAATTAAACCAGATGTTTTGGGTTCCATTGAAATTTTTTTTGTTCCATTCCTACAACAAACAGCTGATATACAAAAGTTTTTTCAAAACGTTATTCTAGAATCTTTGAGAAACTTTAAGAAAGAAATTTTGAGTTCTCATGTTGAGACCCAGCATGTTGTTTAAAAAGGCAAAAAAGAAACCAAATGAAATGATTTGAGAAACCTGATTTTCAAGTTGGGGTGGTGTAGTGAAAGAAACTTTACGATTTAAGAAATACGTTTGTTCCCAAATTGATATCTAATGTGACTCCAGCTTAAATGTTTATTGGGAGGTAAAGATTAATACGTTAACGCATTTGGACCGATCGTTACAATAGCATACAAAAACTTACTAGTATGATACGATTTTCAAAGCAGCGATATTGTATGTGTTCGTGGAATGATGGAATTCGCTTTAGTATTGATACTCTTCAAAAGTACTATAGTCAATTCTGGCAGTATTGTTTGCTTCGAGTCTGAAATTGTTTTCGAAAATTTTTGTTTCTTTTTGGAGAAGTATAAGTTCCAAAAAATGCCAAATTATTGCCTTGAAGAGGATCAAAATTTACCAAAAGAGTGTTATTTTTTTGGAATGTAAACCCATATCCATCGTAAAGCAGATTGATTCAAACACTTTTGAGACCAGATTTGCTTTCCTTGGAAAAAAATCTCAAAAAATTTGGTACTCTTTGAAGTATTTGAGTTTGTACAACCTATATCACTTAATAATTACTTTTATTCCAATTTTCATTGAATTTTCTCATTTGTACTTTTAATAAATACTTCTACCCTAAGCATTCTCTATATTTCGTTGTTGTCTGCTTCACTTTCGCGCAGGTATGCTAACAGGCTGCCATGAATCATACCGAAAATTGTGAAATAAATTAAAAACTATGTACTACACGAAGTTGAATGGTAATAAATGCGAAAAATATGAATTAAAAATAAATACTATTAATTAAGCGCACACGAAAGCACAACAACAAAAAAATTATATATCATTTGTACTACAATAAATTGCGAGCGACACAAACAAATGGCGCGACAGAGTCATAGCCCACAAGCAGGTCATTGTGCATCTTGAAATGGATTGTGCATGTTGTAAGTATGACGCACCTCTAAGTTGGTTTAATAAGAAGCAAAGATGGTCGAGATGTTTTGTTGATTCAGAGTGAAGTCAGCAAGAAAACTGCAACTGTACGGACAAACAAACATGAACGCGATTCATCAATGGCTGAATAAATATAGATATTAATATATATATATATATATAAGTATATATTATTTTTGTATGCATATATAAATATATGATTTGTACTATTTAAATACGTAAATATATATATTTCATTTATACAGAGAAGAGGAATGTAAAGTCGCGTCACAGTGATGCTATCACTTTAATTGTGCACATTAAGGGTTTCAAAGGCTATACAAAAACAATAATAAGCCGTTGTTGTAGTTGTTGGGCGTTACGAGCTGCATGCGGTAAAGTTCGACGCTCTTCATCCCCAGCCCATTGCGGTAATAGCAGTCCATATTTAAAGTACAAATGTAATAAAAATAATTAAAAATAACAAAGTAAGATGCAAGTGGCAGCAGGGGTGAGATTGTGTATGAATCCACTTATAACCCAACGTACTACGTAGTATTTTATTTTGAAAACTACTTTTCAAGCGAATTTTAATCTCACTAAAATGAACATGGATTCATCATAAAAAGAGGCCTTTAATATTATTATTACGAACCATTATTTTGTTTGACAAAATTTTGATTTAATAAGTCTTATACTATATTCATACTACGATACAAATTACTTAGATTCGCATCAGATTATGTGAAAAAAAGTTATAAAATGTTGTCTAATAAAATATTTACAATACATTTAATTTTCTATTATTTTGTGGCTAGATATGTTAAACACAATAATACAGAGTGCGATCCATGCTCGTTGCTAAAATTAGTTTGTCAACTGGAGCCTAAAAGTATGCTACATAAAGTGGCATACCCCTGGAGGTTAGGGGGTTAGAATATGCCCAAGGTATTAATGCCAGTCAAAAAATGTATTGGCCTGCAACTTGATGGTATAACTACGGATATGATCCCTTTTACCCCTCATCACCAGCCTTCTTCTTCCTTATGGAGGGATGTGTGAGATGACCTAGAAGGTTCCACTAGTCATACCAAATCGCTCCTGAAACAGTCGGGCATTTACCGCAAGTGGGTAATGGAAGATACTGGATTCATATTCGTCAAACGACTGTCACTTTTAACAACTCTTCCCAAAAACTTCGGCGAGTGTTTTTATCGTTAAAACCAACAAGCAACAACAACAATAAAGTTACTTGAATCTGTTCCTAACTCGGTCGTGAAAGGCCAACCATTATATTATATTGATAAAAAAAAAATATCACATAGCTAACGACTATAATTATTTCTATTTATAGTTCTATCCGTCTCGCTTCTTTAATCGGAACAGATCATATAGGGCATGCAAAGACATGGCTATGGAACTAATTAAAATACAAAAAATAATTATTATCGGCGGTCGTGCCCTTATAAAGGAATCATTCTCGAACACTGGCGTATACAGTATATTTTTTTAAGAAAATCCAGACGGATTTGAAAACTCTCTAACACGTTTTTAAGTTTTCCAAAGATTTAAGTTTCAATTTCGCTCTGTCGTAATTATGGTTGTTGTTCGGAAGCGCCGTAAGCCGAATGCTGTCCAAACTGGTCCACTCCAGTAACCTGCCCTAACAGAATCACATGTCCTGCTCATATAAATAAAAAGCAACAACAGTATCGAAACAAGCAATTAAAAGCAGTAAATAATAAAAATCTCTGTAAAGTCTGTTATGTACATACTTCATAATCTGAATTAGGTTTGCTGGGCTGCTTAGTTGTGAGTGTTGGTGTTGTGTGCAGATGGGATTTAAAAACACAACAATAAAATGGAAAATATACGCGTCAGCGTTATAAATTTAATTATTTCAAGTATATTTATTTAGTTTACTTTTAATTTTTATTACTTAGTTGCACACTCAAGCTTGCATATAATTGTTAATACGAGTATGAGTCAAATCAGTATGAATGACAAAAAAAACAGGCATACAGAAAATTCCTGGAAAATTCCACACAGAGAGTAGGCATTAATGAGGGCGGAACCAAAGATAATATATTATTCCTTGCTTAATTATATCTTTATTTAAATATATCTATATAGTATGTTTGGATGTGTGTTGAACTGAATGTGATTGTGTATTTACAAATGAGTATATATTTTAATTATTTAATCATTAAAAAATTAAAAGATCTAATGGCGCACAAAATGGAAGGTAGGTCGAGGTGATTTTCGACCAACTAACAAGCCTAACTTAAGGCGATGTGGATAATTCTTATATGTTCCATGCAGAAAACAAACGTTTTTTCTGATTGGAATAAACCCGTATTCTTTATAGTGTTTTGTTTTGCAAAAATAAAACTATTTATTCCCGTTTGTGATGGTTTTTTCGTATGAAAAATAAAACTTAATTATTTTCTTTTGTTGAGATTTTTTCCACAAAAAAAATATAAAAACAGTGGTGCTCAAAATTTTTTATATGGGAGGGTAAATCACAACACGTCTACAAAAACTATATGTGCACTGAAAAAACAACTTTATTATTAAACAAAACCAAAAGCTTACCATTTAAATTTAGGAATTTAACTTTCAAAGATTTGGTTTTTATATTGTTGTTCATATATAAAAATGAGGCATGGGCACTTCTCCATTCCATGCGTTTTCGATTTCAAGTTTCTTTTCTATTATTAAAATAAGGCTTTAATTTCTATTGGAACAGTTCGTTTGATTTTCTTGGTCATCCTTTTGAGAAGACCGAATTTTGTCACGTTTGGAGCTCGTTTCGGACCCTTTTACATCAAACTCTGTTTCTCTTAAAAATGGGTTTTTGAGCTAAATTAATGTTAATTTAGATTCTTTGTGCTTCTCCTGAATCCCCGAAATACGGTTTTATATAAAATTTTCAACTTGTTAGTGTCAATTTCTATTTCATATTGAAGTGCCTGAGCTTCATACAAAAGGGTTTTTACTTTGCTCTTTCATATGAAACTCAGGCAGTTTCATATAAATTGTATTTATATGTGAGCGCATATCGGAGTGGTATGAAAGTTTTGTTTGTATTCTAAGTGCAAGTTTGTATCTGTGCCTATATTTCAAAGCAAAACAAAAACAAAGGTGCTGCATATTTCCGGAAAAAAAAGGAATTATTAAAAGGGAAAAACTGGCATACATAGGAAGATTTTCCGCCATCCCTTGTCAAACTGGGCTTGCAGAAAAGCCAGCTTCAACGTTACGCCATCTTTAGTGTAATTTCTATGTCGAAAAACCAGCAAAACAAGTCAAAAATTCAACTCAACAAGTAACAATACGGTACTATTATTGATAGAGTATGTTAGGATTCTTGGAATAAAAAGTCTAAAATGAACACAAAATAACAAAATCCTTCATTAGCAATGATACTGCTGCCAGATGTAGGTACTTCGCAATGAGGTGATAAAAATTAATAGAAATAGGAATTTAGCTGACAAAAAAAATCGTGGATAAGAGAGTGTACCAAAATTACCCTGATAAAGATATCTATGGCCGCCGTCTCCCAGTTTTCCAATTATATTCTAATAAAAATTTTCAATAATTAAGAAAAAATTATTAAAAAAAATTAAATACAATCAAAAATTTCATAAAAATAATGAAATTATAATTCAATAATTGTTTTCTGTAATGGGTTCGATAGACAGATCGATTACCTACAAATGAAAAAAAAATTACTCAAATCCCTACATTTTTAAGGAAGTTGTGACCATTCGCGTAAAAGTTGTTAGTGAGAATATGAGAAATTCCCATTTACCCACTCCGGGAAACAGTCTTTAAGGGAAAAAGCCAAAAATACTTGTAATTTAAAATAGGTTCAAAACCAATTTCTTAAAGTTTCGTCGAAAAATAAAATTTCGACATCAATTGGCTGGGTGATTTGAGTGGATAGGCTTTTTAATAAAATGTACAAGCCGTAAAAACAATAATTCAATTTGTTGGTATACAAGATAAAAAACATTTTATGGACCCAAATTATTCAAGGATGCGAAAGAAAGAACAAACCACACAAGGTTATTTCGAACACAGTCACTCCAAACCATAATAATTTTAACAAAAAAAAAAAACAGTTTAGAATGACGAACTTATACTTGCCAATATCCACATGACCAGCACACTTCGCGAGTGCACTGAGCTCCGTATACACACACGAACTACTCACATACAAATCATAAAAAGAGCAGACCAAGAGAACTAAGAGAGGACACCAAAAATACACGTAGATTTCATGAAATCAATACAAAATTTTACCCTGTCCGAAACATCAATCATTCGAAGAGAGTTAAAAATCACGTTTCTAATAGAACTCGTACTGATTAGCTAGATAATTGAAAAACTAACAAATGCTTGAATGATTACCCACATCTGGTGGTTTCGATTTCAAAGAAATAAAAGAAAACGCGCAAAACTTTTTATGACTTTATTACTCTGTTTCTTGAGCAATGCCACATTGTCTTAAACAATGGTTTTGTTTTTTGATTTTTTTTAATCTTTTAATTAACTTTAAATTCTGAGTTTTATTGTCATCATTGTTTAAATTAAATATATTTTTTTTCTTTTAATTACAATCTCGTATAAATGTATACACAATTGTATGTATGTATGTTTGTATGTAATTTCATAAATTTTATATGTTTATATTAATTTGATTTCTTTTCAATGATATATATTTTCTTTATTCGAATTGCTACAAGGTTGCGTATTTTTTGTTATTATGGAGTTGATTAATAAATGCTTCCCGAATAGCCGAGCTGCAATGCTTTTAATAAATTATGAAAAATGTATTACTATATTTATATACTTATAAGGTCACGCATACATACCCAGTAACAAAAATATGTATGTAAATTTATACGGTTTCCAAGCTAGTGCATTTGGGACCACTGCTGATTCATTATAAATCTCTTTTGCAGGCAATAAACTGGTAAATTTGACGAAAAGACTTTCTAGGCAATGGAAATTGTGCCACACTGCATTGACTTTTCTTTAGTTCCCACATAGTTCAAAGTTGAAAAGTTTAGGTTTTAATATCTTTTTAATTTAGAAAGTGGGCGGCCGCCGTGGTGTGAAGGTAGTGTTGCCGGCCTACCACACCGAAGGTCCATGGTTCGAGCTCTGGTACAGGTAACATCAAAAGTGATTTGAAAAAAGTTTTTCAAAACGGGGTCGCCCCTCGGCAGTGGTTTGGCAAACTCTCCGAGTGTATTTCTGCCATGACAGGCTTCTCAGCAAAAATTCGTCTCCTAGTAGTTCGGAGTCGGCAAAAAACTGTAGGTCCCACCAATTTGTAGGGAAAATTCAAATCGGCACACCACAAATTGGAAGAGAAGCTTGGCGCAAAAATCTCTTATGAGGTTTATGATGATATACCTGTTGTATATCGCGCCATAGAGATAGAGAGATAGAATTTAGAAAGTGACGGAAATTGTAACTTAAACTACTTTGGAACATGCTTTGAAATGCCTACTCGGAAAGCTTTGAACTTGTATAGAATATGAATGTATGCAATCAAGGTGCTGTAAACATTTCTAAATTACGTCAAGTAATTACAACACAAACGATAATTATAAAAATTTAATAACTAATAAGTCTGAGTTAAACTACCCTACTCATGCTTATTGATGTTGCTCAAAAAATATATATATTTGTTTTCTTCTTCTTCTTTAAATGGTCATCTAACCGCCTGGGCGATTTTAACCGTCCAACATAGCTCGCCAGTCGTTTCTTCGCTGCGCCAACTGGCGCCAATTGGAAACACCGCGGGATCGCAAATCGGTCTCCACTTGGTCCTTCCATCGGAGTGGTGGTCTCCCTCTTCCTCTGCTTCCACCGGCGGGTGCCGATAAGAATACCTTCTGGGCTGGAGCATTTTCGCTCATTCGCACTACGTGGCCTAGCCAGCGAAGCCGCTGTGTTTTAATTCGCTGAACTATGTCGACGTCTGCGTAAAGTTCATACAGCTCATCATTAAATCTTCTTCGGTACTCGCCGTCGCCAACGCGTAGAGGTCCGAGAGGTCGCGTTGGGTTTGGGACCCACCACATAAAACAACGTTCCAATGAAATTCAACAACAAAGCCTCGGATATGAGAACCCCTTTTTTAGATGACAACACCCGCAAACGAAATATATTTGTTTTGCGATCTGAAAATCTTTAAATAATCTGAGCGAAATTTATTGCTTACGTTGAAGTTCGTGTTATTTGTTTTTATTTATTTTAAGTATTTTTAGTAGATTGAAAAAATATTTTCGTATGAAAATGATTTTTGTATGTAAGTATTTAAGAAAGGAATAGTGTTTTTTATTTATTCCTTAAGGTCACCAAATTAGCTCAAGAAAAGTTGATTTAACCCATAAAAATGTAATCCTCCGTTGAGTGAGGTCGGAATAATGAGTCAAGCAGATACAGTACGTCACGGTCGACGTATCCATCATACGTCAAAATTAAGAGCAAAATCAACTTTGCCTTATCCGTCGAATCTGTTGTTACGTACACAAACACTCGCAGTATTTTATCTGCTTGGAGTATAAGATTTCTCTACGTATGTCGATTGGTAAGTACGGATCAGTAGGAATATATAATGCGCGAAAATGGTAGTAAATTGTTTCCCATTCGCCGTTTCCTATCTTTTCGACTCAATCGCATTAATACGAACTTGAAAACTCAGTAATAGCTTTTTTTGCATAAGCACTTAGCGTCTTATGAATATAAAAAAAAATATTTAATGCATGACAATTCTTGACTCCTTACTCTGTGTAGAGTTTTACATAATAAAGACCTTATAATTCTGTTCTTTTTTTCCAATTAAAATCTGTCTACTATCCAAAGATAGCTTAGTGTTAGTTTTGATACCCGCAAGATATATCTGTAGTCCTAAGCTATAACCTCTTATGTCGAGACAATATAGATTTGGCTTGAATAGTTGTTTGACCCTACTGATAATTTCTCAACAAAATTCAGCAATGTTTTCTCGAAGACAAAATCCCGGAACATGCAACTTTACTTTGGGTCAATAACGTTAAAGAAAATTGTTTGTTTTAATGCTATATATAGCTGAGAGTTAAGCCAGTAAGCACAACAGCTTATTGGAAAATAAACAAGCGCCTTTAATAAATAGAATACAATATGTTTCAGCACATACCCGTTTTCGGCAAACATAGAGCATCGCTTTGGATGAGGAAGAATAATTTCATTTCTTTCTTAGCAAATGAGATATACAAAAAAAATACTAGACCCTATAAAACAAACAAAAACAAAGGGAAGTATAAGATTAGTCTACCTCACGTTGTAGATGTAAACGTTGACGCTGTTGCAGTCATTTGTGGAACAAGCTAAGATGTTGCATACTAAAACATTAACCGCTGCATGACATTAATGAATGAACCCAAATTTATTCGTAAGTTAGTAAGCAAGTTGCATGAGGAAAAATTATAAATACATAATAAGACACATATCTCGACAAATATTTACCTAAGTTAAAAAAAATTTTTATAAAAAACCAAACAGTTTTGCTTGAACAAGTGTCGACAGACAGTGTTGCTGGCTACAATAATTACTTACAACAAATAAATAGCACTAACAATGTAACACAAATAATGACGAGAATGCAACCAAGTTTGCTGACGATATGTTTTTCAAAAATAAAACTTTTTGAAATTTACCTAAGAGACTGTTAGAAGCTTGAAAATGATGAGACAATGTTGCTATTACAACAAAATTGATCTAGTTAAAGTAAATATTTTTTCCACGACCAAAAGTCAGGTTTAGTAATTAATATTTGTTTGATATCGAATATATGTGTTGCAGTAAGAAAATATAATCAACAAAGTTGCTTTAAAAGGGGAATACAAATAGGAATGCTAAAATGTATTTCTTGAAACATTTGGAATGTCAGGCTGAACAGCACTTTGAAGCAGATTCCTAATAGTTGTAAATTACACTTAGAGAACTAACTGGATGTATATATAATATGTGAGACATTTAACTATATATTGGTGGTCAGCTTCGAAGAGAATGCAAATATTACAAAAAAAATTTTATATGGGTTTTGAAAACAGTTGGTAACATATTTGTTTTACATACAAGAATTATTTATTATATATAACTAACTCCCTCTCGTTCACGGATATACCACCACGGATATACCACCATTAATTCTTTTTTCCAGCTCTCTGCATGTAGTTTTGTTAACTAACGACTGCTGAGTGGAAGATTGCATACATACATACATACAAGCTGTTTGTTTAACCGTCTAAACGATCTTAAAGTTGTAACAAAGCGCCCCACCTGACTCTATCTAAAAGATAACACTATTTTAAAACGATTTTTCAAAAACACCCATCTCAGAATTTGTTCCAAGAATGGCCTATTTCAAAAGTTGGTCCAGCAAGGCCCAATATCTGAATGATTTTTATAATTACCCTATCTGACATAAAATTTAACATAACTTCAGCTGAGATAGGGCCTTTCTGACAATTATTCTGAAGTAGGGTCTTCTTCAAATAAATTCTGAAATAGAGCGCTTCGAAAAAATTTATGCACTACTCAGCCGTCTTTATATAATGAAAACAAAAATTGGTCTGGTACAATTTTAGGTAACAACACATAAGAAGAAGAGCTTCAAATCTAGCATATTGTTCACATTTCAAAATTCTTTCCAAAGGATCAATATGTATTCGAGATAATAGCAAATATGGGAAAATAAATTATAGGATTAGGTGGCTATCCACTAGGTATACCTACCTAGAAATATCTATCTTGTAATAATGAGTAAAATACATCTCGTTTTATACCCATATTGGCATAACCAATTTTATCTAACAAATTTCACATAGGGGGAAACTCCGTGAAATCATACTAAGCGGCAACACTTAAATTCCAATGGTTCACGCCTTTTTCGGAGTAAAAGCGGATATGGAAAAAAGTAAATATAATATTAAGTGACAACCTCTAAAAATATCTTTTTTTTAAATACGGTGTAAAATACCGTTCGTTTAGTACCCTTATTGACATATCTCATTTAATTAAAAAAAAATAGACGGCAACTCTGTTAAGCCATCCCAAGTAGAAGGTGACTAGCAACTATAAAATAAATAGTTTATTAGTTTTCAATATATCGGAGTCATTACAGATTAAGTCCTTAGAGAATGTTTCGAGTCATAACAGATTCTTATATGGTAGTTCTTCGGATTACTACCATTTTATCTATAGTCACATACATGCTTATATATGTTAGTGACTAGCTCTGATCTGTCTTTAAGCACTTGTTTTCTTTCTGTTATCGCTTCTTGCTTCACAGTTCAAGTATCGTTCTTTGTAATACTTATTTAAAATGCGTACCCAACATGCTCTGTTATAAATTTGCGCGTGTCACAATAAATACTCAGAATTTTTCAAATATGTACAAATATATGTAGGTATGCTAAATAACAGAAAAAGAAATAAAACAAAACTCAAAACAAATGATAGCGAACTTTGCTAATATTTGAAGAAAATACAAATTATGTACCATAAATAATGTTTGCAACTTAAAATTAATGTTATGCTAAAATAGACTGCAGACGGTTTGTATTCATGTGGCATGTAGAAGTAAGTTGACATATCTTAACATCTACATAAATATATATATATATATATGTAAGCGCATATTTTTACAATAAATTTTAGACCCCCTGTAGGGAAAATTGTAAATTTAAAATCAGTTTTTGTAGCACAAATAAAATTGTCGGCTAAGCAAACCTGTGGGAACACTTCTTCATAAAAAAAATTAGTTCCTGAATTATTAAGTCCTTCGTACTTTTTAAAAATAAAGAAAATTTTCTTTTAGATAGAAATGTTTTATTGGGTTTTAGTGATAATTTTTCTCAGGCTAGTGACACCTAGTTGGAATATAACAAATTTTGAGTCATAATACCGGTCAAATAGAATCATATAAGGTGCTAAAAATATTTCCACTTATAACATTAGAAATAGACAATTTAGTCATTATAGAGAAGAAAATCGCTCTGAAGATGAAGCGCAGACGACCTAACAATAAATGAGAAAGTCCTTAATATATAAACACAATTTTGTTTGCTTTGATCTCAAATGTCTAAGAACTTTTAATTTAAACTAAGAAAGATATACAAAAAATGTGCTTACCAGCCTCACTACTTTGTTAATTTTACTTTTTTATATGATTGAGGTACGAGGTGTGTTCAAAACGTATCGCGAATTTTGAATTTTCACTGGTTACGTATATTCGAATTTCGAATTTTTTGTGGCGTTATGTTGGTACTCATGTCTCTCACTTATGCCGACAAGCTCGGCCATTTTGAATGTTCAGTTAATTGTTGACAGCTGCTTTGCTTGCACGTGTTTTGGATCGTCTTCGATTTTTACGCGAAATTCGTACCAAAATTGCTCAATTGTGACCAAAAACAGTATCGCATGAACATTGCTATTGAGATGTTAAACTCTGTCCGCGACGACCCAAATTTGCTCCAGAGGGTCATAACTGGTGACGAATCGTGGGTTTATGGTTATGACGTGGAAACCAAAGCTCAATCATTTCAATGGAAGCTGCCGCACGAACCAAGACCGAAAAAAGCGCGCCAAGTTCGGTCGAATGTGAAAGTTTTGCTGACAGTTTTCTTCGATTGCAGGGGCGTGGTGCATCATGAGTTCTTGCCACAGGGAAGAACGGTCAATAAGGAATATTACCTGCAAGTTATGCGCAATTTGCGCGAAGCAATCCGCCAGAAACGCCCGGATTTGTGGAAGAACAAAAATTGGCTTTTGCACCACGATAACGGCCCGCTCACGCATCGTTGCTTGTGCGCGACTTTTTGGCCAAAAACAACACACTAATGATGCCGCAGCCACCGTATTCCCCAGATCTGGCCCCCTGTGACTTTTTCTTGTTCCCTAAACTGAAGAGGCCCATGAAAGGACGACGTTACGCTTCTCTTGACGAGATAAAGACGGCACTGAACAAGATACAAAAAAATGATTTTTTGAAGTGCTTCGAAGATTGGAAAAACCGTTGGCACAAGTGTATAATATCTCATGGGGATTACTTTGAAGGGGACAAAATAGATATTCATGAATAAATAAATAATTTTTGAAAAAACACATAATTGGCGATACTTTTTGAACACACACAAAGCGTGATATTTTTGATACATGCTAAACAAATCTAAAGAACATAAACTATTAGAATGCAGTAAGCTTAAAAAGAAAAGTACTTTATTTAGTATAAATGAATTGAAATATGAGTAAAGCTGACAAATAAACCATTGTTCTGATAGACGAATGGTTAACAGAATGTAACAAAATTTCTCTGATAAAAAAGTCTAGGAGTTTCTTAAATGGAACTACAAGAAAATGTATGGCGCTGGTATCTTAATTTTCCTCTTCCATTGAACTAAAAACTTTTCATACTTCATACAAATAAAAACAATAATAATTCACATTTATAAAAAATTATTAATCTTGACGTTGAGCTCATTTATGGTCAGGATTTCTTTAAAAATGTATAGACCGAAAAAAACGCAATTTAAATGTTTACATATTAAAAAATAAAATGAAATTTATGTGACTTATAACACGCAATTGTGAGTAATGATGCATAATGAGAACACATCTCAACCGGGCGCGTTAGATTTTCCTGCAGGGTTATCTGCATATACAGATGTGTTCAATATAATAGCAGTGAAATTAGAATGAATATCGTTCGACGAAATAAAAAGAATCTGTGATTTTAATAGTTTTCATTTAAAATGTAGCGAATTCCATAACAGAAAACACGTAAAAATAAGTTTCAAAGTTTACACAAAGTTCAGGAAAGTTAATTAAACTTTAAAAAGTTACAATCTTCAAATTTTTTGGCAGAATTTCTAGAACATTTTTGAGTACACAGTTTTGTAGATCCATCAATTTTAGTGCAACAATGTGCAAGGTAGAACTCGCTAAAAAATTTCACTGAATTTTTAGATTTTTTTTCCGTCAAGGGTGTTGAGTGATTGCTTACATAAAACGCATGAAGAAAATTTATTTTGTATGGAAAAAATTAGCCAACATTCTTGACAAAGAAAAATTCTAAAAACTCAAGTGAAATTTTTTAGCGAGTTCTACCTTGCACATTATTATGCTAAGATTGAATGAGCTATAAAACTGCGTACTTATATATTGATATCAATTTTTTAAAGTTTAATTAACTTCCTGAACTTTTTGTAAGCTTTTTTATGTGCTTTCTATTATAGAATTTTCTCTATTTTAAATGAAAATTATTAAAAACACATCTTCTTTTCATTTCGTAGACCGATATCCAATTTAGTTTCACTACTTATATATTGAACACAACTGTATATGTATGTATGTATTACCAACCTAAAAAAAGATAATATGCAAAAACGGAAAACTTGACTTGATATTTGTGACAGCTGTGCTTTGCATATTTTCTAACCCAACAAAAACTCTGAAACTATATTTGCTTCCTGCTTGTAAAAGGTGTAAATATGTGGCCAAGCATGACAGCTAACACAATTGGTAAACAATGCTAAACTAACTTATTAACTAACTAACGGTATTCAATAGCAAATTTGCTAATATAACAAAAATGAGAAAAGCAATTTCACTGTGTAAATAATAGACATTGTAATGAGTGAGGAAAAACTGTTGTAAAATCGAACAGAGGCGTGGCGAAAATGATGTTTACGCATAAATATTTCTTATTTATATTTGTTATTAATAGCATTGTTGTTGTTTTGGCTTGAGAAGAGTTCGCTTCTAACCAAATATTTGCATGCTCCCATTGCTAATGAAAATTCTTGCATTTGCGGTTAAACAGTTTATCATAGCAGTTATGAGCGTAGCATATATGACAACTTCCTTAAGCAGCGCACATTTTCGCAATTTTCCTATTCTGCTTTCACTTAGCTAGTAAGTAAAGTAGGTAAATAGCTACCAACAAATAAGTAGCTAAATAAGCAAACGAAAAATTCTTAACAAACGCATTTATTTACTTATAAAGTAAGTGCAATAAATTCCAATGGAAATTGACTATTGAAAAAGTAGGCCAAAATGGTTTAACGACTTTTTGTCGAAAAAAGCGTAATACAAACATACATACTCATGTGAAAAGCAAGCAAGCACATCTAATGCTTGTAAAGCAGCAGCAAAGTGTTGGCGATTAGCCATTGACGCAATTATTGTATGTTGCTAAAGTGTTATTTACACCTTAAGGGATATATGCGCCTGCAAGTAGGCTACTTCACGCTTATATTTTAGCATTCGCACTCAAATAACTGCAGTTTTTGAAACGCTTTACCACAAGACAGGATGTATGTACTTGAATAGCACACCAAAAGTAGGAAGTGTTTGACTATCAAAGCACACTTTGTGCTGTAGCATATTTTGAGGCGCAAAGGAGCTTTAAACGTTTCATTATATTTTTACATACACATGAGCAATTGCTGACGTAAATATTTAGTTGTGCAAGTATAAAGGTTGAATTTTCTACTAAATCGAAACATTTTCTACAAAATTACATGCACACAAAAACATAAATTGCTTGTGAGATATACAGACGCCGCCGCTTTTGGATAGTAATTGCGTGGAAAAAGGCATATTTAAATGTTGTTGTTGTTCTTGTTGTGGCAAAAGTGTTATTTAAATAATTTTGCAAAGGAGTTGTGCTTAAACATCTAGTGCGCACTGATATCTAAAGGTTTACATTTTCCATACACACAGTGGTGTTCAAAAATATTGCAGCATCTCTACCAACCAACACCCTTTTTGTAATTTCCACTTCGGGTAGAAAGCCCAACACAAACTTTTTCTTCTGAATACCAACAATAACGATGCAATTCCTACGCAAAACCACAGTGCCTAAAAAGTATGCAGACTTTGGAGTATGCAAATGTACAAGGTACTATATATCTTTAAATTAACAGGGTTAGACCGTAAATTTTTTCACAGTATTAAGCCATGGGCACAGAAGAATTCAGAGCCCTCTCTACTTATTCTAATTTTTGTTTTTCGTCTCTTGGTCGTACAAAGATTTAGACTGAGAGTATCCCTAATAAAATTTGTTTGCTTGTTTGTATTTATAATTTTAGCGGCTTAACGGTCTCTAATATTCCGATTTATGTAGAATCTTCAAAAATGTCACCAAAACTACTTATCTTTCCTCGTGAAATTTCGCCATATCTAACCTTGGGGCATCTCTCCGATTTGAACCGTTTTTTTTACTTCTTAAAATACTTGAACAAAAAAATGCTAATTCCTAACGGAAGTAGTCAAAAAAAAACTTTACCTGAGAATGAAAAAAAAATTTCATATTTGACTATATTTTCCTATTTTTCTCATTCTGAGTTGAGATTATTTCTCTCCCAAAAATGTTGTTGGTAGTGTATGATTATTAATCATTGATTAATGCTTAAGGCAACTTAAGGCTTAGGTTAAAGTGGATCCTTTGCGGGAGAAATTTAAAAATATGTCTATGCTCCAAAATAAATTTTTTTTGTCTGGTAAATTTTTATTTATGAAAAAAATTAGTCCTCAAGAATTTTTTTTTTTGGTTTTTGGAGCTAGTTGTAGGGCTAAAACAACATGTTTTTCTCTCTCAAAATAATTTTATTTTTTATACACTATAGTTCTAGCTTTGCATGGCATTGCCTCACGTTGTCATATTTTTCCCCAATACTGTATTCAAATGCAGGGATATACTCGTATATTTTAAAACATTTTGCACCAGCAAACACTTTCAAATCACCCAGCCGAAATGAAAACTTTCCAACCGGACTTACGTTCATACCTGCTAGCACGTAGTACACACCGCTAAAGAACCTAACACTACCACGCTTCAGCGAGTTTCAAAAGATGCATAGAAATACAGAAATCTACGCAGAGAAAGAGAAAGAGAGAGAGAAAGTAGCGCACATTAAATGCTGTGCACCTGGCTAGTGTCCGTTGCAAGTTGCTGCTCTTGTTGCAAACCTTAATGTTCGCCACACACTCGCTACATGTATATATGTATAAGTGCTTTCTCCTAGCCAGCAAAAAGTTGCATTCACTTTGGCTGTTGGGGTGGCAAGTGGGCGAACGCATACGTAAATGCTACTTGCCGTTTCCAAAGTAGCAAGCAACATTTAGAAAGAGCAATCTGTTACAACTTTTTGCCACCAACAGCTTCCGTATTTGTTTGTTGTAGTTGTTGCTGTTTTTGTTACCAACACTCTCAATAGCTTTTGGTATGTAAATTACACGCGGAAACGGACGCTCAAAGCGCCTCCAAAGTGGACGAGCAATTTCTTCACGAATGAATACCTTTTAGCCGTACGTTGGCTATAACTTTTCGCCCGCAGTTTGTAGTGTGTGTCTGTTTTTTTTTCTGTTTGTGCGCTGATTTTATTTGGAAGCACATCGCACTGCAGTTTGTGTTTTTGTTTGCTGACGCGTAAATGTGCGTTTTAATAGCAACACGTGCAGCAGGAGCACAGCAATTATAGCAAGGCAAGGAGTAGAAAGTAGGAAATAGTAACAAGATTGATTTTGCATGGCAGTCGTGTGTTTATTACATTACATAGTGCAATAGTAATTTTATAAAAAACGTGCTTCCATCTCATTCTGAAACACTAGCCGCAGGAGTTTGGAAATCGCCATTGTTTGAACCATACCGATAGTAAAAATGCATAGCAATAAAGAAATCCACGAATAGCAGCATCCATTTATCATTTAAATTAAGATATTTAACTTTTAGAGATTTTGATTCTTAAAAAAAAATGTATATAAAAAGGAGGCATGTACTGTTCGAGTCCATCCATTTTTAGTACTAAGTTCCTTGGTATTATCTTTCGATTTTCTTCAGATCATTTCTCTATTTTTACGATTAGGCTTTTTTGTATGTTGTGACTGTTCGAGTGGTTGTACTGTTCATCTTTTTTGGACCTTTAGACCGCATGCAGGCTCAGTTTTATCTATAGTTTTGAAGCGCTTTGAACAAAGTTTAGTTGCCTTTAAATTGTTTTTGAAAGAAATTTATATTCAGATAGACTGATTTATTTCTTGTAAGACCTGGAATATGGTTCTATTCACTACCTTCTGTAAACATTTTGCATCCATATGTTTGCTCCTTTTCGTCCCATTAAGTTCGAGCACACTTCTTTAAAACAATTAATTCTGGGTATGAATTTTTTTAATTACTGCAATATTTAAAAAAAAAAATTCATTATTAATTTGTTAATGTAAAGTATGAATAATCCTGATGAAGAAGTTTAGTTTGAAATACCAAATCTAAAATAGCTGTGCGCGTTTGATCTGACGTTGCTCCCGATATTTATCTGTTAATCTTCGCAACACGTTGTTCTGGCCTAACATTAACATTGGCTCCTTTACCATTCAATTAGAACGACTTCTTAATATATTTTTGAGTAGGTTATATCATTAAGTCTGTAAACAAAAATCTCTTTATATTTCTCAACTTTTGTTGATATCTAATTATGAAACCTGAAATGATTTTTTCACCTCACGATAACTCAAACTGGACAATATTTTATAAAAAAAAAAAGCAATACATTATGTTAGTTCCCATTTTCGTCTAAAAGCAGGCCTGCCTAGGAGATTCAATACTCCTCGAATATATCTGAGCTTCATACGCAGGACTTTTGCTGTCCACTTTCATATGAAACTCAGGCACAAATAAAGAACGAGGTTGCTGCAAGTGTATATGGCTTGCGCAACTTTGAATACAAAATACTTATAAAATTGACAAAAAAAAGAATGGTAGCCATTTTATGCCTACAACTTTTGATCGTTGTTTTTGTAAAAAAAAAAATTATTTACAAGTTAAAGTGCACTTTAGTTAATTTTAAATCAAATTATAGTTAATTTGAATTTGCTTTTTTCTTAAACTGTCTCAACAAGTTAACTATTTTCAAACAAATTATTTATTACATTATATTAGTTTCACATCATGCGTGTCAATAACAAGTTAGTAAAATGTGCGCGATTAAATTTTTATTGCATTAATACATTTATCCAACAGAAAATAATAACTTGTTGTTTTTAATACCTATTTATTTATAACCACGAGTACGTGCAAGAATTATTTGAAGGGCCATATTTTATCATTTATTCAAAGTTCATACCAAGATTTGCTAACAGCCAACTTTTTCACCTGTTTATTAATCTATAATAAGTTATTAATATTTTTTTATGAGTTATACTTAGTACGGCAATCTTATCTTAACTAGTTTAAATAAAATGTATGTTTATGGATCCGTAGAATGTGTATTTAAGAAAAACATACATTTTTACTTTATATGAGGTTGTTATTTATAATTTTTTTTATTTGTTTAACATATACTAAACAAAGTGACGTATAATCTACGCATGTATTCTTATAATAATATATAATTTATATGATATATTACTTTTATGATTATTGCTATGCTATTAAAACGATAAGAATTTTTATATTAAAGCGATTATACATTGTTGATATATATTTAAACTTAAATGTTGCAACATATGTACACATACAATGTATAAAGAGCCAACTATGACTACCTACTGGAACTTTCGATTTTTGATTGACGCAAGAGCTAGATTATGGGGTATCGAAAAGCTTATGAAGTATCGACCTAATCGATAATAAATATAATTTTAACACATTTTAAACGAAGAGTGCAAAAGTCGAAAATTATTTGTAATTTTCCTTCTATTTGGCCTTAAATAGTTATAATGTAATCGTCTAGTATCTTGACTAATAAAAACCCACGTATACATATATTTCTTTCAATATATTTGTTACCATCGTTAACATAAAAAAATGCCATATTCAATGAGTTTCACAAAAAAATGTACACACTTTTTTTTGGCTAATTAACCATTAAAGAATTAATAAATCAACATGTTCTAAAGAAAAGCTGCCGAAAGCGCGAAAACTCCATAATAAAGACATAAAGAGTGTACAGTGTACACTGCACACATAGTACAAATTGCTTGACTAGATAAAGTAACTAAATAAAAATAAAAAACTTTTAACGCAATCAAGGTTTGATTTTACTAAGGTTTTGATAAAAATGATTCAAAAATATCTAAAATTAATTATGTACTCAACATTATTTAGATAAGACTTGTTAAATAATGATTATTAATAGTAATTATTACCAGCTAAATTGATTATTTCCTGGAGAAATATATGCACTGATTTTTCTCAATTAGTTTCCATTCATAATGATTATTTTCAAATACATAAAAAAAAATCAAAAAAACTAACATATTGCAGAATTACTTAAAGAACTGTAAGAAGTCAAAAAAATTATTAAGTATTCATGAAACGAGCTCAAGGCCAAGAATAATAATTTTTCACTTTTTTTCTACTCTATTCAATTAAAAAACTTTTAATAATTAATTAAAAATGATTATTAAAAAAATTAAAACAATAATAATTTTCGCTTTTTTATACCAACAACTTTTGTTGATTTACGGCCTGTACATTTTCAAGTATTCATGAAACGAGCTCAAGGCCAAGAATAATAATTTCTCACTTTTTGAATTTTTTCATAATAATTTTCATAAAAACGCAATAAGTGAAAAATTATTATTCTTGGCTTTGAGCTCGTTTTATGAATACTTGAAAATGTACAGGCCGTAAATCAACAAAAGTTGTTGGTATAAAAAAGCAATAAAAAAATGATTGCTTTAGATAAATTATAAATAATAATTTTCACTTTCATTTTTTTTTTAATAGTAACCCCTAATTTTTGTTACTGAAAACAATGAAGGTAATTATTATCAATTAAAACCAACGGATAACTGATTATAATTCCGATTTAACAGGCCTGATTTGGACTAAGCTTTTCACATTAATTGCGGTTTGCTAAAGTTTCATCTATAGTTAAACCCAGAAATTTAGTGACAGTGATGATCCCAAATCGCTTATCTGCTTAAAATATCTGTCAGATTGTATATAACTATAGCTAAAACCAGGATTAGGAGAATTTTCGATAAAAAAGCTGCCGTAAACTACCGGACCACTAGAGCTGTTGATGAGGGTTCAACTACCATACAGATGACAGAAGATGAGAGAAAATGTGTTATTTTTTGAAAAAAATTTTTTTTTTACTAATTGATTTAACAACTTATATATACATATGTGGCTTTTTTGGCTGTGGTATTATTGATTGATAGGGTGAGTGTGCAAAAAAAGCTTTATTTTATTTTATTATTTGGGTTAAGTACCACCTTAATGTACATATGTTCCACATTATTATTAGTACTAAACCTGAATTTTTTCAAAAAAAAATATGTTACATACCAAAAGAGATTGTTATTGTTTACAAGAATGATTCAGCAGGGCCTAAATTATCTTAGTTTTACCTGCATAAATATATCAGAAAATTTTAGGAAAGTGATACCCAGCTGCGGAAGTTTGTTAACAAATACTTTATTTAACAGTTTTACTAGTATATACATATATTTGTTTTTCTATATATGAAAAGACTTCCAGATATAGCTCTAGTCATTCAAGGCATTTTAAACCATTTGTCTTGAAACAGTGCTGTACTAATTTTGACTTAAATTAGCCTTTTCGCTGTTTGTGTCACGTTTATAACTCTCATTCTGGTGCATTTGATATTTCGGATTCACTTTTCAGCACACAAAAATTAATCCTTTCTATCCTTAATAAATAGCAACCTAATTTTTTTCTTATTACTTGATCTTTATATTAATTTTTAACAATAATTTACTTTTGTTTGTACAGTTCAAACTATCTATCTTCTGTTAACTAATTATTTATTAATGTGTTATCTATCTTATATCTACTTTACTTAGCTGATGAGGTTTTCTCTGTAGCTGAGTAGTTTTAGATCTCGCACCGATCGGGCGGGATATAGTGGGTAATCCGTTTGGGAATTATTATTTAAAAAAGGGAGCACCCCCGTATATGCACTTACCCATCGCACAGCGACGTGTGTTTAAAGGAAGCTAAGTGAAAAATGTCGACTTTTGAAAATATGTTAACTACTGGGTGCCTGAATTGAATAACTATCGCTTTGTATACTCGATTTGGTCAAAGTTTCATTACCAACTGAGAAAACACTAAAAAGTCTGCACACAGGTAAACGATAAATACAAATATACTTGAACATAATTATATGTTATTTGTTGACACCATAATGTCGTATGCTGCTTTGACATTTCCGTCTTACAATCAAACAATCGCCGTTCAGTCAACAATCAAACAAACAAGCAACTGCAAGTCAGTAGAAAAAAATGAAAAAGGCTTGCAGCAAAATTTGTAACTGATGTCGTGTACGGATGCATGGGAGACCCCACCATACATATATATCTATATGCAGACGAATGATAAAAATGTCAAACTCATAAAAAATATGTACTACAAATCCAATGCATTTTTTTTTAGTAATTTTGTATGTATTTTGTTTGAGCACATAAAAATACCTTTGAGGACAATAAAAATAAAAACTGAAGCATAATTGTAACACATTACATTATTGTCAGTTTTTATTTCTATAATTGAGAGAAATATTACATTGGAAGCTATATAAATAAAAGGTGGTATAAGGTAAGTGCGTAAATATGTACATATGTGCATATGTATATAAGGGTGGACTTTAGTTCGTTTAGAAAGGGTGGAAGAATGTGTATTATAAATATAAAGAAGTTTTTTATTATATTTTGAAAATTCTTTACTTAAAATTTTTAAGTGGCGCAGTACACCTTTTCCATGTGTACCTCAGAAAGTATCACGTGTTCTTCAGAAATCGTAAAATGTATTTCAGAATTGTGAATTGTAATTCAGGAATCGTTAAATGTACTTCGTAATAGTCAATTGTACTTCATAAACTGTAAAACGAACTTCAGAAACCTTAAACTCTGAACTACTATTGATTATTCTGCAGTACAATTTATCGTTTTTGAAGTACAATTCAAGGTTTTTGAACTACAATTATTTATTCAGAAATTTATTCTACAGCTTATAGTCAGTACAACTGACTATTCTTAAATATATTTAACGATTTCTGAAACATAATTGACTATTCTGAAATTAGTTTTACGATTTCGGAAGTACATCTGACTGTTCTGAGGTACTTAAGATGACTTCTGAAGTACATCTGGAGAAGGTGTAGTTTTTTAAATAAGTAATAGGTTAAATGGGGTATTTCAAAGAAAACAAATTTTAAAGGTGTGCTAGAGTCTATAGCGTATCCTCTCGCGAGCCAATGGAAAATCAGAAGTTGAAAAAACAACAAAGCCGACATCAAGAGAAACAAAAACAGCAGGGCACTTGCACAACACAGTATTACATATGGACACACACTTGATCTACCAAACGTGAAAATAATAGACAAAGATAATAGGTAACTAGGTACACACTGGAGAATCTACACATATTAAACAAAAGAGGAATAACGACGAACAAGAAGAAAGACGCGGACGATATTGCGGCTGCATATTTGCTATGCCAAATATTGATGGTACCACCTATGTTTAATTTTTAAGTTTATTTGTGATAATTATGTTTGTATGTACAATTATATGTGAGTTTTGTTACTATATTTGAAAATATGTTTTATGTAAGCTATTTAAATTTTAATTATTTTTATGTTTGTCCTCTGTTTGTTGTTTTTTATAATAAAGATAGATGATCCTGATGATATCAAGGAGGTTGGCGAAACGTCTAACAAAAAGTCTAGAAAAATAATGTAACTTTTTCCTGCACCAACCACATTAGACCGTTCGAGCCCATTGAAAATAATTTTCTAATTTGAAAATTTTTTTTTTCGTATTGTTTTTTTTTTTTATTTCAATTTAAATAAAAAGTATAAAAATTAAATTTGCTTTCAATGTACAAAAAATTAAAGAGCATAAAACAACACATTTCACAATTTTTGGAAGTTTTGTAAAATTTGGACCAAATGATATTTTTGCCTTAGGAGTTATTAAACCCACCCCAAAAGCTCTTCAGCCCAGCTGAAAAAAAAATTTTTTTTTTCTCGATCAACCCAATCCACACTTATATGTGTAAGTAAATAGCATCTATATAAAATTTATTGTATTTAATGAGAAAAACTGTTTGGTAAGTCTGCGGGGAAGTAGCAGTTGCCACAGCGCATAGTAGGAGGAATAAATGCTACAATAACAAAAATTAAGCCAACAAAGTATACACAAACAAAAATAATAACACAAAACTAGAAACAAAAACAAAACAAAAACGCCGACGAAAGGAAATTGTACTACATTAATTTTGTTACTTTTAATTGCATGCCATTGCGCTCAATTTCTTTGCAAGTCATTTTGTTGGCAACATTAACAACAACAACCAAACAGCCACAATAGTAATGACTCGGCTGATGGAGTCGCACAAGATATGCCTAAAGTGGTTGACATAAATATAAGGCTGGGACATGTTTTGGCAAATTTATTCATTTTTTTACCGAAATTTATCTGCATCTAAAATAGATTGATGCTGAAAATAGGCGATCTCGGTCATACTCACGGACAGTTTTTCTTTTTAGAAAAATTTTTAGAAAATTTTGAAAAAACGATGTGGAACCGCCTACATATGAGACAAGGAATTTGGATTACAATTCACCAACTCAAACACTACTACGAATAAATAAAAAAAAAATTTTTGAGAAAAACCCCATGACTTTAAAATGATTTCAAAATAAAAACAATAAATTTTATCTGCTTTTATCAGCAGAACGTTTAAACTATTCAGTTCAAGATAAACCACATTTTATGAATATAGATAGTTAGCCTATAAATTTAAACAGAAAGCAATTAAACATTCTAATAGCTAATTAAAAGGCTTGAAATCTACTGCAAACAAACTTAAAAAAATTCTATAGCCTATGAAAAGTTAAAGATTTAAGCGCAATTTTTTAACAGTTTAGTATAACATAACCTCACTTCTGGTCAAATCATGCGCGCGTTTGCTACTTCATACTCCATGGTGACTCCAAAGTAACCATCGAAATTGACATTGTATGGTAACGAGTACCATTCATTTCACCTGCAGTAATCACTAACAAAGCTTTAAAGAAGTCACGGGCTGCTTAATAGTAGTTGCAACTTTGAAGTTGCATTTAGGTGGCATGAAATAGCTATGACGTTGGTAATGTGATACTTTCAAGTTTGCCTATTTAAACATTATCTAACTTTTAATAACGAATACTTGCATAATACCTGAAATTCTACTTAAAATAAAAGTAGCGGCTTACAAGTAAGTAGTAGCGGCTTACAAGCAAATACTTTAGCATGGTCAAGTTAGGATGCTCATTCATCGAAGTCGTACAATAAGTTTTGCCAATAGAGTAGAAATCCGTGTTCTGTCACTTCTATGATGTTTTTATTGCCTACCCATTTTTTAATTAAAAACATTCAAACCTGAGATTGTAATACATTTTTAAAACCAATCAACTGCCAGTCATATATTTATGGTATGCACTGTACATATTAACGAGCTGCGACTCTCTTGAGACACACAACAACATTAATTTCATTCATTTTTACATATTTAGTTGTCTGTAATTATTTTATTTCTTATTTTTTTTTTTTGATAAATACTAGGTACGTATACATAAATTTATTTATTTCTCCGTATTTGTAGTTCTTAATTTTAATATAGGAAAATATACATGTACTCGTAGATGTGTATTCGTAATTATAGCTACAGAGTGAGTATAAAAAGAAATTACAATAATTTTAATAATAACACAATATAAACAACAATTGTAGAATTGCGGTTGCGACTTTGGGCGCACACTCACCCCCGCTTCCTTACCGCTACTCATTGCTATACACTTCCAAATTTTATTATATATATTTTTTTTTTGTTGTATCGCTCCGTTGCCTCGACGCTGACAAAAGGGCAAATACCTATAATTTTGCTACAACAAGAATTACCTACAGCGGATAACAGCAACTTTTTGTTCGTTTTCAATGTAGATATGGATGTATGTATGTATGTCTGTGCAAAGACTGGGCTTGAACAAATGCTGGCCTGGTAGCTCTCAATGGAAGTAGCGCAATTTGTTGGCGAACGACATACGCCAAAACGGATGAATGCGACAGTAGTTGATTTCAATACATGCATTGATATTAGGACAGGGCAGATTTTGTTGGGCTAATTTTGTATTTTGTTCCGAGTCCTGTCAAACGTATTGTCAGAAAGACCGCAAAACATCGTTGGCGATGTGGTTGCACCTTATCAATGCGGCTTCAAATCATGTAGTCTACTATCGATCAGTTTGCTAATGCTACGTCAAGGACCTGTAGGGGTACACCCTTGATAGGAGAATCGGCACACAAGAACTCTATGTCCACCTTAAGATATTAAAAGCAAAGCTTAAAAGGCTATGCCAAGTGACACCATATTAATTCGAAATCAAAGAGGATTTAAGCAAAGCGGTTCCCTCTCGTTTGCTTACCTTAACCTAATGGAGATGATAATTGTAACGAAAGAACTAAATATTGATATTATTGTCCCTAGGCGAAGTATTTGTTATCATCAAATAACTGGCACTCTAAGAATAATTTTGTGAAATTGTTGTGCCAGGAAAATGTTCAAAAATAAATAAGGAATAGTTGCACCTGGGCTCTTGCAGTCACCTCACTCTTAGTAATTACTTTAATTAATTTGAAACTGTGAGTCACTTCCTCTATTTGCGAACCAGATTTGTTACGCCTTTTAGCTGATTCAGATCGTGACTAGGGATTTGAATGGTTCTCTTGTGCTCAGGAGAAACTAAACGCTATAACATTCTGATCTAAAGAATTCAAATAAAAAACGCAGGCAAAGCAAAAAAGAGTTAGATTTTTAGTCAACGTTTTGGAGGCGACTTCAAAATGGATGACCTTAAGAAAGCTTTAATATACTTAGTGGGTAGTGTTCTGGCCTACTATATCGCAGGCGCCAAACTCAAATTCCGGAGTATTAACAACAAAAAGACTTTAGCTAAAGTTCTACAACACACAGGATAGGTGGAACTTCGAAAGTGGTCGACAATCCTCAAAGCGTAATCCTGCCATGAAAATCTTCTCAGAAAAAATGCATCTACTTTGAAAGATGAAGATCGAAGTCGGCATAAAACAAAAAAATTTTACGAATCACACCACGAATTGAAAGAGAAGTTCAGCCTTAATCTCTTGGTATATATGCATATCGGCCAAGTTGTTATTATTTTCAGATGTTTATTTTAAAAACTTTGAAGAGCATACACTCATAAAATAGTTTCCTGACCCATTCTAACATCATAACGTATCCACTCTGGGATCAATATAAATAAAATAAGAGAAACAAGAGCAATACGCTTGCATGTAAAAAAAATATTCCATGAGATAAAAACACAATAAAATAACAATCTTACAAATAATGATATAAAATAAATAGTAACGCAGGTAGACAAATGGCGTAATTACAATAAAGCAAACAATAACTCACATATGGACACAAACTTTATAAGCACAATAGAACAAAGAAGAAAGTAAATAAATATGTTGTAGCAATAGAACACGCCAACTAGCAAGAAACTAAACTAAAAGCAGCATAGAGAAGAATGAGCAAAGCTTGAGGTATACCATGCCAAGTTACGTAGGTGATCAAGATTTGAATGCGCTCAAGAAATGAAATAAAATTGATCTGAAATAATAATAGCAAAAATTAAAGAAAAATTCTCTTGCGACGATATGAAGTGGTACGAAGGAGGTATTTCTGTAAAGGTAACAAGAATATCCCCACCGTGCCATGGCGACCACCAAAACTAAAACCTCATAAAAAGCTGTCGCAATATTATAGCATCGAATCTGGATACGCATAGCATAGACAAACATATCTACAGAACCAAGCATAACATTCACGCGCTTAATTGCTACACTTGAGTCAACATATACACATATCTATGTCGGTATGATTATTTGAACTTACAACTATAATTTATGGTATAATCATAATAATTTGTAAAGTTGGCGGCAGAGAAAAAGCAATCGCACAATATTTGTTGATTTTTTTTTAGTAAGATGAATTTTGCTCCTACTGAATACTGGAATATTACTGCGACATGTGCGGTGCTAGTGGGGATACAATAAATTTAAAAAGTTGGTTCAACATTTTCTTCTATCTTCTTCCAATAATAGATCTTTAATCAAGGTTAGATCTCTTTGAACTGTACTCTGTTGGACTCAAACACCATAAAGCTAAAATTCCTTACTAGTTTTTTGAGGTTTATACCTCAGACTCCTCGCACATATGTCTCCTTAAATTATTATTATTCTTAACATAATGTAAAAAACCTTTAGGCCCTGTGTTCAGCTTATACTTCCCTTAAGGAACTAGTTATTTTGAATCGTTGATGCGAGTTTTATTATAGCATCAAGACAGGGCTGACTATTCTTTGAAAAATATAAAACATCTAAAGATGCGCAAGACCCTTTGATAGGGCAGTGAGTTAAACCACTAACATTACATAACCCTCTCTCTGTAAATAATTTATATATACGCGGGGTTTGGATAGTCTAGGTGCTGCACATCTCAGCACCTTCAGAAATATTTTGTGTCATACTGAAGGTCTTTCTGGCATCAACTTTTTAGTATTCCTTATGATTCATCAACTTCTTTTTTTACTCTTGTTGTTCTTCATTCGGTTCCTTATTCTTCTTTTAGCATTTAGTGTTTTACTTCTTCTTTTCTCTTTCACTATTCTTCATATTCCCTGTGCCGTGATGGTCATATACTGTCACCCACTTGACAAGACTATTTCTAGCTAAACTAAAATATTCCAAAGTAGGAAAGTTTTGATGTTCCTTTACACCTACCATACTTCATAGATCTATATATTGCAAAAGTAGTTCTGTAAGCAGAGATACAGAGCGAAGTCAATAAACCACCTATTTAGGATTTCCTCAATTTTTTATTTTTTTATTTTTAATTATCTAAATTTGGCACAAATATTGGTAATTGCTAATGAAATCTATTTAGCAAATAAATTATTTTAAATTGTTTTTATGAAATTTCTTGAAATGAGCTCAAAAGTATCATAATGACCCAAAATGAAATAACAAAGCAACTGAAAATAAGTAAAAGGCGAAAAAGAAAACCCAATTAAAAATAATAAACAACGGCAAACAAAAAAAGATAACAAGGAAATAATTATAACAAATGCAAATAAATAAATTAAAAAGCATAACGAAAAAGTCAAAGAACTCGGCATTTATGTAGCGAACAACAAACCATTTGAACTGACAGACTGACTTATTTAATGTCGATTTGTCAGCCAGCTTGTCTGATTATCTGGCAGTGCTATCAGCACCCAAAAGCACAACAAAGCAACAAACAAACAAGCCAAGTACGTACATATGTCCGTCAGGCCAGCTAATGGAACACAAGTCAAGTGGTCGTCACAGCTGACAAACAGGCCAAACAAAAATGTAAACAAAGCATTGGGAAGACTATGTGGAGGCAACGTGCACGAATCTCGAATGGGTGAAAAATGCTGGGCAAAATGAATGTGAGCCGCATAAAAACAACACAAAATTGGTAGTATTGCGCGAAAATAAAGAGCAAATAATAGAAACAACAACAAAACAACAATAAGCAAACAAACCCGCACAGCATCCCAAACGCAATTACATATTGTCTGTTTTCTGGATATGTTTGTATATACATTTGTACTTCTATGGAAGAGTGTGCAAGTTTGCATGCTAGCTCTTTTCTCTTGAACTTCGCTGTAGCTGAGGCATCATCAAAGATGCTTGCGACGACAGCGACCAAAGTGACGTCATTAGAGCTTCAGTGCTTTTGTGAGGTTTTGCTACTTGTTTGATGTTGTTGTTGTCATATAAATTTTTCTTTTAAAGCTTATGTGCTCCTGCTTGTGTGTAGAGTTGGCAAAGCAAGTGGCGTCAAACAGCTGCGTCACACAACCGCTAATGCCTGCTTTCACGGTTTCTTTTGCTGTTGTTTCTGTTGTAAGCGAGCGCACATAACAATGCGCTCACCATTGGATCAACCGGGAAAAAAACAGAATTCCTATTTTTAGTGGACTCAGCAGCTTTTACTGCCGGGACGACGGTATGCTACAAAGCTACTTACCCAACAAAATTGAAAAAAAAAAATTTAACTGAAGCGTTCGAAATTTGTATGAAAACTAGTTGAAATCACATATCTTTTTATGAGCGTTTTCAGGGAATGAAAACTCTTGAGTGATTTCTGTCAGCTATATTTTTAGTGAAAATTATTTAAGACAAAAAAATTGCATAACTTACAAACGATTTCATTTTAAATTTTGCAACATTAGTTTTTGCTATGAATTTTCAAAAATGACTCTGTGCAGTTTATGAGTAAGTTTTTGTCAGTCACCTACTAGGCGATATATCGCCGAAAGTCGAATCTTTGCTGCTCTACTGTATACAAATTTCACCTAATACAAGCACTAACACCAAAGATTTATAAAATCCAGAGTTTTCAAAGACGTTTGTCAAAATGATTATGCTGCGTTGGAATGGTTTCAAGATAACTCTCCGAAATCCTTTAAAAAAAATAGAAGTTGATTTCGTTTGAAATAAATCCAGTTCATTAAAACCTTAAAACATTTGACGAAGACCAAATTTTGACGGCGGCACTGCTTATAGGTTTTTAATTTCTGTAAAAAGTTGATTATTTCTTCAGGCGGAAAGACAAATTAAGCTAGATTTCAACTATCAATATAACTGGAGTTTTCTAATAAAAAACCGTTTTTATAGACCAAACATACAAGTAAACAAATAAAAACTTAGAATAATTAAAAAATACAAAAAAAAAATAAAAACAATAAAAATTTGTATACAAATTGCTATTCTCATTTATAGTCATAAGTACTCGTACTTTCAAACGTACATATATTCTAAAAAACAACAGCTCATTTCTTGGTATACAATAAAAAAAAACCGAGAACACATCACACCAACAATGATGATTGTTGAACAGTTGTTTCACACTTGTACAATGGAAAGTAAAACTTAATAGACAAGGCTTTTAGTTGATAACCAAACCATCGTTCCGATAGCCTATTGGTTGTAAGAACGTACCAAAAATTTCTCTGATGAAATAGTGTGGCAGTTGGAATGGATATATAGCAGAGTTATGGCGGTTGTTTCTGAATTTTGCTTTTCTATTTAAATAAAAATGTTCAGTAATTAATAAAAAATAAAAATAATAGTTCTCAATAAAAATTTTCATTAAAAATGATTATTCTTGGCCTTGAGCTCATTTATAGCTAGTTATTTTGTAGTTATGTACTTTGTTTTGTATTAGTAACAAATTTAAATTAAAGTTATACAAAAATAATAAAATAATGACCTATTGCAAAATATGATAACAGTGAAAGACTAGTATAATTAAAATTTAATAAGTAAATATTTAAACACTCTAAACCAAAAAACTGTCCAAACACTAAAATCACTAAAATACTATTTATAAAATACTATTTATTTACCTACAGTGAGGTTTCAGGTCCAATAACAGATTTGATTTAGAGGTTCTAACTTTAAAAATGCTCTCATTAAGTTCAATAACTTTTTTCTTTTTCGGATTTTTTTCTTATAATCTATTGTTTAGAGGAAACCCCAACTACTCCACCCTGTTCTTCGACGCTGAACTCATATTTTAGAGGTCTGCAAAAAAGAGTTATTTTTTAGGAGTAGGGTGAGTGGTTTTCAGCTCGCTTGCTAGCGAAGGGTGGTAATCGTCTTACAATAGTTATTTTTCAAAGCGTCACTAGACACAAATAACGCAGGGTGTAAATTTTTTCTGAACAGTCTAATATTCTTAGCTTGACTGCCTTATCGTACCTCACATTTTTCATTTTTTTGTGAATGAATTCGTATGAATGAAGCGCTTGTGGCTGCGGCGCGGTGTGGTGCGTTGCTGGTCGGTGCGTTATGAAGTGGCGCGCGCTGCCACAAACATTTACTACACAACAACAAACAAACATGTGTACGACGAAGCGGCACTGCAAATGTAAACTTGTTGGAAGTAAAACACCAAAATTTAGCGCCATCACAGACATATTCACCAACACACACACATACAAACAAACCTATGTGCATGACTTGTGCGAATAAAATGTGCTTTTATGAGTGCTGGCGCATGCCAATGCTGGCATAGTAGCTAGAAGACGCTCCTTAGGAATCAAAAATTTTGTAAGCAAAAAACAGTAATCGCTTGTTTTGAGTAGCAGGCGTGCATAAAATCTAAGATGAGCACCGCACAAGCAATAAACGCAGCTGGCAGATATAAAGCGCTGCCGACTGGTGTCGTCAACTATGGGCAATAAGAAAAATATGGCCAACGAGTTTCCAACATTGGGTGGTGATGATGCTGCTGCTGCTAATGGGATGTATTGGTACGCTACAAAATTTGTATGAGCAGCAAGTCGGCTATTTGCTTTGATAATTTTAAAGTTAAGCATAAAAGGTGGAAAAATAGATGTATTTTGAAGGCCAATAGCTAAAATGAAGAGAGAGAGAGAGACTGAAATAGTGTGATTATGATTTTGCGAGCGAAATTGGGGAAAATTAACAGGCGCTAATGAAGGGTCACTGAAGCTCACCGTTTGTGTTTTGCCACTATGGTTTTAATGGTATGCTTTCCTTGCTGAATATTTATGTATGTCTACATGTAAGTATGTATGTATCTAAGTTGAGTGTGTGTGTGTGTGACTTTTCTATGTTTCGGCAGCGTGTTCTATACTTGCCCTTTATACTAAACACTTGCAATGGATTTGATTTCTTTATTCTTTTGTCGTCCATAGAACTTTGAAAACTTCGTAGTTACACAACTAAATATATATACACATGTTTATATGTATCAATGAACGTTTTCTCGGGTTTATGCCCTCAAATATGTAAGTTTAATATCCATGTTCATTTCTCTCGCAGCATTCGTTACCACATTACCACCCTATTAAGTCGATAAGTTAATTCTTCGCATTTCGAGAATTTCTTTGTCTTGAGAATAATTTGAAGTCAAATAGCTACAGTGGTGCAAAGGTATTAAAATTGCAGGTAAAATATTTACAAGCTTAAGCCGATTTTTATATTCGAGTAATTCGTAAATTGATTTACTCAAAGACGGGCGTTCATGGTCTCAAAAGTTACTGATCACACTTTATATGGGCAAAGATGGTAGAGGTAGTTTTGTCAATCATTAGCTCTTAAACTTGTCTGAGCGACATGAGGTGCACCTGCAAGGAAGACTCTATATTGTATCAAGCGGCAAAGGAATTGGGCAAGGAAATATTACTTTTGCACCTTGCGTAGTCTACTGGAGTGAGATTCGAGCTGCGCTATAAACATTGTCACCAAATACTGTCGTTCACTAGACAGAGGTTTTTCAATATTTCCTTCATTTGCACCAGCGCATCAACGGGTTTAGGCAAAAAAATGTGTTTGACCCTACAATCAGAAAGTGTTGCTTGTACGACGAGAGCTCGCCTTGGCACTGATTACGAGAGCTCTTGCTTGAAAGATGAACATATCAGTAATTTGTGTCGGGTTGGCCGTGCCGTGAAGGCCCCACATAGGTTCAATATGTCCATAGGGTTTCCAGAAATGTGTTAGACCAGATTGAAAAATGCTATCAAGAACCAGGATCCAAGTTAATGCCTCTTGGCAAGCACTAGAAGCTTTCTAGGACTTATCCTACTTCCTGCTTCGTAAGGTTACAGTTGTAGAGCCCTTCATTCCAGGAGTATTAATGTATCGAGCGCAAGACTGGCACACAAAACATGCTCAAACGTCACTATCACAGATGAGATCTAATTTATATTCATGAGCCGCAAGAAGGGACGGCCTTTTAGAAGGATTTTTATTTCATGCTTTGCTATGTTTACACACAAAAACATCCAGAAAGCTACATAGCTGTCCTTTGATAGGAAAAAAACGAAACCATATTGAACATAACGATAACAATTATAACAGTTAGGCTAGGCAAAGTACAGTTGCGACAAAAACACCAATTATGTTGGCATAAGCGGATGGCATGCTTCAAGAGTTTTAAATTTTCGTAGGTTTGATCTATTTGGAGTGGCCATGTCTTGGTCCGACTGTTTTGCGAACTATTTTATTTGATCAATTTGGACCTTCTCACCTTGCTGAACTATTCTAGGAAGACACCATTATCCTTAAATCAATTATTGACTTTCAGGGTAGTGATCAACTTCCAAAACTAATTCTTAACCCAAACTAACCCACTGTTCGCTTGAGTGACGAAGACATTATCCAGGCCCGCAGACAAGTAAACTAAATTGTTCAATGCGTTGCAGTGCGTCGAACTCGGTTTGCCGCCAGCCATCGCCACTTCCAAACTATATACGTAATAATAAGTAAACGCAAGACCGTGCTCGCTCTCTTTTAGCAAACACTTGCATATATTTTTGCACATTTTTATCGTCTACATTTTTAATTTATTTTCAATAAATTAACAAAGAAAAATATCGTTTCAAAGTAAGCGCCAATACTGACAGATGGCTTTGGTGCTTTCGGTGGGTGGATGGTCAATATCAAATGGATAATGGGATACAAGTTAATGAGTGCAATTAAAATTTTAAAGTCAATAGCCGGATGCTGCAGAGAGAGAAGAGGCGAATTGGAGGGGGTGTTCTTGAAAATAGTTCTGGAAAGTACTGTTAGCTGATTCATGCATGAGTCAGCGGACTCGTCTTTCTAATATGATTTTTGGTTCAAATACACTTTTTGTAGGATTTTTATAACAGCATGAGTATAAGATTTTGAACACATTTAAATATTTTTTAATTTTTATATCTGCCTTCATTAATTTTTTTAAACTGTTTTACCTAATTGGAAATAAAAATATATAAAAATGTGTCCTAATATGGCTGTTTAGACAGACCTATGTTTGTATGTATGTGTGTGTATGTAGTCCAGTCTTTTTTCTTAATAAATAACCCAATAAGCTCAGTAAATGTACAGTAAATTTTTAAAATGTTTTCGAAATAAACATTAACCTTACAAAACGCGTATTTTTTGCTTACAAAATATTTATAAAGTGAGCGTTATAAATATAAAATGTCTATTTGCAAATTGGGGAAGCAAATCTTAAACAGTTCTGACTTTTCTTTGCCGTTCTCATGTGAACGAATTTTGAAGATTTTAAGTTTCAAAAAAATTTACAACTTAATTTTTATGGATTTTTCGTTAACAATTGCATTTCACCTTAAAAGTCAAACGATTTATGAATCATTCTTGAAGTTTATAAAAAGTTAAATGTAAACCTTCAAATAAAATAATACTGGAAACGCTAGTATTTTACTTATAAAAACAAGTTATTTTTAAAACCATTTACAGAAATGCCTGCTAGAAATTCACTGTTAATTCAGTTGCTTGCATATAAATAAACAAAAAATTAGAATTTCATAAATATCCGCTATTGAACCCATTCTTTAATTGCAATGAAAATCTTTAAATAATTTATTAAACTAATTTCTGATTTGCAGAAAACAAAAAGATGCCAACACATTGAATCAGAGATGCCAACTCTAGTTATAATTAAATTATTTTAATTCCCGAAAAAAATTATTGCTTTTTTATACCAACAATTTTGATTGATTTTTGGCCTGTACATTTTCAAGTCTTCATGAAACGAGCTCAAGTCCAAGAATAATAATTTCTCACTTTTTAATTTTTATGAAAATTATTATTGTTTTTTATTTTTTAATAATATTTTTTTTTTTTGAATTAATTATTAAAAGCTGTTTTAATTGAATAGAATAGGAAAAATGTTTAGAGAAGGTACGAATTCTTGCTGAATAAATTTCGACCAGCAAGAATTTTCAATCAAGGAAATCAGCTGATTGGGACACATGGTTGTGCTTTATTCCACAAATCAATTTAATTGCATGTTTTAATTTGCGTATGTTTCTAATTTTTGTGCAAAGTTTAGGTAAAATATAGCACTCCAAAATGCAAAAAATATTTTTATTCTCACAATGTTGCAATTTTGTTTGTCTGCTGCACTGTGGCGATCAGCTGACGCTCAAGCTTGCCACTTTTTGCAAAATTTAGCGTTGGTGTAAAAATTTGCAATCATCTCTCAACGTGAGAGAATAATTAAAAATTCGAGAAAATCTCGTTGCTGGATAATTGTTACTGGACTTTTATATGAACACACCTATTGTTAGGCAAGCAGAAAGAGTTGTATTTATTACCAAAGTGAGAAATAAAAATTTATCACCATTATTTGTTTAAGCTGATTTATGATTTTTCAAAACAATATTTTTTGCAGAAAAAAATTGTTATTCCAAGATAGCAAAAAAATTAAAAAAAAATTTGCATATTATTTAGCCCATTTTTCACAATGTCAATGTAGCAATTTTAATCCATGCCACGCGCCTAACTTGTATGACCTCCTTTTCCCGCCCGCTTCATACACCACTCATTTGCCTAACTACAATTTGACTCATAAACTTAAACGCGTACTTTGTGTTGCATAAATTCATTTTAATTAAAAAAATTACAACATAATAGTTTATTTATGTGCTTTACAAAGTAATCACATTGCTGTGAGTAAAGTAAATATTTTATTATTCCTTTGGAGAGCAAACAAATTAAAAAAAAGCATTACAAAGAAGCTTAAATAAATATACTACTTAAATTGTGCAGGTAATGAATTCTGAATTACAATTGAATTGCCTACATTTTTATTTTTCCACGAGTGCACATTTTTCATTTCTAAAGACGTTTTTTTATTTTTTTTATTTTTTTTTTTTTTTTTTTTGTTGCTATTATTGTCGCTTTTTCGCAAATTACTTAGTAATTTAGTATTATTGTTGATTTTGTTGACATATTACCTCCTTTAGTCAGTTGCAATTATTTATGTAAATATGGAATTGATAATTTGCATACAACACAAAGTGTATAACGCACTTGCATACATACACCAGATACACACAAACAAGTGCACTCACAAACATAGACGAAAATTTGCAATTTTCCAAGGGATGTATTATGCACTTCACCTGCGTCTTTCAGTCAGCTCAGCTGTTGCTGGGTTAAAGCTGTGTACACTGTCGCTCATCTGGATAGGTTCAACTCTTCAACTGAGAGAAAACCTAACGGCAACATTCAACAGACAATCAAGTGGTGTGATTGAGCGTCTGGCTGCAGTGAAATGCCTTTTTTTTAGATTCAAGTATCTGAGTGGCATACATGATGGTACATAGAGGACGAAATAGTTTAGTTTTAGAAGTCCTGACCTCTGTAGAAATTAATTGGCTATTGTGAAGACAATGCAGTAAATTTAAAGAGTGACTGACTTCAATATAACCTCAAATTTTCTCAAACTAAAAATCTAGGAATCAAAATGTCAATTGACAGATAAAAATCTCCAAAAACGTATACCAACATATAAGTTTTGTTTTTCGGCCTATATATTTTAAAGGATTCATGAATATATGTATACGAGCTCAAGGCCAAAAATAATAATTTTTATGAAAATTATTTATGTTTATATTTTTTATCATTTTTATTAATTATTAAGAATTTTATTTGAATAGAAAAGGAAAATTTAGAGACATTCGCCATAGATTTTCATATAGATATATTTCCACAGGTTCTGGACTTCTTCATCAGAAAAATTTCAACACTTTCTGTTAACCAGTGGGCTATCAGAACGATGGTTTGTTTGTCAGCTAAACTACTATTTCTACTCATTTTAACCACCCATTGCGCAAGTGTCAGACATTTGTACGGAGTTCATTTGGCATTTCTGCACTCGAGTAACAGAAGTTCCAACTTTTTAAAGAACAATTCTTGTCTGTCTGTGAGTTTGTATTCGCATCATTCAAGATATACTGCATGAAACTGAAATCAATTTTTCCCGATGCATTTCTAGATGTCCAACTTAAAGTTTTGTACCGCTTAAACGCTTTTATCGAGGAGAAATACTAATTTTTGCTGTATACACTGGTGGCAATTCAAAATAATATTTTCCAGTAAGTGGCGATAATTAAAAAAAAAAAAAATAATGGTTTAATATTATTTTTTAATAACTAAATATTGATATTATTATTTAATCACCAAAGTGTTTGTAATTAGAGCTATAGGCATCATGATCGTTTTCAGTTGACCAACAGTGTCTGTGTGAAGATTCTTATTAGATTGTCTCACTTTCCATACGAAAAAAAGCGGATCTGTTTTTGGAATTCGCAAATTTTATTATTTTTCAAGACTTCCGCACAAATAGTTATATCAGAAAAATATTAAAGTTTACTTGAAATGAAAAATAAAAGGAATGTCTAAGAAAAATTTTTTACTACGTGTTGAAGATAGAATCCCATTAAAAAATTGTATTTGTTTCTTGGAAGGAAGGTTTCGTGAAGATGTGAGTAACCATCATACTCTTTCTCAACTTTCGGAGTATCGCTACAAAATTATTTTGATTCCACTCTTCACTAATGTGAACATTAACCCAATCGATTTTTGGAGACGTTGTCAAACCGGCCAAACCCACTTAATACATCTCAACATGTTTTAATAAAAAATTATCATTTCGCATATCCTACTTCATATATAAGACCTTAATACTCCACATGTCCCTGACAACCATGCGTCTGCACACTACGCCCATTAATTTCCATAATAAGCCAATACATTATATAATGAGTGTTTGACTTATTCGCAAACGTAATGCTAAAAGATTATGAAGCCAGTCTGGCATTCAGCCTATTACGTAGACCGTTAGTCACTAACACTGTCACCGAGGTAGTGTTTTGGCCTATGAATACAGGCGATTGCTTAGTCTTGAAATAATTTTATGTTAATGACAAAATTGCATAATGAATTAATGTATATATGTAGTACATACAAACACCCCTATATATATATATATATATATATATATAATACATTGTTGCATGCAGGCTAAATAAATATTGACAGAAGACCACATGATTTCTATTTATCTAGCAATTTATTTAAACAATTTTTTTTTGTATTAAGTAAATTAAATTGCTCATTTGTGATTTTAACATCAATTACTAATGATGCTTTTGATGCATTAGTGTTACATTGCTTATATGCGCAAAATTTATTTGGATGTGCAGTATTGTGCAATAAAATACATATATTCAACTTTAATTTAATTAACAAACTAAGAAAACTGTATGCTGTTCTACCAACGGATAATATAATATAATAAAGTAATAAAAAAGTAAAATGAAACAAAATACAAAAAAATAAAATAAAATAAAATAAAATAAAATATAATATAATAAAATAAGATTTAAAAAAAATTAAATCAAATAAAATACAATAAAACAAAATAAAATAAAATAAAAAAAATTAAATCAAATAAAATAAAACAATATAAAATATAATAAAATAATATAAGATAAATAAAATAAAATAAAATAAAATAAATTAAATTAAATGAAATAAAATAAAATAAAATGAAATAATGTAAAATAAATTAAAATAAAATAATTTAAATGAAATAAAATAAAATATAATATAATAAATTAAAATTAAAAAAATTAAATCAAATAAAATAAAATAAAACAAAATAAAAAAATATAAAATAAAATAAATTAAATGAAATAAAATCAAATAATATAATATAAAGTAAAATAAAATAAAATAAAATATAGCAAAATAAAACAAATTAAAATAAAATAAATTTATATAAAATAAATCTATAAATTAAAATAAAATAAATATAATATAATAAAATAAAATATAATATAACAAAATAAAACAAATTAAAATAAAATAAAATAGAAACGAAAGAAAAAAAGTAAACGAAACAAGGACAAACGAAAGCTAGGGAAGGTATGGATTGGAGAGCAAATTAAAGGAGCAGTAAAGAAAGAACGAAGAGGAAGGTGAAGGTGAGCGAATTTAGTAGACCACAGCTTTCGCGATCGTTATCACAATTACACTGGATCACAAATTCCAACTTTTTTTCTGCACCAGAGACGCCATAGTGAAATTCCTATGTAAAATCACCTCCTAATTCCGAAAATCAAGGTTATTTTTACTTGAATGGTACCGTTTTTGAGATATTTACGATTTACCGTTATTTCAAAAAACAAAAAAGATGGCTCCACTTAATCGTGTATATCTCAAGAACAAACTGAGCTCTTCCAAGACGGTTTGAAAAATTTGAAAGCTTATAAAATTTACTATAATCAGTAAATACAACACTTTTTGCTAGGTCCTGCAGATTCAAACATATTGAACAATCATTACGGATTTTTTAAATTTTTTTTGTAAAAATATAAAAAAATTTGTACTTTGCGAGGAAGCATCTCGAAAACTTTTTGTTTTTTTGCAGATATTTTTTCCCCCCTCTAAGCTCTGTTTAATTACAAAAAAAATAAGCTATCAGTGAACAAAATCGATGAACTAATACAAAAGTTATAAGCATTCAAGTAAATATATCCATTTAATACTTAAGTACCCTACAAATAATAGCATATGTACATATGGTTCTGTCTATGATCTTATTTTATAATTGAAAAAGTTATGTGTCTTGTTTTGACGCTTATTTAGATTAGGATCGGTTTCTCTTATAAAAAACCAACAGTAGTCGCCCATCATAGCGACATCCCAGAATCCTTGATACCGACTTTCAATCACTTTCATTTGCTGGTGAAACCTTTCGCCATGCTCGTCACTTTCGTCGCCAAGATTTTGCGGGAAAAAATTTAAGTGGGAGTGTAAGAAATGAATTTTTAAAGACATATTTACTCCTGAAAGAAAATAAAAAAGTAAATTAGATAAATACATAAGTGACACATTAGTATATAATTTTCTTAGGCTGGATTTATCTTTCAATTCAGAACAAATTTTTTGTTTATATTTTTCCCGTTCTTGTTTGTTCGGAACTGGACGATGAATTCAGATTTATGGCTATATATTCTCATGTAAATTTATGTAATATATAATTTATTATAATATGTTTTTTTATTTACCCATTTCCGCATAGTTTTTGATTAAGTCGTTCACTATCATCTCGTAGTTAGGACTTTTGTGTTTGCCTAAAAAAGAAGTAACGACCTTTTCAAAAGAATCCCACGCTGCTGCCTCCACTGGTGACAATAGTTCTTTGAAATGGTTATTGGTCATCATTTTCCTTATTTGCGGTCCCGCAAAAATGCCTTCCTTTATTTTTGCTTCTGAAATCTCTGGGAAGATTGTCTTCAAATGATGAAAAGCTTCGCCTTCTTTGTCCAAAGCCTTCACAAAGTTTTTGATAAGGCCGAGCTTGATGTGGAGCGGAGGTAGAATTATTTTTTCCTTCTTTATAAGTGGAGAGTATTTTATGTTATCTACCCCAACTTGAAACTCGATTCGTTCTGGCCAATCCTTTATGATGTAGTGGTCTTGACGAGCTCGGCTATCCCATTTGCATACAAAGCAACAGTATTTTGTGTATCCACTTTGTAGACCACATAGCATTCCAACGACTTTAAGATCGGCACATATTTTCCAATCATGTTCTTCGTATTTGATTAACTTGAGCAATTTTTGCATTATCTCATATGTTTCCTTCGTATTTACTGCATGCGCGATCGGGATAGATGGCTTTTGGTTGCCAATATGCAATAATACGGCCTTTAAACTTAATTTATTGCCGTCTATGAACAATCGCCACTCTTTTGAATCATATGGTTCACCAAATTTTTTGAATAGACCAGCAATGTCTTTGCAGTAACAAACACTGTCCTCCTTCGTATAGTACTTGGAAAATTCTTCGTGACGAGTTCTATAATATGTTACCTTAACATCGGATGAAACAAATTTAAATTGTTGCATTCGAGAGGCGTGTAGTTCGGCCTTTTCCTTTGACAATTCCAAATCCCTTATCCAATCATTGAGTTGTGCTTGTGACAAAGAATTTCTTTCGTTTTCCGTTTGAAATTCAGTACAACATGATGCCGCGTAATCAGATATTACTGTTGACAATGAAACTGGAGCCGGAACTAAAGTTAAATTTGATTCTGGCAATGTCGCTTCTGTTGAAATTAGTTCTGGTAATGACACTGTAGATACGCTCGCATAGGTTACTTTTCTGGACTTTCCAACCCCAAGTACTTTTGTAGTACAAATATAGCAGTCCGTTGAATGGCAAGTTGGTTCCCTCCACTTCATTGGTGTAATAAATTTCACACGTCGCCTAAATAGATAGTTTCAGGAATTAGTCAGCTATGCATTAAAAGGGAACAAATTCCTAATTTTTACAACGTACCTTTTTGTTCCGGTTTCCGAAGAAATCAATTCGACTCGGCATGTGGTGCACACAGTGTTCGGTGTCCATGGTTTTTAGGCTCAATTCCAAAACACTTATAGTATGTAACTTTCAAAGGATTTGAAAACACACGTCTCATACTTTTAACAATAAATTGACCGCAGATGAAACAGAACATATCTGGATCATTTGTACACTCAAACTCTCGCGCCCTTTTATTCATTTTTTATTTTAAGTAAATGACGGGTTATAAACTGCAATTATAAACTGAACAGTATCCGGCGAGCCTTGCAGATATTATGAAGGAACAAGGCGCATGTACTCTTATTTATACTTAGATCCAGTAAAAATTCAAGCCTACCTAAACAAAAATGTTCCCTAGTTCTACAAAGAAAACACTACCTGCCTCAAAAATATGATCTTGTTTAAAATGTACCTAGGTTTGAGAAAACGACACTAACAGCTTTTTGTATCTAATAACTTTTCGAAAATCTACCTGCTAACTAACTGATATACGAATACTAACACATATGTACCAGTAGGGTACTTAAGCATTAAATGGATATATTTACTTGAATGCTTATAACTTTTGTATTAGTTCATCGATTTTGTTCACTGATAGCTTATTTTTTTTGTAATAAAACAGAGCTTAGAGGGGGGAAAAATATCTGCAAAAAAACAAAAAGTTTTCGAGATGCTTCCTCGCAAAGTACAAATTTTTTTATATTTTAAAAATCCGTTATGATTGTTCAATATGTTTGAATCTGCAGGACCTAGCAAAAAGTGTTGTATGTACTGATTATAGTAAATTTTATAAGCTTTCAAATTTTTCAAACCGTTTTGGAAGAGCTCAGTTTGTTCTTGAGATATACACGATTAAGTGGAGCCATCTTTTTTGTTTTTTGAAATAACGGTAAATCGTAAATATCTCAAAAACGGTACCATTCAAGTAAAAATAACCTTGGTTTTCGGAATTAGGAGGTGATTTTACATAGGAATTTCACTATGGCGTCTCTGGCGCATTTTGGCTGTAAACCAGTGTTATCAAACGTTCTAAAGTTTCTGTACATTGACCTAACCTTACTTTATTGATAGTAAATCTACACATGAGAATCTGCATTCTAAGCTTAGGGATAGGTTTGGGTATATTATCTAATTATGATATATTCTATATTCCCTGGGATTTTGAAATCAATCATGCATAAGTTTACTGCTGAACCTATTAACTGATCTTCTTTATGCCAACCTTAATCATAACCCTTAGTGCTACATTGCTTAAAGTTCTTTGTGCGTTTAAGTTCTTATTGGTATAGGTGGGTGTTAGAGTAACAGATAACCGTCGGTATTGCAATGCCTCTATTTCTGGCCTTTGATAAATCGCTAAGTCTCCCACTTATTCTAATTTGATATATAGGAGTATTTTATAAGATATCAAGCGAAAGATATATGTTCGCTAAATAAGTTTATAATAAAAGGTTTGGAAACTTAAAAATAAAATGTTAAGAAATAAATATTATATAATTTTCCACTTACCCTCTCTTCCTCTCGTATCATCTCAGCAATTTCCGGTTTAATCTCCATTTCATCATGATGTCCTACCGACGATCCACTACTTGCGCCTGCGCCGCCATTGCCTGAACCAGTACCTACACCAGCGGCCAACGAAGCACCAAGCGCTGAGGCCATAGCCGCATGTGAGTGTGCCGCTGCATGTAGTGGATGTTGAGCGGCAAATTGTTGTGCAGCAGCTGCAGCATGATGATGATGATGGTGTGGATGATGAGGATGATGTGGATTTACACCCAAAGCAGCTGCTGCAGCCACGGCGGCAGCAGAATGGGAATGTACAGCAGCTGGTGAAGCCGACATCGAACCTTTGTGCCCAGCAGCCGACGGCATTGGCGGTGAGCTGCTACGACCAGCAGACGGACGATATGGATGGCCTGTGATTTGGGATGGTGTTGGTGGTGCGGAGGGTGTGGAATTGCCAGGTGTTGGTGTGCGACGCATATCAACAGTTGATGATGCCGAACTTGCTGTGTTGGAGGACTGTGAATTGCTTTGATTTGCATTAGTAGCTGAGCTGTTATTATTGTTGTTGGAATTTGGTGAAGCGAAAGGATTGCGTACAATGGTGGAAGTGGTCATGGCAACGGGTGGTGGTTGTGTAATGGCATTTGAATCTGCTGTCTCAACAGTGGTTGCACACGCGGCAGCACCGTTAGCTACATTCGAGTTAGACACATCATCTGCGTTAGCTGTTGTTGGCATTAATGTTGCAGTGAAGGCGCCATCTCTAGAACGTTTGCGCTGTCGTTGTGCGCTTAGATTTAAATCGAATCCGGGCCCATGCGTATACAAAGTCTTTCCTAATGTCGCATCTAGCATGCGTTGACGCTTCGGTTTCTGGCAACCATCTTCCGTGTTTCCTGCCTCCTCATCACTTTCAGCTTCTGCCTCATCGTCGAATACAGTCATGCGCTGTTCCGGCACCATGGGATGTGGCGCAAATATGCTATGTCCACCACCGCCAGCGCTCACTTCCGCAAGACCACGTATCTTCAACATTTCCGCTACTTTAAGCAATGGATTTATCTGCTCTTGACTCACATTTATCTCACCTTTATACATAAACTCCATTATGGCCTTCAGCTCTTCCCATCGCACATCGCGCATTATTATAATCGGATGTTGGCACGGATTATCATAGAAAAGTGCTTGAAAGTAGGGCGAGCAAGCGGATAAGACCATTTTGTGTGCCTTGATAGACTGTCCTTCGCAGGCGAGTGTCACATCAACGAAGGACTCATTTTGTAGCAGCTCATCGAAGACATTTGTCAGATTTGTTTGATAGTTATTCCAACGCAAACAAAATTGCTGTTGCTGTGGATTACTCGCCACTGCGGCGGCTGCAGCCATTTGCTTTTTAGATTTCAAACCCATTGGTGAAATGGGCTTGCGTGTAGAAGATCCCATAGGTGGTTTCATCAATTTAGACATGCCAGCCGTTAGCGGCATATGTATGGGCGCATCCAAACCACGTCTTTGCTCGAACTCAAACAAGGCAGCATTCATGCGGGTCAATATTTCCGCTGAAGCCGAATCCAAACTGTGCCGGTGATGATCCGGTGAAGTGGGTAATGAGCGTGACTTGGGCGTTATATCAATGCGCATATCTGCATCTTCATCGAGCGCCGAACTCATGCCGACAACTTCACTGGTGGTGAATGGACGTGGTGGTGGTGTTATATCACCGCTTACAACAGCACCAACAATTTTGGCAGGTGAGCCAATGTTATTTCTATCCGTTGATGTTGTTGTTGTTGTTGTATTGATATCTGTGACATTTTCAAATTGTTTCTCTGCTGCTGGGGCATGGTCATACGCATCTGTAGACTGCGTGCTGGACTGTTGCTCAGTTTGTTGGTCTTGCATTGCGGTTGGCGTTAGTTCACTGCTGTGCACTGTTGGTGTAATTGAGACTTTGGCTTCGACAATATTTTTGCCAGCGTGAAATGGTGAAGCTGCATTTATTTCGCTATCACCACTTTCGGAAACGGGCGATTGATAGCTGACGATTAGGCGCTCAGCTGCTTCGGTGTGTTTTTGTGTATAGTCTATAATGTCTTTTGTCATATCCATTGTAACTATTTTGTTTTTGAATATCTGATATTGTTCGAATTTTCGAATCTCAAGTTTTTTTAACACTTATTATTGTTTTTGGTGCACATTTTGTTTTAGTTCTTGTGTGCGCTTGTTCTTGTTTTTAGGCAGATAAAGTTCGTTTTAGGTTAGTTATTTGTTCACCACTGCTGTAAAGATTAGTTCAATATATATTATATCATAAAAACAGTTTATGTTTATTGGGATGGTTCTTATTACCGGTTCTTATATTTTAATATTATTTTGCAGATTCTTATTAGTATAAATAATATTCTGAAAGAATATTTCTTATGATGGTCTAAAAAATGTAAAGAAAGAAACTCTTTCCAAGTGCTTTAACTTTAAAATGTTGAACGCTTGCTAGACAATTACTCACACACATCAATAATTCCCTCCAATATCACACACACAATTGGAAAGACCTGCATTTCTTCTCTATAAATAGGATTTCTTTTCCATCAATGCAATTTTGCAATTTAAATCAATTTAAACCCTCTAAATTGCAGTCTTATAAATGCTCAAAGGTAAGAATAATAATATTTTTGCCCGTAACTCAATGCTTTGGAGGTTTTTGAAACAATTTTTATTTCGATTTTGCTTAGAGCTAGCTATACCTGGAAGAAGAATAGGATCACACCAACAAACTCTTAGAGATACAGGCATTGCTGTTTTTGATTTTGTTATAGCAACAGAATGATGAGCTTATTTAAGGAATTGTCCTAGGAAATAATCATTTCAACAAGCTGATAAAAATTTTACAATATGCCTATTGCCTATGGAGTTGCTAATTTCAGAATATTTGTCTGTCTGTCTGTATGTTTGGGCGTGCATCACTCAAAAACTGCTCATTATAATTGAATGCACTTCCACCCTTGCATTACTAAACATCTGCCATACAATTTAAGATATCAGTTATTTTCATATTTCAATATGTGGACCAGGGTGACCCAAAATATGTTAGTACAATATGGGTCTCAAACGAAAGGTAATAATTAGTGCTGTTAAGTTCCATATCTTAATGGCTTTCGAAGGTATAAAAATCAAAACCGGACTTAGTCTATTATAAGTTCTGAGACTGAGCAAAGCGTGGCCAGGTTTCTCGTTTTAAAATATTTTTCAAAACCACCCAATCTCAGAATTTGTTTGAAGAACGCCTTACCTCAAAATGTGTTTCAATAACGCCTTAACTCACAAAAATTTCCAAAAACGCTCTAACTGAACGAATTTTCAATGCATTTTCAGTTGAGTTAGTGCGTTGTTGAAAACTATTTTGGCATATAGTGTTTTTTAATTAATTTTGAAAACGGCGGTTGCGATATTAGAAGCCTTAAAACCCTTAAATTTTTTGCCTTGCCTTACCTTATAACAATATCACCCTAATACAGAATATTTGAGAGCAATCCCCGATTTAAGAATTTGTTACAACAACTCTTCACTTTGGAATTTGATTCAAACATGCCCTAGATTAGCCAATAATTTATTGAATTTTAAGAAAATGAAGTTATGCACCCCAATGCGTTTCTCTTTGGAATATCTTTCAATCACTATAATAGAATACACAATATCTCTAAGAGATGTGTTGATTTTGAACCGCACATACATACATATATTTAAGCAATTTTCGAAACTACTAAAGCTTTTTTTTTTTAATTTTTCTAAACTGATATCCATTACTATTAAATTCGTTCTGATAGTGCAATGGTTAACAGAACTTGAGAAAATTTCTCTGTTAAAGCAGTCTTGCAGCTTTTGAAATCCAAAAGAAAAACTTGTGCTTTTCTCTAAATTTTCCTTGTCTATTCAAATAAAAACTTGTTATAATTAGTAATTAAAAAAAAAATATTAAAAATAAAAAAACAATAATAATTATAAAAAAAAATTTTTATTCTTGACCTTGAGTTCATTTATAGTCTGAATAATTATTTCTAAAGCAATTTAACGTTCATAACATATTTTTCATTAAACAATTTAACCTTCAAAAACAGCAAAAATATTTATTGTGTTTACTGTAATATTCGTTTTTTCAATAAAATAAAAATAAAAAAATATCCACAAAACTTTCTCAATCAAAATTTTTTAATTAGAATGAAGTTCACAGCAACAAATGAAATAAAAATATATACATCAATATGTACATATGTATGTATGTATATAAATAAATTTTGCCCAAGTTATTAAAAACATATATTGAAAAGTAGCAATAAGAACAACAACAACACTAAAGCAAACACAGAACAACCACTTGTGCTCTGCAAAAAGGTGTGAATTTTCTATCAACTGCGAAAGCGTCAAGGCAAAAGTTGCCTCAATTGTCTGGACTAAAAAACAAATTGGTTACCCACAAACATCCAAGCATACAGACAGAAAGACAAACGTGCTTAAATATGTATTGAGCAGTTCCACCTTCATCACCTCACCAAGTAGGTAGTAGACAACACAAAATTTAGCTTGAACACAACAAGTAAATATGTATGTATTAATATATATACATATGTATGAATATTCGCACTACGCACAGTGCACAGCGGCACATGCGTACATATTTACATACATACAAATGATACATATTTATACTTTGTCTGAATTATTGTTGTTCGTTAGGTGGTTGATATTGTTTGGTGATGTTTTTGTTGCAGCTGTGTTGGTTCGTTATTTATTAATTTTATTTTAATGTTATTTATATTAATTATGTATGTAGAGTAATGTATTAATGCATTTAGATATTTTTGTGAGTTATAAAAAGGGTGTTCGGCGTTGTAGAGTTCACATTCACAAACCGGCAAAGCAATTAACACACACACACGCACACAAAATATATTATATACGTCATACAAATAAATAAATATAGAGACACATAAAAATAAATTGATACTGCTTAAGCTTCATTGTTCTTGTTCTTGTTGTTATTGTTGCTACTGCTGATGTTAAGCCACCATGAACAAGGAGTGACGGAGCGCGGTGGTACACAGTTGTTGTTGTCTGTTGCGAGTGTAGCGCGTGTATGCCAATAATTTCTTTTATTTATTTATTTTATTTATTTAATTTATTAATGCTGCTGCATGCCGCTGCTGTTGTTGTTGCTTTTGCCATTTGAAGCAATGCCATGGGTCCCGTAGGCAAGTAGCGAGTATTTCCATCGTTGCCTTCTACAATATATTTTTATTATTATATTATTTTATTACTCTTGGCTGCCTTTTTTGTTTTGTTTGTTCTATATGTTTTTTTAAGTGAGTTCTTTGCCTGTACTTATGCTAGGAGTTTTTAATTTCGATGTGTATATTAGGGTTGCTAATTACTCGTATTCGAAGTTATATATTTTATGTCAAAACTCAAGCAATTGTCATGTTAGACTTAGTTCTACAGAAGTCCTGAAAATTTCATGTATCAGCTACTTTTGAGAAATATTTGAGTTTCGCTGTGACCTCAACAAAAACACTGACCATAAAAATTATTTAACTCCTGCCAGCCTTTTGAAGAAAATGTAGCTTCTTTTTAGATATATTTTGAGTTCTTTTCTTTTCAATCGAGGTAGTCGGAGGTGGGATTTTTCTTGAAACTTGAAGAAAAAAGTATTCTTGATTTGTTCTTGTTTTTCACTAAATGTTCACCTGCATTTTTCGAAGATATGAAGCGGAAATATGAGAAAAGCTATGACGCTTGTCTCTGAATTTCTCTTTTCTATTCAAATAAAACCTTTTAATAATTGTTAAAAATTATTAAGAATAAAAACATAAATGATTTTCATATAAATTCTTTTTCCTGACCTTGAGCTCATTTACAGACATGATTACTTATAACTTTATTGAAATACTTTAAACTTACTCACTGTTAACCCAAAATTTTCTATTTAACTTAAATTTGTTTTAAAAACAAAATAAAAAAATATAAAAATATTCATTTTTGAACTTATTCAGTAATTTTCCAGAAAGCTCTTAAAATCTTGAATTCAATTTATTTTGCTAATTTTTTAACCACGGAGTAAACATTTAAATTTCAAAGGCACATGATTGAACGTACAGGAATTTGACGAAATCGAAGGTTCTAAAAATAAATGAATTTTCAAGACAGTTCCGTTAGTAACTGAAGGTGACTTGGAAAAAAATTTATTATTGGGAAACTCTGCAACTAAAAACAATTAATCAATAAATATGGAAACAGTACTAAGCTTAACTAACACAAAACATTTGTGTCATTATAAAACTTTAAGCAAACAATTGAAGACTTCCGGATGTGTTAGAACAGATCACATGTTTTTAAATGCTCTATGCGAATCTATGACAATTAAACAAAAGGTTAAGCGATACCTATACAAATTTTTATTACTATTTTTTCTTATTTTTTAACTTTCTTCTCATGCCTTAATTGGTACAAGTTGATGATGAAGTTTCGCAAAAGTAAATATTAATTATTTTTATACATACGTATATTTTTTAATAAAAAAAAATAATCAGCACGTTTTGAAGTTAAATTTTTTTATCGAAAATGTGATTGGTAAACTCAAAACTTTGTTTGCAAATCGGAAAGCCAAAACTAAAAAGTAATAATTTATTTATTTAACCCAAAAACAATTAAACTATTTTTTTTTTTGATTATTTGTACCAGTTCTAATACATATATATTTCACTAAATTTGTATAGGCTTTGTATTCAAAAAAAATAATTTTAAAATTTGAAAAAAAAATTTAACATTTTTTGGTAAAACAATAAAAATTTAATAACTTTAAACGTCACTGATTTTTGCGATGTCAAAACATAAATAATGCTAGCATGTACATTTTTTAAAAACTGGAACACCATTCACTAATAAATTTTTGTTTCATATAATTTCTCTCTCTGTATATTTAGTTATTTATTCAGTTTTTCATTATTTACAAATTCTATAATTTATGTATTAATTTAATTTTTTATATATTTGGTTAATATTATTATAACTTAAATATTTTTTGGTTAATCTATTTATGTAATATTTAGCTGTTTATTTATTCTTTTATATTTTTGTGTTTATACCTTTTTGTGCTTTGTTGAGTTCAATAATAATTTATTTATTTAGATTTTTACTGTTTTTTATATTTTTATGTACTTAATTATTAATTAATTTGTTACTTAGTTATATTTTTATGGCTTTTAATTGTCATTTAGTTTTTGTTATTTATTGTTTTATACATGTATATTTGCATGAGTTATCGCTTCTCGGTTTATTTCTTATTATTAATTAGTTCACACAAAATATCAAGATTCTGAAACCAAGATATTTAAAACCCACTATTATTAATACAACAACAATAAAAATAAAAATACTTTTGTTGCTAATTTGTTAATCACAGAGCACATTTACACTACGTTTAAAGAGTAAAAAAATAAATTTCAAGCGACACAACTTGTCAGTGTGCAACCTCAAAAAGCACTTTTATGGGTAAAAGTTCAAACAAGAGTTAACATAACCTATTTTTTATTAATATGAACTTATTTCGGAAATACATTTTCACTATTACAGGAGGCTTCAAACTTTTCAATACCACAGAAATACTTTTGAAAATATGTTCGAAATAGGAATTTTGCTACGGACTAAAGAAATTTAGCAAATACAATTGCACATTTTACGGAAATGAATTTTCAAAATTTTTTCCTAGGCGTCGAAACCTTAATTTAATATGCTTTTAAGTAAAACTTGGAAAAATGTTTTATATTATTAATTTGTTTATGTATGTTTCGGCTTCTTAATAGAATTCAAAGGAACTTTCGACGCAGCTTACCTAGGCGTCTAACTTAAAATTAGGATATCCCTTATTTCAATAATTCAACCCGTTTTTAAGTTATGGGCCAATATGTGGACCAGGGCGACCTGAAATCTGTTACTACAATATTGGTATCAAACGAAAGGTGCTAATGGGTGCTGCAATAAGCGTAGTGATTAAGTTCCATATCTCAATCGGTTTCGAAAATATAATAATTAAAATCGCAATGAGTCTATAATAAGTTCTGGGACGCAGCGAAGCGTGGACGAGTCTTCTATTTGAAAATAAAATACTTCAGTTTTTTTTAACTTTTGGAAATATTTAAGTAACAAATAGGTATGTATCCGGTTAAGAACATTTCCTTAAATTTCAAAGCATTTAGCTGTCGCATAATTTTTCAAATTTTTTTATAGTAAATATTAAACCGTCTTAATAAATAATAATTTTTTTTTTAACATAGATTTTTTTTAAACTAAAAAAAAAATTTAAGCTTGTTTTTCTTCTGAAACCTTTTTCAAGGCATGGAATATTTCTTAAAACATTTGTTAGAGCTTGAAACGTAAAACACACGGCTCTGCTGCTGAGCACTTTGAGACTTAATTGCCTGTTTTATTTCTTCTTAACCACTTCTTAAAAACTTTTCACTTTCTTTAGTGCAAAAATGTTAAACCAAATTTCGTTTGTTTAAACCAAAAGTTATCTAATTTAGGCACAGATTTTTAACCGTGTATTTACCTATTTCACATTGAAAATTTATTCTGCAAATATTTACCTAAATATGCGATTTCTTATACCATACAACTCTTATCACTTAACCATCTTAACTATACTCAACTCCAAACAGTTCTGCGGTTCCCTTTTGCTGCGGCTTTTCCACTACAACGTTTCTTATTTTGAAATCAAAAACCCATCCACAGCAAACCTTTCTTTCCGCTTACACAAATTTCTCATGCTTCAACCGAACTATTGAAAATTGTATATTTGCTGTCGGCACGTTTTAACAACAACAACTACAACATTTTATGCCACTTGGTGCGCCAGCGTTCTATATTACTTTAAGGCAACCTTTATCACTATCCTTTTTGACTTCATTCCTGCCTGTGCTTTCTTTCTTCTATTCAAACCCCCTACCATTAATATTAATTAATTTTATTCCTCCCTTAATTTATTTTACTAAGCAGACCACGTCGGAAAATTGACTTTCACACAGTTTAACAATACGCCTTGGCGCCATTTCACGCAAAAACAAAAAACAAAATCAAAATCGAGAAAAAGACAATGAAGCTAGTTGCCGCTTTTATTTACCAATTTCTTTTTCTTAGCCATGCAGCATGTTTAATTTCATCTCGTATGTACATATGTATGAATGTATGTAGATAGCTGAGACCCAACAAGCTCGCCCGCCATCTAGAATGTCCTTTCAACGCTATTTTGTATATATGTCTGTATTTTTGTTTGTTTCCACATTCACTGAACTACAAAAACATGCTACGAGTTGAGGAGCTCCTTTTTGGGTGGCTAGGTATGTAAGTGGGTGTGTGTGTGTATGTTTTCACAGAACAGCGTCTTTCGCGTCTACGAAGAAATTAAGTTTTCAATGTACAAACAGACATACAGCCACGTATAGGTATGTATGTAAGCGTCTTTTCAGCCAAGTCACTACAATAACCGTTATATTAATGAGGCAAGCGTATAAGCAAGTAAGGACATCCGACTGTCCTCAGCGCAAAACAAGGCTGAGATGCTATATTGGAGTTACAGCAGTCGGAGCTCATGAATTTCTGTGCGCGCGTGTGTGTGTGTTTTTGTTTGTTTTGGTGGGTGGCAATGTGGCGCGGTGTATGCCGTTATAAAGACGCGCGTAAGCACGCTTACAATATGCAGACCACGAACAACAACAATCACAACAACCATACAAACACAGCAATAGCAATACTAATAGAACAACAAGAACAACAGCAAAGGGCTACAACATTAAACAAAAACATGAAAAATAAGAAAAATCAGAAAAACAAAAGGAAAACGTTAATTTTATTGTTGTTTTTTTTTTAAGTATTTTGTTCTTTTTTTTTTTTGTTTTTGTTGAAACATAAAGAAGCATGGGTGGCGGAAGCAGGCAACAACGTTGGCAAACTGAAGTGTAATAAATTAATAAATTACAAATTTGTTGCGCTGCAACGTTGGAAACTTTTCCACTGTTGTTGCTGCTGCTTTTGCTGGTAGTGCTGCTGTTCACAGCTTTTTACTGCTGCGTTTGCTTTTTCTGTGCGCATTAATTTAAGTTTTATTTATTCGTCTTGGTTTTTTTATATATATTATAATTTTAATTTTTTATGTGCACATATATTTATGTGCATATATATTTATGTGTTTAAGTGTGTATAAATATAGCTTCTGCTGCAAATCGATTTTCTCTGCGCATAAATAAACATTTTTCACACTGTTTTCTTATAGATGCTGGTTTTTAAAGTTGCATGATAATTGTGTGTATAAATTTCTTAACGTTTATTTTATTAAATTTTATTTAAATTTAAGTTTAAAGTGTATTATGTTTGTTGCTTACGAACACTTTATATATGTTTATAGACAATTAATTTTTTTTTTTTTTCAGTTTCAACAGTTTTCAATACTTGCAATTTATTAGTTTATATTATTATTTTGGTTTTGGTATGCGAAAAATCCAATTAAAAAACTCCCATACTCAATATTTCACTATTCATTCTTGTTATTGTGTTAACGCATTTAATTTAAAACAAAATAATTAAATAAATCTCATACAATTCATACACAACGATTGATTGTTTGTATGCGCGCGGCCGATTGGACGTTCAATCAAAACAGTTATATGAATTATTGTTCATTACAAATCAAAACACTTTCATCACATAACACACTCTCTCGTCGGTGCTTTCAATTCAAATTCAATTCAATCAAACCAACGACACGTTACAACAGTTGAAAGCGAACTGAAATCGCGTACGTGAATAAAACTCAACATTTGCGGTTGTACACATTGTATGGTATGTGAATTGTTAAATGCTGCTCGCAGCGTCGCCAACAGCGCTGCCATTAAAAAATGCAAACACTCACACTGCAACACTACAAATAACAGAGAACTTGCTCCCAATATATTTCGGTGCACGTTTTTGGTGTTGGTAAAATAACTCTCACTCAATCAACACTCAGCTGACGCATTGTTTTTTGTTGGTGTGCGTGAGCGCTACCGGAAGGCCGTTGCTATCGTGGGATTTGTGTGTTTGACTTTGTGACGTGCTCGCTCGCTCTCTGTTTAATAAACTCGCATCGTAAACATTGCTGCCGTTTTAATTTTGGTGTTGTCTGTGGCCACTGCTGCTCATACTGTTATCAGAGAATTTACACAATGGTAAAGATTCTCTGCTGTTACTGAATCATCATTTTGGGGGTGTGTATCTGGCGGCACAGTAGAAAGGCGGCGAATTCACCTAAATTTTCTCACTGTTCCATTTTCTCATGTTTCAATTTCTTGTAATTACCCCCTGAGTATTCGACAGTATTTTGGCAAAATTTAATTCTTGTTTTTTTGAGCAGCAGAGAATCGCCTAAGATTTAAAGAGCATGTAATTATGGGTGAGAATTATTAAGAGCGCAATCGTTTTTTTTTTTTAATAAATAAAATAAGTTATGACTAGTTGAGTATTTTGTGCGTAGTTTTTAATATCCGACTATATAAAATAATATTTCTTACTTGCCCCGCATAAATATTTGAATGTTGGAAAACTGGATGATATTTAGAAATATATGCTCTAAAATAACGGTAGCTCATTCATTACTCGCATACATCAGGTCAGCTCAAACTCTATCGACGTTTTATCATACTGTACCCGCTTGGCCAAGAAACTAAACTAAATTATTAATTTTTTTCCGTCGGCATGTACTCGTATTTTGTTATTACCTTTTTTTAATTTTTGCAAGCGAAAATCTTGTTGTACCTATTTTTGTCCGATTTTTGTAAGTATATATGAAAAGGGAAGAAATTCTCCATAATTAGATTAGTGACATCTTTGTGCCAAATAATTTTTCAATGTTTCTGTTGTAGTTATACTGTACAAATCCAGCAGTCCCTCTCTATGCAGATATTATTAGTATAAGCTGAAGCTGAAGATTCTCAAAAATAAATATTAATTATTTGTATATACATATATTTTTTTAATAACAAATAATCAACACGTTTTCATATTAAGTTTTTGTTATCGAACTATAATTGGTGCACTCAAAACTTTGTTTGCAGATCGGAAAAATCAAAACTAAGAAGTAATAGCTTATTTTATGTAAAGGAGCTAAAACTCAAAAACAATTGAATCCGTTCGTGCAAGAACCGCATAAATTGAAACTTATATCGGACCACATATTAAGAACATATATGTATTTGTTTTCTGACGAATGCCCCGGACAAAATAAAAACAATATGTTGTTGCAATTTTTGTTGTCATGACTGACTCTAACCCTTTTTGAAAATATTCATCAATCTATATGAGCTTCCATTATAATTCCTGTAAAAATGGTACTATTGTAGCCGAGATATCTATTGATGGACCCACAAAACATTCATTCATCTTAATAAAGAAACTGACAACTGATGTATCACTTCCATCAGTAAAAGCTTATAATTTAATGGCCCCAATAAATAATAAAGAACTGAATTATCTAAGCCAAATTCAAAGTAAAATTATCGAAGAGTATATCCCATTTTACCAGGGCATATTTTGTTGGCCGACAACAACTGTTGAGGATGATAATGATGAGGAGTTTGATTATGTGTTAAAAAATGAAAAATATAACCATTTGAATTGTTAATAAATAATTCTTGATGCTAATATTAATTAAAAGATGCTTAGTATGACTTTGGTGACCAGCAATCCTAATTCGTGCAAAACCCCCATAAGTCCATTGCAGTTTTTCTCCTATTTCTCGTAGATCAGAATAGTAAACTGTTATTTTTTTGTTTGATATTTCAATATTTGGACACTCAATCCATATATAGGTTAAACAAAGTTATCAAATTTACGGTTATTTGCGAGTTTTTAATTGTTTAATTTATTGCATCTTGGTTCCAAAGAGTTTTTCAAGATTCCTGTTGTAGTAATACTTCACCAACCCAGTCTCGTTGAGATCAACTAGCGATAGTCCCTTCAAGCGTCAAGTTTTCTTGGGGCCGGACAGTGACATTGGCTTTTTAGAGCATGTAAAGAGAGGGTACTTTAGAAATCAATATAAAGACTTTAAATAATAATATGTCACGCTTAACATTTTTTTTGGGGTATGCAGTTTTGTGAATTTTCAGTTTTAATATAACATGGTGCTAATATTAAATTCATAAAAAAAAGTTTGCTCATAATTTTTTTTGTTTTGGAAGAAAATGCGCAAGGCCACAAAAAAAAAATTTGCTCAAAAATCAGCAAAATATTTTACTGATTTACTTTTAATTATTGGCTGAGAATTTTGTTTAATTTTTATTTGTTTTCAGAAATTTATGATGACAATCGTGGAGCTATATAATTAAAATTTGATATGTTGATACATGAAAGCAGACCTTTCAAATTTGATTAGAAATTAGTAGGCTTGTTTAGTTAGTTATGATTATTTAAAATGTTTTTCGAGAAAGGGCAATTATTAATTGATTACGTTAGAAAAAAACTAAAAATAGTCACCATTTTTTACGATTGTTAAAAAAAATAAAAATGACCAAAAAAATGTTATTTTGATTACTTTTGATTATTTTTGAACTTTTTTTATTTTTTTTGTTTTTGATTTTTTTTAATAATCGTAAAGAATCATAATTAATTTTTTTTTTGATTATTTTTTAATTAATTGAAAAATAATCATTAAATATTTAAAGGAATGGTAATAAATCATTATCAATAGTTATAATCTCTTAATCAAACCGGTAATCATTACTCTTAGTAATCATTATTTTACAGGTTTGCCTGAATATTTAATAATAACTTATGTAACATTTGTTAAAAAAAAACAGAATCTGATGTTAAAGCCCAAAGCCTGCAATAAAAGCTATATGTTTTGTACAAGTATTACTATCAAACAAAAAGGTGACCCACTTCAGAAACTTTGAGCCATGTTGTATTTTACTTAGCTTCTGAAAGATGTTTAGGTAACGCGACTACGTTGAAAAATATTCTATATTGAATTTTACCACAAACGACAGCATTTCGCTAGAAAAAGATGCAATTCTAAGAAGACAAAGCATGACCACACACGTTTGTAAATTGTGTTACGAACTATTACCTCACCCACCATGTTCTCTATATTCTTTCCTGTTTCCAAACTTGAAAATATAAGTGGTAAGAGATTCGGGCAAACGAAGAGCCCTTTAAATCTAATTATATGCTTGGTATACAAAAATTGCAAAACGCACACCAAAATATACGAGTATCGAGCTATTTTTCTTAAAATTCAAAAATTTTTATTTGCACAAGTTTGATTTACAAAGATTTCTCCATAAAGACTCAGGGTTCTCTAATCCGACAGATGCTCTCAGATCAGGCTATTTTGATTCAGATAGAACGATTTGATAATTTTAAATTACATAATCTTACGATGAAGGTTTGTATAAAAATAACAATTCGCTTTTAATAGATAAGCTTTGATCCATCATTTTACGACTATCCATTGTAAATATTATCCATAATGGTTGGATTTTTTTGTAGTAATGTCAAATACATATTATATAGTGAACATAAAGCCTAGGCACAATTGCGTGCATATAGTAAGCTGCCTTTTAAATGCATGTACACACATATATTTTTACATATGTAAGTATGTATATGGATTTTTTATATATATGTACATTAGTCTGTCCCAAAAGTAAGTATGTATATGGAAAACAATTTATTTCAGCCCATTTTTATTTTGTATATCGACAATGTGGAAAATAAGAATAAGTTTTAAAACCCCCAAATCTGAATCCAAATTCAATATATATTCATCTGAGAACCAAATTCTGAAATAGAGCGTTTTTGAAAAAAAATTCTGTAGCAGAACAAATTTTCAAAATATTTTGCCATAAAACTATCTTCACATCAGTCTCATATCTGAGTTTCTATGATAACTTTAGGCAGTGTCGAGTTTTGTTTGTATTTTGTTAGAAGCCACCTCACACTATAAACTTAGAGGGCAGGGCGTATGATGCACATTAAAGTGACTTAGGCGATAATTGATTACGAGTAACGATTATTTCAGCAAAATAAAAAAAAATGGCTTTAAAAATGTTTTTACAAAAAATATTTAAAAATTTGAACAACGCAATCTAAAAATTTAGGTTTTTGACATTTTCTTTATATATATTGCAGACCGATTTATGGAGAACTTAATTAGCTCATCCAATTATCTCTAGTAGCACAAATATATAAGGGACGGACCGGAACTCGAACAAACCGAATCAGTGTAGATAACTTGCTCTCCGGAGTAAAAGTTTACAAAGATCCCGTACGGGTAATTTAAGTGAAACATGCTGTTTTTTTTTTACAAATTAGTTTGATTACTTGCTCATTTATTTCAAGCAAATCAAAAATCGAAAATCTATAGATAGCTGCTAACAAATGGAAACGTCCTATCCAAGGAGACAATAACACTGACACGTCCACTGGCTGTCTCGTTGACATCCCCGATATGCGTCAATATTCCATTAAACTGGACACTTCTGTTAAACAAATTCATTTCGAGAAAGATACATATTTTTATTTCTTACACAAACGCATATAATTTTTTTTTTTAAGTTATGAGAAACAGCTTTTCTTTACTAAACCCCGAATTTTGGAGACATTTTCAAACCACCCTAGCTGAAGTTAATCTTGCTATTTTTCTTCATATTTAGTCTGTATTCTTCGAACACAAAAATGGTTTTTATAGTAAAAAAAATCTACTTTTTTCAATGGAACACTCTAATACAATCATATTTAGGCATGCATGTGCATGTCTCATAAGTAAAAATTTCATTTGTATGCAAATTCGCAGTTGAGCTAGGTTCCCCACCACTTTCCTAACCTTATGAAATCTACCAACAGCATAGAAACTATTATAAACATACATAGTTACATCCATACTCATGTATCCACTTTAATACATATGGGCATACATGCATACAATTTGCATAAAGAAAAAAAACAGTTACCAGGTCCAATAGCACCCACTTTTGCACACTTGCAATTCTGGTTGAGCAACCAGACAACGTCCAGCCAGCTTGAAGACATTTCCGCAGTGGTAAGAAAGAAAGAGAGAAGAGCACCGAGACGAGCACACATATTAGATGGTTGCAAACGAAAAAGGTCTTTCACTTCCACACTTCGTCCGAAATGGCTGTTACTAGCATCGTGATCGTTGTACTTGTAGTTGTCGTCGACGATGTTAGTTTTGCAAAAAAAAAAAAACAACACAGGAGCTTTTGCACTTCTTCTTCTTTTTAATATGCAAGTAATTCAACAGCTAACACAGAGTTGGGGAATTGTTCATGACAATGCAGCAGTAACACGTAAGCCACACCCACCATAGATAGTGTACCCCATTGTTATTGTTGTTGGTAATATTTTTGTTATGCCGCTTACTCTTGCTAGGCAGGGAATGAGTCAGGTTTTTTATGTGCGCTCTGTAAAATCCGGAACCTACCACAGCCGGTACGGCGTGCTCCCATAGCGGTGATAACACAGTGAGTAATATTAATAACAACAACAAAAAGCACATGTATCCAACAAGAATATTCCCCTCACACAGCAACACACACACTCAACCGTGAATATTTTGCCTTGCTGGTGTGGTGTTGACTCGTGCTCTCGTGCTTACTTTGGTACAATGAAATTTTTGTACCACTTGCTACGCTCATTTGTTCTTCGCCAGGCACATTCGCTCTCACTCATTTACTCTTCAGCAGCATTACAGTTTTGTTGTTTTGTGGGGTTATTTGTTGTTGGGCAGCTGTGAAAAATGAGTAAAAATTATTTTTGCATATTATCACTATACGAAAAAAATAAAAGAATAAGCAGGCAACAACACTATTACTGTGGCTCCCACTTTTGAGTGGTAAGAGTGTACACCAACAATGTATTGGAGTGACGTCATATTGTAGGCGGTGCTAAAAATGTACTACCAACATTTGACAAATGAAAGTGCGAATAGCAAGCATCTAACAAGTAGTAGGGGAGTATGTGCAGTCGCTGAGTAGGGGAATTGTGCTAGGCACCGGATATATGTAGTATATGTGTTGTTGTTGCTGCTATTATTGTTGTTGGTGTTTGTGGTGACGTTGTGGGTGGCATACAATGTTCGTTGGTATATTATTGTTATATTTGTTGTCAAACGATGCCACGTGCTCCCTTAACAAAACCAGCAACAAAAACTTAATAACAATAAAACATAACAACAAAAGTGATGCAACAGCCAATGCAATGCATTTCTACATGCAATATATTTATATCAAACGTACATGCTTACATACTTATGTGAATATAATTGTACTTGTTATTTTTGTTGTATGTAGGTATGTAGTTGTCATTTGCATTGCGTAAATTTTCTTATTTAAATTCGCCTATATAGTAGTTATATAGAAATGTTGCAGCCCACTTACTGTTGATTGGCGACAAAATCCGCCCCTAAAGTGAATTTATAATTTCTATAAATTCTATATTTTATTACACAACCACTGTGACGGCAAATACAACAACTAACACTAAACGTAAATATAATTTTCACAGATTGATTGTGCGAGTAAGCATCAAATGACTGATTTTCTTGTTTTAAATGATTCTCTAGTATAATTGGCAACAATAAATTAATCCTAAGGGGAAATGGGGAAAATTGTAAATGTGCATTTTTATTTTATTACATGCTTGGTACGAATGATAATTAAAAAGAAATATGCAAGACAATGGTAGAAAATTCAGATTAACTTTACTAATTGCTACTGGTTGGGCACACAGAGTGTATATAGAGAGAATGGAAGATTTAAAACACTGACTTCATCATGCTGCTGTTATTGTTCTGGCAGCATTTAATCACACAAATCCATTCATTGGTTTGCAATCAAGATCCAGGAAATAGGCAGTTACTACATGATGAGTCTGAAGAGAATAGAGTGCTTAAAAGCTTGAAAGAAGAGGTGATCCTTCTCTTACGTAGACCTTTAGAAAATAAGTCACTCCCTCCCGTGTATTTTAACGGCGTACCCGAGGATCGAGCGCTGGATTTAGGTATATACAATCGAACATGGCACTTCTGATTTCGAAAAATGCCCGTTCAGACTTCCCTGTCTGTGAAAGCCTACTAACAGCATGCTCAAAAACTATATGTTTCAATAGAGTGGGGTTAGAGTGGTGCTTTTTTAAAGTGGGAATGTGTTACTCTCTAAAGGCTGTAGATGCATTCGATAAATATGTCAGGGTCCAATCAATATGAGTGCAATTGTGACATAGTAACCAGTGTCCCCTAGCCGGGCTATGTTGATCGGTTACGACAAGAAGCCATTAAACTCTAAAAACTGTATACATTGTATCAGTTTCATTTAAGCCGTCATAACGTGACCTGGGTATGTTTCTTTGACCCAAGTAGATGTTAAACAAAAATGGAGAGAGGCATCCTCCACGACCACAGTCAAAGTCCAGTTGCAGCTATTTATTAGGAAACTTAATCCACTGGGCTCGTTATATTTTAGTATCACCATGCAGACCAACGGTAGTCCAAAATATATAAATACTTTGATCTTTATTAGGTTCTGAGGTGGAAAAGTGGCGTCGGAAGGGAATTTCACAACGTCTCCTTACCTTCACAGTGCGATCTCCGATGCAGCAAATAAGAAACGAGTTGCAATTGATACCTAGTAATTTGGCATGATACACCTCCGAGAAGATTAAGGGCGAGCCTCTCTTTCAATTTGTGGTGTGATGCTTATAACTGCCGTATAAACCGGCGAAACCTACATTTTTTTATTCCTAACGGCAGGCGAAAAAGTTCCGTGGATCCGAATACTACTGCGTAACTTGACTATAATAGGAGATCATCAAGATAATTCATTCTTTTTTTCTAGTAAGACTGTTCCACCAAATTTTGCGCCATTCGGGTGCTCATCTCTACTACTCTCTGCTACTAACATCAGAGGCAATCTTCTAATTCATGCTGCCGGATGAAACCACTTTTATTGAAGTAGCCTAATAAACTGCGCTGGGAAAAAATAGAAACCCTAGTCTGCTAAGTCACAATCGAAGCAAGCTTAAAATATTAAACTATCGTCCCCCCAAATTGGAAGAAATAAGTGAAGAAAAACTTCGGCATGCTTCAGATATCTAGTTAAGGCCAATTATCATGGAAGTAAATCATTGGCTGGTTTTGTTGACTTCTCTGAAATCGCCTACACATAGGAATTCATATTCCGGCACGGCCTCTCATACCGGCAGTGATCACAAATATGTTTGGAGGCTATTGGCCGTCTCATGAACAAGAGATGGTTGAATAACAATAAAAAAATATGATGTATGGCTATTAGTTCTGATAGGGGTCAAAGTCTATGCTGATTTGTGAGCACTTTGCCCGGGCCAGGTTGGTTGGTTGGTTCAAATGGCTAGTGTCCTATGACTCCAATTAGCGCTAATGCGCAGTTTTGATCCAATGAAAAATATTTTAAGATCATGGTGGGTCTCCTCGTAAGGGCTTAATAAAATAAAGCACCGAGAGGCGCCCGAAGCAGGGCTTTCCCAGAAATTTCATTCTGCTTAGGCAGACAGCTGGACACTCGCACCACAAATGCTCAACAGCGCCTTCCGTCCCCGGAAGGTTATAACGAAGTATTGTGTTCCCACACTCATCCTCGCCGTATGCGTCCCAATGGTCTAATACCCAGTGAGCACCACAACTAACCTGAAAGATCCCTTTTATTTACCCTTAGAAGGGTCGAAGATCTTGTATCATTGCACGAGGGCCGTAGACTACTCGACACTCTTCAGGATTACAAGCACTTCCATCAATTATTAGCCTCACTAAGTCATTAGTGAGAATCATTAGTGAGAAATCTGGCCTTTGATAATTCCCAGTGGTACAAAGGCCTCCTTCGAGAAAATTGTAGCCGATCCACGCTGAGCCAGCTCATCGGCCATCTCGTTTCCCTCTATGTTAAAATGCCCCGCCCCCCATCTTAGGGAAACGATATGTCTACTTGCCAGGCTCATAGTCATATCGTCGGTGAAAGTCCTAAACAGAGTATAACACATTTGTGCTCAAATATGAAAGAAATACGGTGAAGATAGAACGGAAGGCCGGACCCTAACGAGTTTCGATCCGAAACGCAGTTTCCCATTTAAAGTTTGAAAAAAAGAAAAGATATACAAAATAGAGCTTACGATTTACAAAGGGAAAATAAAAAATAATAACCGAAAACGATTTGTGGAACATCTTAAGCTACCTCCCAAAAAAAAATCTGTTTAATTTTTTTTCACCAACTAACAGCCAGAAAAGTTTCGTATGTCTCTCACAAGTGGTCTTTAATTGACACATTCGAAGATGTGGCACTTGAAGTGTCTTCAATTTCGGGCATCATCGCCATCCCAACGACTTAGAGCGCCGATGGACGCCAAAAAGCTTTACAATTACTTTACTTTAGCTGAAATGTTCACATCCTACTCTTTTTTTCTTACTATTAGTGTGTGTTTTTTTCTTCGTTGCTCACATACAACCCGACGTTTCGTAGTTATTCACTTTGATGCGGATGTAGCTGCGGTGTTGGCTGTGGCTGGATTCCTCTTTTTTAATCGATTTTATGTCGCCGAGCACCTCAATTTGTCCACGGCATACACTCTGATTCAATTCTCAATAATTCCACTTTGAAGTCACTGCTTTCATATCCATCAACCACGCATCTTTGAGCGCCATTTTCTTTTCTGCACCCTTTCCTAATGCAACACTTCTTATGAGCGCTTTTTTTGTTTGGGGTATTTTTTGTGATCTACTTTTACTATTTTTTTTAACTCTTTGAGACGGAAACAGTTTTCATTTCCTATTTGAATGTTGAATTTTTCCTTTTCAAATTTGTCCTTCTTGTTTTCCCCACCTTTTTTTTTGCTTAAGAGCTGACAGGATGGACATTGGTTTTGTTTAAAGCGGAAAGTGTTGATGCAAGTTTAAACATTCAATATTCGTTGTTGCTACATACATATGCTCGGAATCAGTGGCGTAGCCAGGGGGGAGATCTATCCCCCCAATCAATGAACTACTATTTATTTACTTTCGATTGAATAACACAATCCCATTTTATGCTTCTGATTGATAATTTTCTTATTTTAGACTAATGACAAAGTGCATTTTTATGAATATATGAAATTACCGGTTAGTGGATTATGCGTTTGAATATTAAGCCTATATATGTATTATTTTTTTTTTTGAGTTTTTTCGACTTTGATTTTTAAGGTTTTTTTCATGACCTACTAAAAAAATTTTCGTTTGATTTAAAAATTTTCATGTATACCCTGTCCGACCCAAAAATGTCCGCTAAAAACGTTGGCGATAATAGTTTTTTGAAAAAAAAAATTTTTTTGGGTTTTGGGGAGTGGTTTGGTCAAAAAATTGACTCTTTCGCAATTTTTTTTTTAAGGGTTTTTTCAGCATACATGCAAAAATGTTTTCAAAGAAAACGAATTTGTCTCATATTTCCTGTCCCACTTAAAATTATGCCTAAAAACGTTGGCGATAACAGTTTTTTGAAAAAAAATTGTATTTTGGGGTTTTGGAAAAGTCGATTTTTCGACCAAAACAGTCCCCAAAACCCAAAAAATATTTTTTTTTTTTTCAAAAAACTGTTGTCGCCAACGTTTTTAGCGGACATTTTTGGGTCGGACAGGGTATACATGAAAATTTTTAAATCAAACGAAAATTTTTTTAGTATGTCATGAAAAATACCTTAAAAATCAAAGTCGAAAAAAGTCAAAAAAAATTAAATTTCGCAGGCTCGAAAATTATTTTTTTGGGTATGCGTAGTAGAAATTTTTTTTTCTGAGCCCAAAACCTATCGAAAAATCGATGGCGCGATATCGGGTAACTTTCATTCATACAAATCGACATTTTTTTTCTTTTCGGGACGAAAAAACAGGTTTCGAGGTATGCGTACACATTGGCTCTGGCTCTTTAAAAAACGCGAATTCAGGCGGCCTGAAAATACTAAAGTAGGCAGGCTCATTAATTTAATCAGAGCAAACAGTGGCGGAAAAATAGATAGCGACGAGAATTTTTCACACGTTTTTTATGAAACAAATTTAAATTTGGAAAATTTAACCAAGTTTAATCAAGGTTCTACACTTTTTAATCCGAATTTTTAAAAAAAATTCCGATTTGTAGTTTTATGACCTATTAAATTTTAGTATTTCCAATAAAGTTCGAGTGTGAAGTTGACAAAAAATAGTGCCAATTATTTATATTTATTGATAAATTTATAGTGGCAGTTTTGTTATGGGAAAGGCTCAAAATTAACAAAATTTCAACATTTTCTCTATTGCTTAGTATTATAAAATTCGTAGGTCAACATTAAAAACTATTTTTGTTTTTAAATAATAAATGAAGTCTAACACAAATCTAAAAATCCCTCACTCGAAAACGGTGCGTTCTGCCTTTGTGTAATAAACTTCAATAAATATTGATAGACTTAGCGCTTGTAGTGGATTTCGCAAAAAACTTAGTACTGGAGTTACTACGAATTCGTTCCGACGAGCATAACTTCGAAGAAATGGTTCAGAACTTGTGACATGGATATTGAAATCAAATAGAACCGATTCAAATCTACTCAAAGTCTGCAAAGCATGTAACATAGAAGTTTATTTAAAGATTTATGTTTCTTACCCATTTATGTATTCATAATATATCTAATAATGGAAATGGATAGTCGACTCACTCAACATAAAACTATCTTTAGAGATTTCGCTTCGGTTTTTCAACAAACCACAGAGAAGAAAATTACCAAAATTGATTTAAGCTTTCTGAATTTTTTGAACCACTTGTTCCAAGCCAAAATATAGTGGACGAAACCAATTAATGGAGAAGTTTCTTAAAGTGCCATAATCTTCCGCCAAAAAACTGCATTTTACGCACTTCAGAGCTGCTCGTTACGTCTTTCTGCCAATTGGCACCAATTGGAAACACCACGGGATTACAAATTGGTCCCCACTTCGTCCTTTCATTTGAGTGGTGGTCTCCCTCTTCCTCTGCTACCATCGGTGGGTGCCGATAAGAATACCTTCTGGGCCGGAGCATCTTCATTCATTCGCACAATATGACCTAGCCAATTAAGACGTTGGGTTTTAGTTCTTTGGACTATGTCGGTGTCTGCATATGGCTCACACAGCTCATCACTAAATCTTCTTCGGTACTCGACGTCGCCAACGCGTAAGGGTCCATAAATCTTTCGAAGAATCTTTCTCTCGAATACTTCCAGAGCCGCCTCATCAGATGTTGTCAGTGGCCAAGCTTCAGCAACATAAACCAGGACGAGTACGATAAGTGAGCCATAGAGTGTTATTTTCGTTTTTCGAGAGAGGACTTTAGTTCTCAATTGCCAACTCAGTCAGAAGTAGCACTTGTTTGCGTGAGTGATTCTTCGTTGGATTTCTAGGCTGACATTATTGTTGGTGTTAATGGTGGTTTCCAGGTTAAAAACTCTAAAGAAATATTTTCTTGGGGATTTCTGTATTTTCTTCAATACAAGTTTATGAAAGCAATTTCTTTTATATGAAAAAAAAACACTTCAGCTCTTCGGAAAAAAAATGACCAAAAATCAGCAAAATGTCTCATGACCTTAAGATTGACACATTACCGCATTAAAATTTAATGAACTACAGAACCCTCCCCTCCCCTGCCTTCCCCAAATCCCGGCTATGCTACTGCGCGAAATACATAGTTTTTTTTTTTTTTTGTAATAAGATCGAATTATTGAAATTTGTTCCGTACTCTGAATTATTAAGAGGTTAAGATATGCTTATCCATTCCGTCCGTTTCAAGCGTTCAAGATACTACCAACCGAATGAAAGAAGCGAGTAGCGGGCTTTTATTATTTCGTAACCTGGTAGATGTGCTGCAACGGAAATCATTTTGTCGAAGCTCATCCAATAAAGAAATACTCAAAAGCAATAAAGAAATACTTATGGGCTATTATTTGGAAAAATTTACTTTTCTCACTTGACAACAATTTCTTTGGGTGTGATTTTGATAAACGAAACAAAGTGAAGAAATTCGTGATCTTTGCTACTTTTATCGAGGATCTCAGATTTTTTAGCAGATATTGAAAAAAAAGCAAAATTTTTAAAAAGGTCTTAATATATATAACATATCAAAAACTAAAATTGAGTTTTTGTTTTCAAAAACAATTGGCTTTTGAAGTGTTTTCCCAATTTAAAATTTTATTTTTAACAAAAAAAAGTTTTCTGTAATATAAAATTTTTACAGTGTATATTTTCGAAAGCTGATTTAAATAACTCTTTAAAGGTACAAAATTCTTCGAAATCAGTTGAGCCATTCCGTAAGAATAACAGCTAAACAGCCATTTTACAAATATTTCGATACTTTGCCACGCTCACAATTTTCCAAACATTCAATTTCTAAAAATGAGGTTGTATTCGTATGGGTAAAATGTAGCTCAAAATCTTATATGGTCGGGTTGAATGCATATCGGTTTTGATAAGAAATTCATCATATAGAAAAGTTCCAGACCTCGAACTAGTTGAGCCATTTTGCAAACTAGTGTTTCACTAGTATACAACTAGTAGATTTGAACTGAAGGATGACGTTGGGCAAATGTGGTACATGCTTTTGGCACTATAATTTTAAGGACACCCCAGAACTGCTGGTATTTTACTAGGATTTTCAGGCCTAATTTTCGGCAAGACAGAAATTTCGTCCAGCATGTTATAGTACCATACATAAGGCCCCTGACTAGCATCAAAAGTACTTTAGAAAATCTTTTCCACAGCAGGGTCGCCCCTGTTAGGCATCCATTTATGGAGTACTGATCACACGATAACGGGTTAAAAGTATAACTATGACGCTTTTCTTTGTTCCAGCAGAGACATACTCTGTCAAGTGGAAATCAATGGAGAGTATTTCGAAAAAATTTTTTGATTTTATTGCCCTCGTCAGATGTTGTTGTTGTAGCCACCATAGAACAGCTGTGAGAGTAAGAATATTTTCGAAAGGCCGTGACTACCTGATCATTGTAGTGTTTTTCAGGCTGAGGTTTCAGCAATCGTGGAAGGCACCGTTTGGATAGGAAATAACACTATCGCCAAGGAAATCCTTATTTTTTGCGACATCTAAGCCGCCATAGAAGGTTCTTCTTGACAAAGAGCGCTTAGGTACACCCATGTGCACCCTAATGCTAAATAAATGCACCTACTAGCAAGCTAACGAAAGATGGCTACAATTCCCAGGGTGTCCGATATCCAAGCCAACCTGTCCGAAAAGGAGTCCAAAAAAGATCTCGTCAGGTCTACACACTTAAGAGGGGCTGAAGTTTCTAAAGTAATAGGAGTACAAGCCGGTCATTGCCTCATTGGGAGGCACACAGAAAACTAGGTGTACCCTATCGTCGATGCTGCAAGAGTTGCAAAGTTGACAAAGAGAAAGAAACTCTGAAACACCGGTGTGCAATTTCCTGGCGTTAAACGGCGCTAGCGGGGGGTTCTCTGTCTGGACAACCTCAACCAAGTTGCGGAGTATGATATCAGGGACTTGATGACCTTCATGAAGTCTTCAAAATGGTGCGAAGAGGAGAGGTAACGGTGTCTTACATGTGGTATCACACTGCCCTACGTGCGAGTCCGCGGCAGCCACTTCAACCTAACCTAAAATAATACTGATCTTTAGCCGATACAAAAAAAAAACAGTTTACCTGGGTCTTTCCTAGCGTATTTCCTCCAGCTCAGTAATGATTCAGATTTCATTGCTTTAATGATATATTTTTAAAACCATGTTTCCCAAGCTGAAATCAGTTGCGGAGCCATAGAGAGCTATCGGGTGTGGTAAGGTTTTGTATTGCACTTCTGCCTCTTATCGCTTACCTCATCTCTTTAGTTTCTCAAAACACAAGGTAAGTCAGATGTATTTAATTTCTTAATGCCTCTAAAATCCTAAAAGCCGTTTTCACCGTGGCGCGTTAGGAAAATTTTGCATAAAAAGAATCCAATCAAGTCACAAATCCAAAGGATTAAAATAAAACAATTTAAACAATTTTTAAAAGTATCCTTCCATTAAACTCACAATAACTTACGCATCGAAAAAGCTTAGAAAAGTAAATGGATTCCACTTAACAAAAACAACAACATATTCGATTTATATTCTCAATATTTTTTTTCACACTTTTACAACGATGACTGTACTAAATTGGTTAGGAAAATATAATACAAAAACATTTTCGCAGAAAACCTATATGCCAATCTCGCAGTAAAAATGTTTAAAAAAAATGTTCGGCCATTTACTCCCTGACACCGATGCTAAGCCTTTAGCTGAAACAAAGAAATATACGGATACAAAAAATTCGCAACAAGCACATAGAGAAAGAAGAAAGAAGAAAGGCAAGATAAGACCCTGCAGGAGTTATTTAACTTAGTTTAAATCGCCGTCTCTGAGTATAATTTACTTGCCAAGGGTGAGGAATTACGTACCTTCACGAAGGAAGGTCACATGCAGCTCCGCAGCATATGCAGGAGCTTAGAGGTTTTTTCCCCGGAATACTAATGTATGAAAAGTTGCTCGGTTGGAACACACGGTCCAAAAAAGTGGCTTCTTCGTCGAAGCTCTCTCTATCAGTATATTTTATGAAAAAATTATACGTAGCAAAGTGTAACAAAAGCTAAGGAGTAAAGGGCCCTCCCAGCTTGAAGCTGTGCTTAAGTATGAAGTGATCCATGTAGGAAGAATATTGTTAAAGCCAACGCGATACTAAGAACCATTAAGTCCATAACACATAATGGATTGGAACACACAGACAACCGAACCCAATACTGGAACTGTAAAAACTCATTTACCACAAACTCAAAAAAAAAGTACAAACTTACTGACTTCTACCTACCTCAACGTATCCATCAAGCGATCAGTCGGATGTCCACAAGCCCGTCTCTTAGTAGAGTCAAAGGAAAGTAAATAAAAGATCAGAACAAAAAATTTCGCTGAAGATGGCACAACGCACTAAGGTCGTAAGTTTTATTATACGCCAAGCATACCCGAGTGCAAAAAATCAATATACAATAGCAACTGACATACGGCAGCAGATCTACAGCCATATTTTATAGCGCATGAAAGACATGGCATTGCCATGCTAGGATGAATAAAAATTATAATGATCCCTATGATTATAGAATGGTGAGAGTCCTATAAATTGAAGTATATTAGGACTAAAGGTGAGAATTCCAAACGAAAATACTTTGGAAAAAATGAATCGCTGGATTCCGACTGATTTCATTACAAAGGGAGTTTGGAAGTAAAATAAAATGTCCCAGTAGAGAAGTTCTAAAGTGCTTCCTTTAAGAAGACATTACAAAACAGTTTCTTAGCAAGATCAAGGAACGTTTCTACAGCGGACCACAGATAGCGCTTCCTGCGATTATTTTCGAGAAACAATATAGTAAAGTGTCAACATAAAAGTAAACGCAACGAGGCATATATGGAGTGCTTGAAGCGAACTCCTTCTATAAGTCATTCCTTCGGAAGACGAAAGCCAAAGCCTTGCGATTCGGCCCGTTTCACATAATGAATTAATCGTGATGGTAAGGTCCTCCAGACTTCGGAGAAGAGCTTAGGTTAGTCATTCTTAGTCCTTCCTTTTTCAAATGAGTTTTACTAAACTCGAAATTCCCAGCCACGCCTCGTTGCGTCTCAGAACTTAAAACGGACTAAGCTCGATTTTAATCATTATATCTTCGAAACCAGTTGAGATATGGAACTTAATCAGATCTTTTATCGAAATGCTCAATAGCACCTTTCGTTTGATACCCATATTGTACTAACGCATTTGGATCACCCTGGTTCACATATTGGTCTCCAAAACCAGTCGAGTTATCGAAAGCAGGGACTGCAAATAATGATTATTTTTATTTTTTACTCAATCTTGAGTACTATTATATTTTTCATAATAAAACTCAAAGCATCATATATCCTGAACTATGGAAAATTTCACCTTAAAAATTTGAACGAACATACATTTTGCTCTGAACTGGGTGACGCCAAAGGTAACTTGTTGAAAGTTCTACTATAAATGGTTGAAAATGCGTATGAAAATATTCGTGCCCTATTATCAACTTATAAATATCCATTTCCATTACTAAATACTCCTTTTCTCTATTTAAGGTAGAATTTTCAGAAATGTACCTTTAGGATCAAGAACTTTAGAGTAAGAAGTTTGTTAGCTCAAATTTTTAAACCGATATTCCGGATAGTTGAGAATATATAATGCTTTGAGTTTTATTATGAAAAATAAAATAAAAATAATCATTATTTGCGGTCCTTGATCGAAATAAAAGATATCTTAAATTTCAAGTTAGACTCCCAGAAACGGTGAAAATTCGATTCTTGTATTCAGAAGTTTTTAAGTGAAGGGCGACCAATCACATAGACATGTACAGCAGACCTGTTAATTTTGATTAGTAATTAGTAATCAATTAATTAGATGACTTTTGATTATTTTAATTGTTTTTCAAGAAAAGACAATTATTAATGGATTACTATTAGAAAAAATCAAAAAAAAAATTGCCCAAAAATAGTTGGTCTGACTACTTTTGATTATTTTTGATTTTTTTTTTTTTGAATTTTTTAATTACTTATTGTTTTTTTCAGTATTGTGGATGAGTTTATTTTTGTGCTTCTACAACAGTACTGAAAAAAATCAAAAGTTATTTTTAAAAAAATTAAAAATAATGAAAAGTAATCAAAACAACTTTTTTTGATTATTTTTTATTTTTTTTAATAATCGTAAAAAATCATGCTTTATTGATTATTTTTTTAATTAATTGGACAATAATCATTATAAATTTAAAGTAATTGATTCTTAACAAAATCATTAATCAAACTGGTAATCATTACGATTAGTAATCATTATTTAACAGGGAGCGAATTACGTTTTACGTTCCGTGATCGAAAGTGAATTTTTAAATCACAGTAGCTTGAAGCCCATAATTCGGAATCACGGCACAAATGAGCAATTGGCTGGAAGTACCCGTCGGTTCAATTATGCATTATTACTCTTTTAAGAAGTTGGACAGTTTCAACGTAATTGTGACTTAAACAACGGATTACGAACACGGAACGTTTTTGTAATTCCGCCCTAGGTCTGAAGTACAGGTATAATGCAATTTGCTTCAAAATATTTAAAAAGGAAACCAGATTCGACAAATATTTGGTTTTGCTTTGTCATTATTTAAATACCCTTCACTTTAAATAAAAAATTACATTATTAATTTTAAACTAAAATGTTGAAATCCCGGTACTAATTTCAGGGCACTGGGCTGGTATATCAGATCCCGAAAATCCCAAAATCATATACATCCAAAAAATTGGTATCCCTAGTACTGAATAATTATTTTATGTGCTTGCCAAAATATTAGATATGCAAAAAGTGGGCATGGCTTGTGTCAGATATCGCCTTTTTCACATAGTGATGAGTGATGAGTGCAGACAACAGCTTTTTAAAATTTCGCTTAATTTAAAAACAAAATTTGATGCTACTTTTATTTTCAACACTGTATTTTGCGAAAGCAGGGACATTTGCTGCGCTAAACAGGATTATAACTTGTTGACACACATCTATCATGACTTTGGTGCAAATTTCCTTCAAAACGAAGAAGGGGTTTTAGAGTGATGCGCGTACAAACATACAGACGGGCCGATAAAAAATTTAAAAACTGTTGTTTTGACTTTTGCTATCCTAAGAAGAACTCCAACTATGCATTTTTCTCACTGTTTTAATTTTAATTTAATATACGAAAAAAATTGATATCAAATCCACAATACATTCCTACAGGTTATGTGCCATCAATCACGTAGAAACCGAAAGGCTACGCACACTCATATATTTAATATTGTACATAATACGTATCGTATAGGCATCGACAGTTGCGTAAGGGCTTACGTTCATCCTACGCCACCCGTATACAGCCTATCGAATGATCACAGCGCACAAAAACGCTGCATTTCATGGCAGTTGCTAGGGACATGCGAGCCAGCTAAGCTTTTTTTCCTCGTTGTCCTCCTACCAGCATCGGCTAACTAAACTCAAGTCAGCTGCACAAGGCAAAGGCGCTGCGAAAACCGAAACGCAAAACAAAGAAGGAGTGAGAGTAAGGAGCACTGCAGCTTGGAAAATTTTTTTCGGACTTTGCCATTTTGCCATGCATTTGTTCTTCGAGCCACACATCGTAGCGCATATGCCGAACACCACCTTCCTAACTTATAATTGGCCTACCTAGAGGCACGCAAGCAACGCCATCATTATCATCGTCATCGCCATCATCATCATCACTCGATATTCTAGCAGATGCTGCTGGAACAAGTTACAATGCACGGCCACCCATGTGCGTTTTGTTGTTTCTTTTTGCGTGTTCGAGAAAGATGTAGATGCAGCTGCGTGGACGATGGCGTTTTAGGCGTTTACACGTATATAACGGTATGGAAAATCGAAAATTTTCCAAACAAACATTAGATTTTCTTCCTCCATAGTTTTATTTCCATTTCGCTTGTTGTGTCGCTAACTCAGCAGCATCATGACCAAGGGCTTCTGGAGGCACCACGTACTAACACGAGCATATATTTATGAAAACATACACAAGCGACTATAAATATGCAAATAGATTAGAGTGGGACTTATTTTTTGAAATTTATGCTTTTGTGCTAGGCAACAGATTTTGCATTTTATTAGTTATCCTCGATATTTGGGGCAAGAAGAAGAAAAATAATCTAATTTAAAAGTTCGAGAAAATTACGAATCCAACAACAGTTCAGTGTCACTGCCATTTTAAAGTAAAATAGACTTAAAATTAAAGTCAAAATTAAGAATGCCATATTCGAGAGTCTAGAACAACCAGATAAGCAGTGCTGATATCGCTGGTAAGGCGAACAAGCTTATCTCTGCTTGCACTGGCGGCTTAGCATAAGAGCAACAGCAGAGTGTGGTGATTGAATGTGTGAGGAGGCACTACTTACGTCGATCCTGCAGAAAACACCCATGTGGCAAAAGTATGACTTCTTACCGTTCGACCCCTGTAAAAAGAGAGTGATCCGCGATCAATATCTTTTGTCTACAGTGGGCTATTGCGTTATATGCATAGTTGGGATAAACGATTTTATTTTCTGTAGCCTACTTTTAGGTGTTGAAGTAAACTTGTCTGACCGTACCCTTAGGGGAACAAAGGGAATCTGCCCGACACTACCTGTTCGGGCATGAAAGGACCAATTAGTCTCTTCATAGGGCATGCTCAAATAAAAGGGAACACTTCAACCCATACGAAGAGATCAAAACTGACATTGATCGCAGCTCCTTTACGACCCATCCCGAATTCATCCTAGACTAATCGCTTTTTTTGAAGGGAAATGTTGCGAAAGAGTGCGGAAAAATAGGTGGAGAAGGCGAAAGCCTTGCTTCCCACAACAGCCGGTTCTATCGCACCGGAATGACCCGGGTTTTTTCACGCGGCCAAGGGCTGTTATTTCAGTGTAACCCTGTCCAATCTGGGGCAGGGCGAAGCACTGTTAACAACAACAACAACAACAACAAAGCCTTGCTCCTCGTAGTTCAGGTTACTCTGGAAGCTTTTGTGAAAGGTCGGAAAAGTGTTCAAATCTCGAACCGAAAATGCACCAATGGCACTTCCGTGTGAGTAGGACATGTATTTTTGTGTTAACTAAAGGTCGGTTCCCCATAAGAGTTCTGGATCGTGACAACTAGCTCTGGTCCATCCTAAAACACAAATGGAGATGGGTGAAGGCACCTATGGCAGTCTCCATTATTTAGGTGGTTTAAGGATCACATAAGGGTACTACTGTCTCGTGGACTCAGAGCGTCATGAGAAACAGGTGTTCACGTCGCTGGATACGGTGTTATTAGACAGCCTTGAGAAGGGGCATGGAGGTGTACAGTACCTGAGATCATCATACATATGGAACGCTCAGCGTGCCTCCTATTCGAGAGTTCTGATTGATGAAGACATCGAAGCATTATAACCGGAGCAGGTCTTGTACTCAAAGCGTGAGCTGCGTCGCAGTGAGGTCGATGCCGAATTTACTATGGAGGATGCAAAAGTCAGTTCTCATAAGGCTCCTGTAAATAAATGTCTCAAATTCAAGGCAATTATCTCACAAGAGAATGTGAAGTGGATCGGCCAGTCAACAGCTTTACGCCGTTTCATAGCTTAGTCCATGATTGAATATTCTATAATTGTTTGCCTTCAACTTTATTAGTCCAGAAGCCTCCTCGAATGTGCCTATTAACAGCTCCTAAGCTGCAGAAGAGTTTTTCATCACTTGATGAGGCCTAACTAGCAAGAAAAGTTGGCTGTAGCCATGTCATATCAATACAGGTAATATAAACTCAACAGCTGATTCGATTTTTTTCATTTTCATTTTATCTAAACTGTCAAACTGGCTTTCAATGGTTCGTTTACACTTTAAGATGCACAAAAACGCTCAACTGCTTCACCCTAATGTCGATATACTTCAATTACGCTTGTTGTTGCTCTCGTTATTTTTTTCTATTATCAACGCGTATTCGACTGCGTTTGCCATTCCCAGCTTCCGGCAAATATGCGACTTCCTCTTCCTTCTTACAGATAAATGCGGGTGCGAGTGTATGTGTGTACCAGCACAAGCCTACTTCAACTTGGTTCTCTAGTTTTACAAAGGATACCATTGATTCCATAATGTTTACTTGCCTGGCCACTCGTACAGCCATCTAAGTATCTGCAACCCATCTCTACCAAGTCACGATGGTCATATCCTGTTTGAATAGAGAAGTCTGTATGTATGTGCATGTGTACGCAGGCTCGTGTTTAGAAGGAGCCTACAGTATTGGTGTCGTTGATGCGTCTACTCCTCTCAACTCGTGCGTTAGTTCTTTGCTAACTATTTTCGATTTTTTTTTTTTGCATTTTAAGTTTTTGTGTTGCGTTTCTTGCTGTTGTTGCGTCGTTATTATTGGCGGTCTATGCATGCAAATCGCCGTTGAGAAATCAACGGAAGAAACATGGCGGCCACCTCGGCTTAGAAACAGGAAATGCGATTCTGCAAAGGATTTCGCAAACTATTCAATGTTTGCTTCGGTTACTTGCTTTCTCTCATTACTTTTTGCCAGTCGATGCATTCGTTTGTTGGTTATTTCGACGTTTGCTTGTGGCAATAATGCAAATAAATTCAATCGAGCTCCAAGTTTTCTCTCTACAATCTAAAGCCGTATTGTTTATGCGCCTCCATGAGCTTTTGAAGCACTAAAGATGCATAGAGGGTGTTCAGATTCTTATATGCGCTTGTAATCAAATCAGAAATTCTTCGGAAGATGTTGCTGGTTTAAGTCCTCTATGAGGAAGGGCAAGAAAAAAATGTTCTTCATGACCATGAAGGTAGGCCGAGAAAGTGTTCAAGATCTCCCATGTATGTTATCTACGGTGGGGAGCCATCTTTAAACCCTCTGGTCACTGAGGACTACGAATCCAATTGTAGTCGACTCCTACGACAGGGACGATCAAGAGGAGAACTATATGATATCCATTGGGGTGCCCTAATTTTTTTTTATATTATATTATTTTATTATATTTTTTTTTTTAATTTTTTTTTTTTTTCTTTTAATTTAATTTTTTTTTCCCCTATTATATTTTATTTTATTTTATTTTATTTTAATTTCTTTTATTCTATTATATTTTATTTCGTTTTAGTTTATTTTACTAATTATATTTTATTTTATTTTCTTTATTTTATTGTATTTTATTAAATTTTTTTATTTTATTTTATTTGTATTTACTTTTTTTATTTTAATTTATTTTTATTTTTTTGTATTTAATTATTTTTTTCTTTTATTTTATTTTATATTATGTTATTATATTTTATTTTATTTTACTTTATTTATTACACCGCGTAACACACATTTTGTCCTATGAACCAAATATACTTTTTCGAAAAGGGGAGAAAAAATAAAAATACACGTGTATCGGCGATTTTCATGTACACGTCAGAATTTTTTTTTATGTATAATTATATAGAATTTTTTTTTATGTAAAATTATACAATAAAAAAAATTCTAACGTGTACATGAAATCGCCGATACACGTGTATTTTTATTCCCCCCCTCATTTAATTTTTTTATTTTAATAAACTTGTTTTCATTTTTTCTTTTCTTTATTTTGTTTTATTTCACTTTATTTTATTTTATTTTATTTCATTTTATTTTAATTTATTTCTTTTAATTTTTTTTTTATGTTATTTATTTTTTGCTTTTATTTTATTTTATATTATGTTATTATATTTTATTTTCTTTATTTTATTGTATTTTATTAAATTTTTTTATTTTATTTAATTTTTTTATCTTTGTTTATTTTGTTTTACCTTGTTTGAATTTGTTTTTTTCACTTTATTTTATTTTTATTTCATATTAATATTTTATATTATTTTTTTAATTTTATTTTATTATATTTAATTTAACTTTATTTTGACATTGTTTATAACCTAGAATTATTAGACTTATTTAACCGTTAAAGGGCCGAAGTTTATTCGGATTATATAGACGATATTCGTTGGTGAAACTGATCCACACAGGTCAGACCATAAAGAACTAAAGCATCGTGCTGTTAGCAAAAGTTTTCATTGAACCCTGTATTTGCTTACGCCAAACTATCAATTTAAGAAGCTCAAACGTAGTCAACTAAAATCAGTGTGGCGGCAGAACATCGAAGCAGATAAAATCGTTGAATCCATTGAAATCATCATATGAGTTGAAGAAAAGGGTACACATCGAACAACAACAACAAACTCGCAATGTCCGGTACACTCACATCAAAATCAGCCAATGAACAATATAACAATCAAAAAGTAAACGGCTAAAACAACAAAAGAAAAGAACACCGTAAATTACCATTTTTGGCTACAAAGCGCCGTAAAGAAAATAGCAACGCATACAAATGCACCAACAACAAAAAAGGCACATATCGTAAACTACAATAGAATCAACGCATTCAGCGCACAAACAACAATAAGCCAATACCAGAATTATAGCCGAATAACGTAGATGGAGCATGGCAGGGAGTTGGAAGTGAACATGGAGTTTGCAACTTGCAATGAAATGACGAGGAGCAATGCATTCAAATTGGCTACAGCCGAAAGAAAATAACTCAATGAAAGCATATTCTATTTGTATGCGCCTTCAGACCAAGATACCAATAGAGCATAAATACTTTTTTGGATGGATTTGTCAAAACTTGGTTTTGGGCATTTGGAACACGCGAAACGGTAGACGGAAAACAATTACCAGCGACTAGGCGTGGAGTCCCACAAGCCTTTCACCGTGTCAGGAAAGTGCAATCTTAATCGCGTCTGTGTGTACTACAATGATTGGAAAATATTTTTGATAGACTTTTGTTTTTGTTTTCTGAAGATAAATAGTTTTTTCACTACGAAGGATCTTTTTAATCGCCCTGTTTTGCTATTGTTTCAAAAGAAAAAATATTGTCTTCGGTCAAGTCGAAAATTCTGTGTCATCTCTCCCTTCTTCTCCATGAAAATTTAAAGACTTCATATCCGTTGATCCGCCATCAAGTGGTACATCACCACCTTCTGCGTCATCTCCTTCTGTGGGAGAGATTTTATGTAATAGGTCTTTTCTGGTTAAGACCGCCACTTTTCTGAGTGTTTATGGGTTTTTGGCGTTAAGCGCGGTGTTAGTGCTATGCAGTTTATGAAACCCACTAGGGCTAGTCGCCGGTTGGCGTTGTAATAAGGGAGTATAAATGTCTACAATGTTTTCACTACTTGCGAGAGGAGAAATATCGGTCGATAGACTCACCTTCGTAGCTGATTTTTTCAAGCTTTAGTAGGGTAACCACATTTGCCTCCTTCCCTTTTTCCTGAATGACAAATGTGGACATACACAGAGTCAAGAAAGCACAGTTAGATTTTTGACTCTTTCATGGCAGCGATGTTGTATATACCATTGGTGTTAATAGAGATCGCACCTTTAAATAAATATCCCTTTTATTCGAAGTTCCTCCCATTTAGTTGTCACTGGCATTTAACTTCATTTATCCACCCTAGCTGTTGTTACTTCAAATCTTCATTGTCTCAATAGAATAATCCAACAAACCGCTCAACTATTACCACTGCATTAAACTGTGGCCAGCCAAGCGCTGCGCAGAAACTAATCCAACAATTGAATCTCTAATCTACTAATTGCAACATGTTTTTAATTGTTTAGACTACACTATGTTTTCATTTACATTTTCTGCTCTTTTTATGTACATCTGCAGTTCAAGCAGCAAGCCCCTCCACAATTTTCATTATCAGCCACTAATGCTTACCCAGCTTGTGGCAGTGAATGAGACTCATCATTTTGTGCCACAAAATGTTTACAACAAACACACACATACAGAACATAAGTTCTTGCATTCCCATATTCCTAATTCTTTCTGTTATAGAACTAGCTCAGTTTGTGATGCTTTCCTTTTTTCTGCCTTTTCGCGAATATACAGGAGGCTCCTCAACTTCCAGCTTGACTCAACTTTACCCTGCCTTAAATGGACTAGAAATCAACAAGGAGAAAATTTGTGAAAATACTGAAGTTTGTTGTTTTTTTTTAATTTTCTTTTTTTTGAAAGTGTAAGTAATGTCAAACGCCACTAAAGGCGACAGATATTCAGCTCAAAGAGTGAATCGTTTGTAATTTTCTGTGAACTACTTCATTGTAGAGATAAGTGGATGACAAGCTCGTGGATAAGTGAAATGTTTCACATACACAATTAGAACTAATGCTAGCGTTTTATTTGTTGACATGCATTTCGTCCATTTTTGTGGCAAAGAAATTGCTAGCGTATGAAGAGTAAAAAATATGTCAGCCTTTGTATTTGTGGTGGCTAAGTTTTGGAACCTAAGTGAGCTTGCTGCAGACCACAATTGCACTTATTTGCTGCTTGACCTTGAATTTTTCACAAAAGAAGAAAGAAAAACAAAGTTGGTTGGCTAGTTTTTTCCCCCCTTTGGTCTTCCCACAATGAATGGGCTCCTCTACGCGTCCCACTTCTCTGACAACACAAAATATAATGCTCGAATAAAATGTGTGACCTTCAATAGAGGCGTTGTTGTTGTACAATATTTCCGAATCTTCATTCTCTATGAACTCGAGTTGCGAGTTCCTTGCCTATTGTATTTTTCCAGCCCCGTGTACGGCTTCACTTTCGCTAGCGGGTTTGGCCTTACTGTGGTGCACTGTTGTAGCATGGCTAACCGCTTTCCCTACTTTCCGCGTTCCCTTCTTCGTTGTGGTGTTCTACTTTAAATTTTTTCCACGAAAATTGCGGGACTTGCATGCGTTTGTGCCTAAGGAACTTTTCAATGCAGAAATACAGTAGGAGTGCTCTCGAGCAATGCCGAGAGACGACCATACTGTTCAAAAATTATTTCTCTAAAGCATTTTTGAAGTCATACTGGACACATAGCTATAGTGTCCTACAAAGCGAACCCATTTCACTTATGTTCAGGTATTGAATTACAAGGAGCTTCGAAAAACTTTCAGGCTACCTTTTATACAATTTAAATTTAAGGGTATATCTATTGTACTAACACGATATCAAAACTAAAACGATAACAGCGATGATAAGCCATTATATATACATAGTTAGATTATAAAGTGTGTTTTATGACAAGGAGAAGAAAGAAAATCTTCGCTTAATATTTGGTAAGTAGTTAAAGTTGCCTTGAAAGCAACATACCGAATCAGGTTTTCAGCAAAGCATCTAAGTTTTAAAATGTAATTTCAGACACAGAAGCATTTGATTACTGATATACTGGAAATTGGATAAATAGATCAAAGCTTTTGATTTTTGTAGTCCCACATCTACTAAAACCAAATGTATAAATATATCATAGCTTCTTTCCAGCTGTTTGACGAAAATCCAGGGTACAAGGAAACCATAATATTTTGCAATATAAGTCACCTCAAAGAACCAAAATATAATAATTTTTTAAAAACAACAAACTTTTAAACATGAATTCCTAACATTTTTATTCTAGCACATTCATATTTCTAGCAAGTGGGCGCCAATATTAAGCGTATATACAGTTGTGTTCAATATACTAGTAGTGGAATTAAATTGGAGATTGTTCGAAGAAATAAAAATAAGCTGTGTTTTTAATAAGTTTCATATAAAATATAGCGATTTCCATAACAGAAACCATATAAAAAGAAATTTCAAAGTTCTGGAGAGCTGAATGTTAAATTAAAATTATTAAAATCACAGATTTTTCTTAATTCTTCAAGCGATATAAATTTTAGTTTCACTACTTATGACCTCAAATATTTCTTGATTACTTCCCAATAAACATTCCCAAAGTAAAGGTAAGGCTAATTTTTCAAACGCTTACTGAAATACACATTATCTTCACAAAACGCTGATTTTTTGTTTTCAAATCAATTGAAAATAAACCTTATTTTGACTACAAGCATACTAACGTGAAGCTATAATCAATTTTCAAACAAAAATTTTGATACAAGTTTATCAAACTTTTACATAAACGATATTTTTTTCTTTTACGCAGAAATACTTGTTGGGTTTCTCTAAATGTTTTTTAAAAATAACTGAAAACTAACTTGGTGTAATAGACGATCTGGTACGGTAGATTTGTTACTAATCAAAATGATTTGATTGCTTATTTTTTTGAAAAGCCTACTAATGATTGGTTACAATTTGAATTCGGTTTTTAAGATTATATTAAAAAATAATCAAAAATAATCAAAAAAATCAAAGTAAAAGTAAAAGTAAAAAAAAAAATATTTCTTATTACTTTGGATTGTTTTTGATTTTTTGATTACTTTTGATTATTTTTGATTATTTTTGATTGTGTTTGATTACTTTTTGGTATTGTTGCTGATAAATATAACCACACTCGGCAAAATATTCAAAAATAATCAAAAGAAATAAAAACAATAATAATTTTCATAAAAAAGAAAATATAGAACGAAGAAAGACACTGAAGACGGCACAACGCCGAAACCGGTTTGTCTCCAAACCAAAATTGACAAGAGTTGACGGAAAATCGTTCCAGAAAAATGCATACTTCTACCCTGTCGGAAACAGCAATAATAATAAAAAGGAAAAAATTATTATTCTTGGCCTTGAGGTCATTTATAGTCATGGTACTCCAAAATAAATGACAAAAAACAATGAAAAGTAATGAAAAAAACAACAACAAACAATTTTCTATATTTTTTTTATTTTTCATTTCTTTCCAATAGAAATCAATTAGTAATTTTGAAAACAATTAAAACAATCATTATTGATTAATAAAGCCATCCAATCAATTGATTACTCCATTCTAATGGGAATTTAACAAATCTGTATAGTACATATGTATAAGCGTTTTCTGTACTAATTTATTTGAAAATTTTAAGTAAACTTCTTAAAAACTGTAAGAAGGAAATTTTATAATTCATTTAACTTTAAAAGTAAAACGCAAGTGTTTACAAATAATTCAAAAAAAAATTTCCTTTTTTTTAATTTTAAATATTTCAAATTCTTTTTATAAAAGTGTGTTCTTCAGAAAGGCGTCGAAAAAGCAATAGTAATGGCTGCCTCCTAATGGTTTCCTGAATATATTAACAATTGCTTAAAATTTGCAGTGTCAAACATATAATTGAAACTAAGCATTTATTTTATTGCCATGGCAGAAAGAATAAAAATATCATTGTTGTCAAATAAATGTTTAGTAAAATGGGTATAAAACGCTTTCTTTGTAAATTTCTTTAAGCTTTTAACTATTATATAACGCTTACTTTCGAATGATTTCTAAACGAGAAATAAGCTTTTTGTAAGCTTGATGTTAATTTACTTTACTTGTTGGGCTATATATTTATTAACTTAATTTATTTTACAATGTGTTAAAATCCTCATTTTCTGAGATTGAGTTAATGTAATATAATGAAAACAATTTCACACAGCAGCTGGACATTCGTCCTTGCCGCAGGATAAAAGTTCAACACATTACAAAAAGGGGCACATGTCCGGCACATATCCTTCTAATTTCATACACGCACATATTGTTTGGGTCAGGCAGTTATGTGTGTGTTAATTGGTAACCTTTTGATGCTGTTCTTTGTATATTCTTACTTGAGAGGTGCGGCTAAAACGGAAGTGATTATTATTATGATAATTATGCGTTTAATTGTGTGAAGCTAAAACTGATTAAGCTATTTTATTGCGAGTATGTTAAGTTCTTGGAGTGGATGGGATATCGTTTTATTGCTAAAATGGCTAGTGTAAATTGCGGAAACCAAACCATGTCGAATCCTGGATGAAAGAGATCTAGCTCAAGTCTAACTCAAGCTTTAAGTGTTTGTTTATCAAGAAATGTCGCAAGTGTGCCTTGTAAGAAGCCGGTCTGTTAGATAAATCTGTATATATTTCTTGATCCAATAGTAAGAATTATTCGCTGCATTTTGGACCCACGGCTCGTCGCTGGTACACTTAGAGAGAAAACAAACACAACGAAGAGGTTTTTTCTACCAGTCCATGTACCAGGAATATACAGACTCCTTGAAGGTAAGGTACAACTACCAGCTGGTATGATAATTGTTTGGACGAGGCAGCGCAAGAAATGTGAGCGGCGCAAAACAACTAGTACAATGAAGAAGAAGTCGAGAAGATAAACTCGTTAGCCCTATTGAGTACGTTGTTACCGGCGTTCTACCGACAAACTACGACGAAGTTGAACTTGTTCTAAACGAATAAAATAGACAGTGACGTGACATGATGTCAATGGAATTAATGTCAGTGACTTGCAAAAGAGAGTTAATGTCACTGACATTAAGTCCATTGACAATATGCAATGCGAATTAATGTCACTGACATTAATTCCATTGACATTATGACACGTCACCAGAATAGACATTTACGATAAACCAAATCGCGGTGAAGACCGATCTTGTAATTTGAAACGGGCTATGTTAACTACTATCTCAGAAATACCCAAACCGATTTTAATGAAATTTGGTATTGTAGGATGCCGAATTATTGATTATTTCAAACAAAGTATACTCGTACTTTATTCTAACACCTTATCCCTGGGTCTTGATCCGTGATGATGCTTTTACAAGAATACCATTTATTAGAATTTTATTAAAATTAAATAAGATATGTCAATGTGTATCAGACTGCAAGAATTTTAACAATAATACTCCTAGACAACGTTGCCACCTAATTCTATACATTTATTCTTTTGTATGTACGGCAACCACTGCAAAATGCTGAGCAAAGCCTTTTTTTTATTAAAATTAACAAAGAAATAACACAATCAAAAAAATAAGTTTGTAGATTCGAATGTTCATATACATACATATATTATATATTCACAAATCGTTTGACATTTATTTAAGTTATTTCACATCCGCTTACTTCACGCAACATATTCATACGAACGCGCATGCCACCACATACATTGTCATACATCTAACAGAAGGTCACTCGCAAATTGGCCATTGTCATCGTAAATGGCCAGATATTTTGCCTTGGCTCGACGCGCTTTACTTACCAACGCCTTACGGTCAAATCGGCGTTTAAAAATGACATTCTGTGGGAACATTCTCGGTTTGTCGGTTAAGTGACCGGAAAATTGGGATCCTTTACGGCACATTTGCTACACACACACACGCGCACACACATGTGAACGTGAATATGAGAGCTCATGTATCTGCAAAGAAACAAACACTAGGTTGTGTTGAAATTTTTTTTTGTTTGGAGAGTTTTTATTTAAAAAAAAAAAATTTTTACTCAACATTTTGGTTTAGTTGATTTATTTATTTATGTCTAAATACAGCAGACAATTTGTAATCAGGAAGCGTGTTATTCAAGGTAGCACTAACACCATAGCCTGTTCTGTGGATGCCGGCACGAACAACTGCAAAATTTCAAAAGTTTCTGCTGCGCCAATTTTAATTTATTAGCTGAAGAAGAGATAGTCCATCTATATTGCCAGAGAAAAGTTCGTACAAAAAATAAAAAAAAAACTGTTTTGGAAACCAATGGAAAGTCAGTCATTTTGTGTGTAAGTTAAGTAAAAAATCAAGAAAGGAAGAACACTTCCACTGTCAATTAGAACTAATCAAGTTTGACTATTTCGAAATTTGAGTAAGTTTAAAATACTGGACCCAAAAAAAAAAAAAGGTTTAAGCTATTGGGCTTTCCATTTCAAATCGTCACATAGTTTGGATAAAATTTGGTAAAGAGTTCCCTTTTACATAAAACGAAGTTCCTGCAAAGAAAAAAATTCTTAATTTTTTGTTCAAAATTTATGCAAAATTTAAGACTTGACTTTTTATCACATTTTTTTTGTTTTGTAAAGTTTATTTTTTCAATATCTCGGAATTTACTGAAGTTAAAAAAATAAACTTTTCACTTGATATTTTCCATATTTCAAAATCGAATATTTTTTATTATACCTCTGATATGCTTAAATTTTTAGAAGGGTGTATTTTGTTTTTTCAAAAATATAAATTTAAAAATTTTTTTTTTAACATTCTCTCTCTCTCTATGGCGCGATATACAACAGGTATATCATCATAAACCTCCTAAGAGATTTTTTGCGCCAAGCTTCTCTTCCAATTTGTGGTGTGCCGATTTGAATTTTCCCTACAAATTGGTGGGACCTACAGTTTAACATTCTAGTCGAGTAAAATTAGCGAAACACAAAATACTCAATTTTGACCACTGAACAATTTTTTGTTTTTACATTCCATTTCTTAAAAAATTTCAAATTTTGAGTAAATTATTTTTGTGTAACAGGCATTTAAATTTTTATATTTGATATTTTGAAAAAAAAAATGTCAATTTTATAAATTTAGAAAATGTTCAATATTTTAAAATCGAATATTTTCTTATTATACCTCTGATATATTAAAATTTTCAGAAGGGTGTATTTTGTTTTTTCAAAAATATGAATTTTTTAATTTTTTTTTACTTTCTGGTCGAGTTCAAATAGCGAAACACAAAATACTCAATTTTTACCACTGAAAAAAGTTTTGTTTTACATTCCACCTAAAAAAATATTTCAAATGTTCAGTAAATTATTTGTTAATTTTTTTTTTTTTGTTTTTTATAATGTACAAATATAATATAAATTCCCATCCTAGGTGAAACAAATTCAACCCACCCTAATACACACACACATCCATACATATATAAATGAATTGTAAAAGGACGCGTGTATGCTGACTTCACGTGTTGCCGCTGAATAGCAAAGCCACTTGAGCAAACGCTTGACGGCGCTGGCGCTTTGCATTCAAAAGAACAAGTGTCGACACAGATTTGCGAATAAAAAAAAACAACAAGCAAACATACGCACGCACGCTTACAAAACTACACATAAACATCCCAAAGCTTGAAGTTTCGAACGACCGACCGTAAAGGGCATACTTACAGTGCCACACGCTTTGCTGTTGAAGCACACACACACACTCATTGCCATTGAATGCGAAATCATGATGTCTCGGTGACGCAGCCATGCATAAAAAGGACTTGGCGCACATCCTTTAGATTTATATTTGTATATATACATATATTTTTATATAGTATTGTATAGTATATATAAAAAGGAATTCATTCTAAGGATTCAACACGTCAAACAATAAAGCAACAAGCAACAGGGCGGTTGGAGAACGTACGACCCAACGCTACGTAATGCAGTCATTCAACAAGCGAACGATCGCATTTATAGAGAACGCCAGTTGGGTTGCTTGCTACCAAGGATGTGGACAAAATATTTGCTACCAACGGCGGCATGCCGCTACAGAATGGTTTGCCTTTTTTATAGCGAACAACCTTTTTTCCTTTTTTTTTTTTTGTTGAATGGGCCTTTCTTAGTTTTGTGGACGAGGGTTTGGTGGTGCACATTTGCTTTGGTGAATTTGGCATGCAGTGTGTGCCGTGTGGTATGTGCTATGCTGCCATTTGTTGGCTACGTGGTATGAGCGTGTGAAAGTAAGCGGAAACCAGTAGAATAACATAAAAAGCATAGTGAAAATAAATATATTTTATCTCAACAGCTTAGTGTAAGATGAGCTGATTTCTGGGTTTAAGTTGTGAAAACAACGCGGATTAGCCTTTAACAAATATATGCAGCGATGTGAGTGTGTGGCATACAACTTAATTGTTGGAAGTAGGAGCAGCAAGGCAAGACTTTATTTGAGTTGATTTAATGTTGTTGTGTAAAGACAAAGTGGACTTTGGTTATTTGCAAAATGGTTAATGTTGATGCTAATGTTGATGAAGATAATTGGGTATTTTATTATGTAAAGGATCATGGGAATCAAGGATTTTACAAAAATTAGAGAAGCGTGCTGGAGAGAGATGTGTATCAAGTAAGCTCTTCAACATTTCTATGTATGTTTTTGAAAAAGTGAGCCACAATGAAAGAAGTTAGTTGGGTTGTTACAATAACAGCTGAATTTGGTTTGGTTGTAAAGAGTAAAAAGCGTATTATCCTCCCAGGTGCTTCAGTCATTAAATCAAGAAGTGTCTTTATAAAGTTAATCTTGCTGCACACCAAGTCGGGCTTAATATTTACCACGTATGGCCTAGGCGTACGACTTGTTGTTTAGAAATAAAAAAAATTTTGCTAAATAACACAAAAAAAGGAAAATAAAAAATGTTTCTCAAAGTTTTCAGGTGGCACACTTTTTTTTAATAAATAAATAGTAGTTCCAGGGAAAAATATTTTTTTTGTTCTAAATCGTTAAAAATATCCAAAAATTAGCGAATGCAATTTTATTTTAATTATATATTTTGATTTTTTGACTTTTTAATTAAATTAAAAAAGTAGTATGAAACCAGTAAGGAAAGGGCTGTCTTCGACTGGGCCGAAGACGTTATACCTTTCATGAGTACGCAGCGCGGTTTAAGTGTCCGATCCTTAGTGACAATCAGTACAAAATCTGCAAAACTGTTAATTTAAAGATATGTACATAGCCGACTGTACTGTAGGTCCCACCAATTTGTAGGGAAAATTCAAATCGGCACACCACAAATTGGAAGAGAAGCTTAGCGCAAAAATCTCTTAGGAGGTTTATGATGATATACCTGTTGTATATCGCGCCATAGAGAGAGAGAGACATAGCCGAAACCCCATTTATCGCAAAAATCGATTGTATGAGAGCTATATGTTATGTTGGTCGGATCTGGGTGATTTCCACTACACACATTACATATATAATATGTACTGAAAGTGAAAAATGTTGGGTTCCTACCTTTTTAGTTGCAACAGTTATATGCTAAACCCGTTAATCGGAACAATCGATTGTATGGGAGCAATGCGTTGTTTTGGTCCGATCATGCTGGTTCCGACAAATGATTAATGCTTTACAAAATGGCTGTCTCTTATCAAATTTCATCGAGATATCTTTAAAACTGAGGGACTAGTTTGCGTTCAAACAGACAAACGGATAGACGGACGGACGGACAGCGGGCATGGCTAAATCAACTTAGCTCATCGCCCTATCTTCTCATACTTACAAACATCGGACCAAAGTTATAATACAATTTCATGTTCATGAAAGGTATAAATACGTTGGTCAACTTTTGACTTCACTGGTGTCTGAAGTGAAAACAATAAAGATTCTAGAATACCCTAAAAATAACTTTTCATTCCTTTCAAATTACGCCATTTGATCAATTATAATTTAGTGGGAAAATTGAGTAAATTTTTTTTCATCTCACCCTTCTGCCCAGGAAGTCCGGAACTGTCGATTGTCAGCATCATAAACAGTGGATGATAGTCTATCGATAGTGGAGATAGTTTTTATTATGAGACTACACATCGTCGTCAGTTTTCAAGCGGTGGTGGACGAGTACCGGGCGTACTTGAACACCCAGCAGAGATCCCCGACAGGTAAACGGAATCGGTCTCTGAAAGAGGCCCCTGAAGGCTCTAAGAGGAGCAGGGTTACCGGTGGGGAGGCCTCCACTTCAGCCGGAGTGCTGAAGAGGGCAAAGACTTTCGCCGACATGGCCAGGTGCAACCTTCACGTTGCCCTCGTGGATGGGACCACAAACAGCGGCAAGCCCGTCCTGGAGGGGTGGGGGGAGATTGAGCCTAGGTTGTCTCAAATGGTCATCGACTTAGTGATGGCCAACCCGGAGGGAAATCTCCCCTTATTCGACTCGGCGGAGGTTGTCCGCGGTTACAGGGTGGTCAAATGCGAGGACCAACAATCGAAGGAGTTCCTGCCGAAGTGCCTCCTAGATTTGCGCGGTGCCTGGGAGGGCTTACGGCTAAATCTCATCCCACCGGCCGAAATTCCTCGACGACCAAGAGCTCGGGTGTGGATCCCGAGAATGAAGATTGACAGCGGGACGCTGTTGAAATACCTAAAGGCACACAACCCGCAGGTTCCGATGGGTGACTGGATGGTCATCAAGGCCGAAGAGTCAAAGAGGAACTGCCTATCTTTCCTACTCCTCATCAACGAGGAAAGTATTGCGCCGCTGGAAAGAACGGACTTCCTACTAAAGTTTGGCGCGGCGCGCCAAAATCAAAATACTTCGACCTTATCAGGGGGATGAGGAAGAAGTGGATGAGGTCGACGACACTCACAAGCTCCTGGAGGACTTGCAGCTCGCCGACCAAGCATCCGGACCCTCATAGGCATGATGGGTCTTAAGGTTGTCCAGATCAATCTCCAGCACTCCAAGCTGGCCTCGGACAACCTTCTAAAGGAAGAGGACGCTGATATTGCCCTAATAAAGGAGCCCTGGGTGAGGACCACTGAGGTGAAGGGGCTCTCGATAAGGGGCTATTCTGCGTTTTACAAACGCGAGGACGGTAAGCCGAGGACATGCGTTTTGGTAAAATCTAACTACAATGCTTTTCTTATTTCTTCCCACAGTTCTCTAGATCTCACGGCGATCACAATGGAGACAGCTGGCGGAGTCAGCACGGTTATTGCCTCGTGCTACATGTCACAAAACATCATAATCGGGGCGGATGCCAATGCAAGACACTCTCTATGGGGGAGTTCGGAAATAAACATGCGTGGTGAGTCACTTTTCGATTATATTATTAGTATGGATTTAATAGTTTGTAATCAGGGAAGCACACCCACCTTTGTATTTCCTGGCACAGATACTTTCAACGGGTGGGAGGAGGTGCTAGATGTAACGCTACTAAATGGTAACAGTAGTATTCAGTTAGATAACTGGAGGGTATCGGAACGTCTATCTTTTTCAGACCACATGTGGATACTTTTCGATATAGGTCTCAAATTAGAATCCTTTATTCCTCACCGCAATCCAAGAAGGACTAATTGGCATAAGTTCTGTAGGGTGGTGAGCAACAAGCTAGGTATATCTTCGGTTCAGGAAATCACATCAGTGGGTGACCTGAACGCAAGCAGTAACAAGCTAGAGAAGGCCTTGGGGTCGACTCTACGGATAGCTTGTCCTAAAAGCTTTAGTAAAAAATCTTATCCTCCTTGGTGGAACCCGGATCTCTTCAGGCTCAGAAGAGAGACGCGCAAACTTTTCAATCTGAGTCACTCTACTGGTAACTGGCAACCATACAAAGAGAGTCTCAGGTGCTATAAAAAGGCGATTCGAAAGGCCAGGCAGGAATCCTGGAGGGACTTCTGCTCATCTATCGAATCGACTAAAGAATCTTCGAGAATGGGAAAAATTCTCTCAAAAGAAAAGTTTTGTCCATCCTTCATCAGGAAGGATGATGGGTCATGGACAAGCAGCTCGGTGGAAACTCTTGAGCTGCTTATAAGTACACACTTCCCAGGCTGTAGCTCCATGGAGATGGAACCAAGGGAACGTACTGGGACAGTACCCTCCCCTCAGCTAGTGAATGCGCTTATAACGCAAAAGAAGATTGTATGGGCAATCAACAGTTTTTCACCATATAAATCACCAAGTCCGGATGGAATTTTCCCAGACATGCTGCAGAGGGCAAGCTCGGTGGTGATACCCTGGTTGGAACTTATTTTCAGGGCTTGTATTCGGCTAAATCACGTCCCTCTAAATTGGAGAGGAACCCGGGTGGTCTTCATCCCAAAGGTCAATAAGAGGAGCCATGAGAAGCCTAAGGATTTTAGACCCATTAGTCTATCGTCATTTGTTCTAAAAACCTTCGAAAGACTAGTGGATGTTCATATTCGCGGAAGTTTGGGTTCCTCTGTGTTGTCAACAGCGCAACACGCGTATCTCAAGGGTAAATCAACCGAAACCGCTCTTCATGAAGTAGTACACAAGGTAGAAGCTACATTGGAAGGAAAACAGTACATGCTGGCGGCTTTCTTGGACATAGAAGGAGCCTTCAATAACGTTCGATTAGAGGCGATAGAGGATTCGCTCTTTACACTTGGCATAGAGGACCCTATTGTAAACTGGATAGGAACTGCTCTGAGGTCAAGGTTGATAAGTGCCAAGTTTGGAGATAGTGAGGTCACTACGCATCCGTGGAGGGGTACTCCACAGGGCGGCGTTCTCTCACCACTTCTCTGGGTCTGCGTTTTAGACGGCATACTTCGCCAACTCAACAGAGGGGGAGTGAAGGTGGTGGCCTACGCGGACGATGTAGCCATAATGGTGCCTGGTCTATGCCCCAATGTGCTCAGTGGAATAATGCAGGGAGCACTGGCGAAGCTAAGAGAATGGGCACAGACTGCTGGGCTCAACGTAAACCCTTCCAAGACGGAGCTGGTTCTCTTCACAACTAAGTCGAAAATCCCAATCTTTTCTCTACCTTCTCTCAACGGCCAGGAGTTGAGTCTTTCTGACAGTGTGAAGTATCTAGGTGTATTTTTGACGCCTAAGTTGAATTGGAGACTAAATACAGAACAAAGGGTCAAAAGAGCTTATGGGGCTCTGTATGCGTGCAAAAGAATGCTAGGGAGACAGTGGAGTCTCAGGCCGGAACTCACGGCATGGATGTACAAGGCAGTCATCCGACCGATACTTACTTACGGTGCACTTGTGTGGTGGAAGGCAGTCGAGGCGGACTACATAAGTAGCATGCTATGCAAAGTTCAACGAGCTGCCTGTGGAGCAATCACAGGTGCCATCAGATAATGCCCTTCAGAGGCTCTGAACGTGATCTGCAACATGCTACCGATCGAGCTCTTCATTAAGGAGACAGCATCACAGGGGGCACTTAGGCTCCGCGAGTTGGGACTATGGAGAGAACGCACGTAAGGACACACCCGCATACTCTTCAATATTAACGACTCGTACATTGCAACCCAATCGGACTATATCTGTCCCAGGACAGCGATAGATAGAAATTATTCGATTCTCTTTGCAACCAGAAAGGACTGGAATGAAGGCGAATTCACTCACAATTTCGACATTTCAGTGTTTACGGATGGCTCCAAGATGGCCTGTGGAGTTGGATCAGGAGTCTTCGCAACACACCCGGCTCTTTCCATTTCTTTGCGCCTCCCGGACTCAGCGAGCGTGTTTCAATCAGAGATCTTTGCAATCCAGGAGGCATGCAAGGCTTTGCTGGAAACGGAAGGCACAGGTAAAATGATAGCAATATTTTCTGATAGCCAAGCAGCCCTGGTACATCAGTGCAGGGAGTGGGCCACGAGGCTGGCTAGTCGGCATATCGTTTCCTTAATTTGGGTGCCGGGGCACCGAAATATACAGGGAAACGAGATGGCAGATGAGCTAGCCCGAGGTGGATCGGGTCTTGATGTCACAGGAGCGAAGGAGGTCCTCGTACCCCTGGGACTCATCAAGGGCAGAATCTCTCAGCACTGGTTTAGCGAGGCAAATAAAAGGTGGAAGCGTCTGCAGTCCTGCAGAGTTTCTAGGAGTATATGGCCATCTTACAACGAGGCACGATCCCTATTCATTCTCAGGATGAATAGAAGGGACATTTTCAGGCTGATAGCAGTACTAACAGGGCACTGGACTATTGGCGCTCACGCAGCGCGGATGGGGCTAGAGCACAACGTTTCGTGCCGCAGTTGCAATCTCCCGGGGGCGGAAGAGACGGTGGAGCACCTACTGTGCGAGTGTCCAGTGCACTGGGGGAAGAGAACTAAATACCTTGGTAGACCCTTTTTCGAAAGTCTCTCAGAGCTTAGGGACATGAAGCCTGGGGACCTCCTTAAATATTTGAACTCCACAGGGTGGATGTAGTCGGATGGGATTCCAACTATACTCTATAAGCGCATTCAAAGTCTTCTATAATACATCCTTAATTGGTTAATTCACGAGTTGTGGTATCAAAACGGCGCATCAGCGCTAATTGGAGTCGCAGGAGACTCGCCACTAGAACCAACCAACCAACACATCGTCGGTAACACAGCAAAACCGCGTAACGCAAAACCGGTTGAGCTACATTGATCTATTCACTTATTCTCAAGAAAACTACATGTTGGTTTGGTAAATAATTAATCTTGATGGGAACTTTTTCCATGAAGTTACTATTCGTCTTAAAATGAAGCAATTTGCAGTTGAAAAACAGCCAAACTGAGATATTACTTACGCGGTTTTGCGGTGTTGCCGACAATATGTTTTTTTTTGCAAAATTTGCTTTTGGACGAGTTCCAATAAAAAATTCCGAAAAGGCTTTGCTCGTCTACTGTTTCCATTAGAAATCGGAAAACACTAGCTTTTTTGAAATTATACCTACTCTCCGCCAATCTCTTTAGCATCTTCAGGGGTTAATCTTAGTTTATTTTTTAAACAACAAAATGTGGTATTTAGAAAAAACGAAAAGCTTTCTGTTCTTGTTTTTGTTTTGTTCTCTTCTAATGTAAGTCCGAGGAAGGTGCCAGTTTCAATAAGATAAAACCGTATAGAGTTCGCTGCCAAAAAAGTATTTTCCTTTGAGCAATTAAAAAGGTAAGACTTTCATCTATTGTAATATCCATACCGATATTAGGCCAGAGTGACTCTAGTTCTTCTAGCTACACGTATTGCTTTTGATTGTCTGACGGCGCTCACAGGGTGAGAGTTGGCAAAGCGTACCACAAAACCAAATTTGAAAAGGGATGACGGAAAATTGTTCCAATATACATCAACGTACCAACTATGTGTGAAAGTTGTTGGGGGCCTGCCGGTGCGCCTTTTGGATCAAACGGAATTTTCTTAGAAGAGCTTCTAATAACAATGATAATAATTATTTAGTTCTATAAACCCCGAAAGTGATTAAAGCTGTACATTTCCTTTTGTTAAAATACGGGTTCAATGAACCAGTGTCATACGTTAAGTGGATGGTGGTACAGGCTGCGTTCGTTTTCCTTTCCAAAAATGTCTTAGATTAGCTAATCAGATTACAAAAATATCTTGAAAAAACGTTAAAGAAGTTCTTCTTCTTTCCTCTTCCACTTTCTAGCGCAGAGGTGTCTTCGCATTTCTCATCTCCTCCCAACACATTCGCATATCATGACCTAGCCAGCGTAGCCATGGATTGATGATGGCAAGAAATAATTCCTAGTAACTATATTCGGTGTAACCATAAGTAATCAATAGACAAAGCTTGCAAGGGAAACATGGCTGAATGCATTTAATTATTCTGACTCCCTTTTTACAAGAGGAGCTGTCCTTCCATTGTTTTTTGTATTGGATGAAGACCGACGTCATCGAGATAGCTTGTGAAAAATCAGTGAAGTTCGATAGCTCAGCTTTTCGATGTCTTAATTGGTGTTAAGTAAATCAGTAATTATTCACAGGTGATATTATTTCATAGACGGGAAAAGGACTGGAATTAACTTACTATTTTCATTACTGGCACTAAAAGGATATTCAATTTTTTCAAACGTTACTGCTAAACTATCGTCGTTATAGATAATGTATATATTTAAATATCGTTTTTGCAGGCCTCGAAAGCAATATTACAATCCAATTCCAATATACATCAATACACCAATCTCTCTACACGGGGTATTATTGAAAACTCCTTGAATCTCGATGATGATCTTACTTAACTTGGCTGATCTTTTGAAAGAACAAATTAAAGAGTTGGGATTCATCAAAATTGCAATAAACACCACCTGAAACAGTCTAAAGTATATCAGCACACAGCCTTTAATACGCCCTTCATTCCAACTTTTATTTCTGCTACATTTCAATTTTCTAAAAGGATATTAATGTCTTACGCCTTGCCTGATGCATGATGCAACTACACCTCCTTAAGATTCATTGCTAGCGACCGGTAGGCAAATGTGGTCATAACGAGTTTTGTATTTTTTTCGTTAGATCATATCAAAAGAGTGTCTTTGCTATAAAAAAAAGCGCTGTAAAAAAGAAAAAAAATATCGCAAGTAAAAGGGGAGAGCGAGAGAGCTCGAAGTATTGGAAAACCAACCAAAAAAATATTGGACAAGAAACTGTTTCTTGACAGAGCTATATACTACATACGCACCTATACTCGTATATATACCTCTCTTTGCATAAGCCTAAAAACAGCTTTTGTAGGTGTTGCTGCGGGCATTTGCCTAATACAAAAGTAAATATATAAAACCATCTTCACACATACAAATCAAATTGCTAACAATAAATATATATATATACATATATATATATAAACATATTCAAGCATTCATACTCACAATAAAGCCGCCATCTTTTTTTTATATAAGAGACGATGAAGGAGGAAACGGATGCCATTGAAAATCTAATATGAATTCTCGCCTGCGATACATGGCTAACCAACCTAGATGAAACACGCGGAACCAGATCCCAAAACTTTCTTTTGCATCCTTAGACAAAGGAGTTAAATAAAATTGTAACAGGACGATGGCTGTACATTACAGATATTCTAGAAAAATTAATGGGAGGGATTCGTAAATAATTGTGAATTCTTATTTCCACATTAAATGATATTTAGGAATAAGTGAAAAAATATTAATCTCGGAGAAGAAAATTTTAAGAGAAAATTTTTAGCTCATTTTGGATAGTCGGAATTAAATAAAATCGCGAAAAATATAGGGAAACACATATTTTCTTTGCCTTCAAGAGTTAAAACGCAACAGAAAACGTTCTTTAGCCCTATATAATCAACTAACGGTACTAGCACACACTTTAGGCTTACACATACCCTGCAGGGAAAATAATAACCAGTTGCCGGAATTTCTGCTGTGTCAAATAATAACTAGTTCTATCGCTATCAGTTCCAAAATCGGCAATCTACACAAGGTTTTTCTAATACTAGAGTTTGACCAGTGGCAGAAACTCATTATTTTATTTTATTTATTTTGGCGGCCACCGTGGTGTGGCGGTAGTGTTGCTGGCCTACTACACCGAAGGTCCAAGGTTTCAGCACTGGTACAGGTACCATCAAAACTGGTTTAAAAAAGTTTTTACAAAACGCGGTTGCCCTTCGGTTGGTTTGGCTAACTCTGCGAGTGTATTTCTGCCATGGAAGGCTTCGCAGCAAAAATTCATCTCAAGAATTCAAAACGTCTAGGTCACACAAATGTGTAGGAAAAGTTAGAAGCTGCACACCATAACTTGGTTGTTGTTGTTGTTGTTAACAGTGCAAACATGTAACAACAGTGTAACCCTGTTCAATCTGTCCCGTGCCACCCTTAAATTGTCATCCTCGGAGCAAACCCTGGCAGCTGGGTTGCTCCATTGTCTCTTGTTACGGGCTGGGGTCGAACCCAACCCTGGACCAAGAGATTGGATAAAAAAAAAAAAAAAACCATAACTTGGTAGATGAGCTCCGTCATTAATCTCTTCATATTTTTTTATTTTATTTTATCTTTTTTCAATTTTTTTATTTTATTTTATTTTACTTTTTTAATTTTATTTTATTTTAGTTGTTTGTTTTATGGTCTGTTCATTTTTACATATTTTTGTAAGTTCAACGAGCTCAAGACCAGTTGATAATAATTCTTGGTTAATTATTATTATTTTTGATTAGAGGAAAAATTGAAAGCAACAAACATATACAACCTATAGTTATAGTACTATTTCGAAAACAGCGACGATGTCTCGTCAGACTAATTCGTATAGTTTTGCTATTTTCAGAGGATCTTATGGAGAATCGAACCCACTCACTCTGTTTGTAAGCACAGCTGCCTAACACATAGGCTATGCTGCGTGTAGTTTTTAATTAATAATTAATCAAGAATTATTATCAACTGGTCTTGAGGTCGTTGAACTTACAAAAATATTTTATTTTATTTTATTTTTCTTTTCTTTTTTTATTTTATTTTATTTTACTTTATTTTATTTTATTTTATTTTATTTAACTTTACTTTATATTCTTTTATTTTATTAAATTTTTTTTTATTTTATTTCATTTTATTTTATTATTTTTTTTTCTATTTTTTTATTTTATTTTATTTAACTTTACTTTATATTCTTTTATTTTATTTTATTTATTTTATTTTGTTTTGCTTTATTTTATTTTATTTTATTTTATTTTACTTTATTTTATTTTATTTTATTTTATTTCATTTTATTTTATTTTATTTTTTTCTATTTTTTTATTTTATTTTGTTTTACTTCATTATATTTTATTTAACTTTATTTTATATTATTTTATTTTATTTTATTTATTTCATTTTATTGCTTTTTTATACCAACAATTTTTGTTGATTTACGGCCTGTATATTTTCAAGTATTCATGAAACGAGCTCAAGGCCAAGAATAATAATTTTTCACTTTTTGAATTTTTATGAAAATTATGCTGATAAAACAGATCTGTCAAAAAATCCATCATGATCACACTACTAACTGTCAAATGGCGGAAGTGGTTCACGCTTATGGTAAAAGAAGAATAGAACTAGGAGTTTAGATGATATCGAAACCAGCGTATTGTTAGCTTAATGGTTAGCAGTGCGTGCCAAAATTTCTCTGATGAGGGAAGTCTAGCAGCTTCCGAAATGGATCTATAAGAAAAGCTATGGCAGTTGTCTCTAAACATTTTTCCTCCTCTTTTAATAATTAATTAAAAATGATTAATAATAAATAAAAACAATAATAATTTTCATAAAAAATTCAAAAAGTGAAAAATTATTATTCTTGGCCTTGAGCTCGTTTCATGAATACTATTTTATTTTATTTTATTTTATTTTTTTTCTATTTTTTCATTTTATTTCATTTTATTTTAACTTTTTTTATATTATTTTATTTTATTTATTTTATTTTATTTTACTTTATTTTTTTTTATTTCATTTTACTTTTTTTATTTCATTTTATTTCACTTTCTATTTTATTTAATTTCATTTTATTTTATGTTATTGTTATTTTATTTTTCTTTCTATTTTATTTAATTTTATTTTATTTTATAGTTATTTTTATTTTTTTTATTTGATTTGATTTTTTTCTATTTTCTTATTTTATTTTATTTTATCTTTTTTTCTATTTTTTAATTTTATTTAATTTTACTTTATTTTATTTTACTTTATTTTATTTTATTTTATTTTATAAAGTACCATGACTATAAACGAGCTCAAAGCCAATAACAATAAAAATTGTTTTTATTTATGAAAATTAAAAACAGTTAAAAGCAATTATAATTTTCATAAATAAAAAAAAACATATTATTATTGGCCCTGAGGTCGTCTACAGTCATGGTACTTTGCAAACGTACAGGCCGTAAAAACAACAATTCAATTGAATACAAAATTTTATTTTATTTTATTTTCCTTTTTTTAATTTATTTTTTATTTCATTTTATTTTATGTTATTTTACTTAATTTTATTTTGTTTTATTTTATTTTATTGTATTTTATTTTATTTTATTTCATTTCATTTTATTTTATTTTATTTTATTTTATTTTATTTTATTTTATTTTATTTTATTTTGTTTTATTTTATTTTATTTTATTTTATTTTATTTTATTTTATTTTATTTATTTTATTTTACTTTTTTTTTTAATTTCACTTTATTTTTTTTTTTTTCATATTTTTTTTTTTTTTTTTTTTTTTTTTTTTTTGTGTTCGTGGGAGGAGGAAATGCTTTATGCACTAACCGGGTTTGAGCCCTCGTTACTAGATTCTCTAGCAGAGGAACTCTCCGAGTGTGGGACTCCTTCTTATCTTGAAGTATACCGCACTAAAACCTAACCTCCCACGGCCCGCGCATTCTTCCTTACCTGTTACCGCGCTTAGCATTACTTCAGGTAAGGAAGCGCGTTACGTGAGCTCTATGGCTACTCTCACGCTAACTGGCTAGACAACCGTCTTCCCGTTTCGCAAGGAGGACATTCCTCGCGTATCGTCTGACTATGTCCCATCTAACGTTTTCGCAGGTCATCTTGCGAATGACACTGCCCGGGGAAAGTTCGCCAATTGTCTCTTCCACCCGCCTTCTTTCTTCTGCAAATTGCTCGCATTCGAAGAAGGTGTGGCGTACGTCGTCTATGGCTCCGCAGTAGGTGCAGTTCGGGGTTTGAACTTTGCCCATTCTATGGAGATATTCACGGAAATAACCGTGTCCGGTTAAGAACTGGGTCAGGTAGAAGTCGACTTCTCCATGAGGTCGGTTCAGCCATGGTTCTAGTTCGGGGATTAATACCCTGGTCCACCTTCCAGCAGCACTGCTGCTCCATTGTAGTTGCCACCGCCGGATCGAATCACCACGCGCCTGCGTTGCAGCAACGTCTCTACGTACCTCTGCACGAGTGTCGTAAGTCATTTTTCTTTCCTCAGCGAGGAGATATATCGGTATAGTCCCCGCGATGACCAGAACAGCATCTGCGGAGACCGTGCGGTATGCTGAGGCGATTCTCAGGGCCCCTCTACGTTGGACTGCGGTAATAGCGGCCCGATACTTCCCAAATTTCATTGCGTCCGCCCAGACTTCTGCACCGTACAACAGTATAGAATCTGAGGCGGACGCCAGCAGCTTTCTTATGCATGGCTTTGGTCCACCTGTATTTGCCATTAGCCGACTCAGACTTGCGATGGTCTTCACAGCCTTCTCGCAGGAGCTTCTTAGATGCTCCGAGAAGGTCAGCTTGTTGTCCAATTTCACCCCTAGATATTTCGTAGAGCGGCGCGTCTCTATCTGTTGATCCCCAACATTCATGTTGGTGATTGTGGGAATCCTTCTTTTCGTTAGTATCACGATCTCTGTCTTGGCTGTAGCCAGTTGGAGGCCGTGATTATTCATCCACTCGTCTACACTGCGCATCACTTGGTTCAGTTTAAGCTGTGCCAGGTCGCAGTTTCGTGCTGTTATCACCGCAGCCACGTCGTCTGCAAAAGCAACTAGAAAAGTGCTTTCTGGCATCTGCATTCGAAGGAGACTGTCATAGGTAGCATTCCAAAGATCAGGGCCGAGCACCGACCCTTGTGCTGCCCCGCCTGTTAGCTTCACCTTTCTTTGGCCTTGCGTCGTTTCATAGATTAGCCAACGGTCTCTTAAGTAGTCCCTCAATATATCTAACAAGTATATCGGGACCTTAAAGGAGCGTTCTAATGCATCAAGCATGTCTTCCCACCTGGCAGAGTTAAAAGCGTTTTTAACATCTAACGTCACCAATAGTACCACCGGCCTTGCTTGATGGCTTGTCGTCTCGGCCTTCCGGACTGCCTCTACGACTTCTGCTATGGCGTCTATTGTGGAGTGCCCTCTCCGAAAGCCATGTTGCCGGTGGGAGAGTCCACCCTCGTCTTCTATGGCTGCTGTTAGACGTTGCTTTATAAGGCTCTCCATCATTTTTCCCGCTGTGTCGAGCATACATAGTGGGCGAAAGGATGATGGAGAGCTTGGGTCCCCTTTGCCTTTCGGTATGAGGACGAGCCGTGCTGTCTTCCATCTGGCGGGGAAGACACCTGCTTCTAGACATTTGTTATACATGTGTAACAAGAGCTCTGGACAACTATTAGCAGTTAATCTGATTGCCTCCGCAGGTATTCCATCGGGTCCTGGGGCTTTACCAGCCCTCATGCTACGCAGGGCTCTTTCTAGCTCTTCTTCATTTAAAGGTACCACGTTGCGGTCATCTCGTGCTGCATGTTCCTCTTCTCTAGTAAGTTGCGTGAGGAATAGCGCTTCCACGATGTTCTTCATGTCATCTTCGTCCATCGTCTGATTTGGTGGTCGAAGTTTCTTCATAACTATTTTGTACCCTTGTCCCCAGGGGTCTTGATCCACTTCCTTACAGAGCTCTTTCCAGCATCTTAGTTTGCTTGCTTTTATGGCGGCGCCGAGAGCCTTTTTCGCCCCCTTGTACGCCTCCGCCCTTTCAAGAGCCTCGGATCTGCCACGTGAGCGCGTCGCCAGTCTTCGCATTCTGTGACATGTTTTCCGTAGTTCCGCGATTTCGCTATTCCACCAATATACCTGCTTCTTGCCTCGCCACGTTCCTATTCGTGGCATAGAGACGTTGCAAGCATGGCGCATGCATTGCATGGTTTCTTCAACCGCCGCATGTGGCGTATTGGTGCCGTCAGTTATCCGTCTGGCTTTCGCCAGCACTGTTCCGGTGAACCTGGTGGCGTCAACTTTAGCTGCATCCCATCTACGGGTTTTGTATGATGCGTTCGCTGCCGGTCTTTGACCAGGATGGTCGAGTTGGAAGGTGATGTAGTTGTGGTCGCTGCCAGTAAGGTCCTCCATCACTCTCCACCCAACCGCGTTTGGAAAGAGTCTCTCCGAGACGAGCGTTATGTCGGGGATCGAGTACCCAAAGCCCGGGCGCCTGTATGTTGGGGTCGTGCCCGTATTCAGTACGACCACACCGAGTCGGGCTGCCATTTCCAGAATTAGTTTTCCCCTGGTATTAGTTTGAGGCATGCCCCATTCTATTGCTCTAGCGTTGAAGTCTCCAGCGATGACCAGGTTGCCCGTTTGGTCCCGTAGGTCGTCTTCTGGTGTGAAGGTAGTGTTGCCGGCCTACCACACCGAAGGTCCATGGTTCGAGCCCTGGTACAGGTAACATCAAAAGTGATTTGAAAAAAGTTTTTCAAAACGGGGTCGCCCCTCGGCAGTGGTTTGGCAAACTCTCCGAGTGTATTTCTGCCATGACAGGCTTCTCAGCAAAAAATTCGTCTCCTTTGTAGATGCCGTTCGGAGTCGGCAAAAAACTGTAGGTCCCACCAATTTGTAGGGAAAATTCAAATCGGCACACCACAAATTGGAAGAGAAGCTTGGCGCAAAAATCTCTTAGGAGGTTTATGATGATATACCTGTTGTATATCGCGCCATAGAGATAGAGAGATACTACATACTATTGAAAAGCAACTCACCAATTTTGATTGAAATATCTAGTTCAAGCTATAAGCAATCGCCTTTGAAAATAGCAGCATTTTTATGCTGAAAAGTGGGCGGCGCCCAGCCTACTTACCCAAAATCTACAAAATTTTTTGCGATCGAGTTTTGCTTAAAAAGTTCATTATGTGTGCAAGATCGTATTGATATAGCTTGCTTGGTTATAAAAAGATTACATTTTACAAACAAATCTTTCAGAAATATGTTAAAAAATTGGGCGTAGCCGTTTACCGATTTCGCCCATTTTGACAACAAACATTACCCTTTATATATTGAACATTATCACCAAATATCGTTTCGGCAAATCAATTTTTGGCGGAGTTATGGCATAAAAAGTTTTGTGGAATAATCCACTATAAAAGGGGCGCGGCTACGCCCTTTTTCAAAAATTTCTTTAAAAATTTATTTTCTGCCTTAAAGTTAAACACCAAATTTTATCCTTATAAGTGTATTATGTACTGAATAATCACTTATTTTGTATTTTCGAAAATGTTCTATATATAAAAATTGGGCGGGGCTGTCATCCGATTTCGCACATTTTAATTAGCGCTCGGAGATGAGTGCCAAGGAACCTGCATACCATTAAGATATCTTACAATTTACTCAAGTTATCGTGTTAACAGACGGACGGACGGACGGACCTGAACATTTTGATATATACATATAAGTCAGTACCTATCTCGATCCGTTTATGCCGTTACATACCACCGTTAGGCGACTAAAGTTAATATACCTTGTGTGCGTAGCACTACTAGGTATAAAAATAACACTCTATGAGTCACTTGTCGTACCCTTCCTTGATTTATGGTGATCTGGGAGTATGCTTTGGAGAAGGCGTTTAGCTGAAATATTTAAGGTATGCTTTGGCTTAGTCATATTAGGCGTTTGAATGAAAATGCTAAGACTCCGCGGGTATTCTGATCGAATCCCACTGGTAAAAGAAAATAATGAGCAAGCTCCTCGACTAATATGCACAAAGGTAATGACGTGCAACTCGATGGTTGATCTACGGATATGATACCTCTCACCTCTCATTACCCATCTCTCCTTCCTTACGGAAGGAGGGGTGACATGACCTAGAAGGTTCCTATGGTCATACCAAATCGCTACCACGACAGTCGGGCAGTACAGCAAAAGAGTACCGGAGCGTACCGGATTCATATCCGGCCAAGGACTATCAGTTCGACAGCAACCCCCAAAACCTTCGGGGAGTGTTTTTGTCGTTACAACAACAACAACAACAGTAACAATAACAAAAACAAGACCAGCCAAAACTCACCTCAGCAGCTACTTATTTACGTACCTATTTACTGCCTTACCCTCTTCTTTTCGTACATAAGTCAGCCTGAAAAACTTGAAAAGTCTTTGTTGGCTGAGCAGCCTTCTTGGAAATCATTAATGCCTGCCTTTTGATGCTTTTTGCTCGCATGCGATTTTCCATTGAAGCTTCTGACAGCCTATGATATGGCGCATACATTTTGTTTAGCTTTTCCGAAATTAAACGAACATACGTACGCACACACACACATGCATACATACTTATATATATATGTTCGCAAAGTTAACGTTTTATACGCACTTTAACCTATATTTATTTACATACAAACATACATAGAACAACTTCAAAGCTCCTCATTCGCTTGCGACAGTCACGCACATATACATATCTACAACTATGCACGTACATATTCACTTGCAATCAACATTTTAGTTTTAGTGAAATCTAGACATGGGCTTTCGTATATTTTTGAGCATTTTCAATATACAGTTTCTCACATCCACGCAACCACACACACACATACTTCAATACAAAAGACTATACACTCATGCGCTTTGATATATATAAGACGTTAGATAGGCTGTTAAATTTCAAGGCGGAGCTTTTCGTATTCCTTTTTCATAGTTGTTATTGTTGGTTTTATGGAGCAAACATTCCAGTTCGTAGTCTCCTTGTGCGTTGCAGCGCCTGAGTATATGCTACACTTTTTTCTTTTTGAACGAATCTTTACGTTGCATAATATGATATGAGAAATTTGTTGTGTAAAAAAATACCACCGAATACAAATGCACAGTAATTAATTAAATTGGTACATCCATTTGAGTGGCCTTTTCGTGGAAAATATGTGTGTCCACCACAGGCAACATGCGAAATTTTCGTCAAAATTAAAAATCTACTCGATCAGAGTTTGACATATTTTGTGATAAGAACTTGTGCACCTCAACGGCAGACTTTGCGCTTCATATTTCGGATTTTATGTATAGATATACCCCCATATTCATAAAAAATTAAATTGGTTTATGAAGGTTTTTAAAACGACCATACAAATTCTGAATTATAAGAGCTTTATAAACCTTTTTTTTTACAAATAATAATTATTGCTTTTTTATACCAACAATATTTGTTGATTTACGGCCTGTATATTTTCAAGTATTCATGAAACGAGCTCAAGGCCAAGAATAATAATTTTTACCTTTTTGAGTTTTTATGAAAATTATTATTGTTTTTATTTTTTTAATAATCATTTTTAATTAATTATTAAAAGTTTTTTTTTTATTATTGAATAGAATAGAGGAAAAATGTTTAGAGACAACTGACATAGCTTTTCTTATATGGCTGTTCTTATATGGCAGTTGTCTCTAAACATTTTTCCTACTCTATTCAATAAAAAAAAAACTTTTAATAATGCATTAAAAATGATTATTAAAAAAATAAAAACAATAATAATTTTCATAAAAACTCAAAATGTGAAAAATTATTATTCTTGGCCTTGAGCTCGTTTCATGAATACTTACAAATAATAATTTTAAAAAAATATAATTTTTTTGCCATTTCTACGGGTTTCAAGGAAGAATTTTATCAATTTACTTGAACGCGTATAAATGCTATGAAAAATGCTTCCCTAGTGGAAGATCATCATATTTTCGGTTGTCGGTTCCAAAGCCCCCTATCTCAGTAAACGATGTAAAAAAGCTTATCTCAGAATATTTTTGAAGAATGTTCCATCTCATAATTTGCTCCCAAATGCCCCACTGGCGTTCACGAACATATTCTTGATGTTTCTGATAAAAACTCTAAAATACAGCTTTTTTCAAATATTTTAAGGTTGAACATTTTTGAATGGAAAGCTGTTATAGGTCGATCTTTCTCTCAACCGATGATATGTAACACCGGCCTTAGCAAGCCCACAATGTGCTGTCCTTTGCAGGTGGAAATATTAACACCACCATCAAACTGAAAAATTTGCTCCAAAAGGTTCACCTTTCTGGTTTCTCTTCGAAAACATGCTTACTATTTTGACAGGCTTACCTGGAGCCTACTTAACTGACTAATATGTTAGTTGAGAATCTTCTTCAGTTTTCCTGAAAATATGGATTAAGATTTGGAGACTTTCGAAATTTCTTAATCACTGAAAGTACCTAGCCAACGGAACTTGGTTTGGCTTTAAAAATTTAAAGGTTTTTAAGATGACCTTTAGGACTACAAGTAACGGATGAAGGTATAAAATAAAGAGATTCTAGGTTGCTATTTCCGGGCGTTACAATACAAATGCTACACCCGCCTGTAAAATATCAAAAGTTGGCTATAATTAGGATCTAAATGTCCGAAGGCTTTATACCTTTCACGAATACTCATCACGGTTTTAAGTGTCCGATCCTTACTCACAATCAATACAAACTCTGCAAAACTGTTAATTTAAAGATACATAGCCCAAACCCCATTTATCGGACAAATCGATTGTATGGGAACTATGCGTTGTATTGCTTCGATCATGCTGATTCCGACAATGATTAATCTCATGCAAAATGGCGGCTCCATACCAAATTTCATCAAGATATCTCAAAAACTGAGGGAGTAGTTTGTGACCGAAATAATACCGTAAAACTGTACTCCCTTATCTCTCACGCTTTCAAAAATCCGAATTCAGGCGGTCTGAAAATAATATAGTAGGCAGGCCCATTGATTTAATCAGAGCACACAATGGCGGAAAAATAGATAGCGACGAGAATTTTTCACACGTTTTTTATAAAAGAATAGCCCATTGTCTAACAAAAAACATTCAAGAACAAATTTCAATTTGGAAAATTTAACCAAGTTTAATCAAAATTCTACACTTTTTAATCCGAATTTTTAAAAAAAATTCCGATTTGTAGTTTTATGACCTATTAAATTTTAGTATTTCCAATAAAGTTCGAGTGTGAAGTTGCCAAAAAATAGTTCCAATTATTTATATTTATTGATAAATTTATAGTTTCAGTTTTGTTATGCGAAAGGCTCAAGATTTAAAAAATTTCAACATTTTCTCTATTGCTTAGTATTATAAAATTCGTAGGTCAACATTAAAAACTATTTTTGCTTTTAAATAATAAACCCAGTCTAACACAAAACTAAAAATCGCTCACTCGAAAACGGTCCGTTCTGCCTTTGTGTAATAAACTTCAACAAATATTGATAGACTTAGCGCTTGAAGTGGATTTCGCAAAAAACTAGTAACTAAACCAAAAGTACTGGAGTTACTACGTATTCGTTCCGACGAACATGATTTTCAAAATTGGTCAGAACTTGTGACATGGATATTGAAATCAAATAGAACCGATTCAAATCTAGTCAAAGTCTGCAAAGCACGTAACCTAGATGTTTATTTAAAGATTTCTGTTTCTATCCAATTATGTATTAATCATATAAAAATAGAAATAGATAGTCGATTCACCCAACATAAAACTATCTTTAGAGATTTCGCTTCGGTTTTTCAACAAACAACAGGGAAGAAAGTGTCCAAAATTGCTTTAAGCTTTCTGAATTTTTTGAACCAAGCCAAAATATAGTAGCCGAAACCAATTTATAGAGAAGGTTCTTAAAGTTCCATAATCTTCCGCCAAAAGCTGCGCTTTACTCACTTCATAGCTCCGACAAAACGTCATTTCATAATTTATACAAACTGCTACACATTTTTTCAACTCTTTTCATTTCCACTTTTACAGTAGAACTCACATTTTCAACCCTTCTTCTTCTTTAAAGCCGCTAACCGTCTAAGCAATTTGGGCCTTTTACCATAGCTCGCCACTCGTTACGTCTTTCTGCCAATTGGCGCCAATTGGAAACATCAGGGGATTACAAATCGGTCTCCACTTTTTCTTTCCATCGAAGTGGTGGTCTCCTTGTTCCTCTGCTATCACCGGTAGGTACAGGAAAGAATGCTTTAGCCAATTAAGACGTTGGATTGTAATTCGTTGGACTATGTCGGTGTGTGTATATAACTCATTATAAGGTCCGTAAATCTTTCGAATAATCTTTCTCTCGAATACTCCCACAGCCGCCTCATCAGATGTTGTCAGTGTCCAAGCTGCTGCACCATTAACCAGGACGGGTACGATAAGTGACTTATTTATTTTCGTTCTGCGAGGTCCTCTCTCTCTCAATTGCCAACTCAGTCAGAAGAACCACGTCTTCGTTGGATTTCTATACTGATATTATTGTTTGTGTTGATGCTGGTTCCCAGATAAAATACTCGAAAGAGGTTAAAAACTTATCTACGTTACTCTACCGGGGAAGTAATTCAAATATTGATATGTACATTATTATTTACAATTGTTGAATATCCTATCTTGTTTATCTTTTCTGTTTATACAAGAAGATTAAAACTCACTTTATAAGTAATAATATTTTCTTGGGGACTTCTGTATTTTCCTCAATACAAGGTTATGAAAGCAATTTCTTTTATATGAAAGAAAACAGTTTAGCTCTTCGAAAGAAAAAACTACCAAAAATCAGCAAAATGTGTCACGACCTTAAGATTGACCCATTACTATATCAAAATTTAATGAGCTACAAAACTGCATACTCCAAAAAGTTCCAAAAATTCTGAAAAAAATCTAAGACTTTGATAAAATTGCTTTGAATTTTGCGTTCATTTTTAAAACAAAATTTATTGTGTTTCAAATTTCAGGTTTTGATAAAAAAAAATTGTTCACCCGAATTTGAATAAATTTTTAGGACAATAAAGAAAAAGCATAGAGAATTCAACTATGTACGTAGAAAACATTCAGTAAGGCATATTTTTTCGAATTAAATGTCTTTCTACTGCCACAGCATGCATTTCTCAAGCTTACACATAACTCATTTATGAACATGAAAAGTGTGAGTTGGGTTTCATCGAAGACTGGAGTATTGCTCAGGCAGCCCCGAGCGGATGTTATTTTAGTTGGCCAAACACGCAAAATGTGTATCCAATCGGATACGGTGAATCGGTGAGCGGTTGGTCGATGTCGGTGGATCGTTGCCACGTTACCGATGACCGATGCCAGATTCCCGATGACCGATTGGTATGCTCGGACATACTGGTGACTGCATACCGGTGGAGATGTATTCGGTGGTCCCGTGGAACGCACCACTGGTCTTGGGAACAAAGATGCGACCATAAAGTAACTTCTCCACGTCCCGTAGACATAATCAAAAAGAGGATCGATAGTTGAGGTTGTGCAGGATAAAGGTTGCAATTTCTCACGGTATGTTGTGGTACTTGCCGTCTCTCTTACCGAAACCACACTTTTGATACATACTGAAGCGCGAATTTCTTCTTAAACATAATGTCAGATAAACCATTTGCGAATTACAACTACGCATGAGCAAGCGATCGCGTATAGACGAAATCATGTCAGCATTACAAATGGTATTATAACTTTGGTCCGATGTTTGTAAGTATAAGAAGGAGATAAGATAGATCCACCAATGATTATACCGAAATGATCAGGGCGATGAGCTAAGTCGATATAGCCATGCCCGTGTGTCGGTTTGAACGCAAACAACTCCCTTAGTTTTTGAGTTTTCTGCCTCAAATTTAGAACATGGCCGCAATATATTAATCATTTGTAGGAACCCACAAAATCACACCAATACAGCCGATACCCCATACAACCGATTGTTCCAATAAACTGGTTTTGTGCAATAACTCTTTCAATTTAATAGCTAGGAACATAAAATTGTGTGTAGCAAAAATTATTAAAATCGGAGCAATATGTCGCATAGCCCCCCTACAAGCCATTTTCCTAATAAACGGGTTTGGGCTATGTGTGTTTCAAGACTTAAGACTTTCTTCAACAGTTAATCCAAGTTTTTAAACTACTAAAGCGTTCCTAAAAAAAAAAAAATTTTTTTTCGACCCATTCTACTCCATATATTTGTAGTTTATTAATAGTAACTTTCTAACACTAAACTGTTTATGACTTTTACAACACTTACAACTGGTATGACAGATAAAACATTGAATTGTAAAAGGGTTAAAAAATCGATCCAAAGTCTTTCACACAGGCGGACAGACGAGCTTTATACTTTATACATAAAAAAAAAAAATTCTGACGTGTACATGAATATCGCCGATACACGTGAATTTTCCGAAAAAGTATATTTGGTTCATAGGACAGAATGTGTGTAACGCGGTGTTATTATTGGCCTTGAGCTCGTTTATAGTCATGGTACTTATTATACCTTTCATTAACATGAAATGGTATTATAACTTTGGTCCGATGTGTGTAAGTATTAGAAAAAGAAGAGATAGACCCGTATACCGAAATGATGAGCTGAGTCGATTTAGCCGTGTCCGCCTGTCCGTCTGTCTGTTTGTACGCAAACTAGTCCCTCAATTTTTGAGATATCTTGATGAAATTTGGTATGGAGCATGAGATGAATCATTGTTGTTGTTGTTGTTGTAGCGACTCTCTCTCTCTATGGCGCGATATACAACAGGTATATCATCATAAACCTCCTAAGAGATTTTTGCGCCAAGCTTCTCTTCCAATTTGTGGTGTGCCGATTTGAATTTTCCCTACAAATTGGTGGGACCTACAGTTTTTTGCCGACTCCAAACGGCATCTACAAAGGAGACGAATTTTTGCTGAGAAGCCTGTCATGGCAGAAATACACTCGGAGAGTTTGCCAAACCACTGCCGAGGGGCGACCCCGTTTTGAAAAACTTTTTTCAAATCACTTTTGATGTTACCTGTACCAGGGCTCGAACCATGGACCTTCGGTGTGGTAGGCCGGCAACACTACCTTCACACCACGGCGGCCGCCGACTAGGCAGGATATTAATCATTCGTCGGAATCAGCAAGAAAGGGAGCAATACAACTCATAGCTCCCATACAATCGATAGTTCCAATAAAGGGGGGTTGGGCTATGTATCTTTAAATTATCAGTTTTGCAGAGTTTTTACTAATTGTGAGTAAGGATCGGACACTTAAAACCGTGATGCGTATTCATGAAAGGTATAAAGTCTTCGGTACAGTCGAAGACAGCCCTTTCCTTACTTGTTTTATTTTATTTTATTCAATTTTATTTTATCTTAAAATTTTAAATTTATTTTTATTTTATTTTATTGAATTTAATTTAATTTGATTTAATTTAATTTTATTCAATTTAATTTAATATAACTTAATTTAATTTAATTAACTATTCTGCAATAAGCTGGAACGGTCTAATGTTCGCTAGTGCAAGAAACACAACACACACTTTTTCTCCACTTATTCCCGACGTTTCGCCAATCTCCTTGGCATCTTCAGGGGGATCTTTATTTGTATACAAAAAGACATTGCAAATGAAAAATATTATTTTAAAAATCAAATAACATATTTGGTAGGGATAAAAAACTCAAATAAAATAGTTAACAATCACATTAACAAAAACAAAAACAAACGTTTAGCAATTACTTTATCAGTACCATGCATGTTTGGTACAATTGTACAACTGATTGTTTATACTCGTAAACAATCAACTTAAAAAACGATCAGCAAATAAATATAATTTACTTAATTTAATATAATTCTATTTAATTTAACTCAATTTAATATTATTTTGCTTTATTTTATTTTTGTTTACGTTATTTAATTTAATTTTATTATATCTTATTTTACTTTTTTTCATTTTTTAGTTTATTTTATTTTATTTTAAATTTTTAGTCTGACGAGAAATCGTGGCTGTTTTCGAAATAGTGCTATAACTATAGCCTGTATATGTTTGTTGCTTTCAATTTTTCCTCTAATCAAAAATAATAATAATAATTAACCAAGAATTATTATCAACTGGTCTTGAGCTCGTTAAACTTACGAAAATATGTACAAATTAACAGACCATAAAAGCAAGAACAAAAAATAAATTTTTTTTATTATTTTATTTTATTTTGATTGTTGTTGGAGCAAAGCTCGAATTTTTTATGTTTTGTTTGTTAATTGTTATTAGAGGAAAAATTACAACGTTATGCACAGCGATGGTATGGGATGACATATTATTATTTTATTTTATTTAATTTTTTAAATTAATTTTTATATTACTTAATTTAATCTAATTAAATTAATTGTTAGTATCTAAATTATTGAATCATTTCGATTCCTGCTGTGCTACTTATTAAATTCTGATATTATTTTGACAATTTTCTATAACAAATGACTATAATAACTATTATGAAAAAGGTTTAAATGTGCCATTAAACAACAATCAATAATGGTTTTGGCGAAACTTGAACTTAAAGTGCTTAAAACGTTTGCCCTAATTTCCACCAAAAAATATGTTGATCTTATTCGGACCCCCGCTGTTAACCACAACATCCGGTATAGACCATATCAACCTAAGGGACTCGATAAAGTCGTTGATACAATGCTAGAGCTATTTTCATTTCTTTCATATTTCAAGACTTTACTCAGGTTGGTTACAGCAAGTCCACATGGCAGAATAACGGTCCATTGTACTCCACTAAAGCATTATTAATAATTTCTACCAAAAAAGTTAATTATACTATCTGCTATTATTCCATACATCCACAATCAAATCTGTAAAACAACTTAAACGACAAAAATTAGACGACGTCACACATCAATCAAAATTATCAAAATCACTTCAAAATTTAGCCAGCAGCGGAAAGCATGCGGCTGGAGGGACAAACGGCAACTGTGCGCCAAATGTGCATGAATAATGCAAGATAAATAAGAGATACTAAAACTAATATTTTGTGTTTAAAAAATAAAGAGAAAAAAACTTAAAATGGACGAAGCACAATTCTTTCAATTTGTCCTGCACTTAAATTGGAAACTAAATATACAGGATATTCTATACAATCCTTTTTAGCATATTTTGTTTTATCTTCTTTTCATATTTATGGAAAATTTGATTTTAGAAACGTTTTGCACGAAAATAAATCTGATAATATAAGCCCAACCAATGCTTATGGCTTACCTGCAAGGATGCACAGCTATGGCAAGTGGCAAGCGCTCTAACTCATATTCCTGCCAAACAGGATATTCATATCAGCAATGACAGGACAGAGTGGAAAAAAATAATATATAGAAAATTCACAAAATTGTCCATCAAAGATCTAAGTGAAACTAAACAGTGCATGAGTAAAGCGCTGAGGAAAGTGGCGTTATATTATATGCACCACAACGTTGACAGGAAGATTATTATATTGCAGGACATGAGAAAATATTTTTGACGGTAAAAAAAAAATTTAAGCATCATTTCATGTATCTTGAACATCAAAAATGCAGCATGTCCCATGTCGTTTGTTAGCGAGGTACCAAACAAATTTGAAAAAAAGAAAGCAGAAAATAAAAAACTGTTGTCAACGAAATAAGAAATTGATAAGCAAGGAGTGGTCTGACAAAGCACTTTACAGTGGACTGATGTACATAAATGTTTAAAAGCTTACAAGTGTAGTGAGCTTATGTACTATGTGCAGTAAGCATTAGCGCTTGTCCAAAAATCATTTCTATAAATGGTTTTAAAAATAGCTTAAGGTAGCCCTACAAAAGTTGTGGTTAGTCTAGGATCAGTCCGGGATGAGTCGTAAGGGAGCACGCGACCAATGCCAGTTTTGATCTCTTTGTATTGGTTGAAGTGATCCTTTTTGTTTTGAGCATGTCCTACGAAGAGACTAATTGGTTCCTTTCATACCCAAAAGGGTAGTGGCGGACAGATTCCTTTTATTCCCCTACGGAGACGGCCGAACAAGTTTACTTTCGACACCTAAAAGCAGGCCACAGAAATTAAAATCGACTTATCCCAACTATGCCTATAGCGAAATAGTTGGGATCAGTTGAAGCCCACTGTAGACGAAAGGTATTGATCCCGGATCACTCTCTTTAGAGATCAGTCCCACTATTTTTTACAGGGTAAGCATAAAGCAAACCTACAAAAAAACTTCAGGAACTAGTTTTTGCAAATTATCTAACTTTCCAAGTATCATGCAAGTGTTTCCCAAAAACGAAAAGAAAAAGTATTTGTAGATATGTTTTACTATAAATGGCTAACGTCTGCCGTGGTATATTGGGAGCGTCCTAGCGAATTAAACCTAAAAGTTCCTGGTTCAAGTACCAAGACAGATTGCTTCTAAAGTGGTTTAAAAATAGTTTTTAAAACGGGGTGGCCCCTCGGCAATCGTCGGAAAATCTCCGAACGTGTTTCTACCATAGAAAAGTTTATCAGTAAGAATTCATCTGTACCCTAGCGGCTTCAATAGGGTTGGACCAGAGTAAAATTCGTGTTAGCATAGTCGGCTCAGTTGAGTAGATAAATAGATGGTTAGTGTCATGGGGGACACGCCGCTTGCCGGGCAGACATTTGGCTTGTCAATTTTCAGTCTAGATAGGTAAGAGTATAATCTGTTAAAATATCCAGAACAAAGTTTTTCCAGCATGAGTCGTATATCCGTATGCAGTTTGCGTTCTTCTTCGTCAAGGAGTGGATGATGTGCCTAAATTATGGCATGCACTGGGCGAGAGCTGACAAAGAAGTTTACCGACTATGTGTGGATGAGGTTGAGGGCCTGTCGCTGCACCTTTGGATCAAACGGCGAAAATATGTGATGCCGGATCTCATCATATTGCTTACGGAGGCTTATTCTCCTGGCAGGCGGAATTTCGTCGAGCAGACGCCTGTTCGGGTGTTGCGGTTTGTAACAGTTGAACAGGAATTGCCTGGTCAACATCTCGCTATACTCTTTAACTCCAAACATTTGGCCTCGCTATGTAGGTGGTGTTCAGGTGGCATAAGAAGGCATGCGTGGCCTGCAACTTCATCCAATGTGTGTCTGCTAGCCCCGGCCACCATATAGGCGTCCCGTAGCTCAGAACCGACTGGCCAATTGCCTTGTACGTTGCCAACAACGTTTCTTTGTCGTGCAGTCATCGGCATAAGATACGACTGCGACACCCTCTGGTGGGGAGAGGAGCCTCGAAATTTAGTAATTAAATCAAAGCGGGGATAGGACACCACCCTGTGGCACACCTTGTTTTATTATACGTGGTTTTGATCGTTCTGCTGTGAATTCCACGGATGATTGCCGACCACTCAGAGAATTGGCGGTCACTTTAGCCAGGGGGGAAGAGTAGACTCTTCAAGGTCATTAATAAGTTGCGCGTTATTGACCGTGCCGAAAGCTTTCGACAGGTCAAGCGCAACCAGTACAGTCCTGTCATTAGGACGATTTTGGTTGAGACCGACATTTATTTTTAGTGGTGATGGCGTTTAGCGCGGTGGTCGTGCTTATTCATTTTACGGAAACCATGCTGATGTTCGGCGAGCCGCAAGTTAGCGCTGTAGTAAGGCCTTCAGTACTGGAGAAAGGACCGATATCGGTCGATACGACTCCCTCACGTTAGATGGTTTGCTAGGTTTTAGTACTGGCACCACTTTTGCCTGTTTCCATTTTTCTGGAATGGTAAAGTTGATCATGGAGAGATTGAAGACAGTTGTTAGATATCTTGTCTACGAGATGTTATAACATCAGCATGGATATTCCGTCTGGGCCAATGGATTTAGAGCCTTTAGACCTCCGAATCTCCTCCTAAATCTCTGTCATGGTGTAGGCAATGGGCGCTTGACTATTTTTACCTTTGGGTGCTTCCCTTCGGATTTCCTTGTCCACCGGAGAGTGCAATACAAATTGCCTGCAAAAAGCGCTTGCGCATCTCTTTGATGAAGACTGTTTTCCCTATTCGTAATGACTTGTAATATCCAGTGTTACCGAACTTGCGAAGCTCCACTGAAACTACAGTTTTTAGCTCTAAAACCTAAAGGCAAGTTATAGCCTTTTAATTAAGCCTGATTCATAAATATATATCGTCGGTGACACTGCAAAAGCGCGTAACTCACAAATGCAAAACCGCGTAGGTGATATCTCAGTTTGGCTGTTTTTCAACTACAAATGGCTTAATTTAACATTAGTAATGACTTTATGGGAAAAGTTCCCATCAAAAGAGATTGCTTCAATTATTTTCCAAACCAACATGCAGTTTTCTTAAGAATAAATAAAAAAATCTTAATGGCAGGGGACTATGAAATTTTGGACATACGCGGTTTTGCAGCGTCACCGAAGATATGTATTTTTTTTAAAGAAGCTGCTGGAAACACTTTTCAAATCGATTGTAGAAATATTTCTACCAATACTTCAATATCTTCAATAAAAGATTTGTGAAACCCCGCTAAAACGGGAAATAGCCTTGACCACCACAGAACCACATTGATGGAATGAGCCAAAAAACCAAAGCAAACATGATTACACACAAATACATAAAGATAAATCGATGGTTGCATATTTTTAAAATATGTATTCCTAATATAAGAAAAGAGAAAAAACTTAGCCGTGAAGAACTATGACTATCGCATGGTCGGCGCCCAAGCATTGTTGAGCGAATTGCGGGAGATGAGACTAAAGCTGAGGTGGTCGTTGAAATTCTACTCGTATGTCGTGCAGCGGCAAAATAGCTTGAAATGGTGATTGAGTTTGGCAACACACACACAATCCGCAAACTCGCCCTAGGGTTAATATTGTCTACGTGTACGCAATGAAATTGGACAGGGTCTCACTAAAGGACAATGTAGGAAGGCGCTTTGTATGGAAATAAGAGCCTAACGGCTGCCGGTCAAGCGGAGGAGGCCTCAACATCATCTGGCTGTCCAATGCTGCCGTCTGCAGAGATGGCTTGCTTACGATGAAAATGGCTGCTGCAAATAACATTGCACTAAAAACAAAATAAGCTTCTCTGAGCAGCTCTACAAATGACGGCTCTGCAATAGACAGGCCAAAAAAAAATGTTTTTCTTTAAATTAGATGGATATTATTTTTCAAAATAAAGACAGCAATGCAGCAAAAGACCCAGACCTTATAATTAATTTTTAGTGGTTTATGATTAGTTTTGTTGGATTTTTTTGCTTAAAACTGCTCCCCCTTTGAAGTAAAAAAATTTAGCTTCGCGTGGGAAAATAAATACCCTACACAAAAGTTCTAAATAAAAATTTTCTTCAACTGGGCCGTTCCCGAGTACACACGATTTAAGCATTGGTTAGGTTTTCTGATTCCATGTTTTTGCTTTGGAAATGCGTCAAATACGTGCAAATCAACAAAGATAAAAAATATATGTAAAGAGATTTGAATGCCGAATACGGCGTCATATTTTATAAAGGGGTTCGTCCCTTGCCCACAAAAGCAATCGCTAGTGCCTCGTTTTCGATTTTTGAAGTTAGGGCCTTATCACGGCCCATTGAGAAATTTCAAACTGAAGACGTGAAATTAAACTAGAAAGGAGAGCGCTGTGTTGGGCTGGGCAGACAAACGGACAGATAGACAGCATGGCTGTATCGTCTCAGCTCCTCACCCTGATCATTTCATTATACGGGTGGCGCAAAAGTAATCCTCCTATCAGAAAATGCTATAAATTTTGCGATTGGCCCCTAAAGTCAGTTCTGTTGTGACATTTGTGTAGTAAACACATGCGAAATACACGTTAATAAACAATGTTACGCTACACTGCTCCAGAACGCGGAATATTGCTGACTATTTATTTGACCAATAATCGGTCGGGGGCAAACGGTTACTGTGAATGGTGAGCGCTACAGAGCAATGATCAACGAGTTCTTTTTGCCGCAACTTTATGAATTGGGATTGGAAAACATGTGGTTCCAACAAGACGGTGCAACAGCACACACTGCACGTGCCACAACCGATATGCTGAACATCGGAAGCTTACTTTTGCGCCACCTTGTACTTATTGGTGGGTCTATCTCTTCTTCTTCTCATACAAGGGACCAAAGTTGTAATACCATTTCATGTTCATGAAAGGTATAAAGAAACCATAGCAACATTTTACTTTGAAACAACCGGTCTATAAAATTAATATTAAATACGGAAAATTGTACTATATTTTCAAAATAATTATTTCCAATATAATTAAAACAAAATTTTTTTTGGGTCCAGTCTAATATACACTATGTGCGATTAAATATAAAAATTGTATAAGTATGTGAGCCGGTGTATGATTGAAAAGCAACAAGAGGCCCTGTACAACCCCTCACTCCCGCAGTTAGAGCTTGAATCCTTTCATATGCACATTGGAGGTACATACAGACAATATGCGCTGAGGTGTTGCTATGTGCGGTGGCATATTCCAGTGCGCGACTCAAGCACTGACGTTTTCGCGACGTCGTACCTAGTCACTCGTATGTAAATTAATACAAATACACGTACAAGCGCCTTCCTCCTTTGGTTGCAAAATCTCTGTAGAAGGAAAGGTGTCGAAATGACGTCCTGGCTAGTACTGTGGACAGCACAACAGTATAACGCGAATTATGAATAGAGTTTGCTGTTGCTGCTATATTGGTGCATAATCGCCCCTGACAGAGTCGTGCCCTTACTACATCCACCACTGTACAAGCGAAGTAACGTTCCGTTGGTCCAGCTTACAATAAGACAAATGCAGAAATGCAAAAGAAGCAGTACAACAACAAAGAAAAAAAAAACCAATCATACACACATTTTCCATACAAAAGAGCATGCCAAGGGGTGTATGGGTGCTCTCCAACAACTGACAGTCACCCTTACTTCGAGATGATTGCTGTTGTCCAGCACATGTGTTTGGTAAAACAACAATGCACTTTACTGAGGTGTGTATTAGGGATGCTGGAACTGTGACGAACTTTTAATACCGAAGTCAGGTGTGTTTGAGGTTATATGTAAGTTACCTTGAGAAAGACCACTAAAACGTAGAACTTTGATCGTCAAAAGATGGCTAACTCTTCCACTTTGCACTGTTGTTCCTATCGGATATAATGCCTCTCACTTCTCATTATCCATCTCTCCTTCCTTACTTAAGGAGGGGTAACATGACCTAGAAGGTCCACTGGTCATACCAAATCGCTACCACGACAGTCGGGCATATCCCGCCAAGGGCTGTCAGTTCGACAGCACTCCCCAAAACCTTCGGGGAGTGTTTTTGTCATTACAACAACAACAACAACTTCTATTTAAAAAAAACTTGAGGCCTAAAGACGTGACTGTTAGATACTTTCTGACCAGAATAATAGCCGAAAATACTACCGAAAATCCGACGTGTGACGGAATGTTTCAAGAACGGGCGCCTGTAAAGGAAATCATGCCTACCTCCACATTGGAACTCAAGCGTGCGTTACCCAATTAGCAAAAAAATACAACGGAATCAGTTTCCTTATAGTCGTGAAGACCTGATTGCGCCTTATCAAAGCGGCTTGTTAGGTAGGCGTCTTTTAAAGTCAGCGTTAACGGAGAATATAATGGCACCCGATACTGAATTGAGAGGTACTGTTGCCATTAATTTCTGCCTGACTGATCTTATCTGTCCAGATGCATGGCAAGATGAGCTTGCCGTTAAAGTGTTGGAGAGAAAAGTGTTCCTTCTCCAGATGAAAACGTAGAATTTTAGCAATGAGAGGTGGAAGCAGATATGAGCACAGTGCAGCGGATCAAAACCGAAAGACTCCGGTAGCTTGGTCATGTTATGCGAATGAACAAAGAAACTCTGGATCAGAAGGTTTTTCTATCGAGGGAAAGTCCTCAATTAAAATAGAAAAAACAAGGTGTAGGATGACTTAACCTCGCTTGGTGTTTCCAATTGGCGTCGGTTAACGCTAAAAATCAATAACTGACTTGCTTTGATCTACAACGGACAAAATCGCCTAGGCGGTGATGATGAATTATGAACTGTGCCATCAAATGGCTTTGATTGAGGAAGATATACTTATTTTGGGGACCACGGCTTTAAGCTAACCTAGCTTCAAATAGCGTTAAACAAATATCCCGAAACCACAAAATTTCGGCATTAACAACGCCTTCGTACGTATTCGTCTGCTTCAACAGAATTTTACAACTTTTACGAACATTTTTTTCTAGCACGATTTTGTGCGAATTTTTATTTCTTTAATCTATATACTTTTTCTTGTTTTGCATAAAGTTTTATTGTTCCAAATATCTTTTTACTCTAACAAAGTTTTTTGGCTGACTACAAGCATGCTTACATACATACTCACCACATACCACAAAATACTACAATATCAATATGTGTTCTTGATATAAATATTTTTTTGTTTTATTTACCATTACGCTTTTGATTTGATTCATAAGTTTTGTTTTTTATATTTTCATTCACTTTTCGATTTGATTCTGTTGTCCAGGCATTTCCTTCCTGCGCGCATGCAAATGATGTTTAGACCGCCGCATCACAGCACTTGGACTCATACTTTTGAGAAATAATATCTATGTATGCGTTGGTGTATGGCCATGTGTGTGTTGTTGTCGTACCAAATATCCTTTGCCATCTAAGCCACGGCGATTGCACGACCATCGTCATCATATGTGTTGTCTGTGAAGGAAATTTATGCTGCACTCATTGAAAAGCTGGTCCTCGTAGCATCTATCCCCTTCACCCCCCAACCAGTTAACGTTATTTATCAATCCACTATTGGCAATGGCACTGAAAATAATAAAAATTGAAAATTTGCAGACATTCAAACGAAGAGAAGATTTCCAGTGGGCTAAGAGGGCGTGCAGTGCAATTGTAGCCCCGCAAAGAGTTGGGCGCTTATGATATATGAACTTTTGTTGTCTGCGCTTATTATATTGATTCAATTTTTTGCCTGCATATTACTTGAAAAATATTTTGCGCGCTTCTCATTTTGTTAATTTTTATTATCTTGTTTTTTTCTTTTTTCTAATTTTTTCTCTATGTGGTTTCACTTCAACCTCATACTCATCAAGAGCAGCTAACTCATTCCCATATACACCTTAGACCAAGCTCTATGCTTCATACCTGCTATCTACTAAGACTTAGCATCTGCATATAGTACCGTTATGACGGCTATGACTGCTGCTGTGCCAATACTCACTTGTTCGTTTGTCCACGGAGAATTGATGCATAGTGTCTGATGTCTGAAGTAGTTTTTACCACAGCGCTCAACGTCTATTTGCAAATTAAAGTTGAAGCTTAAATTAAAATCGATTGATTGAGACTTTTTTAGTACTCGATATTAATGATATTAAAGCGAAAATATTTGTTGAAGCAAAGCAGCTAACCTTTTGGTACGATTTCTCTAGTTCAAGTTTTAAAATAACTAATTCCTGCCGCAATAGGACATAGGTGTATTTTTAAAGAGAAAGACAGAGTGAGACGAAGAAACAGAGCTACATGAAGATAAAAAGAAAATTAATTCTAAAAAGAAAATATTTAGCAGCACGAATTTGAATGAAAAGAGGATAGGAGAGAAGATGGAGAGCTGTAAAAGGAAGAAGTAGAGAAAGAGGAAGTAGTAGAGAAAATGTAATCGAAGCAGGAATAATAATTAGAATGGTAGTAGGAATAAGTTAGAAATAGAAATAGCAAAAGAGCGAGGCATATGCGAAAGGAGAACCGTAAGGAAGAGGAGAAAGAAGAAGAGAAAGATGATGGAGTTATAAGGACAGAGAAAAGAGAGACGAAAATCGCAGTTAGCATAATTTTCGGGCATTTGAAACTGCTAAGAAGACGGTAAGAACAATATATATGGTGGTGGCTATCTTTTGGAATTTCCATAAATATGCTCCATCCGAGCGTAGAAAAAAGGCCTCTGAGGCACTCTAAAATGCAGATATAAACGTTTGTTAAACAATGGAGTCTGATTCTAGAGTATAAGGCATGTTTTTTTAAAAAGAATTCTACACGGCAAAAAATGTGGACCTAAATTTTAAACCATTCGTCGGTTTAAGCAATTTTTAAACGTTTTTGTAATAAATACAATAACTCTACCCCTTTTCGAGATCCTCACCAAAAGTCATATACTAGCTTTATGAGATAGTGGTCAAGATGATAATCTTCTATGGAGTGCTTGTCTGTTGGATCGTGGCTAGTATATGTATTGCGAGTTGCTCTGCCCGGCTTCGGTTTTATCCCCGAGAGAACACACAACTGTTTGCTCACATTGCTATTTCCAATACCGTGACTGCCCCGAGAGAGGAATGAGTCCCTACTCTTTTGGGTCAGTACACCGTTGAACTGGTTCGCGGATGGAGCGAAGTTGGAAGGGGAAGAGGGAAGTTTTCAGTCAGGAGCTTTAGTTAAGACACTAGTACAAGCTGGCTGATCAATATAGTGCCTTCCAAGACGGAGGAGTTGCAATCGAGGATTCAGTGTATGTAATGCTATCCAGTGCTACAAGGGCTAGCGAACTAAATGTTTACCGAAGGTGCTTTAAGGCTCTGTGGTCAATCGTGGGGGTGTAAGGGCATGCCTCACCTCTCCTGTCATTACCTCAAACAATTGAATTACCATCATCTTGGCCCCCGGGCATAGGTGACTCCCGAACATCTGTTGCACCGGTCTCTTACCTCGATTGGGTACTTGCGAACTGGAAGTGGTAAACTGTAGAGAATTCTGCGTCCAGCTGCCCACCTGTAGTGTGCTCTTAAATGCGGGGGCCACAAGACACCTGAAACAGCGCTGGGCGTATGTTAGATATTGTTTCTTTCTTAGTAAACCCGTAAGAATGTACTTGCTTTATGATCATAATAGTCTTTGCATTTGTGACTGATTTGTTTTAATTTCATTTTGTTCCATTATTATTGAGAGTGGAGTGAGGGTCAAGAACTCTGCCGGGTAAGATCCTTAAATGAGATGTGTGTGTGTATACAAAACTATCGAAATTGGAAATATGATTTTGAATATTTAACGGTATGTTTTTGAAATCAATTGTAGTTGGAGTAAAGAACGAGACATATCATCATCAAGGGTCTGACTATGCAACAATAAGGAACGATAATGGAGGAAGGACTAAATAACTCCCTAAAATCATACCGGGTATTTTCGGAGATCATTGGGTTCACTAACGCTCATTTACGCCTATCAATCGGCGATCTGGAGGGCACTGTACAATCGGAGTACAAACGCTGCTCTTCAAGTCAATTTTCACTATGTACACCGGACCTAAGTGCCGGGATGGCTCCACTCAACAAAGAGCTGATAATTTAGGGTAAGCCTCTTTGACCCAGCAAGTCGTGGTAGTATTACTATAATTACAACAACAACACTCAACATATTGGAAACCCGTTTTTGCTGCAGGTGCATTACTAATTATGAGGTGGAATCGTCGAGTAACTTCCTTCGCTTTTGCTAGAACTATGCGGATGTACTTCGGCCTTGGCTTGCACGGGAATCAAAGACGTCACCTTGAGGTTCATGTGACATCCCAACGGGCATTTTATTATACTGTCCATGTGAGCATCTCATATCTTACATATACAAATGGCGACTTGACGCTAATTGTAGTCAGAGGGGGCTGGCAATAGCAGCCACCAGTCACATAGACAAGACAGTGCGACAGCAGAAAACTCCCATTAAAACAAAATGCATGGCTTACCTTCTGGCAGACTTAGATATTTGGAACCACTTATAGGGCTGTATATCAACCTATCAAAACATTTCTGAAAATTCTTTTGAGCCTATTACGATTTTTCTTAGGGAAGGTTTAAATAAAGTTATTTGTTTTGCTAAAGCTTTGCTTTCTTCGAAAGCGGTGCCGTCATAGGGCGCAAAATTGCGTTGGAGGACGTTGTCAAAAATACTGCAATGTAGAAGCAATCACGTGGAAACTAAAGAGACGGTGAAGTCCACCGTAACGTAATATGAGACCTGTTAATTATTTTCTTGAGAATCCATTTAATTTGATTACCATTATTTTCAATTTTTATTGATTATTTTCCAATAAATTAAAAAAATTATTTTAAAAATCATGATTTTTCATGATGATTAAAAAATATAAAAAGTTATCAAAAAAAAGTGGTTTTGAAGACTTTTGATTATTTTTATCTTTTTTTTATTTTTATTTATTTATTTTTGATTTTTTCAGCATTGTTGTAGAAGCACATAAATATACTCGTACACAACTCTTTTTGATTATTTTTAATTTTGTTTTAATTTTTTTTTTTCTAAGCGTTATCAATTAATAATTGTCTTTTCTTGAAAACCAATTAAAATAATCATTTCAATTAAAAAAAGCCGTCTTTTTAATTGATTACTAATTACTAATCAAATTTAGCAGGTCTGCGTAACGTTTTTTCTCACCATCCTTGTTATACACGGGGAGAATTCTATCAAATACTTTAAATCTTTTTACAAAAAAGGAAAACAAGACAAAATAAATTTTATAAAAATATGGAAAAAATATTAAAACGCAATCGTTCGAATAGCTTAAGCCGAGCCGATCTCATACAATTTACTCAGTTTACAACAAAGCGGTGCCGTTAATTACGGTAGGCACAGCTGTCGTTATTTAGCGGCCGTGATATTGCGGCAGCGTTATCCGAGCAAACCAAATCTAAAGAATTGAGGCAGAATTTGTATTTTTGTAATTTTTTTTTTGAATTGCTGAACAAATTTGGTTGGTCTAAAACCGTTAAAAATATTCAAAAATTGTGCCGTAATTTTTTACGAATTCTTTCAATCTAATACAAGAAGTTTTCGAGTTCGATGCCTGGCTAATCATCTGAAATAACAAACCTATACGAATTATTCTGACGAGAAATCGTGACTGTTTTCGAAATAGTACTATAACTATAGCCTGTGTATATTTGTAGCTTTTTAAATTTTCCATTAAAATAAAATTAACAAGTAGTTAAGTAACATTTGTATATATTCAAATAATCTTGTGCTCGTTGAAGTTACAAAAAGGAAATGTATTTACAGTTTTTTGAAAACTAACAGTTTTTTTTCAATTGCTGACTTCTGATTGGCTTCCTAAGGGACACATTACAGTTTATGGAGTACCTTTAAACCAATTTTGTTCCTTGGAGCTACACCACTTGATCAATTATTTATTTGAAGATTGAATTTTTTGCTATTGTTCTAGTTCTATCTCTGCTAAGAGAAAAAAAACTATACCAAATATTCAACAGACCCTAATGTTAACCCAATTATGTTCAGTTATCTAATGTTCACAATAACTAAAATTAAGTAAAGCGTACCATACCGTACCATATAACAACCGTTTGAACGAAGAATGTGACAAAGAAGTCCCGTAACAATCAGAACAAGTTCAAAACGAGCGCCAAACCGATTGCTTAGCATCAAATCTTCACCCAATTGTCACAAATGCTGCAAGCAACACAAACTCTGACCCTAAAAATATTCCTTGGCACATTGTAAAGCGGAAAATGTTTCCTTCATTGCCTGCCCAAACAAAATATTTGAGTTAAGGAGCACGGCGACGTTGTGAACTCCGACAAGGGCATGGAAACTTGTGGAAAGCACAAGAAGCTACAAACAGACACCCAAACACAGAGATCAAAGTAGACATCAGGAAGTTACACAAAGACGTGCGACATCAACAAGAGCACATTGTGCAACAACAACAACAAAAAATACAGTAAAGGTATTACATAGGGTATTCCCCAAGAATGTCTGCAAGTTGCAAATTAACACGCTAACGCCCACATTTATGTATGACTCTCCCAATCTTACACAAAGGACAACAACGTATTATCATCGACTCCCTTTTGGCTAAAACAGCATCCCTGCCACTTCAAGATAAGATAGACAATCAGAAAATCCACTTAAACAAAAAGTGCTGGAAATATTTCCTGCAACTCCGCCCCAAATATCCTGCCACATTTACTTCAAAGCCAAAGTCAAAGCAAAATGGCAAAGAGACAAACGAGAAGAAGGTAATAATGATATGTATGTTTACAAGTGGAAAACGGCAAGAGGATGGCCAAGATCCATATATTAAACTTGAAGGGTGGATAAGGCGACATTCGTTGGTAGAAGGGGTAGCAGATTTTGACTCAAGTAAAACGGAAATATAGCACAGTAATTGTGTCGACGATGTTCGAGTAAGGTAAGTGGAAGAAGCGGTAGTAGCTGAAGAAGGGAGCACAAGACTGCAAGGTCGTTTAATGCTGTCTGCTTGACCAACAGACTGAAGTCAAAGTTCAAGTGCGCTGCGTATGGTAAATGGTAGCAAGTGAAGATGCTAAATTGTGCTGAGAGACAGTACAGACAGGCGTTGGCTCGTAATGCAGTAATTGCTGAATGAAGAAGCTGTTGAGGATTCGAATGGGAAGTAAGCAATGTCCTTGACACAATTGTGGTTAACCACAAACAATGTACAACAAAAGAACAAATAAACGTAGAAATGTTTATGTGTCTGCAAGAAGCAATGCACTGGAGTAGGGGAGGCAAGAAGTTGTCATAAACACCTGTGCACTGATATGTCTGTGGCTTTTCAAGGAGCAGCATATTAGCTAAGGATTGCAGGAACATACAACCATACTTGGACAATTAATATACATAGATGCTTTGGTCGTATTTGTAAGTATGGCAATTTACCAGGTTTTGTATTTGAGGAGTGAATGCAATGGAAGAAGAAGAAGTTAGGAACAAGAAGTGAGAAAGAAGATATTAAGTACAATGCAGTGAAATGAGGATGGATATAAATGAGAAAAAATGAGTAGAAGCAGGAAATAGCAAAGACGCTTTTTTAGGATTTTATACTATTTACAGAACGGGAGACCTTCGCTTTAAGTTAAATTCACCATTTCAATCATTTTATGAATTTCTTACACCAATTGACCTGTTGTTTTTTATGACCGCAGGCACAAGAATAATCCTTTTTTTTTTTTAAAAGGGTTTCTCATATATGCAGTTAGGAAGCTGCCAGACTTCTGCATCATAACCTTTAGACTATCAGAACGATAGTTTTTTGTCAGCTAAACTACTATTTCAATTCATTTTATTCACCCCATTCCGCAAGCACCGACATCTGCCGACATTTTTATTGATAATGGTCGATTTTCGTTTTTATGTGTGCATTTTTGACACTCCGAATGTGCTCCTCGGTTTTGTTTATTTCAAGGATGCATCGTAACTACAAGGTGGCGCAAAAGTAAGCTTCCGATGTTCAGCATATCGGTTGTGGCACGTGCAGTGTGTGCTGTTGCACCGTCTTGTTGGAACCACATGTTTTCCAATCCCAATTCATCAAGTTGCGGCAAAAAGAACTCGTTGATCATTGCTCTGTAGCGCTCATCATTCACAGTAACCGTTTGGCCCCGACCAAATAAATAGTCAGCAATATTCCGCGTTCTGGAGCAGTGTAGCGTAACATTGTTTATTAGCGTGTATTTCGCATGTGTTTACTACACAAATGTCAAAACAGAACTGACTTTAGGGGCCAATCGCAAAATTTTTAGCATTTTCTGATAGGAGGATTACTTTTGCGCCACCTTGTATAATATTATAGCTTACTGAAAAAGACCAATCGTTTCTGTTGAAACGACTCAGTTTTTTTATCGTTTAGGCAATTATTAAAACCAATTTGTAGGGAAAAATTCAAATCGGCACACCACAAATTGGAAGAGAAGCTTGGCGCAAAAATCTCTTAGGAGGTTTATGATGATATACCTGTTGTATATCGCGCCATAGAGATAAATAGAATTATTAAAATAATTTCTTTGTGCTAAAAACGATAATGAAATTATCAAAATAGTAACATTTCATTGATTAACGTAAACGATACATAGTTGATAACGTTAAAACACTAAGGGCCGGTTTCACCAACGCGACTAAGACTAAAACTAAGTCGTGACTTAAGTTAGCACAGATTCGAGACTGACTTAATTTTGGGTTTCACCAACTAAGCGACTTAAATAATTTTGAGCACAACAACCCGATCAGCTGTTTTATGCATAGTAGTATTTTTTAATACCAGACAACTCTACGCATCCCAATACCCCAGTGCGAAATGGGCATGTATGGCCATACAAGAAGGAATGTATTGATCTTACACCCATTTCTCTTTAGTTGGAAGGTTCTAAAATTAGCGCTTAATTGAAAACGATAGTTTCGTAATGGTTGCATGCTAGAAAACAAGCGTTCACATGCATCTACGCTTACCTTGTTAAAGTCAAGCATGGTGAAGTTTCCGACTGGGGCGTTGCACAAAACAAATTAGCAACATTACTGACATTTAGGTTTTGAACCACAGCAACACTGCTTAGTCGAGAATAAGTCAGCTGGCAAGTTGACTAAGTTGTGACTTAGCTAAGTTACGTGGTGAAACTGAAAAAGTGAAAATCGCTACTTAACTAAGCTAAGTCTAGTTGGTGAAACCGGACCTAAAACTTTATGTGGTTGTTCTGCTGGCAATGTCGTCACGAACAGTCGGCCGAATGACATACATACAAACTTAACATACGAAAGAAAAGTAAACATTAGAGTTTTGGAATGCGTTAGTTTGGGTAAGTTTTTCATTAAATTCTAACTTTTTAATAATATAAATAACTATATGATCTACTTATTTGCAAAATATAATTCCCGTGGTAATTTTTCAATACTCAAAAATCAGGTGTGTATTTGCACGAATTGATTTGATTTAACCGAGAGCTATGAATGCGTCTCTTGAAGGTATTGCCAGCACAGTTTGAGACATTTTCGTTGATGTATTTCGTTGCAACGTTATCGGTTACATTTTGATAATTTATGGCGTTTTCTTGTCTAGAAAAAGTGTTACCCTGTTGGTTATTCTCAGCTCTCTCTCCGTCAGGTTTTTTTGCTCCCTTAAAAAATACCTTCTTATGATTGAACAGGACGCCACTATCTACAAAATCAGCCATTTGGCAGAGCGTCAGGTTACCTACCCAAGAGATTAAATTTGAGAATTACCGAAACAAAATTATTTTGATAATTTTATTTTGTGAATTAACGAAAAGAAATAGAATCGTTTCGTTTGTTGAGCATCCCTGGTTTATCTTGTTATTTGAAATTATTTTTCTTGACCTTGCTCTCATTTATAGGAATGAATATAATATTTTTAAATTAGTTCAAAGTAAAAAAAAAATAAGGAATCTTCTTAAAACATAATAGTTAGAGTCATGTATACCTCCCGTCACAGTTATTTCGCCGGTTCAATAATATTGGATATACAGTTGCTTTTGTTGTATCAGTACTTCGCCCTGCCTAACCAGGACGTGCATTATCAAATTTGCCCTCAATATCTTCTAACGGAATTCCTAGGTAACGAGCAATTTCCATAGAGTTGGACCATAGGAGAAGAGTCTGTGGGTTTATTATTAAAAATGGTGGCTGGTACACATCAAGTGTGTGGCCCAACGTTTGGTGTATCTGAGTTTAGTGTGGATAAGTAAGAGTTTAACTAAATATATTATCCAAACCGAAGTGGAGCCAGGGAGACTTACGTTTCCCTAGAAACATAGCGTTCCTCTGCGTGTTCAGTTATTGCCGTTTGACCCTCAGTAAGCTAGAGTTTTGAACCATAAGCTCCTCAAACGCTAGCCGACCACTCAGATATTTGACACTCCATCTTCTTAAGCTAGCGAGAAAAAAGGGTGGTTCCTCAATGTAATTTAGAAGTATCACGTGGTTCACCGGATCTTCTCTATATTTATACCGTCACTTACCTGAGTGCTTGTGGCATTCAGCGCAGTGATGGTGCTGTGCTTTATACGGGTTCCAAGCTGATGATCGGCTAGCCGGAGATCAGTGTAGTACGTGAATAGAACGATCTCTAATGTCGTGGCTACCTACTCTTTTTACTTGGCTTTCCAAGCTTGGGCAGCATTACCACACTTTCCTGTTTCCATATTTCAAGTTTGTTTGTGGTCATGGAGATACCGTCAGGGCCTAGTGCTTTTGAGGACTTCTCATTCTTGATAGCTTCCGCAACCTCTATGGAGATGATATAAAAGGGGATCCGATACGCTCCGTTATAACATCTTCTAGTGGAGAAAGCTTTTCGGCTCACTATAGCCAAAGCATATCAGCGTTCTCAAACAGAACACAATCCCAGATTTTCGGAAAGGCTTTTGCATCCTTAACTTACACCATAAACGTATACCCTATGAAAACAAACCAAGATTTACTTCAATTAATTTTTTTTGCAACAAATATATTCTGAAACTACTTCTATGAACTTAAAATTCTACTTTTAAAGCATGCATTGTCTACTTCCATGCAATTTCTAAAAGTTTGTGTGTTTTTATTTTATCCTTCTTACTTCGGGATAAATCCTTGAACTTTAATTTACTCAAGTAATCATTTAATTCGAAAGTGTTTCTGGTGCCAAATACGATGAGCAAGTGAATGAACATAAGGGTGTTCTAATCAATTATTTTTTTTTTTTCAAAGCTGGTTTTATTGAGCTCGTCAAACTTACAAAATACCTAAAAGGGACAAACAGTAACACCAGTAACAAAATTTAAATCGCACTGAAATTTTTTAAAATATTGTTCATTGCATTCTTTTTAATATAATGACTGAACTCATCTATTTTTGTATGAAAAAATTATAAAAATGCAACACTATTTTTAAAACTTAAAAGTTTTACTTTGTTATACTAGAATTTCATTATCTCTTTACCGACCGTTCTTTTCAAGTTTTATATCCGAACACACCTATAGACAGAAGAATTTTCGTTGACTACTGCTGGTAAATCTGTCAAACTATCAGCTGTTGTGCATTTGACATAGATATTGAAACAAAGGGAACTAAATTTAGAATTTTTCTTTTGGGAAATAATAAAATAAAGAAAAATATCATCTCAAGGCTTTTAAAATTTTCGGCGAACGTAACTAATATATAAAATATTTGATGTATATTTATGACTTTAAATGAGCCCAAGGCTAAGAATAATAATTTTAATTTTTTAATAATGATTTTCCTTTCCTTTCTGTTACCTTAGTTTCTTTTAATTAATATTAGAAGAAAAATTACAAAGAAATGCACAGCGATGCTAGGGGATGACATGTTTCGAAGTGCCCAACTTCTCATCAGACCCCTTCTCGGACACTGGGATACGAACCCAAGTGTCTGCACCAAAGCCGCTGTTAGAGAACTCTAACAACTAAGCTATGATGCCCTGTAGCGTCACGATGCATTTTTCCTCTAACGTGCCATTTGCTTATTCCTTTTATACATTCTTTGGTACATATATTTTTTTTCTTTTAGTTTAGTTTTATATTATTTTAATTAAGTTGATTTTATTTTATTTTTGTTTTGTTATTTTAGTTTATATTACTTAATTTAATTTTATTTAATTTGTTGATTGATATTAGAGAAAAGTTACAACAATATGCACAGCGATGCTATGGGATGGCATGTTTCGAAGTGCCCAACTTCTCATCAGACCTCTTCTTAATTTAATTTAATTTAGTTTAACTTAATTTGATTTAATTTAATTTAGTTTAATTTAATTTAATTTAATTTAATTTAATTTAATTTAATTTAATTTAATTTAATTTAATTTAATTTAATTTAATTTAATTTAATTTAATTTAATTTAATATAATTTAATTTAATTTAATTTAATTTATTTTAATTTAATTTAATTTAATTAATTTAATTTGTTTTATCTTTTTTTTTTATTTTAGTTTATTTTATATTATTTTATATTATTTTACATTGTTTTATTTTATTTTATTTTATTTTATATTATTTGATTTAATTTAATTTAATTTAATTTAATTTAATTTAATTTAATTTAATTTAATTTAATTTAATTTAATTTAATATAATTTAATTTATTTTATAAAGTTCATTTTTTTGTATTTCATTTCACATATATATAAGTAAAAAGATTACGAAAATAAAGTATCGGAGGACAGTTTAAAGTATATGAACGTGCATGTCTTGTCATGCTCAACGGAAGTCTGCATTGATTGAAGAAAATTTGAGCGAAACCTATATAAATTATATTTAATCAATATTCTTTGAGTTTTATTTTTATGCTCGAAAATAGAACTCATGCTTGAGTTTAATTTTATTTTTTTTTTTGATTAAAGTACACCTTATTACTTGAGCAGTATTTTGTTCTTCAATAATAAAAATATAAAATTTTAAGTTTAATGTCTGCAAGTTGCAAATTAACACGCTAACGCCCACATTTATGTATGACTCTCCCAATCTTACACAAAGGACAACAACGTATTATCATCGACTCCCTTTTGGCTAAAACAGCATCCCTGCCACTTCAAGATAAGATAGACAATCAGAAAATCCACTTAAACAAAAAGTGCTGGAAATATTTCCTGCAACTCCGCCCCAAATATCCTGCCACATTTACTTCAAAGCCAAAGTCAAAGCAAAATGGCAAAGAGACAAACGAGAAGAAGGTAATAATGATATGTATGTTTACAAGTGGAAAACGGCAAGAGGATGGCCAAGATCCATATATTAAACTTGAAGGGTGGATAAGGCGACATTCGTTGGTAGAAGGGGTAGCAGATTTTGACTCAAGTAAAACGGAAATATAGCACAGTAATTGTGTCGACGATGTTCGAGTAAGGTAAGTGGAAGAAGCGGTAGTAGCTGAAGAAGGGAGCACAAGACTGCAAGGTCGTTTAATGCTGTCTGCTTGACCAACAGACTGAAGTCAAAGTTCAAGTGCGCTGCGTATGGTAAATGGTAGCAAGTGAAGATGCTAAATTGTGCTGAGAGACAGTACAGACAGGCGTTGGCTCGTAATGCAGTAATTGCTGAATGAAGAAGCTGTTGAGGATTCGAATGGGAAGTAAGCAATGTCCTTGACACAATTGTGGTTAACCACAAACAATGTACAACAAAAGAACAAATAAACGTAGAAATGTTTATGTGTCTGCAAGAAGCAATGCACTGGAGTAGGGGAGGCAAGAAGTTGTCATAAACACCTGTGCACTGATATGTCTGTGGCTTTTCAAGGAGCAGCATATTAGCTAAGGATTGCAGGAACATACAACCATACTTGGACAATTAATATACATAGATGCTTTGGTCGTATTTGTAAGTATGGCAATTTACCAGGTTTTGTATTTGAGGAGTGAATGCAATGGAAGAAGAAGAAGTTAGGAACAAGAAGTGAGAAAGAAGATATTAAGTACAATGCAGTGAAATGAGGATGGATATAAATGAGAAAAAATGAGTAGAAGCAGGAAATAGCAAAGACGCTTTTTTAGGATTTTATACTATTTACAGAACGGGAGACCTTCGCTTTAAGTTAAATTCACCATTTCAATCATTTTATGAATTTCTTACACCAATTGACCTGTTGTTTTTTATGACCGCAGGCACAAGAATAATCCTTTTTTTTTTTTTAAAAGGGTTTCTCATATATGCAGTTAGGAAGCTGCCAGACTTCTGCATCATAACCTTTAGACTATCAGAACGATAGTTTTTTGTCAGCTAAACTACTATTTCAATTCATTTTATTCACCCCATTCCGCAAGCACCGACATCTGCCGACATTTTTATTGATAATGGTCGATTTTCGTTTTTATGTGTGCATTTTTGACACTCCGAATGTGCTCCTCGGTTTTGTTTATTTCAAGGATGCATCGTAACTACAAGGTGGCGCAAAAGTAAGCTTCCGATGTTCAGCATATCGGTTGTGGCACGTGCAGTGTGTGCTGTTGCACCGTCTTGTTGGAACCACATGTTTTCCAATCCCAATTCATCAAGTTGCGGCAAAAAGAACTCGTTGATCATTGCTCTGTAGCGCTCATCATTCACAGTAACCGTTTGGCCCCGACCAAATAAATAGTCAGCAATATTCCGCGTTCTGGAGCAGTGTAGCGTAACATTGTTTATTAGCGTGTATTTCGCATGTGTTTACTACACAAATGTCAAAACAGAACTGACTTTAGGGGCCAATCGCAAAATTTTTAGCATTTTCTGATAGGAGGATTACTTTTGCGCCACCTTGTATAATATTATAGCTTACTGAAAAAGACCAATCGTTTCTGTTGAAACGACTCAGTTTTTTTATCGTTTAGGCAATTATTAAAACCAATTTGTAGGGAAAAATTCAAATCGGCACACCACAAATTGGAAGAGAAGCTTGGCGCAAAAATCTCTTAGGAGGTTTATGATGATATACCTGTTGTATATCGCGCCATAGAGATAAATAGAATTATTAAAATAATTTCTTTGTGCTAAAAACGATAATGAAATTATCAAAATAGTAACATTTCATTGATTAACGTAAACGATACATAGTTGATAACGTTAAAACACTAAGGGCCGGTTTCACCAACGCGACTAAGACTAAAACTAAGTCGTGACTTAAGTTAGCACAGATTCGAGACTGACTTAATTTTGGGTTTCACCAACTAAGCGACTTAAATAATTTTGAGCACAACAACCCGATCAGCTGTTTTATGCATAGTAGTATTTTTTAATACCAGACAACTCTACGCATCCCAATACCCCAGTGCGAAATGGGCATGTATGGCCATACAAGAAGGAATGTATTGATCTTACACCCATTTCTCTTTAGTTGGAAGGTTCTAAAATTAGCGCTTAATTGAAAACGATAGTTTCGTAATGGTTGCATGCTAGAAAACAAGCGTTCACATGCATCTACGCTTACCTTGTTAAAGTCAAGCATGGTGAAGTTTCCGACTGGGGCGTTGCACAAAACAAATTAGCAACATTACTGACATTTAGGTTTTGAACCACAGCAACACTGCTTAGTCGAGAATAAGTCAGCTGGCAAGTTGACTAAGTTGTGACTTAGCTAAGTTACGTGGTGAAACTGAAAAAGTGAAAATCGCTACTTAACTAAGCTAAGTCTAGTTGGTGAAACCGGACCTAAAACTTTATGTGGTTGTTCTGCTGGCAATGTCGTCACGAACAGTCGGCCGAATGACATACATACAAACTTAACATACGAAAGAAAAGTAAACATTAGAGTTTTGGAATGCGTTAGTTTGGGTAAGTTTTTCATTAAATTCTAACTTTTTAATAATATAAATAACTATATGATCTACTTATTTGCAAAATATAATTCCCGTGGTAATTTTTCAATACTCAAAAATCAGGTGTGTATTTGCACGAATTGATTTGATTTAACCGAGAGCTATGAATGCGTCTCTTGAAGGTATTGCCAGCACAGTTTGAGACATTTTCACTGATTTATTTCGTTGCAACGTTATCGGTTACATTTTGATAATTTATGGCGTTTTCTTGTCTAGAAAAAGTGTTACCCTGTTGGTTATTCTCAGCTCTCTCTCCGTCAGGTTTTTTTGCTCCCTTAAAAAATACCTTCTTATGATTGAACAGGACGCCACTATCTACAAAATCAGCCATTTGGCAGAGCGTCAGGTTACCTACCCAAGAGATTAAATTTGAGAATTACCGAAACAAAATTATTTTGATTATTTTATTTTGTGAATTAACGAAAAGAAATAGAATCGTTTCGTTTGTTGAGCATCCTTGGTTTATCTTGTTATTTGAAATTATTTTTCTTGACCTTGCTCTCATTTATAGGAATGAATATAATATTTTTAAATTAGTTCAAAGTAAGGAAAAAAATAAGGAATCTTCTTAAAACATAATAGTTAGAGTCACGTATACCTCCCGTTACAGTTATTTCGCCGGTTCAATAATATTGGATATACAGTTGCTTTGTTGTATCGCCCTGCCTAACCGGGACGTGCATTATCAAATTTGCCCTCAATATCTTCTAACGGAATTCCTAGGTAACGAGCAATTTCCATAGAGTTGGACCATAGGAGAAGAGTCTGTGGGTTTATTATTAAAAATGGTGGCTGGTATAAGGGAACACATCAAATGCGTGGCCCTACGTTTGGTGTATCTGAGTTTAGTGTGGATAAGTAAGAGTTTAACTAAATATATTATCCAAACCGAAGTGGAGCCAGGGAGACTTACGTTTCCCTAGAAACATAGCGTTCCTCTGCGTTTTCAGTTATTGCCGTTTGACCCTCAGTAAGCTAGAGTTTTGAACCATCAGCTCCTCAAACGATAGCCGACCACTCAGATATTTGACACTCCATCTTCTTAAGCTAGCGAGAAAAAAGGGTGGTTCCTCAATGTCATTTAGAAGTATCACGTGGTTCACCGGATCTTCTCTATATTTATACCGTCACTTACCTGAGTGCTTGTGGCATTCAGCGCGGTGATGGTGCTGTGCTTTATACGGGTTGCAAGCTGATGATCGGCTAGCCGGAAATCAGTGTAGTACGTGAATAGAACGATCTCTAATGTCGTGGGTACCTACTCTTTTACTTGGATTTCCAAGCTTGGGCAGCATTACCACACTTTCCTGTTTCCATATTTCAAGTTTGTTTGTGGTCATGGAGATACCGTCAGGACCTAGTGCTTTTTAGGACTTCTCATTCTTGATAGCTTCCGCAACCTCTATGGAGATTATATAAAAGGGAATCCGATACGCTCCGTTATAACATATTCTAGTGGAGAAAGCTTTTCGGCTCACTATAGCCAAAGCATATCAGCGTTCTCAAACAGAACACAATCCCAGGTTTTCGGAATGACTTTTGCTTATCCTTAACTTACACCATAAACATATACCCTATGAAAACAAACCAAGATTTACTTCAGTTAATTTTTTTTGCAACAAATATATTCTGAAACTACTTCTATGAACTTAAAACTCTACTTTTAAAGCATGCATTGTCTACTTACATGCAATTTCTAAAAGTTTGTGTTTTTATTTTATCCTTCTCTTTTTTCTCTCTTTATGGCGCGATATACAACAGGTATATCATCATAAACCTCCTAAGAGATTTTTGCGCCAAGCTTCTCTTCCAATTTGTGGTGTGCCGATTTGAATTTTCCCTACAAATTGGTGGGACCTACAGTTTTTTGCCGACTCCGAACGGCATCTACAAAGGAGACGAATTTTTGCTGAGAAGCCTGTCATGGCAGAAATACACTCGGAGAGTTTGCCAAACCACTGCCGAGGGGCGACCCCGTTTTGAAAAACTTTTTTCAAATCACTTTTGATGTTACCTGTACCAGGGCTCGAACCATGGACCTTCGGTGTGGTAGGCCGGCAACACTACCTCCACACCACTTCGGGATAAATCCTTGAACTTTAATTTACTCAAGTAATCATTTAATTCGAAAGTGTTTCTGGTGCCAAATACGATGAGCAAGTGAATAAACATTAGGGTGTTCTAATCAATTTTTTTTTTTTTTTTTTAAAGCTGGTTTTATTGAGCTCGTCAAACTTACAAAATACCTAAAAGGGACAAACAGTAACACCAGTAACAAAATTTAAATCGCACTGAAATTTTTCAAGTTATTGTTCATTGCATTCTTTTTAATATAATGACTGAACACATTTATTTTTGTATGAAAAAATTATAAAAATGCAACACTATTTTTAAAACTTAAAAGTTTTACTTTGTTATACTAGAATTTCATTATCTCTTTACCGACCGTTCTTTTCAAGTTTTATATCCGAACACACCTATAGACAGAAGAATTTTCGATGACTACTGCTGGTAAATCTGTCAAACTATCAGCTGTTGTGCATTTGATATAGATATTTAAACAAAGGAAACTAAATTTGGGATTTTTCTTTTGGGAAATAATAAAATAAAGAAAAATATCATCTCAAGGCTTTTAAAATTTTCGGCGAACGTAACTAATATATAAAATATTTGATGTATATTTATGACTTTAAATGAGCCCAAGGCTAGGAATAATAATTTTAATTTTTTAATCATGATTTTCCTTTCTTTTCTGTTAACTTAGTTTCTTTTAATTGATATTAGAGGAAAAACTACAACGAAATGCACAGCGATGGTATGGGATGACATGTTTCGAAGTGCCCAACTTCTCATCAGACCCCTTCTCGGACACTGGGATACGAACCCAAGTGTCTGCACCAAAGCCGCTGTTAGAGAACTCTAACAACTAAGCTTTGATGCCCTGTAGCGTCACGATGCATTTTTCCTCTAACGTGCCATTTGCTTATTCCTTTTATACATTCTTTGGTACATATATTTTTTTTCTTTTAGTTTAGTTTTATATTATTGTCATTAAGTTGATTTTATTTTATTTTTGTTTTGTTATTTTAGTTCATATTATTTAATTTATTTTTATTTAATTTGTTGATTGATATTAGAGAAAGGTTACAACAATATGCACAGCGATGATATGGGATGGCATGTTTCGAAGTGCCCAACTTCTCATCAGACCTCTTCTTAATTTAATTTAATTTAGTTTAATTTAATTTAATTTGATTTAATTTAATTTAATTTAATTTAATTTAATTTAATTTAATTTAATTTAATTTAATTTAATTTAATTCAATTTAATATAATTTAATATAATTTAATTTAATTTAATTTAATTTAGTTTAATTTATTTAATTTAATTTAATTAATTTAATTTGTTTTATTTTATTTTATTTTAGTTTATTTTATATTATTTGTTTAATTTAATTTAATTTTATTTTATTTTATTTTATTTTATTTTATTTTATTTAATTTAATTTAATTTAATTTAATTTAATTTAATTTAATTTAATTTAATTTAATTTAATTTAATTTAATTTAATTTAATTTAATTTAATTTAATTTAATTTAATTTAATTTAATTTAATTTAATATAATTTAATTTATTTTATATAAGTTCATTTTTTTGTATTTCATTTCACATATATATAAGTAAAAAGATTACGAAAATAAAGTATCGGAGGACAGTTTAAAGTATATGAACGTGCATGTCTCGTCATGCTCAACGGAAGTCTGCATTGATTGAAGAAAATTTGAGCGAAACCTATATAAATTATATTTAATCAATATTTTTTGAGTTTTATTTTTATGCTCGAAAATAGAACTCATGCTTGAGTTTTATTTTTTTTTTTTATTAAAGTACACCTTATTCCTTGAGCAGTATTTTGTTCTTCAATAATAAAAATTAAATTTTAAGTTTAATTTTTTTCACAGTTCAAAAACCTCAAAAAGCCTTTTTGCATTACAACATATACATATGAATGTGTCTATAAATATGTTTTAATTATTGAGTACATATGTTGACGAGATTATACCAAGCAATATTTATGATCAATTACTTGCCAAAATGGCGCAGCGGCTTTTTGAGTTTTTCGATCCGTGAAAAAAATTAAAAATCAATATTTAATTTTTATTCTTGAAGGATAAAATATAGCTCAAGGAATAAGTACAATTTTTGTCAGAAAAAATAAAACTCAAAAAATAAACATTATTCTTAATCAAAAAAATAAAACTTGAAGATACCTGTTATTGTTGATTTAAAAAAAAAAAATCTGAAAATAATGATCCAAATAGCGAGTTTTATAATAAACGGTTACGATCCCTGATAGGTAGAGGCACATCCACAGATAAAGGCAGAGGCAAAGGCACATATTACGCGTAATTTTGCTCTACTGCCCCTACCGATCCCAAAAATGCCTTCACAATAAAACTGAGTTGTTTCTCCCTTACATTTATTAGGGCTAGAGTTTCGCAAGGTTGAAAATAAATAACCCGATTCTATATTTTCAAAAGCATGCCAAAAATTTTTGAAAAACCCCTGTGCAATCGGCTTGAAATAACCCAAATAGATTACCCTAGCACAAACAAAGGAATATCTATAAACATACTCTAAAACTCTAAGCAAGCATCAAAATCAAAGTTGAATCGCAAGGATGCTCGGTTGAATGCATGAAATTCGAAATGTTTATACGTGTATTTAACTAATAAGTCAAGTGTAAAGTATATTATGTTAAACAACAAAAATAACACCGAAAGCTTAACATCTAAGCAACAATCGTAGTAGCATGTAATATGTAGCTGTGACCAACACGTCCAATGATGCTCTATGCCCTTACACAATACGTATGTAGGTATGTGTTCTTATGCGAAGGCATTGCAATGTCCTTCCTGTTGCAATGCCACAAGCAAGCCATATGAAACCTTTAACCTGTACTTGCATGTCTACCAAGGCTGCACACACAAACATGTTAATATTAAGTCCATGTCACTACTAAAAGAAAATGCTTGTCCATCTTGATAGCTCTTTGGCACACTTGCAGCAGCCGGTGTTGCTTCAGCTTGTGTAAGAATATTTTTGATAGGCTGTCTGTGTGTGTGATGTGTATGTAGATTGTTGCATGTCCTAAGCCGAGACTTTGCTGGTCTGTGCTATCAAGCTGATCACTTGAATGCAAAGACGTACACCGGCTACTTTCAAATGTGTTTACTTGCGTTACTTGGGCTCTAGGTAATCGCAAATATTTTAGACAGGAGAAAGCTCCTCTCAAAAGAGACTAGTTCCTCTCAAAAGTAACTAAAGCTTCTCGAATTGTTTTAAAAAGCATTTTGTTCTATATTCGTCAGCTTGCTGATATCGCGACAGCCTCGAGTTAAAATTATGAACAACAGAAGAATTTAACAAGACGTCGAGTTTTAACATTAGCATAACATGGCTTCCTGAAGATTTCATAGACGATAAAGCCAAAGTCCCAAAATACCATAATTTGGGTTGTACCCAACCTCATAATCTTAAATGATCAGAATGAAATACTAAGGAGTGCTCTTATTATTGTTGTTTGCGTGTTTGGATCGTCAAAACTACTACACGAAAGTTTAGGGAAGTGTGGCCAATGAGACAGTATTTGGCCGGATAAGGATCAGTTAGGCTACGGAACTATCACCTTCTAACAGTAGCCTCCTGACGTGGATGTTATTTGTTTGAGCCCTTCGAATCTTCGACTCGTCTCATATTGTCGGTCTGTTCTTCAAAAGATGATTACAGTGAGTAGCACAACCCAGCAGGAAGGAATGCTGGAGATTGTTCATGAGATGTGAAAGGTTTATATACGTAGATCAGTCATATGGTTGCACATCACCATCCTTTGCCTCCCAACACTTAGGACTCTTGGGCTGACACTTACTACCAACTTTTATTGGCTAGAGTCTAATTATTCCCTAGAAGTAGGCGAGATTCGAAATGTCTACTCTAACAACATCAAACAAGCTATTTCTGTATACCCACTACTATTTTGGAAAGTGTAATTTTTTTAATTTCAAAAACTATGCCAATAGTGGTATCAAAAGCAAAATGCATCACTACGTATTTCAACAAAAATATGTCGAGGTAGGATTACGACAAAGACTTGCCACCTCATCCCATCTATTTACTTTTTACATATCCGCTTTTATCTAGAAGTCGACTGAACCCATTTTAAACATAGTTACATTTAACATTTCGAAGCTAGGTAAAATATTATCTGCTTGTCTAGAAAAATTTTGGAATGGAATGCATTAAAAAAATAAGCAAGCAGAAAAAAGTAAATAGTTCACATTTGATTTTCAAAGTGAATTTCGAAAAAATTTTATTTTCTTATTTTATTCATACATAAGTCGCTAAACTCTTTTGAAAAAAACCGACTTGCATGTGCTTAAGTTTTTCGATTAATGCAAGCAGCAACCATTTTATAGAGAAGCGAGGTGAGGAATAAAAATTGGATTCAATAAAAGTTGGTTTTAATTCACTACTTCGATGCTAGAATATTTGAATTGAAAACGTCATACAATTAAGCAGGTACAAAGAATTGTAAGCGCCTCCAACTTTGGTTGCTTACCCGCAAGCGACTTCACATTTGATTTTCAAAGGAAATTTTAATTTCTTAAAAAGTTCTCAGGTTTACTCACAAGTCACTAAGTGCTTACGAATAAAATCGACTACCTATTATTTGAGTGATGCCACTAGGCAAGTTTTCACATGGTTGCTACACGTCAATTATTTTCAAATTTAAATGAGATTTGGCAAAAGGAGTATTTCAATAACAATATTTCTTGGTAGAAATACCAGCTAAGATATAGGTCCTCTGACACCATCCAAGCTTTTTCACCAAAAATTTTTCACTTAAAATGGGGTTGCCAACTAAATGCAATTTTTATAAATTCAAATAAAATGTACCTATATGTGCATCAAACCAAAGTTATTGCACGTCGCGTTTCAAAAATGCTATTTACTAGGGTTGCCTACTAATCCTATTATATATATTTTCCCCCATAATCAATACTAAATTTATTTTAAGTCTGTAAAGATTACTATTTTCACACACGGATTCTATAGTAGTTCTAAAAAATACATAAAAACTAAAAAATTTTGAGTATTAGGTACCAACAAAAAAAAAATGTTCTATTTTCAGCTAAGCTCTTTTCGTGGTTCGATGAACTTTGAAGTCCCTTTTTGAAAAGCTCCACTGTTGGTACTAAATTAAATTAAATGATAACTCGACCGACAGCTATTTTTTTTAAACCTGCAGAAAGATATTTTGCCATTAGTTCCCACGAGGATTGAATTAAATAATTATATAGAGACTAGATTCAAAAATATCCTGACTTGCTTTAAATCAGTTTGTTTACACTTTAACATCTACTGTGCTGTTTTGACGTTTTAGAGCAGCGATTTTCAACATGGCCGCCTTGCTATTACCTGTTTAAGTATGCCATGGTGATGACTAGTTTTTTATTTTCTGGAAAAATACTAACCTGGAAAAAAATACATTTTGAGACTGTTTTACCCTACTTTACATGGCATAATTTATAGACTTTTCTTTTGAGCTAAATTGGAAAATATGTTGGCCTTATTTTCTGTCCCATTTTGAATTTTTCACAACCCGTTTGTCATTATTTATGGATAAGTTTAGGACTATTCTCAAAAAGCTCCTTATTATTCTTGAAATGATCTCGGAAAATACCCTTAAACTAGTACCCAGAGTGAGCTGGTATTTGAGTATTAAAAATTACTTGAATAACGAGTGCAAGCTTGTTAGAATTTCAAATTATTCTTATCTTTATTTGTTTTGACTTTTTTGTTAGTCAATGCCAGATCGCACTACCCCTATTTGACGACAGCCGATAGACCACGATATATTAAATACAGAGAAAAGAACACTAGTTCTCAAAGAAATCAATCTTATACTCTTACTGCATTATCACCAAGAACATTTCGATGCATTCATTGTTCGTATGGTAAGCAACAAGTGACCACAGGATATGCTAAGCTTAAGTGGCCAAGAAGCTAATATTGAAATTGTGCGTAGACAAGACCGACTCACAATCGGAAACGTGCTGCTTTTTTTGTTGCTGTTGCATTAACACACTGCAGTCTATTTCTTCACTTCTGTAGATGTGTCTGTATATACATATTTTTATTAGTTGGAGTGTTAGAATGCAAGCAACGAGTTGATGTAATGTGATGTATGCACATCAGAAGGATTGTAAGGAGCAGCATAAGGATACAAATGACTTAGAATGCATTTAATTTAAACGATTTCACTTGTGGCTACAAAAGCATCAAAATAATATTCGTAGCATTTAGTAACAACAATGCAACAAGAAGTGAAAAGACATATCCATATCCATTTGTATTGTAAGTTTTTCACACCCAAGTTGATACCATAAGAAGATTTAGACGTGTGAATTTATTCAATGCACAAATAATACACCCACCTACACATACATACATGTTAAATGAAAGTTTTTGTTAATTGACAAGTTAAGAAAACGGTTATTGGTTATGATGTGAAATTGATTGTTCGAATTTGCTGTTGTGTGAAATCAATGAAGTGTCGACCGCTTTAACCAAATCTGTATATTTGTGGTTAATCATCCTTAATATGTCAATAGAATAGGAATTTGTCTTGAACTCATTGTATGCAGTGAATTGTTCACATTATTTATTAAGAAGCTATTCAGTCCAAGCAGATAAACGAGCAATAAAATCATTTAAAAACAATTAACTTATGCACGTATTTACATATGCAAGTATATATGTAGATTTGTATGTATAAAAAGTTAAGTGCGTAAAGTGAAACGGTGCGGATGAGTAACTTTAGATGGATTGATAAAATCTATGGTTGTTATGGAGCTTCGACGCTAGTCGGAATTCTAATCGGAATCCGAAGTCGAAATCAAAAGGAGGTTTCGACGTTTCTGTACCAGAGTTTTAACGAGTAGATCAGTAGAAAAGATAGCTGGGTCGTCAGATAGGTGGAATCGAATTTTGGGGGGCAGTTTCCTTTTTATCCCCTGCCCGAGGTAGGCATACCGGTCGTAAGAGGCGACTAATATGCACAAAGGTAATGCAACTCGGTGGTTAATCTACGGTGGTTGATCTACGGATATTATGCCTCTCATTACCCATCTCTCCTTCCTTACCAAATCGCTACCACGACAGTCGGGCAGTACCGCAAGGGAGTACCGGAACGTACCGGGTTCAAATACGGCCAAGAACTGTTAATTCGACAACACTCCTCAAAACCTTCGGGGAGTGTTTTTTTAGTTACAACAACAACAACAACAACAACAATTCCTAAAAAGTACTGTCGAAGAAACAAACGGTTCTCAAAAGTTATGCAAAATTTTAAATTTTATATTTTTTCCTGTTTTGAAAAGTTAGTTTTTTCTATATTTCGGAATGTACTGTATTTAAAAAACAAAAACTCTGGCACTTTCAAAACGGGTAATTAGGGGTGTAAATAAAAATTAAAAAAAAAAAAAAAATTATTAAGTTTCTAATTTTGGAAAATTTTTAATTTTTCAAGATCGTATAAATTAAAGTACGCCATTAAGTTTTGCACTCAAGTTTTTTATTATACCTCTAAAATATCTAAAGACCCCCTAAAATTTTCAGAAAGGTTTTTTTCTTTTTTTCGAAAATATGATTTTTAAATTTATTTTTGAAATTTTTTGTTTATATTCGAGTTCAATTAGTTAAACAGAAAATTTCTTAATTTTAAGCACTGAAACATTTTTCTTATGCTAGTGAAATGTAAAATCAAAAATGTAAAATAAAGAATTTGAAACATATTTTTGTTTAAAGTAAATGCTGTAAAGTGTATTAATATAAGGGTGATTCATATCCGCAAACAAATATTTTTTTCTCTAGGTGACTAAGCAAAATAGGGTACACGCACTAGTTTCCGGGCACTTAACGTTTTCCTCAAGTTTGACTTCGACTCATTTTCTCACTATAAACGCTACCGCAAAAAGATATAATGCTTATAATAGCATAAATATTGCTCAATAATATGACGTCTATATAATTTAAAAATATAATGGTGTTAATATTATAAAAATTAAAAAATTAAAAAGGTCGATTTGCTGTAGTTTCCGGACGCTTTAGTTTTAGTTTCCGGACACCCGAAATTTGCATGAAATTTGAGGGATCAACCAAACTTACGATGTTTTATTTGTCATAATTGATAGATTTTTGCCCACAATTAGCTATATGCAGCTCCGGGATCTTCAGGAGACCCGTCTAGGAGCTATAAGATCTAGAATTGGACTAGGCCTAAACTGGGAGGGGTTACCCTGCAGAAGCAACAAAGTAAAAATCTGGTAATCAATAATTAGTATAATGGAAGGTTTGAATGCCAGCCCGACAGAATTATCAAATGTCATTCTTTACATCGCACACGCAGACTTAGTGGGCAAAGCATAGTGTTAGCAACTGAAACTAGGCTCAATGCCTCGTGGCCGTAGCCTGTACCAACGCCATCATGGAGCCGACGAATGAATGGTCCCGCCCGCGCTTCAAAATGGATGTTGAAGCTACAATAGATGTGAACGGTTGGTACCATACACATTAACACCGATTGTTCCAAATCTGCTTTATACTGTGGTCATTCGAAGTTAAACAAATTCTACAAGCTGGCAAATTACAACAACTAAAATTGTCTTGAAGTGCAAACAGGCGCTAGGAAGAATTTACAAGGTGTGAAAGGTATTTGTACATCTATACTGAGTCATCGGTCATATGGGCATAGATGGAAGCAAACGGGATGATATGTGGACCTGGAAGGGTCAGATTGGGAGTATTTAAAAGCAGTCAAAAGTTGTTAGCGATCGACCAAGCAAAAACGGCTTGGAAGTAACATGAAATGGCAAAGTTTCCGGCGCCATGTGCAAGTCGTATGGGTTAACAACATTGGTCTTGTCCGTAAAACGGGAAGACTTCAATATTATGTTTATATAGGTTGCACGAGAAATGCTTGAACATATTTTGTGACCCTGTCGCTTGGCAGATTAAGGCTCCGAATATTAGGAGTTTCACAGCTATCCTACGATGCCGCTTGTCTCATGCTAGTTTGGTTTGACCTTATAACCTTTAAGGGCTAAGGTAAGATGTTTGCATTAATTCTTTAAATAGTAATATATGTAGATAAAAACAACAATGTTTGTACAAAATGCTAATTGTCCGGACATTAAAACTTATTTTCTTAGTATCCGGACAGCAATATTTGTACTTGAAAAAACGTGTCCAACGACTGGAAATATAGGAGAAAAATATGTTTTTCTTTTTGTAATTCATATATAATATAACAAACTACTATTTAGGAGAATGAAAATGGTAATTCGTAATTTTCGCCTTTTTTTCAGTATCCGGGCAACCCGTCCGAAAACTAGTGCAGTTGCCCTATTACTCTAAATGTAGAAAAAAAAATCTCACCAATGTGTAGCCCTTGATATTACTTTTAGGTACTTACAACTTCAACCGTTAATCGAGCTTTGTATCAAATATGATACATTTCATTTTTTGTGAAGTCATAACTTTCGTTAAATAAAGTTTATCTACCCCATTCTTCGTTACTTTTTTTATCTTGCTGCTGCTGTTATTTTAAAACATATTTCGAATAAATTGAACAAGTAGGCCATGAGAAAGTCAAAAAATTCATAATTCAAGCTATGTATCATTTTTGATACATGAGATATTTCGTATGTGTTTTTGCTATGTTGCTTACCGTTTGGACCGCGATTTGTAAAAATTTCTTTATGCTTCAGTTATTGTGGTGTTTTCACAGTTTTTGCAAAATAATTAGTGGTCATCAATAAAAATAATGTCACGTGCAAAGTTTTTAACTCTCGAAGAACTAGTTAGTGAGGTACTAGATGAAAGCGAAGAAGATGACGATGTTTCTGGATCTGGTGCAGAAATAGAAAGCAGTTCTTCTGAAAGCGATTTATCGGAGTTGGATGATAATTTTTACAATAACTGTGATGGTGATCCATTGTATGTTTCAAAAAATGGAATTAATTGGCGCAGAGAGCCCTACGTCACTCGTAGATTGGGTGGTAAAACGTCATCAAGTTACGTCCAGGTTGGTAGTTAATTTTTGTTTGATGTTATGAAATGAAGTCTGTTGGTTTTTAGGTGTAACCAGATATGTATCAAGCAGACTGAAACACATCCGCGCTCGTTCTTATTACTTTTTCCTTCGACGCTATCGACAATTATAATTGACAGTTCTAACAACTATGGAACACATTTTCATGGCACCAACCATATCGAAATTGATGAGGAACTATTTCATGCGTACTTAGCTATATTAATGTTGGCCGGTGTATACAAGTGACTATGGTAGTGGCAAAAGTTTTGAAATAAAGCTCATGTAGATCTACTTTGTGGTTTCAGATCCAGTCAAAGAACCGATGACAAATTTTCACCAATTCGAAACCTTTGGGAAAAGTGGTCTGGGAGGCTTACCATATTCTACAATCCAAACGATAATGTCACTGCAGATGAGCAATTGCTTGGATTTGATGGTCGATGTAAATTTCGTCAATACATACCATCGAAACGAGAGAGATATGGCTTGAAATTTTGGCTACTTGTGGATTCACGAACTGTTACGTATGGAAAATACAGCCATATTTGGGAAAAAATGTGACAGGTATTGTCGAAAGACATCAAGGGGAACGAGTAGTTCTTGATTTAGTTCATGGACTAAAAGGACATAACGTAACCATGGACAACTTTTTTTCATCACACATAGATTCATAGATTTATTTCGACATGACGATGGTTGGAACTATGCGTAGAAATAAAAGGTCTATTCTTCCAAAACTTTTGCATTTACGCCTGATACCAGTCTCGTTTCATACATTAGTCACAAAAATAAATGTACATTTGTTATGAGCAATAATCGATGGACTATGGCTGTATTTTCTAACATAATCGATATATCTGCTTTGAATGCATATATTACATATAACGAAATAGATTCGAATTGGATGCTTACTCAAAAACATACAAAGCGTAAATTCTATTTGCATGAACTAGCAATGTCATTGGCAATGACATACATAGAAAAACGAAAGAGAGGTTCTAGAAACGAATTATCTGCCACGTTACTTTCGAAAATTCATTAAAAAAACATCCTCAATAATGATGATAGCGAAGCAAGTCCATCCAAGAAACTAAAAATTTATTCGCCAAAAACAAACCGTGCAAGATGTCAAAGTTGTTATCATTCCGGAGAATATAAAAGTAAATGGACATCATCATTCTGCTACTTGTGCAAAAACCATGTTGTAATGATAAACATAGCAAAAATATTTGCGTCGAATGCATTAATAATATTTAAACTTGTCAAAATTTAAAAAAATATTTTCAATAAAATAGTTAATAAAAATAATAAAATACATTTTCTCTATAGATTTCAGTATGTATCAAAAATGATACATAGCCAGAATTATGCATTTTTTTTAAAGCTTGATCTACGGTTAATTTAAAATTAAAAATTAACCGCCTCTTGCAATATTCTGAATCGGTTTTATGGACCTTGTAAGAAATGTCACCCTCTTGAGCAGCAAATAAAAGTTAATAAATAGCTCAACTTCATATTCTAACAAAGCAAAAATTCCTGTAACCAACTGCAAGAAGCAGAGCCTTGCTGCCATTTCTAAATTATATAAAGCTTCTGAAACATAGCTTATACAGTTAGGTACTAAATTTTAGTATACATCGCGGACACACACCAAATGAAAATATTTCGGTCACAAACCAATTCTTACAGTGGTGGCGTTGTGTATATGCAAATTGAACTGTAGTTTAAGTTTAACTCTCTTCATAGCCGCCATATTACCTTGGTGGAAAGGCAGACCTGCTGGCCCATAGATATGTTTGTTGATCAAAAATTATCGGCGCGTGGCTTCCTTTCAGAAAAATACATTTATATTTCACTGCAAAATCGTTTTTATACAGTAGTTTCATTCAATTATATGTTCATTCAAATTATCTAAAACTTTATATGAAAAAGGTACAACACGTTTTGAAAATTTCTTTCTCCATCCCTATTCCTTACTTTACATCTTTATCAACTGAGACTCGATCGACTACCACTTATCAGTAGGAACAATCATATCACTAGCCGAAAAGTAGCAGTACTATCTAGAGCGAGCTCTATCGTCATCTGGAATCCCGGTCAGTTTTCTATGTACCGAAATCACGGGATTTTTTTTTAGTGCACCTAAACACACATTTTGCGCAAAACTTAAATTTTTATTTTCATCTAAAACAAGAAAAATTTCCTGTTTACAGTCTTTAAGGGGATTTTAGAAATTCTGTTCTTGTTGTTGTAAACGTAATTCGCCCTGCTCTTAGTCGACACGTTCGTTAATGTATACGAGTAATACAAAAAAAATGCATGACATGTCTACTCACACAACTACGGCTCTATAGTGTGAATACATGTTTGGCATTTGTAGTGAAGCCATTTTCAAACTGATTTTTCGATATGATAATTTTTTTTTTTTAATATAAATGTGCAAGTTGAAAAAGTTTGTGCCGCTTTACGGCCAAACTATACATCCAAGGTATGAACAATTACATACGTATTGTAAGTTCTTTTGAAGGTGCGGTGCCGTCAATCAAAAAAACGTAAAAAAAAAATTCTCTCTCTATGGCGCGATATACAACAGGTATATCATCATAAACCTCCTAAGAGATTTTTTGCGCCAAGCTTCTCTTCCAATTTGTGGTGTGCCGATTTGAATTTTCCCTACAGTTTTTTGCCGACTCCGAACGGCATCTACAAAGGAGACGAATTTTTGCTGAGAAGCCTGTCATGGCAGAAATACACTCGGAGAGTTTGCCAAACCGAGGGACGACCCCGTTTTGAAAAACTTTTTTCAAATCACTTTTGATGTTACCTGTACCAGGGCTCGAACCATGGACCTTCGGTGTGGTAGGCCGGCAACACTACCTTCACACCACGGCGGCCGCCGTGATCTTCTACTTTCTTTCATTTTATATACATAGATAAGAAGGATAATAACTCCCAAACGGTTTACCCACCATATCCTGCCCGACTGGCGCGAGGGGCGCATCCGCATAGCGCACGGATTGTTCGTTCGTGCCGAGTCGTTGAAAGATTTGTTAATCGTCGAGATCTAAAACTGCTCAGCTACAGAGAAAACCTCATCAGCCAAGTAATAAAGAAACAATTAGTTGCTTTGTATTTAAGATAGAAAGAATTGATTTCTTTATGCTGAAAAGCGAGGCTGAAATATCAAATCTACCAGAAAGAGAGTTATAATTTTGACACAAACAGCGAAAAGGCTCATTTAACTCAAAATTGGTTCGGATGATACAGAACAAGATATAAAACATATAGCAAATGTGATAGACCCAAAGGTTCAAAGGGACCAACCAAATTCTCCTCGCGACTCTTGGGCGAGTACCAAAATTTGGCTAGTGCCGGATAAACTTCCGCCAAATAACTGTCTCAGTCTTTTCCTTAATGAGGAAAGATGTTTCTTTATGGTTCTTAAAAGACCTTATACATAAGCTTTTTTCATGAAACCCCTAATTACCTGTCATCAAACTTAAGTTTCCCTAAAATAAAAAAAATTTGTCAGATAAATGTATTTTCTCTCTATCTCTATGGCGCGATATACAACAGGTACATATATCATCATAAACCTCCTAAGAGATTTTTGCGCCAAGTTTCTCTTCCAATTTGTGGTGTGGCGATTTGAATTTTCCCTACAACGGCATCTACAAAGGAGACAAATTTTTTGCTGAGAAGCCTGTCATGGTAGAAATACACTCGGAGAGTTTGCTAAACCACTGCCGAGGGGCCAAACCACTGCCGAGGGCATGTAAAAAAATAATTTCGAAATGAACTAAGAAAGCATCACAGTGAAACAGTGAGCCAGCCGCGGACAACATGCGTATTTGACAACATGTACGAGTATGTGAAATAATTCGTATGTGTCAGTAATTTGTTTCCATTAACCCTTTAAAAACAATTGAACGAAAAGTTAACAAAAGCTCCATACATTTCGTATGAGAAATATACATACGAGTATGTGGTTTTCCAACTTCTGCTCAAATATTGATGAGGCAATGTCTGTTAGAGGAGCTTAAAACTTTTAAAAATGTTATACAATTTCTCTGAATTGTGTTCGGCGACACATAAAACTTGCAGGGAGGGAACGCATTTTGACATTTAATTAAGAGAGGAAGTGGCAAGTTTCTTTTGGGAGAGTTCACTAGCGAGTATATAGAGATTCCTTTTTAATTTTTCCGGTTTCCAGAGATATTGACGCAGTTCTTTGTTGTTGTTGTTGTTGTTGTTAACAGTGCTTCGCCCTGCCCAATGGGCTCGATCACTCTAAATTGTCATCAGGCTCTTCTAACGGAAGTCCGAGGAAACGCGCAGTTTCCACAGGGTTGGACCAGTTCTTTCTTTACTTAGACCTTGTGCTAATCGGAAACTTTCTACTCAGAGGAAAAATGAGGTGAAAAAATTTGCACTAGGGTAAATTCTGACATTCATTTTCACGAATTAGAATTCTTGCAAGTTTTCTCGCCGATCATACCTAACGATTGCCGTATACGTACTGCATTTCTTCTTGGATTTTCCGTAATATAGCTTCTAATCTTCCATTTCTCAATAAATTCGTTGAATTCCACTGCTTATAATAACGTTAGTGTGGTAGGTAACCTGATATGAGTATATAAGTTTCTGGGGAAAGGACTTGAAGATTGCAGACGAAATGCATTCAAAGTTGAATTATTAGCTTCCCATATCTTTAGTATCAATAAAACTGCTACTGCGAGAATTTTCGATCCATGTAACCATTAGGAATAAGAACGTATTAGTACCACTATTCAAATAAAACGATTACCGCAGCATGTATTTTAATGCAATGTCAATATCTTTTCTTTTTCTTAATTGAAATTAAATTCAAAGTAAAAAATAAATTTTATACGGGTTAAAACAAACGACATTTGATGAAAATTTTTGACTCATACATTGAAACGAATTGTCAAATAAGCATGTTTACATTTTTTATTTTGGCTACTTGGCTCACTGTTACCCTGTGGAAAGCATCTCGAAACATAAACGTCATTTAGAACTTATGTACAGGGTGTTTTTTTTACAGGTTTGTTTTTCGAATAGAGATAAAACTGGCATTTTGTGGTCAAATCTGGCAACTCTAATGTCATTTATGTTCAGTTTGGTTTGCCATTTCATCATGAACAGGTTGACAAAAGAACAACGCTTGCAAATCGTGCAAATTTATTTCGAAAATAATGGTTCAGTTCGCGAAGTTTACCGTGAGCTCCGTCCATTTTATGGTCGACATAATCGTCCATCAGAGCAATTAATTCGGTTAACCATGGATCGTTTTCGCACTACGTTTACTCTATGTGATAATACGCATCCGCAGAGACGTCGAACAGTGCGCACCGAAGAAACAATTGCCGCTGTAGAGCAAAGTGTTGAAGAGGACCCGAATGAATCGATTCGCCACCGTGCACAGCAATTGGAGCTTTGTCCATCAACTTTATGGAAGATTTTGCGCAAAGATCTTGGCTTGCGACCTTACAAGATCCAGCTTGTGCAAGAATTAAAGCCGCGAGACCATGCAATGCGTCGTGATTTTGGTGTATGGGCCGAAAATGAGATTGATTTCGATGCTGATTTTCATCGCAAAATTTTGTTCAGTGATGAGGCTCATTTTTGGTTGAATGGCTACGTCAACAAGCAAAATTGCCGCATTTGGAGTGAAGAGAATCCACATGGGACCCTTGAAACGCCATTACATCCACAAAAACTGACTGTTTGGTGTGCTCTATGGGCTGGTGGAGTCATTGGGCCATACTTCTTCCGCAATAATGCTGGAGAGGCAGCTACCGTTAATGGAGACCGGTATAGAGCCATGATAACCGACTATTTTGTTCCCGAATTGGATGGCATGAATGTGGATGAGTTGTGGTTCCAACAAGACGGCGCTACATGCCACACAGCGCACGTCACAATCGATTTATTGAAGGAAACATTCGATGAGCGCATAATTTCGCGGAATGGACCTGTCAATTGGCCACCAAGGTCGAGTGATTTGACACCATTGGATTATTTTCTTTGGGGATATGTGAAGTCGCTCGTCTACACCAACAAACCAGAAACGTTAGGGGAATTGGAAGCCAACATTCGTGGCGTTATTGCCGACATACGGCCCCATATGCTCGAAAAAGTGGTTGAAAATTGGACCTGTAGAATTGGCTTTATTCGAGCCAGCCGCGGCGGCCACATGCCCAAAATCATATTTAAACATTAATGGCATAAAATTATCCTTCCAATAAAACCAAATTGATGGACCTTAAAACGATTTTCTTGTGTTTTATTTCAATTCGAAGTTCTATACCCCTAAAAAAACACCCTTTACATAGAAGTCAAAAACCAATAGACTTTTAAGGGACCTATTCATCATCCACACTTAACGCTAATTGGCAGGTCAATTGACAGAAATCGCTATTTGCCAAATGAAATGCCAGCAAGCGCAATGCCAGAGTGCACTTAGGACCGCTTAAATGTTTGGTAATCGGTCACGTGCAAAATTCATCAAACGGAACTGCAGGTGACAGCTCTTAGGTCAAGCCAAGTCTATGCAATGTTAGTAAAACAGAATCTTAATTTTTTTCGACTTCAAAAATTATATTTTTTAGCTGTGCTTGTAGACATAGGCGAAATTTTATCTTAATTTTGGCATCTTTAACTAAAACAAAATGCTGTCAGATCTCAAAATAGTGATTTGAGTGAATTTGTTTGATATTCATTTATTTATCGAAATATATAAACTTTCACAAATAACATTTTTTGGCTGCGCTGCTCTTTTGAGACGGTTTTTTTTTGTTTCTTTTATAAACCCTCAGACAGCATTTACAAATACTTAATGGGTGAATTGAAATGTTAACTATCTCTCTTTATATTCAATGTATCACACAAAATATTTCGGGATTGAATGCACTAGTAAAAATGATCACTACTGTTGAGAGTGAAAACTCTAATCTAACACCTCTAAAAGTTGACTGCTAAAAGTCAAGAGCTCAGTTGTAGTGTCAGACTCGGTGCTAATGCACACAAAATAAGTCTTTGCTGTGGGCAATTTAATCGTCGAAAATAAACCAAACATACATACATGTGTCACTAAATGCATACATATCATTGTTGAGTATAATGCAACACAGACATCGATACGGTTAATCGCTAAGAAAACATTTAAACAAAAAAAAAAACAATTTTGTTTAAAGAAAAGTCAACTGGCGCATAAAACTCTTATCTTGAATTTGAAATAAATGAAGCGTACGAAAATAAGTTAGCATTAACAACAGAAAATAATTTTAGTCTGATGTTACATAAGCATTAAATATTTTTAATCTGCAAACAAATATTTAAAATAAAATATATTAAAAGCACAATAGCGCTAATCTAAGCTAAATCGGATTCTTTAAGAGCAATTGGAAAAATATATAAAATCAACACGGGCGTAATCTATCATAAACTGATCGTATGACTTTTAAGGATTTTGAAGTATTAGTAAGTGAAGAAGCGTTGTGTGACGGTGCATCCGGTGGAAAAATTATGTCCAGAACATTAAGGTGAGTATAATATGCTAAAATAGGCATGTATTGGTGTGTGTTTTTGATTATTGTAATGGATATAACGAAGTATGAATATCTTTGTCGATCTGATATAATGAGCGCTCTCTATCTACGGCTAAAACCATTAATCACTTTCACCGATTATCATAGTGACACATATATATCTACCCTTGTACTTGGGCAGGTTTAATAAAAAGAATTTTCTTCAAACTAAAAATAAACAAATCCAATAATATGAGCCCCCCCTTTCATTCAAATTAATATTGCACTGTATCGAATACTTGTTAATATCGTTGTTGTTAATATTAATTCTCCCTGTCTAATATCGAGTACTTCAGTATTGACACTTTTAAGAAACGGATACTTGTAAAACTACCGAGAACCTTAAATCAAGTTATCCTGGCAGCTCTATATTTGATCACAACATTTGGTAACTCTTTATTGCTTGCGAACATCTGTTGTAGCTTTGCTATTTTAAAATGTAATAAACTAAAATAATGAATATTTCAACAAAAGTGAAGATTTAGCACACTGCAGTATTTGTAAATAGGATTCGGAACAATATAAGAATACTACAAAGTTAAGAAAGCATAGCCATATAGAACAGCTGATGCAAAAGTAGTACAGTATTTGTGCACTCAAAAGTTTATTGGATACTTGGTGCCGGCGGTTGTGTAAGGCTTTTCAATGGAAAACTACACTCAACCTTCAAAATTTTTATTATTTGCGTTTTTTTCTAATTCTGCTACATACTGAGGCAACTTACGACTACTGCTTAGGCAAATTAATTTTTACTGATACGAATTTAATGGCAGAAATACACTTATTGTGTTGTCGCCTATAACCACGTGGCGAACTCATCTTTATAAAAACTTTTTTCTAAAATATTTTTGATGTTACCTTTACCGCGATATGAGCTTGTTATCATATAAACTATACACCGGTGTCAAACATCAATAAAAAAAATAAATAATTGGCGTGATATATACCTCCGAGGTGATTAAGGTCAAGCTTCTCTACCAATTTGTGGTGTGCTGCCTAATTTTTCCTACAAATTGGCGGGACCTACAGTTTTTTGCCGATTCTGAACGGCATCTGCAAAGCAAATGAATTTTTGCTGAGAAGCCTTCCATGGCAGAAATACACTCGGAGAGTTTGCACAAACCACTGCCGAGGGGCGACCCCGTTTTGAAAAAACGTTTTAAACCACATTTAATATTACCTGTAACAGGGCTCGAAACTTGCAAAGCAATGCTATCGCATTTGTCGTTTAATTTATTACATGCAATGTATATGTGCACATATATTTATATTTACATATGTATTTCATGGAAATGTGACGTAGTCATCGCGTGTTTTCAATAAATGAAATTTCAAAGTCCATCGCTGAAATACTTGACTTTCGCTATAAATCCTAGGTCTGATAACACTATACTACGATATGATCAGAACTAGACAAAAGTGCATTACAGCGGTTTTGAAATTAAAAAGCTCTTGAATATTGCACAACACGCTGTTTTGTCCCTCAACCTCGGATTTACTGGTACTATGATATAATCATAAATTAAAATAAGTGCAGTGACGTTGCCTGAGAGAGTTCAAAGTCTAAAAAAAAATTTTTCTAGTTAAAAAAATAAATAAGAAATTTAAGATCAACTGAGTGTTGAAATGTTCACCAACAATATTCCTCTACGTTTGAAAATTTTTACTTCAAACTAAGTAGTAGAATTTTGCAGGCCCCAAATGACTTGCACTGGTTTCAGGTATAGGGAAGATTATGGTAAAAAATTTAAATTTGAATTTTATTTTTGTTTGACGAACGGAGCTCTAACTCAGAATAACTAAATTAACGTAGATTTCAAATTTTTCAATTTTTTTTTTTTTTTTTCAAAAAAACATGAAATTCGAGTCCCATAGAAATTAGCGAGATGCGCAACTGAGTACAATAATTTATACACATAATATTGGCTTTGACTCGTACTCAAGTTTCCTTACTTGTTTTGTTTATCTGTTTCCGCTGCAGACTATACGGTCCAAGCGCCGGTATTGCGTCTCATCTTAACAGCATTTTTTAACACTATGATGTACATTAGGCTGCTCCGCATTTGCTTGGCGCAAATTTTTGGTTAATCGTCATAACATTGCGCCACAAAGATTGTAACAAATGGTCTCACGGTTCAGGTGTCGGTATCATATTTTATTTTGATAGGTACCACCACCTGAGTACTACGAAGTGGGAATGGGTGGGATAGCTAACATATATTAAAATGTCGGGCTATTAGGGAAAGAACGGCGGGGTTTTCAACCATGGTAGTAAAGAGTTAAAACATGCTTAAGTGTGTTCTGTCTAATTAATAAGAAAGACCGAAGACCACACCCCTCATCATTGCGCGTTTCAGGTATTCCTGTCCTAAATGTCGCCTTGAACAAACAAACCGTTCCAGCGGCAAAAGACTATATTCAGACAAGCAGCGGTGTTTTGCGGTTACAACAACAACAAGATCCGTCAATTGCTGGATACTTGGTGTCTTGGCACTGCTGATAGTTAGCCCATTAACCGCGAAAAACAAGGTCAGCTTGGAAATTCGACGAAGATTCATTATTGCCAATAGTGCCTCTTGAGCTGAATTGAGAAGTCAAGCTCTCTCTCGGCAAACAAAGATCGTTTCGCAACACAAAAATTAGAGATGATCATACCTGTCCCGATATGTGTCTGTAATCATCGAAAATGTCTAGCTGGATCAGAACGACCTACCCAGAGGATTTTACTATCGCCATTCAAATTTAGTAGTAGATGAAGAGAACGGTCTCCACTTAGACAAATCAAATTAGGAGGAGACTTGTTCTGCCTTGGTATGTCGATTTGTCAATTAACGAGGTTGAGAAATGATGATGAGCTGATATTTCTGTATTACCCTGAATAGATCTTCCATTTTTTGATCCTTTACCCACTTTTTTTTCAACACTAATGGAAATTTGATACGCATATTCGTAATCAGCTGTACAAATTTTGTCACAAAACGCTTTAAAGCTTTAAAAGTCAAAAATGTTTTCCAAGTTGATGTATATTGGAACGATTTTCCGTCATACCTTAACAAATTTGGTTTTGTAACAAACCGGTTTCGGCGTTTCGCCATCCTCAGTGTTTAGTTTCGTTCTGATCTTTGTCTATCCGTTGTGTCTGTGTTTTCAAAGTTCTTTTTTAGAATTTTTATGATTTTTAAGGTCTTTGAAACAATATTTTCGATACCTGATGTAAATAATTGTTTTCAGATCAGGCCATCATTTCTCTTGAAGGTTACAAAATAAGTCACAACCTAATGTATGTCAGTTGCCTTAGTTCACTTAACGACAAGAATATTTATATTTTTGAAGAGCACAATATTTATAATTAAATGCATTTAATATATATTTTATTACTCTCTCTTTGTTTTCAGATACTTTAAGCTGATGTACATTGTTGCTGGGATTTTAATGAGCAACGAAAAAGTATGTGAATCTGTAGACAAAATGCAAATCACGCCTCGTGTCGAAGTCAGAGAAATACTGCAACCAAAGAGAGTTTATAAAGGTGTGGAAAATGTATCGAGAAATTGGGTACGTAGTTCCTATTGCTTCATCGTCAATCGAATTAAACAGCAAATATCGCCATTATTGAGCATTTTCAATATATGGACGATACCAAACTACTTCATAGCCCGTTCGACGAATTTCCTGAACAAACAATATATTGGCAGCGATTGTGATATGATTTATAATAAATGAATTTATAAATGCAGAACTAATTAATATTTAATTTTGTATAGAAATCCCAGAAAAATTAAAAATTATGTCAAATTTAAGCCAAAAAAAACCTAAAAAAGAAATAAATAATTTGTAAGTAACTAGTTATTATACAAGTCCGAGCTATTAGATTAGCATAATAGTTTTAGAATCATGCATTTTCTTGCATTTAACTTTTTCTACTTACTGACTTTTATAAAGAATTAAATATATGTATGAAAAAAAAAATTAAAAATTGTTATTCAATATAGTTCAAGTTTAATATTGCAAAATCTTTACATAAAGACGGAAATTTTATTTCATAAATTTTGCTATACATACATACATCCACATAATTAGCTATTATTGTTTTACTTATTTTCAAAAAATATTTCTATTAATAATCTCAAAAGATGTCCCTAAATTTTTTCAAATCTTTTTCAAGTATTTCATAAACATTTCCATATCCAATCTCTGATCATTTCTTCCTTATCCCTAATCAACTAATTGTTCTACTCGCCCCCCGAATGTTGTGAGTTATCTGAATTATCTGGACTTATACAGCTGCATGGTGTTCTATCACCGCCTCCACCACGCACATTCAATGTTGTCTGCAGCATATTTGCAATGCTATCCACATCCAATTGTTCATCATTTGCCGATATCTTACGCATAGCCTGGCAGACCAAACTCAAATCGCCTTTCAATTCAGTAACGAATGCGGTGATCTTTTGTGCATTAGAGAGCACTTCCACTTCCTGTGTATAAGGATTATAGCGCACACCAAAAGGACGTTGTATGCTGTCGGCGAACTTTCTGAAATTTGGAGAGATTCAAAATGTCATCATTTCTTTCGTTTATTTCATTTGCATTGCATGCTATTGTAATTCGCAACCAGCTTATGAAATATCCCAAAGATATAGTTTATGTTTTGCAATCCCAATTTGGGGTTTTTCACAGCGAAAATGAGGAGGCCAATCCCGCGCTTATACCTCAGAGCCACAAGTGCTCGCCCCCATTCAATACATACAAGGTGTAAAGGTGCGCCGCATCCCCCGTTCTATATAGAACAAGTAATTTATTAAACTTTTGCGCAAGACGGTCGCCTAGGCCTGAGCCAAACCAAATAAAATAATTCAAAAATTTACTTAAATAAACTACTCGTGCACCATAAAGCTTAGATACCCCCATTTACATATCCATTTTATTTTTACCTTTCCCGTACTTGGATTAAAGCAGTGGCTCAAGCGAATCTTTATTTTAATGAAGGAATAAGAACCACATCAGAACCAGAACCGTTTGAATGCATTTCATTGCCCGAAAGCTAGTCGGTAACCATTATTTTGGTTTGGAACAGATCGTAACAAAAACAGTTTGATTCACAGAAATCGGTTCGAATCGTTTGTGTGGAAAAAGATAGAAGGGCTGCGAATCTTGGCGGTTCTGTTGTTTAGTGAATCTCCATTTTAATACAAAAAATAAATCTTAGTCCATAACCGGAATCGATTGCGAACGTTTCAATTCACAAAACCATTTAAGTCAAAAAAAAATGCCGTGAGAACGTTTGCCTTATTGGGATCATATAAAGTAAGTGAAAATATTCTTTATGATCAATTGCATTTCAAAGCTTTTCATGTCTTAATACCAAAACCGTAACCGTAACCGCAACCGGAACCAATTAAGGAACTGGTTTCAGCATGTTTTGTGGAAACTAAAAAAACAACTGAAAGATGATCCCCGTGACGTCTTTCGATTTGTAAGCGACATAGTTATGGATAGGGGTCCGAAAGTATGTCAGAATAACAATCATAAGATGCTTAGCCCTGAACTCAGAAGTTCCAAGTTAATTATATAAGCTAACTAGTCATGAACAATAAATCATTGCAAAACCGCAACCGAAAATATTTTACAAGACAGAAACCAAAACCGGCACATCAATTGGAATCGATGTTATTCCCTGATTTCACTCCATGGTTTTCTAGGTAATTTGAGCTTTAAGCTGCGGTTATACTTATACTTATATACTTACATAGTGAGACTTGACTTGAGAACTGTCACATAGAGTACCGCCAAATGAATTTTGCATGTTACCGATTACCCAACACTTAAGCAAATTTAACTTGACTTAGAAGTCTATAGAATTTTGATTTTCTACGTAAGTTCTAAGGGACGTATATATTTTGGGAATATATTTGTGATTTCTTAGTTCATCTTCACACTTATTTTTACGTACCGACATTTATATGTACTGAAGTACATTTATCAGATTATTTTTCTTAATTTCGGTGAAAATTAAGTATGATTATAAACTTTATGCGCTAAGTGGAGTATAAACAAGGCTAAATTGGCAAGTCAAGTGTATGTGAAGTCAAGTCAATGCTATGTAAGTATAACCGCAGCTTTAAATTTCCACTCAGTTTATATTTACCTCATCTGCTCTTTAGCCTCTTCAAATGAATCCGTATAGTAATAAGCATTTTGATAAGATGTTATAATGCATTCCTCTTGACAAGTTATATCCGGATCGAATTTTTTGATTTTGTCACTAGCAGCTATAGCGTGTTTCAGTTCTGCCACGGAGCTCAGTAGACCAGCACCATACACCTTGAAGGAGTTGTCCTGTTGCTTACACAAACCAAATTCCACCGTGAAAAAGTACAGCTGAACGAAAATATGGAAAGAAAAAAAATGTATAGCAAACAAGATGGACTTCTAGCTTTTGTAGAGCTTCCAAGCCCAAATATAGCAAGCTTTCGTACGCCTTTGAGTTATGTTCATATAGAAGTTTTTTATATATACAAACCGTTGCTAATTTTTCGATATCTGCATCTGCAGCACCCAGCGAAGCCAAACCAATTTCCTGTGAGAATTGTGCAAAACTGGGATTAGCCAACAGTGGCATGTGGCCCAAAAGCTCATGGCAACAATCGCTAAAAAAAAATTAGTCATAAAAATTTAAAAACAAACCTCATTAGGCTGTGCGAAAAATATCATAAATACTCACGGCTCAGGTGTATAGAATGGATCCGAAGAATGTCTTATGTACTGCGTGCAATGGAACACCCGAAATGCTAATCCAGACAAAAAGTCACGCGGTGATAAATAACCAGCCACAGGACGTATTTGAAAGCCTGTCTTACGCTTCAAGTAAATACTAACATCCTCGAGTTGTGGCACATTGTCCTCACGATAACCACAATATTTAACTAATTCCGGCCAATTTTCCATATATTCCGGTACTGCGTACTTGGCATATAGACGATGTAGCTCACGGAAAACGGTGCCCCTGAAAAGTAGACATTTTTAGTGTTAATAAATGTGGTTGTGCGAACAGGACAATATACTCCTTTATACTACATAGTAAAAATCTACAGGGTGTTCCATGTATGCGAGAGGAAGACACCAGACTGGGTTTCCCTCTACGGAAAAAAAATGTTACTAAAGTCCGCTCCTAAATTCTAAGCTTTTGTTGAGAGGGCTGCGGAAATTTTTTTATCCTTACAAAAGCGGCCGAAATATTTTTTGATTTACTTGAGCTGCTTATATTTTCTTTCGATGCCCTCTTGAGCTCTGAAGTCGTTTACACATATTTGCGTCAGCTAATCGAGCTATGACTTTTGCAACTTTTTTTTTGACCCAGTCTAAAACATACAAATAAGCGCCATGTGATAAACAACGTCAGGATAAAAAAAAACGTTGGTAGCCCCTCGAAATATAGCATACGTACAAAAGTAAGCTCTACGCGCCAAGAAAAACCAGAGCTTAAGACTAAACATAAAAGTCAATAATCCTTTAATGCTGGGCTTTTCGTCATCGGGAGCTGTAACACTAGGCTGGCAAAAGAAAGAGAAAGGTAGGATTGGAAAACACCTATCCAATGACAACGTAAGTCAAATTGAGAATTTGTGCGCTCCAGTCTTCTCAAGTTCTTTAAATTTTCCTCTCGAGGATTAAATATATTGCATACCCCAGGAGGGAATATGTTAGGGAGGACACTCGGGATAAAAGACAGACTAATCTGCTCATGGAACCACCGAAGATAGGCTTTTAATTAAGAGGGTTTAATTAGATCGATGTCTAAGCTAACAGATCACTGTAATATCCTGCAAATGGAAGTGATTTCCTTGAGAAAGCTTACTTCATTTTCAAATCTGCAATTAAGGATAAGAGCAGGGTAATGAAAAGCCAAATGCGGTTTAAACGAACTTCGACTCGGAAGCTTTCTCAGCAATTTTTCCTTTATGACTTTTCCTGACTGTGTCCATTCGATGGTGCGCTCCCATGAGCATATTTATCTTTTCGCATATGTAAATTATAATCGATAAATGCAATTCAATGTTTCTTCTCAAGTTTTATAAGCTCCTAAGATCCATGTTCAGACTATTTTGTTTGTTTGTTTGAGTAGCGACAAAAACCCTCTCCGAAGGTTGTCGTCGAAAGTGGCAGTCCTTTTCCGGATATGAACCTGAACCTGCTACACTCTGGTACTCCATTGCGGTACATGGCCGATTGGCGCGGGAGCGATTTTATATGACCAATGCAACCTTCTAGGTCAATGCATCCATCCTTCAGTAAGGAAGGAGAAGATGGGTAATGAGAGGTGAGAAGCATCATATCCGTAGATCAACCATCGAGTTGCACGTCATTATCTTTGGCATTTTAGTAGCCTCTTACGACCTGTATGCCTACCTCGGGCATATTCTAAACCCTTAACCCGCAGGGGACAGGTTCCGGATTATAGAAACCTTTTGCTTAGAGAGAGGCGATTCCAAAAATTGTTGCTTAACATGGAGCTAGAATTCTTTACTCGACATGTTGAGAAAGCTCACTCGAATCTTAAATAAATTATTGATAAATTTGGGGAGCTCCAACGGGGAAAAAATTTGTTTAAAGATGTTCTAGAATCTATGGCGTGTCCTTGTGAAAGCTAATGGAAAGTCAGATGTTGAAAAATCTTACAAGGTCATTAGTCATATTTTTTGAATGTTTTTTACGATTTCGGTCTAAAAACGAAGTTTAATATCATTTACTTCTTTAATATTTCTTTTTAAATATTCACGCTCATTAATAAAAATGTTTATTTTTTTTATTTTTTGTAGTCATTTTATTAATTAATTAACAAAAGCTTTTTTTTGAATAGAAAGAAAAAAATCAGAGACAAACACCATAGCTTTTCTTATAAACTTATTTGGGAAGTTGTTGGGCTTTTTATTCAGCGAAATTATGGTCTTGTAACTATTACGCTATTAGAACAAGAGTTTTTTGTTAGCTGCACCACTATTTATATTAATTTCACCCCAACAATGCGAAAGCACCGACATCTAACACCATAAACATTGCTGATGATACATTTTTTGTTTTTAATTTAAATTTTTATAAAATACAAATTCTACCCATATGCTAAGCGGAAAACAAGTTCAACACAGTTGTTAAATTTATATTAATCATTAGTAATCAATTAATTAGACGGCTTCTTTAATTGGTATTGATTATTATTTTGATTGTTTCACAATTATTAATTTTGATTGTCTCACAATTATTAATTGATTACGACTAGAAAAAATCAAAAAAATTTAAAAATATCAAAATAATAAAAAAAAAAGTGATTTTGATTATTTCAGACTTTTTTTTATTTTTAATTTTAATTTTCAGTACTGTTGATGTGTATTTATGTGCTTCTACAACAATACTGAAAAAATTCTAAAATAATCAAAAATAATGTGAAAAAAATCAAAAATTATCAAAATCACTTTTTTGATTATTATTTTTTTTTTTTTTTTTAATAATCGTAAAAAATCATAATTTTTTTTTTTAATATTTTTTTAATTAATTGAAAAATAATCATTAAAAATTTAAAGTAAATGGTAATAAATCACTAAATGGATTCTCAAGAAAATAATTAATCACACCGGTAGTCACTACGATTAGTAATCATTATTTAACAGGTCTGAGTTCAACCCCACCTATTGGTGCACCCTATAGGTAGGCACAAGTGAAGGTGTAACGCTTGACACTCCGTGCTCTGAGTACATGAAAGTAAGCATTGTATTTTATATCGATGCTAATTGATTCATCTAAAACTTTTACGTATTCAATTACAATACAAATACAAACCAAAAACACTTACCAAGTTTTTATCTCTTCTGGTGTGTAGGTCACACGTGGTATTGGATGGCCACTATCGATTTTCAAGGCGTTTGAGTGAGAGATATATATAGGTGTCATAAACAAAGTAAAGGTTTAACATATAAACTTAAACTTACTGTTTATAGTTATTTGCAATGGCTGTGAATGTCTCACGTCGCTTGCGATACACGGGATCCTTAAAACCCGGATGATCAGCATCCAACTCTGATCCATACATGAGTACATTTTGTGCCTTATCCAAATCGCCGATCTTGCGTGGAAACCAAACCATTTCGCCAAAGTCTTCGAAAATTAATTTTTGTTTTAAATGCATACATATATACATACATATATATATAGAATTTCAATGCATATTGAAGTACTTTAAATACATATAAGTTTTAAATAAGATATGCTCAAATGTAGTCAATGACCTACCAAAGCTGGAACATGCTGATAAGGACGGTGCTCGCGACATTGGTTTTATTGTAGTGTAGTTTACCGATTGCACCTCACGATTCAGCATTTGCAGCACTTTATCTAAACGACGTGCATCACATTCCACATCGACGAGTACGTCAGCCTATAGAAACAAAGAAAACATAGTTAGACGATGAAAATTCAAGAAGCAAGAATGACTAATGCATTTACACGTTTAGCAACTTATTTTAATGCCCAATAGCGCTACACATATAAGGTACGAGTCATTCCATATGAAATCGTCTAATAATAAAAAAATCGTTGCTGACTACTTTCGGATTTTGCTGTAACTTTGAGGGGCACTTCTTTAAGAAAAAAATGTATACACATTTAATTTTCATAATCACTCGTTTCTGCCTTTTTATCTTAATCAATTATGGCTATAAAAAAATGTCTATTCGATATCTATATGTTTTAAATGGCGTTTTAAAGAGAAAAGGTTGATCCAGCCAATACCTCTAAGTGCAGATATAGCAAAGAAAATGCGTATTTTTTATTAATTTTTTGAGATTTTTACTGTTAAAGTAGGCACTGGAAATTTCTCAGAAATTAAGGGTACATATACTAAAAGAACAAAAGAAATCAATCAACCCTGAAAATGCACTCTTAATAGATTTATTATTATCTTGAAATTTGTAAAGTTGTAAAACTCGTGTTATTCAGGCTATAAAATGGACGTTTTTTCACGAGATCAAAATGCAAAATTCGCATGAACTTCAGTCCTTCTAATACCTGCAAAGCTCGTTTTCAAAACTTTTTATTGTAATAATTACATTGTAGATATAACAAAGTGCTCAAGAGGAAAAGAGAAGTTGATTAAGACATGTCTATCCGTCCTTCCGCCTTTGAATCCGATAACTTGCGCAAAATTTGGAGTAACATTATTAAAAATTTGTATGCAGGCTCCTTGAATCTCGCATTCCATAATAATATAATAATTTATGGTGTGCTGCTTCTAATTTCTCCTACAAATTTGTGGGACCTACATACAGTTGTGTTCAATATAATAGTAGCTAAATTAAATTTTATATCGTTCGACTAAATAAGAAGAAGCCGTGTTTCTAATAATTTTCATTTAAAATATAGCGAATTTTACATCAGAATTCACATAAAAAGAAATTTGAAAGCTTACACGAAGTTCAGGAAAGTTAATTAAACTTAAAAAAATGGGCATCAAAAGGTGTAGAAATCTTTTGACAGAATTTTTATGGAAGAAATCGCTCAACACTCTGGACGAAAAAAAATCTAAAAGTTCAGCAAAATTTTTCAACGATTTGTAACTTGCACATTATTGTACTTAAATTGATTGGTGTGTAAACTTTGAAATCTCGTTTTATGTGGTTTCTGTTACAGAATTGGCTATATTGTAAATGAAAATTATTAAAAACTTAGCTTCTTCTAGTTTCGTCAAACGATGTTTATATATTTCTCTACTATTATATTGAACATGTTTTTTGCCGACTCAAAACGGCACCAGTCAGGACAAATGGTATTTTAGCTTAGAAGCTTTTTGATGGCAAAATAATATACGGGGGGCTGCAGAATGTGGCTAGTCATCAAAACTATGTAGTTCAATATTTTAACTGCAGTGTTTTTTGGGTATCGAATATTTCGAAAATCTATTTCTGGCATTAAATAATATTGTTTGAATATTTTTGAAGATGTTTGGTACCGGCTACTTTTGATTATGTCAATTTTACAAATAGCAATCATAAATCAAAAACCATTGAAGCTATCATCATAAAATTGTGGACACAGAAAACGCTTCGTACAGGGAAAGTACCGTAGAAAAGCGGCCGAAAACGCTAAGTACCATACCCCTATTTATATAAACGATTTTTAAAGGGATCATAGACGAATGTATACGGCAATATCGCCGCAAAAAATAACCGTATATTAATTCACAAACAAAGAAAAAGGAAAAAATTTAAGTTTTGGCATAGGCCAGCCCCTATTACTATCGTATAGTGGATCATTCCACAAAACTTAATGCCACAAGTAAAACAAGAGATAATTTTTCCTAACAAAGTATGATGCAACTGTTCGCTTTATGAAAATTCGCCACGCCCACTTTTTAATGTAGTCTTGAAGTATTTGTTTGTAAAATTTAAAACACGTTGTCTCTGTAACTGTGTAAGTTATATAGATATGATTTGGCGCATATAATAATCAAAACTAGATCACAAATAAATTTTGTGGAAGTAGACGCGGCGGAGCACATTTTTCAGTAGCGAATTTCTAGTATTTTCGAAGCCGAATACTCGTAATTTTATCAATATATTAAATGAAAATTGTTGTGCTGCCTCCTATTGATACATATCATATTCGTGCCAAAAATTAAGAAATTTTTCAATGAATAAGTTAGCCAAAAGTTATTTAAGCAAACATTTGAATTATTTTTTTTTTTTTTATATTTTGAAATAAATTCTTACAAAAATTACAATTTTTTCACGAATGGCGGTCTCTGAAGATTTTCTTTGATCAAAACTAACCAATATTTGAGTTCATCAATTACAAGTTTCGATAGCACGAAAAGGAGCTGCCTATATGCCGCTATGTCTGAATTTGGTTTCCCCGCAAAACTTATACGGCTATGCAAAATGACCTTGAGCAACACCGCCAGCTCGGTCAGAATTGGGAAGTACCTCTCCGAGCCGTTCGAAACTAAACGAGGTTTCAGACAGGGTGACCCCCTATCGTGTGATTTCTTTAATTTAATGCTGGAGAAAATAATACAAGCTGCAGAACTTAACCGCGCTGGAACAATATTTTATAAAAGCGTGCAACTGTTGGCATATGCTGACGATATTGATATCATTGGCCTTAACAACCGCGCCGTAACTTCTGCTTACTCCAAATTAGAAAAAGAAGCGGAGAAAATGGGATTGGTGGTGAACGAGGGCAAAACGAAGTACCTTCTGTCATCATGCAAAGAGTCAGCGCATTCGCGCCTTGGCAACCAAGCCACTGTTGGCAGCAATAATTTCGAAATAGTAAAGGACTTCGTTTACCTGGGAACCAGCATTAATACCAACAATAATGTTAGCCTAGAAATCCGACGAAGAATCACTCTTGCAAATAAATGCTACTTCGGACTGAGTAGGCAATTGAAAAGTAAAGGCCTCTCTCGACGAACGAAAATAACGCTCTACAAGTCACTCATCGCACCCGTCCTGCTATATGGTGCAGAAGCGTGGACACTAACAACATCTGATGAGGCGGCTCTGGGAGTATTCGAGAGAAAGGTTCTTCGAAAGATTTGTGGACCTCTACGCGTTGGCGACGGCGAGTACCGAAGAAGATTTAATGATGAGCTGTATGAACTTTACGTAGACGCCGACATAGTTCAGCGAATTAAAACACAGCGGCTTCGCTGGCTAGGCCACGTAGTGCGAATGAGCGAAGATGCTCCAGCCCAGAAGGTATTCTTATCGGCACCCGCCGGTGGAAGCAGAGGAAGAGGGAGACCACCACTCCGATGGAAGGACCAAGTGGAGACCAATTTGCGATCCCGCGGTGCTTCCAATTGGCGCCAGTTGGCGCAACGAAGAAACGACTGGCGAGCTATGTTGGACGGTCAAAATCGCCCAGGCGGTTAGATGACCATTTAAAGAAGAAGAAGAATTACAAGTTTCAAATTGTTAAAACATGGCCGCTGTATATTACAAATTTATTTTCAAATTCTCCGGCATAAATCTTTAACAATATCGGCAATGTATATGTACAGTTGTGTTCAATGTAACAGTAGTGAAGTTAAATTGGATATAATTCGACGAACTAAAAAGAAGCTTTGTTTTTAATAATTTTCATTTAAAATATAGCGAATTCTTTAACAAAAGCCACATAAAAAGAAATTTTGAAGCTTACACAAAGGAAAGTTGGTTGAACTTTTAAAAACTTACATCAAAATTTCAATATTTTTGGAAAGAATTTTTTTGATTACGCAGTTTTAAAGCTCATTCAATTTTAGAATCATAACGTGTAATTTAGAAGTACTTCAAAATTTGTCCTGAATTCTAAGAATTTTTTCAAGGATTTTGGGTATTTTTTCCCATACAAAATTAGCTTTTCTTCATGCGTTGTATGAAAGAACACACTAACACCCTTGACGAAAATATTTTGAAAAATCAGGTAAATTTTTGAACGAGTTCTAACTTGCCTTATATTGTACTAGAATTGATTGGTCTACAAAACTGCGTACTCAGAAATTTTCTAACAATTTGGCAAAAAATTTAAGATTTTGTTGGCTATTTTTTAAAGCTTTATTAACTTTCCTAAAATTTGTGTAAACTTTGAAATTTCTTTTCATGCCGTTTCTTTTATAGAATTCGCTATATTTTAAATGCAAATTATTAAAAAACACAGCTTCTTCTTATTTCGTAGATCGATATGCATTTTAATTTCACTATTTTATTGAAAACTGCTCTATGTAGAAAAACAGGACTGTGAAAAATAAATATTTTATTTCTCTCTACAAAGAAATATATAATTTTTCTGTAAATAGTCTACCCTTTGGGACCTGAACAACTGCAAAGTCTTTAACAGACCTATTTTCAGTTAAAATTTTTCCATGAAAATTAGGTAACTACGAATAAAATACGCTACAGAACGATGGAAACCCGGGACACGAGGAAAACACGCAACACTATGACGTAATTTTCAATATGTGCACAAATTTATATTTTCAGTAACATTGTAATTATTGTATATTCACAGCTTATTGCCTTTTGTGCTTAAAACACAAAGAAGAATGCCTTTAACCATGGATTATCTTCAAAAATTTCTTTCAAGAAAATTAAGGTAATTTCGGCAGAAATATAAGAAATAATGCAGAAAAATCTGCAAAATATAGGGAATATATGTATCAATTTCTTTAAGAACTTTTCAAGATTTTTTAAATATTCAGAAATTATGCTCTGCAGAGTTAGTAGGAATGTTTGCTCCAGCGATTTTTTGTTAAAGAGGATTAACCCTTCAAAAATGGCAAGACCCCAGCACCCCACGTATGACTTGTACCAAATTTGATTAAATTCTCACAAGGGCTTAAAGGGGGTATAAGTATAACCCGACTGTTTTACTTGTACTGTCGTAAAAATGAAGCTTATTTTGAGCAGAGATATCGAGTATCTTTTCATCAAAGGCCTATATTTCTAGAGGCCGTTGTTTAATTTTTTTATTGTGGAGAGTTGAAGTTGCATTCTACAATATTACAATTTATATAAAATTTTGATCTTTTAAGAATCTTTTGTAAAAAAGTAGGCTTAGCCTTTAACCGATTTGCCCACTCTGACTCACTATGTATGTACATTAGGGTGGGTCGATTTGTATGGACGAAAGTTAACCGATATCGCTCCATCGATTTTTCGATTGGTTTTGGGACTTGTTTTGGTCGAAAAATCGACTTTTCCAAACCCCGAAAATAAACTTTTTTTCAAAAAACCGTTATCGCCAACGTTTTTAGCGCATAATTTTAAGTGGGACAGAAAATATGAGACAAATTCGTTTTCATCGAATACATTTTTGCATCTATACTGCAAAAAACCTTAAAAAAAATGGCGAAAGGGTCAATTTTTTGACCAAAACTCTCCCCAAAACCCAAGAAATTTTTTTTTTTTCAAAAAACTGTTATCGCCAACGTTTTTAGCGGACATTTTTGGGTTGGACAGGGTATATATGAAAATTTTAAAATAAAATGAAAATTGTTTTAGTAGGTCATGAAAAAAACCTTAAAAATCTAAGTCGAAAAAAGTCAAAAAAATTAAATTTCGCAGGCTCGAAAATTATTTTTTTTTGGTATGCGTAGTGGAACTTTTTTTCCTGAGCCCAAAACCTTTCGAAAAATCGATGGCGCGATATCGGTTAGTAAATCGACCCAGTCTAATGTACATGCATACGTAATAGCAAAGAAAACTTGCATAGCATATTTGGACACCAAAACTTCAAAGAGTTTTCTGTCTTGTAAAATCTCGGAAGTGTCTTCTTTCATATGACAGGCTCACTGAAAATTTTAGAAAATCACGTTTCTCAAAAGTTTATCCGTTCCCTGCCAACAATTAAGAACTTATCACATCTTTTCCATATTTTGAGTTTCACGGTACTAAAAAAGCGGACTATCGTCGGATTCCAGACACTTATTATAACTATCTTAACTGAATTAAAGTCTAAAATCTTAAAATGGTTCTTAAACTTAACCAAAAAGTTTAAACGGTCCGCCAATAAAAGTAGACAATTTTTTGTTTTTTTTTTATTTCCGAAAGCTTGTTCAAGCTTGTATACTTAAAAAACCTTTAGAAAGCTTTCCGAAATAAATACTAAGTTTACGAAATTCAGATTTTTCTATTATAAAATGTTTGAAAGGGAAGTTTTTTTAATGAAAAATTTTCAAAGAAAGCTTTTTATAAATGTTTTTTTTTTTTTTAAATTATTCAAACGATATTTCTTATATTATTAGCAGATTACGGAAGTTGAAAAGAAAAAAACTGACAAATAGTTTTTCTGAATTTTTGTAAACGTTTGCATTTCACTTTTAAAGTGAAATGATTTATAACAGTTTGTTATTGAAGTTTATAAAAAATTTACTTTGAATTTTCGAATAAATTAAAGCTGGAAAAGCTTACAAATCGCTTATTGTAGCAAGTTTACTTTAAATTATTTTTAAAACCTTTACAGAAATGCTTGTTAGGAAGTTATCGAGTTTTTCTCAAAACATTTTTGTGTGCCTAAAAAATTTTGAATTTAAATTTTGGTTGCTATTGTGCAAACGACAATTTCACATTTGATTTTCAAAGCAAAATTCCAATTTTGAAGAAAAATGTTGTTTTGTTCTTTTATTACTATTACTTACTAAAAATTCGCCTATTGAGTTGAGTTGTCAATAAAAATTCAGAGAAGCTGACAGCTTTGCGTAACAATTTTTTTAAAAGAAAGCAACAAAAAAGATAAGCCAGCAGAAATAATTATAAATGCTCACAATTTTGATTGCTATCTCGCAATCGACAAGTTCACATCGTAGGTTTAAGGGAGATTACTAATTTCTGACAAAATGGTAAAGAAAAATAGTTTCTATTATTTGTCTTTCTAAAATTTCTTGAGTATATTAAAAATTATGACGCGACTTTTCTAGAAGAATGCTTTTAAACTAATGAGATTTTCTGAAAAGTTACCCCGTTTTGATTTTTAAGAATTTTTGATATTAATTGTCAGTTAATTTGAACCAGGGAGTATGTGAGGTCAATACATAAACACAATCTTTATGAATCCTTTAGCAAACAAACTTTTTAAATTACTTTATTTTCTTTACTTTAAATATTATTTACCAGCCAATTGAGATTTAAATATATAAGGATTAACTTACCTGATTCATGGTCTTTTCCAATGGTGATAATTCCAAATGCAGCACATTAATGCCCAATTCTTGAAACACTTGCAGAGCTCTAGCCAAATTACCTACTTGATTTTTCAATGTAAAAATAATAGAAACACGATCACTCGGCGAACTCTGTCGACTTAAATCAGACAAATCAAGGCTGCTTTTATCACTGCCACTATCAGAAAGAGATTTATCCTGAAATGCATTACAAATATATATTTTTTATTTGAACACTTCTTAAATAATATATTTATTTCATTTTTTTAAACGCTTACAAGACTGCGATGTTCTTTGCGTATCGTATGCAACGGACTGCCTTGCTTGACGGCCCATTCCTGTTCACCGCTGCGATAGAGCCAAAGGCCCAATAAACCTTTGCCAGAACCGCTCATTGCAAAGAAGTTTTCCAAAGAGATTTTGTTTATTGAATTTCCGAAAATTCGGGTTTTAAATTTACACAAAAAGTTTATTTTTTTTTTCAAAATTTATTAAATTTTACAAAATTCAAGTTTAAAATTTTGACCAAAAACAATTTTTTTGTGACAAAATTTCTTTACAGGCTTCTTTAAAAACTTTTGGCTCCCACAGCAACTGGTGTTTAAGGTAGATACGTGCGTACAACTCGTCGGGCCGATTTCCGAAAGGATACTGCAAGATCCAATGCTGCGTACCTTGCTTTTATAGCCTACATCTAGGCGATGACAAACTGCCTCTGCCGACTTTCACTTGAACAATTGACTGCAGAACTGTTTTGTATTAACATTTACTCCTTTATGCTACTATCTACCTATATATGTATGTAGGTTTGTGTGTCCCAATCGTATCATCAAAATATTCAGCTTATCTTAGTGTGTGTGTCCAAATAGATTTACAAGGATATAAAAGCTGCAACTGATATTTGCACTACGCGTTTGTCGCACATTCCAATCTCCACTTCTGTGGCCTCACCATCGTCGTCGATTGAAACTGTAGCAACAAGTGAGTGTTGGTTATATGTACATGTATGTATGTTTAAGATAAGAACCCATCAAAAAAATGCACCTCGATAAGGTTTACTGAAATTTACCAAAAGTAGCGTTACACCGGTTGAGCATCTACTCCAAAAAATAGCTAAAAGTGCATAGAAGACTTGAGATAGCTTCGCTCAAAAACATATTTCTTAAAACAAGAAAGATGGGAATGGTTTTTTGATAAATAGTGAAAAAATGGTGAGGTGTACTTTTTCCTGGTTTTGTTGAAAGTAATCAATAGTAATCCAATATTTTTAAGATTCATATCCATATAAGATATTACTCAAAGGGCAAAATTTCGTTTCTTTTTTACTTGAATCAATGAAGTAAAAAGTTGTATTGTATTAATTACACTACTTTACAGCAAAAAAAAAATTCAGATTTCACGATTGAAATTTAAATGAAACATAATTTCTTTCCTTTAATTTTATATGCAATCTGACTAAATAAATTCCTTTCGCTTTCAATTAAAATAAAATAAGGATTCTAGTACTTAAGTACTAGATTTTCCTGCTCCCATTATTAATGCCTACTCAGTATCGAAAATATCGTTTTAACCCTAACATCTATACTCGTACATAAGCCACATGCCTAATTTTAACCCTATATTTTCATTGTCAACGATTTTTGTACTACGTTTCAAGTTCGAAGTCCATAGCACATCGGCAAGTAACATAAAACTCCATCGCAAGCATATTAGTAGTATCTTATATATAAATAGACAAGATGAATGCAATGTAGAACTGTTTTCTGCTAAACTATAATTCTAAGGTATACAAATTATATATATTTATAGATAAGAAATTTTGAGGTGTACTTTTATCCGTAAATAAAAAAAATTTAAAAAATCATTTTAATATAAAATATTTAACATAAAAGTCACACCACTACACATTTACTTATTCACACTATAGACACGCTGTGTGTGTGTACTTGCTTTTTGTGTACTATGCTGAATCGTGAGCATGGCCGAGGAGTTGCTTTGTAGGAAAAAATTAAGAGCCGTAGTAGTGTGAGTAGACTTGCCATGCATGTTTTTGTGTTATTCGTGTGGTCGGCTCTCACTGTGAGTGCGAAGAGTTGGTAGTGGACCAATGAAAAATAAGAATTCGCACTATAGATACTCTGTTGGGTCATGCATTTTTGCTTTAGTTATTGTTATTGTATTGATTACTGGCTACGATGCCCAGTGTCAGCTGCTCTCCTGGGAGCACGAAAAGTTGCTTTGTTGGAAACATTAAACAAGCAATGTAAAATATGAGCAAATATGTAAAATTCATTGCTGATACCTACAAACAGGGTTTATAAAAATAAAATAAATGATTACTCATAAAGAGTATTAAACACCGAAGAAAATGAAAGGAAAATAGAGGAAAGGAAAAGAATTGAAAGGAAGAAAAATTAAAGGAAAGAAAGGAAAGAAAAGGAAAAGGAAAGGAAAGGAAAGGAAGGAAAGGGAATGGAAAGGATAGGAAAGGAAGGAAAATTAAAGGAAAGAAAGGAATGGTAAGGAAATGAAAGGAAGGGAAGGGAAAGGGAATTAAAGGAAAGGTAAGAAAACGAAGGGGAAAGAAAGAAAACAAAAGGAAGGGAAGGGAAAGGAAAAGAAGTTTGAGGAAAGTAAAAAATAAAATAAGAGTAAAAAAAGAAATCAAGGAAAATAAAAATATGTTAGAGGAAAGGAACGACATAGAAAGGAAGAAAAAAAGGCGGATAAAACGAACCTACAGCAAAAAAATTAAATTAAATAAAGTTTATTGGTTGAATTTCAACCACTGGGCGAACTCTAGTATGGTTAAAAATGTAAGCTTAAATTTTTAATCTTGGACCACATAGACAACCAAACCGAATTTCGTTTGAAATTTAAACTACTCCAGTTTTCGATAAAATATATGTGATGATTTTAAGAGAAGTGTTCAAAGATTTGAAAAAGCTTTCAGAAATAAAAAAAATGTCTGCTTTTAAAAGTTAAAACTTTTTGGTTTAGTTTAAAACCCATTTTAAGATAACAGACTTGAGAAGGCATTCGTATCCGAGCAATAGAAAAGAAAATCGCGTTTTTAATACCTGTTACATAAGGCAGGTTGGAATTAAAAAATTAGTAAAACCGATGAATCAAATTTTTAACCTTTGTAAAGTAGCAAGGTTCATTTGCTTTGCACGAAGCTTCTGCATATGTATGTACAAAAGGAAGAATAGAAAACTTCCCGATAATGTTTACATTAAGAATTTTAATAGTTTTGAAATATATCAAACTAGCTTATACCCGTGGACTTCACCCCACATTTCTATCTATATATATAAAATCCAAATTAAATATGTATGTATGTATCTATAGACCGACTTGAAAATTTCCATTTGTATGGGAGGTGCTACGCCCCTTTTTTAGTTATCACCAGTTTTCATGCAGATGTTAGGGATTAACCTCATATAACCTCTTACCAAATTTCAGTTGTCTAGCCTAAATACTTCCAAAGATATGGAGTATGAAAAATTCCATTTGCATGGGAGATGCCGCACCCCTTATATATATCAAACTATTTTTTAGCCCATGACCATCCCTGGAAGATATCCAGGGCGTGTTTCAAATTTGGTTACGATCGGTTTATACGTTTAGGACACCAGTCGGTCTATAGATACATACATAATTTGAATTTTATATATATAGTTTATTATTTTTTAACTAATATCTGGATTCCGGTGGGTTATTAGTTGAAACAAGACCAAATTCCGATTATCTGTGGATATCCGAACTTCAGTTGTTTGCTACATTCCTTATACGTATTATTATTATAATCGCTAACATAATTTTTTTATGGCAACTGACAAGTTGCCATACTTTGGTTTACGCATTTTCCCAGTTCACATACACACACATTCGCACACCCACGCACACGCACAAATGTATGGCACGCTTTGGAGCCTTGACTTATTTGTTTGCTAGTTTTCGTTTTTTTGCTTTCTTTGATTGGCCAAATCATCAAATCATCAGGAAGGCATAGTCGCTGTTCGGCAATAGCGCTGTGCTATGAGAAAGTTTGTGAATTGGCATTATAAGCAGCATCAAGATGACGCAAAATTGTTTAGCTTAAACCATGAATTTGCGAAAAGAGTTAGTCTCGCCTCATTTCAATTGCCTTGAAAAGGAAACTTTGTCGTTACAAAATTTTATATTTTGTTGCTTTTGTTTTTGATCTTTTGTTAAATTGTATATTTTTAATTGTAAAGACAAAAGCTATAGTTCAGACTACATAAGTTTTGGAAACTATTTAGTGCGTATTTCATGCGGGTCTGTCTAAATGATAAAAATTAGAGCCTTCAAATACAATTGCTGTTTTCGACATAAAACAAAAGGCTTGACTTACTCGCAGTTAAAGGCATACAAACGCTGAGAGGATTCAACCACAAAACGAGATATGCATGTCGGCGCCATTTTCGAGATGGTCAACTACGTGCCATAAAGCAGCCTTTTTCATCCACATGAAATGTTTGGTCTGTTTTCCTTATAACTAGGGGCTTGAAATCTTGCCCTCTGCACATAGCTTGACCATAGTGATAGTGTATTAGTCGGTTCATAGGTTTTTGTTGTCATATGATTGGTATGAGAAATAAGGGACCTTGTCCAAACCCTGGTAATGCAGGTGATGACTATAGCGTCAGCTATGATTACTACAGGATGATTCAAATGTGGGTGTCTTTAGAGGAACAACATTAGTCATAACTCTTGATGTGAAAGTTGACTACACGTTTTATCCCATATTAAGTGCAGGTATTGGTGTTTACTTGGCAGACCTCCCCCATTTCGACAAGAGAGATAGAGAATTCTAATCAAAGATTTTCGTCATACAAGGAGAGACACATGGCAATCATCTTTTGCAGATGAAGGCATGGCATGGAGAATTTGCTGTTTCTAAGTAGCTGCATAAAGAAGCAAGAAATAGGAAAGGGTAATTTCTGTTGTACCGAACTTTTTCTTTCCACAGCATGCACTTCTTCGACAGTAAAGCGGAGCTGTCGACTCCCTGAAAATTTTTTGGGGTAATTCACGATGGTAGTGAATTCAACGATATGACAGCTATAACAACAATCTAAGCACGGCTCTAGGCAATGGACGTGCTACTTAGCTGCGCCGAAGTGCTACTACAACAACAACAATATAGTAAACAAAAGGGTGCACATATTTTGCATTGAGCACATCAAAAAAAAATATATATCTTTATGATTTCCTGGAATTTTTTGTTGGAAAACCCCTTTTTCAAGTTCTAAGTACTTGACATTCCCAAATAGCCACATAAGAAGTGGTTCTACCACACTCAAATCTTCTTTCCATTACCTTTTCCTACCTCACTAAATACAGACAATAAATCATCGATAATATATGCATACATACATACATACAAAGTACAAATATATGTAAGTATTTAGTCAAAGTGATTTTATTTGTTAAACGACTGAAGATGTTTACTTTTCTAAGATCTCAGTAAAATTGCTGCGCCTTCAAGTTCACCAAACAAAGTAGAGTGAAAGCGAATGTTGAAAGAGAATATGCTTACGTTTAGTCACTTTTAGTACGTCGAAGCCATTGTAGTCTTAAAAATTTAGCTTGCAAAAAAGCATGCGTCTAACCTCTAATGAGAGTGGAGCGCGATTAATACCTTTCGTCTACAGTGGGCTATACTTGATCACAATTAATTTCCTATGTGCATAGTTGAGAGAATACAATTTTTATTTATGTAGCATACTTATAGGGGTAAAAAGAGAAAATGTCCGACCGTACTCAAAGGCGAACCCAATGCATTTGTCCTGCAATACCCATTCAGTCAAAAAAGGGTAAAATTAGTATCTTCACATGACATGCTCCGATAAAAGCGAACAATTCAACCCACATAGAGAAATCAAAAATGACATTGGTCGCATCCTTCTTTGCTACTAATCCCGGATTCAGCCGAGACCAATTGCATTTTTTGCAGGGGTCACATACATACATTCGTAGGCTGTGTAAATCAATTGTGTCAGAGTGCTTGAAGATGTGGAAATAAAACTAGGTACTGAGCTGCTTACTATTAAAATATGCGCGCATGAAACTCATTGGTATTTGAAATGTGGGTGTAGGATTATAAAAGCGCTCACTATTGACAGACAAACTTAATAAATGACCGACTAAATGTTACCACTGACAGTTACCATTTACCTTCTTAACATCACATACATCCATACATACAGTTGTGTTCAATGTAATAGTAGTGAAATTAAATTGGATATCATTCGACATTTTATTTTAGCAAATAGAAGTACCTCAAAATTTTCCTTGAATTTTTAGAAGTATTTTTTTTTCAAGGATGTTGGCTATTTTTTTCATACAAATTTAATTTTTCTTCATGCGTTGTATGGAAGAAATCACTCAACACCCTTGACAAAAAAAATTTCTGAAAATTCAGGCAAATTTTGAGCGAGTTCTTTCTTGCACAATTGTATACTTAAATTGATTGGTCTACAAAACTGCTTATTATAAAATTTTCTAGAAACTCTACCAACAAATTTGTAGATCTTGATGACCATTTTTTAAACTTTCCTGAACTTTGGTAAACTTTGAAATTTCTTTTTATGAAGATTTTGTTACAGAATTCGCTATTATGTCGAACACAACTGTACATACATATTTATAGAATTTCCAGTATACATAAGGGCTACACTTAACCTTGTCTACATACCATACTCTATCTTTCGAACTACGCTGACTCGCATGCTTACTTTTCTTCTTCTCCTTTTGCTACGCCTCTTCTACTTTTATTGCATTCTCTGCTAGTTAATTTCCTCAAAGGACTTGTTGCCGCCGTGAATTTTTTACTTTCTTAGACTTGAATGTGTTTTTTTTTCATTTATTTTCAAATTTTGTCTGCCCTCAATAGTCATTCAGTGATTGGAAGTAATTGTGTGTCAGTGAATAAAACGTTTATTTGCACAACAAACCGTTTATGTACGCACTCAGGAGGATTTATGTTAGTTGATTTTGGTAAAAGCAGAATTAATAGCCAGGCGGGAAAATCTCTGGTTCTGTGCTGGTGCGCTTCTAGTGCATTGGGAATCGCTACTAGTTCATCCTCAATCTCTCTTATACATGCAATCAACTGGCGAACTTAACATGACTTGTGATATGTGCCACAGTTAAGATCTAGTTCTTTTGTTGGTACTAGGAATTCTGGCGCCGTTTAACCGATTTAATTTGAACCACTAAACTATTTCCATCTTATAGCGAATACTCTGCTCTACTTTTGCAACAGTACAGATATGCAAGGAAAATTGATAGGAGGGATCGTTATTGAGCCAACAAAATTCAAAGCAACAGTTTTTTATAATTTTTGTCCGTCTGTGGGTATGTTTGTTCGCCCATCACTCAAAAACCGGAGTATAGATTGAATGCAATTCATACCGAAGCATTGCTAGATGTCTAATTTCAAGTTTAGAATCCATTTTACCGTACGGAAATATTTTATTCCTGCTGTACAAAGACATTAAGCATGCAACTAGTCTAAATGAGAGCGACAAGAGCCAGAGAAAATTTTATTGTTATGCCTGCTTGTCTGTCTGTATGTACGAAAATATAAAATATAAACACTAAAATTTTAACTATAAATAGGTTCAAAGTATTATAAATCTAGTTACTATCAAACTTGTTTTTATGTAGCACTTTAAGTCTAGTTCTAAACCAAATATTTGCCTTTCTACGCTGAAGTAAAACGACAAACTAATATACACTAGAATTTTTAGTCCAAAAATGACCATGAAAAAAATGAAGAAGAATGAAAGAATCTAATGAGAGCTTTGCAGTTAAATTCTACTCTTGCCGTAACCAGGACCTAAGCCAATAACCGCACCCTTGTGAGTCGATTACTTATTGAATGTGCTCGATGTCATATAAATATTTTCCACTCACCAAGATTGCAAATGAAGGCTTGTATAATTCTGTCCAAAGCTTGACAATTGACATCCCGTAGGACATGTTTGAAATACCAGTTGCTTATATAGAAAAAAGACAGTTGGCTGACTGGTTGGGCTTGGTGCTCACACTAGTTTCGAAGTAGTTTATAAACTAGTTGGTTTGATTACCGATTTCCCCGCAGGGTACAAACATGCATACACTCATAGATACAGCCACACAAATAAGCTTTGATTCAATTATCAAATATATATTATTTTTTTCGCAGTAAATATTTTTGTAATAATATTTGGACCTGTGTACATATGTATGTACACATGTATGAGTGTGAGTTTAGGATACATTCAGTACAAGAGCAACTGTTGCTATACCAAACAAAATTTCGCTCATCCTGAGAGTCTTAATGACATGCATTCATATCATAATTTAGATTTTTTTTTTTTGCTCGTGTTATTAATGAATAAATAAATGCGATTGCATTAAACATTAACTATGTATGTATGTATGTATATTGAGTATTTGTAAATTAGGGCCACTGTACAACTCAAACAGATTTTTTTTACTGATTTGAATGCCTTGAAATGGGCTGTGTTAGTTTCATTAATTTCAAGGCAGATAAATCTCCACTGAATACAAATCTGAGTATTAATGGAAATAAAGTTCCTTTAAAAATAAATTTAAGGGCTAATTAAAGTGAATTTTTGCTCACAATTAACGCGGAGTGTTAATGGCAGACGAGTTTCACTAAAATAAAATAAAGTTCCATTCAAAAATCACATTGTTAGTGGTAATGGAATTTCACTATCATTAAACCTTGATTGGTTAATAAAGTGTTTACTGTAATCTAGCTAGTTTCCTAGGAATGCTGAAGCTTTTACCCAAGTTCTACAAAGCGCACTACTCACTTCTATTTCTCTATCCTGCAAAAAAACGTGGGACTGATCTCTAAAGAGAGCGATCCGGGATCAATATCTTTCGTTGGCAGTGGGTTAGAATTGATCGCAACTATTACGTTATAGATATAGTTGGGATAAGTAGATTAAAATTTCTGTAGCCTACTTTTAGTTGCTGCATGTAAACTTGTCCGACCGTAGTCGTAGGGGAATAAAAGGTAATCTGTTCGACACTACCCTTTTCGGCATGAAAGGGACCAATTAGTCTCTTCATAGGACCCCGCAAAAAAAGGGATTATTCTTGAATGAAATGACTTATTTCAAATATGCCTATAACGGCATAGTCGGAATCAATTGCAGCCCCACTATAGACGAAAGATATTGATTCCGGAACACTCTCTTTAGAGATCAGTCGCACAATTTTTTGCAGGGGACATGCTCAAACAAAAGAGATCACTTCAACCCATACCAAGAGATCAAAACTGGCATTGGTCGCACGCTCCTTTGCGACTCATCCCGGATTCATCCTAGACTAATCGCTGTTTTTCAGGGTAACTAGAAAGACCTCGAAGTCAAAGGTTTCCTGAGGTGTAATTCTGTGGTTGGTCCACGGATATGATGCTTATCAATATCCTAGTTTTCTTTAATGTTTCGAAGTAATCTTGAGGCAAAATTCGACTTTAGGGAGCTGATAAAGCTAGGAAATGCGGTTGATTTTGTTACCCTCCCTGCTTCTGCGCTGCATATCAGAAATGTTGTGGTAAGATACTTTCCGTTTTTAGGCATGAGTAGGCAGACTACTTCATAGTACGATCTAGATTGCGGTAGTAATTTTCCCAGTTCATGAAACTTTTCGCCTAACTATCCATGTTTTTTTCTCAAAAGGCGTTCCACATCCTTCTTGGTTTTGCTGCTCCCGTATCTATAAAAGGCAATAATACTTTAAGAAAAGCTAAGCTCATAAGGTGCGGTTACTTACAATTATTTTGATGGTAGCTATGGCAAACGAACGTCTCTGCCCGATGGTTGATGTCCTCGTGAATATAAAGGCTAACCGCCCTCCGTATACGAAATGTGATGAAGGGGATAGAACAAGAAGTATAGATTGCGATGTCTACTACAAAGCCAATGGAAACCATAAAAGCCTAGCTATGAGGTTTGGTTTGAGTGAGGGGAGAGACTGTTCAACGTTAGCTGCTAAAAAAAAATATAGGTTCGTCAGTTCACCGTGACAGTACCTATCTTTCGAGCACACACGATGTAGTGTCAAGGTCTAGGAAGGCAGACAAAGCGGCTAAGATTTCTCGCTTATCCATGGAATGTAACGAAAGTTGATATTCAGAATTTCCGTCTTGTTAAATAATGTACATTTTGTTAGCTTAATGTCTGCACAACAAGGAAAAAATAGTTCCTAAAACCCTAAATGCTACCCTTTTGGGATATACACGCACTCTGAGCAGTATTCGTTTAAAAACTTCAGAACTCTAAAAGTACAACTTGTTTAATATTAATTAACGTTAGAATAGAATACCAAATTACTGTAGTAGTAGTTGTTGCCAAAATTTCAAACTACTTTACAGCAACAAGAAAGCAAGGGTTTGCTTTCTGAGCTATTCAAGGTCGTCGGTGAGAGAACGCCTGAGCTTCTGTACAGAATATGAACGGATTAGTGGTGCCTGAAGATTGGAATAAAGGGGGAGATCCCGTCAACTGCGTCAGCTGCAGCCATCTTAATATCGCATGTAAGGTTCTATTGTATCGTGCTAACGAAAGTGTGCCTGCAGACCTGGTAAATCTACCAAGACCGCGTGTTAAAGATGTCACTCTTCCATCACCACTTTGTCGATTTCAAAGTCGCCTTCGGTTAATGTCAATTCATCAAAAGATTACTTTTGCACACAAAGTATGCTTGGGACTGAGTGGTCAATTGATAAGTAAATTCCGATCTCGAGGTTCTTTGAAAAATTTATCGACCTGGAGGCATTGAAGCAGATGTAATGATGAGCTCAATGAGCTACAGCGATATATCTTCGGTGACACTGCAAAACCGCTTAAGCTATTTAACTTTCATCGGCCCCTTGCCATTAATATATATTTATTTATTCTCAAGAAAACTAATTTTGCTTTGGAATATAATTAAACGAGTTGATCTTGATGGGAACTTTACTTTATTCGTCTTTAAATTAAGCAATTTGTAGTTGAAAAATAGCCAAACTAAAATATAACTTACGCGGTTTTGCAGCGTCACCAACGTATTTCATGTAATTATGTAATTCAACAAATTATAACGCGCGGCTTAGTTGACAAGGCCGTGTTGTGCTGATGCATGAAGATGTCCGGCCCAGAATTCATTCTTTTCGGCACGCGCCGGTAGAAGGCAAGGAAGTGAGAAACCAGCACTCCAAAGAAAGCACCAAGTTGTAAAAAGATTTCAGATCCCGTTGGGTTTCCAATTGGCGCCAGTTAACAAAGCAAAGAAGCGTCTGCCGAGTTATGTTTGACGGTCAAACCCGTTTAAACTGTTAAGTGCCAATTAAGTAAGTAAGTAAGCCTAGTATAACCTTGAAATGATATTAATTTAACAAAGGGATAATAAACTATTGTAAGCGAAGTTTATTACCCATATTATTAACAATTTGCCTTTTTGTAATTTCAAAACAACGCCTTTTTATGTCTTACTCGAAAAGCTGGTTCATCTTATCCCCCAATGCGCAAACTCCCTTGCCGAAGCGAATTAGCAATACTTACTCTCTTGATTATACGTTCCGCATTAACTGAAATGTAATATGGTACGTCCTGTTTCTTCTGTTGCCTTTGCCGTAATTTGAACACCCTTAAAAATGACATTTAAATTTCCCAAATCATATAAAAGCCACCCCCAGCGAGCTTGGGCACACATGTAACACGATGTGGCGTGGGGTGTTTTGCACTGTATTGTTGTAAACAAAAGACAACAACGCAAAAAACCAGCAGACACATAGCTGTACGAATGAGCGAATTTTGCATACGCCACAGCACAAAACTCGCATCCGCTCAACCCCACTCACTATAATTTGACAGTTAAATTTCCCATTGAGCGTACCAGCAACATCCCCCGCTTTTTACTGGAGACATCAATGTCACTTTCAAGGCGCTCATAACGTCTCTGCCATGGAAATTTGAAGCGACCCAGAGAACGAAGTAGAAGTAGCCAACAAATCCAGCCGAACGACAGACGACAACAAATGCGAACGGGAAATTATCGATCGAAAGAGTGAAAAAGTCATTCGACGCCTGATTTGCTTTGGCAAAGAAGGCTTTTGAAACCAAAAATCGGAAATTTTTCGCAATAAAATACATTTTTCATATTAAAATTAGTATACAATCGTGCAGTAAAAAAGTGCAGTGAGAATTTTCCAAAATCTAATTCAATACTCGCCTACTAAATACACATTCGCTGTGATGTTTTAGTTTTCTTGGCGTTTGTGGATGTTGCAAAGTTTTGCAAGTTGCAAGTATTTAAAGTATTTATTTGAACCTCACGAACCAACACATAAACATACTAGTACCAGCTTCGGAAACTGCTTCAAAACCCCATCATGGCTGACAGCGAATTTGAAGAGTTCCACAGACCCATCTTTGAATCACACCAAATGCAAACGTATATGACCACGGGCCAAAAGAAAAATAATGCACTCACATTCTATTCGTAAGTATCTATACAAGTATGTTAAATAAAATAAAAATAGAACCAACAAAGGGTAAAAATACCCTAAGAAGCCCAGCATGCTTTGCTTAAGTGCCAACGGATGTTTTTTTTAGAATTCAGGACATGCCGTGGCACTTGAAAACTCCTCACGAAATGCAATTTAAATAGCTCGACTCATCTACATCTGCATAGCTAATGTTTGTAGGACATATTTTATGCCGTACATTTCTTCCAGACGTGAGGGGGGAGGCTGTGTGTGCATGTGTCAGTTTGTGGCATACATCGAATATCTTCCTTAAATGAAAAATCAATTTGAATGCATAATTTCATATGACAAAAGTCCGAAGTTCCCTAAATATCCCTGTCAAAGAACTGAGAAAATGTCTATAGACTCAGCTATTATGAGCTTACGCTTTTTTTTACATTCTAGGTATTTTATTCAATCCCTTGAATTTCCAAAATCACTTAAACTGCTTTATTATTAAAAGTATATAGTCAAAGGACGCCATTGGAACTAAAACAACTTATTTTTCGATTAAGGCTTTTTTGGATCCAGCTAAAGGAAATTACTCACACTTCCACTAGGTGATAATATTTATAGGCCATTGTACTTGTACACAGGGTACTATAACTCTATCACAAAACGTAGGTTTGTAGCGGCATATGGGAATCAAGATAGATATAGATTTCGCTCTATCAAAGTTCTGAAGAAGTATAGAGAAATCAATTGGGCCTACTTTTACAGCTTAGGTACTTTATTAAGACCCTTGCATTTTCAAAAGGACTTAAACTTTGTTCATATAAAAAGTATAGAGGAAAAGTAAGCCACACGAACTTACAAAACTAATTGTTCACCTTCAGATTGACGGGTTGCCGACCACTGCACGGGTGGAAAATTAGATAGATTTTGCCTAGATCATCGCTAGATTTTCCACAGAAAGTATACCGCATCACATTCGTCTTCGGTGACAGCCCTGCAAAAAAAAGGGATAAGTCTAGGATGAATCCGGGAGGATTCGCAGAGAAGCATGCGACCAATGCCAATTTTGATCTCTTTGTATGGGTTGAAGTGATCCCTTTTGTTTGAGCATGTCCTATGAAGTGACTAATTGGTCCCTTTCATGCCCAAAAGGGTAGTGTCGGACAGATTCCCTTTGTTCCCCTATGGTTACGGTCGGACAAGTTTACTTTCAACACCTAAAAGTAGGCTACGGAAATTAAAAACGAATTATCCGAACTATGCCTATAACGGAATGGGAGGTGCCACGTCCCCTCTTCCGGTAACTCCCATTTTTTCGTGAGTAAGATATTGATATCCAATATCTCAATACCAATTTTCAGATCTCTTTCGCGAACCCTTTTGGAGATATTACGCCTATAAAATCAAGGTTGTATGGGGGTGTCATGCCCCCTTAATATTTTCGTATTTTTTCACCCTAAATTTGGGTGTATTAATTACAAACAAACTCACAAAAAGAAGAATTCAATTTGGTTCAGTCGTTTTCAAGTTTTAGCGTGACGAACCGCGATTTATTTTTATATACATACTAGCAGACCCGGCAGACGTTGGACTGCCTAAACTTTTACTTGCCTACATTTAATAAACTATACTCTTTTCCCTCCCCACTTTTCGCTTCTTCTACATTTATCCTTATCTCCTCCTTTTTCTTTCAACTTTAGCTTTCCCCCATCCCCATATACCATTACTCTTCTTTACCCTCTTAATTTTCCTCTAACACCACCTCTATATCTCAAGTTCCTATTCCTACTCCCCTTCTTCTCACATTTCCTCTACGGGTACTGATATTTACATACTTTCGAAGATATATCGAATTAACTTTTATTTGATCCTGGTACTGCTTTCTGTTTCCAAGGCGTTTTGATGTATAGAACACATATCTATATATAAAATATCATTAAGTTGAACCAAATAAATTCCTAGCTATGCGGAATTGCTACCCAAAATACCCTGTGGGCTTTTCTGAACCTATCATGAAAGTTTCATAGAGATCGACTATAAACTTTGGACACTAATGAAGCACAAAGAAACACACACAAAAATGTGGGCGTGGCATCGCCCACTTTTATAAAGTTATGTAAATCTTAACTAAAGGACAGATATATCCAAATATCATTAATGTAGACCAAATAAGTTCATAATTATGACGAATTGAAATTTTATATAGCGTGGGGGCGTGGTAGCCTATGCCGTAGGGATCCGTACGATAAGTCAAGAATAAAAATGTCGAAACACGAATGTCGAAATTTTAAAATTTTCATAATATCGAAATCATATTTTGTCAAAACGAAAAATGTCGAAAATTGTTTTACCGAAACAAACTGTAATAATTATGAAATGTTTTCTTCAAGCACAAGGTTAAATCTCGTGTAAAATTTTTAAATGTAGCAGGCAGCGAAAAAAAAATTACATTTTTAAACTTCTTAGTAGATTTTTTTTTAAATCTAAGCTACCTTAGTTTTTAGATTTTTGATGCGCAATTTTTTAGATTGCAACTGTCTCATACAAAAAAAAAGAATATTCTATAAATGAATTTTAATTTAGCATATTTTACTTTTTTAACTTAAATACTCCTTTTATTTAGCAATATATCTTTTATTTAATATTTTCTCCCTAACCTAAATATCTCTATGTTAATTTTAATATCCTTAAACGGGTAAGATAAAAATTAATAAAAATAGTATATACATATGAAAAAATAATACAAATAAAAAATAATAACACTTCTACTACCATTTTAATAATTTTCTATAGCTACATTAAGATATTTTTCCATATTTTCACATTTTTGAAACTAAAGAAAATATCGAATTAACTTAATTAATAAATGAAATTCGCGCGAATTTTACACACCATTAATTAAGTTAATTCGATATATGTTTTTCGACGTCTTTTTTTCGATTTTTTTCCAAATTTTTTTTTGAATTTTTTTCGACATTTTAATTTTCGACCTATCGTACCAGACCCTATGCTATTCCCAGCGAACTTCTGAACATATCGTGAAAGTTTCATAGAGATCGACTATAAGCTTTGGAAATTAATAAAGAACAAACAAAACACAATAAATGTGGGCGTGGCACCGCCCACTTTTCCAAAATTTTGTAAATCTTGACTAAAGGACACATATATCAAATATCATTAATTTAGACCAAATAAATTCAGAGTTATGACAAATTGAAATTTTGTATAGCCTGGGGGCGTGGCACCGCCCACTTTTCCAAAACTATATATAGCCTATGCTTTAACCCATGATTCCAAGAATATACTGTGAAAATTTCATACAATTCGATCGAGTACTTTGGACGCCTATAAAGGACACACAGACACACATTCATTTTTATTTATAAGATATAGATTTACATGCAATTTAAAAAAAAAACATGTTACAAAAATAATAAAAACCGGTACTGAGCTCGAACAACTAATTTTTTGTAAAGTACAAATTTATTCACGCTAATCGAAAAAAGTTTTTATTCGCACTAATGAGTAATTCCTAAACATTCCATATAGCTATGTAGGCAAGAAAATATGTTCTTCCATATGAAATAATTTATCTATGAATCTTTTCATATTTCCTCCGTTAGGCTCATTCCTAATGATGACTTGGAAGATTCACCCTCATCGAAGAGTGATACCTCCGATCAGGAGGATGCCGGCGGTGGTGAACTCTACTGCGAAACGTCAAAGCTACGTCAAGTCGAAGATGATGAGATTGGTGATGGTCTAAAAGTGGTATCACTCTCCTCTGATGGCTCGCTGGACACAAATGATTCATTCAACTCACATCGCCATCATCCATTAAATCATCAAGATGCAATTGGAGGCTTAGCTGGTTTTGCTACTGGTGCCGGCACTGGCAGCACAAATGGCAACGACAATGTTATTGGTCCCCAATTGTTACTCTCACCAAATATAGGCGCTGGCACTGGTACCACACTGCAGCAACAACAACGGCGTAGACGAAAATTACCGGAAATTCCAAAAAATAAGAAATGTAAGTTGTTGTTTTTATTGTTTTTATTGTAATTCATAGTTTTTATAGATCTTAAGTTGTTTGTTACATTACTAGTATATTGTTGTAGTAGTTGTATTTTTGGATTAAAGTAGTGATTTGATTTAAAATAATATCATGTGACCTCTGGGACCCTATATTTTTGCTTGCATGGTGGCACTCAACGTGTTAAGTTAAATACAGAGTGTCAAATCACACTGAAGGGGGTACTCCAATTGTGCAGTTCTCCGACAGACCGCCGATTATCAGGGATAAATGAGCCTCAGTTAACCCAATGAGCTCCCCTGGTTTTTAACAATCCACCCTGAGCCAGATGGATCGCACTGGAAGGGTAATGTCAACCCAACGCTTGCTTAGTTCAACCAGCTCCCATATGTTTAATAGCATCCTACAGGTGGGCAATAAAGCCCCGAATCCTCTACAGCCTAAGACGTACGGTTCACAAGCACACAATCAGGTTAGGATATCGACTCGAAGTTTTCCCAGAATACTGCTTTCACCAGACACCCAGATGATGCTTCTTGTGAAATCTTAAGGCCTGACCAACCTCCACCCAACCACTGGGGAGCTCATAATATTAATAATCACTAGGCTACCTCCATTATTGTTGTTGTTGTTGTTGTTAACAGTGCTTCGCCCTGCCTAATGGGAACGATCACTCTGAGAATCGTCATCAAGCTCTTCTAACAAGAGTCAAAGGAAACAAGCAATTTCAACAGGGTTGGAGCAGAGTGATATTGGTATTAGTGTTAGAAGAGTAAGTTCAATGGCACGGTTAAAGAGCTTTAGTATCATGAGGGAACATACCATATTTTATGGGATGGGGTTGAGTCTGGATAAGTAAGAATGTAACCTAATTAATACTGCATCCTTGATTGCTACTACTTCTGCTTAGAAAACACTACAATGATCAGGCAACTTTGCAGCTTACATCAGTCTCCTGACAGGTAAATCCACATACAACTTCGCTCTCCAGCCGAGAAAAAGCTCACCGCTCACTAGCACATATTTCCCGGGCTGGGTCACAAACGGAATCTTATAAATGAGAAAGTGTAGTGAGATAGAGTGGAAATATCTTCGGAACTATTATTTCTTTTTTTTTCATAATATCGTTCATGTGCATTGCGTATCTACAGCTCATCATCTCTCATTTTGTTTCAAAATCGAAATTTGCATCCGATAATATCATAATTTTCACCCATTGGAAACATTATTTTGTTATTTGTAGTGAGTTTTTAATGTGCTCCTCCGAACGCATTCGTTGCAGCTTCCATTCTACATCTTTTAGGTGGCGCATACGGACAAACCACATTGGCCGACGAAATGCGCAATGGACGTAGTAATCAGGTGAATGATAATAATGGTATTAATACTCTAACCGGACATACAATTATTGGCAATACGAATGGTATTAATTGTGGTGCAACAACACGTAATAATCAACGCTCATTTCTAACACTAAAATGTGGTTATTTACTTGACGAAGATTCTAGTCCCGATTCGGAACGTTTACAAAGTTTAGGTGATGTGGATAGTGGTCATAGTACTGCGCATTCACCGAACGATTTCAAAAGTATGTCACCACAAATCACTTCCCCCGTTTCACAATCACCATTTCCTCAACCCTTTGGTGGTGTGCCATTTTCACAACTTGAAATGCTTGAAGCTACACATCGTGGCTTACATAAATTTATACCACGTCATCATGATGAAATTGAAATTGAAATTGGTGATGCTATTTACGTACAGAAAGAAGCTGATGACCTTTGGTGTGAGGGTGTTAATTTACGCTCTGGACGACAGGGTATATTCCCATCGGCTTATGCGGTCGATTTGGATTACAATGAATTTGATCCGACCGTGCAACAGGTAAAGAAAGAACGTTATTTACTTGGCTATTTGGGTTCGGTAGAGACATTGGCACACAAGGGCACGGGTGTTGTATGTCAAGCGGTGAGAAAAATTGTTGGTGAATATGGTAATTCACCAACTGGTCAAGTATGCATATTGGAAGTATCGGATCAGGGATTACGTATGGTAGATCGTTCCGGACCGAATGTAAGTTTGTTGGACTATACGCGCATGTATTGGAGTTTCAGCTAATTTATTTAATGATTTTCTTCTTTTTTTTTTTTTGTTGTTTCTCTCTCTTAAGAAGAAGGACAAGAAACCCTGCATCGATTATTTCTACTCATTGAAGAATGTTTCATTCTGTGCATTTCATCCACGTGATCATCGTTTTATTGGCTTCATAACAAAACATCCAACTGTGCAACGTTTCGCTTGTCATGTCTTCAAGGGTTCAGAATCTACGCGACCTGTAGCTGAGGCTGTTGGGTGAGTCTTAATATTACCTTTCACGTTGTAGTGAATTTTCTCATTTATTTGCCTACTCTCTCTCTCTCTGTATCTCTTTCAGTCGCGCATTTCAACGTTTCTATCAAAAATTCATAGAAACTGCATATCCAATTGAAGATATCTACATAGAGTAAGCGGCTTGTATTTGCATAGGAGTTGTACCCAAAGTTGAAACTGTACTAAAATACTTAAGGCTAGATACTCGTAGTTTTAGTGCTGGTTTGTGGTTTACGCTTATTTTTCGGAAAAATAGAGAATTAATAAAAATTAGTTTGTCTTCAACAAACAGAAAACGAGCAAGCTTTCTCATGCTCGTATGTGTTTTCAAACCCCGCAAATAAGAAATATATAAGTAAAAATGAAAATCAAAAAATATTTATAAAAATCTAAAAAAAATATATATATTTAAAGCTAAACTAAATTAAATTTATAGAAACAAATGCTTAAACATTTAACGATCAACTTCTAAATTACATCTTGAAGTCAAAGCGGCAAAATCGGTAGACGTAGCAGATTCCTAAAAACCATTTTTTTTTATCCATAAATATGTCCTTGGAATACTTCGCTCAGCGCTTTACTCTCGCTCACCACTAAACCCATTGTGACTAACGGAAAATTGGCGGGTGAACGCATGCTGGGGTATTGACTATTTTTGCTGTTTTTCATTTATTTTTTCTCGCTATCGCTGGAAATCACTGGAATCTACCATTTGTATTTCGTTGAGTCCACCAAGCTGGCCTGAAATAATAATGAATCACAAAACTTGTCTAACTTTTTATTAATTTGAATTTTGTTTAATAATAATTTTGTTTATATTAGTACATGTATATACATACATTACACTTTTTGCATTCAAATGCCAGAAAATCTAAACTCTAAACCGAATCTGAGCTCTAGACTTGTCCTTTGCTGTTTTCATATCGTCGGTGACACTGCAAAACCGCGTAAGTGATATCTCAGTTTGGCTGTTTTGCCACTACAAATTCCTTATTTTTTCGGCTTATATTCACTTTATGGAAAAAGTTCCCATTAAGATCGATTCTTTTAAATATTTTCCAAACCACCATTTAGTTTTTTCGAGAATAAATCAGTAGATCTTGATGACATTGGCCTATAAAAGTTTTTGACACAAATGTCACTTACGCGGTTTTGCATTTGTGAGTTACGCCATTTTATAGTGTCACCGACGATATGTTTGCCGTGTCCTTAAAAATAAAGTGACTGTGCTTTCCCCATATTGAAGATACGCCAAAATGTAGGACTGTTCTGTGCGGCTCCCAATTTTTCTGCTGGGGGAATTTCACTCAGTAAAACTTGCAAGTGAAAAACAGCTGATCGTGACATAGGAAAACAAAAACCGAAACTTCAAATTTCAAACTATCAACCAATAAAAAAAAAACAAGAGCTGTTTTCTTGCAAGTTCTTAAAAATTCCTGTTCGGTGGAAACTTTTTGTGTTTCGAGAGAGTTTTTTGTCATTCTGTATTTATTTCCAAGTTTTGTCGCCGAACACACCTAATATCTTCATTTAATAGATTTTGTTTCATCCGTTTTCGTGAAAATTTCGAACAACCACGTTTAATTGTCAGAATTATGATAGTCTCGTCATGGTCAGTTTGGTTTTCTTCTTTAAAATCAGAGTTGCAATTTGATCAAACTTGTCAAGCCTTGGTTCAAGGCCTTTAAATATGTATGCTGTTTTTCAAATCCACCCTTAGCATAGTTAAAAATCTTCGACTACGTATAATAACACTATATAAAAAGTTCAGTAACAGAGCAATCAGGTATTTTCCTGAAAGGGGATTTCGCACAGTTAATTTTTACTGAACAAACATTTCAAAATAATTTTTTGTTTGTACTTCAAGGATTACGGGGTCCAAATCAGTATTCGAACCAAACGATTCAAAATTTTAGAAGCTTCAGCTTTCGTGACTAAGTTTTTTAAAGCTCTCCCGAAGGCGCCATAAAGTTGCATTTTGTTGGCGCAATATGTTTCTTCTTGGTCCTACTTTGGAACAAAGCCTCTTGTGGTCCCTTAACTTTTAAGCTCAAATAAAAACAACGTATGGGACTATGATACTTTCAGAAGAATGCACTTCACCAAGCCTCCTGAAAAATATCATCTTCACTCTGTTGCAAAAAAAAAAACTATCTAAATTTGTTTTATCGTGCAATTAGTTCTAAGCTTCCAGTTGCTTTTAGTTTATTATCATTTACATAAGTATTATGTACTAAATCAAAATGTTTTTTACAAGAAATATATTTTTTAGAAAATGATATGTAGTATGTATAAGCGAAAAATGCTCCATTAATTATTATGGCTTACTTATTTCATAAATTTTAAACGAACACGCACCATAATTTTGAAATAATGCATTGAAGTGTAAATATAAGTAGATAAGATAGTAAGGTTATTCATCTGAAAGCGTAAATGCCGCGTAACAACTTAGGGACATTTTCACAGTGCCGAGTTAACTTATATACTATCGATTCACAATTTTATTTTCGCTATTTTGATAAATATTTACTACCCAATACACAATAGATAACCTTATGATTTCAAACCCTAGGTTAACTCACCAATATTGAGGTGTTAAACTCTAGTTTACTCAACTTGAAAATTGAAGAGCCGGAGTTAACTGTTTTTTTTGACTAAGCATTTACGATTTGAAATGAATTAGCCTAAGTATGTATGAAATATATTAAGAGATAGAGAAATGTGGCGGGGTGCAACAAAGCCATATGGCCCTATTTCTCAACATATTGAAAATAAGCCCATATTAATCAATATGGCATTATTTCCACTATGTAATATGTCAAATGTAAAATAAAGCCATATAATCACGTAGCATACTAAATCTGAAATATACATATTTCAAAAGACGATTTATGCTGAAAAAATCACCATAATTTTTTTTAATTAGTGACTTTTTTTTAATTTAGTATGCAATATTTCAATACGAAAAGTATATTATTTTCTCTTTGATGGAAATTGATTGAGAAAAACGGCGCATTCGAAAATTTGGAATAATAATAATAATTTTTAATTCCAAATTTTAGTTTTTTATTATGATATGAATTTAAAATATTTAATCCCAATTATTTCAAATTTATTAATGGTAATTTCTTGTGTAATGTTTATCCATGTAGTGCATGAATGACATCGAATGAATGAAAAAACATTTGCCTGAGGCGTACATATGAATATAGAAGAACTCTTATAAGCGTAATTAAGAAAATAATCTAGTACCCACTAGTCGGCTATTTTGAGGGACAACTGTCAAAGAGGCAAAAATTTACTTTTCGCCTATTTTAAATTCATATCGAAATATAAAATAAAAATTTTGGAATAAAAAATCGCGCAATGTCAAATTAATCGGACTAAATATTTTAAATTCATATTATAATAAAAAATTTTAATTTTGAATTAAAAATCGTCATTCGCCCGCTACAACAGCCGCGTTTCAGGAAAATGCTTTTCGATTTATGCGGTGCCATTGAGGTGTCATGTCATACATAAACATCACACGTGATTCTACCAAAAGTGCAAGTATGCCAAAATGGCTTTATTTCATGTTCATTGTGAAAAAAAGCCATATTGCGAAATAGGGCCATTTGACTTTATTGCACCCCGCCGATAAATGTGCCAGACTAAGCTTATTGCAAAAAAAATGTAGGAAGATACTAATACGACCAAAGACCAAGGAAAAACACTATAATGTTTATAACATTACCGAGATATAATAGAAAGGAATAAAACTTGTAAAAACTGCATGTTAAAATATCTATTTTTTTAAATCAAACACAAATACATACATACAAACCAAAGAAAATAGTTATTCGCTCTATTTAAAGTACATATTTCGTGAATCTTAGACTATAGCAAAAATATGTACATGTACATTAGGCTGACCCACTCTCCGTTAGGAATTTCCATCTTTTAGATTTTTACAGTCCTAGAACCTGATTTTACAATCTCTAAATCCCGGAATTTAAATATATATCAGTTTGTCTTGAAAAAAGTTAAAAAAAATGTTTCATATCCAAGACTATAAATGAGGCCAAGAATAATAATTTTGTTTTTTTTTTTATGAAAGTTATTATTGTTTTTATTTTTTATTAATTTTTTTAAGTAATTATTAAAAGCTTTTGCTAGATTAGAAAATGGAAATTTAAAAAAGCCGTCAGCTTTTCTTTATAGATCCATTTCGGAAGCTGCTAGACTTCTTCCTCAGAGAAATTTCAGCACGCTCTGTTAACTATGAGGCTATCTGTTAATCTATTTCTATACATTTTAACATACCCATGAGCATGCACCGCCATCTGGCGACCCATGATGGATTTTTGTTTGTAGTGTCTATTTCCACACTATCGAATTTGTACTCATCGGTTTTTGTTTATTTTGTATGCCAACAGCTCAATTTAGTTATGGTTTTTACGGCCTGTACATTTGTAAAGTATCCAAGACTATATATAAAAGCTCAAGGTCAAGAATAATAATTTTGGTTTAGTTTTATAAAAATTTTTATTATTTTTATTTTTTTTTAATTATTTTTTAACTAATTATTAAAAGCTTTTGTTAGAATAGAGAAGGAAACTGTAGAGAAAACCACCATAACTTTTCTTATAGATCCATTTCGAAAGCTGCTAGACTAACTTTAACAACAAATTATTGGATTTTTAATATGTTTTTTTGTTATTTAAAACCGAAATTATATCAGAAATAACAAATCAAAATCAATAGGTATCCAAATTTTGTTTTACAAAAGTTTTGATTGCTTGACACAAATTTTTTTAATTGCTCCAAGTGATTTTTTTAAGCAATATTTACCAAAAATTTTAAAAAAAATTTTCGATTCACCAGAGATATACCTTTTAAGTTGATACATCTCCCATAAATAAAAGTTATTTTAAAACTAGAATGAGTAACTATTTCTAAAATATTTATTTCCAAAAGCTCGACAATACTCTACTGAGATGGGATGTTTGTAACTTGTTTGTTGTGGCACCCTAATGTACGTACACTATGCAACTAATCGTTACATAAATATTTAAAAAAAAAAAAAAACACCAATCACTACATACTAGGCATGGGACTATTCGAATAAAAATTATTCGAATAAAAAATCCATTTAGTCGAAGGCTACATACGAGTATATAAAATTCGAATAATATTTATTCGAATAATTTATACTATTCGAATAAAAGACAACTATTCCAATAATAAGTATTCGAATAGTTAAACAGATATCACTACAGCTTATGCACCCATTTGTACACTCATACATACATACAATACGTGAATGCATGCTCATACCCAGCTTACCAAAGTCGGAGCGCTCCGAAATAATGATCCAAAAAGAGTCCGCAATTTGAGCTTTTTTGGAGTGTTATTTAGTAAACATCAAAAAAACCACTTTTTAATGAAGATTCACGGAGCCTTGGGAGAAGAAATAAATATTGTAGAGCGGATAAACTGCAAGGCTCAGTTATATAAAAGATTTGGAGCGTTTTCTGATCCTTTTTCTTGTACACGTAAATAGAATTGTGAGAAAATAAACGTTGTAGAGCGAATGACCGGCAACGTTCAATTGTATGAATGCTTTTAAGCATTTTCTGAAGTTTGTTTTTGCTTAAGAGAACATAAAGTTTTTTATTCAATAGCTGAAAGTCAAGGGAACTGTAGTTAAAAACCAAACGAAATAATATATCTATTGATATTTATACTTTCAGATGCACTTGTACTAATATCTTTAATTAAACTTTTTTCTTCTTCAAAGTGTAGTAAAAAAGTTTGTCTAAAAAGAATCACAAAAGACTCAAACTAAGTATCAGTAAAGCATCAATAAAAGGCTCCAAAACCCATCAGAATGGAGGAAAAAATGTGCCTAAAAAGAGTCAAAAAAGGCTCCATACAACCTTCAAAAAAGCATCAATAAAGAGCTCTGAAAAGAGTCCAAAAAGGATCCGAAGTTCATTAGAAAAGAGTCAGAAAACGCTCCAAATTCATCGGATTCGGACTCATTTCGGACTCATTTTTATGACTCCTTTTGGGGTGCCCGCGTAGAACGATTTTTCGCTCCATTTGGGCTCCGAAAGGAGCTCATTTCGGAGGCTAAAGCTCCAAGAAATATGCGTTTTATGGCTCGGAAGGGAGTCTTTTTTCGCACTTTTGGTTAGCTGGGTAGGTACAAGCGATGAAGACAGTGAATTTCGCTTCCGACATCTCTTGCATTTCAATACAACTATTCGAATACCACTATTCGAATAAACGAATAAATGATTCGAATAAATACTATTCGAATTTTTTGAAACGAATATTATTATTCGTTTATTCGAATAGTAATATTCGAATATTACTCGAAAATAGTCCCACTACCACTACATACCAATCGATTATATAACCGGTGGCGCAAAAGTAAGCTTCCGATGTTCAGCATATCGGTTGTGGCACGTGCAGTGTGTGCTGTTGCACCGTCTTGTTGGAACCACATGTTTTCCAATCCTAATTCATCAAGTTGCGGCAAAAAGAACTCGTTGATCATTGCTCTGTAGCGCTCACCATTCACAGTAACCGTTTGGCCCCGACCGATTATTGGTCAAATAAATAGTCAGTGGCGCAGTGTAGCGTAACATTGTTTATTAGCGTGTATTTCGCATGTGTTTACTACAAAAATGTCAAAACAGAACTGACTTTAGGGGCCAATCGCAAAATTTATAGCATTTTCTGATAGGAGGATTACTTTTGCGCCACCTTGTACATACAATACGTGAATGCATGCTCATACCCAGCTTACCAAAGTCGGAGCGCTCCGAAATAATGATCCAAAAAGAGTCCGCAATTTGAGCTTTTTTGGAGTGTTATTTAGTAAACATCAAAAAGCCACTTTTTTATGAAGATTCACGGAGCCTTGGGAGAAGAAATTAATATTGTACAGCGGATAAACTGCAAGGCTCAGTTATATAAAAGATTTGGAGCGTTTTCTGATCCTTTTTCTTGTACACGTAAATAGAATTGTGAGAAAATAAACGTTGTAGAGCGAATGACCGGCAACGTTCAATTGTATGAATGCTTTAAAGCATTTTCTGAAGTTTGTTTTTGCTTAAGAGAACATAAAGTTTTTTATTCAATAGCTGAAAGTCAAGGGAACTGTAGTTAAAAACCAAACGAAATAATATATCTATTGATATTTATACTTTCAGATGCACTTGTACTAATATCTTTAATTAAACTTTTTTCTTCTTCAAAGTGTAGTAAAAAAGTTTGTCTAAAAAGAATCACAAAAGACTCAAACTAAGTATCAGTAAAGCATCAATAAAAGGCTCCAAAAAGAGTGCAAAAAGGCTCCAAAACCCATCAGAATGGAGGAAAAAATGTGCCTAAAAAGAGTCAAAAAAGGCTCCATACAACCTTCAGAAAAGCATCAATAAAGAGCTCTCTTGCATTTCAATACAACTATTCGAATACCACTATTCGAATAAACGAATAAATGATTCAAATAAATACTATTCGAATTTTTTGAAACGAATATTATTATTCGTTTATTCGAATAGTATTTATTCGTTTATTCGAATAGTATTTATTCGAATATTACTCGAAAATAGCCCCACTACCACTACATACCAATCGATTATATAAATGGAAAGAAAGTGTGGCTTTTCTTTCAAACAGTCTCACATTAAAAAAATCTCATTGGAGGTAGTAAATATGCTGCTAAGGTATTACACTTTCGAACTTTAGCAATCGTTATATCTGTGGCAAGAAGCGATTTGAATTCCAATCCATCAGGATGAAGCGCCAAATGTATCGGGTTTTTCAGTATTTGGTGTCATTTTTATGCAGCCTCAGGATCAGTTTGCAGTAAAAGTGAAAGTAGTTCCTATGAAAAATGCAAAATTAAGTACTTAACCATTTTTTACACCAAGACGAAACTTTTGAGACTATTTGCAAGAAAAAATAAATTTACTTTTGTTTTGAATCAGTCTAACCCACGCTAAGGTGTGTGAATGATTATTTCTATTTAATTGAATATTTACACACAAAATTAAAATTATTCTTGTAAACCTACAATTACAACTTACATACATACATACGTACATAGATACAACCTACATAACAAGTTTACATACATAACTAATACAATATACCAACAAACACAATTTCAATAAATAATAAAAATCTGTTACATGCATAAGTATTATTATTATTATTATATAAAATGAAAAAATTATAACTAATAAACCTACATACATACATATATAGTACATAAACAATATATGTAGTTATAAATATATTGTAAAAGTAACAAAAAAAAAATTAAATAAATGTAAATACAATTATAATTTCATGCGATGAGTTAATTTTTTGAGAATTGATAAATAATATTCCATAAGGTAAGTTCTCGCCAGGGGTAAAACCAACAAAAAATTCGAGCAGTTCGTTTCAATGGAAAATGGACACAAATATAACAAAAATATGACAAAAAACAAATATGTTTTTCTTTTACTCATATTCATATTATTTTTCAGTATACCAAAAAAAAAAAGCTTCTGTAAAAGTTACAGTTCCTTATATTAATTTCTGGAGTTCTCTTATTGCTATTCTAGATATTGTAGAACTGATCTCATTATTGCTTTAAAACTGCGAAACTATTAAAGCAAAAGAATTTAGCTGCATATAGTTTTGTAGAAAACTAAATCGCCCACAAAACGTTCTCAGCAAAAATGTTCCTCAGTTGGGCCATTCCAGAGTAATCAGCCTTTAAACATTGGTATTATACCATACATTTTTTTTAACCAAACAAAAAGCCAGCAACTGGGCAACTGGGTATTTAATATATAATATAGAGTAATCTGACACCACGCGGGCAGAGTCGAACCGTTGTTTTATTTTAAAAATAATTCAATTTTTATTTAGAAAAACGATTATGGAAAGGTAATTGATAACAAAAAAGATTTTAAAAAACTTGTAAAATGTAGTAGAAAATAATTTAAACATTGATAATAAACAGATATTTATTGTGATCATAAAATAATACCAAATATTATAATTAATAATACGAAATATAGTATTTATTGTGATAATAAAATGATATCAAAACTGACTAAAAGAATATTACAGTAAGTAGTAAACGAACGTCTAAAAATTTATCATAAAATAATATCAAATAAGATTAAAAAATGTTACAAAAAGAAGTCTAAAACAATTTAAAATCTTATTATAAAAGTACATTCATTTTAGTTAGAAAATTGTATCAAATATGATCAAAAAGTAACTACAAAATATTCACAAAAAATAATCAATTTTGTTTCTGAAATCAAATTAAAAGTGTTCACAAAAGGAGTTAAATTCGACTTTCCAATGATATTAAATATGAGAAAAAAAGTTTTAAAAAGTGTTCAAAAATATGATACATTAATGATTATACATGGATAGTCATATTTAGAGTACACTTTTCTCCCGACGGTACATTAATATTCGATTGGAAAATGTTTTTAGATTTGATCGTTTTTAATCATCTGGAGAATGATATTCGAATACTTTTTGTTCAAAATTTTTAACAAATGCTGGCTGGGACAGGACCTGTAAACTCTACCAAGGAGAAGGAAATACTTTAAAATAAATTGGTCGGGTGACTATCACGTTCGGTACTTGTGTCGTGCACCTCACGATGGACGTTAAACCATTTAGGTTTTTGAATAACATAGCCTTTGTCATCCCAACACTGAGTAAAGGGCCGGAGCATAAAAGGGGTTATTAACTAAATTATCAGTCCATAATAGTATGACGTCCTTCGGAAACATATTTTATTCGCATCGCAATACGGAGTAACCGGCATGTAAGTAAACCCTGAAAAGTTATGCAAAGCGTTTCGCGGGATGATGCTCTTTAATTTCGCTGTTCAATTTTTATATCTCGAAAATCTCCAAACACCAGATGTAACTTTCTTTCCCACGCCGACGATTATTAGATTATGATGGCCGGTAGCGGCATTTATAGAATGTTTAGATCTCCCTGAAGTGGAATTCACTAACTTCGATAGCGACATTCGCAATCGACATTTTGTCGTAACGATAATTATAACGATATCGGTATTCACCATGATCCAATAATACAGGTCGAGTTAATAGACCAGCTGATTTTTACTTTTGGCTCGAATTTTGACATTACACTCATTTCTCAGTACGATTTTGACGTTAAACTCACAAATTACAAAAACAAAATACATGGAAAATTTTTGTGTGTTTGTCGAGCTGCTACGACCTGTTGTAGTTGGATAATGGTATTCACTAACTATTTTTTATTGACATTCGTTTATTCGCGATCAGCTGTGTCGTTAAGTAAACAACACACAATTTTGGGTTGTTATCTGTGTCGTTAAATAAACAACACATAATTTCAAGTTTTTAGCGAAAATTAAAATAATATTACTATTATATCAATATTATAATAAAAAAAATGGCATTTGAGTACTTAGCGTACGCTTTATTGCGGGATGAGAAATGTTAACCCCATATCGTTATAGCTAAGTTAGTGAATAGCACAGTCGATAATGCATTATACAAAATCGTTACTTAAAATCTCGAAAAATTGCATCGTTATAAGTTAGTGAATTCCATTCCTGATCTTTTTCCACTATAAGTATTTGCTGTCATCAAATGAAGTATCGCTGCATCTGCGCCTTGGCAACAACGTTGCTGCTGTAGTGGTGCTTCAAAATGCCTATCAATATCTTTTAACGGAAGTCTCAGTAAACTGCCGGTTTCAATAGGGTTGAACCAGAGTAAGAGAGGGGGCCGTCTAGCAGGTAAACATATGGTTGGTGTCGTGGAGGGCACACCATATCTCAGGCATGTCGGGGTTCAGTACCAGGCCTAGAGTTTTATTTGTTACAGTATCGAGATGAAGTTGAGCCAAAATGACTCTTATCTATCTCGGAAGTTCACGAAGGTTTATCCTAACTTTCTGGGGAGGCGAAGGCAGCCACGTCTCTGTTGTTAGTTACAAGTTTTAAACTATGAGTCTCTCATTCGACCTGTGGCGAAAGAAGATAATATTCCCTTGGGATTGTGATTCGGCCTCTATTGGTATTTCCAATTGAGGTCAGTTATCACTTAAAGAGATGACTGGCGTGCTTTGATACGCTAGGGCCAACATCGTTTAAAAAAGAAAATAAGCCTATTCAAAAGAGCATGTTCCCATAACAACCAACAGACTCCACCCACACTCACACCTTGCAACACATACCTAAAATTTACGTGTAGCAAGTTAATTAAATGAATAATAGTATTGTTTTTTTTTATTAATTTTGGAATATGTTTATTCTTAATATTTTAATTGCTTGTTTTACTTAAACATTAATTAGTTTTCAGTTAATCAATTAATTAAATTTAATATAATAATTTTATTAATATGTAATAATAATTTTATTAATAATAATAATAATCATCATCATCATCATCTCTACTATCATCATAATCAGCATAATTATCATGTGTCTACACCTTTTATTTAAAAACTACTTTCTGCGTTGCCACTTGCATACATTTTTCACTTACTTGCTTTTGTATATAATAATATATATATAGAATTTTTTATTTATACATATGTATATTTATATTTTTATATATGTATATCATATCTTTCATTCAGTTTCTGCGGATTTTTTGGCATGTTATAATTTAATTCTCAACTGTAGGTATATTAACATTAACTTTTACTTGTTGGTTTTTGTTGTTTTCCCGTTTTTTTTTGTTGTTGTCAATTATGCTAAGTTTTCATTTAATGTATGTACTATGTATGTGTGTGTATGCATGTATGTGTTTGCTTTTGACAGTTATAAATATTTTGTATATAGATATTTACATATATATACGCATCTCTATGAATTTATATATATTCAATAATTATTATTATGTATAATTATGTTCACTTATAACACTTTGATAAAAAATAAAAAACATTTTTTTTATGTAAAATACAAATTTAAAAAAGGAAAACATACTAATGTTGTTGCCACGCCACGCCTTATTTCATGCCTTACATATCTAAAAATTGGGAGGTGTGTACACATCATCATACAAACATACGCACACTATTACTGCTAATTTTTTTGTTTATTACTATTTTTTTTGTTTTTTTTTCTTTTTTAAATATTTTTACTAATTCCTAAGGTATGATTCCTTTGTTCTAAACTAATACGACGGCGACTTTTGTTTAACAATGATTTTTTTCTAAGTATGTGTGTATATTTATAATAATTTACAAATATTTATATATTTATATTTTTTTTATATTACAACTTCGCGTTTGAAGGTAATTTATTAATTTTTTTTTTAAGTTAAAAATTATAGATTGAGGGTCAAGGCTACATATCAAAACCTGAAACATACAAAGTGTTTTAAAAATGTTTTTCCCTTATAAAAAAATGTGTTGTAAAGTTTTTGTGCCAGCCAAAAAGCATTTAACCAAATTGTTTAATGCTTTGTACGATGCTTTTTTATTCAAATTTTATCTTAAGGTTATCAAAAAAGATTAAAAAATTTAAAACCAAAACTAGAGATTTAAAAACATAGTTTCAAAATCTATAAAAGCTGCACAGTGGCATATTTTGAAGTAACTTGCACTTCAATAAAAATCTCGGGAAAATCTGAGTTGAAGCTAGCGCTCTAAATCAAGAAATAATTTTAGGTTTCACATATTATTCAGTACAAAAAATTTGTAAAAACTCCGAAATTGTGCATTCAAACCCGTTTTCAAAAAAAAAATTTTAGTTAGAGTTGTTTTCAAAAGAACTTTTTTTAGAATATCCAACTCTAGAAAATTGTATAAGGTCTTGTTTTGAAACTTTGGCTGAGTTTTTAAAATATTTCCTAATATTTTTTTGAACAAAAGTGTTTCACAATCTAAAAGAAATGAGATTTTAAAGTTGGAAAAGAGCCTGAAAAGGCAATTGGTGTTTTTAAAGAGGGTTTTCAACACATATGTTTAGGGATTTTGAACCTGAAAACTTTAAAATTTCAAGAATTAAAATTTAAAACTTTTTTTTTTTTTCAATCTAGAATTAAAATTTTTAATTTTTATTTTCAATCAGAAAGATTCATGACTTTTTATGATTAACAAAAGTATCAAGAAAAATCAAAAATAATAAAAAACAATCAAAAAGTTTTATTTGATTACTTTGATCATTATTGATTGAAAGAGTCATTCAATCAACTGTTTACTCAATTCTAATGAGACGTTAACAGGTCTGGTCTGAGCAGGAACAAAGTGAACCCGATTTTTTGTGATTTTGACTAATACTCCAGTTTTTTGTTTGACGAGGCTAATTTAAAAGTTGCCGATATTATTTTTGTTGGCACATGTTACTTTCATATATGCCACTAAGAGCCCCCTCAGTCAAACGCCAAATTCCTTTCAGTCTAATCTATAGTTCTAATAGGACTTATTTAAATACAATCGAAAATTCCTAAAGAATGTTTATGAAAAATATAAAAACATGCAAATATTTAAAACTCATAATTTACATACAAAGGAGAAGCAATGGCAAATGTTTTGCATTTTTTTAATTTCATATGCAATAAAAACAATTGTTAGATACATATTTACATAGTAACTACATACATACATCAATATGTATATGCATATAAGTTATGCGCGTATAACAATAGTAGGTACATAATAATAAAAAAATGCATCAAAATAACTTGGGTGCTGGACTTTTATTTTCAATATTTGTTTCATTAAAATATTTTTTTTTTTAATTTTTGCAGTTAGGTTTATAATTATTAAATAAACGTTTTTTTAATAAATTTTTTTCAATCTTTTTATTTTTATTGAAATTAGGTGTTTTATTAACAAAATATACAAGTTATAATGTATGTATGTACAAATATTTTTAGGTTTTTTTTTGTTATATTGTTTTTTGGAATAACACGCCACGCAACATTTTTTGTTTTTTTTTTTTACTTGTAATACAAAGAGAATTTTCGCTCATCACAAAATAAAGCATACATATCGTACATGTGCAGTTTTTGCAACACATATACACATAAGTCGTTCAATAAATATAAAAATAATTTTTCTAATTAAAAATAATTCAACCTAAAAAATATACATCAATTAATGCCTTTGCAGCTAGGTTTTGCTTTTCACGATTTTTGCCTTGTTAATATGTATAGCGCATCCAAAACACAAAAATACGCCGTACACCCCACAGCAGTTAAAAAAGTTCGGGCAAATTGACTCATCAAACTTTACAGAAAAGCGGTGCCTTTTTACAATTATCGAAATATTTTTTAAATGGAGTAATTTCAGTGAGCCGCCTTTAGAACAAACTATTGGTTTTTCATACTTCTTACGAACAATCTTAAAAGGTGGCCAGAAAAAAGATGTGTCGGAGCTGCCTAATATTTCGTATTGGGGTTGCAAGGCGCTCTTTAGTTTTTTATAAACGTTCTAAAGTAATTATCAAAATTTACGATTAAAATGCTTAATTTTCTAATACAGAGGTTTGCGAATATAGTGGAGTAATGGGTGCGTAGTGGTGTTCCAAACATAGATGGACAATTTCCATTAACAGCAAATGTACATTAAATCAAAATTTGAGTACTGAATAAAATAAAACTCCGCCAAAACCAAATGCTGAGTAATAATGCTTTTTCTTTTTTCATTATCACTATCCGTCCATTAACATTCGACGTTGACTTTAAGTGGAGTTGCACTTGCATTAAAACTAGAATATATTTGTAATGGCGCTTTATCTCGTTTACCACCTAGATATGAAATGCACGTGAGTTCAATTAATGTGAATACAAATAAACCACTTCTTAAAATAAATCTAAATGGCAATAACGTTGAAGTTTCATTAAAAATCAGTATTAGTTCTAATGACAGAGAAACTCCCATTAAAATCAACGGCTCACGAAACTGGCGGGGTAGTTTCAAAACAAATAAAAATTGTTTAGTGTTAATGAAAACTAAGTTACACTCAAAAGTCAAATATTAGTGGTAATGGAAATGGAGTTTTGCTGTCAGTAAACCTTGAGTGGTTGGTGGTGTGTTTATTGCATTCAAACTTGAATGCAGTATACCCATGTCTGTTTTTTAGTAAGTGGAGTAGTAACATAAAAAATAAATAAATAGATCGCATAACATTTCAAACAAAACAATTAATTTTCAAAGCTGTCGTTTGGAAAAAAGGAAATTTATTTTAAATTAAAAATTTTAAATGTAAAACATCTTCAAGATTTAGCCGTAAAACAATAATTACAATTTAAAAAAATATTAAATTTCAAAAAAAAAAAATATTTTAAAAAGCGCTAAATTTTTTTAACAGCTTGTAAAATAATTCCAAATTAAAAGATTTAAATTAATAAGTGGAAAATCGACAACTGAGTGAAGGATCACAGGTTTTTTAAAAATGTCTTATTCGATGTGTTTGAAAAAAAAAAAGTTTAGATAGAGCGTTCTTCAAAAATATTTTGAGATAGGTCATTTTCGAAACAGCAGTTGAAATAGGGTGATCTTGCACTCAGCAGAAGATATTCCCTTTGTAACAGAATAAATAAATGTCAAGATTTACAAAAACAAGTAACCAATTCTGTCACAATACCACTGCGATTGATACTTCTCTTTTTGGTAATATTTTTTTAAATTTCATGTCTTAATAATAATTAAATATTATGCTTAAACTACCCAAATGAATACTAACTTTGTTCCTAAGCACATGCGTCCCTCGCTCGTTCGCTCTCTCTCACGCTTTTCAACTTGTGTTTAACTATCCTAAGTATAAATTTTACAAATCTTTTATTGTTTGCATTGGCACCCACTACAACTCTACGTTCTCATACACTAACGTTGGCTGTGCAGGGACCAATGTCGTGATTATCATCTGACTTCGCAATCTTTATTTAATGGAAGTAAATTGCTGCTGTTACTATTGTTGTTGTTATTATTACTATTATTATTATTGTGACTATTGCTATTACTATTGTTATTATTATTATTACTATTAGTAGGTCCACTATTTAAGCTACCACCACTTATACCACTAATCCCACTAGCTGCGCTAGCACCGCTACTACTACTGCTAGCGCTATGGCTGTGACTGTTGTTACTATTGCCACTGCTATGCTCATTACAATTAACAGTAAGAGGTGCTGTGGGCGCAAAAAAACTACCCAAAGTGCCTGTTTCTGTGCCAGCGCCGGCAGCACCACCAATCCTCGTGCTTACCGACATAGCCTCGGCTAGGGAACTCGCCGTATTTGAATCATGCACATCAACACCTTTGCAGGTGTCGATGACAAGACGCGGTGATGGTGTGCTAGCCTCTTTCGGTGTAGATGCAAGCGGATCGGTTTCTTCAAGATTGCTAATGCCGCTAACGCCACCATCAAAGTTGTTGAGTAGATGGACAACGCAAGGCGTAACACGTTCACCACTTATATTACAGTTATAATTAGCGGAATCATCACCTGTCACATCGCTGCCCAGCGCTTTATTTGTAGGTGTTGTGTGTGCAGAGGAGGAGAGTGGAACGGTGGTCGCTAGTGGTGTAACTTGTGCATGATGACTACTGCCACCAGGTGTTGAAGCGGGTGTTATTGTTGTTGGCGTTGAGGTGGATGTTGGTGGTGTACGTTTCTCTTTCTTCTTTTTACTGCCAATCACATAACCACCACCATCAGAGGCTCGCGCCAGTTTTAAACGTATCGGCGCAGTATTTGTGGGGGGTGGTGTAGCCGTTGCCGCTTCAACGGATGTTGGACGTTCCATTATCTCTGGTACTTCTGCTTTACGCTTTCCAATACGTATTATCAGCTTGGGTGGTTCGCCTGGTGAGGCACTTGACATATTTTCAACCACTGTCATGCCCATATCACCTGCACCAGATGCTGATAGCAGTGAGGCTTGCTTTTCCTTTTCTTTGCGCCTTTTCTCCTTTTTGTCTTTCTTCGGTTTGGAAGACTTTGGTTTTTTAACATGTGGCAGCACTGCTGTGGCATCTGATATGCTACTAGCGCCAATATCATCATGTCGTCTTGTACGTTCCTCATCGTCTTCGCCAAAATCTTGCATGATTATTTTACGATAATTCATTGATTCACGTCTCAAATCCTCTAGAGTAGGCGGGGTATAATTTGTCGTTAAACGCTTTTTGGGCGGGCATGCAACCGTGCGACGCGACATATCATAGTGATAACTATTGTCGTATGACGAGTTGCTACTAATAGCTGTGGCGCTAGCACTACCATCGGCTAGTCCACGTATTTTGATTTTCAATTTTGGTGTTGGTTCATCCTCGGAGCCTTCAAGTGTTTTGCTACGCCCTCGCCTTTTACCTGCACTTGAAGCGGCACCAGTTTTTCCAACACGTTCATCAGTGCTACCCGTGGAGCAGGCGCTACGTCGGCGGCCATCATTAGTTAGCACCAAACTACTATCATTCATATCGCCTGCGGCATCCATTGAACGCAATTCACGCCCAGAATTCTTTTTAGAACGCTTAGAGCTACCAGTTAATCCCAATTCGCTACCATATTCATCAAGTGTGCCACCTAGCGCGTCACCTTTACGTAAGCTATCAACAGTATTTGTTAAACTTACATCCGCAGGCGGCAGTCCGCCAGAAGAATCATCCATATGTGTATCTTTTTGTACAACATATAAGCTGAGTAACTCTTTTTTACGCATACGTCTTGAATTCATGCCACCACTACTGCTGTTGCCACCACACACAGCCGAATTACTCACCACAGCGGCGGCTATTTGGCCATGTATTGATGCTGCTGTTTGCGCCAAGCCCACACATGTTTGCGTCACATTTGCAGTATGTACACTCAGTGATGTGCTTGATGAACTGTAACTGTAGGCGTTGTCGGGATATGCAAGTGGCCCTTTAATTTTCAATTTAAGCTGATTACGCGAATCGGAAAGTGATGCTTTTGTAGTGAGTGTCGTGTCCGAATCGATGGATACTTCTTCAGAGGTTGTCTCCATTGAGGCCTGTAAGTCAGGCGGCATAACCAAGTCAGATATGACGCTTGTGGAACAGGTATTCGAGAGTCCACTGCCAGTAGCGCTGACTTCGCTCAGCGACGATGTTATAGTGTTTGCATTGCCTATTAGATTAGAGGCTGGCGCTGTCGCCGCAGTATTAGCGTTCGTTAAGCTAGATGAGGCGGCATTATTTGTGCCGCCAGTTGTAGCTGTCAATTGCTTTGTAGATATGGTTGAACCGGTTGCCCGTAATGCCGATTGGAATTCTTTTTCATCTTCTTCATCAAATTCGGGTAACGTTTGTTCAGCAGCGCATGAATCGAAATCGCTTAGTAAGTTATTATTGTAGGTCTCTTGCGATGCAGATGCTTCGTAAACATTATATGTACGCATATCCACCGGACCCGGCAATACCGGCTGCACAATGGAATGTAAAAGTGATTGCTGTGTGCTTGTCGTGTGATCGCTTGTGGCAGTTTTGTTCAGCGCATTAGCTAAATGTGATGTACCGCCACCACCACGGCCGCTGCTGCAATTCACCATGCCACCACCACCAGGTGTAGTAGAATTTGTTACGCTGGCGCCAGCGCCGCGCACCTTACCACCACCCGCAACCCCCATAGCACCATATGCTGATGGGCTGGTATATTTTTGTGTATCGCTTTGGGTTTGATGTGGATGTGTATGGGACATGCCAGCGGACGTAGCTTGTTGGCTACAGCGCGCATCAAATGAACGCCGCCGATCACGCAGTGACTGTAAATTTTCAACACCCGGTGCCGTTAAGTCTTCATCGTAATTAAATTCGAAAGGTGTGCCAACTAAATTATTAACATAATGTGCATTACCATCGTGATGCATCTGAGGTGGCAACGGTATAACGGTGTTGGCAGCACTGCTGCCACGGCCCCGTCCACGTCCACGCCCACGACCACGCGTACCAGCGCCTGTGCCTCGTGGCGCACGTTGACGCGGCTTTCCGGCCAACGTATGCGTTAATGGATCGTATTTGGGCGGTGGCGGTGGTGGTTTTTGTTGTTGTGGAATGTTTGTAAATTCTGTGAGTGCTTGCTGTTGCTGCGACTGTTGTTGCTGTGGCTGCTGCTGTTGCGTCTGCTGCGTCTGCTGCTGCTGTTGCAATTGCAACTGCTTGCTTAGCAGCTCCATTTGACGCGGTGATTTACCGGGTGATTTGTGCTGAATTTGTGGTGACTTGTGCGAATTACGCACGCTCTGCTGCTGTTGTTGTGTTTGCTGTTGCTGATTATAACGCGCAGATGCGCGCTTCGATGGTGACTCCTTTGTGGGTGATGTATTTTGTGGCGTATGAGCCTGCGCCTGATGTTGCTGATTCGTTGTTGGCACATTTGGCATTATGGCTGCTTCAGCGCATGTATTCATCATTTGATTATATAAGCCAGGAGGTGCCGCACTGCCGTTATCCGGCGGCACACCACCACTCATGCCATACTGTTGCGTGGCTTGTCCTGTTTGTTGTGCATGCATCGTGCGCTGTGTATGTTGATGCGTATGCTGATGCTGCGCGTGTGGCGAATGATGATCAAGCAGCGATGGGCCACCTGGTGTGCCAACAATAGCTGCTGTTAGCGCTAGGTTATGTGTAGATGACGTAAATGCTGCGCCACCACCATATTGAGTTTGAGGCGCTGCTGCAGTAATCGCAGTATTTGCAGCAGCTGCACTGCCATACATACCAACATCGTTCGACTGTTGTTGCTGCTGCCCAGTAGCTGTTGTCATCGCTACACTACCACTCATATTTGATGTGGTGGGATACATGGAGCCTACGGCAGGATTGGGTACGTAAGGTAATTGGTTGAGCACTGGCATGGTTGGTGGAGTATTGTGGAAGAGACTGCCAGAACCACCACCACCATTATATTGATTATTGCCTTGGTTGGGTGTTGCTTGCGATTGTTGTTGTTGTGGGGCGTGCGTGGGCGTTGTTCGCTGATGCTGTTGATTGTAATTTTGATTATAGCTCATTATTGAATCAATGCCATTAACCAAAGGTGATTGTTGCTGTTGCGTCGGCTGTTGCTGTTGCGCATGGCTAAATGGAATGTCATACGAATCGACTCGGTTGAAATAACCTTTATTGCAATTGGATTGTGGTGCTGTATTCATACCGCTGTTGCCCAAGTCTTTCGATTGTAGATGAGTATTTGTCTGTTGCTGCTGTAAAGAGTGGCCTACTTGTTGTATGTGTTGTTGTTGCTGCTGCTGGTGGTGTTGCTGTTGCTGATGTTGCTGCTGCTGCTTTTGCTGTAGTATTTCCATTGCACTCGTTTGATCATTCGATTCCGACACTGAACTGGGAGACGACGATCGTCGCGCCGCAATCATTTCATTTTCATTCCACAAGCGCGTCGCACGTAAAGCATACGGTGATTGCATGCGGGTATTTTCATCATAATCAACAATTAACTTATTGTTTCTTCCCACAACATTGCTACCTGCTGTAAAATCAATGTTATCCTTGGCTGCTGCAGCCGCACGTAAATCGACAAAATCAGGGGCGCCCGGTAGCACACCTATATTCGCTCCGCCGGCTCCTCTTCCTGCTGTTGCCACATTTGGCAATTTATTGAACGAACTCATAGCACTGGAAGCTTTATCATTTGATTTGTTGTTGTTGGACGAAGCGGCGCTTAGCTCCTTTTCCAGGAATGAAGTTATCTCGGACACAACTGGTGGTTGCGTTTGAGATTGAGTATGATGTGTGTGTGATTGCTGTTGCGACTGCTGAGTTTGGCTATAATTGGCTGTGTGTTGTTGTTGTTGATGTTGCTGTTGTTGTTGCGGGTGGTTTTGTTGCTGTTGCTGCAATGGAGATACTGACACGCTACACAATTCAGCTGTGGAATTCTTCTCTAAGAAGCTCACCACAGGTTCCGTGTAAGTCATCGAACCTATATTGCTGTTATTACTATTGGTATTCGCGGCCATAGATGTATTCGCATTAGGCGTAGCATTTGGTGTTGTGCCCACCGATTGTGGTGTAGTCCGACTGTATGCACTTGAAGTAGGTGTGATTGCGTCTGTCTGAACATTTACAGTACTACTGCCGTCCTTCATCTCTATAATACCTTGCGACTCATGGGAAAGTAAAGAAGCACTATTTGCACATTTAACACTTTGTCCAGTAAATAAGCAATTGTCAGCAGCCACCCCCGCTGCTGCAGCTGCTGCTGCTTCCTTTTGCACATGTATAATATCTTCCGGATCGGCGGCATTGTGAAATGGAAAAACTGAGGGTATTGCAGGTGTTGGTGGAGGTTTTAACAAATCGGCTTCTTTGGGTTCGTCATGTCGTATACGTTTCTTGCGCAATTTTTCAACTAAATTACGTGTTGCAAGAAAACTATCCTCTTCGGTAAGATCCTTACCGGATGCTCCAAGGACACCCAAACTATCTGCTGGCTCGTCTAATACTCCATCAGCATGCACAGTGGCCGAAAATGAGGACGCCGCACTAAGAAGTGCATTTGCAAATTCATTTTGTTGGTGTTGCTGTTGTTGCCTATGCTTTTGTTGAGCATTATCCTCCATATCGAGTATGGTATCCACAATCGGTTGATGTCGACTATTGCTACTATTCAAGTCAACTATGTTGGTGCCGCTTTGAGAATTCTCATCCATGGTATTTTGAGGTTCATGCAAAGAAATATTTAGTGGTGTCGGTGGTACACTAAGCGGCGCAACAGCATCGAGATGGTTTTTCTGTTTTGGCGTACCGCCTGATACATCAACAACCAATGCTGGTGAAGAAGAGGGTGATGCAGGAGTTTGCGACACTGAGAAAGGATGTGCAATTTGTGCAGCTAAATCAATTTGCTGCTGTTGCGGTAATAGTTGTTGATGTTGTTGGTCCTGTTGTTGTGGTTGGTCCTGTTGTTGTTGTTGGTCCTGTTGTTGTTGGTGTTGTTGTTGTTGGTGTTGGTTGTGGTGTTGCTGTTGGTTGTGTTGTTGCTGTTGTTGTTGTTGCTGTGATTGCGTAGGAGTGTGCTGAAATTGCGATTCTTGCTGTTGTTTCTGTCGCTCACTACTCGCCGAATTTGAGTTCGAATCTAGTTCAATTATCTCCGGTGGTTCGGGAGCTATAACAGCCACTGCTGGTGAAGAGGATGAAGCTGAATATTTGCTAGCATTTGCTGCTATTTTGCGCTCCTCTTCAAGTTCGCGCAGCAATTCCATTTCGTTAAGCAAATGCTGTGTGTGATGTGTGTGTTCCTCTTCAGGTGACAGTGGTGGACTACCGGGACGTGTCCTTCGCGTACGTCGATGTACGCGACGCCGTCTTTGTCTACGATGTGTTCCATCATTGATTCCAGAATTTTGGTCGTCGGAAGCATTTGAGAGGTCATCATCGTCATCGTCTTCTGACATCGTAGATGCTGGTGATGGAGGGGAGGCAGGCATTGGAGCTGCCGGTGGTCGCTCATCAATATCTTCCAAATCACCACAAATCTTGCTTGATGGTAAGGTTGTACGTGTAGGCGCAGGTGTGAGCTCTTCATCAATATCCATTGGCACTTCGCCGCTCTCATTTTTCGTATCAATAATAATCTTTGGATAATCAAGTGCTACAAGGGCCGGAGCTGCTGCGGTAGTGGTGTCTGCGAAAGAAGTGGAAATTAGTGTGGGTGTTCCCTCTTTGGCATCTGTTTTCCTGTCTCCCACGTCCGTGCTCGTCGCCAGCGCAACTGGCAAGGAAGTACCAGAATCCAACAACGAACTACTGCTCGCCTCTTGCTCCAATTTGTTTAGCAATTTATCCAAGGAACCTTGATTTTTATTTTGCCCATGTTTAGCGCCATTACTTTGCTGCTGTTGTTGGCCTGACGAATGGGAGCTGTTGGAGCTTGCGCTGCTATTTGTAGCTTTGCGCTGGGTTATTTCCTCAGCTAAGCTAAAGACAGATTTATTCTTCTCACTTTCGCTTTCAGACATACGATCAGATGATGAAGCTACCGGCGGCACCACCTCTTTGACAGTCGCCTTCGAGTCAGCTTTTTGTTCCAATTTCTTATTCACATCATCAGAATGCAGTGATGGTGCGGGAGGCGGTGAGGATGGTCCTGATTTTGAACGCCGCATTGCCCTTGTACGCATCGAATTTAGTTGTGGTGGCGCTGCAACAACTTCATCATCATCGTCTACAACAATCGGAAGGTTAGTTGCGGTTTGTTTGGTAGACGCCGACGCAGTCGCAGGGGCTGATTTCTTCGTTTTATCATCCAAGGATAATTTACGTTTGGTAAATCTAGGTTGTTTGGTAATCTCGGTCGCAGGCTCTTCTTGTGCCGCTAAGTTGCCGCTGCTATTGCTCGTATTACTCGTATTGCGACGCAACTGTTTTTGAGGAGAGCCCTTTGGCGATTTGGTCGTGGTTACGGTTGTTGTACTAACTGCTGCAGCTGAAACGGAGTTTTGCCGTAACATAGTTGGCGGTTTGTCTATGGATTTCCGTGGCGAACGCTTATTAGCGGCAGCAGCTCGTGTGAGGCGTTCATCTTCTTCAGGCACATCACTGTCTGGACCACTGGAATCACTACTACTGCCACTGCCACTACTATCACCCGAAGATGATGAGCTTGTGCTACCATCTGAATCAGAACTTGATGATTCCGACAATGCTGTGGTTGCCACTGATGGTGGTTTCTTTGTTAGCATTTGCTGTTGTTGTTGCTGTTGTAGTGTTTGTTGTTGTGATGTGTTCTCGGCGGTATCTTTGGAGCGTCGCCTACTACTAGTAGGCGTCGTTTTCGTTACAGGTGTTATGCTTTCTTTTGCGGCTGTGGCTGTACTTTCACGCGTTGACATACGACGCATGGGCGGCGCGCGTGTGCTGCGACCTTCGGGTGTCTTAAGAAGTTTGTTGCTACTTTCCTTTTCATTGCGGTCCAAACGTTCTTTATTATCATCCAGGGTTACAACTTCGTTTACAGTTGGAGGTTTACCACTGCTCTTAAGCTGCTCAGCTGCTTTTTTGGCAGCTTGCCTTTGTGGCACATACGCCACCGCTAATGCTTTGAGGTCACTTGCTGTTTTATTTGTCGCCGTTGTTATGCTGGGTTTGCTAGTGATATCCATCAGCGTGTGATCGACGGAAAGGCGCCGTACACTTCGCTCTGAATGATGTGAGACGGATTTCGTTATTTGTTGGTCACACAAAACATTTTTACCAGCGCCGCCCCTGTCATCCTTTCGCGCCCTATTAGGTGAAGTGTATTCATTCTTAGATTGCTCTATGTTGTCTTTTGTTGCTGTTGCTGTTGTTGTTGTGGTCTTAACAATAGATTCTGGATCACGCAATATTTTCGGTGGTCTGCCACGCCTTCCTGTACTCTTCTCCACCCGCTCTTTATGTTTTTCTTTGATACGCTCCTTCTCTTTTTCTTTCTCTTTAGCTTCATGGTCTATTGTTTTTATTGTAGAACTACTAAGAGATTTATCTCTTGTGCGAAGCTTTTCTGGCTTATCTTCACTCTTCGGCGCCATGGTATCTGTACCATCCTTTCCTTTTGCTTTCTCAACTTCTTTTTCAGTTCGATGCTGCTCTTTCGCCTTTTCTCCCGATTCACGTTCGTTTGTGGTTATTGCATTCGCAGCACCACCGGTTGGCCCCATATTTGTTGTATAAATACCTGTTGAGCGCATATTTTCTGATGCCTTCTTTGCAGCTTGCCGTTGTGGTACGACTAGCAAGTCTGCAGTTAATTTATTTTGCCTTTCGATTGCCGCAGCACTTGCCTTTTTTATTCGATTGGGAACTGCGGCACTTGACTTACTAAAGCCGATACCACCCGCTGCTACTTTTTGCTGTTCGGATTTACGCTCCAGTGTCCGATGTGTGCCTGTCGCTGTCGTCGTGGTCTTTAATTGTGTAGTTGGTTCCTTCTTGGAACGATTACTTAAAGGTGTTGGTGTTGCTGTAGCGGATTGTTGTTGTTGTTGGAGAGTAAATTCTTTAAGTGCTGCCTTTGTCCGTATAGTCTGTTGATTTTGGGAGTCACTTACATTACTCTCCACTGCGCGTTCATCTTTATCTACCTCTCCAGTGGATAAACTCTCAGAATCTGAATATATTTGTTGTACGGTTGTCGTGGAACGTCCCAGCGTGGGTGCTGTAGCAACAGTTGATGCTGGCGCACCGCTAGTAGCATTAGAATTCCTATCGGGACCTTTTAGTGGCAACAACTCCTCACTTTCGTCGCTCGATGTACTCTGAGAACCTTTCTCCTGTTGTAACTGTTTGGCCATTTGTGAAAGAAAGTCTCGTCCCCTATTTGTTGTGGTCGCTGCCGCTGCTTGCGTGGCTGCTGATGTTGTGGTTGCAGATGCAGTTGGTGTAGATATAGACGTTGATCCTGCTTTGGTTGCAGCTGTTTTTGTTGGTGTTGATGTTGTTGTTGTGATTGCTGTTGTTGTACTGTGGCTATTAGATTTTCTGGGACTAATGTTGTTCTGTTTTGTGGTTGACTTAGGTTGCTGGTTCTGCTGTTGGTGCTGGTGCTTTGCAGGTACTGATCGATTATCCTGTTCGTCATCACTTGAGCTGGACAAGACTGTTGTTGTTGTTGTAGTTGCAGGTTCACTTCGTCCCGGTCCCGCGGCAATAGCGCTATTACTTTTCCTTCTCTGTTTTTGTCGCAATTCAACGGAGCGCACATAAGTTTGCTTCTTTTGATTTTGATTCGCAGCTGTCGCAATTGTAGCGGCGCTTGCTTTGGAAGGTGATACTTTTCGTGAAGTTGCTGTTGCTCGATGCGTTTGTGCCTCACTGGCAACGCTTGTGGTGGATGCAGAGCTGCATGAGCCTGATTCTGATTCATCATCAGAGCCCGAACTGCCAGAATCGGTTGACGTGCCTTCTTCCTCCGATGACGAGTCGTCATCACCGGAGGACGAACTCCCTGACGAATTGTTATTCGAGGATTGACTGCTGTCATCGGAAACTTTTGTTTTTGCCTTAGTTGTTGGTGTTTTCTCAGTAACGCTAGTTGCACCTTTCGAGCTTCCACGTCCTCCACCACGAGCCTCATTCGTCGCTGGCAACATCGTTGACGTTCGATTATTCGATGTTGCAGCCTGTACATTTGCAATTGTTTTCGAGCCAGTACAACGCGTTTTCTCCGACGTAGTTGTACTTGTTCCAGCGGCAGTCGAGGCCCCAGCACCACTAACACCGATTGAACTGCGGCGACTAGAATTTGAGGTTGTATGCAGCTTATCCTCCGCCGATGCTGTGGATGTTATAGTCGTTGACACAATCGCAGCACTACTACTCGCATGCGTTATTGCTATTGCACCATTATTTATTTTCTTATTTGGAGTGATCTTATTGCTATTATTGTTGTTGTTGCTGCTGCCACCCGATACCGATGCTGATGCCACCACCGTTGAGTTTGCTGCCTTCGTGTTTGTTGAATTACATTTCCCTGTCGCTGTTGTTGTTGTTGTATTAGTCATTATAGTTGTTGTTATTGTTGTAATATGTGTAGTTTTTCGTTTAGTTGGTGATGTGGATGTGCGTGCACCCGGACCTCCTCTACCCGTTCCACACTTACTACCTTTCACACTACCTAAAAGCTTCTCTAAGATAAAATTAATATTTTGATATTGTGCTGGTATATTATCACCGTTATTCGATGAATAAAACCTATCGTACAACGTTGGGCCATCATTTGCATAAATAACGGCATTTTTGAAACTATCATCTATATTCGCATCAGTAATTGCATTGGGCACATTGGAAACAACACCACTACTACTACTACCATTACCACCATCTCGCAAACTTTCATCGCTAAGCACTGAAATTTGCTTATAAAATACCTGTTCGCGTAATTTGAAAAGCGAGCGTGACAGTTTCTCACGCCTACTAACCATGTAGCATAGATTTCTTACACGCTCTAAATCTTGACGCAAATGCACGACCAACTTGTGATTTTCGAGATCCTGTTGCTCCTGTTTTCGTGCAATCAGTTCGACATCCTCAGATTTCGGTGGAATCAAAGCACGATTATGACGTGATTTGCGTTTCAATTTCCAATAATTGTAAATTGATTCAATGGCATCATCATCCACATCGAACAAATGGCAGCTGATGTCCTTAATGTTGACGTGTTTGTCGAACTCTGCTTCAACTTCCTATTAACATAAAATCAAGAAAGGTAAATTTATTTTTTTATTTTTTTATTACTACATAATACTACTAGTGTATAGGGTAGGGATCGTAAGTTACGATTCGTAACTGTTATAAGTTCAAACATGTGAAGAAATAGAAGAAGTGTTACTAATAATTTACTAATTTACTTTTTTTATTAAACAAATTAATCGAACACGACTTCCAACATTTCTGCTTTATCTGCTAAAATCTAAGCTCTCTTACAGAATTGTTGCCACTAAGGAGGTTTTAGCCGAATGTCATCTATCTTAAATTTAAAAAAAACTCAGTGAAATATCAAAAGAATGGTATTTTATTTCGTATTTCAACAAAATATTCCTAGGTGGGGCTACCACCAATAGTTATGTAAATATATTTTTTCGATATATGCCAATATAAATATTAAATATCGATATCGACATGGAAATACATTTATTGCAAAATTTTGATTTATGATATTTTGATTTCGAATCGTCAAGATGAAGTAAATACTGGGTTTCCTTAAGAAAGCCGGCTTCCAAGAGGTGTTGGGAGAGATGAGGGCACAATATCTATCTATCTATCAACAGTGACGTCACTGGCAAGGGGTAGGTGCACCGATTATTTTATATGATGACACCAATTACTTCGCCTTGTTCTCGTTCACCGCAAGGTCCACTTTCTTTCTTCTTTATACAGGCCACACAAGCACGTCATTGTAATAAATTGTACCAGTACCGTTTATCTTCGCTGCGTTAATGAATTATTGAAACAACCCTAGATTAAAATCATCATTCGATTGACTAATCCAAATTGCACAAAAATATATTTTTGGCTCTGTGTTATCGAAATGAAAGCACTCGTGGACACGTTTAATTCGATACATACATGAATGGTACAAGCACCTTACGGCACTAACCTGACTGCCGGTGTAGAGATTTTCCCTATCCCGGGGTCGGGGTCGGTGTGAATTACGTCGAACATATTCTAGGACACGAACCCGCAGTTTTAATTTGATGTTGTTGTTGTAGCGACTACTTAACCTGCCTAGGATGTCACCCCCCATCCAACACTGTCATCAGGCTCTTCTAACGGAAGTCCAAGAAACCTCGCGGCTTCAACAGGGGTGGACCAGAGTGAAATTGGTTTTAGAAAGTGGGCTCAGTTGAGCAGATGAACAGATGGTTAGTATCGTGGGGAGACACGCCGCATGCCGGGCAGACATTTGGCATGTCAGGGTTCAGTCTGGATAGGTAAGAGTTTAGTCTGTTACAGTATCCAGAACGAAGTTGAGCCAGCGTGACTCTTGTCTCCCTGGGCAGTTCGCGTTCCTCGTCGGCAACAGGTGGAGCTTGTGCCTGTAGGACTGCATTCGCTGGACGAGACCTGACAAAGGAGTTTACCGACTCCGTGTGGATGATGTTGAGGGCCCGCCGGTGCACCTTTGGATCAAGTGCTTACGGAGGTGACTCCTTATTCTCCTGGGAGGCGGATTTTCGTTGAGCAGGTTCCTGTTCGGGTGCTGCGGTTTATGGCAGTTGAACAGGAATTGTCTGGTCAACATCTCACAGTGCTCTTTAACATCGAGCATTTTTGCCTCATTATGAAGATGGTTCTCAGGAGACATAAGGAGGCACCCCGTGCCAGTTCTGCGTGCGGTGTTTTGGCAGGCCTGCAACCTCCTCCAATGTGTGTCTGCTAACCCCGGCGACCATATTGGCGTCGCGTAGCTCAGAACCGGCTGGCCGATTGCCTTTGTACGTTGCCAGTAACGTTTCTTTATATTTTCCCCAAGTGCTGCCAGCTAGTGACTTGAGGATTTTGTTACGCCTTTGTACTTTGGTGGCAATCGCGGCTACATGAGCACCGTATTTGAACATGTTATCAAACGTGAACCCTAAAATTTTGGGGTGTGTGACAGTCGGAAGCTTAATGCCGTCGACGTGGACGTCTAATTCCATGTTCGCCTGCGCTGTCCACGTCGTAAATAAGGTGGCCGAGGATTTGGTCGGTGACAATGTCAGGTTCCGTGCAGCGAAGAAACTGGAATGGGTTGGATGGTAGGAATTAATTCTCGAGCAGAGCTCATCAACGGAGGGTCCAGTCGCCAGGATCGTGCAGTCATCGGCGTAGGAGACGATCGAGACGCCTTCTGTTGGGGAAGGGAGCCTCGATATGTAGTAATTAAACAGAAGCGGGGATAGGACACCACCCTGTGGCAGCCCCTGCTTAATTATACGTGGTTTTGACACCATCACTTACCTGTAAACGCTGAGCACGCGCTTGATTACGCTCTTCAGAAGTCATATCTGATTTTCGACTTTTGCGTCGTCGGCAATCGTCCTCCTCATTAGCTGATCCGTGCTTTGCATTATGTTTATTCGAGCTACTGCTATGAGCTCCGCCGCTACCTTCCTTTTTGCCCTTACTAACACTATGCTTTTGACAATAGGATCGCAACTTAACACCATCTTCCGCATTGCCTTCCTCAATAATTGCACGCATCTCAAGACCATGCTGAAATGCGCAAGTCACATGATAGGCGGTTTTACACGTTTTTACAGAACATTGTATGCAAGCACCGACACGTGCTCGACACAATATGCAAACGAGTGCCCAACGACTCGATGGAATGCTCGATATTTTTGTTATTGGTTCCATGCGATCAACACAACCGATGCTTACTTCAGGTATCCATAAAGCGCACGAAACATGTGCCCAATGTTTGCCTGATTTGGTTGATTTCATAGCGCCGCCCTTATTCGGGCAGAGCACACAATCTGGTTTAATACCCATCGAACATGTCCTACAGAGCCATTGTCCTGGTAAAAATTAGAAAAAATATAAATATTAAAAAACTAAGAAATGGCGAAGATAAATAATCAATATTTAGTGGGAATAATTAAGCTCCTTTCAATTTGAATCAAGTTTTTAGATTAAAAAAAAAGTCTAACTCTTACTTCGAAGCTTGATTTCCTGGTTTTTATATTATTTAGATATGTATATCATATATTTAAGAGTAAAAACAAACCTGATGGAATCGCTGTAATACCATAACATGCCTGATGTACACAAATATTGCAATTATCACAGAAAACCATTTCGTTTGCTTCCTCTGAGTCTGGTGATCGACACACATCGCATATGACATTTTCATCATACTCAATGCCAAGACCCTCCTCATTTTTCAGGATCACCTGTATTTGTTCCCAACATCGTATCTGCACAAGAGAATAAGTTAATTTTAGCAAACGAGATTAAAGTTAGAAAATAATTATGAATTATAGCAATATAACAACATGCCTCCAATTCTTCGATGACGCGCTCAAATTGAGTTTCCGTAATGGAATAAGCACCATACTGCGCACGATCGGAATTGAGTAACTGCAGCCACGCTTCATCGACCGGATCAATGTCGTAGGCACATGTATTTTCCGCTTGCGCAACCACATTTGTTAGACAATGCAACTCACTAGAGTAGGTATCGTCTTTGGTTATGCGCAGGAAGCGATTTTTGGGACTAAAAAAATAAATATTATTTTATAATAAAATGCAATGCTTTTAAAGTAAATATTCATCGAGTATAACTTACAGTTTAAAGTCATGCGCAGGCGGCACTATTGGTTTTGATAGCACATAAACGGTTGGCTCTGGTAAAGAGTCAGGATTGACAGGCACCTGCACACCCTTCTCCCACTCTTGTTTCCATTGATCATTTACAATGAGATACTCGTAATTAGCCAAAGGCTCTGAATCCGGCAATTTCATTGCACTTATGAGATCCTTGCTGTAAGTGAAAAAAAAAGTAAATATTTATGTAGATATGTGTGTTAAGTTTCGATAACTAACAGTGTATCACTACCAAAACCTCCCCGACGTTTTGGTGAATGTAATAAATATGGGAAAACGTTTCCCGAAATGGATCCGGTAGAGGTTTAAAACTATAGGCGATATTATCGATACATCGATTAGTATTGGTTTTAGTGCTAAATATGTTTGCAAACTTTTATCCATCTCATTGGAGAAACAGTTTTAGTAGTGACAAAAACACTATATCAAGGTCGTAGGAGTGTTGCCGATGTCACAGTCGTTTGCCGGATATAGATCCGATACGCTCCATCAAGTTCGTTTCTTTTAATTATTTTAAAACCCTAATATGAAGTTTTCTTGAGGATAAATGAAGAAATGTTGATGGCATGAGCCTCAGAAAATGCTTCGCTCTGGTTGCGTGGTTTCATTTTAAGAGGGACTGTACTAAAGAGAAAGATATACTTTCAAAATCGTGTGAACTTATCAAAGTATTTTCGATATGCTGCTTGTTAAATTAATGTTTTTAAATGTACAGTGGGCAATTCTATTCTTAAAAAAAATGCTATGATGGAAATTTTTTTAGAGTCTTGAGAGTGCCATATATAGTATGTACATACATACAAGTTTAAATTCTCACTTACCGATAGAGTTCGGCCGGCGCTTCCGTGGAGCTTCGATTGTAAATACTTGATATTTTAATATCTGCCACAGAACGCGGTTGCCACGCTGCCACTGATGACGATGATCCCTGGCTACCACCCGCCACTTTAGCACTTGTCGATGCTAACGCCGCCATTTCTTCGGATACCAAAGCACCAGCGACTACGCTACTATTTTGCTCATTATCAGCATTACTATTGCTTATTGAAGAGGAAGCTGTAGTAGTAGGTAGACTTAAAGGCACACTACCAACTATACCGCCGCTTCCGGCAGCTCCACCACCTCCACTATTGTTGCCATTAAGCCCACTTACTACACAAGCTACGCCTAGACCTCCTCCACTACCACTCCCAAGGTTTCCGCCACCGCCGCCATTGGGTGGTCGCCCTTTACGCCGTTTCGTTGGCGGTGGTTGTGGTTCAACGTCAAGCCGTTGGTGATGTTGATGATTACCGCGTTTACCTCTTTGTGACATCTTTCATTGGTAACAGTTGATTTGTGTTTTCCCTCAAGTGACCTCAAGAAAAGAATGAATTATGCTACGTTTTACGTATTTTGTAGAGTAATTTTTTTTTATATTTATTTTTGTTTGTGCTTAATTCTGCTGCCACTTTATTCACACCCGCTTTTTTATATGTATGTTTACTATGCTTAGTAAATAAACATTAAGTATTTCTGTTGTGTTTTATTATTTGGTTTTAAAGTGACTTTTATTAAATGGTGCAGTTTTTTGTTTGTATATGATGTTTTGTTTTAATTATTATTTTTTTTTATTGCTTTATGCACGCAATACGGTGTATTAGCTTTTTTTGGATGATGACTGAATATAGATACACTACTACTTATGTATATTTTGCAATGTATTCCCTTTTACACTTTTTGTTGCAAATTTATGTTTAGAATCAGACCTGAAATGAAGAGCAATCCAAGTTAGTTTTTGATTTTAATAATATAAAAGAATTGTATGTGGGCCATTGCACGCTGAATGGATTTTGGATTACTGCCTATACTGCTGGAAAGGAGTGTTATGGTGGTTTTTGTAAAACGAATAAACTAAGCTGTTACGAGTTATTCAGCTGATGTGGTGTCACAAAGGGTAGTAAATTGCAATTCGATCGATAGCTGATCCATTGATATACATACATATATAAGAGTTTAACTTTTTACGATTTTGAAAAATCGCTTCCGGTTTAGTCAAGAGGGAACAACTCATGCAGGGAGATTATTAATAAGAACTATAAGGGTTTTCAGCGAGGGAGACATCTGACTTTGAGAAAATGGTGAATATTCCCACAACAGTCTGTTATACGTACCGGAATAACCCAAGCTTTTACACTCGACCAAGGGCTGTTATTTCAGTGTAACCACCTACTCAAAGCAGGCACATTGGTCAGGACCACCATCTCCTTGTGCCTTTCACAACGTGCTCTGTTTGTTGGCAAAGATTATATACGCTTGCGGCATCGGTCAAGTGCAATAATTGCTTTGGCCTGTGTAACTTTCTTATGTGCCTTGGTCAGGCGAATAGAAACTTCTAAACGGATACGTTCATAGCGCCTTGTTGCAATACATCGCAGTCTTGTACTCCAGATAATCTAATATAACCATGTAATCTTCAAGGCTCATAACTTTCTAGACTTCGACACAACTTAGGCCTCAGCTTAACACCACCTAGGCAGGCGCATCCCTCCCTCACGCCTAGTATGACCCCTACCTCGCCATCGGCGCACTTCAAAATTGTACATATTAATTGAAACGGATTAGCTGGCAAGAATGTGGAAATATCTGAATTTATGAAGCAATATTCATGTTGTTGTTGTTGTTGTTGTTGTTAACAGTGCTTCGCCCTTCCCCAGATTGGACAGGGTTACACTGAAATAACAGCCCTTGGCCGGGTGAAAAAACCCGGGTCATTCCGGTGCGATAGAACCGGCTGTTGTGGGAATGAAGCAATATTCATCGGAAAGACCGCCTCAGTGGTAATGGTTGAGGTCTCGCGTTCATAACACAACACACTGTACAATACAACCTATTTGTTCCCGACATCGACCCAAGGAGTCCACCTTAGAATGTATTGTGGGCCGGTCAGCCGATGTCGACTTGCAAATTTTTAACATCTACATACCCCAGGTTACGTGTTGTCCGAGGGTCTATCGCCCCGAAATTAGTGCGATGGTAAGAGGTGATAACCGTTTAATCCTCGGCGAATTCAACGTGCGCTACGATCTCTGGTACTCTTACTTGCCAACAAACAGCAGAAGGCATGCACTTGAAGAGCAAATAGTTGGTTCGGCATTCTGTACAGTAAACACAGCTCGCCGTCACTGCGTCAACCGGCGACCGACACTTACTATGTTAAAACTCCAAGGCCACCATGACAGAGTTATTTATCGACCTCTCGCTAATTACTTTCGTCATTCCAGAGAATGGAAATCTAGCGATCGTGGCTCCCCCAATAAAACCAGGGAAACCCCCCAACCAAAGGGAATTATATCGTCCATGAAGAGTCGAAAATGCTCAATGTTCGTGAGCACGCGGAACTGTTGAGCAGACAGTTTTAACCGAACTGCCACAAATCTAGTCATCCAATCCGTCATCTATTGGATAAAGTTCCGCCTCCCAGAGACATAAGAAAACATCTCCGTAAGCACTATGCTGAGATCCGGCACCACAGGCGGCCTCTAAACGACCTCCACACCGAGTCGATAGATAGATTCTTTAGATCTCGGCCAGTGAATCCCGTTATTGACATCCAACCACCTGAAAAGATGAAGATAATACTTCCAAGTGAGACTAGAGTCATGATAGCACCACTTCGTTCTGGATATTGTAATAGGACTGAACCCCACCATACCAAATACTTGCCCTCCATGTGGTATGTCCCATCATGATACTAAACATCTCTTTTCCTGTTTAATTGAACCTACTCTTCTAACACCAATATCACTCTGATGACAATTCTCAGAGTAATCGTGCCCATTGGGCAGGGCGAAGCACTGTTAATAACATCAACATCCAACAAAGTAAATATTGTAATTATTATTGCAGCCCTGCTTAGCCGGCGCATCCATTCATGAATTTGGACTTGATTGACTAAACAGTGTTATACTGATGATGGCAGTCCTTTGCTAGACTACATTGATGGCGCTTCCGTTCGATCTTCAGGATTTGTTTAGTATCGTCAGGTATCAAATAGGAAATACAATCTGAACTCATCCATCCGCAGTGACGATATAATCCCAAGTTATACCATTAGTGTTTCCTTAGTTCCAACGATATGTATAATATCATGTTGTAGTTACCGAATAAATCTCTTCTAACGGAAGTCCTAGGAAACTGCCAAAACTGCGTCTAAAAAAAGCTGAGTCCAACAAAAGACTTGAATGTATCTCTTGAAGGGAAAAATCGCCAAATACGCCTGTTTGATAGCTTATTAAATTCAAGGTCCCGAAAGATTGGATTTTTTTAATGAGCCATCCAGTAGCATTTCTAATAGCGGTATTTTGACAGACTTGCAACTTCCTCCAAATTCCTTAAGGAAGAAGAAGATGGGTAATGAGATGTGAAAGGCATCATATCCATAAATGAAGTTGCACTACATTATTATAAAATAACCCGCAGGTGTTCTGAGGTTCGCCATCAAGTTCATCTAACTAAACTAAACTAGTAGTAGTAGCCCGACTGTCGCGGGAGCTATTTGGTATGACCCCCATCCGTAAGGAAGGATAAGATAGGTAAAGAGAGGTGAGAGGCATTTTGGCCGCCTCTTACGACAGGTATGCCTGCCTCGGGCATATTCTAACGCCCTACAGGAAAGAGGGGTGGGAGTATTGTTATTGTTTGTCGAAAGTGGCAGTCCTTTGACGGATATGAACCGGTACACTCCAGTTCTCCCTTGAGGTACTGCACGATTTATTAAGAATTGAATATACATATGAAGATTATCAAGACCATGCTGAAAGAGGCAAACATACGAGAGATCATTAACCAGGAATTTAGAAAATTTTAACCAGTCATTTGTAGAGACAAACAGGATTGAGATAGTGCTCAACCGTGAGAAACACCTGATTTGGCTTAAAAGCTAGACTTTCGGCTTATTATATCTATCTCCAGGAACCTATTTGAAAATACATCTTCAGACAACTTAAAAAAAGAGAGGCGAATTCAATATACCTTGTTAACCAATTTACTTATCAACTTGAGAACTATTATTCAACGCAGGAATGCGGATTTGAGAGACTTGCAATATAATAGTCCTTAAAATGTTTGTTTCTTTCGGTTTAAACATGAAATGTCCCATATATCAACAAGTTTAAATACTCACTACATGCTTAAATCCAAAGGTGGTTTACAAAACTATGCCTATGCTGTTGCTGCTCCTGTGACAGTTGCTTTAGCTGCTTCTCCTGCAGATAATGATTAGGAAATGGTTGAGTTTTCAAGAGTCGTGACACACAAGTCCCCACTTTTATTATTGTTTTAGCGTTGGGATTTGGAATTTTAGCCAATTTACGTATACAGGTACGATGGTGGCAGGGCGTAAGATCTCGTACACGTCGTCGCAAGCGTCGGGAAAACATGGAGCGAGACGCTGCTGCTTCTTTTCCGTGCCCGTAATGCGCCACTTTGCTGCAATTTAAGACACTGTGCTCTACGCCAAAGCTAGTGATGTATATGCACGTTTGTATCTATTATGTTCCGCCCAACTTGAGACTAGGACAAGAAGGGCGCGTTAATTGTTTACCACGACACAATAGAAAGGCAATTCAGTTGTAGACTTTGTCATGAAGAAATGGTATTGGTATTATACTAGTTAGAAATGTTTTCCCACTATATAGTATGTATGTACTAATGTGCCTTCTGTATTGGTTTATGGCAAAATCCTCATTTGACAAATATATTTATATATAAGTAAATATTTAACACCTTTGATTATAATAAAAATGGATAAAACTTTTATACACAATTTTATGCAGTTGCATTATTTATAATTTTTAGATGTAGCAGCAATACTTTAGAATAGTTTCCGCCTTTATTGTGCCTCAGTTTTCGCAGTATGTATTTTGTGTATATTTTCTTTTGTTTTTCCGATTTTCCTTGCACTTTGAAAAATATCATTCTTTGATACTCTCTTATTCACAATGATCGTTTTATTCGTTTTCCAAAAATGGATTATTTCACTTTGGAATATGGTCAAGTTCTAACCTAGGAGTTTAAAATTTAATTTAATTACTTTGATAAAAGTTAAAAAGTAAAAAAGAATTAAAATTTGATTTTATATGTAGGAAATCTCTGCACTTTACTTTTGTGCTTTGCACTGCGTTTCTTCTTTCCTTTTGCTATTCGTCTTTAGGGATATATACAACTGGCTCATTTTTACTCATACGGACACTCTCTCCTTCTCATTCATACTAACTGCAACACATACGCTTGCTACCATTCGGTCGCCACTTCAGACACTCTGCTTTGAAAGCGCAGCGCATAAAGAGAATTAAAGGAAAAACTCGAAGAATTACAATAAGGTGGAGCGCACTAAAGGTACAAATTCTGTAACTCATTTCATGCATCATTCATCATAGATATCCTCTTAAGCATTAAATAATATATGCTTATGAATTAATAGTGTTTTCAGTTTTTGTTTTTTCTCCACATATTCGTTTGGAAGAGTGCCCCTCTCAATTCGCCGGAAAAATCAACCAGAACTCTTATTCATCATCAATAGATGGCGCTAATAGCAAACGGCGGCGAATTTCGCTCAATTGCAAAACTAAATACACTGCAAAATCACATATACAAAAAAGAATCCACTAGTCGTCGCCCACACGCCTGTCCCACATACACGTGTGTTTGAATGAGACAGTTATATATGACCCGCGATGTCTTTGGTAAAAATGGTAAATTTTTGCTCGTACCGAGTACATGCAATGTATACACGACATGAAAATTTTATTTTACACGAAATTATATGCACGCCATTCGATTTTTGCGCACCATCTCATATCCTCATATCTATTTAAAAGCATTTCTTCACAGTTTCGCATATTTATTTATACGCATTTGCAATGTATTCACATTATTTTTCCACGTTCAGTGCAAGTTCTTGTTCCCCTTTTTGCGAATCGTATAGCTACCTTCGAAAGCTAAGAAAATTGACTTTTGCCGCCGCAATTTATCATCGGTCACATTTTCTTTTGCTATATACACAATTTTTATCATAGTTTAATGCGCAATGCGCACCTTCACTTTAGTTTATTATTTTTGCGTTATCTGCGATGAATTTACACCTTAGAAATCACTTTTCTTCAATTTCTTTTATATTTACAAGACGTCGTCGCCATTATTAATTTTTCGACACTCCATTTTTACTTCGCCTTAGACACTTCTTCGCTGCATTTGTCATTCGCTGTTAATTACCACCAGATGGCTAGTCCTACACTACATGAATTTTTGCTTCTTTGCTATTGTGAATTAAATCAGTGCTGTGTGATTATGCCCTGAATATCATCCAAGTGAATTCCAAATCTTAATAAAAGTTTGACACTACAAAAACACTGACTGTCATTTGTCACAACATCTGATAGTCAAAGCTGTCGATGGCATTGTGGAGTATCAACTTGTCGTTTTTAAATGGTCCTTAACAAATGCAGAATATATACATTTGTAAAATTTTTAAATGAAAAGTGATTTTATCCTGATTATAACGGAACCTTATTTTTGTGCAATTAAAGGATTAAAAAGATATCCAAAGTCAAAATGCTAACTATAATTTTTTTCAATACAAAATATCTTCCAAACTTGTGAACAGATAAAAAAAATATATATGATCTATAAATACCTTATTCAAACGCATTTCATTTAACGTATAGTTTATTAATCATTTGGGTCAATATGAAATAAAAGTGAACAAAAAAACCATATTTTGTAAAAATTTTATCAAATACTTATTTTTCAGTTTGTTATTGGTTTTTACGGTCTGTTCATTTTATTTATTTTAATTATTATTATTTTTTGATTAAAGGAAAAATTTAAAGCAATAAACATATACAGGCTATAGTTGTAGTACTATTTCGAAAACCACAACGATTTCTCGTCAGACTAATTCGTATAGTTTTGCTATTTTAAAAGATCTTGCGGCGAATCGAACTCGCGCACTTCTGATTTTGCAAGCGCAGCTGCCTAACCTATAGGTTATGCTGCGTGTATCGTTGATTGTTGTTGTTTTTATCTGCCAACAGTGTACACAATTTTTAGACTGAGAATTATTATCAACTGGTCTTGAGCTCGTTAAACTTACAAAAATACTTATTTTTCTTCAAAAAATTCTGTATTGCGTTCAGTAAAAACTTTGTGAGCCGTTCCCAAATTAAGCAAAAGATTTCATTTGATATGCCATGAAATTCGAAATTCTTATTGTGTTAGCATAGACTTTGTAATTGCTCCACTAACTACCTCGCCTACCCTACTTTCAAAGCATTCTAACTCAAATAAATTAATACAAAACAAAAAGTGTACAGTTATTATATAATTTCTATTTCGTATTATTTAAAAACAATCTTGGGCCTAAATTCAGTAATTTTTTTTTAAATTTCAATTAGTGAAATGCACAATTTCCATATAGAAATATGGATATCAAATTAAACCCAATTGATTTGTCTACAAAATTTTAGTATTTAATAATACCCTAAATGAAATTTTTTTTTTTTATAAACAGTTTAATCAATTTTCAATAAATTTTTTTTATAAAAATATAGTAAAAATTAGTTTTGACTGTGAATATGCCGTATAGTTTTTCGTATATATATTTACATCAAGGTACAAGGTATGCACATCAAACGAAAGTTGTGTTTATTACCAAGCATCCAATCCCATATAGATAACCCAAAAAGTTTTTGTTTGTCCCATAGAAAGTACACGGTTCAACTCATCACAAATACTACTATCGATTCCTATATACGAAATGTATATATTCTGCTTCTTAATCCTTTCGCTTCCTATCAACGGATTTAATACACTTTTTAAATATTTGAAATATAATATGGGGCCAGCGCCTAAGAGATTTCAAAGGGAAATTAAAATTTATAAAATATTCAGGGATAAGCATAGTACGCAGATCACAAGTAATTGCTCAAGAAAAAGTTAGCTATGTGTCTTGCGTGAAAACTAGTAGTAGGCAAGTAATTTTGACGTCTAAAAATCTATGGTGAATAGTGAGACAAGGGAGAAGAAGAGCACATAAGCAAACTAAAGTTAAATAAACGAAATAAACGTTCTTTGCCAATAACTTTTCACTGAAAGAAAATTTTTATTTTCTGCTTTCGGATTATTGATACCGAGGTCAAAACGTGTCTTTTGATACCTCTGCCAATATTTTTGGACTTGTTTTAGCAGTTTTCGTTGAGTGTAAAGTATTACCAAATTACTGTTTCCTTTAAGTAGGGACACGAATATCGATACTTTTGTCCTACGATACCGATATTTTCTACTCGATACTTTTGCAGCGATATTTCTTGCCATCGAGTATTTAGTTCCCGGTACCGTATCGAAATTGGTGAAAAATGTGGCAATTAAAGGAAAAAACTAGTACACCAAAGACACTGCTATGTTGGTTTTCCCTTTCTAACTCGAAGGAAAGTATCTAAAAGTTTTCGTTGATGGATGATCATTTTTATCGCAACATGTACTCAACACTATAATGAGTTAAATGGGGTACAACTGCACACTCCAAAAAAATTTAAAAATTCTGAAAATGTTTATGCGAATTCGTCGACATTTCGCGAATTCTGAAAACATTTTTATAAAATATTTTACATTTTTATTATATAATTTAGACCTGTATATTTAAAAGAAAATCATTTTAAATAATTTCACTATAGCCTAAATTTGTGGACATGCAAAAAACTACCTGAAGGCAGAATTATTCTGCCTAGTGTATTTAGATGTAAGTCATTGTAAACTGAAACTTCAGGTACATATCAATATGTGTAATTTTATTCATTATAAATAAGCATTAAATGATATAAATAAATATGTATGTACAATTAAATAATTATTTTCATCGTAAGGATATTTAGAATTCCAGATTAAGCCACAACTTCCAAATATAGCATAACATTACCTATATAAGGCCCGGTTGATCAGTGCAAGTTCAACTCAATTTGTCAGTTAAACTAAGCTGAAACTTGTTACGCAGTTTTTCAGTCAACTTTAAACGAAGTTTAAACGTAGTTCAATCGGCCAATATGGCAGGGTTAAACTCTAGTTAACCTGTCAGCTGTTTGCATATTTGATGGTTTGGCTGTGAAACAATACACTGAACGCAATTAAAAAAGGACGATATTTTTATATTTAATTAAATAACGGATGTATCATCTAACGAAAGTGATTATAGTGATGCAGAAATAAGCGAAATCCTAACTATTACAATACTGAGGAGAAGCAATGGCGTTGAAAATTTATAAAAACAAACAATGTTGCCGTATAAAAAGCAAATCTTAAAAGCGGCCTTAAACTCTCACTGAAAACCCATTCTGCAGTTTAACTGGAGTTTAAATATATGCCGAGTTTGGTTATTCTATACGACAGCACGTAACTGCTAATATACGTCCAAAAATATCGGGAAAGGTATCAAACGACGGGTTTTAACACTCGTATCAATAATCTGAAAGCGAAAATTCGATATTTTATGTCTGTTCAGAGATATTTGCAATTAAAGTTGAAATTTTTCTGTCATTTTCATGTGGTTGTTGTAATCACAGATTAGGGTGTACCGAAAAGTGCAGAAATGTGTTCTTCGCAAAAATATTGTGGACCGCGTAGCCGGTGTTGGACCGGCTAAGGGTTATTTTCTTGAAGCGCGGCCGAAGGCCGCCTACGCAGAAAAGTGTTCTGCAAATAAATAAATTGGATCAAGCCCCCTATTTGGGATCGGGCCTGGGCCGTTTTTGGGTTTTTCGCTAATAACTTTTCACTGAAACAAATTATTTAATTTCCGCTTTCGGATTATTGATACAGAGGTCAAAACGCGTCGTTTGATGAGATTTTTGGACGTATATAGCAGTTACGTGTTGTCGTATAGAATTACCCCGAGTTTAAGCAAACTTAGTTTAAACTAAGCTTAACCAAGGACTGAAAAACCGTCGATCGTGCATCGATTAGAATCGATACTTTGACTATCGAGTCTATTGTTTTGATACTATCGGATACCCGATACTTTTATAGCGATGCTTCAAATGAGTACAGCATCGATATATTGCATTCGATTTCTTTTCGTATATTTCTTGCGGAAACCTGTGTTGCCGAACTCAAATTTCACGATAAAATAGTAGAAAAGTTTCGTATTATTTTTCTTGAGAGCTGCGCACTATCTCAAGAAAATCGGACACAAGAAATTTTCTTGAGGATTTCTTGAGCGTTTTTTTATATGGAGTTTTTGCTTTTCTTGCGATCTGCGTACTATGCTATACTAGAAGATTTGAAAGGGAAATTAAAATTTATATTATTTTCAAAGATACTACATTTGATTTGTTTAACTTTCACTTATAATTTAGTGATGGTATTGAATCTGATGGGCCTAGAATGCCTTCAATGCACAAATTATAACAATTTTTTTGTTACAAGGAGCTACTTGAGTTGATTAACTAGGCACCTTACAACAACTAAGTCAACAGGTAATTATATACGACAGCACGTCCAAAAATGTCATGAAATGTATCAAAATACGCGTTTTGACCTCTATATAAATAATCCGAAATGGGAAAGTAAATAGTTTGTTTCAATAAAAAGTTACTGGGAAAACTTCTATGGTCCAATCCCGAGTTTCAAAAAATAACCCTTAGCCGGTTCAACAACGGCTATGCGGTCCACACTTTTGCACCTTTCGGTACACCCTAATCTGTGATTACAACAACCACATGAAAATGACATAAAAATTTGAACTTTAATTGCAAATATCTCTGAACAGACATAAAATATCGAATTTCCGCTTTTGGATTATTGATATGGAGGTTAAAACCCGTCGTTTGATACCTTGCCCGATATTTTTGGACCTATATTAGCAGTTACGTACGGTCGTATAGAATTACCACAATATTACCCTACATTTTCTTCAATATGAAAGCACTTCACGTTATCACTATTAAAATTATTACCGGCTCTACTTATATTAGATTTTTGAAACACAACTATAGGCATTTTTGCTTTTCTGCGACGTAAACAGACATTGCTGGTCCGTTTGATTGTCACTTATTATTCTTCTTCGCTTTGACATTCCCGGGTACAAAAATCTGAGGCGAATATGCTTGAATTTGCTTTGCCATCACCATCTATAGATTCGCCTTGTGTCAGATTGCATAGAATTTTTTTTTTTTACAGAAGAAGCCACTGCTCATATCTTCTTATGAGATCACCTGTAAGTGAATTCGCCTTGGTGTAGAACTTCTATACTGTTAGTAAATATGAGTGCAGTTCGCCAAACATTACAGTACAGATATATAGTGGGAAAGGGATATAAAATCCAAGTGCAGACCGTAAAATTTTTAGGATGAAAGGAGAGGTAAACAGTTATGGTTTAGAGTTTATGAACTTTACTTATGTCAAATGCGTTTTTCATAGGGAGACAAAAAAATAGAAATATATGTAAAATACATGAATGTCTGAAAAGAAGTTATATGCTTCCTGGCGACAACGCAAGCATATGCTGCTGTAGCCATAGCAACGGGTGGTTACCATAGCAATCGGCGCGTGCTAAGGCAGCTATAGAATTATACTTGCGAAAAAGATTTACGAAGTTGATATTATTTCATTTCAGCTAAGTAAAGCAATGTACATAAATGTATTTATTGTTTTTTTCTTGCTGCACAAATCAATCTGCTCAAAATGCCCATATTTTGTTTTCTCCCTACTTTCACCATTGGAAAAAGGTTATAAAAATAACCACTTTTAGAGCGCCCTCAGAGAGCGCGAAGTTTCGCATATAGTCATCTTTGGTTGCAAGGCAGTTCGTTCGGAGCACAGTGATACAGTAGTAAAACTATGGTGAAAACCCGTCCCGGAGGTGAAACTTTTAGAGTCGCAATTAATTGTAATATGTAATTTTTTGGACGCATGGTTGCATTGCAGCACCTAAAAAACTTAAAGAGTAATTTAAGAAAAAAATGGCATTTATTACACATTTTATAAAATATTATAAATGCGTATTAGTGGTCAAAGCGCTCTGATCGATGACAGTGAAAAGCAGTTCTATGCGATAGAAAGACTCCTGATAGTTGAGGACATTCAGGTAAATTTTAAATTCTTGTAAATTTCTAAAAAATTGAGGAAAAAATTTGAGCTGCAGTGTATATTTAATTTAATAATTATTATATATAATTATAAATTATTTCTACATCTCTATATTATTTATTTCATTAGACGGCCATTGACAATAATGGGGGAAGGAAAAGACAAACCGTTTGCAAAATCGAACCACATAATATGCAAGTGAAAGATTAAAGGCGTTTGCCGGGAATACTTTTCATTAATTTACAAAGTACTTAAACTAATAGCGTGTGAATTCGCAATTTAAAAATTTCATAAAAACTAAAATTAAACATAAATGGCCATAGTTCTTAGGGCCGGTTTCACTTAGTTAACTAAGTTAAGTCGAGTTTATCACTTTTTCAGTTTCACCATCTAACTTAACTAAGTCACAACTTAGTCAGCCTGCCAGCTGACTTATTCTCGACTAAGTCAGTGTTGCTGTCGTTCAAAACCTAAATGTCAGCAATGCTCCTAATTTGTTTTGTACAATGTCCCAGCCGGAAAATTCGCCAAGCATAACTTTGACGGCGTATGCGTAGATGCATGTGAACGCTTGTTTTCTAGCATGCAACCATTACGAAACTATCGTTTTTAATAAACGCTAAATTTAGTACCTTCCTAAAGAGAAATGGGTGCAAGATCAATACATTCCTTCGTGTATGGCCATACACGCCCATTTCTCACTGGGGTATTGGGATGCGCAGAGTTGTCTGGTATGAAAAAATACTACTATGCTGATCGGGTTGTTGTGTTCAAAATTATTTAAGTCGCTCAGTTGATCATAGTATATGTCTACTAGTAGCGCAACTTACTCCGAATCTGCACACACACACAAACCACACAGGGTGAATTGTATGCAATAATAAAACAATGAAATTTAAATGCTGCAATATTGAACGTGAAGACTTAAAACACCCAAATTATTGAATATAAAGCAGTTATAACACCTTATCAGTTCCTGCAGAATGTAAATTTCAGTTTAAATTAAAGTTTTTAGTTGTAGTTTTTACTTTAAAGCAACTCTGAACGCGATTTCCTTCATTACACTCTCTCGGAGTACATTCATCCACTGCCTTCCACTCCGATTCGCAAAAGAAGATGCCAAACTAGTACGGGTAAACAATGCAGTTGATGCAACCCAAAATTATGTTAGTCTCGAACATTGTTTACGTCTACTAGTTTGGCATCTTCTTTTGCGAATCGGAGTGGAAGGTCGTGGATGAAGGTATTCCGAGAGAGTGTAATGAAGGAAATCGCGTTCAAAGTTGTTTCAAAGTGTAAAATACAACTAAAAACTTTAATTTAAACTGAAATTTACATTCTGCATGAACTGATAAGGTGTTATAACTGCTTTATATTTAATAATTTGGGTGTTTTAAGTCTTCACGTTCAATATTGCAGTATTTAAATTTGATTCTTTTATTATTGCATACAACGCACCCTTCCTGGTTTGTGTGTCTAAATTCGGAGTAAGTTGCGCTACTAGTAGACATATACTATGGTCTCGAATCTGTGATAACTTAAGCCACGACGTAGTTTTAGTCTTAGTCGCCTTGGTGAAACTGGCCCTTCTAACGCTCTGTGACAAGTGTGATTTTGATAACACAAAATCTAACCAAAAAGCATAGCAATACGATCAGATATTTACCTAACAATAGATTTTTTTTTAAGCAACTTTTATCATCTTTCGTTTCACGAGATTTAATTCAAGTAAATCTGTGTACAAGCGGCACATTGTACCTAACATTTAACACAAGTAGTAACGTATATATATTTTGGCAACATTGACATACAAATAAACCGTTATGAATAAAAAATCAACTAATATAAATATAATTTTACTTAAAACGAAATATGTCTAAAAGTATTTTTAACAAAATCTTTCCTAAATTTATTTATTCACCTAATTAAATTTGCAACAAAACACCCTGAAATGCCCAAAAAGCGTTGACTGCCACCCCGAGTACATCCCAGAGGTGAATATAATCAGTTTAACTACTGTATCACTGTGGTTCATAGTACATCTCTACTAGTAGCGCAACTTACTCCGAGTTTGCACAAACACACGAACCACACAGGGTCAATAAGACAATTAAATTTAAATACTGCAATAATGAACGTGGAGAAATAAAAATTCCAAGTTATTCAATAAAAAGTAGTTATAACACCTTTTCAGTTCATGCAGAATGTAAATTTCAGTTTAAATTGAGGTTTTTAGTTCTAATTTTTACTTTTAAGCAACTTTGAACGCGATTTCCTTCATTACACATTCTCGGAGTACCTTCATCCACTACCTTCCACTCCGAATCGCAAAAGAAGATGCCAAACTAGTAGAGGTAAACAATGCTGTGGTTTGGAGTGTTATTGGATTAAAGTACTGTGCTGTGTTACTCAGCACTTCTTGAGGCTGGGCCGCGGCGCCAATTTTTTGGCGTTGACACCTTGAAGCCAGCGCCAAAGCCGGTATCAGCGCCATAGCCGGTATTGGCGCAATGATAACATATTGCTAGGGGCGCAGTTTATGAGACATCACCGAAAACTAATACAAGCGTTTAGAGAGGGTATCTAGAGACACGTATTCATGCCAGGATAAAGAATCCGAAGTCGGAGTCTAACTTTTTTTACCCGTTTAAAAGAAATGAACAAAAGGCAAATTATTCAACCTTTATTTGTGAATAACTTTGAAATTGTTTCAAATCTTAATTTACCGCACCCTGATTGTGATTCCTGAAACCGAAACGCGTCTTTGGGTATCCCTCTCAACATTTTTGGCAGCGCCTTGGTAGCTGTAGCGCGGATGTTGGCGTCACTGGCGCTGATACCATTATTTGTGATACCATAACGCTATGACGCCAGCAGCGCCAGAAACACCTTCAACTCCAGTACAGCGGTGTTTTGTATGTAGTAGTTTAGTGTTTCTGGCGCTACTGGCGTCATGGCGTTACGGAATCACAAGTAAAGGTATCAGCGCCAGTGACGCCAACACTGGTATCAGCGCAATTCCGTGAAGCCGCGCAGCGTTACACACCCTTATTCTTGATTACGTTTTGGTAAAACCGTTCAAATATATGTGTATAGCCTTAAAACTTCTGCCAAATTTTCTAGTGCATTTGTAATTTTTATAGTTTTGCGAATGGGTATAATATAAAAATTAACTATTTTATGGGCCTGCAAAAGAGTAAAGAAATAAGTGGTGGTGTGTTGGGGAACAGGGTTGAATGACTTATGTCTTTTTCTTACTTTGTTAAAAACAAAGGAATTGAGAGAAATAGTGTCACGGAACCATCCCAAATAAAAATAGAGGTAGAGCCAGCGGCGACAAAAGCTGTGATTGTTCAAAAATCTTCGTCCAATTGAAATATTGAGGATTGGAGTTTAAGAGGCAATTCCGACTTCCTCAGTCCTAACTTAAACGATGTCAACAACTTCTCCAAATTCTGGAAATAGTAGTAGTAGCAACAACAACTCTACAAAAACGAAAAAACAAAGTCAAATTGACGGCGGCGATTCATATAGTGACAGTAGTAGTATTGAGGAAAATCTTGAAGCAGAGGAACGACGTCGTAGAATTTTAAAAAATAGAAATAGGTAAGCACGTATTTGAATGTTAAAAAGTTTTATTACAAGTTAAATGTTTTTTTTTTTTAAATATCTTGTAGAAGTTCCAATTATTTACAACGCAATCTTGGTGGTGGCAAACCACGCACCCAGCATCAACTCGCACAACAAAGAGCCAATATGAATGCAGCAACCGGTGCTATACCAAAACATGAGACCACGAAATCAAAAACAGCAGGCTCGAGCGCAGCAGCCTGCATTAGTGGAGGCCAAAACATAAGTGGCGGTGGCGTTGCTGTGCTGTTACAGAGGCCAGGAGATCGCATCGCACTATTAGTAGACAACGTACGATTTGTTATCGAGCAAGCCTTGGTAACGGCTCATCCGAATACAATGCTTGGTACTATGTTCAGTTCTGGCTTTCAATTTGTTCATCCTAATGAACGTGGTGAATACGAAGTAGCTGAAGGAATTTCTCATACAGTTTTCCGTGCAATACTAGAGTATTATAAAACTGGTATAATCCGTTGTCCACCAACAGTATCCGTACCGGAATTGAAAGAAGCATGCGATTATCTCTTAATACCATTCGATGCAACAACGGTTCGATGCCAGAATTTACGTGAGTTATTAAAACAAATGACTTTTGCACATTTATTTTGTAATGCTAGGTATGTTAGGAAAGGCTAGTTTTTGGTTCGAGTTTTAATTAAGTTGGAAAAAATTGCAATCAAAACGTAGTTTTAAAAGTATTAAATATAATAAACGTACGGTCTTCTTAAGTTACCAGACTTTGACCATCACCCCTATTGTGAGTGTCGAACAAGAATAGATAATTGACTATTAAGCAATTAGAGAGGCGGCTGCCCATTCCCACAACAGCCGGTTCTATCGCACCGGAATGACCCGGGTTTTTTCACCCGGCCAAGGGCTGTTATTTCAGTGTAACCCTGTCCAATCTGGGGCAGGGCGAAGCACTGTTAACAACAACAACAACAACAGAGGCGGCTGCCGTGGTGTGAAGGTAGTGTTGCCGGCCTACCACACCGAAGGTCCATGGTTCGAGCCCTGGTACAGGTAACATCAAAAGTGATTTGAAAAAAGTTTTTCAAAACGGGGCCGCCCCTCGGCAGTGGTTTGGCAAACTCTCCGAGTGTATTTCTGCCATGACAGGCTTCTCAGCAAAAAATTCGTCTCCTTTGTAGATGCCGTTCGGAGTCGGCAAAAAACTGTAGGTCCCACTAATTTGTAGGGAAAATTCAAATCGGCACACCACAAATTGGAAGAGAAGCTTGGCGCAAAAATCTCTTAGGAGGTTTATGATGATATACCTGTTGTATATCGCGCCATAGAGAGAATTAGAGATCATCGAGCAATTGTGGGTGTCGAACCGATCGCTTAATGAGTGTGAATACTTAATCGATCATCTTTCATCTACCATTTTGCAGTCGCTGGCATGTCGATGCGAATTGAAAAGTGCTAATAAAATGGATAAAAAGTTAATCATTAGCAAAAAAATTTAAAATATGTAAATAAACATTAAAAATGTCGAGTTTTTGCTCGATCAAGTTTCACAATACCAAAATAAAATTCGATCGAAAAATTTCTATTCTACTGCAAATCGACACTCGCAACAGGGGTGCATATTTACCAATTATACAAAAAAGTTAAACTAAAACGAAAAAGTTATTAACTGAAAAATTAAATTGAACTCTCTTCTCGATTGTTAGTTCAACAGTCTTACCACTATGCTACAACAGCTTTTGAAGTTTGAAAATCAAATGGGTATTATATTAATTTAGCAGAAAATAATTTTTTAATCACTAAACCAATTTGAGTTTACACAAACCCGTACGATTTGCAGAACGCATAGACCCCATGCAATCGATTGTTCCGATAAACGGGGTTTGGCCTATAGCTCTTGCATTTAAATAGCTAGGAACGAAACATTTTGCAGCTTTTGTACTTATTAGATATCTAATGGGGTTAGTGAAAACTTGGGCTATGTATCCTTAAATTAACAGAAAAAGGATGTTAAATTTTGCAGAATTTGTATTTACTATGAGAATTGGACACTTAAAATCGTGATACGTATTCATGAAAGGTATAAAGTCTTCGGCACAGTAGTAGACAGCGCTTACCTTACTTGCTTTGACTAGCATTTCAACTATTTTTCTATAGCAGGCTGGCAAAGGTCGTGATCGTGGATCTTAATCAGTACCTTCTGTAGGTACTCGGCGTTTCTGACTGTTAATCATTATGCTTTTTTTGGCACAAGCCAAACATTTGTTTATTGCATAACTTGGCCCAAAAAGTTGTATTCCTTAACTTAAACTTAAATGTTCGTTAAAACTCGAACTGAAAAAATGCGTTATTATCCAGGGTCATATACAAATATACATATATAGACGGTCTATATACAGATAAAATATATACAAATAGGGTAATATAAATAAAATTATGGTTATTTTAGTAGCATTCTTTTCTCTCTTCCCTCTTTTCCCCCACTTTTCTTTGTTGTTCTACCTATTTAATACGTACTAATTTCCCCTTCCCCTCATGCACGTACATACGTTTATGTGCTTTGTACATGCATACATACATGTGCTGCATATTGCCGTCTCTCGTCTCAAAGGAGGTTTACTACATGAACTCAGCAACGAAGGTGCTCGTCAACAATTCGAAGTTTTCCTAGAGGATTTAATACTGCCACTAATGGTCGCGTCCGCACAACGTGGTGATCGTGAATGTCACGTTGTTGTTTTATTAGATGACGACGTTGTAGACTGGGATGAAGAATTTCCACCACAAATGGGCGAAGAATACTGCCAAAGTAAGTGTTGAATTATAAACCAAACAAGTTTTACTTAAGTTTCAAATTTTGCCATCTGGGGCTCAATACCGTAACATGATTCGAAATGTAAGTAAAGTTTTCAAACGATTTTTCGGTTTCTCGTTTATATTGCATTGTCATCGCATCTTGATCAATGGTAAAAACTTCATTAGCTCAACGGGAAGTTGGTTTAAAATCGAATGCAAAAATCTGCGGATAGATACATCAAAGCGATTTAATAAAAAGATTTAAAAAGTCTCAGTTGCCGTTTCGAAAACGCCATATCTCTTTCACTTACAAACGCGCGCTTATATACATATGTATAGACTTCGTTACAGAGTAAGGTACTAAGGAATGTGTATTCGAACAAGTGTCCAAGTAAAAAAGATATTTCTTAGAATGAGTTAAAGAACATCCTGTTTCAGAAATTGTTTTGAAAACGCCCTTGTATTGTTGAGTTAGGGTATCCTTGAGACAAATGTTAGATAAGACACTGTTAAATAAAACTCTGAGATGAGGTTCTTTAATCGTTTGCTGCTATAAGGCGTCTTCGAAATGGCAGCCGATATATCGCGATCTTCCACCCAAACACGAAATACAATATATCCGGGTCAAGTACAGAATAAATTCCCCAGGAATGCGTTTTCGAATAAGTATTCAAATAAATAAAATAATAAAAATTCGTTTTTATTTTGCAGTGAGTAATGTGTTCCTATTCATTACTCAAGAAATATTGAGGGACGATAATATTTTCAATTATACATGTTTTTAAGACGATTATTTGTTTTTAATTTACATGATGCAATCTATAAATCAAAAATATTTTGAAAAAGCTACTTGGATCAAAACGTCTCGATTTATTCCCAAAAAACTACTATATTAAAGAATTGATTCATAAATAATCGTGAAATGGTTCAGAAAGTATTTCGAAAATTCGAATTTCTCTAAGTTTAACCCCGAATTTCTGTAGTAATGAATATAGTATTTTCGTCACTCTAAATCTTGTTTTTTCCCCCAACTACCACTTTATGCGCTAATAAATTTTATAATTACGTGCATTACAGCTGTTCACAGTACCGCTATGCATCGATTTTTTAAATATATTGAAAATCGTGATGTAGCCAAGCAAGTAATGAAAGATCGTGGCCTCAAGAAAATTCGTTGTGGAATAGAGGGATATCCAACTCACAAAGAGAAAATACGACGACGACCGGGTGGTCGTGCTGAAGTTATTTACAGTTATGTCCAACGTCCTTTCATACACATGTCTTGGGAGAAAGAAGAAGCCAAAAGTCGACACGTTGATTTTCAGTGTGTTAAATCCAAATCGGTGACAAATTTGGCTGAAGCCAATGCAGATCCACCATTGGAATTAGACGCAAGTAAGAAACTAAAATATTTGATGCACATATATTCCCATAGAGATTTTTTGGCTGGTGATTTAAAAACGATGAAAATTTTACTTTTTGCCTCCTACCAGAGAGTATGTTGGTTGACACCTGACACCGATAACTAAACAAAAAAGTGGACGAAACGGATGAAGGAAAAAATGGTTGTTATGTAAATTTGTCAAATGTTTGTTAATTGTTTTCATAATAATTGTTTAATGCAAAGCAGAATCTCTTAAGAAGGTGCAAAAAGCGCCGAAACTGGTAGGAAGTAAAACGAAAAACTTGTTTCGCTTCTTAGCCACCAGAAAAAATGGTCTATGAAAATATAACGTATTTTATTATCGCACACATTTTAATTCTCGCTCGGTCCTATTTTCAGGTGGTAATCCAATACGTCCTCCAGAAGTTAATATAAATGCAGAAGCGCGGGCCCCTTTCGTAGCTGCTGCTGAAGTAGGGGGCGGCAGTGGTGGAGGGGGAGGTGCAGTTGCCGTTGACGAAGCAGCCGGAGGTGTAGTTATGTTAAACGACCTGGAACAAGCCTCTGGTGGCGGTGCGGTCGAAGAGTCTATTTAAATGCCGCTACAATAACAATAACAAAAACAAGAATTCTTTTGAATGATGCACATGTCCTTACACAACAAAATGAAAGGAAAAAACATCGCATTTTTCAAAATACATTTACAATTTATAGGCTTATACGTACGAACGAACTCCTTTCCTCCATCCTATACATACATATATGATACTAATATACGTTTTCTATTTACTAAATAAATGTGTATTTCATATTTTTGTTCAAAGAATTATAGCACCCAAATTGTATAATTATTTATGTATATAACGACGAAATTTGCACAATAGGGTGATTAAAATCAATTATTTTTTTCGACAAAACGGTAAACAGTTTCGCCTTAGCATGAATAGAATGATATCTTAAAGTATATGCCCCTAATGTCGCATGACCTGGAACTTTTTTTTGAAATAGTTCAAATATGTGTAACCGAGCGATTATTTTTTAAAGACCTTGAATAACTAAATACTTTTCCTCGGGAAATAAAATGCTTACCTTACCTCTTAGCGCACTTTACTTTTTTGGCACTGGTTTTTTTAATGACTAATGCACTTACATATCTTCTATATGTTATATACATACTTATCAGGGTTGTCGCGAAATATAAATGGATCTTTTGTGAATGCGACATAAAAGTTCAAAGTTTTTTGCATACTTGAATCCAGATTTCTGAAGTCTTGACAAAAGGTTTGATTTGATACGAATTCGTGATATTTATTCGTTCAATTTCTTATATGCCTTGTAAAGCTTTTACATAATGTAAACCTCGTAACTTGTATGAAAAATGACACATATACGAGCTTTACACAATTTGCGAGGCATATCAGCATATAAACGAAAACCCTGAATGTTTGATTTACTTTTAACAATTGAAAAATGTAAATTTACATACATTTTTCCAATGCGTTTCCTGATCTTTTTTATGGGGGTTTCAACAATTGTGATGAATATGCGTGCAGCGCTTCCGGGAGATATTTTTGACATTTGAGGTTTGTTTTATTCAATAATTCGCAAAAGGATTAACAACAACAAAAACATCAATCATCAAGTTATAAAAATAGTAACAAATATAGAAACAATAACGAGCGTATCAAGAATTTAGACCATTGCAAATAATTTATGAGATTTAAACCATATTCTCTGATTACTGTTAAAATTTTAGAATCAAGATACATCAATACATATTTTTAAAGGCGAAATATAGGTAGTTCGTCCTTTGGATATGAAAAGATTAATTAATATCAGCTATCAAAAACTCCACTCGGAACAACCTTTATACGTATGTATGTACTCATGTTTATTAAAAGTCAAGTTTTGAAGATTCCGTTAGTGATGAAGTGTCCCAATTCATACAGCGCTCTATAGCCATTTTCCACTTCTTACAACGCATATTTCGTTCCTGATTGCCAATCTTTGGTTTGAAAACGCTCACTTGACCAGAACTACCAACCAGTTGGTCGGCGATATTAAAAGTAGGCTCTACCACCATATATGCAGCCAATGCAGCACCCTAAAGACGGGGAGCATGAGTCAAGCGCCAAGAAAATTGACAAAAACTTAAACATTTTTTTTACCAATGCTGTTGTTTCCTGCATCTTTGCGCGCACCACATTAATGCCAAGCAAATCCGCTTGAATTTGCAAAAATAAATTGTTTGCGGTCATGCCTCCGTCGACCATTAATTTAGACATTGGTATACCACAATCTTTGCGCATTGATTCTAAAATATCACGAACTTGAAAGCAAATTGCTTCTAAAGTTGCACGTACGATGTGTTCACTTGTCGTTTCTTCATTGAGGCCACAAATAGCGCTATAGAAATATACAAACACATTCTGGTAAATAAGATGTTTCTAAAGTATCAAGTAGATAAATAATATATTCATAAAATTCTAGTATGATTGCCCTTCGACCTTAAGACCCGTTAAAGGCTCAATAAAGTGTATATAGACCAAATAGTTAGGTAGCCAATCCCATGTTCTTATATGTTGTTGTTTTACAGCTGATGTACTTAGCCGGCTGTCATGGTCTGGTCCACTAGTTTTAGTATATTCTTCTCTTGTCACTTAACATCTTTGTCAAACTAAAGGCTAAACTCACCCACGCGCTTCTTGATTCCAATAAGGCGCATATAGTCCGTTAAATGCAGGAACGAAATAAACATCCAAGGAACTATCAACATTGCCTGCCATCTCTTCTACTTGACCAACAGTCTCAAATAATTCCAAATTGTTTTTCATCCAGTTTATGGCGGCGCCAGCTATGGCTACACTACCCTCTAAAGCATACATTAGCGGTGCACGTGGACCCAATTGATAACCGACTGTAGTAAGTAATCCATGTTTAGACTGTACCATTGATGTTCCAGTATTGTAGAGTAGAAAACAACCAGTGCCGTAAGTAGACTTAGCTAGGCCGTGACTCAAACATTGTTGCCCCACAAGTGCCGCCTGTTGATCACCCAAACACGCAGTTATTGGGACACCTTTTAGAATACCAACACTCATATCGCCATATGGCTCTGCACTTGAACGTATTTGTGGCAACATTGAGGCTGGCAAGCCAAAGAACCTCAACAAATGTGTGTCCCATCTTAATGTTTCTATATTCATAAGCATAGTACGTGATGCATTTGTTACATCGGTCAAGTGTGCTCCACCATTCGGTCCTCCGGTCAATTTATAGATCAACCATGTGTCGATGGTGCCGGCCTGACAAGTATGTAATTCCATAGCTTTTTGAACTTCACCTACATGATCACGCATCCAACGCATTTTCAATGCTGAGAAGTACGGTGAAATCGGAAGGCCACATAATGGTTTTAAATAATTGATGTTACGAGATTTGTTTGGTATTGTTTCGAGCAACTCATCGACAGTACTCGATGCCCGATTGTCCAACCAAATGATGGCATTGTGTAAAGGCTTACCGGTTGTCCGATCCCAGATTATGGTCGATTCCCGTTGATTAGTTATGCCAACAGCAACCATATCCTTTGAATAAAAGAACAATGTACATACTTATCACTTAAACGAAATATTATTATGGTTACAGTGCTTTTAAATATAAAAATTAAGTAACATTTTAAGGGACGGTTTAAAAACCTCATTAGATTAGTATTTTAACAAATAGAAAGGGTTGGTTAAGGGGACTTTTTCTTAGAATTTGTTAGGGTCCACCTCCGGTCTACAGATGGGAGTTAAAGTAAATAAGGTGGTGGTCCGGGGTGGAGCCCCTCTGTTGCCACAAATTTTTCTTAAAAACGCTAGACCTAAATAACGGTTTGACTGATTTCAAACAATGTGCAGTATTTTTTGGCCTTGTATAACTTTATCTTATTTCACTATATCCTATAGGGTGGAAGCATCAGGCCAGTTGATTTTAACTGGAAACAAACTTGGCGCTCAGGCTTCCAGTTGGAACCTACCCGAGGACTTAATAAGAGACAGTTAGCACCCTGGTATTAGCCCAATTCCGAGGTGCATTGACAAATACGACGGAGATTGAGACGCGTACTACCACCTCAGGCCAACCACCTCAGTGTGGCACCTATCATACACCCTTTCTACTGAGAAGACGGTCAGATGGGCAATAGAGGCCTTCGAAAGGACAAATCTCCATTGGTCCCTGTGGGTTAGGGGTTTAGAATATGCCCGAGGTAGGCATACCGGTCGTAAGAGGCGACTAATATGCACAAAGGTAATGACGTGCAACTCGATGGTTGATCTACGGATATGATGGCTCTCACCTCTTATTACCCATCTTACGGAAGGAGGGGTGACATGACCTAGAATTTCACTGGTCATAAATTGCTACCACGACAGTCGGGCAGTACCGCAAGGGAGTACCGGAGCGTACTGGGTTCAAATCCGGCCAAGGACTGTTAATTCGACAACACTGCCCAAAACCTTCGGGGAGTGTTTTTGTCGTAACCACAACAACAACAACAAATCCTTTTATCCGTCTTTCTGCAGCAGGGGGAGGAACTAATCCCATACCTTACACGAATCATGACAGTCCCAAGGTGATATTGTACTCACTGCAATGGTGAAGCTCGAGAACACCATGTGTGATATAATTCACTGGGCAGACTAAAGACTATTGCGCCGAAAAGGGAATAGATATTAACAACAGCAACGAGGAGAAGATCCTTGAAGGGAATTCGACCAATCGCTTTGAATGGAGTTTGGTCGAATGTATTACCGATATAAAGTACCTCGAAGTAATGTTCAATTCCAAGCTACTACGGAAGGAGCACGTGGAAAACACAACATCCAAGGCTAGTAGAGCAATAAGAGCAGTTTCTTTGGTTTCAAGAGCAAATCCAAACACTACACAGAAATCATTCACCAGAATGCAACTCCTGTCACGTATGTGCATACACGTCCGCATGTCCAACGGCAGCTCTAGAAGTGATGCTTGAGCATACGGCCAAGCGAACCCTTATGAGTATAGCAAGGGAAGGCTTTGGCGAAGAAAAAACAATATCGAGAAGCTTGGGGAGCAACTCCCACTCATCCAACTGACTAGGGATGACAGCAACAAGATCGTTCGTTAATGTGTCCGTATCACTGGAACAGTTCCCCTGCCTTTTTAAGGCAGAATTCTTCGCAATAAACGTTTGTGCTTACAAATCTAAAACCAGCCAGGTGGCGCTCAAGGCAATATCTTAAGTGGAGATCAAATCTGCACTAGTCCTTGAATGGGTAGAGGGTAAATCGCTTAGCATCCAGAAACTAAATCTTGCTGACCCGGCTGTCGGGTCGCAAGGGGTTCGATGGTAATGAGCAAGCGGACAGTCTATGAAAAATCCTACCGATTCACACCTTCCTACAGGGTATCGCTTTTACTACTACAATTTAAAAAAAACTACTTTTATGTTACTCCGAAACACTTTCTCTTTTCCCCTTTATGGGGAATTTTTGCAGAAAAGAATTTTGACGTTTGTTATCAATGAAAAAAATGTTGATTCTTGAGCGATAAAAATACAAGAAAAGTGCATACTTCAATGCTACTTCACAAGCAACTAATTAAATTTGGATGCGGATCGCTGTTTACAAAAGTTTTTCGCAATCACAAAACTTTTGCTAATATGTCGTCTAAATCAACATTCAATTCAATTGTAGCCGTTGGTCAGATGTGTGCCAAGGATGATAAGGTCGAAAATATGAAACAAGTTGAAGAATTATTTGCAAAAGCTAAAGAACAGCAGGCGGCATTCCTATTTCTTCCAGAATGCTGCGATTTTGTAGGTGAAAATAGAAAGCAAACATTGGAATTATCAGAACCATTAGATGGGCCGACTATGTGCCAATACAAACAATTGGCGAAGAAGCATGAAATGTGGCTATCACTTGGAGGTCTTCACGAATCCATATTAGATGAAAAATGTTGTAAAACTGAGAAAATTTACAATGCCCATGTATTGATTGACGATTGCGGTGAAGTGGTTAGCGTCTATCGCAAGCTTCATCTCTTTGATGTGGACACTGAGGAAATGCGTTTCCGGGAATCGGATGTTGTAAGCCCAGGTCCCCAGTTAAAAGCACCTGCTACCACGCCTATCGGTTTGTTGGGTTTGCAAATATGTTATGATTTACGTTTCGGTGAAGCCAGCACACTTTTGCGTAAATCGGGCGCACAAGTACTCACTTATCCTTCAGCGTTTGCATATTCAACTGGCAAGGCGCATTGGGAAATTCTATTACGTGCACGTGCTATTGAAAATCAATGCTATGTTGTGGCTGCAGCACAAATTGGGGCGCACAATTCAAAACGTAAAAGTTGGGGTCATGCTATGATAGTGGATCCCTGGGGAAAAGTGTTGGCCAATTGCGAAGAGAATGATTTGGCTGTTGCAACAGCAGAAATTGATTTGAATAAAAATATTGCAGTACAAAAGAGTATGCCAGTACAACAACATAAACGTAACGATATTTATTCATTAACAGCATACGGTATGGGAAAAACAGAAATTACTAAAGACCGCCTATTTGCTGATAATACTATAAGAAAAGAAACAATTTTTTATGAAACGGAACATTGTTTTGCATTTACAAATCTACGCTGCGTAGTGAAGGGTCATGTTTTGATATCAACAAAACGTGTGGCAAAACGTCTAGATGATCTATTATGCTATGAAATGTGTGATTTGTTTACAACGGTTTGTAAAATACAACGTATATTGGAGAGTTTTTATAAAACTACATCGGCAACGGTAACGGTTCAAGATGGTCCGGATGCTGGTCAAACTGTGCCACATGTACATTTTCATATTTTACCCCGCCGTCCACAGGACTTTAGTGAAAACGATCATATTTACACTCGCATGGAGGATCGATGCTTTGATCAACCTGATCGCTCTTTAGAAGATCGTATAGCAGAGGCTCAAATGTATCGAGATTACTTAAAAGGACAATAAAAGTAGTCTTGTGATATAAAAAAATATAAAAACTGAAACTAAATAAAATTAATGCACATGTAAAATCAAAAGCGTCAACTATATTTTATGAAGTACTAAATTAATAATATTAAGGGAGTATATAGTAAAACAACAAACAAAAAGGGAGTATATTTGCTCACTTGAGGTAGTACCTAAAGGATCTTATTCGTGAGTATACTGTATTCATATCTGATAAAGGACTGTTCGCTCCTCAAAGAAAAAAAAAACCCGGATATTAATTGCAGTCTAAGCAAGTCGGCCTGGAGGCGATGTAGCAGCTTGACTCGTAGATAATTGATTCCGAATACTTCGAACCAATAGCTTACAAGCTAAGCGAAAAACCTTGAGGACTGCAACAGATCATTGGCCAAATCTTCCACAAAAAAGGTGGAGTGCAGACGGACCAACGGTTCTTGTAAACAATATTCAACCTACCTTGACTGATCCACCTAGCTTCTCCAGTTTTTTAACGGCTTCTTCAATACATTCTACCACTACATGGTATATAACCATCGGATCCTGCTCCACCCAGCCTTCCTACAAAAACGAAATGGATTACTAAACAACTAACTAAAAATAGCGTTTACATTTTTACATAAATATATTTGTATATAAACTCACCTGCGGATAAATGGATGGAACTGGCATTTGATGGTAACAAACGACATTATTTGTACCAGCACGAAAAATCATAAAACGAGCGGATGTAGTGCCTTCATCAATAGATCCAACAAGTTTTCCCAAAGACATTCTTAAAAGTTTCTACACCAAATGTATTGATTGAGAATGTAAAATGTTTGTTTCTCTTTGTGTATATTTTATACTTTTGACCCTGTTACCACACCAGTAATTATTACAGTAGATTACAACTTTACTGTTGCAATCAATTCTAATTTGTGTTGTAATTTAAATAATTCGTGTACATGTAACGATTTGTTAAAGATATGAGAATCGATCCTATTTTTTTTATTGCTTTCAGTTGACAGTTGTTATCATTGTTTTATTTTTTGATATTTTTCTTTTCATTTATCAAAGTAGTCTGATAAGAAATAAGCATGGTTGCATGTTTTAGTACTCGTTTTCCTATTCTGACACTTTGTTTGGGAAAACCCAATCAACATTGTAGAAAGATACACCAAAATAACGCCGTCATGGACCCCCTGCGGGTTAGGGGTTGAGAATATGCCCGAGGTAGGCATACCGGTCGTAAGAGGCGATTAATATGCACAAAGGTAATGACGTGCAACTCAATGGTTGATCTACGGATATGATGCCTCTCACCTCGCATTACCCTTCATATCCTTCCTTACGGAAAGAGGGGTGACATGGCCTAGAAGGTTTCACTGGTCATAAATCGCTACCACGACAGTCGGGCAGTACCGCAAGGAAGTATCGGAGCGTACCGGGTTCAAATCCGGCCAAGGACTGTTAGTTCGACAACACTCCCCAAAACCTTCGGGGAGTGTTCTTGTCGTTACCACAACAACAACAACGCCGTCATGGGAAGAGTGTGTCTTACACTAGCTAAATCCCAGCCGCCAATGAAGTTTTCTCTGAAATTCTTAAAGGCGATTGGAAGATCCAGTGTTGAGATCCTGATATTTTTCTCGATCGATTTCGGATATAAAAGCCCTGTTCATTTTGTTCTTTTGGTAGTAGATGTTTCGACATATTGTAGCAACCGTTTTTCCAAGGTCGAGCTTACTGAAGTATGTTTATGGTAATAGAATATATCCACGGCACAGTAAAAAAATGTATTTTGACTAATTTTTCAGTAGCAACTAGTTTGAAAAAACTGCCAAATGAAATTAGAATACCCTTTCCATTTCGCTCAAATTATATTGAAACTAATTTAATTTACTAAGCACCCTAGTAAGTTAAATTTTAGAACACATGATTTTTTTCCATTATTATACGCTTATAGTAAACGTATTGCATTTCGATTATTGGATAGACGCACCGCCTTTTCCGCCGCCATGTATGCAATACTTCATTATTACATACATCTGCGTCAATAAGGGAAAACTACCCAGGTTATTTTTTTGAAATTTTTAGTAGAGCGCTTTGAAAATTAAAATTGTAGTGTAAATGTTGGAATTGAGTTATAGTTTTTTGGCCATAAAATGCAAAACTTTTGGGCGAACGCCGTGAGACTTTGTGTGCTTATAGATCCTAGCACGGATAACACAATGGTAGTATTATCTCGTTTCCGACCAAACTTGAGTTTGGCTTTTTCCGCTTCTTGCCACAGATATGTCCGACGCACAGACGAATATTTGAGCAACCGAGTTTTAATAATGAGTTTTATATAAATGTAAGTTTAAATTTATAATAAACTTATTTAGTACACGTTTTAAACAAACGCATTCGAATAAATTTCGGATTTTGTGTTGGCTTTTACAGCACGGAATTTAAATTCGGTTGATCTAATACATGATTTATATTATAGCTTCTTGTACAGGGTGGCGCAAAAGTTATCCTCCTATCAGAAAATGCTATAAATTTTGCGATTGGCCCCTAAAGTCAGTTCTGTTTTGACATTTGTGTAGTAAACACATGCGAAATACACGTTAATAAACAATGTTACGCTACACTGCTCCAGAACGCGGAATATTGCTGACTATTTATTTGACCAATAATCGGTCGGGGCCAAACGGTTACTGTGAATGGTGAGCGCTACAGAGCAATGATCAACGAGTTCTTTTTGCCGCAACTTGATGAATTGGGATTGGAAAACATGTGGTTCCAACAAGACGGTGCAACAGCACACACTGCACGTGCCACAACCGATATGCTGAACATCGGAAGCTTACTTTTGCGCCACCTTTTATGTACATTGGAGGTCCTTCTTAATTTCGATGCAGATCGTGTTTAAAACCAGTGATATCCCAAATCATGATCGAAATCAATAACCAATCAGTGTGATTGGAATGTGTCATTTTCCTTGATCCTGTTTTAGCTGGAATGCATGAGCAGTGGGATCATATCTCAGGAGCACTCCGTACCGCAGCCGAAGAAGTAATTGAACGCGAAGAAACAACTGGTATGATGATGAAGAGTGCCGCGCTGCAACGAAAAGAAAGGACGAAGCCTACAAGGCAACGCTGATATCGAATGCAACGAGGAGTGTGTGTGAAAACTACCGCGAGTTGAAGAGGGAAGCGAGGCGACTTTTCCGGGCGAAAAAAAGAGAGGCAGAAAAGCGTGAAATAAAGGAGCTTGAGACGCTGGCCAACGGGAATAATGCCCGAAAATTCTATCAAAAAATTCGGCGAATGACAGAAGGTTTTAAACCCGGGGCAAACTCCTGTAAGAATAAGAACGGCGCCCTGGTGGCCGACGTTCAGAGGGCACTCAAAATATGGAGGGATCACTTCTCTGAGCAAGAAACCAGAGAAAATGCCGAATCCGAGCTCACAACCGAAGATGATGGAATTGACGTTCCACAAACCGACTATAATGAGGTGCGAATAGCAATATCCCGATTGAAAAACAATAAAGCAGCTGGCGCTTATGGTTTGCCTGCTGAGCTATTCAAACACGGAGGAGAGGAGGTGGTAAGGCGCATGCATCAGCTTCTATGCAGAATATGGTTGGATGAATGCATGCCTGAAGATTGGAATCTAAGTGTTCTCTGCCTAATCCACAAGCGATCCTTCAAACTGCGCCAACTATCGCGGAATCAGCCTTTTGAATATCGCATATAAGGTCCTATCAAGCGTATTGTGCGAAAGTCTGAAGCCTGATGTGAATAGACTGATTGGACCTTATCAGTGTGGCTTCAGACCTGGTAAATCTACCATCGACCAAATTTTTACAATACGCCAAATCTTGGGAAAAAACCCATGAGAAAAGAATCGACACACATCATCTCTTTGTTGCTTTTAAAGCCGCTTTCGATAGCACGAAAAGGAGCTGCCTTTATGCCGCTATGTCTGAATTTGGTTTCCCCGCAAAACTTATACGGTTATGCAAAATGACCTTGAGCGATACCGCCAGCTCGGTCAGAATTGGGAAGCACCTCTCCGAGCCGTTCGAAACTAAACGAGGTTTCAGACAGGGTGACCCCCTATCGTGCGATTTCTTTAATTTAATGCTGGAGAAAATAATACAAGCTGCAGAACTTAACCGCGCTGGAACAATATTTTATAAAAGCGTGCAATTGCTGGTATATGCTGACGATATTGATATCATTGCCCTTAACAACCGCGTCGTAACTTCTGCTTACTCCAAATTAGAAAAATAAGCGGAGAAAATGGGATTGGTGGTGAACGAGGGCAAAACGAAGTACCTTCTGTCATCGTGCAAAGAGTCAGCGCATTCACGCCTTGGCAACCAAGCCACTGTTGGCAGCAATAATTTCGAAATGGTAAAGGACTTCGTTTACCTGGGACCCAGCATTAACACCAATAATAATGTTAGCCAAGAAATCCGACGAAGAATTACTCTTGCAAACAAATGCTACTACGGACTGAGTAGGCAATTGAATATTAAAGTCCTCTCTCGACGAACGAAAATAACACTCTACAAGTCACTCATCGCACCCGCCCTGCTATATGGTGCAGAAGCGTGGACACTAACAACATCTGATGAGGCGGCTTTGGGAGTATTCGAGAGAAATGTTCTTCGAAAGATTTGTGGACCTCTACGCGTTGGCGACGGCGAGTACCGAGAAGATTTAATGATGAGCTGTATGAACTTTACGCAGACGCCGAAATAGTTCAGCGAATTAAAACACAGCGGCTTCGCTGGCTAGGCCACGTAGTGCGAATGAGCGAAGATGGTCCAGCCCAGAAGGTATTATTATCGGCACCCGCCGGTGGAAGCAGAGGAAGAGGGAGACCACCACTCCGATGGAAGGACCAAGTGGAGACCGATTTGCAATCCCGCGGTGTTTCCAATTGGCGCCAGTTGGCGCAACGAAGAAATGACTGGCGAGCTATGTTGGACGGTCAAAATCGCGCGGGCGGTTAGATGACCATTTAACACATTGACTGCCACGTCGGACATATATGTGTGACACTGTACTATGCGGTTTACGCCACGTCAGACACATATGTCCGCCACGACTATTATTCTCTCTCTCTCTTCACACAGCAACGATTGATGATAAATATGATTTTATTGCCGTAATAAAATATATGGCCTCCCATAACATTTCTGTTATAGTGGCTTCAGCGCAGCTCAAAAAACAATTAGAAAAAATTGGTTTTAAAAAAAAAAATTTTATTCGTTTTATTAAAGTAACAAAAATTTTTTTATTTTTTATTTTGATTTTTTATACCAACAATTTTGTTGATTTACGGCCTGTACTTTGTCAAGTATTCATGATACGAGCTCAAGGCCAAGAATAATAATTTTTCACTTTTTGAATTTTTTTATGAAAATTATTATTGTTTTTTACTTATTAATAATCATTTTAATTAATTATTAAAAGTTTTTTGATTGAATAGAGTAGGAAAAATGTTTAGAGACAACTGCCATAGCTTTTCTTATAGATCCATTTCGGAAGCTGCTAGACTTCACTCATCAGAGAAATTTTGGCACGCATTGCTAACCATTAAGCTAACATTACGCTTCCGCAGCTTCCGAAATGGATCTACTACGAATAAATACCCAAAAAGTCCTTTCATCCCACTGCAAGTGCATTATCCTAAAATAAAAACTCCTCAAATACACACAAAAAAATTCAATAAGTGAAATAAATAATGTAGAACCGATAAATAGGTATAACGACAGAAAACTTGCAACAAAAATTTTAAATATCATCAATGTTATTACCTACAGTAGTTTGCAATATAACAACACAAATCAATTATTGCCGAGTTCACATTAAATAAAGCCTAAAAGATATACAGTACTATCTCGTTTTTCCGGACACTCACTTTTCCGGACTTCCCAGTAATGCGGACACCTGCACACTCGGGACATTTTTCATATTTTACCTCTATAATTCGGACAGAAAAAACTCTAGCATGTTTTGTTTTCAAATTAACTGTCCGCTTTTACATCAAGTAGTTGCACTCGGAAAAGTCAGTTTAGAAAAAAATTCCAAATTTTTTCACTTCGTACACTAAATAATACATAAGCGTATATTTTATTATTTATGTACATGTACGTAAGTTTACATTTACACATGAACATATGTAAAGGTATTTTTGGAAACGATATTAATTTCTTATTATTTATGTAATATGTACATATGTTTATGTACTTGAAACCTATATACAAAACATTTTAATAAAAGCTATTTAATGAATAAAGCTCAAATATGAATTTTACATATAGGTAATTGTGACAATAATTGCACAGCTTTCTATATTCCGGACAAATCCAGGATTTCGGACATACCCCGGAACTATATGTGTCCGGAAAAACGAGATAGTACTGTATTCCAATTGGTAATAGATTTTTTGTAGATACATATGTCTAATCTATTTTTGCCTTCCAAAGAAACTACAAAACTTATCATGAATGGCCGTAGAAATATTTACATTCATACGAGCATTTACGCACGCTGATATGCATACAAAATTATCAACACAACAACAAAGTCAGTCCCATATCCAACGTAAACAAATAAATCTGCTTCATCAACCCAAATACCAAATATACAGCCTATAAAGAAGTAAACATAAATATACACACATAAATATGAACAAAAATATGCAAACGTACCGACATACATATGTATATATGTTTGTCTGCTTGCATACGAATCAATGACCTACAAGAACAAAATCCATTCCATGCATTTCCTCACATCACCGCGCTAACCCCTTTACAAGCTCATGATGTCTGACCAAAACTTATATCCAACAACAAAAACTACATATTTCTACGCACAAACCTCAGAATCCAACAACAAAGTCATTCATTCATAAAAACGTAAAACTTTGTCGAGGAAGCTATGATGAAATGTTGCAACAAAGCATTTTAACAAAATCAGAAATATGAAATATTCAAATTTTGTCGATTTTATAAAATCCAACTTGAATCCATACGGGGTATTCCACACATAGCGCTCCTTCAAATGCGCGCCTTTGCAAACAAAAGTTGGTACAAAAACTTTAGTTTGTTTCAAGGAAGTATTTATGTCATAGAAAAAAATAAAAAAAAATGCATAGCTATTGCTTAGCAACAGACCCAAACAATTGTGAAAAAATAATTACGAAAACGTTTCTCTACATATTTTTAATAATTTAATAAAAGATTCCCTTATTCATAAGGAGTTTGCTTATTTGCATAAGCTGTAGTATAAGGGATATCGTTTGCAACACACTTTGGAGTGACTCTTGAGTTTCTTCTTGTTCTTGCTGAATTTCGGTCGAAAATTTGGTCAGCCATGTTTTTTTTGCACATAAGTGCTAACTTTGCCCTTTTTAGGCACAAATGCGCACTTGCACATCTCCTTGAAAAATAGTATTTTTTCACTCGTAATCAACATTATGTACTTCTTTTAGAAATTTTTATAATGAAAACATGCATCAGAAGTAGTGACTTAATATCCCGAACCGTATGACCAAAGTAAATGCCCTTATTCAAGAATTATGTAATAATTTAGATTATTTTCATACTACACAATTTTTCCCCCTACTACATAACTTGCTTGTGATAGTGTCTGAAATTTGGGGTAGGCAGTACTTTTGACGATCGAAGCCATCGCGCGGCAGAATTTGCCATTTGGGGATGGGATTTGGCTTTGATTTTTGTAGGGGCGGATCGGGCCCTATCACAATTTATTTGTCTGCTCGTATTGCCACTATGCGAGCAACCAAATAATGTGAAGTTGGGCAAAATTGAGTTAAAAATATATTCTTTTGATACATTAAACTTTTTTTCACTGTACGTGTGTTCGGAAGAGAATTTGTGGTTTTGACGGGCCGTGCTGAAGAAATAAGGCCTGCGCCCGCTTCAATTGCGCATATTGACCGGCGCAAAAGAATCAAACATCGTGCTATTTAGCTCGTCGCGCGCATGTCAAGTGCAGATCTAGGTATGTGAATATGTGTACAGACATAAATAAAATAATAATTTATGATGAAAGCATGTATGTAATGTGTGTTTGGAATTTTGTGACGGCGCGTGAAGTATGTAATTTTGTGTGTCATACAAACAGATGTGCATGTGCATTGATCTAATTTGGATCATCAGCTGGTAGTACATTTGAATATATGTGCATATGTGATGTATGCATATAGATGAATGGATGTGCATCGAAGGATGCTTTGGGTTTTTGATAACAGATAATTGAATTGGTAAAGTTATTGGCTTCCGATTTTGAAACTTATTTTATTTCGTATCAAAGTATACAATCATTTCCATACATTTATTAATGTTTCTATACTGTAGCATATTTATTGTAGCAGATGTTTTTATTAATTATGTATGTGAAGGGTGTTTTTTTTAGGGGTATAGAACTTCGAATTGAAATAAAACACAAGAAAATCGTTTTAAGGTCCATCAATTTGGCTTTATTGGAAGGATAATTTTATGCCATTAATGTTTAAATATGATTTCGGGCATATGGCCGCCGCGGCTGGCTCGAATAAAGCCAATTCTACAGGTCCAATTTTCAACCACTTTTTCGAGCATATGGGGCCGTATGTCGGCAATAACGCCACGAATGTTGGCTTCCAATTCCCCTAACGTTTCTGGTTTGTTGGTGTAGACGAGCGACTTCACATATCCCCAAAGAAAATAATCCAATGGTGTCAAATCACACGACCTTGGTGGCCAATTGACAGGTCCATTCCGCGAAATTATGCGCTCATCGAATGTTTCCTTCAATAAATCGATTGTGACGTGCGCTGTGTGGCATGTAGCGCCGTCTTGTTGGAACCACAACTCATCCACATTCATGCCATCCAATTCGGGAACAAAATAGTCGGTTATCATGGCTCTATACCGGTCTCCATTAACGGTAGCTGCCTCTCCAGCATTATTGCGGAAGAAGTATGGCCCAATGACTCCACCAGCCCATAGAGCACACCAAACAGTCAGTTTTTGTGGATGTAATGGCGTTTCAAGGGTCTCATGTGGATTCTCTTCACTCCAAATGCGGCAATTTTGCTTGTTGACGTAGCCATTCAACCAAAAATGAGCCTCATCACTGAACAAAATTTTGCGATGAAAATCAGCATCGAAATCAATCTCATTTTCGGCCCATACACCAAAATCACGACGCATTGCATGGTCTCGCGGCTTTAATTCTTGCACAAGCTGGATCTTGTACGGTCGCAAGCCAAGATCTTTGCGCAAAATCTTCCATAAAGTTGATGGACAAAGGTCCAATTGCTGTGCACGGTGGCGAATCGATTCATTCGGGTCCTCTTCAACACTTTGCTCTACAGCGGCAATTGTTTCTTCGGTGCGCACTGTTCGACGTCTCTGCGGATGCGTATTATCACATAGAGTAAACGTAGTGCGAAAACGATCCATGGTTAACCGAATTAATTGCTCTGATGGACGATTATGTCGACCATAAAATGGACGGAGCTCACGGTAAACTTCGCGAACTGAACCATTATTTTCGAAATAAATTTGCACGATTTGCAAGCGTTGTTCTTTTGTCGACCTGTTCATGATGAAATGGCAAACCAAACTGAACATAAATGACATTAGAGTTGCCAGATTTGACCACAAAATGCCAGTTTTATCTCTATTCGAAAAACAAACCTGTAAAAAAAACACCCTGTATTTATATGTATATATTTTAAAATGTTTTATATTTATCGATATTGTGTTACATTTCAGACATTCACTTATACATATTATAACTCTCATTACATTGGATACCATATATACATTTAGCAATTTTTGCGTAATTGCCGTCGGCAAAACGCTATATGTAATTACACAAACACATTAAAAAAGACTTTGTCATTACACAAAGACATACATTTTATCATAAAAACCTTAAATTACATTTTATATATTCATTTGTACTTTTTGGGATTTGTGTGTAATTGCCGTCGGCAAAACACTTAATGTCATTTGATGAATTTTTGGAAATATTTTTATAAGATGATAAAAAATATTACCTGGAAATTTATAAAGAGACCTACATAAAACATTATTACGTTTATTACATAAATTTGTTCGTTTTGTAAAATTTAATCGATTTTCTACAACACATACAAATTCCTTTTGTATATTATCATGTGATTATTCCTTTTGCACAAAATCACGTGATACGTGCAAAATTCCTTTTGTATATTATCATATGATTATTTCGACTTCAAAAAACTAAAATTTAGGAAACTAAAAGACTTGATTCAAAACATCGAAATCATTTATTTGCTCATATACCCACAAATGTTGGATTTTTAACAACTTCCATTTAAGTTTTATTAAAATTATTAAAAATTGTTTGTGATTTGTATGAACATGAAACGAATGGAGTTCAAGGGAAATATTTTTTATTCTTTATGGTATAAATATATGAGATAACAATTTTTTGTTATTGAACTGCATTATTGCTTTTTTGAAATAAAAACTGAAAGCCACAGAAATTAACAGTGCCGAATTTATACTACAGAAATTTATTCATGGTAAGCAACATTAATTCATGTTAATCAACATTGATCACATAAAATTCTGTTAAATTAACATGCCCAACCAGCCAGCCGGTGGTGAACTCCCTAGCCGTGAATTGACGAGTTTTGACAATTCACACTGAAATTCGTTCATGGACCTTCTCTATATCATTGACGTTCTCTGTAGGATGAAAGTATCAGCATTGACACATAAATTATCATCACTGTCAATAAAAAGTGTGAGTGGGTTAGTAAAGAAATCAGCGTTTCTTGTAGGGTATTTGCTTATATGCTCTTCTTCTTGCTGCTTCACCATTCACCATGCATTTTTATTACTTCCATACTACTATTTTTCACGCAAGAAAAAATGCTAAATTTTTTTTGAGCAATTTCTTGTGATCTGCACACCGGCCTTAAAGGTTTCCCCTACTTTCACAATAACTTTTTTTGTAAATATTGTGGCGAATATTCTCAAGCGGCCATTTGCGTTCGCTGTTGGACCTTCTTATGGTTATACGTTCTTTGCCAGTGTTCTAGAATGCAAGTGCAAGACCAATCTAGAACTGAGGAGACGCTTGTAGGTAATGAAACTAACCCTCGACCAGTCTATACAAGACAGCATACAAGCAAGGCAGGATCATGGTTCACTAATTAGGTTGTGTCATTTCCTCAGCTGATTGCATTTTTTTGAACACACTGGCGTATACATTGTCAGAAGGAAATGGAAACAGCAGATTCTAAATCATCAGATTGTAAACAAGCGTAATTTGCATTTGCATTTTTGTGGTTTTTCTAACGCTTATAGTAAAAACAATTGCAAATATGGCTATATTATTTAATAATAATCACTTTTCAACCATGCTTGTAGCACCTAATTTCTCACAAATGAAAACTTCTTTGGTTTCTCTTCCCTGGATTCGGTAACACCAGACAGTTGCTTTCGACCATATATGTAATACTTCTATATTTCTACCATCCTATCTGCGCAAAGTGTTTGAATTCCGTCAAACATTATGAGTGCAAATGCAATTTCTGCGCATGCGTGGTATTTTTTGTGTTAGGATATGTGAACACACAATTAAACAATTGGAGTAGCGTTTCGAAACAAAAAGAATAAAGGGTCATTCAAGGGGCATTCTCCCGTTTTTGCAAAAGTTGCCTAGTTGTTATAAAACAGTTTAAGGGAATGAATAATGAAAGACCCCTGCGGGTTAGGGGTTAGAATATGCCCGAGGTAGGCATACCGGTCGTAAGAGGCGACTAATATGCACAAAGGTAATGACGTGCAACTCGATGGTTGATCTACGGATATGATGCCTCTCACCTCTCATTACACATCTCTCCTTCCTTACGGTAGGAGGGGTGACATGGCCTAGAAGGTTTCACTGGTCATAAATCGGTACCACGACAGTCGGGCAGTTCCGCAAGGGAGTACCGGAGCGTACCGGATTCATATCTGGCAAAGGACTGTCAGTTCGACAGCACTCCCCAAAACCTTCGGGGAGTGTTTTTGTCGTTACAACTACAACAATAATGAAAGACACATAAATATACTAAAGGGTTTGGAAAAGTATTTATTATTTAAACGTTGTTAGCAGCCATAGGCTTATAGTTTTCACATAAATGTTTACAAAAAGAAAAACATACATACATATATGCTTTGACAATCTCTACGCCAGTATGTGTAGTAGTTGACTTTGACCTGCTGTAGAGTTGACTTTACCTTGTTATTGTACCATGGGCAGGATAATCATTTTTTTTAAGTGTTGAACAGTGAACTTTCTGTGGAGTTTCCTAACTCGTTAATTTTTATTGTGGTTATTACTAGTAAATAAAACTAGCTATTTGTAAAATTATTTCGTCTGCTGAGTGGAACATCGCCCTATTTCCAAATATTTTTCAAAAACGCCACATATCAGAATTTGTTTGAATACCACTCTATTTCAGAAATTGATTCAAAAACGCCCTATCTCAGAATTTTTTTCAACCACGCCCTATCTGAGAATTTGATTCAAAAACGCACTATCTCAGCTAAAATAGTATTGAATTTTCGTTCAGATAGGGCGTTTTTGAAACTCATTCTGAGATAAGGCGTTTTTAAACCAAATTTTGAAATAGGGCGTTATTGATAAAAATTTTGAGGTGGGGCGTTCTTCAGAGAAATTCTGAGATGGAGCGTTTTTAAAAAATATTTTGAGATCGGGTGATCTTCCACTCAGCCGTCGATTTGTGCGTGTGTATATTTCACTTCATAGTGATTGAACCCAGAATTAATGATCGAGGAATCATTTCATTCGTCACAAAATTCAATTAGAATTTTAATATTTTAAAGGAAGGTACAGAGGTGAATTACCTACCAGCGATTCGATAGCGGTCATTTACTTTCGCTGCTTTTTGTCAATCATGGGAAGTTCCGACAGCACTGGCCTTAATTTTCATTGTTTCAATCGCAGCCATGCTCACTCATTGGCAATTGGTAATTTTTATTTGTTGGGTTGTGATTCGTATTGCAGAGAAAATTGTGAAAATACAGAAAAATCTATAGCTTTTAGGTACATATATCTAAAGAAATATTTACAGACAAAGGTACATTTGCTTGCTAAAACTTGTGTGTGGTTGCTATAAAGAAGTCTAGGCAATGTCTAGCGAGGAAAATAGGTAAGTTTCTGTGACCTAAAATAAACGAGGTTATGATTGATTCATCCATCTAAACGTATACGTGCTTATTTCTTTCAAAGTTTTGACTCTAGTGAATCGTCGGAGGAAAAACGTTTGAAAATGCCGTCGAGCTCACAAAAAAAGTCTAAAAAACACAAGAAACATAAAAAATCCAATAAAAGCGATAAAGCTCATAAGAAGCACAAGAAGTCAAAGAAGCGTAACCATAAACACAGCGAGTCATCAGTGTCTGAAGATGCGAGCGATAAACGGCGCAATTGTGGGTTAAATAATAAATTTACAGAAATAATGCATAAGGTTATCCAAGAGCCAATTATAATCCATCGCGATGACCAGCATTCCAATGGCGGTAGACTTGTTATAACTAAACCCAATATACAAACTGACCCTTTTAGCATTGTTCAGGAGATTACTAAGACTATAAAAAATAATATTGTGCCCACCATGGAAGTGGTATCATCAGGCAGTGAAAGTGAAGTGTAAGTTTAAAAAAAATAGCCAAAATTAAAATTTTTACACTAAAATTTATTTAATTTTTGTAGCCCCATCGATGTTGTCAGTCCAGACGTAGCTATTATAGAGGATGATATTAATTTGGAAGAGTTAATGAAGCAGAAAGCTTTACTTCAGGCACGATTGGGTGCATATTTATCAGAAACTGATGGGGAAGACAGCAATTCCAATCAAATACCTATCGTAAAACGCACTATTATTAACGAAAAGGCAATTATCAACCATATCCATGATGAAAAAATGATGTCAGAGCCTGTACACTCTAGTAAAAAACGTTCTTTGTCAACTTCATCACAGACTAGTAAACATATTAGTAAACATACTAAACTAAATTTATCAAATGAATCCGATGTTATATTATTGGATGATTCTAGTGGTGGGCATCGCACTCCGGATTGTCGAAGAAAATCAACTCGCTCATCACAAGGTGGCAGTAGAGATGAACGTACACATTCACCAGCCAGAAGGCCAACAGCTGAACATCACCATCACCATCATCGTTATCAACACAAGGATGCACACCATGCATTACATAGACATAGTTCGGGTGACAAACATGCTCAACCTGTTAGACGAAGCTCTAGTCCTAGCCGATCCCAACGTCGAAATTCAGATGCAAATCTCAATCGTCGTCGTGACGATAGTCACAGTCGTAGTCGACAGCGCTTACATGACCAAAATAGAAACAAAGAAGATCTTCGCATGGAAATAAATAGAGATAAGCAGCGTGAACGCGAAAGCAGCCGCGACCGGGATCGCCGTGGACGAGAAGATCGAACAAGACTACCAGAACGAAGTGGCGGTGGATCATTCGGAAATGTACGAGGGCGTGAAAGAGACCGTGAAAGATTTGGTGACCGTGATCGGGGCCGTCGTTTGCGATCTCATAGCCGAAGTAAATTTGAATCAGATAGACGAAGGGAAGAGCGTGGTCGCCAACGGAGGGATGATTGGCACGGATCCGATCGTGGTCGTGATCGTGAACGGGAAAAGGATAGGTATCGCGGATCTTTGAGTGAAGGACAAAAGATCGACTTAAGAGAGTCTAGTAGTGAAGAGGATGCTAACCTAGATATTGATATCAATGAGGATGAAGATGATGAAGAAAAAATCATTGAAATGAGAAGAAAACAACGCGAGGAGTTATTGAAAGTAAGAGTCTTATTGTTTTCACTAGCGATCATAATTGAAAGCAATTAGTTTTTCGACCAAAATCATAAGTATCCCAAAAAACCCTGTTGGTTAGAAATTGCAATACAAACATATTTTGAAAACCAACAAAGAGTTTGAGATACATATATTTCAATTATTATTCTGAACTATTTTAATTCCATGCTTAGATTAATAAACAATTACCAAATTCTTTCTTGCAGAAACTAGGTGATAAAAAGGAAAGAACACCTCCAGAAAACAATTCGCAAGCATGGAAATCATCAAGCTCTTCAATAACTATAGATAACAACACTGCGTCCTTAGCAAATAATATTGAAACACAAAAACAGGAGGATGCCAATAACGAAATTGATGATGATAAGAAAACCAAAAGTTGTACCAAAGAAAAACGGCCTGAGTGGGATATGTTTGCTGATCAAGATGTTGACTCAAATTTCGATGTGAGTCGGTTATTCGTAACTGTCAACAATTTGATACCAAAAAAAAAAAAAAAACATAATCAATTTTTAATTTACAGTCGCCGAATGCAATTGTGATGAATAAAATACAAAACGAGAATCCTGCGTTGACAGATAATTGGGATGATGCGGAAGGCTATTATCGTGTCCGTATCGGTGAAATTCTTGATAATCGGTATGCTGTGAGCGGCTATACAGGACAGGGTGTATTCAGTAATGTGGTGAGAGCACGTGATCAAGCACGTGGAAATGCTAATGTGGCTGTGAAAATCATACGTAATAATGAAATAATGTAAGACTATTACATTTACTTATATTTATCGCGTTCATACTAATAATATGGTTTTTAGGCATAAAACTGGTTTGCGTGAGTTGGAAATACTGAAGAAGTTGAACGATGCCGATCCAGAAGATAGATTTCATTGTTTGCGACTCTTTCGACATTTTTTCCACAAACAGGTTAGTAGTATATATGTATTTATAAACCTTATTAAATCCTTTTTATTTATTTAACAAAATAAATGAAATTAATCTTAAGTTAACTTCGTAAAAAACTGAAATAGCTATTTGTATACATATTATTTTTTATGAGTTATCAGCTTAACACTCTAGTAAATAATAATAGTAATTTTTCTTTTATATAAATTTAGCATCTTTGCATGGTGTTTGAACCGTTATCCATGAATTTACGAGAAGTCTTGAAGAAATATGGAAAAAATGTTGGTTTGCATATAAAAGCAGTACGCAGCTATACACAACAATTATTTTTGGCACTTAAACTACTTAAGAAAACGGGTATACTACATGCTGATATTAAGCCCGATAATATTCTTGTAAATGATAATAATTTGTGCCTAAAATTATGCGATTTTGGATCTGCATCGGCAATTAACGACAACGAAATAACACCATATTTAATATCGCGTTTTTATCGTGCGCCGGAAATTATATTGGGCATTCCTTATGATTATGGAATTGATATGTGGTCTGCTGGTTGTACAATCTATGAGTTGTATACCGGTAAAATATTATTCAGCGGAAAGAGTAACAATCAAATGCTGAAGTTTTTCATGGATTTAAAAGGTAAAATGAGTAACGAATTTCTATACATATTTGCTGCAGTATGTTTATACATTTGTATGTTACAAAAAACTATTTGGTTGAACAGATTCACATACTATTTAAATTTAGTCGACCACAAATAGTTCCCACAACAGCCGGTTCTAAGTACCGGAATGACTCGGATTTTTACATCCGACCAAGGGCTGTTATTTCGACACTACCCTGTCTAACCTGTAACCTTTTCCACTAATATTGTCATCCTCCGAGCAGCTCCTTGCAGCAGGGCTGCTCAAAACTCTCCTGCTCCGGGCTGGGGTCGAATCCAACCCGGGTCCAGGAGAATGGATCTGCTGCGTCTGCTGGAAGAAGATTTACGTTAAGCGTTCACACTCCGTCCAATGCAATTCTTGTAAAAGATGGTTGCACAAAGCCAGGTGCTCCGGGCTAAATCCCTCCACACACAGGCCTCCTAGTTTCTACAAAACTTTCGTGGCCCCTTGCTGTTCACGCCCTAGGACAGGTGCCAACACCTCACACAGCTGCTCTCAGCTACTTTCTACGTAGCACCTCTGTTTCAGATGTGAGCAATGCCGAGCGACAGCCTACCCCCCTCCCACTTTCAACTTCCCCTTCTTCTTCCAGCAGTAGCACAAATGTAAGTCAAAGCCACCAGCTCCTGGTCCCTTACACCATGTGCTCTGTTTGTCGGCTGAGACTATATACACCTGCGACGTCAGTCAAATGCAATTCTTGCCTTGGCCTGTGTCACCTGCTTATATGTTCTCAACTTGGAAACAGGAACCTATGAACTGATACCTACGTTGCACCATGTTGTCGAGCTACGCAACCTACAACGTCGACCGATTAGCCACCTTCTGATGCCTCGGATCCCTCGTCTTCTAGAGTGCGACGCAGTGTGCGACCCAGCCTGCTTCCACCAAGGCATACGCACCAGTCCCTGACTCCCAGCGTGAACACTTCTCCCTCTTCGCACTTTCGCGTCCTACAGTTAAACTGCAACGGCCTAACCGGGAAAGTGTGTGAAATAGTGAACTTCATGAAGCGACAGAACATCAAGATCGCTGCCATTCAGGAGACGAAGTTAAACGCCCGATAAAATCTTCGGACTTGTGACGGCTATAACATCCACCGACGTGATCGAGAGAGAGGTCTTGGGGGCGGACTCGCCTTCATCGCACACCAATCCTTGCGATATCGTCCATTTGAGCCCGACGTCGACCCGAGGGACAACCTCCTGGAACGTCAAGGAATGGTTGTCCGGACGGGCGACGTCGACCTCGAAATCATTAACATCTATATACCTCCTGCCACCTGCTGTCCGAGAGATTACCACCCTGACATCAGTGCGTTACTCAGAGGCGATAATCGTGTAATCCTCGGAGACTTCAACGCACACCACGATCTGTGGCACTCAAGCCTACAGGTCGATGGTAGGGGACAGGAATTGGCTGAACAAATAGACGATTCGACGTTTTGCACTATGAACGGGGACGCCCCCGACCTTATCCTTCCTTACGGAAGGAAGGGTGACATGACCTAGAAGGTATCACTGGTCATAAATCGCTACCACGACAGTCGGGCAGTACCGCAAGGGAGTACCGGAGCGTACCGGGTTCAAATCCGGCCAAGGATTGTTAATTCGACAACACTCCCCAAAACCTTCGGGGAGTGTTTTTGTCGCTACCACAACAACAACAACAACGCCCCCACGAGAGTTTCGGTAAATTGTTCCAGTTCGCCAGACCTAACAATTGTCAGCGCAGGTCTCATAAACTGCGTTGAATGGCGACCAATGCTTACTCTTGCATCTGACCATTTGCCGATAGTCCTCTCAATCGATCGCCCTAATGACTTCGTTACTTCTGAGAAGCGCACCTTCACTAACTTCAGTAAAGCTGATTGGGTTGGTTTTCTTAATTTCACTGAGAGCACCTTCGCTGCTCCTCCCATCCCGTCTGATGTACGAGAAGGGGAAAAAGCGTTTCGCATGGTCATAGCTTCAGCCTCCAATCAATATATTCCGTCAGGTAGAATTAAGGAGATACGTCCGTACTTCCCCGCAGAGGCAGCGGCCCTGGCTAATGAACGTGACCACGTCAATGCGGAAATCAGACGGCTAGTTGATCAACACAAACGCGCCAAATGGGAGGAGCACCTAAGGTCCTGTAACCTCTCTGCTGGTGTTGGCAAATTATGGTCCACTGTTAAATCCTTTTCTAATCCGACCAAACCAAACGACAAAATATCCATCACCTTCGGTGATAAGGTACAGTCGAAACCAAAGAGATGCGCGAGCGCTTTCTGCCGGCAATTTGTACTGCATCCTCCGGTTGACAAGGAAATCAAGCGCGCCATCAGGGAAGCGCACAAACGCACAAACGCAAAAACGACCAAGCGCCCATTGCCGTCACCACCACAGAGGTTCGGGAGGCCATACGGGGGTCCAAAAACTCCAAATCTATTGGCCCAGACGGTATATCCATGCTGATGCTAAAACATCTCGGTGATGAGGGAGTAAGGTACCTAACAACCGTCTTCAATCTGTCCATGACCACCTTTGTCATTCCAGAAAGATGGAAACAGGCAAAGGTGGTGCCACTACTAAAGCCCGGCAAGCCGGCCAACGTGGGGGAGTCATATCGACCGATATCACTCCTCTCGCCAGTAGTGAAGACTCTGGAGACGGTCTTGCTACCTTATTATACCGCTAACCTGCGATTAGCCGAACATCAGCATGGATTCCGCAAAATGCATAGCACTACCACCGCGCTAAACGCCATCACCACACAGATAGGTGTCGGTCTCAACCAATCTCGCCCAAATGACAGGACCGTGCTAGTTGCGCTTGATCTGTCGAAAGCTTTTGACACTGCTAATCATGCACAACTCATTAATGACCTGGAGGATTCAAACCTTTCCCCCTGTGTAAAGCGTTGGACCGCCAACTATCTGAGTGGCCGGCAGTCATCGGTTGAATTTAGAGGCGAAAGATCAGAACCACGTATAATTAAGCAGGGGGTGCCACAGGGTGGTTTCCTATCCCCGCTTCTGTTTAATTACTACATATCGAGGCTCCCTTCCCCACCAGAAAGACAAAGAAACGTAACTGGCAACGTACAAGGCAAATTTCTGCGGCATGCGGCGTGTCTCCCCACGATACTAACCATCTTTTCATCTGCTCAACTGAGCCCACTCTTCTAACACCAATTTCACTCTGGTCCACCAGAGTAGAAAGGATGTGAGATTTATAATGAGTTACCAGGTCACAGCACAGGGCCAATAAGGCAAAAATAGGGATGGTAAGGAAGATACAAGGAGATAATGGCATAGACGTATAACCTTAAACTAGAAAGAGGATAGATAGAGTTTATTTCCCTGTCGTATAGTTTTAATATAGCTTAATAATCTATTCTATAAATGCACTTGATTTAATTGACTCAACATCTTTTCCATTTGTCTAAAGGAAAAATACCAAATCGTATCATTCGTAAGGGACAATTTAAGGATCAACACTTTGATCAAAGCTGCAATTTCCTTTATCATGAAATTGATAAGATTACAGAAAGGGTAACTAATTTATTTGTATATTAAGTTTGTTTGCATAATTGTAAATATATTACATATCTTTTCTTTATAGGAGAAAATCGTTGTAATGCCTGTAGTAAAAGCAACACGTAATCTACAGCAGGAACTTGTGGCTGATCAGAATTTACCAGATGATCAACATCGTAAAGTGACGCAACTAAAAGATTTGTTGGATAATATGTTTGCGCTCGATCCATCCAAGCGAATTTCTTTAAATCAAGCACTAACACATCCTTTCATACAAGAAAAAATGTAAACAAACGACCGAGATGATAGTTGCCGCTGTGTGTGCTTTTGGATTTCAATGTGGAAAGAGTAACGATCGATAGTTGCCACCAAACCAGAGAAATACACAATGTAATTCTTTCCTAAAAATGCTGCTAGCTTAGTATTACTTTTTACATACTGGCAGTATATATAGTGTTATTAGTTTAAGCATTATTATAATTATTTAGACGGTATAAAATAATTTTGAATTAACTAATATTTTATGAATGCGTGAGAGTATGTCAAATATTTAGCATAGGCTACATATTTGATCGATTGCAACACTTTCATTAGACGTTGAAGCGGTATTACGTCTTACAAAAAAAAAATTAATATTGGCTAGTACATATATGAAATTTGCTATAGTACAAAACCACAGTTACTCCATTCAACACCATAAAAAGTTTTTCGTTTAAATTATCTTACATGCAAGGGAAAACCAATTTTTAATAATATTAAAATTTTGCGCAGCATAAAAAATGGATTATAACCACTTGAATATAATAGTAACTAATTGTGTTTCAAAATCACTATAACACTTACACAAGTCTAGCAGTTTTATATATTAAACGGATTTAGTTGGTGTATAAAATATTAAGAAACATGTTTTCATTTCAAGTGTATAGTATAAATCGTAAATTAATATTTTTTTTTTTTTTTGCTGTATCCCGTCACATTTTAATTAACTCAAAACATAAAAGATTTAGTATGGGATATAGCAGAAAAGAGGTTAAACTAAGGAAATATGTGTGATCAACCTAATTTTGTTGGTTTTACTCAATGAATCGAAAACTTCATTATCACGCATGTTTCTTTTAACCAATATAAAAAATATTTTCGATCCGACATTATTATAGTATATGATTTAATTTCAGAATGTCGCCGTGCAACTCGTATTAAAAAAACTAAGCGCACGCGTACGTGCTACCGACGATGCTAACTTCATTCTGCGACGTTGAACATGAGAAAACAATGATGTTTTTTGTTGTATGCTCTGGTAATAATTATTTGGGTTTAGAGAAAATTTTTGAATACAAAAAAAATTATATTTCGTGCAAAAAACTCCATTTGGAACGGCGTCTATGGAGATTTGATTTGCTGCATTTGTAATGATTAGTGTGGCAAATCATTTACTCTGAGCCAATTTAACTGTAATGGAGAAATAAACGAAGAAAATATTGTCTAGTTTTACCAAATTGTGGGCTGTAATTTTAATCAAAATGTTTATTGTTTTTCTTTTAACTTTCCAGGGTAGCTGTTGTTGCACAGCGACGGTAATAACTAAAAATTTTAGTGTCTGTAATAAAATGTTAAATATGAAATTGGCAGTAAGTTGTAAACATTTCGTCACTGGAATTGGTTTTTACTATACAAAAAAGTTTCCTTTAAATTTTTCAGGTGATTAAATCAGGAGGATCAGCTGATCCTATAGTTCATCATGACGGTTGAGAATGGATGAAGTCAAGTGTACATCCGCTAAATTTGATGGTAAAGTACATGTCTACAGGTAAATTTGTTGAATAGTTATAAAGCTATACTGAACCAGTCTCTTTTGTTTTTGTTGATGCTTCCAACTGGGGTAAGAATATCCGTCGGAGGTCGGCTTGTACTTTATTTTTAAAACGAGACATTTTTTCATATTTGAAAATCGGAACGGGTTTATTGTCCCGGAAAACATCCGGAGTTGGCAGCAAAAAAAAAATGTTCCCACTATGACCCTGAAGTAACGAAGTGAACTCAATATGAAATCTGAAATTATTCCATTACTATTTGGAAACAGAAAGAACAACGAAAGTAATGTTTTGCGAGATAGTGCCTTCCCTCATGCCCTGTTTGCTCCAAACAACACGACTTCCGGGTTTACATAGAGGAGCGTCTCAGGTTTAACACGGCCAAGGGAAATGCCGACTAAGCAGGCTAGGTAATCTTAGAAGAACCAAAATGTAAAAATAACTAGACCCATTAAACAAAAACAATTGAAACAAAGGGGTCAAAGTTAAATATGTAGGTCAATCAAAACGGCATATAGAAATTGTGTTTGCGAAAACTTCAACTGAACCTAAGTTATGGGTGGTGTAGCTCATGCACAGCCAACATAGCCCGCGGTCGTCTCAAAAGATGTTAGGATACAATTCAAAACTCTTCTGGCTGCTAATAATTTGGAGCTTAGGAAACACTGTGTTGATAACAATTGATTCAAGTTGAGATAGCCAGTTAGAAACAAACAAAAATAGTTTAGACGGTTAATCGCCATTTGGAAAAACTAAGGAAGGCCAAGTCATCTTGTACCAGTTTTTCCCATCTCAGGACATAATTAAGTAAAATTAGTAGTGTACACTATCTGCGAAGCCATGCGTATAGGATCAGGCGTTAAGTGCGTTGTAGAACAAAGGAACAGTTCTTGCCTACTGCACTAAGACCATCAACTTAATGAAGACGACATCAGAACGTGCTACAAAATTTTACGGGATGGAAAATATTGTGTTTTCCTGAAAGCCATTTCTGAAGGTTGTCACATTAAAATCAAACCTACTGGAACTAACAGTTCCTTTCCTTGCATTTTTTTTATTACATTTCTATATTTATATATATAAAAATAATATGTATGCCCTTAAGTTTTTAAAAATATATTGCATTTTTCCATTTTCCAGTAATCAACTACTAAATACTTAGAAGATTTTTCTTTAATTGTTTGTTTTGCACAAACTCTTAAATCTCATGCAAAGCCTGTATGAAAAAATGGCTACAAGGTTTACAAACTTACGATGCATATATACGTTTATACATACTACCAGACTTGTTAAATAATAATTTTTAATTGATCTAGACAATCCATTGAATAGTATTGCTTACATTATCATCATTTTCCATTTTTAATTTTTTTAATTGATTAAAAAATCACGATTTTCTCTTTTGTTTTTGTTGATGCTTCCAACTGGGGTAAGAATATCCGTCGGAGGTCGGCTTGTACTTTATTTTTAAAACGAGACATTTTTTCATATTTGAAAATCGGAACGGGTTTATTGTCCCGGAAAACATCCGGAGTTGGCAGCAAAAAAAAAATGTTCCCACTATGACCCTGAAGTAACGAAGTGAACTCAATATGAAATCTGAAATTATTCCATTACTATTTGGAAACAGAAAGAACAACGAAAGTAATGTTTTGCGAGATAGTGCCTTCCCTCATGCCCTGTTTGCTCCAAACAACACGACTTCCGGGTTTACATAGAGGAGCGTCTCAGGTTTAACACGGCCAAGGGAAATGCCGACTAAGCAGGCTAGGTAATCTTAGAAGAACCAAAATGTAAAAATAACTAGACCCATTAAACAAAAACAATTGAAACAAAGGGGTCAAAGTTAAATATGTAGGTCAATCAAAACGGCATATAGAAATTGTGTTTGCGAAAACTTCAACTGAACCTAAGTTATGGGTGGTGTAGCTCATGCACAGCCAACATAGCCCGCGGTCGTCTCAAAAGATGTTAGGATACAATTCAAAACTCTTCTGGCTGCTAATAATTTGGAGCTTAGGAAACACTGTGTTGATAACAATTGATTCAAGTTGAGATAGCCAGTTAGAAACAAACAAAAATAGTTTAGACGGTTAATCGCCATTTGGAAAAACTAAGGAAGGCCAAGTCATCTTGTACCAGTTTTTCCCATCTCAGGACATAATTAAGTAAAATTAGTAGTGTACACTATCTGCGAAGCCATGCGTATAGGATCAGGCGTTAAGTGCGTTGTAGAACAAAGGAACAGTTCTTGCCTACTGCACTAAGACCATCAACTTAATGAAGACGACATCAGAACGTGCTACAAAATTTTACGGGATGGAAAATATTGTGTTTTCCTGAAAGCCATTTCTGAAGGTTGTCACATTAAAATCAAACCTACTGGAACTAACAGTTCCTTTCCTTGCATTTTTTTTATTACATTTCTATATTTATATATATAAAAATAATATGTATGCCCTTAAGTTTTTAAAAATATATTGCATTTTTCCATTTTCCAGTAATCAACTACTAAATACTTAGAAGATTTTTCTTTAATTGTTTGTTTTGCACAAACTCTTAAATCTCATGCAAAGCCTGTATGAAAAAATGGCTACAAGGTTTACAAACTTACGATGCATATATACGTTTATACATACTACCAGACTTGTTAAATAATAATTTTTAATTGATCTAGACAATCCATTGAATAGTATTGCTTACATTATCATCATTTTCCATTTTTAATTTTTTTAATTGATTAAAAAATCACGATTTTTTACTACTGGATTCAATTTTTTTATACACAAAAAAGATAATTTCTGATTAATCTGTATTGTTGTCAAGTATATTTGGACTCTCTTTTTCGGCAACCTTTCCAGATTTACCAAAAACATAATTTCTGATTAATCTGAAGCATTGTGAAGTATATTTGGACTGTCTTTTTCGGCAACCTTTCCAGATTTACCAAAAAGGGATCCCGAAAGAATTTTAAACGTGTTTTGGCTAAAGCCGCTAGTGAGGAATGCATATTGGAAGGATTTTTCGTCGTCCCTTGTCAAATTTGGTGACGAAGGACTGAAGATGGCAGAAAGCCGAAACCGGTTTGTCACACAACCAAATTTGACTAGGGATATTGGGAAAATATCTCCAAAATGCAGGGACCTCCCTGGACTTTAGCAGTGTTGAAAATGCGGATTGTCTGCCCACTGACCTATGCAAATTAAATAATTATTGCTAATTAAAGAGGCATTTAATCAATGTATTACTGATCCTATTTTTAATTTAACTGGTCTGGTTGATCTGATTATATTAAAACATGAATTAAAAATAAATGAATTTATTAAATATATTGAAAAAAAAAACCAGGAAATAAACAATAAAAAGATTTCAATGCAACCAACATCTACGTTATTTCTCCTTCCGGAATCGGCAAAAGCAGCGCCTCAACAAGAGTTTCACTATCAAACAAACTGGGCATTATAGCAGTAGATTGACTACGTAGTACACACTGCATTGTTTTAACCTTCCAGTTATTCTCTGCAAATGGATCCCGCAGCAATCCAAATGTACACTCAAATACGCCTACACAATTTTGTTCTGTGTGTAGTGTGCCGCAAGCTAATACCAAAACTAACCCATGCACATTCATACGTCCCTGCACACCATTATGCGTTAGATTTGGATTAAAATAGAAACCAAATTGCTCTTTAGAACGTAAGAGATTTATAATGACTTCATTTGCTCCGGCACATTCATAATCATTTATCTGATCGGTGGCAGCTATTCGCAATTGTAACTGTGAGTCTGTCCAAAAGTCCTCAACTTTTAAAACTTGCTTGTTCAGATTACTGAAAAACCATTCACTAAATTTACGAGCTAATAAATGTATAGGATATTGTAATGCATCGTTTTGATTTGCATGACTGGAACTACATGTGGTGCTGGGTGTAGCAGCGTTTGTGTTATTGAATTGATCATTCGAGTTCCGCCATTGAGTTGTTGAGCTAGTGTTGCTAATTGCGATAGAAGTATTACTTGACACTTTTTGTTCAATGTCAAACTCTAATCTTGTGTTCCAATATTCTATAATTTTACTAACTAAAGCGCCTTTGGTAAAATCTGCATTTACTTGAATTTTGCGTTGATGCAAATACTTGAAGAGCATTTCCTTTGTTATTAAGCGTTTGTTTAGTAATGTTAACGTATCGCCAATTTGTATGTAAACATATTCAAGAGCTTCTGTAAAAGGAAAAGAAAACTTAATGTGTACTTTTGCGTGAAGCCATTGTAAGTTCTAAACTTGCCTTGTGCTGTGTCCACATTGCAAATGTTTTTTGTCACGCTTCTGGCCACTTGCAACAATACCGGTACATTCTGCTCTTCCTTCACAAGAAAATCTACAATGCCCAATTTTTCTAAGTCACTGATTGGCATGTTTTCATCAAAATTTTGTTATTTGAAATGTCCATTGAAATTTTTGTTCTAATAAACAGCAACAGCTGTTCACTTTCACTCAAGGCGAATTTATACCAGGTGATATCACGGCGAATTTTTTGCTGTATACACACATGCTTATGTGCAAGGCGAATTCATATACTATACTATCTATATATTCGCCTTGCTTATGTGTTTTGTTTTTCCTTTGGCGGCTTCTGTCAGATTACATAGAATTTTTTTATTTTGACAAGAAGCTACTGCTCATATGTTCGTATGACATCACCTGTAAGTGAATTCGCTTTGCTTTCACTGTGCTGTTTATATGTTAGCATGATCCAATAATTTATATGGTCGTCTCACGTGACATAGCGTCTTCTTCTTCCTCATCCACACCTTATGTCAAACTATCATATCTTTGTTTTTTGTTTACAGTTCTTGGAAAAGCTATTGAGTTCGCTTCGTGTTTTATTTATTTTTAATAAAAATTCGCTGTGAATTGATGTTTGCTTTGTGATAACATTTTAAGAAAATGTGTGATTTATGTGTGTGTTATACGTGAAAAGCTTAGAAAATAGGCGAATCGTTTTTGGGCGTTCCCTCTCACATGTGCATTTTGACATAAGAATTAAACGACGTCAAACGAACGATTGAGACGACCATATAAATTATTGGATCATGTATGTTAGTCATTGAAGAAAGTACTTTGATTAACCCGGTTATTTTGATGGCAGTACATACCTTACAAGAACACTGACAATCATATGTCACAACATCTGATAGGCTGTCAATCTAACTGCAGCTATCAGTGAGAGTACGGTATGATTGGGGCTATCCAATTCATGCTCTTTCCTGCAGTTCTATGTGGGTGTTGATAACCACGGGCACCCGTGTGATAAGAAAAAAATACTAGTATTCAAGTACAGTCGAACTTCTCTATAACGAACTCCTATATAACGAAGTGTCCTCTATTGCGAAGCAATTATAAGAACACTGTGTTTTGGGTCTACTTTGTATGTATTGTAATCTCCATATAACGAATTACAAATTTCCCCATAGCGAATATTTCCTTATAACGAAGTATTTTTGCGACCGTAACTTAAAGATTGAAGCGTTTTCAATCTCCATATAACGATCATTCATCAGTTGAAAGTTTCCGTACCTATTTGGAAAAGAAAACCAACGTACCAAATACTGTGTTTACTTCTCTAAGGGCCGCTTTCATAAAAGCCGGTAACTGCTAACCGGAGTTTAATTGACGTATTTTGTACGGTTAGCTGTCAAATTAATCGCCGATTAGGCTTAACCGGCCTTTATGAAAGTGACCCTAAATGTATTAGAAAATTATATTGAAGAAGAAAAGTGGAAAAATGTACTTCAATCCAAAATAACCGACTACTACAAATAAAAAATGTTAAAAGGAACAAAATTGTTTTTCTTTTCTATGTAGCGAATTTTCTTTATAGCGGCCGCCGTGGTGTGAAGGTAGTGTTGCCGGCCTACCACACCGAAGGTCCATGGTTCGAGCCCTGGTACAGGTAACATCAAAAGTGATTTGAAAAAAGTTTTTCAAAACGGGGTCGCCCCTCGGCAGTGGTTTGGCAAACTCTCCGAGTGTATTTCTGCCATGACAGGCTTCTCAGCAAAAATTCGTCTCCTTTGTAGATGCCGTTCGGAGTCGGCAAAAAACTGTAGGTCCCACCAATTTGTAGGGAAAATTCAAATCGGCACACCACAAATTGGAAGAGAAGCTTGGCGCAAAAATCTCTTAGGAGGTTTATGATGATATACCTGTTGTATATCGCGCCATAGAGAGAGAGAGAAGTAAATTTCCGGTCCCTTGGAATTCGTTATAGAGAAGTTCGACTGTATCAGCATTGACAAATAAACTATCATCGCTGTCAATAAAAAATGTGAGTTTGTTCGACAGGGTTACTGGGACTTCCGTTACAAGAGCTTGATGACAATGCTAGGTAAGGAAAGCACGTATCGCTTACACAACAACAACAGTGTGTGTGTGTCAGTAAGAAAATCAGCGTTTCTTGTATTGTAGTTGCACTCATTTACCCGATACACTATTAATAATGCCTGTCGTAAGGGGCGACTAAAACACACAAAGTTAATGACGTGCAACTTGATAGTTGATTTACGGATATGATACCTCTCATAACCCATCTTATACTTCCTTATGGTTACACCAAATCGTTCTTGTGACAGTCGGGCTACTAGCGTACCGGATCCATATCGGGCAAAGAACTGTCACATCGCCAAAACTCCCAAGGACCTTCGTGGACGTGTAAGCGCTAGTAACGGAGCGTATCTGATTCATATCCGGAAAATCCAAGGGGGTTACTCTGTATCGCGATACAGGCAATGCGATGCGAATATCAAATGCGATTCGATAACCAAGTGTCACTCTGTATTGCTTTCGCATTGCTTTTGGTTCTTTTCATGTTGGGGTAGGCATTACTGTCAGAAATATCAACAAATGTGAGAGCAAATCAGAAAAAAATCCGGCGTTTACCAAAGAACGTAAAAAGTTCCAAGAGCGAATGCAAGTGGATGCTGTCAAATTGATGGTAGGTAATACGTTCTTTGCGTTTACATTTTTAGAAGTTTGAAAGTTTCAAGTTTTTGCACACAAATAAATGAAAAAATTGATAAAATTTATTTAATTATTAAAAGTTATTGTAGGAGACTCTTGATATCCCTTAGCGCCGTTATTATTAACACCTTTTAGAAACCCTGCAGAGAGCTCCGACCAACTTTTCTCAACGACCACTTTTCAAAAGGCAGATCACTTATTGAGCGTTTCTTTGGTGGACCAGCTGCATTCAGCTGCGAAGATAACGGTAATTGTTTCCTTTAGGAGACAACTGCTACAACACGTCCAAAAATGTCGGGAGAGGTATCAAACGACGCGTTTTGATCACGGTATCGACATTCCAAAAGCTGATTCTCGATTTTTTGTTTCAGTGAAAACTTATTAGCAAAAACCCAAAACTTTAATTGCAAATATTTCTTGACAGAAATATAAAATGGAAATTGTTGATACCGAGAACAAAATGCGTCGTTTGATATTTCTCCTAAAGCGGACACAATTACCAAGATAACTTCTTCCATTAATTTGTTGCAACGTTTCAGCCATTTGAAGCTTTTAATAAACCTTTGGATAAATCGGGATATGCTTTCATAAATTCAACAAGAATTTCAAACGCGTATATTTTATTTTTGATTTTTCTCTTAAAGTATTGAATTATTCTTAGGATGTGTACATACTATGTACATAAATAAACATAAACCATAATTAAAATCACAAATTTTTTTTAAAACAAAATTTTTTTTTTGGCGGTTCGTTGTAGCGAAGAAAATTCGCATTTTTAAAGCATTTTACATTTGCTTTCGAGATACAGAGTGCAGGGTGTCGAGAGGGAAAAATTGGATGCGAAAGGGAAAGGCAAACGCGAAAATGTCAATTTCAGGTTGCGATAGCCGAGTTACAGTGTTATTAGAGCAAATGCGAAACATTTGAAACATTGCTTTCCTATGCTACGATCAGCTGTATTTCACTTACAAGTTTTACTGAGTGAAATTCCCCCAGCAGAAACTTGCAACTCTCTCAATGAAATGTCAAAATGCGCTCTCTCGCTACAAATGTTATGTGTCACCGAACACTTTCCAGTAAAAATTTTATAAATTTTAAAAAATTTTTATAAATTTTAAAAAAATTTGATTTTCACCGAGCACAACTATTACCTACAGGACAGCTGTTTGATCAGTGAGAACTCAGCTGATACTCAGGTCTTGGCTAGCGAGGCATCAGCATTCTGATAAGATTCCTATGGTCTTACCTGAGTATCAGCTGAGTTGTCACCGATCAAACAACTGTCCGTTGTTTTTTTGCTTGTGAAATAATGATTGAGAGACACCAATTCGATTGAACAATCAAACTGTGCAATCTTATCACAAAAAGCGAATCCACGGAATAGAATGCATTATCATTGTACAATAAAGTTAAAGAATCTTATTAATACTAACCGGAAATACTCTGTTTAAAAGTAATGAATGTAATTAATAAAGCAGAGGAACGCGGTTTCATTATTGATTGTCTCAAAGTTTATAAATCTCTTACCGCATTGTGGGATATTAGGTCGCCAGAATACCGAAATAAAGCGAAAAAAGATGAAGGATATAGAATTTTGGTTGAAAAGTTCCGCGAGAAATACCCAAACATAAATCGCAGGGAAGTGACTATGAAAATAAATACGTTAAGAACCAATTTTCGAAAGGAGTTAAGGGATATGAAAAGAAAATGCCGTAACCATACCAAACTTTGGTATTATGACGAAATTAAGTTTCTACAAGACTCTATGGATGCAAAGGAAGATAAGGTAACTAGAAAACCAAGGCTTTTGAATATTCGAAAATTTTCTTAGTTCTTACCTTTATTTTGATATAGACTATACAATTTGAGTATGACAGTGAGGAGCCACTTAGTATTGAAATCATAAATGAGTGCTCATCATCACCAGAACCTGAGACATCTAAAAGAATAGAGATTATTGAACCTACAGTAACACCAAGCACATCAAATAGCCACAATCCCACTACCACCATGGCAAGTACCATTTTGGGAGAATATGAGCTTAAAATAGCTGAAACATGGGCAATGGAATTACAAAAGATGGCGCCTGACCAACAGATTTATGCCAAGAAAGCTATCAATGACATAATATATGAAGGACAATTAGGTAATTTATATCGTGATAGTGTACAGATTTATCCACCCTAAATAAACTTAAAGCAGTGCCATAATATGAAAATTGTTCTTAATTTTTTATAAATTAATATTTAATTGCATTTTATTGTAAAATCTAAACAAATATATTCCATTATTTTTCTTATGATCGCTTTTCACTCTGGTATATCGCCGCCAGGTACTAACTGAAATCATTAAACATATACTAGCTTTTTATATCTATAGAGCAAATAAAGTATTTTTGAAGTACCATTGTTATGTTATTGCCATTAAGTAGGATTTGATCAAGTTTTGTTATACGTCGTCCTTCCGGCGTATTTTCATATTCGGTCACATCATCCAATAACATGTTCACGAAATCATCAAATCCCAGTAAAGTGCCAACCATCTCTTTATCGTTCTTCATTATAATGTGTATACGAGATCCAATGCATTTGTCCACCAGTTCTGGCAGGTATAATAAAAATTATATATTAAAAATCGACTTGGTCAATTATCGGTCCAAGGCAGTACTTACCCAGTGGTAGCAGAGTGGAAACATTCGAAGGTGGTGGTACTGCAGTCATTTTTATTACTTATAAACCTATTTTAAGCTTCAGTGCATAGAATACTCTTTGTTTTTTGGCAATTCTAGAAATATAAGGAAATCCTGAATAACAAAATGCGGCTTCTGTTCCTCTGCTTGTCAGCTGTGCCTGCAAAAGGGCTGCCAGCACGCAGTAAAACATCTTTCACGAGTAATCGGATAATTTTAAACGAGTACTCTTACGATTAGGTTTTGCTTCATAATTTTTGCTGAGTTTAACTGCAAAATATAAAATCCTCCTGCTTCTTGTGTGCAAAGTATAAGAACTCTGAGAAAGACGGTTATGTATATTTTTAGGGGTCTAATTATTTTTTTTCTTAATGGTATGAATATATATACATATAATACTAGTAAACAGGTCCACGCTTCGGTAAGTTTCAGACCTTGGGGTCTATCAGCTATTTCGACAGAGCTGCCGACGGGGGAAATGTAATAGATCACTAGAGAATTCAATCGACTTAATCGAAATTTGGCAGTGAATTTCGATATAGTCGATAGATATAACAAAACTCTATTACGCCAGATATGGAACTTATCACATCACTTATTACAGCATTCATTAGGGCTGAGCACATTGAATACGGTGGCTACAAACCACAGCTACAATAAAACAAATCTTTTGGACAACTGTAGTCAAGCATTGGCTACTTGATTACAATGAAAGCAGCAGCGACAGGTGTGAATTATCTTAAAAAGTAGGAAAGAATTATGGAAAAAGTACAAATTGGGTGAAAGATACATATACATTAATAAATGAAACTTAAATTACAAGGTGTTCACTCTTCCTTTCGTTTTTATTGACAAGAAGAAAACAACGCCACGATCTGTCGCTTGTAAAAATAAAATTTAATCTGGCTACAGCGGCATTCGTGGTTTGTAGCCATGTAGCTATGACGCGCTTAAAATAATGCTTTACATAAGAACGTGTGTAAAACGTTCCCACAACAGCCGGTTCTACGTACAGGAATGACTCGGATTTTTACATCCGACCAAGGGCTGTTATTTCGACTCTACCCTGTCTGACCTGTCACCTTTTCCACTAATATTGTCATCCTCCGAGCAGCTCCTTGCAGCAGGGCTGCTCAAAACTCTCCTGCTCCGGGCTGGGGTCGAATCCAACCCGGGTCCAGGCGTCTGCTGGAAGAAGATTTAGGTTAAGCGTTCACACTCCGTCCAATGCAATTCTTGTAAAAGATGGTTGCACAAAACCAGGTGTTTCGGGCTAAACCCCTCCACACATAGGCCTCCTAGTTTCTACAAAACTTTCGTGGCCCCTTGCTGTTCACGCCCTAGGACGTCCCGTGGCCAACGACGATCTAGTATCGCACCGTCACAAGCTTCTGAAATAGTCTCCACGACAAATAGCACTAATAACGCCCAGCAAGTAGTATGTAACACCCGCTGCCGCTCACGCCCACAGGCGCCAACACCTCACACAGCCGCTCACAGCTACTTCTTACGTAGCACCTCTGTCTCAGATGTGAGCAATGCCGAGCGACAGCCCACCCCCCTCCCACTTTCAACTTCCCCTTCTTCTTCCAGCACTAGCACAAATGTAAGTCAAAGCCACCAGCTCCTGGTCCCTTACACCTTGTGCTCTGTTTGTCGGCTGAGACTATATACACCTGCGACATCAGTCAAATGCAATTCTTGCCTTGGCCTGTGTCACTTGCTTATATGTTCTCAACTTGGAAACAGGAACCTATGGACTGATACCTACGTTGCACCATGTTGTCGAGCTACGCAACCTACAACGTCGACCGATTAGCCACCTTCTGGTGCTTCGGATCCCTCGTCTTCTAGAGTGCGACGCAGTGTGCGACCCAGCCTTCTTCCACCAAGGCATACGCACCAGTCCCTGACTCCCAGCGTGAATATTTCTCCCCCTTCGCACTTTCGCGTCCTACAGTTAAACTGCAACGGCCTAACCGGGAAAGTGTGTGAAATAGTGAACTTCATGAAGCGACAGAACATCAAGATCGCTGTCATTCAGGAGACGAAGTTAAACGCCCGATCAAATCTTCGGACTTGTGACGGCTATAACATCCACCGACGTGATCGTGAGAGAGGTCTTGGGGGCGGACTCGCCTTCATCACACACCAATCCGTCCAATATCGTCCATTTGAGCCCGACGTTGACCCGAGGGACAACCTCCTGGAACGTCAAGGAATGGTTGTCCGGACGGGCGACGTCGACCTCGAAATCATTAACATCTATATACCTCCTGCCAACTGCTGTCCGAGAGATTACCACCCTGACATCAGTGCGTTACTCAGAGGCGTTAATCGTGTAATCCTCGGAGACTTCAACGCACACCACGATCTGTGGCACTCAAACCTACAGGCCGATGGCAGGGGACAGGAATTGGCTGAACAAATAGACGATTCGACGTTTTGCACTGTGAACGGGGACGCCCCCACGAGAGTTGCGGTAAATTGTTCCAGTTCGCCAGACCTCGCAATTGGCAGCGCAGGTCTCATAAACTGCGTTGAATGGCGACCAATGCTTACTCTTGCATCTGACCATTTGCCGATAGTCCTCTCAATCGATCGCCCCAATGACTTCGTTACCTCTGAGAAGCGCACCTTCACTAACTTCAGTAAAGCTGACTGGGGTGGTTTTCTTAATTTCACTGAGAGCACTTTCGCTGCTCTTCCCATCCCGTCTGACGTACGAGAAGGGGAAAAAGCGTCTCGCTTAGTCATAGCTTCAGCCTCCAATCAATATATTCCATCAGGTAGAATTAAGGAGATACGTCCGTACTTCCCCGCAGAGGCAGCGGCCCTGGCTAATGAACGTGACCACGTGCGAAGCTTGAACCCTACGGATCCTCAAATTCAAGATCTCAATGCGGAAATCAGACGGCTAGTTGATCAACACAAACGCGGCAAATGGGAGGAGCACCTAAGGTCCTGTAACCTCTCTGCTGGTGTTGGTAAATTATGGTCCACTGTTAAATCCTTGTCTAATCCGACCAAACCGAACGACAAAATATCCATCACCTTTGGTGATAAGGTACAGTCGAAACCAAAGAGATGCGCGAGCGCTTTCTGCCGGCAATTTGTACTGCATGCTCCGGTTGACAAGGAAATCAGGCGCGCCATCAGGGAAGCGCACAAACGCAAAAACAAGCAAGCGCCCATTGCCGTCACCACCACAGAGGTTCGGGAGGCCATACAGTGGTCCAAAAACTCCAAATCTATTGGCCCAGACGGTATATCCATGCTGATGCTAAAACATGTCGGTGATGAGGGAGTAAGGTACCTAACAACCGTCTTCAATCTGTCCATGACCACCTTTGTCATTCCAGAAAGATGGAAACAGGCCAAGGTGGTGCCACTACTAAAGCCCGGCAAGCCGGCTAACGTTGGGGAGTCATATCGACCGATATCACTCCTCTCGCCAGTAGTGAAGACCCTGGAGTCGGTTGTTGTTGTTGTTGTTGTTGTTAACAGTGCTTCGCCCTGCCCCAGATTGGACAGGGTTACACTGAAATAACAGCCCTTGGGCGGGTGAAAAAACCCGGGTCATTCCGGTGCGATAGAACCGGCTGTTGTGGAGTCGGTCTTGCTCCCTTACTACACCGCTAACCTACGATTAGCCGAACATCAGCATGGATTCCGCAAAATGCATAGCACTACCACTGCGCTAAACGCCATCACCACACAGATAGGTGTCGGTCTCAACCAATCTCGCCCAAACGACAGCACCGTGCTAGTTGCGCTTGACTTGTCGAAAGCTTTTGACACTGTTAATCACGCACAACTCATTAACGACATGGAAGATTCAAACCTTCCCCGCTGTCTAAAGCGTTGGACCGCCAACTATCTGAGTGGCCGGCAGTCATCGGTTGAATTTAGAGGCGAAAGATCAGAACCACGTATAATTAAGCAAGGGGTGCCACAAGGTGGTGTCCTATCCCCGCTTCTGTTTAATTATTACATATCGAGGCTCCCTTCCCCACCAGAAGGCGTCTCGATCGTCTCCTACGCCGACGAATGCACAATCCTGGCGACTGGACCCTCCGTCGATGAGCTCTGCTCGAGAATTAATTCTTACCTGCCAACCCTTTCCATTTTCTTCGCTGCACGGAACCTGACATTGTCACCGACCAAATCCTCGGCCACCTTATTTACGACGTGGACAGCGCAGGCGAACATGGAATTAGACGTCTACGGCATTAAGCTTCCGACTGTCACACACTCCAAAATCTTAGGGGTCACGTTTGATAACATGTTCAAATACGGTGCTCATGTAGCCGCGATTGCCACCAAAGTACAAAGCCGTAACAAAATCCTCAAGTCACTAGCTGGCAGTACTTGGGGTAAAGACAAAGAAACGTTACTGGCAACGTACAAGGCAATCGGCCAGCCCGTTCTGAGCTACGCGACGCCAATATGGTCGCCGGGGTTAGCAGACACACATTGGAGGAGGTTGCAGGCCTGCCAAAACACCGCACTCAGAACTGCCACGGGGTGCCTCCTTATGTCTCCTGAGCACCATCTTCATAATGAGGCAAAAATGCTCGATGTCAAAGAGCAATGCGAGATGTTGACCAGACAATTCCTGTTCAACTGCCATAAACCGCAGCACCCGAACAGGAACCTGCTCAACGAAAATCCGCCTCCCAGGAGAATAAGGAGTCACCTCCGTAAGCACTATGACGAGATCCGGCATCACATTTTCTCGCCGTTTGATCCAAAGGTGCACCGGCGGGCCCTCAACCTCATCCGGGGTCGGTAAACTCCTTTGTCAAGGTCACGTCCAGTGAATGCAGTCCTACAGGCACAAGCTCCACCTGTTGCCGACGAGGAACGCGAACTGCCTAGGGAGACAAGAGTCACGCTGGCCCAACTTCGTTCTGGATACTGTAACAGACTAAACTCTTACCTATCCAGACTGAACCCTGACATGCCAAATGTCTGCCCGGCATGCGGCGTGTCTCCCCACGATACTAACCATCTGTTCATCTGCTCAACTGAGCCCACTCTTCTAACACCAATTTCACTCTGGTCCACCCCTGTTGAAGCCGCGAGGTTTCTTGGACTTCCGTTAGAAGAGCCTGATGACAATGTTGGATGGGGGGTGACATCCTAGGCAGGTTAAGTAGTCGCTACAACAACAACAACAACAACCTGTGTAAAAATAATATGACAGATGGCGCTTTGCAGTCGCCGTCTTGAATGTAATCAGGCCTATTAGCACCTTTCGCTTGGTACCCATATTGTACTAACACATTTTGGTGGATAACTTCGGAAGCGTCTAGTAATACAACGGTAAAAGTTCCAATTAATTAAATTCAGCAGTTTCTAGGTGATGCGCCCAAACATACAGACAAAAGTTCTATTGCCTTAATAATGATCCCTCCTATAAATTTTCTTGAATATCTGCAATATACAGACATCGACCAGTTACAATTTTATTGTATGTAGAGATAAATATATCTACAGGTATGCTTAAGCTGGATGGAAAAATTTGCTTAAAAAAGACACCATCGCCAAACTTGCTTGTTTGAGTTGATGTTGGACTCCAGGCCAAATGGTTGAAAAATATAAATTTTTACAGAGCGTGGTGAACATGAACGTCAAGATTTTTTCCTAGCTCATAGGGCTAGTACAAATTTTGGTGTAACCAAAGAACGTATAACCTTAAGAAGGTTCAACGCAACAAATAGTGAGAAACAGTAAACCATCAATTCGCGGGTAGGTAATTCCCCACTGGAGAAATTTGCATTGAACGTTTTTGTAACTCCAACTATAAATTTTCGTGTAAATATACAATTAAACCTCAGTGAATTGAATCATTTCACACGCAGGTACAGTGGTGAATTACCTACCATCGATTTAACAGCGGATACTTGCATTAGCTTCTGGACCTTCTATGGTGTAACCGACGCACGTAGAACTATAAGATGGTTCAACGCGACGAATAGTGGGAAACAGTAAACCACCATTTGTTTTTAGTTCGTGATTTTTGCACAATATTAACAAGCAAACGTCAATTAAAACACCAGTTAACCAGTTTACGGGCAGGTACTTTGGTGAATTACCTACTACCGATTTGACAGCGACCACTTGCATTCGCTGTTGAACCTTCTTACTCGTATACTAACGAATATTCTCATGTTTCTCCACATTCGCATTAGCATTAATATTCGCAAAATTTCTGCGAATATGAATATTGGTTTTCCATGTCAAATCGCAGATGGTTGGAATCGAAATTAATTTGGTGGGGAGTTTCTCTTTATCATAAAACCAGGCAGAAGAAAATATTTATTTTTTGTCTTGTTTTTCCTGTTTCGTAAAGTTATTTTTTCAATATTTCGGAAACTGCCCTATTGAAGAAAAAACTTTGGCACTTTCAAAGGGATTACTCAGAGGTATAAACCTTTTTTTTTTGTTTTCTGGGTAAATTTTTTTTTTATTTCTTTAACTTCCTAGTTGAGTTCAAAGTTACTCCCTTTTGATCACTGAAACATTTTTTTCATGCTAGTGGAATTCCCCTACAATTTTTTTTAACATTTTTTTTTATATTTTTGTTTTTATATGCCACTAGCATGAAAAAGTTTCTCAGGGAATAAAATTAAGTAATTTTGTGTTTAAATTATTGAACTCGATTAGAAAGTTAAAAAAAATGTTAAAAAATGTTTCGCTAAGAATTCATATTTTTTTAAAACTAAAAATACCCTTCTAAAAATTTCAGGATATCTTTAGATTTATCAGAGGTATTTTCAAAAAAAAAAATGGAGTCCAAAACTTAATTGTGAACTTTTTACGATTTTGAAAAATAAAAACTGACTGAAATTAGGAACTAAAAATTTTTTTTTAATGACACTTTTTATAATGAGAATGGAGCTGAATTTTCTGAAAGTTGGTCCAAAGAGATTTGGCAGACTAAAGTTTTTTCAGCAGAAACTTGCTGAGCGACGCTTCAAAAAGATAAGCCAGGACCGATCCAACACCGGTTACACCATCCACAGTCTACAGTATTGGAAGCAAACACTTAACTGACACTTAATTAAGGAATTGCCCCATTCGCAAATAAAAACATAGATATCAAATTAAAGCTAATTGCATCGTTCCAATCAGCTATCCAGATCAGTATCACGATCAAGATCTAACGGGAACGATACGGATCAGTTGTATGAGAGTTGTTTGTGTAAATATGTGTGTTTATACAGGGTGGCGCAAAAGTTATCCTCCTATCAGAAAATGCTATACATTTTGCGATTGGCCCCTAAAGTCAGTTCTGTTTTGACATTTGTGTAGTAAACACATGCGAAATACACGTTAATAAACAATGTTACGCTACACTGCTCCAGAACGCGGAATATTGCTGACTATTTATTTGACCAATAATCGGTCTGGGCCAAACGGTTACTGTGAATGGTGAGCGCTACAGAGCAATGATCAACGAGTTCTTTTTGCCGCAACTTGATGAATTGGGATTGGAAAACATGTGGTTCCAACAAGACGGTGCAACAGCACACACTGCACGTGCCACAACCGATATGCTGAACATCGGAAGCTTACTTTTGCGCCACCTTGTATATCCAGCAATTTAGTCAAGCCCATATTCATACATTTCATCTTATTCAAAGGTTTTATTGACAACGAATCGGTCTTATTGCATTTCTGTAAATATCGCATCTATTCCTTCGTCCTTACCATAACTTTCTGAACAAATTCCAGTATTGGCAGAGGGAACATGTTACAGCCGTTTCAAAATTTCCTTCTCGCTTTCTAGAAATTTTTTGCTAACATAAAAGAAAGAGTTTTGGAACAAATGTATAGCGCTACGATCTGTTATTTCTTTTCGCTCTTGAAAAAATTAAACAAAAAATTGAACAATGGGTTAATATTTTTTTTTATTTGACGAAAGAATTCCTACAGAAAAGAGACAACTGTCAAGTTCACTACTACTTTGTTTAATATACTTTAAAATACTGATTTCGATTCTTATATAATTTTAATTTAATTTGCGAAATGTATATATTCTGCACTTAATCCAAATACTTATACTGACCGGTTTTGTGGTTGAATTTCGACCTCTGTGCCTAGACTTTGGACTTTTAATCTTTACGAAAGGTATGTGTGTTCTAGATTTGGTGAAATCCTTTCAAATATCCACCATTAATTTTTGACAGCTTTACTGTATTTATGACTTTTGCTTGGTATTAACGCCTGCGCATAGACTACGAATTTCGATTGCAACATGTGCGCTAAAGGTAGTTGCTCCAAAACAGTTTTACACACATCCACGTATTTATTTGCGGAATTAGCTACATATATAGGTATATACGAAAATAAAACTCACATTACTCACAAGTACCGCTACAATTAAATGAGAGAACTTCCGCATATGATTTGTAAAATATTGACAATATCAAAATGTTATAATACTTAATGTAAACAACAAAGTTAAGGTGACGTTAGGTGGTTTGTCTATACAACAATAACATTCAAATATTTAATACGTACTTTGATCAGAAAAACAGTAAATGTGAAACAAAACATCTATCATTTTATTTTGTTTAGTATGTTTGAGTTGAAAATTGTAGGTGGTGTTTGTGTATGACAATACAGAAGGGTCCACCAATTTTTTGTCTTTTAGTGGTTAAAAGCATTGGTGCAGTATCGTCTATGACTTTGGCCTGCGCAGTACAACGAACGGAAAATACACAAAAATTGTAGTAACTTAAAATTTTTTCAATGTACATATTCATATATGTAAACCATGTTACTAAAATCAAAATGTAAACGAAAAAAAATTATCGAAAAAAGGGAAAACTGGAAAATATTCGTAGTAACATTTGCATGTGGAATAAGTAAAAGTTAGTGAGCCGTGAACAGTTTTTAGGTCCGCCGTCGCTGTTGCATACTTTGTGTATTTTGTTTAGCGGGTATACATTTGTATGTATGTGTGTGTGTACATTAGGGTGTGCACTATATTCGAAGTTGGTTTTTTGCTGTTTACCAATTTTGCGATTTCAAGTATTGGCCCCAGAGTCTATACGTTACAGGTATTAAAGAAAAATGCATTTGTTAATTAGAGTGACAAGCCAAAACGACAGTTTTTAGAATTTGTGACTGTCTGCCTGAATATTTGTACGGGCATCACTCAAAAAGTTTTGCCTTAGATTGAATGTAATTTTCACCAATGTATTACTAAGTACCAAACTTGAGGTCGAGGACTTCTCTTACCACAGAGTAAGCCATTGCTCCAGGAATATACAGTGATTATTAGTTAATTAAAAATTGAATATTCGGATTTTGGTTTGATTTGCTATGTTTTCAGAAATATTGCAAACTAAATTAATGAAAACTAAAACATTCTATTCCGGTATGCGGAATCCCGAAACCGCGGGACCTCTAATACTTTTACATGTTCCGATATGTCTGGATTACACCTCGGAATCCACATATTTCTATTCATTTACTCAAATTAAGATTAACTTCATGTTCATGAATTACTATTAGCTGAGCTATTTTGGCATCCCATAATTCTATCAATTGAAAATAGAAGTTTTGGGATCAAAATGTTTGTCGTTCGTTAGCCTGAAAAGAAGAGGTCAAACAACAGTCGACACCTTTTTCTCTCTGCAAAAGTCCTTGTGCAATAAAACCGATTGCTTTTAATACTATTTTATTTCATGAAAAATTTTGTTAAATGAGATAAAACAAATTTCTGGTTATTTTCTATGAATGCTGAAAAGTCCTAGAATCCGGGAATTACAATTATTCGAGTCCGAAATGACGGGATTAAAGCATTGTTTCGGCATTGAATGTAAACCTATTTAAAAAAAGAGATATTGCTGACTTTGCCTTATCGCTCTCCATAATCATACCATAAATACCATTTGGAGGTACGAAAAAACTTAAAAATATTTTTTATAATTTTATTATAGATTTATTTAAATTCCCAGTAACTCTATTACATTTTCATAGTAGATCATGTTTCTGTTAAAATACTTCAGCAAAATATTTGCCACTTTTTGGAATTATTGGACTCTTAAATTCATTCTAAAATGGAAAAAATCACATTACGCCCCATATGAAGTTTTACCCTTAAATGCCTAATTCCTTTCAAATACATGTATACAGCTGTTTTTGTTTTTTCAGCTTTCCTTGCGTAGTTTATTTGTAGCTATTTAATTATTATTAAAACCATTTTTATTGTTTCCGTTCGATTTAAAACATTTTAAGAATTATTTTGGAATATTATACATTTATATTTTTTATTCGTAATTTCGATGCTAGATAAAATTTATCTGCTTGCCTAAAAAATTTCTGAATGCAAGGCAACAAAAAAAATAATAAGCAAGCAGAAAAAGTTATTAAATAGCACTCAAAATTTTGGTTGCTATCTTACAAGCGACAAGTTCACGTTTAGTTTGCAAAAGAAATTTTAAATTAAAAAAATCGATTTTGTTATTTTATTCATAAGTCGTTAAGGGGTTAAGAAAAAAAAAACACGGCTATTGCTATTTATCAGTACTACAGGGTGGCGCAAAAGTAATCCTCCTATCAGAAAATGCTATAAATTTTGCGATTGGCCCCTAAAGTCAGTTCTGTTTTGACATTTGTGTAGTAAACACATGCGAAATACACGTTAATAAACAATGTTACGCTACACTGCTCCAGAACGCGGAATATTGCTGACTATTTGACCAATAATCGGTCGGGGCCAAACGGTTACTGTGAATGGTGAGCGCTACAGAGCAATGATCAACGATTTCTTTTTGCCGCAACTTGATGAATTGGGATTGGAAAACATGTGGTTCCAACAAGACCGTGCAACAGCACACACTGCACGTGCCACAACCGATATGCTGAACATCGGAAGCTTACTTTTGCGCCACCTTATATTACTTCCGAAGTTTTAAGTATTCTCGCTTTCATAATTTTGTTGTATCGATATTTTTATAGATTTGTACTGGGTTTAAAGCCAGAAAGAACGAAATAACTGAGTTTACTCTCTTTTTGAAATGTGTACATGAATTGAAAATTCAGTTTAAAAGGTGTGCTAATTATAATTATTCGTTCAGCAGGTGAACTCAGTGTATTTTTAACAACTTGTTAGCCACTTTGAGTTTAAGTTGATCAAAAATTACCGAAAGAGAAATCGTGCACGATAGGTTTTCATAAATAGTTTTCAGTTTAAGTACCTATAACAATGGTAGCTGCTCATATAACGATATTAACAACTATTATGTTACGTTTCCATTCAAAGTGCAATAAATAAACCTTGATAAAATTATAGCTAATATCGAAAATTTCATACAATCATGCACACGGAATGTAACATTAATTTAAGAAACGAGGGGCAGTCTAATGTGTATATACTCACATTCATAATGTACATACATACATATAACTCTTTGTATCAATTATATAATTTTAATAAATGGTTAAGCAAAAGTGATTTTAATTCAAAACAAAACCAACTAAAAAGTGTAAAAAACTACAGTAAAAGAATAAATATGTTTTTGTTGTAAGCGGAAAATGGAAAATATTAATCAATAACAGAACAAATGGATTGTGTATCCTAGAATAGCTGCAAATACGTTTCACCTATAACTAAATGTACATACTACATACAACAACAAAACCTGCCAAATTGAAATGTAAACTACATACTGAAAAAAAGAAAAATTATGTAAAATAATAAAATAAAAAATTTGCCAAATTTGATTTGAAACAAAACAACTAGTTCCAACACTCAATTGAATGTACAATGTCTACGACGGTCAATACAAATCCAATCAGCACTAGTTGCCAAAGCATTGCCTCGTCGAATGGTGGTTTCAATGCTGGTAGTTTGGGTACGATTGTTATTGACGGCACAACACCGGGCCAACGCTCGACAACGCATTATATTTACGGTACTGGCAGTTTAGGACGTCTCAAGTATTATCACAAGCATAAGAGTTTGGATGCAAGCGATGATGAACTCGATTATTCGCAGGTAAATATTGAGAGTGTGTTTCGTTGAGAGTGTGTATTGTTTTGCAGTTCATTGCTTTATGCCCATTTATCGGTAGTATACAACTATTTTGATTTAGGCTATTTACTGTTATATAGTAAACATCTACATATGTTGGGTCAGAGAGTTTATTGAACTTTCAAAACTGGAGCCGAAAGAAGATGACCATAGTCGTTAGTATATTTTCCTTCCATATCAACGATGTCATGTTCTTCAAAGTAAAAATAAATAAAAACGTTTTTTGGAAACCTGAGGAAGCGTCCCTCTTTTTCAAATTGGAAATATGCTTCCACAGCTCTCAGCGAGAAAGTGTGTAACTCTAGTTTAGAATTCATCAGCTTTCAGTTGCTCGTGCAATTTCTCCAATATACATTTTTCTTGCGGTTTTGGTTGGTTTAAGTGATTATTGGGACTCTGGAAAGCGGGTACTGATTGTTTATTGGGAAACTCTGATTTTGGGAAACGAACCTTCGAAGATATTCAGTTCGATTTTGAAGGCCCCGAGCATATCATAATAAGCGATTTTAAAAGCGAGCTCTTCAGATGAGTGCCAATAATCACTAAAAGTTATAAAGTCATTCATTGATGTCATTAGGTCATAAGGCAAAAATCATGATTTTTATCAAGAATGTTTGTATGTATATGTAGATAATGTTTGTATGTACTCGTATTATTTAATCTTTACCCATCAAAGGGGTTTACATACCATGGGGTGATTCAGACTTAAACTAGTAATATGGATCATAAAAAACAAGTATAGTTTCTGTTAGCCTGCAGATATAACTTTTACATATGCAACTTGTTGGCCCCAGTAGGAAACTTTTGTGGTGATATTCTTAAACCTTTTAGTGACGAATAGTAGATACATCTAGCGAGTTAAATTGTTCACTCGTAACCTTTTAGCGATGAAATTGTTACCTGCTACAATCGCAAAATATATAGTTAAGTTGTAATATCGATGCTTAAATTGTCCCAAGCTTTCCTTGCTAAGAACTTACTTAAAGTTAAAATATTTAAAGGTAGTACGAGTTCTAGCTCAATACCCAAGCAATGCTTTCAAATATGTCATTGGCGGTGGCAATTGTCGCCCCGTACATTACTAGGTAACTCTAGCTTCGCTTTAGCTCGTTCTCAACGGTACAACATTTTGGGTAGTTTTGTGGTACTTCTGGTTGTCCATGGGCGCGTATTGATATCCGACGTTTCGAACTGTCTTTCAAAAAGCGCTTATGTAATCGGTATAGAACGAGATACGATTCGCTGTCACATCTCATATGAAATTCATGTAAAAAATATTTTTTCATTTAAAGTGCTTTTGTGAAATTGCCTGTAAGACTCCGTTTTTATTGGCTGGTTCACACTGGTAACAATTGAGCACATTCCCATTTTTCACTGACTAGCTCAATCTTATCCAAAAAGAGTTTTAGTGAACCGTTTTGATAAAGTCAGATTTCTGGGCAACTCACCCAATATTTTTTTAACAATTGCAGATAATTTCACTCCAATAATAATACTACTGCGCCTAAATCAATTCTTGGGGCAGAAGTGTTGTCCAGATAGTGTTGCCTGTGATATCAGTTAATAAAATTTGCTGGCTGAAACAGAGTTCTAGCTAGCACTTTGATGATTTGTAAGCACTTTAAAAAATCGTATGCAATTTCATCTCTTTAATTAGATTTATTATAAAAAAAAAATAAGCTCAGGGCTGTAAGCAAGTGCACATCGGAATAAATAAAAAAATTACCTACAGGGATGCTAGATATATGCACGGAAGCGACAGTATGTATGGATGTGTGTATAGGTGTATTGAGCTACTGGTGCAGGTGCTACCAAACATTCATGCTGCATGTGTTAAGGCAGTCAAATTGTGGGGGGACATACATATGTGGTCAAGTGATGTAGCATAACTCAATCAAGTGTTATTAATTTGAAACAAATTCCGCCCGTTAGACTATTACTGGTAGTTAAAATGATACCCTGTGCAATCAGATACACTATCAGATACACTATAAATATGAGTACTAATCAGTTAAAAAGTTTTAATATTAGGGTAAGTGAAAAAAATTCTAAAAGTCCTGCTCAAACCTCTTTAGGGTTATAGTTCGACCATTATTTAGAAAAGTGTTTAATTCACCATACAAGCTACAAACGAAAGCTTTCATAGAACATCTGTTAATCGTTCCAAGTGCACAACTATTTCTACACAGGATTACATTATATGTAAGTTTGTATAGTAAATAGATTAATCCAAGACAGATACCCGCTAACAGCCACATCTTACTCTGGGTAGACGCTGCTGAAGAAAGAAAGCAGAAGACAATGCCGAATACGCTCACCCAACCTGTTCATCTTAGATCTATACCTAAACAAAATCTCAAATTCACTACTACAGGTCTCCATCACTTCTGGCTCCAAAACTTTTAGGCGACAAACATATAAGTATCACAGTCAAAGCTATCAAGCACCTGGAATATATTTACCAGGAAGTATAATGCTGATTCCAACTAGAGCAATCCACTACACCGTATTATACACTTTCCAGCTCTTTATTGGTACTCGCAATATACAGGGTGGCTGATTAATTTTGCTACATTAAGAAACTCAAATAATTTTTTTTTCAGTGTATGGAATTCATTTTTCTTTCATTCATGTTAAAGCTCATTAAATTTTATTAAATATAGCTTAATTAGTTTTAAAAATAATGGAATTTAAATGCCCCCCCCTGCTCGTCGATGCATGTGCGGCATCTTACCAAAAAGTTGTTCATTACTGCTTGGAGAGTTGAGACAGGAATAGCCGCAATTGTTTCTCGAATGGATTGCCTTAGTTCATTCAAATTTGTTGGTTTTGCTTTGAAGACTTCCTGTTTGCAATAACCCCACAAGAAAAAGTCAGGTGCAGTAAGGTCAGGCGACCTGGGTGGCCAACGGAATGTGGAGTTTCTGGATATCAGCTTATTGGGAAATTTTCGTCGCAATTCTGTCATAACAGGTTGGGCTATATGAAACCACACAGAGTTGAAAGAAATTCTCATTCGGCGTAATTCTGGATAGAAAAACTCTCTCAACATGCTCAAGTAACGGTCTCCAGTAACCGTAACGGTGTGACCGTTTTCTTCGAAGAAGTAGGGCCCGACAATGCAGCGTGATGAAACTGCACACCACACTGTGACACGAAGTGGATGCAATTCCGTCTCATGGAGTATCTGTGGGTTGGAAGCACTCCATATTCGACAATTTTGTTTGTTTATGTTGCCGTTTAAATCGAAATGGGCCTCGTCAGACATGAAAAGACAGTTCAACATGTTTCCATCCTCTTCCACCATTTGAAGCATCTTCTGGCAAAATTCCAAGCGAATCGGCAAGTCTGCAGCGTTCAGTTTGTTGGCCATTTGAATTTTATATGGGAATAAGTCCAAATCTTTGTGCATAATTGACTGTAATGACTGTCTGCTTACACCCATTTGAGCAGATAAGCTTCTTGTCGAAACACGTGGATTGTTTTGTATGGCAGCAGCTACAGCAGCGATTGTTTCCTCCGTTCGAACTGAAGGGTTTCGATGGTAAGGTCTTCTGTTGACTGTCCCATGCTCGGCAAAATTGTTTACAAGTCTTATTATGGTCCATCTGCTCGGAGGATTGCCGCCAAACGTGCGCCTATACTCTCTTTGAACCGAAACTACGGACTCCAGTGCGTGATAGCGGCGGACAATCCAAATTCTTGTTTCAGTGTCCCAGTTATCCATTTTTGTTAAATGTAAAAGTCAATCTGCAAAATAAAAAAAAAATTAACCAGATTCATTAAATAGAAAAAAATTTATTTAATTTTTTTTTGGTAGCGGCTTTCATTAGCCGCCCTGTACACTTCACTACCCCATAGAAAAGTATTGCACTTATCGCGATCTCATGAAGCCCGTTTACCATCCTTGAAAAAAAGCACTTTTTAGCTTTGCAATACCCCCGCCTGCGGCATAAGCAACCGAATCAGTCATAGCTCACCCTAAGTAGCAATGCATCTGAAGATTCTAGACTGATTTCTGGGATCTTACATCTCCTCCTGAAGTGTGAAATTTTATTTTACTTGGTTGTCAGCCAGTCCGGATTCAGAAAAAACTGTTGTGACGTTAAAATGAAACTAATGTTAGGGAAAGAAATCTAAACCGACATCGGAACACTATGAAGCACCGAACTTTTATTTTGAATTGGGTTTGTTCCTTGCCTACAACGCTGTTTGCATTGATAAGAATTAATGACTCCACACAGTGAAGTTGATTAAAACCACACCCGTTTATCAAAAAAAAAAGTTAATTTGTTGGGAAAAGGTCATAAAATTAAAGCCGCGTACTTATCCACTTAGCAGGAGTCAATTACATTATTTTCGTTCACAATCAATAAGATTTTTTGGCACAGTTTGGGGTTTGCGAGTGCCGTAAACGGTTTGGGATGAAATTTTTCTGGAGTATCGCTTTCTCGCCAAATTCTAATGTATCTAAGAGTCTGCGTGATATCTCGAACTTTTCATACTTAAGATAATTTAAAAATTTAAGTAGCGTGAAAATATTCAAAAAAACGCAATCGAAACAATAAGCACTAGGCTATTGCGAACTAGTTCGCCACCGGTATGCTTCTGTTCGAAGTTTGATAATTGAAGAAGCTTATATAGGGTACATAATAGGGATGTCAATCTCTAGAGTTTTAGGTGCATAAAATTTCGGGATTTATTTATTACAATCCTGGGATTTTCGGGATAGGAAATATGTTACTTAAGATTAAATATTTGTGACTCATTTATGGATATTATTCAGGTTTTATTAATGTTTTTTAATATTTTACATTTTTTTATTGGTTGTGTTACTTAAATAATGACCACTTTTTATTCTGCTAGCTTCTTTCTGCTTGTATAAAAAAAATTGAATGAACTGAAAACAACAGTAAATCAAGAAAGCTGAAAAAAATTATAAGCGCCTACAATTTTGATTGCTATCTCGTAATTTTTTGCTATCTGTTGATTTTCAACGCAAATTTCAAAAATTTTGTTATTTTCTTCACTTCATAAGTCGCTAAGTGCTGACAAAAAAAATCGGTTAATATGAGCTTTTATAGCAACAAACAAGAGACTGTTGGTCTACCTCATACATTATCTAAATCTGTCCATTTTTTTGTTTACTATTCGATTCTTGTTATTTAAGTGGAACAACTTTTATAACAAAAACTGAGTTAAAACCGATTTTATAACTAGCAAGTACAAATAAAAAAAAATTGGTTAATAAATTTAAAAAAAAAAAAAAATTTAGAACTCAAATAATTTTTTTAAATAATGAATTAACTTTAGTTTTATGTAAAAAACTATTTTAAAAAAATCTGAATTTTATGTTTTAATATGTTAAGGTCCGATAGCTTCTCAAAACATTTCAAAAGCGAATACTCAAATACCGAGATCTCGGTTAAATTAGAAATCAGCCCGAAAATGCCGGGATTGTAAAAATGCAAAAAATTGTCATTACTACTTACATACAAACGTTCATACTCATGGACATATTAAAGGATTTCTTTTAATAAAAATTCCATTTATTAACGAGAATTTCATGCACATAGAAATGATGAGCACTGCCTGTGGGTCTAGTAACAATTAAAAAAGACTTTCAATGCGTATTCAAAGGCGTAATAAATATGTTTGAAGCAACGTGCCATAGATAAAATGAGCCAAAGTGAATGTAACATAAAGACAAACATATGTACATTCCATTAACGACTTTTGTTTATTAGAATTTTTGATGAGTTTACAACATGAAATTCGCAATATTTGTATGTTGATAGTTAGTGGAGAATATTAGTGCTTAGGTATTACATTTGTGTATGCTCGTAAAACAGTGTTGCACATAAAAGTTTTCGGGTGCCAGAAGACTTATTCATTACTTGTTTATTTTTAGCTGGTGAACTGGAGCTACATCCATGCCCTGATACTCTTTCATGAGTTGTTTCAAATTTTTATTTAGCAACACAAATATGTTGCACTTGTCAATCTTGTGCATCACTGTCGTTGCTTAGACGTTAACAAATTCAAAAATGACGCATAGCGACTATTTCAAGGTGTGGCCTCTAAGGGCCATTTTCACAATGCCAAGTTAACTTACATTCCTAGTTAACTATCGATTCATAATTTTATTTTAGCTATTTTGATAAATATTTACTGCCCAATACACAATAGACAACCTTATGAATTCCAACCCGCAATATAATATAATATCAAATATATATAATATCAAAGGTATTGGACGAATTTACCAGCAAACCTTTGTTGATACCTATTCCAGAGTTGCTTTTGCTAAGCTTTACACAGAAAGGACTGCTATCACAGCTGCGAGGTTAAATCACCAAAGTTGAGCGGTTAAACTCTAGTTAACTCAACCTGAAAATTGAAAAGCTAGAGTTAACGGTGGTACGTAAAATAACTCGCCACTGTGAAAATGGCACTTAGAGAGTCTTTTAACGGTGCTACACATATATATTGGGTTGGGTATTGAACTGAAGTCATATTAAGAGTAAGTTTCATATAACATTGTTTGTCTAAGGCTAGATTATAAAGGCATGAAAGAAGTAAGATACTATGTATAGGGAAATGTATAAATCAATGTTGAATTATATAAGGTTCGGCAGATTTTGGCAATTGTCCAAGCTAAGGTCTCTTATTAGAGTTGCATATACGAAGGTTTAAAAAAAGGGCAAAAAATGATCCCTCAGGGGAAAATTGTAACAGAAAAGAAAGGAGTGCCGTTTCTTGAATTCCAATTTATTTTCAAGAAATCTATCTCTCTCAATAAATACCTAACTGAAATGTGAGAAACATATATTTTTTTTTAACCTTAAGGACACAAACAATGTCTTTTTGAGGGGAAAAAAGTGTGGAATTAACTTTTCAAAATTTCAATTTTTATTAAAAAATTTGGCTTTTTAAAACAAATATTTTATTAAATTATAAGAAATATGTAATAAATGAAATAATCATGTCGGATTTGGAAGTAACAATTTGTGGGGGCTGAATTTTTGCATCTCTTAATCAACTTTGTTAAGGCAACAACGATGAACGGCTATTGCATAAAACCCCCAATTCCAGGACAGGGTAGATAAAATAGAAAGCCTATTGAAGTGAAAATTGCTACACAAGGGGGCTTTAATGAGTACTAAAGCTGTAGATACGAAAACTTTATTAATTAAATTATTGGTAACATTATAAAAAATTGTTAAATAGTAACAAGAGTAAGTTAGGGTATTGTGATATAGGCATAGCTTTTTCGTTTATTACTCAACATACTCATACGCAGGTATATCACTTTACCAACCCATATCACAAAACCCTAACTTACTCTACAAGTTTTGTTGCAAACATACTTCTATGAGTGCACATAATCTTTTTGCGAAAAAATGTCAAGAATACGCTGCCCACATATCAAGAGACAAGTTTGAGAATACCCTTTGTGACATAATACAAAGAGCACTCAATCAGTCGTAGATATAGTGTGCCAGTGTTGGGCTATAGCCCCCACAAAAACGTCCATCTTTGCCTTCATTAGAAAAAGAACCCTATCGGGACTAAGAGCAATAATCCTAGATTGAATAGCAGTAGAAGTTGTGGCTAAAGTAAAGTAATTCGGGGCCACGTTTGAAAGCAAGCTTTTATGGAGGCAGCATTTCGAAAACATGACCAGTAGGGCTACAAGGTTCATCATCGTGTGTAAACCCATACCCCCTGCGGGTTAGGGGTTTAGAATATGCCCGAGGTAGGCATACCGGTCGTAAGAGGCGACTAATATACACAAAGGTAATGACGTGCAACTCCATGGTTGATCTACGGATATGATGCCTCTCACCTCTCATTACCCATCTTATCCTTCCTTACGGAAAGAGGGGTGACATGACCTAGAAGGTTCTACTGGTCATACCAAATCGCTACCACGACAGTCGGGCAGTTCCGCAAGGGAGTACCGGAGCGTACCGGATTCATATCCGTCCAAGGATTGTCAGTTCGACTGCACTTCCCAAAACCTTCGGGGAGTGTTTTTGTCGTTACAACAACCACAACATAGCTGGCTGCCCGAATGTCCTAAGGCCTCCTGCATGATAGTAAAACCTATTACCATCTACGGACGGTAGCATGTGCTTGAAAAACAGCACAGTCTGCAGTAAGGCCGTTCGTACGTGCTCCACAGACTTGACTTGTCCCCACTACACGTGGCAATAGAACAGTCTGGGGAAGTAACCCTTCTGAGCATCGCAAAGGAAGAATCAGAAAGAGGCAAAGTCATGTAATTCAACAGCTTGGCCAAATTCAAGCAAATTGTCTTTGATAATGATTTCGATGAACAGAACAGCGTGCAGCTGCCCTGAGTTCCGGCTCACATAGGGGCAGAAAGAAATGAGCGCAGCGCATATAATACTCGTGAGGTATGGGCCAATAATGCCAGTGGGTTTTCAAAAAATCAGGGAACGCCTGAAGAAAGAAGATAAAAAAAGGAATACCGGCGATCACAATCCTTTTCACAGATAGTTGATGAATACTAACTAGTACCCTTACAGATCATTGCAGATTCAACAACACCATGTACAAATTAAGAATAATGTCGAACGACGTTTTTGTTATAAAGACCAGAGACTGCATAGCATGTTCTTTTGGCAAGTGACGTAGTTGCCAGGGAAAGGCCAAAATTCCTGGGCTTACTATGGCCGAGCACACAAAAACACAACAGCAATAATGGACTTTCCAAGAGTGGTCGGCTTGGATGAGTGGTTCTTTATGAGATGATGGAGCAACAGGCTTCTGGTCACTTGCAAAAGGCTGCAAAATTAATGAAATTGCTGTTATTTTGTTAAAGTATTTAATTTTCATAACAACTAACCAAATTGAACGCATTTAGAAAATTAATTTATCAGAATAAAAACAAAACAAACTCCAAAAAGTATTAATGTTGTTGCAATTTTGTTTGTATCAAGAATATTTCTTTTTACTACCATTTTCATACGAATTTGAAAAAAAAGTAACACTTTTAAGCAAATGGTAGTGCGTAGGAGAGCATGAAGCCGAGAAGTGTCAAAAACGTTGCGGACTGCCGAACCTTGTATAATTCAACAATGGTATAAATTATGAGCATACCAAAATAAGTCGATATCTCTGCGCAGCCATCGAAAAAGTTCTATGAATTGAAAATCAGTGTTTATGCGCTTCTTCTTGCTAATATATCTTTTCCAAAAAGTTACCGTGCGGCAGACGATTAGACTATGAATTTCATTCAGAGAAGAGCTTGAAACAGGGGCGGCGCGAGGTAGGGATGGGGGGGGGGGAGTATTTTTGAATGGGCGATGACGAAATTCGACCATTAGATACTAAATTCCGGTAAATTTGAAAAAAAAAAATAGGAATTTTACTAAATTTCTTATCTCAAAACTTGTCGAAAATTGAGAATATCATCAAAATAGATTCAGTCACCATACTTAGTTGCTCTACAGTGTTGTAAAATTATCATTCGGCGATTTGGAAGATATGGTTTTTTCGAGATGACGATTCAAAGCTGAAGTTGATATCAAATACACACAAGAAATATTACCAGATGGTGAATTTTCAAGAATTACTCGGAGAATTCACGGCGTTAAATCGCAAATATTGTGTTTATTTCAATAATTTGCAAATTACGAAAATACAGGTTTCCCAATGAACCTTTCGAAAAAGCAAATGAATCTTAGATACAACTTCCGATAAACAATCAGAATCATCTTACGGACTCGGAAAAATTGTGCAGTGATGTAGAATTTCAAAAACTAAAAATCGGCATATCAGTAAATATCCCCCCTCACCCATGATCGGAACTTTCGCGATGCCCCTGGCTTGAAAGGTCATGTAGAGTTCGCGCCATTAACAATTATGGCAAGGATATACGAGGCGTGTTCAAAAAGTATCGCGAATTTTGTGTTTTTTCAAAAATTATTTATTTATTCATGAATATATATTTTGTCCCCTTCAAAGTAATCCCCATGAGATATTATACACTTATGCCAACGGTTTTTCCAATCTTCGAAGCACTTCAAAAAATCATTTTTTTGTATCTTGTTCAGCTCCTCCTTCGATGCCGTCTTTATCTCGTCAAGAGAAGCGTAACGTCGTCCTTTCATGGGCCTCTTCTGTTTAGGGAACAAAAAAAAGTCACAGGGGGCCAGATCTGGGGAATACGGTAGCTGCGGCATCATTAGTGTGTTGTTTTTGGCCAAAAAGTCGCGCACAAGCAACGATGCGTGAGCAGGGGCGTTATCGTGGTGCAAAAGCCAATTTTTGTTCTTCTTTGCACATCTTCTCGGCCTTCTGAGAACATTTTGTACCACCGATAAACGTTGCTACGGTCCAAGGTAGCTTCTCCGTATGCCACAGTCAACATTCGGAATGCATCCGCGCACTTAATTTCGTTTTTCACACAAAATTTGATAAAAAATCGGTAAAATTTGGTAAAAATCGAAGACGATCCAAAACTCGTGCAAGCAAACCAGCTGTCAACATTTAACTGAACATTCAAAATGGCCGAACTTGTCGGCATAAGTGAGAGACATGAGTACCAACATAACGCCACAAAAAATTCGAAATTCGAATATACGTAACCAGCGAAAATTCCAAATTCGCGATACGTTTTGAACACACCTCGTATCATAGGGAAAAATGGTTTCTTCCTTTTAGTTTCGGAACTATGAGAAATTGAAGACCTTTTATTGCTTGAGGGCGTGCCCGTGTTACCAAAATTCTTACTTATTCAGACTAAATCCCGACATACCAAACTTTTCATCCCCACCATGACAGCAATCATCTTTTAACCTGCCCAACTGCTCAGATTTTTCGAACTGCTAATCACTATGCTTTAACCCCATTGAAACTGCTTGATTTCCAAAGCTACTACAACAACAACAAAAACCACATGAACTCACTGTCAAAATTTAAAACAGTTGGGTTGAAGATTTTGGACGTGTATGAAGGACAAACCCCCACACATTGATTTTTATTTATAAAAGTAGGAGTGAACGGAATAGCATGACATCTTCGATATTGAGTTTATCCATAATACAATAAATCATTTTCTTTCTCACCAAATTTAGCAACTCTCTCAATCCACGCATATTATCGGACGAGTTCGATCAGAACGATTTCTTTCCGCAAAACCCCACGAGGACCGACGCCGACGTACTATCATCGTGGAAAAGAAGAAAGAGTCATATGGATTCACATTACAGAGTTATGGTATACATTATAAGAAAGATCAGGAGGTGGAGATGATTACATATGTGGATTATGTGGAATATGATGGACCAGCTTATAAGGCGGGCATGCGTGAAGGTGATGTTATACTCTCTATAAATGGCACGAATATGGAGAAGGCAGATCATAAAACTATTGTGGACTTCATCAAAGGCTGCGATGCGCGCATGCGTATGGTTGTGCTGTTCGAAGATTGTGTGCGCAAGGTAAAAAGAGAAACGGAAAACTTTAAATGATATTTTTAATTGTTCTCTTTTAACCCCGCAGGTTGAGCTACATATGCGCTACATACAGCTACAAAATTTACTGCACAGCAAAATGAACGAACTTGAACGCATTTGTCTGCGCGAACGTGAACTACTAGAGGGTAAATGGAAGACACATAGTTTACCAGCGCGCAAGAAAGCCACAACATCGCCTACAGATGCGGAGAGCGGTATTTCACCAATGGATGGGGACACACAACATGTGACCTACTACCGACCAGCACTGTCCACCGAAGATGTGCCCAGCATGGCGAGGCAACAGCACACACAACAGCCCATTATACCGCCACCTGCACAGTTCACGCTCACTTATCATTATTTGGATCCGACCTATCGTTATATAATGAAACCGTCGACGTCTAATAGTAGTGGTGAATATATTGTGAGCTCCACTAGCCAAGGAGAGGGCTTACAACGCAGCCCAAGTGATCAGCATTTTGTATTGCGTCATACAGAGTCATTCGATACGGCAACGGGTATGGCAAGTTTATCACAACGCAGTGCCGGTTTGAGTCAACAACGAAGCTGGGGCTCACAAGCGGGATCCCACCCACCTGTACCACCACCTAGAACATGCGAAAAACATAGACCACCAGGAAAACAATTCACAATGGAACAACAAAAACAACAACTGCAACTGCAACAGCCACAGCAGCAACAACAACAACAACAGCAACAAACAAAATCAACAGCAAAACCACAAAAGTCTTCCAAACATTGCTATGGACATTCGTGTAATCCCTGCATTGGACATTTTAGATGGAAGTCAGCGGAAAAGGCAGCAGCAACTGCAGCAGCTGTGAGTAGTGCGGCTGGTGGTCTTACAATTGCAGGTGGTGGTGGCAATGGTGACAACATCAGTTTAGAGGCCTACGACTTGGCTAGTCCATGCTGTGATGCACAATGTGTGCCAACGCGTCGTCGTACACGTCATAAAGAGCACACACACAAGCATAAACATCGTGAGCGCGAACGAGACTCGAAGGAACGCCAGCCACGGCCAAAATCGCAAACATCGCATGGCTCGCCAGGTACGACGCGTCATCATGTGCATCATCACCATCATCATCATGCGACGCAGGAAATGTTGCAACCACAAAAACAACCACACCAACAACTACAGCAAATACAGCAGCCACATCATCATCATCATCATCACGTATCACCACAGCAGCAACAACAAATACACGCCAACTGCGACTCGCATAATGGCAGCATGCATTCCCGTTACTTTGATTTGACCACCGGCATGATGAGCCATTGCAGCCTACACTCTTGCACTTCGAGCGAGTTAGCACCAGCTGATTCCACTTCATATACGACATCGTTGAGTACGGACACACTGTATTGGGATCCGAAGAGTGAGCCAAGCGCATCACGTCAACATTCAATGAAATCTCGTCAGTCTTACCAACAACTACCACAACAACAAACGCACGGGCAACCAAGTGCACAACAACATCCACACGCCCAACAACATCAATATCAACAAAGCCACCATCACCTACCACAACAACAACAACCGCGTACAAATATGCACGGCATCTATCAGCAGCGCTACCACATAACCGCCACACAAGTCCAACCCTCACAAATCTATCCGCAAGCGACCTACGTGCACAAGCCAAAATCTTGGGATAATCTAACTACGAAAGCTGTGAGTGGTTATGGCTTTGGTTATGGTTATTTGGATACGGTTACTGTGAAGCCTGCAATGAAACTCCAAATCGCACAACAACGACATTCCATACCCCGCAAGAATCCTTATGGACGCTACTCCACCTACACGGATGTCGAAAATTATGCCCCACCGCCATCACAATTTGTCGAGGAGTTGATTACAACGACAACCACCACGAAGATAACGGCCAAATCGACAGAGGAGCTTGTTGCTGCCCCCTTAGCTCAATCACCTTGTGATTGTATGACTAAACAGCAGCAGCAAGCTCTTAAAGCGGCGCAATATCAATTGAATCAGGCGGGGAAAGTTGCGCATCACAACAGCTGTCAAATGGGGTACTATTCGCATTTACCGCGTCCGACCTTAGATGCGGCCACTTCGACTGTGCAGACAACAGCCGCCGGTGCTTCGGGTGATGTTTCGACAGTGTCCGAAGTTACGCGTTTGTAGGCCACGCTCGTTTAGACCAATCAATTGGGAATGCGCAGATTGGTCTAAATGAGAATGGCAAATGTTCGCGGATTACTCGTAGAGGAAGAGGAAAGAAAATTATCCTAGTTAGAATTGTAGTTAGAATTTGTATCACGTGGCTTAGAAAGAAGTTTTTACAGAGGGGTAAGAACACTGCGCACAATAACCGAGTAATAGGATGAGAGCAAATGGAAAAGGTCACATGCAATCACTTAGGCAAGTCGGACAAGGAAACACACAAGCACTTTGAGATAAGGCTTAAGGGCTATGTTTGTGGAAGGTTGCAACCCGCTGCGTATCCTGAGAAAAGGCAGACCGAAAGGCGTGAGTGTGAGAAGCATGAAATGGATTCTGACATGAATAATGTCAGAAACTTTACAGAGGCAACACTTTTCCACTTTTCTAAATTGCGATGGAGATGACGAACCAAATGCCCCAATCCCTGACAATGGAAAAATAGTTCCACCACTAAACCATGTTGAATGGAGTTTAAAAATAACAAAACAGCGGGAAATGAACTAAACGCCTCTGACACCTGAATTCGACAGAAAAGTAATTGAGAGGAATGGGCTGAGATGGAAAGACAGGTGGATGACAACTGGCCTCCCTTGAAGTTTCTAATTTTGCGATCCGAATGTCAGAGAGGAATAACTAGGAAAGCCATGGCGTAATTCAAAATGAGCTAACGTCTTAAGGTGTACATAGAGCTTAAACAGCACTGCCCTGTGGGACAGTGCTTGCATAACCCCTGCGGGTTAGGGGCTTAGAATATGCCCGAGGTAGGCATACCCGTCGTAAGAGGCGACTAATATGCACAAAGGTAATGACGTGCAACTCGATGGTTGATCTACGGACATGATGCCTCTCACCTCTCATTACCCATCTTATTAGGGGTGACATGACCTAGAAGGTTTCACTGGTCATAAATCGCTTCCACGACAGTCGGGCAGTTCCGCAAGGGAGTACCGGAGCGTACCGGATTCATATCCGTCCAAGGATTGTCAGTTCGACAACACTCTCCAAAACCTTCGGGCAGTGTTTTTGTCGTTACTACAACAACAACAATAACAGTGCTTGCATTCTCGACTACTTTAGCGCTTAGAACCGTCTACATAATCGCTCTAACTGAATATAGGCGCTGAATATCTGGAATATGGGCAAAAGAATACTGTCCCATAACGCGCTTCAAATTGGTGATGAGCTGCTCAAAAGCGTCCGTACTAGATAGCACCGGATATCGCGGCAAGACCAAATTTGATGAATGATTCAGATGATCTCATACTATGTATCACATAACTAAATTACTTCGACTAGAATATTGTAGTCAAGCATTATTATGCATACATACATACTTACATAGATATGTACAATTGCATAATACTCTTATTGATCCATTATATACATCGATATTGAAAGAACGGAAACCTAATACGAGCCAAGTTTAAAATATTTTCCAACGAAAATTAGTAACGAACGTTTTTAATATTTAAGTATGCGAAATTTGTTCAAGACAATGTACCGGTACATTAGGGTGTGGTTATTAATGTATGTGGGTCCTTTTATGTGTTTAATTGCCTATCAAGTCTTTTTGCTCTATGCCACGAAGGGAGAGTTCATAAGAGCGTTAATTAAAGAATTTGTCTGATACCCGTCTTTCCGTTTTGATGGAAGTATAAACAGATTCGTATGCTTTTCCTTTTTTTCCCAGTTAACTATGGCTTCTCTTATAGGTGCTCTCGTCAGCTCACAGAAGGCTGTAGTTTACCTAATTTATATTTTTTTATAGAATTGGTTATTAGTTCGTTTAAATCCTGGATGCATTAATTCTTCAAAGAATCCTAACCGCAGTCCCGCTTCCTCTCTTTTGCCCAAAAGTATGCACGAAAGTTTGGTGTTCCAAATATAATAAACACCCTAATGTACGGGCATGGTATGTTCGAGTTCATATGAAAACCATTGTTTAATTATACAAGGTTTGTCAACCATTGACGTTTTTGACAGTTGGGGATTTGAAGCTCCCTTATTAAATGTCATCTGATTGGCATTCATCGACTGTGTTGCTTCTTTACAATAAAGTTTGAAAGATGTACTAAAAACCTAAAATTGCAGCAACACTGGTTCTTGTTTTGCTTTCATTCTGATAATTTGAATTTTCTGATATCGTTGAATTTGGTAAGTTTGTTGGAAATGTATGAAAATTTAACAAAATTATAACAATTTAATTCTCTTACAGCCATTTATAAGCATACAAAGGATCACTTCAGTACATGCATATTTTCGAGCATAAAGGTTCTAGACACACGTCCAAGTAGGTTTACAATAAATATTGGCAATGTGTTTATTATGTAAACATGAATTAATTTAACTATATTTCCATTTTTACAGGTTTTGGTATATCTATCTATATATAAATACGACACAATAAAAGCTTTCAACTCCTTTTTTGGCTGAACCATTTGACTGATTTTAATGAAATATGCACCGATGGAAAGGAAATAAAAATCTTCGGTGCATAGGGGGTATCTCTTATATAAAGGAGGCGTGGCATCCAACATATAGCATAAAATGTGAAAATTTGAATATCTCCAAAAGCAAGTCAGAGTAATAATCTTTGACAGGAAGATGCACAACATCAATATAGGGTCAGCTGTGAAATATGGATGATTTTAAAATAGGAGGCGTGTCACCTCCCATACAAACCCTGATTTTTCATATCGTATGTATCCGTAATCACATAAGCTACATCAATGAAATTCAGCAGCAGTGGTTATAAAGCTCATATCATACTTTTACCAAAAATTGGCAAATATTAGAAAAAGGGGCGTGTCACCTCCCATACAAACCCACACCTTCATATCATATATCTCCGTAACCACTTAAGCTTTTTCAAAATAACTCCATAGAGCAAGCATTCATTGCTAATATCAACCGTTTTACGAAATGCGAAACAGAGAATGTGTCCTCCCCTTTGTAAACTGGAACCTGGGCCACTCATACATATAGGTGAGTATATCTATAAATACGCCACTTGAAAAATTTCTCTTCTTCTTTTTTTTGCTATCCGGTTGGGGGATTTGAGTCGGCTGTAAGAGATATTGCGATAGGGTGTGAATTCCCTGCCTTAACCGCTGCTATGTTATAATAAAAATATGACCGACTTAAGGTAAAACTTGGACTGTGGAAAGGAGGACGTTAACGAAACCATCTAGTGGATTTTTGCATACCATTAAAAGGCTGGAAATAGTATATCGCAAAATTTGGAACCCTTCTGAGGAAAACTCGCCAAAATTCGATCGCCCTTGGAGTTAATCTCGTATAATTTAAGATATCTGACAAACTTTTAATTACAGAACCAAGTTTTACAAGAAATAAAGTGGTTTTAAAATGCTTTCCAAAACACAAAAATTTTACTCGTAAGTTAAATTTTAAGACCATTTGCCATTCAAGAAACTTTAAACGGCAATTAAGGCAATTTATTTTCTATAGTTTAATAAAGCATGTGTTTTAAAATGTCAATTTGTTGAAAATATATTTGAATTAAAAACTACATTCCGGACTTTTTTACTACTTTCATCTCAAAGGGGAACTATTATTTCCCTTTATAGTACAATTCGTAAATGTAACTATGCTAGGTGACAATAAGGGAGCTTCAAGTCTGATCTGTCAGACTGACAAACCTTGTATAATTCAACAATGATGAAAACTAAGCCAACACCGATTTTATTAGCCAAACATGAGTTCCAATACAACAACAGAAAAGTTCAAAAAAGCCAAATAAACATACATACACTGTACCGGTATTTGCCATATATGTATGTAGAACAAACCCGCTTATGTATATAGATGTAATAGTAAAGTGAGACCAGCTCTATTTTATTATAGTTTAACTTTTGAAATAGAAAAAAACTGTACGATTTTAACCATTGCTAAAAGGAAATAATAAAATAGTAAGCCCTTCACGATGGTTGACAAAGTGATTGCTCACCCTCTGAAAAGTCGACTTTAAACAGTAGTTTTGTCTAAGTCTAGTTACTTGCCATATCAAAAAGGAGTATGAAATTCCATATTCAGCTGATGGGTGGCAAAATGGCTGATTAAAGCAGTGGGCGGCCTCAATATGAAAATAAATTAGTATGCTATACGAATGAAGTTCGTATATGCTCGGTATACGAGTGCCACCGACTTGCTTCGTTTAATGCTGACTCGAAACTAAATAAAATGTACCGTTCTTCTGCTCTTGGCAAGGAGAACATAGTTTGACTCAAGAGGAAAGTAAATACTGACCACTGAGTGTTCTACAGTCACTTTGGTCGACACTCGACAATCGTGCTAAGGGTAATTATTTCATATTCAAAATTATTTATTGGAAAATATTGTAATTTTTCTTATTTTAATAAAGACTGAATTGCATACCAAATATTAGAATTAGGTATAAGAAAGCTTGAATTAATAGTAACTTTTAGATTCAATAATTTTTACTAAAAATATAAAGTTTTGCTTAAAAAATGCATTGTGATATATCCAAGCACATATTTAGATAATATATTCGTATCAATTTGCTATAAATAAAAATAAATGTTAATGCTAAAAAATAAATACTAGGCCGAAGTTGAAGTGTTGAGCGTTTCTCTAAACACGCTGTCTCATTGTAACACAAGCTGCTTCGCTCAATTAGACGGATACAAACCGCTAAAAAACGTTGAATGCTCCAATTTAGGTTGAGCTTTAAATTTATGAATACAAATAAATATATATTAGGGTGTGTAATTTTTAGGCGATATATTTTTTCTTGTCTACCGCGTAATTTAGATAGAACAATAATCAAGACCTGGTAACTAACGCGTTTATCAGTGTGGATTAGGGCCAAACCGTACTTTCACAATACTCCAAATATTGGAGGAGAACAACGACAACTGAATCGACACGTACAATATTTTTGGTAGCTTTCTAAGCAGCTTTCGATAAAAGTAGTTGGCTGTATACTACTGGGTCTAAACGTGACCACTGCGAAGCTTATAGGATCAACAGCTCCATCAAAATTTGAAATGACTTCTTCAAGACATTCTGTACTAATAGAAGCTATAGACATGTGGATTTGCTATAGCTAACCGATTTCATTAACCTCATTCTAGAGCAAATAGTTCGAGCAGCAGAACCAAGCCGCACAGGTACAATATATATCAAGATAGGGAAATTGCTGGCTCAAGATGATGATACTGAAATTTCTACTGCAGCCGGGTCTACGTACCGGCAAACTTGGAGTTTAGCCGACCAATTTTTGTTATTTCAGTATAACCATGTTTAATCCGTATCGGTGAAAGTCAGCAGAGAATAAGTAGCGTGCTGTAATTATACAGCAAAACAAGATTACCCTTAAGAAAAGCGCCGTACGTTCTGGCTTCTCTGGCAAGGATGAGGAAGCGCTAAAAGTTCTTCTTGTGGTGATCGGGGCCAAGACGAAGTATTTGTTGTCATCAAATAAAGCAAGTTAATTATTGATAATATTGACACCTTAAATGCAGTTTGCCTTTTTTTCATAAATGTCATAATTTTTAATTTTTTTTAAAGAGAACTGCATTTTTATAACGAAGAAAAAAAATGACTTTAAATGAAACACCCTAATGTACATATAATATGCATGAACGAGTTATGTCAATATAATCGAAAATGTTTTATTTAGCTAAATAATCACTGCAAGCACAAGAAAATGCCACATTATATTAGTATAAATGTAGATATGTGTACTTTTTTAATATACTAATGTGTAGACAACATACATACAACCAAATATAAATTCTTATTTGAAGAAATTTAATTATAGCGTTTTTTATAAAGCCATACAAATTATAACGAAAAATGTACTGGTATTGGATTCAGGGGCCAACGCTTCACGGAACGTATAGGGACGTAACCATATCGATAATTTTGAAAGTCAATTTCGATTTTTGCATCCGATGGTTTTTAGAAGCTATTTTTAATATACCAGCTCTAGGATCGTAACGAGTTGAAAAAAAAAGATATGCTTACAAGATAGTTTTTAAATATTTGTGGATAAATATTAAGCTTAAGAAGTTCTAGAACTTTAATTGCTTTTTGAAAACTTGGCCCCCTGATGGATTACCGTTTCCCCCAGCTCCGAATATCAAGCCAAAGTAATCGAATAGGTAGATATTTTGGACTGTGGATCAGTAAAGGGTATTGAAGACCTGCTGTTTGACGCGCAAATACTTCGCCGTTTCGCGGGTAGAAGCTGCTACTCCATTCAGCAAACAAATTTTCAGAAAAAATCAATTGAATTAAAACTATGTATGTACTCTAGCTTTAACATTTCAAAATATACGAGTATATATACAAATTTGAAGTTTTTGATGTTAAAGGGTTTTCTTTTTAGTAAGTTAAATCGATTCTGAAAATTGAAAACTGTCGAAAGCTTTCAGACCTCAAGAACAGAGAAACTGTTAGTTAAACGCTTCTGGGTAGTACAAAAGTACCTTAATTTTTGTAAAACTAAGCACGAGAGTAGTTTTTGAGATGAAGCTATTATTAATATAAATGTTTTACATTGGATGCTGATATTTCTGCTAAACTAGTAATGCAAAGAAAGCGGCCTGAAATTTGAATGAGTCATGACTGTTTTCGATTTAGCGTGCAACATTATTTTCTTCTATTACACAGGTCAACAAAAAAAAACTTGCAATTGTAGGTCCTCTCGCGCTATTTCGGTCGATAGAGGGCGGCGGGTAGCTACCTGATGCAGCGATGCATCGCAAAAAGATCTACTTAAAGCACAACATACTCATCTTAAAAAAAAAAAACCAAAAAATGTGGCTGAGAAACGGTAAAAAGCAGATAAAAGGTCCCAGATACACATGATTTTATGTAGATTTGGCAATTCGTTAAGTACATATTAAGAAACTCATCGAAACTTTTACTGACGGATTAGCAGGCCTAGCGATAGAGTATGCCAGCTACCTGATAGCGTTTTTGTAAGTAAAATTTTATTTAAGAAGCTGTAGTTTCTTGGGTCACTCGTTGTGGGCGGCATTATGTTTTTGCATATCACAGAGGAATGATGTCTTCGAGAAGTTGTAAACGAGCGGCTAATTCGTTTTGCTATATATGTGGCGAATGTATTAAAAGAAGACAAAAAAGTTTGATTTAACTAAAAACACAAGGATTTGCGAGACCTACCTAGCCTACTTCGGTCTACCTGTTAAAAACCAGGACAAAAAATGGGCTCCACATGTTTCATTTAACTCTTGCAGAAGCATTCTGGAGCGTAAGTAAAAAAAATTATGAACTGCGATATTTTCCCGGACCTACTTAGCAATGAGGAGAAACTAGCGTGGAACAGTTTTAAGGCAGTAGTTCATGGCTTTCTTGGAAATCATAGGGATGAAAATTATGAAGAGCTGATAACTGGCATAATTACGAATTTTTCCGCCATCGGATGTAGAATGTCGCTAAAGATGCAAATGTTACATTCACATCTGGATAAATTCAAAGATAATATGAGAGCTTATTCAGAAGAACACGGGGAGCGATTCCATCAAAATATAATGGAGTTTGAGAAACGCTACCAAGGCCAGTATACGGAAAGCATGATGGGGGACTATATTTGGACGTTAATAAGAGAAAATGTTACCGAATATGGCAGGAAAAAGCATTTTTAACCATTTAAACTGCATTCTAAAACTAAATTTATAAGAATAAATTTTAAATTGATTTTTACTATACTAGAATAAATCAACTCTATGTCAAATTTTGATGAATTTTCATGTTTTTCGTTTTTCTCATTTTTTTCGAACAAAACCAAATCAAAAATTTTTTTATGTTCATATTCTTATTCCTGGGTGCAAAAGCAATAAGAAAAATATACGCACGACCCATGTACAAAAATGTTGTTGACCAGTGTTATCAACTGCAGAATCTATATCGATTACTCAGAGGGTCAATGTTGGCAAAATTATAGTTCCTGGTGGGTCGTTTCACAGTTAAGTCTATGAAAGTAGTCTCTGTTGAATTAGCAAATACATAAACCTTTCGTTAAGTTTAAGTTAAGCTTATGAGCACAGTGAACAATGGTTCAGCCAGAGTGCAAAATTTTTTCACAACTCACCATTCGCTTTTGGCGTTACTTCTCACTTGCTCACTCAGTCCAAAAAGACAAAGTCCATCACAGAACTTCTAACTATAAAAAGTTCTTGTTCTAATTCACCCCAATACATACTTTTTAGCCTCTTTATATATCAATAATACAAATAAAATAAAATAAAATAAAATAAAATAAAATAAAATAAAATAAAATAAAATAAAATAAAATAAAATAAAATAAAATAAAATAAAATAAAATAAAATAAAACAAAATAAAATAAAATAAAATAAAATAAAATAGAATAAAATAAAATAAAATAGAATAAAATAAAATAAAATAAAAAATTTATTTCGGGTTTTGGAAAAGTCGAATTTTCGACAAAAACAAGTCCCAAAACCCGAAAATAAATTTTTTTTTTAAAAAGCAGTTATCGCCAACGGTTTTAGCGCATAATTTTAAGTGGGACAGGAAATATGAGACAAATTCGTTTTCATCGAAAACATTTTTGCATGTACGAGTATGCTGAAAAAACCTTTAGGAAAAAATTTCGCACGGTAAATTTTTTGACCAAAACACTCCCCAAAACCCAAAATATATTTTTTATTTTATGTTATCGCCAACGTTTTTAGCGGTCATTTTTGGGTCGGACAGGTTATACATGAAAATTTTAAAATCAAACGAAAATTTTTTTAGTAGGTCATGAAAGAAACCTTTAAAATCAAAGTCAAAAAAATTAAATTTCGCAGGCTCGAAAATTATTTTTTTGGGTAGACATAGTGAAACTTTTTTTCCTGAGCCCAAAACCTATCGAAAAATCGATGGCGCGATATCGGTTAACTTTCGTCCATACAAATCGACCCCCCTCTATAGTTATAGTACTATTTCGAAAACAGCCACGATTTCTCGTCAGACTAATTCGTATAGCAATAATAATTAACTAAGAATTATTATCAACTGGTCTTGAGCTCGTTAAACTTACAAAAATATTAAAAAAAAATTAAATAAAACAAAATAAATTCACAGTTTTAAATTTTCTTATTTCCGGAGTCGGCAGATCTGCCACACTGGGCGGTTTACTGTGTGGTGAAACGTAATTCAAGAAAACAACTATTACTTAGATATTTTTAGCACCTGGTTCACCCTATTGACCGTTTAGCTTTACGTATTTTAAGAGAGTACCTTTACATACTCAGTGCTCTAAAACTTTTCCTCGCTCTCCCATTTAAAGGTAACTAAATTCACTTACAAGAACTCGTATGGAAAGTATGGAGAAAGCACATTACACTTTTGAGAGGGTGCAACACGATAATGAGAAATTCATACCCACAGCGCATGCTCACAATTATAGGTCGTGATTGTGAATATGTGCATGTAAAAAATCAATAAACTACCCTTCGTTAAAAATGTAAATCCGAAAATATTCAATATCGAAACAATACGTAGACGTAAGTGAGCACAATTTTAAATAGGAAAAAATTTCGTAAAATAAATGCTAGTCAACTAGTTTTAAATTTATAAAAACTAAATAAAAATATAGTGTAAACGTGTAGCAATCGAAAGCGATAGAAATTTCATACAAAAATAATGTTAAAAAGTTGATAAATTCATTGATAAAAATGAGACCGAAACGCCAGGTATTAAATTACTTCGGCAGCTAAAATAGTGAGGAGCTACCCACAAGAAAAAAAGGCAAAGAAAAAAGGGGGAAAAATACAAGAAAGGTAGCGAACACCGAACGAAAGCATACCGCAAGAACCGGCAAATACGTGTGAAAAATATATATGTACATACTTACGACTAAAGATGGGAACATATGTCAGAAGTTAAAAAGCAGCAGCGGTACACGCATTAAGTACTCGTATAAGGAAAGGCATAAGGGCTAAACAGTTAGATGTGCTATTTCCAGCAGGCGCAGCAAAGTGCTAGCGGGCGGAGAAGTAACGCTTAAAGCTTAAAAGAAGAAGCAGCGTACATTATTTTTTTAGTTACAAAGTGCTCCGTTCTAAGCACCGTTTACTGATTTGATATATGAGCATGGCTTTAAGACAGCACAGACAATTTTAATGCCGACTTTCCGTGAATTTAACTTAGAAACTATCCATCTTGACGCTTCTCCTTCGAGCATAAAGCAAACAACATTTTGTTAACTGACCGAGAGTTAGACGTTGCCCTCATCTCTTACTGGAGTAGAAAAGAAGGTTAAGAAAATTCTTTTGTCAGTGAAAATATAACAAAAAGAAACTCGCGTGTGGGTGTATAGTGTCATATATATTAAAAGTGTATACCTTGCAGGGAACTCTGTTGATAGTGAGTATAGTTTCCGGGTCAAACCTAGATGTAAAATGCGAAAGAAAAGAACTAGTTCGTTAATACCCAGATTTTCATTAGTTAAAAAGCAGCAGTAGGAATTTAAAATTTTGTTCGGCCTCTAAAAAATTATTGCTTTCATTTGAGTTTTTGTTTAGTTATTTGATTTCCTAAAGATTTATGTTTGAACCAGAGCTGTACAATAATGATTGGCAATCTAAATGAATTCCGATTTAATTGATTATTTGAGATACAATTGCATGATTAAAACAATTATTTTCATTTCCAATGATTATTTTTCAAATGTTATAAAAGAAACAAAAAAAATTTCATATTTGTTTTTGTTTGTTGATTATTATATCATGATTCCTTCAAGGATAATGCAAATGATCCCAAGAAACTTAAAAATAATTATTATTTTTTACTTTTTTTATTTTTCTTATTTTTATTTAATAATGCAAAAAATTGTATGCTGATTTTTGCAATTGATTACAATTACAAAATTTAAAAATAAGATTTATACAATTTAAAAAAAAAAAACAAATAATTGTTTATAGTCTTAATTAATTCTTGTTTTTTTTTATAAACAATTGAAATAATCATTGTCAAATAATTTGATGCTTCTCTCGATTACTAATCCTAGTTCTTTTTAAGAGCCTTGGTTTGAATAAATGAAATGAAAATCTGAACTTAAATGTCATGTTTTTTAAAATAGAAAAGTTTGATTACCAAATAAAGTCGTCTCAAAATACAGTTACGGAATTGGGTGCTGAATTCTTAAAAAAAAAAGTATATGTAAGATAAAATGCCTGGAATCTTTTTCTGATTCGGAGCTATCGATAAATGTATTCGCAGCGCGCTAACTCCAATGTCTATATTTATGAAATGGTTCAGAACTATCGCGATGTGGGAGGAATCGTGCTAGAATAAATATATAGAAAATTGAGAACTAACAAAATAGTACCAATCAACGAACTGGAATTAAACAGTAAAATATTTAACTAGTTTGGAGCTTTAGAAAAGGCAATGCAGCGCTTAAAATTATAATGTTAAGTTCGCCTAATAATTGCATGTAAAAGAGATTGATTTCGAACAAGCAGTTGTTCCTAAACCACTAGAAGCACACCAGTTCCGAACAAGGGATTTTCCCTGCAGGGTATGTTCTTATGTATGTACATATGCATTTTGGCACAGAAAAAAATGTCTAAAAATGTATAAGTTTTTGCAATTAGTGATGACCAGTGCGAAAAATAACGCCTAAAAGTATGTTACATACAGATTTGTCATGCGTGTTTGTGTAGGTGATTGCGTGGCACACACACACACACACACTAACAATCACGCATCCGAGACAAGAAAGGACTTTAAACAAAGAAAATAACAAAGAAGCGCGGTAAAGCACGAAAAGCAAAGTCACGCATATGTTTTTATGTTTATGCGTGTGTATGTGTAGTGCAGCAAACAAATGTGAGAATTCTAACGAAATACACATAAGAAATCATCAAAAGCAACGGTGGCAACAGAAGTCAGCTAACAACAGTTAGTCAGAATTAAACGGAGTTAGCAGCAGCAACTTTAGTTATTGTGGGTGGCGGCGTGTGACGCGTATTAAGCTAAAGTTGACGCTGACAACGACAGCAGCGAGGATTAGAGCGCGGTGAAAGAGGATAATGGCAAAGAGCAAAAGTACGAGCACACAATGAGCTGCGGTTCCACAAAAAGGTATCAAACAATTCATTGTATGTATGGATGTGTTTGTGTAGTGCGTGTGTGTCGCATACACGGGCTGGACACAAAGACGTCACCAGAAGTCATGTGGCTTATGTGGCTAAGCGCAGTGATTAAATTAAGTGAGTGTGGTCATAGAAGCGGCATGGTTACTAACTGCAACTGAAAATTAAGAAAGAGGAAAGGAAACACAAAGTGAATATGAAATAATTAAATTGGAAAAAATAACTAAAATTAAATAAGAAAACGATAATCGTGGAAAATTAAATTTAAGTAATGAACGAGCATTAGGCATTTTTTCCGTCACTTAAATGCCATGTACCTAGCAGAGTTTTGTTTCAAGTCTTAAACTTGGCAATTCACCAAAAACTTAGCTACCGCTTTCGTCCTATGATATAGAATACATATCCATATCAAATGATCCCTGCAAGTCTTCACTCCACCATTTTCGCTTTAGTTTTAATACGTTTTTTTATTTCTCAAAAAATGCATATCTTAAGCTGTATGTTATAAATTGATTAATTTCTCAACTAACCGAATATTGGTTCGATTAATCAAAACAGTTTACTCTATTCCTTAGATAATCGCTTTCTAAAGAAAGTTCTTGATTAAGGCTATTCATTTAATTAATCTTGCCATTCCTAGTTGCAGATGCGAATTTTAGATTTCGAAGATTGTGATTTTATTTGTGACAAAGGTTATGTTTTATAGTGTCAATACTGCTTCTCATAACTTTTCTGTGGAGGTGGAAAAAAAAAATATACTCCAATTATTATGGATTATAAGTAAATTTATACACTAAGAGTTGTCTCATAGAATTGGTCATGTACTAGCTTTGTATAACATTGTACTTACACATATGTACCTACTAATAGATAGTATTTAAAATATTTATAAAAAAGCAAGACAAAGTAATTTTCATAGCGAATTTACTCATTTACTCCACACTCATACATACACAAAAATCTGAAACTGTCATCTCTTAAAATATCACAAAAAAAAAAAAAAACGCGATTTGGCACCCTAAAAGTAGGCCACTCCATTTATATTTCCGCAATGTATAATTGTAGGCGCATACAACTAACTATGTATATTTGTATATAGATAACGTTTACCCTACAGTACAACCTACTGGGCGTGTACTAGTTATATACTGCCCAAATAGTCGAAGTTTTGTGCTTTTCCATATTAGCTGTTGTTTTTGGTTTTTTTATTAACGCGGAAATATCCCACGAAATATCAATTGCCAGCCTTTACATTGGCACTACACCAGTGCACAATTTAGTCTGCTTCGTAAGAACATTGTACCATTTGAATAACTAGTCAGTATTGATATGAGAATCATACCAGTGTACAAAGTGCTCGGTTAGGCATCAGTATCACACCAGAACTTAAACTACATCTTTTCGGAATAAAAATTTTACGACAAACACCTTCAAATCTGAGCTCTTTAATTGTAGCAACTTTCAATTTTCTTAATCTTAAATTTTTGCAATATTTTTATTTAAACTAGCTACCCGATTCTGTGTTCTTGACAAATTGTAAACCTTGATAAATAAAAAAGAAAAACCTATTTGCATTATTTTTGTGGTTTTTGACGTAAAGTTCTAAAAACCTGATAGAAAAAACTGCCTAACCAAGACGAAGTGTTTTGTTTTTGCTCCTGTTGAGACAGAGTTGACAGAAAAAGGTATACTGCCCATATGTTCTTATAAAATCGCCTGTAAAGAAATTTGCCTTGGTTCTCACCATGCCCATTTTGCCGCTTATTTCTTTTTTTGAGATATAATTTTTTCTGATTTTCCCAAAAAAATATTTGAATTGAAGATAACAGAAAAATAAGTATCACAATATAAAGTCGTTTAACTCAATGACTTTGGGCGCCATGTTAACCATTTGACCTTTGCTGGCATTATGACATCTGCTTTAAAATCATGCTACCTGAATGGTTGGCAGAACGTTTTTTGTTTCATGTAAGATTTAATTTATGAATTTCCGAGGAAAAAAATAAATCGTTGCTGAATACGAAAAAATACTCAGAGTGTTTTAACTCCGACAAAAGACAGAGATCCATACTCACTTCGTCCTTCGCTGACTTTTTCCAACAATGTTCCAGCGACATTCGACGATATATTAAAATCAGCTGGGGGTCAATTCTAGTTTTCCGTTATAGTGAAGTAAAAAAAAATATTTTCACTTTAGTTATCACTTGACCTTTTCTTTTCTTCACTTCACTGAGCTCTAAAATGCGATTCTGATATGTGCAGTAACTTGGCTAAACTCAATATTTTTCTTAGTTATAAGCCGATGTTGCTCCTTATAAAATTATATAAAAATTATTTTCAAAGTTAACATTCATTTATTAATTTGACGTACGAATTCAATATATTACTACTACCAAATGCAACTCTACGGAATATGCAACACTGTGATTTAGGTGATCACAGCTGTTATCTGTTGTGAATGCTTTTGTTACATGTTCGCCACTTGTATGCATTCGAAATGGCTTACAATTTTGGTTGTTATCTCCCAAGCGACAAGTTCACATTTAATTTTCAAAAGAAATTTAAAGTTTTTTGTAAAAATAATTCACCCAGACCTGTTAAATTCCCGTTAGAATTGAGTAATCAATTGATTTGATGGCTCTTTCAATCAATAGCTAACTAAGTGGATATCATTGGAAAAATTAAAAAAAATATAACAAAAATAATAAAAAAAATTTCAGCATTCAACTTTTTTTGATTTCGTCTGATTATTTTTGATTACTCTTTGGTATTGTTGCATACAAACATAGGCGCATGAGGCAAAATAATAAAAAAAGCAAAAAAAAAAATGTTTTTTTTGAATACTTTTGATAATTTTTGACTTTTTTAATTGTTTTTTATTTCGCCGCGTTTGCTTATTTTCGTCTTTGTCTTCAACAATACCAAAAAGTAAGTAATCAAACAATGATTGATTGTTTTTGATAATTTTTTGTTTTTTTTTGGTATTTTTGATTGTATTGATTATTTAAAAAAATAATATTTCTTTAAATAATCAATCATTGCTAGACTTTCTCAAAAAATAATCTATCAAACCGGTAGCCATAACGATTAGTAATCATTACTTAACAGCACTAGTTTCACTCCTAACAAAAGCATGTATGGAAAATTTAAAACTATAAATAAAGTTAAGAAAACTTGAAGAATTTAGTCGAAATTTAACATTTTTAATCGACATTTCTGAGTGTGCCGAAATAAAATTCTATTATATGATGTGTAAGTTCTTAGTAAGTAAATTTCGCTTTTATTTAATAAAATTTGAAAATTTAATGCTCGCTCGACTTTAAATCATTGTCAACCTGTTTGTAGTTGTTTTCGTTTTCGTGAGTTTAGTATTACTTGCTCACCGTTGCATCGCTGCTCTGTCACCGTTGCTATATACAGCAACTGTGCGCTCAGTGACGTTAAAAAAATGTGATTTACTAATATTAATGACCAAACTTATTATTAAAAGCACTAAATTATTATGTCGACTTCCATCCCACTCTAAAAACTAGTATATTGACGGCAATATTTAAATAATATAAAAGTTTAAAAAATACATAATATTTTTTAAAATGAAAATTGATTGCTTTCCGAAAACTTATTTGTTTTATTATTCGCTCATGCTTGTATTGATCATCGTTGCTTCACAAACGAACTGGTATGAAAAAGGCCACAAACTTCTAGTTAATGCACTAGAATGTATGCTGACTAGTTTGGCTGTTGACAGCAGCGCGTGTAGTATACTTAAGTGCCGGCTCATTCGTCTACTCATGCATACATATGTACAAATGTGAAAGCAGTTGTATTTGCCAATAGTCAGATAAACTTTGAAAATTGATATCGTTTATCTCAAAAATTAAATTCATTCATAAAGACAGCGATTTTTGAGAAGGCTTTTTTAACAACTTTGCTTACATTATTTTCATTACCCCTCTTTTCTGAATCGGTTACGCATACGCCATTCGGCTTTTAATACCTAGAGCTTATATTTTAAAGAACACTTCTTCCAGGAGCCCTAAAATTTTGTGTTTGCTTGTAAGCAAATATTTTTTTTGAATCTGTCTAATGAACATAAAAGGGATTATTTTAGTTAAGGTCAGTTTCAAATGTGTATAGCGCGCAACATCACATTGCCATGGATTGGTTGTATTGCGTGACTTTATTGTAATATTGATTTCGACTTAAGCTATTATTAGTATCAAAGCAAGAAATCTGCCAGTGGCCAGGACGGTAGGGGAGCGCTTTTAGTTATTTACTTTTATTTCCAAGCAAAAATAAACTCAAATAGAATAAGGCTCCCTTCAAATGTTACTTGGAGAACTTTCTTATTTTTAAAACCATTTGTTGAGTTATCTAAATTGACCTTTTACATAGTACATCAGAACCATACAATGACATGAAGGTAATATACTGCCCTCTTAATTATTGAGGATGGAAAGTGGTACGTTGAATGCTATATTCAAAATCGAGCTTTTCTACGAGGTAACAGTTACTGTCTTCACTTGCTTTAATATTAAAATTGCCTTCGTTTATTTCTGCACCAGCGTTGACTGAGAAGTTAATGTCGGCCGACAATTTTAATTGTGATTGTCCTATTGCCAACTCTTTAAATATTGCGCGCTCTTATCATCTTACATCATACCCTACGTGATAGCTGGTTACATTTATGAAAGAATTATGGTTATGGAAAACAAGTTAAGGATGCCCTTCAGTTTTCCAATTAGAGATACTTATTCGTACATATTATTGAGCTAGTTTTACAATATTCGCAGGAAAGTGTGAAATAATGTATTCTAAGCGACCTCCCGTAGAGAATATGAGTTCGTGCAAATATTAAAAAAAAAAAATCACTGACCTACCCAACTGATCTCGCATGTTCATTGCGTATTAAAAAAATTCACGCCAGATTTCCTTGATAATTTTTCTTCACTCGAGTCTCTTACATATATACTTAGTAATCATTCTTATAACAGTACTGAGTACTTGTTTTAAATAACAAAACTACTACAAATTATATTTGGGCGATTCCATGAAAAAATTAGCCTTGGGGTGAAAATAAGTTTGTTTATAAAAATAGGAAATATGTCGATAAATAATTTTTAAAACATAAAATTAGCCAAACAGCAATAAATTGAAGCTTTATGTGATTTTTTAGTAAAATTTTTTATTTTTTAAAGTCAGGCACTGGGTTAGCTTCCATGAAGTTAGTTAAGAAATATAAAAAAATGAAGCATGTTCCACACGTTACAGTTAGGGGGAAAAAGTGGTTAGAAAAGGGTTAATATTGCTAATATGCATTACAACACTAAATAAACATATATACTAGTTACGTCCAACAAACATTTAAAAAAAAAAGCCAAGGGAAAAATTATACTAGCCCTTCCATTTAATAAAAACTTTATTAGGTGAAAATTCTTTAAATTTAATGAAACGAAAATTTTTGCCTCTTTGGAATACTCGATTTATTATAAATAACCTTATTCAGTGATTCAAATACACAAATGTCCCACCCTTACAAGGGGCTGTCCCGCCTGTTATACTTACTTTACTAACTTTTCGGATTATAGCAATAAAAATATTTCAGAAAAATTTATTATGTTTGCATAAACATATTCCACATAAACATATTCCACCATATTTAAATAAAATAACTACTTCATAAATTGGCAGAGTTTTAGTAAAATATAACTTGCCGTCTGATAGCGTCCATCTTTTTTTTCCCACCCGTTACAAATTTAAAACTAATATTATTTCAACAAATACTACATTTATTCAAGTTTTGTGTTAATTGGACCATTAATTGAATGTAATATTTAACAACATCTCTACTAAAACCAGAAATCGTTAATTAGTTTTATGAAATCTTTAAACTGCCCCACCCGTTTCGATGGAATAGCCCATTTACAAAAACTAAGTTAATTTTTCCTATTTAATTATTATATATATTTGTAACTTTCTGCGAGGTTGCGTGTGACACATTTTAACAGCTTTTGTTGTAAATCACATGTTTGAATGTTAAGCCCAACTAGTACCCTTTTTCATACAAGCAAATTGGGTTTTAACATGAAAATATAAGAATCTTCTACGAGTTCTAAAGAGACGAAAGAAGTAAGGACGACTAAGTTCGGCTATTTGTGTGCTCTTATTGTATATCGCATACTACAAAGATAATTAAATGTTTCTTTGTGCATATTTTATGAATACTTTAGCCATTATTACCAAGCAGTGTAGGTAACATAATTTCAATGTAAATTTATTTGTAGGAAATTAGTTACGCGTATGTTAATATAGAACGCTTCGTGTGTTGAGTGTTGACCATTTAGCGTCCTTTCCCCAACCATTAATGTGCTTTTTGGTTATTATACTCTGCGCCGCTTGGAAAACATAGAATTTTTCCTTTATACACCTGATGGTAAATATTAAGGGGATCAAGTTCCTTGTTATCTTGTTAATAGTTTTCTCTTATAAAATCTGTTCGGAAAACACGAATAAAACTACATACATATGTAGTTTATAAGTTACCACGAATGAGCAATGAACATAGAAAAATCTTTGTATTGTTGGAGTAAGGAAAGTCAAAAACCAAAACCCTATCTGTGTGTTCATTACACAAAAAACATGTAAGTTACTAATCTTCTAAAGTATGATAAATGAAAAATTTTCATAAAAAATTGCTAAATTCGATCAGCTGTTTATGACAAACATTTTAGTTGCCACATGTTTTAAAATACCTTATGTTGTTGTTGTTGTTGTTGTTTTAGCGATAAATTAATCTGCCTAAATATCACCTCCCTTGCGCAACATTGTCATCAAGCTCTTCTAACGGGAGTCCCAGAAACTTCGCGGTTTCAACAGGGTTGGACCAAAGTGATATTGCTGTTAGCTACTCTTGAGCAGATGGTTAGTGTCATGGGGAGACACGCCGCAGGCCGGGCAGACATTTGGCATGTCAGGGTTCAGTCTAGATAGGTAAGAGTTTAACCTGTTACAGTATCCAGAATGAAGTTGGTCCCGCATGACCCTTGTCTCCCTAGGCATTTCGCGTTCCTCTTCGGCAACAGCTGGAGCTTGTGCCTGTATAACAGCATTCACTGGACGAGAGCTGACAAAGTAGTTTACCGACTCAGTGTTGATGAGTTTGAGGGCCTGTCGATGCACCTTAGGATCAAACGGCGAAAAAATATGATGCCGGATCTCATCATAGTGCTTACGGAGATGACTCCTTATTCTCCTTGTAGGCGGATTTTCGTTGAGCAGGCTCCTGTTCGGATGCTGCGGCTTATAGCAGTTGAACAGAAAATGCCTGGTCAGCATTTCACTATGCTCTTTAACGCCGAGTATTTTTGTGTCGCTATGGAGATGGTGTTCAGGAGACATAAGAAGACATCCCATGGCATTTCTAAGTGCGGTGTTTTGACAGGCCTGCAACCTCATCCAGTGTGTATCTGCTAGCCCCGGCGACCATAAAGGCGTCGCGTAGCTGAGAACCGGCTGGCCAATTGCCTTGTACGTTGCCAGTAACGTTTCTTTATATTTTCCCCAAGTGCTGCCAGCTAGTGACTTGAGGATTTTGTTGCGGCTTTCTACTTTGGTGGCGATCGAGTTGAACATGTTATCAAACGAGATCATTAGTTCTTAGTTCAAAAATTACCCTAGCCTGATATCTAATATGAACGGACTTGGTAATGTATATTTAAATACAGATTATATATTGTGTGAAAGTGGTTTTAGTTTGTAACATGTCACGTATAAACTAGGGAAATCTTGGGGAAAACTTATGGATCCGTTGCGTGTAGCATATTTGTACGCACAATTAAGTATATTATGTAATTTGTTGTGGTTTCACCCTAAACTGGATTTCCTTACTTGTTTTTCGTATCATTTTACTCCATTCAAGCGGCTAAAATTTAACCTAAATAAAGGCCTATAAATACTCGTATATAAATGCACACATGCACATTTAATACACTTGGTTGAGTATTCAATTTCAGTATTTTTGTGAAAAAGCCCAAAAGGGGAATTAGCTGAATGAGCATATTATTCTTGGACTTAATTAGAATATATTTACATTAGGTTAATTCGATCAATTAAATATACTAAGTATTTAGTGCAAAGTTATCAAGAACATGCAGATTGTCATGATGCTCGGTGGATGCGATGTTTCTTTTAGAGACATAAATAACGGTATAAAAAGTCCGATTCATACTGTATTAGGTAAAACGCTTACATATCCAGACTAAGCAGCTACATACCAAGTATATGTCACAGAGTGGAGAGTCTCTGCATCACACGTTTCACTTGTTCACATGTCCGGTAAAACAAACTCATCTAATACCGACGTATTTGGGAAATCTCTATGTTTCCGAAGCGAAGCCATAGGTGATTTCAATGTCATTTCTTAATTGGTTAGGCTGGTTTACTAGAGTTAAGTGCTGCTACCGCACTTTATGCATGACTGTGCCCAAGGTCAGCTCATTATTTTGTGTAAGTTTATTTAGATTGTTTTCAGAGAAAAAGGAACGAAAAAAAAAGAATAACATTTTGACTTTGAAAGTCTGCTTAGTAAGACTGGGTGAGACGTTTCAGACTTTTCTTTCCACAGAATTACTTTAGGGCTTATAGAACATCTCTTTGTTGTCCCGCTTGGGATATATATAGACCGATAGTAGGATAACAGTTACGCACTTAAATTTATGGATTATAGAGTCATCTATTAAGTTACCACTACATTTGTTGGGTGTTCGATTTTAGCATATAAAGTAAATGCGAACGAAAGCGACATCTAGGTGCTCTCTTGCCACTGCCGAGCTGCCATCGTTTTTGTATTATTTTAGGCTCTCATGGCGTTACCAATTTATTCATAATCCAATGTATGCGTGAGTTGCCTTTGAAACTCTACTACCTCTGATTTTGGCAGATTGTTATGATATGCATGGCGTTTAATTATCTCTAGATGCAAAATTAGTCCGATTTCCTTGAAGAAATGAATGCATGGGACATTGAGTGGTTCACTCTTGAACCTTGTTGTGTCATCGGTGTACGGGTGCACTGTCTACACTTTCAGTTAATTATCTACATCTATGCTGGCCCAATATGTTCTTCTCATCCGCTAGATCTCCCATGTCTCTTTGCTACATTCCAGATTTGCTCAAAGACAAGGGAGTTTATAAATCTAAAAATATAACTTTTCGCAGCTTAAGAACGACAGAAGTGGGCGTTTAATATGAACAAGTCTCGTATAAAAATAAGCAAATCCTTTTTTTTTATCTACGTATGCACGTTTTGACATGATTACAACAAAAATAACACACTTCCTTACCAACAACGCAAATATGTAGAGAAAACTCATAAAAATCTTAAATGTTTGCTATTTACATTGTAAATCATCCAACTAACCGGGCAACTAAACAAGTATGACAGACGCAGACAAGTAGCTAAACGCAAATATGCGTCAGTACATTAGGGTGTTTAATTTTTAGGCAATATTTTCATACCTCGATGTACTAAAACAAACTATTATAATTTTGTCCATAAAACGGGGACTTGTAAAGAGATACTTCATAGACTTATGCACCTAAAATGTTAATATTTGGTAATTGTCAACCAGGAACGGGCGTTTTCAAAAATTTGAATGACGAGTGACGAAAAAATAACAAATACAATTTTATTTATTATTCAAAAAAATGTGAGTGATGAGAGAATATTTATTGCTTATTCAAAAAACTTTGAATAAAGAATAAAATTTAAATTTTTATTCAAGCTTTTGAAAATAAAAAATAAGCACATCGAGATACAGCAAAATTATACCCATATGTGCATATAGACATAATGTGTATGTATGAAGGTGTTTTGGTTATTTCTGTATAAATTGATATTCACTGAGTTGATTTGATTCCAGTTCGGGACAATTTCCGACAAAATAATGCTTTTGGCGGGATTGCTTGGATGTTTTCGGGAGAGGTAACGGATAATTTTGGGACTTTTTAAGAGTAATTTTAGTACATTTTCAGGATTGTTTTGTGGCTTTTTCCGGGTAATTTCAATATTATTTTCCGGACTACTTTGGATTCATTTTGGGACTTTCTCGGGGTAATAGCAAAAAGTCCCGCACACATTTTTTTTGAATAATGAATAAAATTTTATTTTTTATTTAAGAAGTTTTTTATTCAAAGTGACCCAACCCTGCTGTCAACAAAGTCAGAATGGGCGTAGCACCGCCCACATAAGAGGTAACAAATTTTAGACAATAATAACGAACAATGAATCCACCGCTACCATCAAAGTAACCGAAACGGAGATGGCAACTTCAGCAAGTACGCGACTCTGGGCCACTTTAAAACTATGTAACTACCAAACATTGCCGCTATTGAAGAACTCGTTCTTAAGTGTATAGATACCTCAACAGTTTTATAACTTGACAATTATGAATCACGGTAAAGAAGACTAACTCAAGTGACTGATATATCACTACAAAGCTGTCATGCTTTTTAAAAAGTTTTACTAGTTTGGGGACATCCTTTTAATACTTTTAAAGTAATATGGCGAAATAATATTGCGATGAAATAGAATCGTATTTACCACATTTTGGGAAAAATTTAGAGATGCATCTTCTTGTGCTGATTTCACGAATTCCGACCCAATACTTTTAATGTCATAGGGCTAACAGGAATGAACCAATAATAATTACATTTGGTGCACACTTTTGCCCTTATAATGGTACTTGTTTGCTGTGAAAATGGGCAAAGTCAGTTGACGGCCACACCCACATTTTTACAGCAGAAATAAAAAATTTCGTACCAGCAAAATGTGTTCCTTACTTATTTAGCTTAAAATAGTCACCAAAAAATTAAACATACTAATGTACTATATATGTATACAAAATAGACAACAGACATAAAGACCGGCATGGTGCAGGTGCAATGGTCGACGAAGGATTGCTGCAACAGTTAGTACAAAGAAAAAAAAATATTTGTATGCATTCAAACGAAACTGTAAAGCAACTAACAATAATTGCAGCGACAACAATAGCAACAACTTTTTTATCTAAAAAAAAACTTTTCATACAAATGTGTATGCATCGGCAATGATATCCTATTTAGGGATTTTCTGCACCCTGTTCAAGGATTTAATTTTTAATTCGACATAGCAAAGTGCAGAGTAGAACAGCAGTTGCAGGCGGTGTAGGTGGTAATGGCGGCCGCTTGTGTATGTTTGTTTACACAGAGCACATATTAAAAAGTGCGGTTTACAAATCCTAACGTAGATATGTAAAAATATATACCCAGCAAACAAAGTCAAGAACTCGACAAAATAGTGAATTTCAAATCGATTCATAATTGAAAAAGAAAAAAATGAACAAAAGTTCGTTTCTTCAATCATTTCAGACCATATCTTCATTTCAGAAACAGAAGAAAGAGTGAGACGTCAAATCGATTATATTAGTCGAGGCGGTTGATCGAATAGAGTTATAGAAACTGGTTATTGGTATTCTTAGCATGAGAACTATCAAAAATTTTTACTTCGAAGTAGACTTGAGACAACTATTTCAGTTGTGGTCTATTAGTTAAGTAATGTTATGTATACCACTCCTAAATGCTTTAAATTACGCCGACCTTTCCGTTCTCTACCATGTATTTAATTTTTACTAGTCGAGTAAGGGCTAAAGAAGGACCGATCATTTGCAAGATAATAGGTATGTTCCATTGGCTGGCCGAAAAGTTTTCTCACCAAATTTTGTGCCAAACGGGCAAACAGCTCTGGAACACTAAAATGAAAAAAAAGAATTATAATTGCTTTCCGCCCGAGAGCTGAATAAAATATCCTAAATGATACTCTTGACTAAAATTTACTTTAAAAACAACCAAAATGTGTCCCTGGGAAGTACTTAGACTAAGTTCAGATTTGTTTTGACTTGAGCCCGAACCGAAATCGAATTTTTGTAACTGTACTTGCCCGAAGCCGAACTTTGGTAGTTCTCTAAACTAAAGTATAAACCGAGAATAAAGAGACGGGCGAAGAAGGAGACGGAAAGGGGCATGCAGAAGGAAAAGTAAAGAGAAGGTAAAAGCGCAACGAAATCGAAATCGAAAAGGAAAAGAAAAAATTAAAAATGAAGATGATAACTCTCTTTATTTGGAAAAAAAAGTTGAACGTCATAATATTGATGATGTTGATGAATATTATGAAGAAGAACAGCAATAGTAAAAAATTAACAACAATAACAATAATAAGTTCGAAAACAAGTAAAATAACGAAAACGATTGCAACAACCATTGCAATAGCCACCCGATTTACTTAATTGTAAACTAGCTAAAAGCATGGTTAAGGAATGTGTACTTCTTCTTCTTTAAATGGTCATCTAACCGCCTGGGCGATTTTGACCGTCCAACATAGCCCGCCAGTCGTTTCTTTGTTGCGCCAACTGGCGCCAATTGGCAACACCGCGGGATCGCAATTCGGTCTCCACTTGGTCCTTCCATCGGAGTGGTGGTCTCCCTCTTCCTCTGCTTCCATAGGTGGGTGCTGACAAGAATACCTTCTGGGCCGTAGCATCTTCTTCCATGGACAAGCCAACGTAGCCGCCGGGTTTTAATTCGCTGAACTATGTCGGCGTCTGCGTTAAGTTCATACAGCTCATCATGAAATCTTCTTCGGTACTCGCCGTCGCCTACGCGTGTAATTGGTTTCCCAATATTGAGTGGTGGACCTTATTTTCCTTATATTATTAGTAAAGATTATGGCCCCAGAGATGGAATATTTATGAGTACAAGGACTACTTTGCGATTGAAGCAAGCAACATGGTAAGGACCAGAGGGTCTAGAGCAGACCTGTTAAATTTGATTAGTAATTAGTAATCAATTAATTAGAGGGATTTATTTTAATTGTTTTTTCAAGAAAAGGAAATTATTAATTGATTACGATTAGAAAAAAAAATTACCAAAATTAAGCAAAAAAAAAGTTATTTTGATTACTTTAGATTTTTGTTGATATTTAAAAAAAATTTTTTTCGATAATTTTTGGTTTTTCTCAGTATTGTTGATGTGAATATTTATGTGCTACTACAACAATACTGAAAAAACAATCAAAAAAAGGAAAAAAAAAAAACAAAAAATAATCAAAAGTAATCAAAACATCTTTTTTTAAGTTATGATTTTTTGTTTATTTTTTTAATTAATTAGAAAATAATCATTAAAAATTGAAAGTAATTGGTAATCAATCATTAAATGGATTCTCAAAAAAATAATTAATCAAACCTGTATCATTACAATTAGTAATCATTATATAACAGGTTTGGTCTAGACCAGAGCTGCAAAAATATCGACGTTGACTTCGTTGTATGAAGCATTCGGTTTTTTGTGCCAATATCGATTTTTTCTTCTATTTATCAAAAATATCGAGTACAGACAATATCGTTACTTTTGTACTGTACTGCCGTTTTTGTGTTTTCTATGTTTTTGACTAGCTGTGCTGTGGTGATTTGAATCGTGTTGTCTCAGGTTCAACAAGCTTCAAGTATTACCCCGAAAGTGGTGTGAATTCTAAGTCGTCCCATCGGTACTTCCTATTTTCGTAAAAAACTTGGGGCCGCCAGAGCCTCGCCAGTGTACGAATACATCTATTAATACTTATATATCTTTTTTGAACTAGGTTGATTTGCCATTCAACTTTAGTTGTAAACTTCCTTTTTCCTGCCTAGGTTAACATTTTACTGCAGGGTATAATACCCTTGCGCTGTCAAACAAGCAAATATATAAAAGAAAGACTAAACGCATAGTTTGCAAAAGTAAAGTATATCCAATGGCAGTCGCAATAACAGCGAAAAAAACGAGAAACTGAAACGCTGCATAGACTGAGGCGCACTCGCAAGTTTGAAGTACGTTATCCCGAACGTGTTGATGAGCTGTAAGTGCAAATGTGATTTTTTCTCATTCACTTTTCTGTCAACTGTTCATCCCACTCCTACTCTGTGCGTTAGTCCAATTTTTTACTTTACTATTTTTCGTCTGCTATTTTTCATGAAATTTGGGATAAAGCATTGGATTTTCCGGTCTGAATGCACACACTTACTCGTATATAGATGTATACTTTATGCATCGTATATATGAGTATATTTCCACTTTACTATGACTCCGTTTTTTCTGAACTCATTGAAGGTGTAGTTGTTGTGTTAGTGGTAATGCAAATATCCCTGCAGGAAACTCAGTAAAGCTTTGGTTTTCTCAAAAGCGATGCCACAATGGAGCGGCCTTGAAGGAATTATATGGAAACTAAAGAGACGGTGACGCATTATCTAAGTTTACAACAGCGGCGCCGCAAGTGGCTGTGAGTCTAGCGGTCGTTATTTAGCGGCCGTAATATTACGGTACCGCTTTTCGAGAAATCACAGAATATTCAGAGCTTTTTGGGCAGATTCGTTATTGAATTGAAGTAGAAAAGACGGAAGGAGATCATAGCAATGCACCATGGCAAAACTTCATAAATTGGGTAACGAACTGACACCTTGCGTAGCACATTCTATAGGTCTTTTACTGTTTCTGAACCTGCAGAAATGGCTAGGCTTGAAGAGGGGTAAAATGAAGGGTTTAGATTGGAACAAATGTCTATTTCGAGAGCCTTGAAAAATTATTTTATTTGGAAGGAATATAAAATTTAGTAAACACGCTGGACTAAATGTATGAAGCTGAAAGAAGATTATGTTGAAAAATAAAATGGTTTTTGAAAACACATTTTTCTTCTTCTTTGTTTAAAAAAACAAAGAATTTGAAAACTTCAGTCCTTTGTAGTATGTAAAGGAGATCTAATGACGAGGTGTAGTAGCTTTACCCAGATATTAACCTTGTGCAACGAAAGCCTAGGTCATCTTATTAGAATAAATAATAATTCGGCATGACATAGCTCCAAGGAGATTCAGAGCGGACTTCTATTCTAATTTGTGGTGTGCTGCTTTAATTTTTTCCAAAAAAATGGCGGGACCTACATGGTTTTGCCGACTACGAATGACATTTGTCAAGGCAGGTGAATCCTTTCATTGCAGAAATACGCTCGGAAGGATGACGACCACACCTGAGAGGCGACCCGTATGTTGAAAGAACTTTTGTTCAAACATTTGGATTTTACCTGTAGCGGCAGTTGAACCTGCGATCTTCGGTGTGGTAAGCCAGCACACACCAACACACCACGGTATCAGATCGAGTTATGCGAATGAATAAAGTAAATGAATGCCCATCGACAACCGATATTGCCAGCAGCGAAATATCAGTCACCATTAAGTTGGGAGGGAGACTTGAATTCCCTTGTTGCTCAATTGCCATCAGTTACTGCTAAAAAGTGATCAACACACTTACAATTTGCCAACTGGAGCAAGGACGCATGCACTTCTAGTTCTAGTTTTATTCATTATTCTGTTGAGTACTTAATACTTAGCCTTATAACTCAGAGCCAACTTGATTGTCTTATGAAATGGGTTAAGCTGTGTGCTGGAAACAACTATATCTTACATTTCTACACACATAATATCAAATCATAAGATGTAGTTCCGACCTAATTTTCTACATAAAAATCGATGTGCTACTAAATACAAATAAACCACTTGTATGCATACATATATGTACATAAGTACTTATTGTTTTTAATTTATGTACTAAATACATATTAATATTGTATAGTGACCCCTATTTACTTAAAGAAATAATATAAATCAACCTCATTTATTGTATTGGTTTTCCTTAAGTATTTTCTTTGGAAATAGCGCTTTCTGATTATATACACATACACAAACATAAATTCAAAATATCTTGAAAGAAAAGCGGGCACATAATATATTGTCATAACCATCTTCAGTAATAATTATGTGCTTACATAAATATGTCTTTTGGCATAGAAGCTCAACCTTCAACTTCGTACAGTATTAAGCTATACATAAAATGATAGAAGTTGTTGTGAAAGCTAGTTTAAGTATGACAGAAGAAGCACAATAACTTAGCTAGCTAGTAAAGGCTTAGCAAATTAGTAGTTAGCTGGTGAAAGTGAAAAACTGCATATAGTAACATTGTGCGTATCTTAAAAAATTTAAAAAAGCGGAACAAAACCAGTAAGGAAAACGTTTCCTTCGGCCGTGACGAAGGCTTTATACCTTCATGAATACGCATCATGCTTCCTTACAATAAGTACAAACTCTGAAAAATTGGAGGTCTTACTTTAAGTTTAACGATACATAGCCCAAACCCCGTTTATTGGAAAAGTTTGTCGTATTGGGCCTTTCCGATACATTGGCCTAATCTTCATGATTTTCACTACCCACATTACATATGTAATAAATACTGTAGCTGCCAAATTTTGTGTTCCTCGCTATTAAATTGTTATAGTTATAACCCAAACCACATTTAGCGAAACAATTGATTGTATGGGAGCTACATGTTATGTGGGTCGGATCTGGCTGATTTTCACTAGAAGCATTACGTACATAATATGTACCAAACCTGCAACATTTTACGTGCTTATCTTTTCAATTGAAAGCGTAATAGCCCAAAATCCGTTTATCGGAACGTTCGATTGTATGGGAGCTATGCATTGTATTGGTTCGATCTTGTTGGTTCAGACAAGTGATTAATATATTCTAAAATGTCAGCCCTATACCAAATTTCATCGCGATATCTCTAGACCTGAAAGACTAGTTTGGGACACTTCCCTGCAAAAAATGCGATTAGTCTAGGATGCATCCGGGATGAGTTGCCATGGAGGATGCGACTAATGCCAGTTTTGATCACTTTATATGGGTTGAACTGTTCACATTTGTGTGAGGATGTCCTATGGAGAGACCAATTGTACCCATTTATACCCGAACGGGTACGAAATGACTAATTCACTTTCTACCCAACGGGTAATAATTACACCTATAAGTATGGCACAAAAACTAAAATCGGCTTACACCCCTATAATTATACTTCACAAATAAAAATTTACTTATGTATATTGAATTATAGCCAACTGTGGACTAAAGGGATTAATCGCGGATCGCTCTAGTCACACGATTTTTTCCAGGGTTATTGGTGGGTTTATATCTTCTTCTTCTCATACTTACAAACATCGGCCCAAAGTTATAATACCATTGCATGTCCATGAAAGGTATACAAATTTGAAATATTTTCTAGTATAAGAAGTTCCTAAATTTAAGTTTGAAAATCGCCTTGATTATTTTCAATTATAACCAGAGCTCCGAGTTTTTTGTTTTTTTAATATCTTAGAATGCCAGTTTTGAACTCTTTGTATGGGTTGAAGTGATTCCTTATGTTTGAGCATGTCCTATGAAGAGACTCATTGGTCTCTTTCATGCCCAATAAGGTAGTGTCGGACAGATTTCCTTTGTTCCCCTACAGGTACGGTCGGACAAGTTTACATACAACACCTAAAAGTAGGCTACAGAAATTAAAATCGACTTATGCCAACTATGCCTATAACGGAATAGTTGGAATCAATTGTAGCCCACTGTAGGCGGAAGGTATTGATCCCGGATCCCTCTCTTTAGAGATTAGTCCCACGATTTTTTGCAGGGTTGCTAACTCCACTTTTTATCAAAATTAACTTTTTGATGCAGTACAATAGAGAAGGGGATATTGGATCAACCAATGGCGGCTTCTTGTAAGCCGTTTACACCTCCCCATTCGCTTTTGGATACTTTTTCGATTTTTCGCCCAATAAAAACATCGGATTTTGATAATAAATTCTATACGCTAGATCGACGAATACGAATTTTTCTCTAGCAATTTGTGAAATTTTTTTTCGAACCGTTGGCGATTAGAGATTTCATCTCATCGGCCAACTTAGACTTGAGCTCTTTGGCAATTGGACAATATAGAAAAAAAATTATTTCGCGAAAGATGATTTTCTAGTGCTCAGGTCGATTTCGACATCCGGCTGAAAAATTATGTACGATAAAATCTGCTTCCGAGACGGGTACGAAAAAATACATTAAGAAAACCTATTTTCGCCAGTCTCGAATTCGCACGATGTCATCCTCGCTGAAAACACATACATACAATTTATTAGAAGAGGGCCCTGTCTCGGTATGAGTTTCGAAAATGCCATATTTCAATGAAGATTTAATATATTCACAACTGAAATAGGTTGTGTTTTAATTAAAAGCTCAATTAGGGGTTCTTCAAAAACGTTTGGAAATAGGGGGTCTTCTTAAAATTGAAAATTAAATTGATAAAATTTTATTTCCGGTTATCATTAAAACAGTTAAGTGGGCTAATTATTTGGCTTGAAATTTATAATAGTTATGAGGTTTTTTATAACTAGTTGGTTTTACTGAAGGATTGGGTTGGATAATCTTTGTATTCACAACTCTCGCGTTGAAGCTTAACAACAATTTGTTTCCGTACTAAACAAGCGCGCCCTAAAGCACACATACATAAGTATGCGTGTATATATATACAACTATTATTTCTATAACTATCTAAAAATATCTATAGACTTACACGTCTGTGCGTATTCAATAAATTTTGGCTCACATCCAGTGCAAGCTTGGGTTTCCTCGAAAAGCTGCTTCGCGCATTTTATGCGCAAAAGCTCAACGCAGCCAAAAAACGTCCATCCAGCCTTTCACATAATGAAAGAACATAAATCTATGATGCATTCAAAAAACCATAAAGGAAAACAATAACAATAACTGATGTGTACTACAATCAAACCAAAGCAGAGCAGCGAAATATTCAAAGAATGCTGTTTGGGTCAATTCATTCAAAGCCCATTCGTTTACAGGAATATAAACATACATATGTATATATGTATGCATATCTGTATGTATCATTTAAATGCTTATATTTTGTTAATATTTCATACATGCATACATACAAACAATGCGATAGAAAATGCTCAACGTACGAACGGACGCCTGCGTGTGGCAGCCATGGCGTATACGTACTCTAAATTTATTTTATGTAAATGGCAGTAGCACAGCATTCAAGTACATGCCTATTAGGGTGGGTTAAGGAAAATGGTTTTTAGCATAGGGCATTTGGATTTTTAAATAAATAATTGATCACAGAGTCACCATCTTGAAACAAAAAGCGGTTCTTTAACCCTCTAGTACATGAATTTTTGTTTGGTCTCGAAAGATTTGTCTAGACTATTTTCATATATCTAAACTCGAACTTGGTTTCTTGTAATAAGTAAAAAGGTTAAGTCCGCCTTTAGGCGGACCCATACCCTAGTGCTTGCATATTTATTGAAAATAAAACAGCGAAATATTCCGTATTTAAACGTTTTTAAAAATTTATTTCAAAAGTTGGTTTTGTTTATGAGTGTGGAATTCCATAAAACATTGTTTGTTGCAGACTGTGTTGAGCGTATCCTACATAATACTTCTGCCACTTCTCACCTCTTATACAGCATATAAGAATTGACCATAACGACTTCAAGTAAATAATAAAATAAGCGGTTTGTCCACTTGATTGTTTTCATTCTGATATGGTATTGTTCGATAAGTCCATCTAATAAGTCGACTCCAACCATATGTCTGTTGTACGCTTTGATAATTGCTGGACAGTTTACTTCGATTTTTTCTATTTTTTTCCTTCCCATCGTGTTGTTGTTGATGGGTATGATGGGATTTGACGACTTATAAATTTTTCTGTTCCCACATAGGTAGAAAAAAGGCGAACAGGCCTTGTATCGTACCAGAGAACACTGCTTGCTTCAACTCCAAAAACTGCTCCAACATACTCTTCATAAAATCCCCGACTTACGTTTTTCTTCTGGAGCTCAGCATCGGTACAAAATTTAATGTTTGGTATGCGGTTCGCTCTTACTGTACCCAATGCGTAAATTCCGCGGTTTTTCAGATAAATAAAATTTCAGACAAACTGAAAGAATCGTTATCAGATGGTAATTGTTCAAAAAAAATTTGAATTTCATCATCTGATAGGTTATTCTATTGTTGGATTGGAACATTTCTAACAGTGAATTGAAAATTTAAAATCGTCCAGTATGTTGAGCTTTTTTAGTAAAGAGTACGAAAATAAACACACGTATCTGTATGAGTTCGCCTCAAAGCGGGGTTAGTTTAATTTCATTTACTTATCTTTCTGCTAAAATTTTTTTCACAAAAGATTCTTAAAATATGTAAATGACACTGTTAAAATTCGTTCTATATATTTTGTTTAACTCTCGGGCACTTCAAACTATTTTTATTTAAAAAAAAACAATATATGCACCGCAAATAATTAAAATCGAGCAAATTGGACCAACCACAACTTAAAACTGGCATATGTTCAAATCAAACAACAGAATCGGCAAAATCCAAGGCAAATAAATGAAGATTGGGTTATTCTTTACAGTTCTATTCAAATTGTATATTAATTAGATGACTTTCTAAAGCCCGTCTACAGGCGGGACTATGCACTAGAGGGTTAAAGGTGTTCTAGAATCTGTAGGATGTCACCTGGAAAGACAATTTTTGGAATGATTTTTTAAATTTAATTGAAAAATCAATAAATTTAATACAGTTTATTTTACACCAGAATGACACAGAATTAAATGAAGCCCATTCAACAATTTTTGGTTGTGGTTTTTTCCTGCTTTTGAACAAAAAAATAAAATTTTCCCTAGCAATTATTATTTATTTACTTAAAAATTGAGTGGGCCACCTCAAAATGTTGAGTAAAAGAAAAATTGTTCAACGCACCCTAATACATACCAAAATATATACGTACATTTGTGTGTGTATATGTTAACCAAATCTTTGCTTAACCCATTTTACAATTTAGTAAATTTGTTTGTTTGTGCGCACACATTTTGTTGGTGCTGTATGTGTGTGAATGTATTTTTTTTGCATTATTTAGTTGGCTACCAATATTTTTCTCGCCTGTTTTCCACATCATTTCACGGGGCGCGTGACGCTTTGCGCGCTCTTGAGCCAATACACATACGTGCACATGCCTAGAAACATGTAAAAATGTGAAAATAGAATGATTTCCTACTCATAAAGGGTGCACCAAAATGATCAGATATCGTTTGTATTCACAACTAGATGCTTGTGGTTGTGCTAGGCTTTTCCAAATAAAAGCAGTATATACAGCAGTGGCCAAAAATGTGTCATACATATATAGATAGATAGACCTACAGCATGACACGTTAACATTTATTGGCACCACTGCATTTTGTGAATAGAAAATAATTCTCTGCTATAAAAAAAGATAACAAACTTTAAGTTAGACATCTAGCTATACTTTGGTGAAAATCTCATTCAATTCCATGCTGTACTTTTTGAGTTATGCGCGTACAAACATACAGACAGACCGACAAAAATTCTAAAAAAGCTTAGTTTTCTTTTCATTACTTTAATAAAAATTACTGAAGTAATGTTTGTTCTATTTTCCGGTACGCAATGTGTACAAAATGTGCTCCATTGCTCGGTTAGGTCACTAGGTCTGATAGTGCTCTAAGGACGTAGATGTACAAGCGAAATGCAGAATCTAAAAGCGGTCTGCTAAATGAGCATTTTCAAGATCGCTAACTTTTATTTTCATCCGGATATACTCATACCTTCTTCGCTGAATAGCGACATGTGCTTATCTTGTCTCCTGCTAGTGACTTTTGCAGATTCCTGTGTGGCTTGGTATCATGCAAGATGTTGGAACAAGGAGGTCTGTCAAGTCTTTGAGAGTAAAGTAAGATTTAATAAATTTTATGATGTGGTATATGAGATTTATGCAGGGAATTCAAGTTGTCTAGGTCATGAAGGGATATCTGAAAGTGCAAAAGATGAGCGAGTCCCAAAGTGCTGTCAACCTAAAGTGGGGAATCTAAAGGAGTCATATCCATCGCGGCAACTCATTACGAGTCGATTTGGCTTAGCTTAAACTTGGTTGATCTTTTTGTGCAGGAGTTCCATACTATTGGTGGGTCGTTGTCATCCTATTGGGAGATGTAACGTCAACGATATTTGCTAATTAAGGACTTACGAGACCTTCGTTTTCATTCTGACTTTAAAATCACTAGACGAAGTCCGGTTTTAATAATTGTATCTACACAACCAGTTGAGATATAGAACTCAATCCAATTGCTTATCGCAGCACGTTCTGGTCGATAACTCTCAAACCGGCTCAATTATTGAAATATTGGATATCTTAAATTTTGCGTTCTAGTTGTGCATCGGTGAAAGTTTCATTCAATTCCATTCAGCAGTTTTTGAGTGATGCGCCGAAATATACCTACATTGGCTCCATATTGATCCCTCCTCTCAATTTTTCTTGAATATCTGCATGTTAGCATCGACCTATTTAAATTTAATTATAAGTAGAGGTAAGGCTGGGACTCTAAGCGCATATAGAAGAATCCCTTTCACATGTACGGCTGGTCCACTGATATGGCGTCTTTCAGATCCCACTTTCAATCTCTAAGTCTGGCAGGCATCATAAAACTAAACTTATTTTCCAGCACTCTATATTTTTAGTTAGACGTGTTTGCCTAATTGCCTGCATCTGTCCTTCTGCATGGAACTCTTCGTAGCTATTCTAACATTTTATGTTTCCGTTCGTATATAGAAATAGTTGCATGTGTGTTTGGAAAAAAATGTAAGTCAATAGTGGCCCCGTGGCATAATAACATAGCACAAAGGTTTGAGGGCTATAATGAACACATTAGTCGCCTGCATAACAAAAATGCAATGTACAAATATACTTTCACATACAAACTCGTATATTTAGATAGTTATATTTAAAGCAGATACAGCAAACTGCTTTTGATTTCTTGTTCATACAACAAATTTTCATTGTTCATTTATTTAAATTTGGAAAAAATAGGTAAAAAACTAAAAAATCTTTTTCAAAAGTAAGGATATCTAAATTCATGTGAAACAGAACATTAAATAGTTGGTAATGATCTGTCATGGCATCACACTTTATGTAGGTTTATCTCAATAATATTGGATGACGTTGTCGAGGGTATTAGTACTCCGAAAAGCTCTACTCAGTCTGATCTGAAAGGTCTTAGGTTAGGTTAAGAGAGCGCGCATGGGATATCCCAAATTTCCACTGGGAGACACTTATGCCCATTGCGAATGCTCTCATTGCGTGCCGGGTGAGGGTACATTCGTCCAACCAAGTATTACTCACTTTAACCATTTTAAACCATTTACTCTCCCATATGAACTTGAGAAAGAGCAAAAGATCCACTTCCCTCACATCTGCCAGATTGTCGGAAAAGCGTAACACAGAAATCTGAGACGCCCTGATTGTAGTCCTGGCCATCTACAAAGAAAGTGATGGATCGGCTTCTCTTTCTCCTTATCCTGACAGCTACTACATAGGAAGCTTGTTGGCATACGCCATCGCCGAAGCATTGGTGCGATGGCACATTGTCCTGTGATGACACCCGTCAATTTTTAGAAGAAAGCTAGTTATTTTTCTGTCTAAATATGGTCATATGGACCTTGAAACTTCGTAGTCATCCCGGTTGGTCCATAGTAAATTCATTGTTTTAAAAGAATGCTCAACGATTTTCCTTAGCAGATTTACCAATAGCGGTCGCTAGGTGTTGTCTGCCTTCCTGGCCATCGCATCGGCTATTTCATATCCATCGATACCGTTGTGTCCGGGGACCCAGCAGAGCGAAATGTTGAGATGATCCAGAGCGTTCAGTAGTTGGCTGGCTTCCAAATGTTAGATTCCCTCAGTCTTCTCGTCAAGAATTATGCCAAGATATTTCACTTCAGAGGAGAGATTTATCGTCGTAGCGTTCAGTCTGTGCAAATTAAGAGGGGAGCTTTTTGTTCGTCTAGTAAACAGGATGAGTTCCATTTGTGCCGGGTTTACCCCCAGCCTGTTTTTTCCTGTCTCCATTAGTTTACGAATCGTTGACAGGAATTTACCGGTTATCAGTATTATCAAGTCATTGGCGTATGCGCCTACCCTCGTTCTTTCTGCCCAAACGGTTTCCAAGACTTCATTAACCACCATTATCCGAAGAATGGGTGACAGCACTCCTCGCTGCGGAGTGCCCCTGGTAGTCATTAGCCTTACTGAGCCCGTGCCTACAGTTGCGCTCTGGAAAGATGTGAACACACTAAAACTCTGGTGCCGTTATTCGTAACTATTCCTTAATATTTAGAAGTATTTTTGCTTTACATTTTCAAAAACCCTCAACGTGTTACAAACGGCGTATACTATCCCTGGTACTAGCCTTGAGTCCCTTGCCCAGATTAAAGATCTAGGTGTTATCTTGGACCGGCCGTTCTCTTTCAATAATCATATGAATTTCCAATTCGTATTATGCTTTAGGTTTCTGGAGGCGCTATAGCACTAACCTACTACTGCGAAATTATACATGCCTATAGTTTTTCAGCGCCAAGACAAAAATCTTCTAACTCTTTGCCTGATGACAGCAGATACTTCGTTTTATACAATTTGGAGGAAGCAGAAGCTAACCAGAGACTTTTTAGATCGCTGATGTGAATGTTGTTATCAGTTGTGAAAAACAATTTAGTTCGACTAACAAAATCTCACACATTTTTCTTTAAGCGGGACTTGATAATTATTGTTGGAGTTGTAATCGCAAATACACTTTCCGCATGTTTGAGAAATTTTAAGATCAGTGCTTTGCAGGAATAAATCTTCATTTCGCGGATTTTATTCGCTCCATATTCTAAGCCACCTAAGTAGCTGGGAGGTTGAATGTTTCTAACCGAAACTTATTGAATCACACTCAGCTTAGTCGAAATCGACAACCCTAGTTCAACCCTACTCGCACCACATTAAGTGTTCTACCCATAAATGCAACTTTGTAGCTTAACCTTTGTCGCACTGCTCGCCTCCCGCAACAATCTCGATCGATTAGCAGATTGTCATGAGTAAATATGTCTCTTTTTGTTTTTATACTCAGCTGAGAATGGGGCACAGAGTATATTATTTTTATGCGCCTAAAGGTGGGTCGTAACGGCATAAACGAATCGGGACCAATAGAGATGTATATCAAATAGAGATGTATATCAAATTGAATTTATCAAGTCATATTTGTCCATCAATTCCTTCGATCGGTCATCCGTTTTTAAACTTGAAATAACTTGAACACATTTTGGGCTATAATATTGAAATAATAATAATCATCTGCCATCGGTACTAAAAAAGGGAGAAATGATAGCCACGCCCAAATTTTATGCAAAATATTTTTAAGAAAATCAAAGACGAGTATAAAATAGCATATGTCGTCGAATAGCTTTATAAGAAATCAATTTTTTTTTTTTCAAAGATTCGTTGTAAGATTAAATGCAACAAAATATAAATATTTAAAAATGGGTGTGGGACGTATCTTTTTTAACCAAGCCTATTTTAACGTTTTGGTACTTTAAGTCGAAGAATAGTCGACGTTTGGAAGCAATGTACAAAATCGATTAAAAACCACGCCCTCTTTTTGTAATAGTGTCAAGAACTTGTCTTAGTAAATTTGGAAAAGCGCTCTGTTTGAACCGAAAAGAAATGTTGAAAAAACTGAAAGTGGGCGTGGCACAGCTTATGTTTCAACTCGCAATTCGTATTTTTCCCTGATTATTGAAATTTTTCGGAAGCGTTTTCAGTAAATCGGATGATAACACCACCCACATTCCATCTAAAGTTATAGTAACGAGAATCTGAAATCAAAATGAACTCAATGAGAGTAGGCACCAAAGTTTTTATACAGGCATGGCTTCAACTTTGTTACTACAGCTCACAGCTAAGTATAGAAAATTTGATCACACATGAATTTAAGACTCCCTTGACCAGTTTTGTTTTTGTTTTTGTTTTTCCCTATTTTCTAATTTCGTATACAATACTTGTTTTGTATTGTGTTTCAAGTGCAATCAGATGGCCGTTTATATCCGTCTATTGTACATATAAATATTAGATATAGTAAGTATGTGCTTATGTAATCGACACAGTCATGAATGTACATATATATGTAAATTTTGTATAAATATATATATGCCAATAAGTACTTAAATATGTACTCAGGCTATATCTACAACAGCTGCTGTTGCTGCCGCCACTGCTAAAGATGATGATTTTACTTAGACAAGTGTTTGTTGGTGCTGTCAGGTTTGGCGTCGATGATGATGATGCATTCAGTCGGTTGGCGTTTATTGAATCAAAAGATGATTCAGTTTATTTATTTATGCCATTGACGCCGCACAGTGTGCCATTTTGCGGTATTGAGGAGAGAAGCGAATACTTTCAGTTTCTCATTCTTAGTAAATTTGTAAAAATGATAGTGAATTATATTTACGAAGTAATGAGGCAAAACATTTTAAAGTAGGTATTATACTTTTTATATTTGACAAACGGTGTTTTGAATCTACTTTTACATTAACGGTGCTTTCAAGGTAATACTTGGTTTTCGTTTTAGCTGTGATTGTGTGCCATCCTACAAATATTGACCGTTTTTTATTCGTCATATCGATGCTGGATACAATTGCTTTTACTTTCCCAAAAGAATTTAGAATTAAAAGCTATAAAAATATAGGCAAGCAGAAAAACTATAAGCGCTCAAGTTTTCGTTGCTAGCGCGCAAGAGAATTTAAATTAAAAAAAAAATTTCTTTTGTTATTTTATTCATAAGTCGCTTAGTGCTTACGAGAAAAACCCCAAATTATTTCATTAAAAATCAAAATCTGCCAAAGGGTCTCTACCAAAAACCTAACTAACTAACTTTAACCTTGCTAATCAAATCGTAAAGCACCCGTCCGACGATTTTTGTTTCAACGTAAAGGTTTTCGTACAAAGCCAAAGAATCACACCCTTTAATAAATTCCGAGCTAAAAAGCCTTCCCATTCAAACTTGGTTAACGTACACCATGTTTTATGAAAGAACCAAATGTAATTATTCCATATAGGATGCCTGGTGTAGTATTTGACTTCGCCACGCACCTAAATAAAAACATTATATGCACCAGCAAGAATAAAATGTGTTCTATTTTCCAAGATAGACCTCGATAGGGATCGCTTATCGCAGCACTCATTAGCTGCTTTCGCATGATACACATATTTTACTACCACATTTTCGATCACCCAGGTCCACATATTGCGTAATAATCAATATCTTAAACTTTAATTTAGACATATAGTAATGCAACGGTGAAAGTTCCACTCAATTCCATTCAGCATTTATTGCGTGATGCACGACCAAACATACAGATAGACAAAGAAAAATTCTAAAAACTGTTGATTTGGACTCTATTGGCGTAGTAAAGGTCCCTCCTGTACACTTTTTTTTAAATATCTGCAATGCACAGGTATCCACATGTTACAATTTTATCATATGTCTCTATAAAGATTACCTCTCCAAAACATCAAAATCGGCCACTGTGCGCCTTCATTATATTCGCTTACGCTCCGCCTTGCCTCATCCTCGCAAATTTATCTTAACCCTACTTTGCTTTGAATGATTTAATTGGCAATGACTGTGTGTGTGCGAATATTAGATACATTCAAGTGCTTAATCGCTTTTTTCGATGTGATTTGAGTACCACTCATAGATACCCCCTTACCGTTCCTTCCAAAAGTGCGGCTATCAAGTTTTTGTAAGTGTGCCACTGATGACGCTACAACCACATTCCTTTTACATTGCCAATCTACAGATGAGTATTTCATAGTTCAGTAGGCAAATGTAAAAGAGCGCAATGAGTTTTTGATTTTGTATGGCAGATACACTGAACGAGTGGACAAGACAATTTAAAAGTTGTTAAAAGAGCAGACAAAAATTGAATTTGAAAAACAAAAGTTGCAATGTGCCGAAGAGTAGATATTGTTCGATTGGTTAGTGTGGCTTGTTTGACTGCGTTTTTGTTTAAATATTCTTTTATTAACTTCACCGTTATCTTTTCAATTAATCTTCACTCAATTGTTAACTTGCTTTGTTTTTGTCTCTTTTTAACTTTCCATTTCAGCTCCTTAGTAATAAAATACACATAACACATTAAAAGTGAAACGGTATGGTGAAAATGGAATCCACAGAAGAGCAGGATCGAAAGTTAGTATTGGAGTTTTGTCATTTGCTCGAGAAATCTAAGCAATTGTTCAATGGCCTAAGGTGAGTGAAATTTTATTTTAATTTATTTTAGAATAGATCGTTTTTAAAAAAATATTTTCTCTTTACTTCCTTAGAGACCTGCCGCAATATGGTCACAGACAGTGGCAAGCATACTTCGGTCGCACATTTGATGTGTATACGAAATTATGGAAATTCCAACAACAACATCGCATGGTATTGGATTCAAAATATGGACTGAAACGATGGCAAATCGGTGAAATTGCTAGCAAAATTGGACAGCTTTATTATCATTACTAGTAAGTACCCAAGTTATCTATGAGGCATACAGAGATTTTCTGTGAAATTATCAGTACTTTGGGCTCTTGGGTCAGCAACGATAACATCGAGCCTGGTTGGCCAATGCAGAGAGTGTACCCTGGACATGGTAGCTTGACATATCCTTCTAACAAAGCGCGCCACATGACTCTATCCTTTGCCAGTTGACGCCTATTAGAAACGCCAAGGGACCGCAGATTGTTCTCCACTTGGTTTGTCCAACGGAGTTGGGGCCTCCTCTTCCTCTGCTTCCATAGGTGGGTTCCGACAAGAATACCTTCTGGGCCGTAGGATCTTCTTCCATTCGCATTACAAGGCTAAGCCAACGTAGCAGCCGGATTTTAATTCGTTGGGCAATGTCGATGTGCGAAATGGAGTAGTGAGCTAATAATAGGTGAGAGCATTTGTGGTTCTATAGAGTGTGTAAGAGACTATGTCCCTCCTACAAGGACGCGCTTGTAACAATTGCAACCCTCTAGGGAAAAGGAGCCGGAGCAGCATGCAAATTCTAGAAAAATCCCACTTCGAAACTTTCTCAAACTTCAAGGCTGATAAGCACGGGGAGCTGCTCACAATTTTAAATTCAAGGTAATGGGTTGGGAAATCCATCTATGGCTCTGAGCATGTTTAGTTTTCTTTATCTAATTCAGGAGTTGTGGCATCAAAACAGCGCATAAGCTGCTGATACGCCACACTAGCCAACCAATTAACCATGGCTGGCACCCTTCAAAATCAGATGAGGTGATAGAATCATAGAGAAATATTATCTGGAAGACTTATGGTCGTTTGCGTTAAGACCATGCAGTTTGAAACCTTTTTTGAGGACAAAACTCTCTAAGAGAGTTCGCTACCACCTTCAAGGAGACAACTATGTTTGACAAAGTAGTTCTAAAACCCAATTACGGGGTTCACGGAGTTCTTATGTCTATCGGCTTCTGTACTTGGAGTTAAAGATAAAAACTTGCAGACGTTCTGGGTGAGGGAAAGCTGAACGACGAACCCTTACTGAAAGTGCTTGAGATAGGCATTCTCTCACCCCCTTTAAGCCCATTAAACACACGTCTGACCGTACTGTAAGCCGAAAACCTTCTGTCAAACCGATTAATATCCGGTCCGGCCATCAAAAACCATACCTCAATATCTCTAGACTTTCATTGATTAGTTTGCCGGTATTAGTGGACGCATGCAGAAGATAAACTTACAGAGTGGCCTCAAAAACTTTCAAAAATGGCATCCAATCCTTCGGATGGACTTTAGTATGATTTATTAATACAGGGATTTGCAGAAATATTTCTTGAGTGGTTGCGTACGATATCTTCTCTTCTCGATATATTTTATTAAATAAACCCAATGATATTTTATTTTAATTTAAAATAACTTAAAAAAATACGAATTAAATAAAAACTTTCATTATCATTCTCATTTTTAGCTTAAGAACCAGCGAAACGAACTACCTGAATGAAGCTTATCAATTTTATGCAGCTATTAGAGGTAGAGCTTATTATTCGCGTGCGATCAAAGAGGATCGGCCAGATTTAATGGTGAAAAAATTGCGTTATTATGCGCGTTTTATTGTTGTTTGTTTGCTGTTGAAGAAAATGAAGCTGGTGCGTGAGTTAGTGACGGAGTTGGAGAAACAAATACAGGAATACACAACAACGTAATGATTATACAAATTATACTCTATCCTATTAAATTCTTATATATTTTTAAAAGCTAAATTCAGTGGAAATTGAGAGAAGCTATAATAAGTGTGTTCACCAAGTTGAGGAGCCGGGTACTCAGTCAAGATAGCATGTTACAACATATTTAGTATTAGGAAGAACGGCAAATAAAAGTTAGACAAAGGAAGGTGAAATGCGAAAGATATAAAGGGGTTAGGACAGGACGGGAGTAAAGAGTAAGAGAAATCAAGTGAATGACAAGGGAGCGAAAGGGTTTGATCAGAGCGAGAAATGAAGCGAATTTTATAGAATCGCGATTAGAGGGAGCAGGAGGAATTGATGTTGATAAAAGATAGAGAGGGGAAATAGTCTATTAATGCAGAGATTTATTCAATGACATTGTGAAGATAAGGAATATGGGAAAAGAGGTAGGGGCTGTGGTAATGAAAATATCTATAAAACAGAGCATCAGAAGTCCTCCTTATAAAGGATATACCTCGGAATGGACAAAAACAGCTAGAATTATGCAAACATCTTGTCTCTGCTATGTTAGCTTAGTGGGTGCGGCGGTGGATCAAAGTTGGATTGAAGAATTGGTAAGGATACAACACAAAGGAAACCGGTGACGGGACATCGTACCGTTTTCCAGAGAGAGGGCAATTTGAGGCCTGTGTAGCTTTACATAATATGTTATCACAACTAATCATAATTCCAATTTGTTTGTAAACTGAAATAAAATATTTTTGTTAGAACTCTCTTACAAGATTAGGCCCTTAGGCCCAGTGCGAAATGGCTGAAAAACGTAAATTTTGTATTATTTCAAACAATTTAGATCAGGGACTGAAAATAATTGTTGGCCTTTGTACTATTTTGGGAATTTTTAAGCATTATCATAAGAAATATTTTTTTTATTCACCATAACTAATATAAATGAAAAATATTTTTTTTGGTTACGAATAACAATTATCAAGTTTTTTTTCGGTCATTTTATCAATATCAGATATATTATATTCCGAATTTTTTATGCAAATTACTTTTTAATTTATGTGAGTATATAATGTGCTCTACAGACTAACTTATAAAGAGTTGATATAAAAAATCCTGTCCATCTAGTCACAAATTAACAAAAAAAATCATGATAAGAGTAGAGTAAATTTTTGTTAAGATTTAGTACCAAATGTCAGCAAAATAGCGTTGTGAATTTGCTTTTAACAATGTTAAAACCACTCTACTAATAACACCGCGTTACACACATTCTGTCCTATGAACCAAATATACTTTTTCGAAAAGGGGAGAAAAAATAAAAATACACGTGTATCGGCGATTTTCATGTACATTTGGAGTCCCTTCAAGTTATGCCGAAAAAAGTGGAAAAAAAATTTAAAAAAAAAGTATAAATCAGGAAAATTTGAGAATTGATAATTGTCGTGATACTGACATTTTCAAGAGTCTGCCTGCAAAAATTCAGCCCGATTGGATCACGGAAAAAGGGTTAAAAATCGATCCAAAGTCTTTCACACAGGCGGACAGACGGACACTACGAGCTTTATACTTTATAAATAAAAAAAAAATTCTGACGTGTACATGAAAATTGCCGATACACGTGTGTTTTAATTTTTTCTCCCCTTTCCGAAAAAGTATATTTGGTTCATAGGACCGAACTAAAACTCGTTTTTGTAACACAGTATAATATTCAACATAGTAAAATTGTGTGAGCATTTATCAGCTGTCAAAACCCTTGATTTCCAGGCTACCCTGTTACCCGCTATTAAAACCTGTATATAAAAAAGGCCTCACTTTTAACTTTTTTCTATTTTCAGTTACGAACCAGAGGATCACTTAGAATGGTCCTTAGTTTTAGAAGAAATAAAAGGTTTTATAAAAGCTGAAGCTGCCGTGGCTGTACTTCATGCGGATTCCAATCCCATCATACTATCACACAGGTGAGATAAAACGCAAAATGATACACGGACGCCGTGAAAACGCCGTCGCCGTCGCCCGTGCTTTCTGTGGGAGGAAATAGAATTTTATTAATTTAACCTAACAATTAACTTAACTAAATAACTAATACCAAAAAAAAAAAATGAATTTGTTACAAATTTATTTTGGGAGGTACTCTGGTTATTTATTTATTTCAAATTTTCTTTTCATTTAATTAAACAAATTTATTTTCAATAAGAAGTTAAGTTAATATTATTATACTACGGTTATTAATAAAAAAATTTTATTTTCGAGTTATTATAATATATATACAATATACTATACATAGGTTATTGTGCTTATCACAGAAGACTTGAAACATCCAAAACAATCATATAACAACATCAAAGTCATCAGTGCCATACATTATATTCATCAGTTGACACTTTCATATAAGCAGTTAATCAATCATATATGCATTACTCAACTCTGAACAAATCATGCTATATTTTTGCGAGAATTTTTTTTTAAATTTTTTGCTTGATACGTTGTCAAACACAAAAAAATTTATATCTTTTCCTTTGTAGATTTTTATAAGTTTTTCTTGTTATTAAATTTTCTTTGCTGATGACATTGCTGTTGTTATTATAAGTTAATGCCATCCGTCATCGAACAACGCGTCACTTTGCACTTACTCACTTTCACATATCAATCAACCATCAATTGTTCAATCACCGCAATCACAAACTCAAATCACAAAAATCACTATCCAGCAATTCGTTAACTTTTGAGTGAAGTTTCCATATGCAAAGAGTTACGCATAGTGAGTACACCTATCCACACCACCATATTCACTATATTCACCACCACCACCAAACGATCTCCTTTCCCTGTTAATCACCTTCACACCACTCACATCCACTTGCGCACATACCATTTATAGCATCGCATTCTCAATTCTTCTGTGAAAGCACGGGCCCACACCGCCATCTTTTTAGAATAGCTTGACTTCACCAACTGATATTCAGTGGTTCCGGTTCTAGGTTATCACCGTTAACGACGCCACCATGTGAACGTTCGCCGCATATGACGTTGAGCCTGCAAGAGATATTGATTGTGGGTTCGGCGTGTGAACAGGCGAAGTTCTCGGAGTTAACAATGGACATGTTTAGGTAAGTTTGCAATTGAATTTGAATAATTTTTTTTTTTGTTTTGATAATTTTAGTGCATCTTATAATTATCTATTATTCTTTTCAGAATGTTACAAACACTCGAACGCGAACCGACGGAATCAACGCATCCGATGAGCATAACACATGGCATGCATGGGCACGATGCCAGCCCGGCTGCCAGTCGTATACCACCATATGGTGTTCCAGGTTCTAAGGGTTACTTAGAAAATGGCCGTCATTATCGAGACAATCCTCATAAATATTTATTATACAAGCCTTCTATTAGTCAACTTCTGGTGTTCTTAGCTAGTGGATTTAAAGAATTGCCTCCAGGAGGCGCATTACTCTTATATATGTCAGCTGATGGTTGTTTCTCGACTACAAAGCGTCCAGAAGATTGTAAGTGATATTTTTTTTATTTTTAAAGTAGAATAAGGAATCACTTGTATATGATTTCAGCATGGTGTGAGCCACCTATACCTCGGCTTATGCGTAAAAGTAGATCTTTATTGTTGTCGTGACCCTTATTAGGTCACAGCATGAGCAGATCAATCTTATCTAAACTCTCCCGATTGAGTCTTCCACACTCTATGAATTTTTGTTAGCCAAATTAGAATGAAACTACCTCGAGTTCTTGACTGGGCAAGCCGACCATCTTCCATGGGGAATGGGTCTGGTGGAACATATAATTTCTAATTATGGTCACTCCAGCTGAGTGCTAGCTTTTTCACTCTTATACGCGCTACGGGAAGATGGAATATAATCTGGTATAGCAGCCTGGTGAACTCATTTACAGATGTGTCAAAGCTGAATGGGAGGGTAATTACTGCAGGCGGAGGTCTCTTCTATCAAGAAAACAGTACATCGCCTAGTCAGGCGGAAATTAAAACGCCTCAGTCATCGTAAGGTGTGATTGTGCCTCGGCGAAACTGCTAGGATTCAATGAGGCTTATCTTTATATCCTTGCGGTTCACTTGAACATATTGTGTATTACCACTTCGAGCTTAGCTCTTCTGGATTTTCAAATGAAAATCCGGAAATATCTCTACTGGATGTATTCGACTCTAAATGTGTTCGGGCTGCTTTAAAACCCCTATGTTAAGCCATTCGCAGAAAGTAATTTTAGGCTAAATTGGGTTAACTTCTCGGTGGTTTGAGTCCGTTCAGAGCAAGCATATACTCGAAGCAGAAAGTGCTAAGGCGAGTATTTTCTTCCAGATCACCACCAAATTAAACAAGTAAGGAAAGGGCTGTCTTTGATTGTGCCGAAGACTTTATACCTTCCATGAATACGCATCACGGTTTTAAGTGTCCGATCCTTACTCACAACTAGTACAAACTCTGCAAAACTGTTAGTTAAGATACATAGCCCAAACCCCATTTATCGGACAAATCTATTGTATGGGAGCTATATGTTGTATTGGTGCGATCATGCCAATTCTGACAAATGATGAATGCTTTACAAAATGGCTGCCTCTTACCAAATTTCATCGAGATATCTCTAAAACTGAGGGACTAGTTTGCGTTCAAACAGACAGACGAATAGACGGATGGACAGACGGACATGGCTGAATCAACTTAGCTCATCGCCCTGATCATTTCGGTATACTTACTTGTGGGTCTATCTCTTCTTCTCATACTTACAAACATCGGACCAAAGTTATAATACCATTTCGAGCAGTTGTAGTGTTCAATGCAATGGTAAAGTTCGTCTAATGCCCTTCCAGTACTTATTTTAAGTCACTGTAACTGATATATAGGGATCACTTCTAATTTTATTATTTTCCCTTACCATTTAATCACAATTTCCACTTCACTTTCTTTGCAGATGGTTACGAATTGGGTGGTCTTGCCACGAGCGTCAAACGTGATGGCGTCGAGGGTGGTGGCATTGCATGTCGAGGGAAATCCTACAAGGAGAATCATTGTTTATATCCCGGCGACTTGCATCCTTTTACACGAAGGCCATTATTCATTATTATCGATTCAGATAATTCATTTGTCTTTCAACACATTCCACGGTACTTTGGTCAACCTTTAGTTATATTGATGTCACCACAAGATGTACCACCCGCATTCCAAAGTAACTATATATTTGCGATTATAATATTACCAAACGAATGCTAAAACGATGTATTCTTTTTTCCCCATTACAGCCGACGTGCAACATCATGGATCTTTATTCACCTTGTTCCTGCATTCCCCGCTTACGGCATTGTGCTATATTTGCAATGTCGGTGATGTGCCCATACATCATTGGGAGCGTTGCCAATCGCATGTAGATCGTTTTATAACAGAGGCTTCAAGACTTGTGACGCGCTGTCGCATCGACGAAATTGAGCAGGGTATAGGATTTATAGGTATGTATGAAAAGAAGGCATCAATGATGTTTTCGCTAAATAAAATATGTTGAAGAGTCGCTATGAGATAACAGTCTTGAGTGCGGTTTAGTAGCAGGCTTGGAACTTAAGTGATCTGCTTAAGAAATTGTGGTAACTAATTCCGTTGGAAAAGGGTTCTTTGATAAGTTGGAATTAAACCTTTACTATTGTATATAGAGCATCAAGAAAAAAGTAATCATTCTTTGTTCATGAGAGGTGTAAAAACAGTTGACCGAGGCTGACATATTTTTTGACGTCTTTACATTAGATATCGCACTTGTCTTGGTACACAATAATCCACAACTTGATCTCTTATATGTTCACAACAAAGAAAGGTTCTGTCACTTGATCAGCTGATTTAATTTTTTTAAGTACGCTATGCGTACCGATTGTCAATTTGAATTGCTCTTATTGGCTGCATTCATAATAGGTGTGTATATGCAAAAGTCCAAAATTAATAATACAGCAACGAAATTTCCAAGAATTTTCAATTATTGACTCTCAATGAGAAATGAGTGCAAAGATTCACGCGAACGCAAAATTTGCAGAAGGTGTCAAGCGTTAGAGTCCAATGATTGCCGTGTTTGCATGACCGATAAAAACGAACCCGTCAAAGTTGCCATTTTATTTTGAGCTTGCAATCATCCGAGAATAAAAATATCTTTTGCATTTTTAAGTGATATGTTTTAACTAAATTATGCACAAAAATTGAAAGCAAATACTTAACTAAATTATTTTGTTAACAAAACGCAACCATTTGTCAGAATCAGATGATTTAGTTTTTGCAAATTCTTGTAATTTTGCGCTCTTAATTTCCGTAACCTGGCAAGTTTTTTTTGACATAATCTCAGTTCGGCAAGCACACAATTTTTGATAATTTGATAAAATTTTTACTGAATAAAGTTCGGCGACACAAAACATTTGCAAGGAGAGAGAGCAAATGTTGACATTTCATTGGGAGAGGCAGTTGCAAGGTTCTGCTAGGGAAATTTTACTAAGTAAAGCTTGCAAAAGAAAAACAGCTGATCGTGGCATAGCAAAAGAACAACAAAAACTTCAAACTTTGAATTATTGACTACTGAAAACAGTAACAGCTGTTGTGCTTAAAAAAATAAATAAATCTATTGCGCGATATACAACAGGTATATCATCATAAGCCTACTAAGAGATTTTTACGCCAAGCTTCTCTTCCAATTTGTGGTGTGCCGATTTGAATTTTCCCTACAAATTTGTGGGAACTACAGTTTTTTGCCGACTCCGAACGGCATCTTCAAAGGAGATGCATTTTTGCTGAGAAGCCTTCCATAGTAGAAAGATACTCGGAGAGTTTGCCAAACCACTGCCGAGGGGCGACCCCGTTTTGAAAAAACTTATTCAAACCACTTTTGATGTTACCTGTACCAGGGCTCGAACCTTGGACCTTCGGTGTGGTAGGCCGGCAACCCTACCTGTTGTGCTTGCAAGTTTTTACCAATTCGTGTTCGATGGAAACTTTTTACTTTTTGCGTTTCGAGAAAGTTTTACGTCAATCTATCTTCACTGTCAGTTCTTTGCAAGTTTTGTCGCCGAACACACCTATGTATTTTAAAAGCGATTTAGACAAAAATCATGATAGTAACAATGTTTTTCATCGTGAACGGTCCTAATGCTCGTATGTTGACTTCGACAACCTTGACGATGATCGCAAAAACTAAATACAAATAATATATGTATATTGTATGTATTTATTGAAAACAATTTTTTTCTATCAAAACTTTTAGATTCATCATACGTACAATTTTTCGGTGATGACTTTTTGCGTACATTAATACTACGTTTCGTCTTCTGTGATGTTGTACTAAGATTACATCGTGGCTTTCGTGGTAGCCATATGAGGCCACGATGCGAACCACCATTGCCATCCCATGAGTTACTCGAACATCCATCATTGTCGCATATTATATTCCAATTAGCGTCGGCGCTCGATGTGCGCGGTCATTTTTCCGATGGACCCGAATGCGACTGATGATTTTTTACTATTAGTGTGATTAACTGTAAAAATGTTTATTATTATTTAAATTTACTTGTAAAACAAATTAAAGTAGTAATTAGAAGTATAGCAATAGTAAAAAGAATAAAAAGGAAGGCAAAGAAGCGTAATTGTAATATTAATAGAAATGAATATAAATTTGAAATTGAAAATAAAAGAAATAAATTAATTTATTACGAAAAATATATTGTAATTTTCTATTTTATATGTATAGATATTTATATTTATTTATTTTTTCAAGCATTGGTTCTATAGCTAACATTTTTACATACCTGCTTAATTAGGGTACATATACAGTGGCGTGTAGAAAAATAGCAACAAAATGTAAAATGGTAACATATGATGACTACTGAATTGTTTGTAATAATTTACCTTAAAAATATAGGGCGATCTATAACAGAAAAATTATATATATTTCCATTAAACTGTACAACTTTTTTTAAATAAACTTGACAATTATTTATATTTGTATTTAATTGCTGCAGATATAAGTTTCTGTTAAAGATCGAACTATGTTTTAGATGAAACTTATGATTTACAAATAAATAACTATAATTTGCAAAAGCAGTCATTTTAAATTGTGTTGCTATTTTTTGCACACAGCTGTATTTATTTGAAAAAATATGACAAAAAGCAAAATAGAAATATGATGCAACTAAAACAATATACATAAATAATTGCCGCATTTCTAAATAAAATAATTATTTTTTCTTGTACATCCCTTCTTTGCTCTTAATTATGGTAAATTGTAGATATATATGTAAACATACCTTCTTTGATAATTATAATAGCTTAAACATTTTACCACCATATAAATACAAGAAAACATATATTGCCGGGCTTCAATTGCTGCAAAAGATTAATGGTCTCGAAAACATTCACATACATACTCGTACGTACAATTATGTAAAATAATGTATAGCTAATCAAAGGTCGTTTGCAATATAAAAATACTGAAAACAAACAAAATCGAAGAAAGGTATACGCTACAGCTGTGTTAAGATGACTTACGCTTTTGAAATTTTCAAGCTGCAATTTACACATGGAATACAAGTTTGCCAAATCTGTAAAATTTGGTGTTGATTTTGTTTGCAAACATTTTAATGAAAATCGATTGGCATCCATGTTAGAAATCATAACTCAAGCAAATCTTACTAATCAATCACATATTCATGGATTGCGTTTATTGCCGCATTTACGCATAAGAGAATTTGAATAATCTGTCGTGTCTTAAACGAAATATTTCTTTGCCATGTCTGTAGTTCTACCGTTATGAGTTGAGAACTCTTTGCCTAGTGATGTTCCGATACGATTAACTACGAGTACTCTGCTAAAGTACCGAGCTTTTTTGCAGTCAACAACCTCGTACCAGTACAAGTACAGGTATCGAGTACGTGAGCTCAGTAACGAACTCGCACATCAGTTATTCCGCTTACCGCTTACCGCTTATTTTACTAAATTTTACTATTTTTTTTTGCCAAAATATACTCATTTTGCGTTCCCCTATAAAAATGTTAACTAAGAATCGCCCAATTGCGTCCCGTTCATAAAGTCGCTATAGTTGTTGCCTAAATTTCGCCATTTTGTATTCTCCCTATTGGCGAATCTTCATGAATATTGCCTTCCGCTCAAATTTTACAAAACAAAATCCAATTCCAATTCACAATTTCTCTGCTACTAATTTCTATCATCGTCTTATGGTGATTTCGTTTCAACCAACAAATTCTAAAGTTTTATATGTTAAGGCTACGCTCCCACTGCCACAGATTTTCCCCGCCCGACACTGCCGACAAATTCGAGCACGTTCTCTTTCAACGGACGAGTGAATTTTGTTTACATCGGGTGAGCTTATTTAAATACCAGTAGTTATCGGGTACTTTCGCTCGATACTTTTTTAGACTCCCGAATATTTAAACTAGGGAATGTATCGAGTATAGAGCGGTATCGGAACAGCACAAAATATGTCATTCAACGATACATGAAAACCTTTTCTCAATGTATTGATACTCCGGCTTGTATTCGATCCTCAAGTCTATCCCTATCTTTTTCTTTTTAGTTCAGCGATGTTAAGAACTAGGTAAATGATATTTTTACAACAGAGGTCGTCAATTAATGGATTTTCTGTATAATTCGAGTCATTCAATCACAGCGACTCGTGTTGTTCCATTACGGCTCGTGAGTACTAATGTACTTTTTTTGGGACCTTCCGCACTAAATGGGATACCGACTAAAACGGCTTTGCTAATTTTTCAGCAATTTTCGAAATTTCTAGTTTTACGTGCGAAAGTTTTGCTAAGACTTGGTGGATTTTGGATATTCTTTATGAGATTCTTATTTTCCAAACATTTTTAAAATATATAATGTGAAAAAAGGGAAAACGGATAATTTTTATGAATGATATGGGCACTTAAAAAGTGTACGTGCTAAAAATTAAAAAAAAACATTGCACTAAAACCAACAAACGGAAGGACCAGCTATTGTACAATTTTGTTCGGAATGACTCATATACTTCATGCTCTTGATTGGGTGGAAAGGAGAAACAATTCAGAAAGTCTTTATGCAGATAAAGGTAATTCATGGTGAGCTCGTTTTAAAATAAAACAAACAAATATTTGCTTTAGTGAACAGTAATACTATCAGTCTGTAATGAGAACAGGATTCGTAAATTTAATTCAAAATACATATGTGTGTATGAAAAAAAGATAGACAAAATCGACATAAAAGTTATGATGCAAGCTGAATGTACAGCAAAGAAAAAACAAAAATTGTGTAAATACCCACATGACAAGATTTGCTTATAGTGATGGGTGAAACAATAGCTACAAAATTCAAAATGGCTTTGTTTGCTAATTATTATTGTTTAAAAATTTTTTGTGAGCTTTGTGGAACTTAGAAGTTTTAATTTTTGTGCTGATTTAGGTCGAACTATATCTTAAATGAAAATAATGAAAAACTAATAAATGGTAATAATGTGCCAGAAAAGCCCGTTTGCATTTTGCTGCTACTTTATTAATCACAGCTGTATGTGTAACATACGAGTAAATATATAATGCGATCAAATTACATACATAAATAATATACTAATTTTATAATATATTTTTGCGGCAAACATTTTATACCATGCAAAAAAAAAGTAAAAAACAAAAAAAAAATTACAAAACAAAAAGTGTATCTAACTATAATAAATTTAAATTACAATGTAATAGCATATACAAACATACTTATAAATAAATTAGTATATATAAAATATATATATATAAATAATAATTTAATAATAAAGTTTGTACTTATGGATTACAATATACAACAACACAAAAGTTTATAATAAATGAGAAAAAGCAAAGCAACAAATCAATAGTATTAAATAGGTAAATGAACAGCAAGTTACGAAATGATGAATGCAAATTTATATAAAAAAAAAAGAAACTTATGTATGAAAAAATGATAGAAATAGTGTAGCAAAGTGCTATGCATAAAATATGTATGTGTATGCAAGATGTTAGGGTCATGCGCTATTAGGTGCAAAAGATTTAAAATATAGCCAATTCCATAACAGAAACCACAAAAAGAGAAATTTCAAAGTTTATACAAAGTTCAAGAAAGTTAATTAAACTTTTAAAAATTTACATCGAAATTTCAATATTTTTGGGCAGAACTTTATGAATATTTTTGAGTACGCAGTTTTATAACTCATTCAATTCTAGCACAATAATGTGCAAGTTAAAAGTACCTCAAAATTTTCTATGAATTTTTAGAATTTTTTTTTGTCAAGGATGTTGGCTATTTTTTTTCATACAAAGTTAATTTTTCTTCGTGCGTTGTATGGAAGAAATCACTCAACACCCTTGACGAAAAAAATTCTGTAAATTCAGGCAAATTTATGAGCGAGTTCTTTCTTGCACAATGGTATACTAAAATTGATTGGTTTACAAAGCTGCTTATTAAAAAATTTTCTAGAAACTCTACCAACAAATTTGAAGATTTTGATGGCCATTTTTTAAAGTTTAATTAACTTTCCTAAACTTTGTGCAAAACTTTTGAAATTTCTTTTTATAAGGTTTCTGTTATGAAGTTCGCTATGTGTTAAATGGAAATTATTAAAATCACAACTTCTTCTTATTTCGTCGAACGATATCCATTTTAATTTCACTACTATTATATTAAACACAGCTGTATGTATTCGCCAAGGTTTGCTAAATAAATGCTACATTCAAAGCATTTTAATATTGCCAGTCCATAAGCACCTAATAGCGAATTGCCCACAACATAAAATAGAGCAGGTATTTTGGGGAAAACAATAGAAAAGGTTCGAGGACTATGACATGTATATTTTATAGAAACTAAACTAGAAAGAAATGGAGTATGAGGGGAGGGTGGGAATATTCAAAAAATAAAATAAATACTTTGCGCATTTATTTAATTATTACAGCTACCTGCCTATGCTTATTTTTCTTAAATTTCGCGCAATGTGACTGAGCGCCTGTGAATAATAAACCGTTCAACGTTGGACTGTGCAATGGTGCCAACCACTATAAAAGTCAATGTGGTCTTTGCCGTCAATAGGATTCTTGCCGTCATTGTTTGCATCCCGACTCGGATAAATTACTGTGCGCCGAAGTCTGCCCGTATTCAAGACAACCAAGCAGCTATTAAGACCACGAACTCAATATCAATATCTCACTCGATCGCCTCAACCGGACTTGTACCCGAACGTGGCATGCTGCAGATATCGAGACCCTGATCGCTACTTGTAGTCTTCTCTTAAAAAGATGTGAGGGAGTGCTAGACTGACGTTATCTTTTACAGGGTAGCGCTATTCTTATTACCCATTTGTTATACACTTGGTGCGCCTCAACATATTAAAAAACCCTTTCGGCTGAAATTGCTGTTAGGATGATGATGACGTGGAATCAACGGATCACTTCACGTTTAACCTCGGCCATGGATTACTTAGTTCTACAGGGATATACCCGGGATGGAGTTCACTCTTGTTCCTTATTATATCTTAAGGTGACTAGGCATGTCGCTGCTATTACTTTCTTTATCCTATAACGGGCCGTTGATACTCAACCTAACCTAAAAATCAGTAACGATTTTGCTATCGACCCTTTGTGACCTTGGGCAAAAAAGAAAAATAACCGATTCACAATATGGCGTCGATTTGAAATCAACTTTTCCAAAGCTATCTCCTCCAACCTTTAATACATAACTAGAACGAAAATCGACACTGATGATGGCACAACGCCGAAACCGGTTTGTCTCAAAACCAAATTTGACAAGGGATGACGAAAAATCGTTTCAATATACATCAATTATTCACCCTGTCGGAAAAACAACAAAACAAAATAAAATAACTAGATATCATATGTCCTCGGTCGATTGCAAACATATTTTATTAAATATTTAACCACGAGTTTTGTATGTATGTGACTCTATATATTTCTAATTTCTATATATATTTATATATTCTCTAATTTCCCAACAAAAAAAGGCTTATAATTAAAAAAGTTCTTTACATACTTATTGCAGAAAGAATATTTACAAAAATTACTTAAAATTATAAATAGTTATATACATATGCATACAAATAGTATGTAATTATGAATTTTTGAAAATCCCAAAAAAATTAATAAAAGAAAATTAAGTAGCTTCCTTTCCTGAAAAAATAAAAACGCGCCCATAAGAGTTTCAGACTTTCCACCTACATTTGTTCTAATCATTTTGAACGAAATATAACAAAAGAAAAAAGTTAAAAAAAAATCAATCAAGTATAGCAAACAAATTTAATGAAGAAAATATACAAGTAAATACCTATATTAAATTTTATAATTAATAAAGGACTCATGCAAGATAAAATGGCTGACTTACATTGATTGAAGTGTGCGTACTGAAAGCTAGCAAGAGAAAATATACAAAGATACATACAAACATATTTGATAAATTCTATAAAAAGCAAACTGAACTCTTATTATCAATAACAAAGTTCAAGATGTGTATGGACAACAGCTGCAGCCAAACAAAAAAGCATAATAAAGAAAATCCAAAAACAATACTCTGCATTTACTTAACCAAACTACAAACGTACATAGATACATATATGAAATATATAAGATCATTGCAAGCATTTACATACATACGAGCAACTATTTTCAGCAAAAAAAAAAAAACTTATAAAACTAAACAAAAACAAATAAACAAAGAGCAAAACAAGTCCAATAAATAAAGCTAGTTTCTTACGAATTGCAAACAAATTTAAGAGAAACAAAATGTTTAGAATAAATTTAATATAAAATTTAAGCGCTTTCATCCATTTGTACCCCCAAAAATCTCACATCAATGCATACAAACATACTGAAAAAAGATACGTAGTAAAAAATTAGGGGTACACTGCCGTGCTGCCCGGCCAATCTGCTCCATTTATTCACAAACATATACATACATACATAGAGGCATTGCAAAATAAAGAGGTATACCTAAAAGGCGATTTGAAATATAAACAAGAACGGAAATATATCAAATAGCATCCCAACAAGCATTTCTGTAAACGTTTTTAAAAATAACTTAAAGTAAACTTGCTACAATAAGCGATATGTAAGCTTTTTCAGTTTTAATTTATTTCAAGAACAAGTTGTTATAAATCATTTCACTTTAAAATAATAATAATAATTGGTTTAAGTTACAGCATTCGATGTATGATTAGAACTTATTTATTTATTTTATTATTAAATAACATAAAAAATATCGTTTGAATAAAGTTTCAGAAAAAATATTTATAAAAAGCTTTCTTTGAAATTATTTTAGGCTTACAATAATAAGCTTTCAATCAATTTATTTTAAGCTTACTTTGCTTGTTGGGATTTATTGTCAACAAACTCATCTTTTCATCGTATTAGGGTATTTCAATTTCAGATGATATTGGTTTTTTTTTGATCTAGCTGTAAACTTGTTTCTTTATAAAAACATATCCGCCCCTATTATGAGAAAAATTCGATGTTCGATTGTGGTCGAACGAACTTTTTCTTGGTATTAGCACAGCCATTCGACGATTGTGCATTTCGATAATTTCAATTGTTCACAATAGCATATTTCTGTCAGCAGTGATTTAAACAACCTACAAATCTACAAAACAAATCTAATCAAGTGCAATTTGTTTTTGTGGTCATGAATACAAACAAAATAAGTTCTTAAATGTAAAGGAGTAGTAGAAGAAAATACAAAAATATCACTACGACGGAATTGTGGTTCGACAATTCATCAGATGAGGAGGAACCAGCCAGGAGTATAAAACGATTGCGGGATGCCTTCAATCCCTTGGTAATGAATATCACTTCCTACATATGGCTTTTTAAATAAGTTATTCAGGGCGTAACAACTTTAAATTATTTTTATGGATTTATAAGGAACTTTAGACAGTCTAAAGAAGCGTTTATGGACTTGCTACCCAGCACAAACGAGCTCTTAACGCAATCTGCAAGGCTACATCCATTCAAAATATTTTAGAATTGGCAACAGTTCTTCAATTTTATACTCAAGGATCGTACCAACTGAGCATTGGGAAAGGGAATGCACTTGGACTTGCTCAAATCATTGTGTCTGTGGTATTATTCGAGGTCCTACATTTTTTAGAAAACGTTATTTGTCCAAGATGGATAAAATCCCATTAAGAGGAAATTACTTCTTCCCACTTTCTTGCAGCCTGGACTTTTGTGCAGTTGTTTTGTACTCACGACCTTGAACCTCTATAAAATTAATACAAATATTTAATTATTAGTATTGTCGACTATTCGATCAAAAAGTAGATACACAAAGAAAATTTCGACACCGATGCGCTTCTTATAATGCGAATTCGAAACTCGATTTTCGATGACCGGCGAAGATCGAACATCGAATGTAGCTCATAATAAGGACAATCGTAATATAGCGTGAGTTACGTAACTTGAAGCTTAGACTTCATCTTCAAATCCAAATACTATTTCTATCTCTTTTTCTTTTGTATACATGCTTCTGTAAACATTACTCTATACCAAATGGAGGTTATCTACTTGAAAACTACTATACGTGGTTGCATTATAACAGAGTTGCCAGTGTATAATTTTACATTATAGTTAAAATGGGAAAATAAAACCAACAAGCTGAACATAAGTTATTTTGTTATTTCTCAAAACAACCTTTGCGGCATTAATTTGGTTTCTATTATAAATTTTGTAATTTAGTTTTAATTAAATACTTTTTTCTTGGCAACTTAATTCAATAAGAATAGAGTCGTTAATATTATCGATAAAGCACAATCAATGATCGAACTGCAATAAGCTGAAGATGGTCCGTGTCATCATATTATTTTCATTTCAGTATAAAGTTGCAAAGAGATATGTTAATGAAACACCTTGATATGTTTATTAGACCGACTCGAATGGGGCACATTTAAGTGATGTATTTGTTAAAAAGTTAGAAAAGGTCGTGTTCAGAATTGATTCTAGGCTCTGTGGTAAAATTTATAATTTCTTCCCAACTTATCCCCCTCCGAAGATGAAACTTTTGAGCTCATGTGAGAAAAAGAAAATCGCATATTTTTTTTGAATCGGTCTAATTTATATATACATATTTACACCCATAAAAATACATATAAATGCATTACAAATACAATCTACTTACATACATATGCGTAATAATATTTAATGCACATACCAAGCAACATTTCAAACTGCAACATCATTATCATGTTCATAATCATTAGCAAAACGAATTGTGAAAGTGGTGTAAGGAAATAAAACATGTATTAAAACAAAAAAATAAAAGCAAAAGCAGGATATGTATTTGAATCGAATTCATAGCTGAAAAAAGATATACATACATACATATATACATATTTAAAGAAAGTAAAAAAATCCGAAAAAAATTGTAAAGAATGAACAAATTATTATAATAATCGAAACGGAAATGATAAAAGGTAATTTAGCATAGCGAATCAAATGGATAAAAACGCAAAACAGCAAAAATATTATACCATATAAAAAGTGAAAAAAAGTGAAAAAGCGAGGAAAAATAAAGCACACGTTCGAAAATAAATTTAATTATGGTTTTAGTTAAGCAAAGTAAGTAACAATTGCGTATAATCTTAGAGATAGTGCGAATACGATGCCAGATATCGTAAGCCGAATTCCAGACTCAGGACGGAAAATTGTGATTCTCCGTCACGGAGGCTTACACATGGCGTTTTCTTCTCGTGTTACTCCTTCAAATTGTAGTTCTTGACCTAGGAAGCCTGGCGCTCTACCAAAAGGATCATTCGCCACAAAATAACATTCGGGTTTTTTTTTTCAGTAAAATGGGTTTGAATCGTGAACCTTCAGTGAGGCTAAGCTATCATATACCCACCATAATGATGTGGAAATTACATTAATTTTGTGATTCATCGAGTAATCAGTAGATTAATTAAAACGAAAGACGAATTCGATGAGTCTTCGATTATTTCTTCCTGGATTCAATCACTATAAGGTCAGGGGTCGAATTACGTTATACGTTCCGTGATCGAAAGCGAATTTTCAAATCACAATAGTTCTAAGCCTATAATTCGGAACGGCGGGATACGTGAGCAATTGGTTGGAAGTACTGGTCGGTTCCATTATGCATTATTACTCTTTCAAAAAGTTGGACTGTTTCCAAGTTATTGTGCCTTAAAAAACGATTTACGATCACGGAACATATGGCGTGATTCCGCTTCAGTTTTATTTACTACTCACGAGCAAAGAACGTTGAAACGTTGGATGTTTCAACGTTCTTTGTCACGAGTTAGATAACTTCACAGTAAGTTCACTATTCAACACTTGAAAATAAACTGAAATCTTGCTTTGCTTATCTTATTCGCAAACACTTATGCTATCTTAGTGGTGGGAGTGTTATTGAGTTAGGGATGGTACATGCTTGAGAATATTCGCCACACATGGGTCCGGTACTAGCAAAAGATACTTGGTTAACACTGCCATTCAACATCAAGGAAAGCAAAGATATGGATATTGATAGGTGAAATTCTGCCTTTTACTACATTGCTCAATAGGGCTGACCACAATGTAGACGGCAACCCTTTGTCCAATTATTTTTATACGTCGTACGCTTAATCAAACAAAAACCGGTGCACCTCAAAACCAGATCAAATTAAGGGACGCTTTCATAAGAGCCGTTTAGCTGGATGCTACATAAAATATAAACTTTTACAGAGTGAAGGAAAATTGTGACATTTATCATTATTGTTTACACATATTTGCATGTGGTATTGACAACCGTATTATTTTAAATAAATAATTTTTCTAACACGTTTTGAGGTAATTCACAACTATTGTAATCAAGTATCCATGCTTGACTACAGTTGTCGTCAAACTTTGCATTGTTGTCGCTGTGGTTTTACCTGCCGTTTTCAATGCTTTCCATATTGAGGTGTAGTGTCCTTTTTGACACCTTAACGATATGCATATGAGAATTCATTGGCATAAATATATAAAGATGCAGACAAACTTCCTTAGCCATAAAAACATAGTCATAACCATACCATGTATTTGACCACAGCTATTATCATCGATTTTTGTGTCCTTAACCTAAAAATTGCTAATGATTTACACAATCAAAATGCATCGAAACCGAATAATAAAAGTTCCAAAAAGTTAATAACAGGTCAAAAATGTATGGGTTGTGGATGTGGCAGACCAAAAACCAATTGTTTGTCGTTATGGTATGATATTGTAATCAAATACATTGAAATATATAAGGTTGGTTGCATCTATATAGATATGGCTAGCGTAGAAAAGTATGGAAAAATTTAAAAGCAACAAACATATACCGTCTATAGCCATCGTACTATTTCGCATGACTTCGCGTCATACTAATACGTGTATTTTTTGTTGTTTTGTTCGCCTTAAAAATGTATGAATTGAAAGCAACAAGCCAGCAGAAACAATTATTAGGACCAAAAATTTTGGTTGCCATCTGGCAAGCGACAAGTTCCCATTTGACTTTCAAAGAAAGTTTACAATTTTTTCACTTTTTTGCATTTTGAAATAATTAAGTTATGTGTTTTACTCCGTGCATTCGGACGTCGTTGTTGTTGACGTCGAGTTTACATATGCACCACTGCAAATATCGGATTTCATCCCTCATTTTGTTAAATATGGACACAAATTGACAGATGTTCATGAGCGACGAAAATAATTCAAAGGAAATGGAATAATATTCTTTTGCGAGTTGAATCGCACGTGCCCACCACAGCTTCACGTTTACTAAGAGGTGGATAGATGACTAAGGCCCCTTTTTCAATGAACGCTTTACGCTAACCGGCACTTTATTTGACAGATAACCCATAACCATCTGTCAATTAAACGGCCGATTAGCGTTACCCGGGCACTGAAGAAACGGTCCTTAACTGTCCCCCTCGCCTTAAAAATTGTCGTTATGTACACGGCGCATATTTAAAGTAACCGGTTCAAGTAAATCGTACCCTACTGGCAACTCATACGCACTAACTGTCAAACTGCAGCTGTGCTCAGATTTGTTTACAAATGCGTTTTGGTGTTTTTTGTTGTTCTACACGACATACAGCTGTCATCGGCACTTTGACCATTCCATTGTTTCGTATTTGCTTTTTGTAATGTTTGCCGATGCTTTGACCACAACGCGTACACCAAGCAAAGCAACAGGAGTGAAAGTCAAAACAAAAAGATGACTTTTTTGACGTGGCACACAACTTTGTTAATCTCGGTATTTTTCCTAATTTGTTTCCTTTCGTTTACTGCGTGCAACAATGGCGTTACACAGGAAATCCATAAACCATGGTACGAGAATCTTCCAGCGGTAGCAATGGATTATAAAGTTCACATTGATGCTGGAAAAGAGGACTGCTATCACCAATATGTTCAAGCGGGCGCTACATTTTACGTTTCATTCAGTGTAAGTACAGCAACAATTTGTATTTTGTGTGCAGCAAATGTTTTCAACATTGTTGAATGATTGTTCTCAAAAAGGTCGTACGCGGAGGTGATGGCATGGCAGGATTTGCTGTGCGTAATCCACAAAATCAAATTGTAAAACCATATCAATGGCAAGCGACTGCGGATTACACAGACCAAGTATCGCCTGGTGGATATTACTCTGTATGCATTGATAACCAATTTTCGCGATTTGCCGGCAAGTTGGTAAACATTTACATCACAGTGGTGAAATATGATGCGTGGGACAAATATGCTAAAGAAATTGAAGAACTACAATTAAATTTACAAAACTTTACGGTGAGTATAAAAGAAAACGAAATCATGAATGTGAGAGAATGGTGCAAGTAGCCACACTGCATCAGTGCTGACTTAACAAATGTTTGAATTTCACACAAAATATTGCGTTGTTATTGTTTGGGCGTCGGGAAGTTTCGGAACTTAGACCCTACAGGAGAACATGGTACATGCATTTTCTGCTGTTTTATCAGTATTTTGCTTTGAACAACCGACATACCGCCAGGTGGACGACGTTATAATGTGAAAGCAGCGGAGACAAAGGTCACAGGTTAAAATCTTACGTATCCAAACTGACCTCGACATAAAAAATATGGCGTATCCCCTCACGTGCAAATCTGCTCAGAAGACTGTGCTATTGAAACTGCCGCTTTTGTAAGACTTCCGTTAGAAGACTTTGATGACGATTATTTACATTTACGTGTACTCTTACAACAATATCATCAACCTATTAGGTGCGGATTCCACAGGCTGGCAATTCAAGCGTCAACCACACCTATGCAACTATGAATGTATGCGTAGGCATGTTTTGCAGAATAGAAACTCATATGGTTCACATGACAATCGGGTTGGTACCAGAAGGTGATAGGAACAGGAGATCCAGCATAAAAAACAACAGTATTTAACTAAAAAGATTTTGTTCCTCTACATCGATACGCCCTTGCATGCACATATCTACTGCTATTGTAAAAAGCCACAGCTTGAACTATCTACATCTTATTCATATACATAAATGTAGATTAGGCATAGAAACCAGTAGTGTAAGAAATTGTAGCATACAATTACTAACAACAACAATTGCAGACATTTCTTGGCTTCAGTAGATCCTATAACTTTCTTGATTACATATATACACTTCTTTTTACTTTTCAGGTTACTCTGGGCACAGTCGAGCGCAACATTAATGACATGCTATCCTATCAATCTTATAGCAGAAATCGCGAAGCACGTGATTATGCCATACTAAACGATAATAATAGTTACATTCAAACATTCTCCATATGCCAAATTCTTGTTATATTCGCGGCTTGCTCTGTGCAGGTTAGTAGAAATCTTCATTTTAACTTTACTTACACTTCATAGTTACTCCAAAAATGATACTTAATTATTTATTTACAGGTCTTCTTCGTGCGCAAGCTTTTTGATGTAAAACTGTCTTCGAAAACACGTATTTAAATTCATAATTTTTTTTTTACATTTCATTATTTCGAAATGGCTCAAAGGAACTGCATACGATGTAAAACTTATTTAATCTATTACTACATTCATGATTTGTACTTTTTAAAAAGTCAGCGGCCTTATTTTGAAATGGAATTCGAAATTTGATTTAGGTTCGACTCGATTTATGTCAGCATGAACAAAGTTTTTGGTTGAGCTATTGATTCGGATATTTTTACCATTGTCCAACATTGATCTTTACTATTCTCAGCTTTAATTACAAATATTAAACTAGAAAAGTAAAAAAAAAAACCCAAAAACATTTTGTGCAAATTTACTATTCAAATTAAGCTAAAGGCTCCAGCACTGTCATATATTACATATGCTCAAACATTTTTCATTCTTGAAAAGCATTTAATTTTATAAAGCATTTTTTTTCTTTATAAAGATTTAAGCTAAATTGAAAAAAAGAAATTGCGTAGACTATTTTTTAAACATTCTAATTTTCTAGTAATTTACTGCCTTTGCATTTTATGTTATATAATTATGTACCGTAGCATACGTAAATATATGTATGTAGTATGTGAATATGCATGTAGGCGTATACATATGTATATTTTTTGTAAAAAATAAACAAATGAAAAGAAAATAACCTGTGTGAATATTTCATAGCATGTGATCGAAAGTGTGGTCAATGACTATTCCCTATGTAATTCATTTCTCTAAATTCAAGTTCCCTGAAATTCATAACATAAGTTCATATGTATGCGTAGTTATAGAACTTTTGAAAAAGTATCCCTATTACTAATAACAACATTATTACTTATATTCACTTAATACTTGTATTCACTTAATAGTTTTGATCCTAGAAGTACTTCGAAGTATTGTATTCAAAAAGTAATGTTTACACTTTGTATTTTTAGATAAAATTAAATAGTTAGGGTCTCTAATCATTATTGTTATCCTTTTGGAAACACCAAGGGAGTCAAGCCATCCTCCAACTTTTTTTTCCACTCAAAGGCGGCACTCTTCTGCTACCGAAATTAGGTTTTGGGCCACCGGCATCACATGAAGGATCATAAATACAGTACGTAATTACTTCGCGGGTATTTTGGTTGCCATAAGATGATGGTTCGAGTTGATATAGGGTCGTCGACTCCTTCCTCTACAGTTGGGCGTTTCAGATTTTAGCATTGTGGTGTTGGCTGAGCTGGTCTGGTTTTTGTAAGCTCTCATAAAAGTTGTATTTATCCGCCATATATTAAGGCACTGTTTTTTAATGGGAGTCGTCACAACACGGTCGCCCACAACCACCTCTTTGCTAGTGCAAATCCGACATCGCAGCAGCTCTCCACTTGTATTTCTTTTAAGATTTGATGGCGGCCCTTTCCCTCACGTGGTGATCAATGATCAGGGCAGATCGGCTGCACATTAGGAGTCCAGATGCAAGCCCTAATACAATTTTAACCGGCCTATGACTTCACATCGTCTCATAGAATTCAGTGCAATGTTCACCGATGCATTGCTAGATGATCAACTTAAAGTTTAGGATCGGTTTTAACGCACGGAAACCGGGGACACCTACATGTCATGATATATTGACAGGTCTCAAACCTATCCAACAAAACGAGTTACGGGATAATAAATAATTGATGTATGTATATTGGAACGATTTTCCGTCATCCCTTGTCAAATTTGGTTTTGAGACAAACCGGTTTCGGCGTTGTGCCATCATCAGTGTCAGTTTTCGTTCAGAACGAAATTTGACAAGGGATGACGGAAAATCGTTCCAATATACATCAATTATTCACCCTGTCGGAAAAACAACAAAACAAAATAAAACGGATAATAAATACATTACTCGTTAATTTGACATTTAATGTTAATAAAAAATTTTTAAAATCTCCCCACTGTGCACATCTCACTACGCGTACTCGTAACTGCAACAGAACTGCACTAAAAAATAATTAGAAAAAAAATAAAAAAAACAAAGGTATTGCGTGGATTTCTCCTTCAACATCGTCAGCGCCATTGCTTAAACTTTCAACCCCATACTTCGTATCCGCAGCGTGAGAATGATGCGACGCACATAAAGTGCGTAAACTCCGCCCCCAACGAAGAGATAAAACCAATTTGTGGTTACGGCACAGTTCATGAGTATGACTCAAGAGTATGTGTGTGCGTAGGTGTCTGTAAGTTTTGTTGCTCATCCGTTCGTTGGCTGGCAAGCACGTGAACTTTAAACATACATTCGCTTATCAGTGTTGTGAGGCGCATGCGCTGCAGAAAGATAGGGCGAACATCCGTCGCATCCTTACAAGAATGGAGTATCAACAACTACAACAACTTCAAAAAAGCGACAACTGCTGTGGTTTCTGGTTGCGATTATTTCAGCACTGCTGACTGCGCTGCTGGCAGAGGTGCAACTGCAGCGAGCATAGAGTGAATAGAGATGCTATACCAAGCGTCAAGTTGTGGGAGGAGTTGTATGTGCGTGAACGTGTGAGTGAGTGCGTGTGTGTTGGTTTCGCTAAACGCGACGCCATCTTAAAACGAAATGGATGATCTATTACATGTAGCCATTATAGGCACAGTCTACACACATACGAATGCATGTAAAACACTTTCCTGCAACCAGCAAACAATTTGTAGATTCTTCCGCGGCTTTTAGCATGTTCGAATACTTTGTGAGGCTCATGGAAGACTTTTTGAGCGAGCGTGTCCTATGACTAAAAACAGTTGTACAGTTTCTTGTCCATCACTTTATATCCCTGCGAGTATGCTACACAAATTAAAACTTACTTATATCAAGTATGCCCGTAAGGAACTAGTTGGGATCAATTATGGCCTCCTGCAAAAGAAAGTGACTAATTGCGGCCACGGTGAGCCTATAGGACAAGCAACATCAAGATGTAAGACTTATTGGCCGGAAATCTCTTTACAAGCTCGTGCGCTGTTCTCCCCGACTTCGGGATTAAAAAACAGCTTGGTTCTCTCAGCCATGGATATCAACGTTTTCACCTGATTATCATCTTCCATCAGCGCGTCTTGAAAGACGTCTGGAGAAAGTCATACCAAGCCTTGTTGAGTTGGCGGTGTTTTGGAAAGGGGTCCAAGGAGTTCTTGCATTCCCAAAAGTCTCTGCTGAGTCATTGAAAAATTTCTTGAGATTTGACCTAAGGTCGATAAGGTGTTTTTTTTACGTAGGAAGGATTTCTTGTTCCTAATAATTTATTAGGTAAAATATGAGACTACTTGATAACTTGTTTCTATAGACCCAACTGGATGGGTGTCATATTTCGACAGATCCTATCAAATGCTGTCATAAAGTCTTCACTATATTCGTTTTGGATTTCTATTTAGCGGATTTATCTCATTCTCATCAGACGAGGAGCTTAATATCTGCACTTCCATTCTTCGAATACTCTGACTTAGGAAAGATAAGGGTAGGAGCTTAGGACTTATTCATTCATAGATATACCGAGGAGTGCAGAATATCTCATGGTAATTGGAATCTTCAGCAAGTCGGCAAAAGTAAGAAGGGCTCGTTTATACTACAAAATGCTGATTGGGCATAGCCGCTGAAAGGTAAGCGGCTGATAACGACAATTTCGAGCATAAGCCTTATATAGAGTACAACAAAAACATTAAGAATAGAAACCAAAAGTACATGAATAGTAATAACAACAACAAAAACAATTATAACAATAACAACAGCAAGCACTCCAACAGGAAAAATATAAACCCTAATTCCGCATCGAGCAAAGTAGTATAACAAATGGTCTAAAAACAAGAACAAACACGCATTACAGTAAAAAAAAGCTCAACAGTAAAACCACCAAAGCGGCCATAATAATGTAAATTACTATTATTTTGCGGTTGCAATTCACCGACCATAATTCTGTGTGTTGTCCAAAGACAGCGAGCTAGGCTCAGCAGCAGCAGCTTTACAACAATCACCACGAGAGCGCCAAGCAGAGCAAGGAATCACATGGCAGCTACTAAAGCCGCAGCGGCAACCGCAATCACAGATGCAGCGTCAACAAAGCTTCATTGCAAACAAACACAAAAAAAAAAAAAGATTCTAAAGAAATTACAAACCACATATAAAAATCGCTAAGTAAATACATAAACATTTTGTGTTGGTGTGGGAGCGGTGTGGAGCGCCGCGCCGAACACTGACAGGACAGGACGAGTTAGCGTAAATAAATAACTTTTAATGCATGTCAGTCGCATAGCGTTGCATAAACGGACAGTGTGCCAGTTAGACAATTATTAGACGCTAGTTGGTATGTCGATGGATAAAAACAAGTTGAAATTGACAATTCTACAAACAAACTGAATTTTTGGTACTCATGGTGCAAATAGTAAAGAGCTAAAGCAAAAAAAAAAATTGAAAAAAAACTAGTAAAGCAAGCGCCATTTCGCAAGCCAAATATCAATGTGGACAGTAGGTGGACATTTGTTATCAAATTTGGCAGACAGTAGCCTTTACAATTTATACTCGCCGCGCTCTTATTTTGAAGAAGAAGAAAACTGTTGAAACCATTGTGAAGCACCACAGCTAGCTGATTTGTTGGTGCAATTCAAATTCGTATTTACGTTATTCAATTTGGTTAGGTAATCTTTTTGGGTTTTGGTCCCATTCGCGATTTAAACTTTGGAATTTTTTTAAAATTCTAAACCATTGTTGTAGTTAATATAAGTGGCATGTGAGTGTTAATAAACGAACTGTTAACGCTATTGTGTTAAAGGAGAGAAATGATGATTTATAGCACCAAAATGTGACAGTGACAAAATAGAGAAATTAACACAGTTCCTCCACACCCGACGCGATGACAATGATGGCGACTATTAAAATGAATTTTTGAACATAACAGTATCTAACACAAAATAATACTTAGTTTAATATTAACTTTAATTCTAATGCTTATTAAATCATAAATGAACAAGCATCCGAGAAACAGTCGATTGTCTTGCACATAAAATGGCGACGGCGAATGAGCTGTTCTTTGTTACGTATACGAACTGTTGAACGGTAAATGGCGCGCATCAAAAACAAATAAATTTGTATCAAATACAAATTTAATCAATTAAAAAAACTAAAAAAAAAAATTTTAAAGTACTCGACCAGTGAATATTTTAATATGAATTCGTAAGACTTACGGAGTTATAAAACAATAAAGCACACAACAGTTTCAAACTTTTCTTAGTTAATTGTCTCTCCTCTTTTATGTCTTCAACATCGTACTAATCTGGATAAATTAAGAAATCAATTTAGTTCTTCGAGTCTCTGAACTACAATTCAATCAACATTAGGTAAGATTTAGTCTACGCTATTACTGAAAAAGAAAAGAATTTAGCAAAAGCTAAACTTCAACTCAAAATTTGAAAATGTTAGGCCAAGTTATCTCTTCATTAATTGGAGGTTGACCAGCTATGCGATTTAAGGCGTTACGTATGTATCAAAGCACCCCAGCCTTCATTTTTTAGCGACGAAAAGGTATGGCAAGTCATCCTCCACCTGCTTTTTTTTATCCCACTCAAGCATTTCCTCTTCCTCTTCTGCTTATTCTAGCGTCGATAGAAAACCGTTTTGGGCCGAAGCATCTTGCCCATTTATTAGCTTTTCAGTTCTGATTTTACTGATCCTTACACCCTCAAATTTCTACATACAGCTGTGTTCAATATAATACTAGTGAAATTAAAATGGATATCGTTCGACGACATAAGATGAAGCTGTAAATTAAATAATTTTCATTTCAAATATAGCGAATTCCATAACAGAAACCATATAAAAAGAAATTTAAAAGTATACACAAAGCTTAGGAAAGTTAATTAAACTTTATAAAACGGCCATTTCGGCAGAATTTCTAGAAAATTTTTGAGCACGCAGTTTTGTACACCAATCAATTTTGGTATAACAAGTTAAAACTCGCTCAAAACTTTCTCTGAATTTTCAGAACTTTTTTCGTCAAGGGTGTTTAGTGATTTCTTACATACAAAGCATGAAGTAAAATTAATTTTGTGGGGAAAAAAATACCCAACATCCTTGACAAAAAAATTTAAAAAATTCAGGGGAAATTTTGAGGTACTTCTAATTTGCACATTATTGTGCTAAAATTGAATGAGCTATAAAACTAAATTCTAAAAATTTTTCCCAAAAGTATTGAAAAAAGGTGGTTTCCGTTATGCTTTACGACCATTGCACTTCAGTGATCCTATTCCATCCTATAGTAGTCTTATTAATTTAAGGTCGTTAGACAGCAGACGCTCTATTCAGTTTCTTAGTTTTATTTTCGATAACATTTTTTTTATGGCTGCCCATTTTTGGAGGGCAGAATTAGTTTCAATATTCCACAGAGAAGTTTACGGAATCATGATATGTTTCGTTGGAAACTGCTTCGATTTTAAGAGCACGCAAAGAATTTAATTCGCTTTCGAATCTTATTAGTTTAGATTTTTCCTCCACAAAATAAATAATTATTAAAATTTTTTGTTTTTTACATTATTTTTACTTTTATGAATATTCTTGGGTTTGAGCTTATTTATAGTAATGGATATTTAAATTATTATTAAATGACTCGTTTACGTGACTATTTAGGTAACTAATTTTTCCGTAGAGCGCTTTGAAAGTTGAAATTTTAGTGTAAATGTATAGAATTGAGATATAGTTTTTGTCCATAAAATTCACAAAAGCCGTGAAATTTGTGTGTTTATAGATCCTAGCACGGAGAACACAATAGAGATGCTGACACATCTCGTTTTGGACCAAACTTGAGTTTGGCTTGTCCGCCTATTCCCACAGAATTGTTGATTGTAATTTTTTTTTAATCCTGTTTAATTGTAATACAAAAAAACAGAATTACGAAATGCTTCTAAATAACCACAGAGATCTACGCCTTGTCGAAATAGGCACTCTGTAATTACATGAAATAAAACAGAATCAAAACTAACACTTAAATTCGCCCGACGGCATTTTACGATGATAGATTTATTTATATTGTCGCTGCCAGAGGGTTCAGTTCATTGGCGACTCTGTCTGAAGTAGCACTTTCACGCTCTTGTCATAGATTGTATCACTGAGTTCTGTTGGCCATCCCTCCCCGTTCTGAGGGAGCTGGTGATATTGTTCAATTTTAGCCGCATAACACTGTTGAGGTCAACTACCAGCTCTTAATAGACTACCGTAAAATTTGGACAAAGCTGCGCCATTTAGCTGTTCTTGACAGTCATTTAAATACCAAAACCTCGTAAGTTTTGACAAAAATTCAAAGAAGTGATTTCAGTGTGCTGATTTGTTTTTTTTTTTGAATAAAAAGCCAAGGAAAATGTAAATAAATAATATGGCGAATCTACTCCTATAGTATCAACGTTTATTTCATCCAAAAGAACCACTCCTTCACGGCAGAAATCGTAGCTAAATCCATGGAATGATATTGGACGATCGCAGAATAAACGAGTCTTACATGAATATTTGGACATGAAAAAAAATACCCGCCCGATCGGTGCCACGAATGCTCACACGCGATTTAAAGTGTGACCGTGAGAAAACTTAGAAGGAGTGTGCGGCTGTTTGAACGAATTTTAGAGCCATTTTGTTTTCATAGACGAAACATGGATCCATCACACCCCAGCAAAGAGCAAGGAGCAATCAATACAGTGAACGTGCACCAAAGGTGGCTAAAGTGTGTCTGTCGGAGTGCACCAAGGTTATGGCCAAAGTTTTTTGGGATGTACAAGGTATCAATTACCATGAAAGGGGTAAAAGGATTACCGACGAATATTATTCAGAGCTTTCGGTCAGAAGGTTTTGGGGAGTGTTGTCGAATTAACAGTTCTTGGCCGGATTTGAATCCGGTACGCTCCCGTACTTTCTTGCGGTACTGCCCGACTGTCGTGGTAGCGATTTATGACCAGTGAAACCTTCTAGGTCATGTCACCCCTACTTCCGTAAGGAAGGATAATGAGAGGTGAGAGGCATCATATCCGTAGATCAACCATCGAGTTGCACGTCGTTACCTTGGTGCAAATTAGTAGCCTCTTACAACCGGTATGCCTACCTCGGGCATATTCCAAACCCCTAACCCGCAGGGGTTAATGAGTAATAATAGTAGTGAATAACGGTTTGCTTAATTATTTTTTTGAGAATCCATTTAAAGATTGATTACTATTACTTTTTAATAATTATTTTCCAATTAATTTAAAAATTAATCAAAAAAATCATGATTTTTTACGATTATTAAGAAAAATCTAAAATAATGAAAAAATGTATTTTGATTACTTTTGATAATTTCTGATTTTTATACCTTTCATGAACATGAAATGGTATATTAACTTTGGTCCGATGTTTGTAACATTTAGAAATATAAGAGATAGACCCACCATTAAGTATACCAAATTGATCAGGACGATGAACTGAGTTGATACAGCCATGTCCGTCCGTCTGTTTGAACACAAACTAGTCCCTCAATTTTTGAGATATCTCAATGAAATTTGGCACACGGATGCATTTTTGTATTATATCAGGCATTTGTCGGATCCGGTATAATCGGGTCAGTATAGCATATATCTCCCATACAACCGATCGTTCAAATAAGAGGACTATGACCATTTCTCCCTCATTTTAAAAGATTAAAACTTGAAACTTGGTGAGATATTTGCTTATACGAGGTGTGTTCAAAACGTATCGCGAATTTTGAATTTTCGCTGGTTACGTATATTCGAATTTCGAACTTTTTGTGGCGTTATGTTGGTACTCATGTCTCTCACTTATGCCGACAAGCTCGGCCATTTTGAATGTTCAGTTAATTGTTGACAGCTGCTTTGCTTGCACGTGTTTTGGATCGTCTTCGATTTTTACCTATTCAAAAAAATGGATCAAAGAACCTGTATCAAATTTTGTGTGAAAAACGAAATTAAGTGCGCGGATGCATTCCGAATGTTGACTGTGGCATACGGAGAAGCTACCTTGGACCGAAGCAACGTTTATCGCTGGTACAAAATGGTCTCAGAAGGCCGAGAAGATGTGCAAAGAAGAACAAAAATTGGCTTTTGCACCACGATAACGCCCCTTCTCACGCATCGTTGCTTGTGCGCGACTTTTTGGCCAAAAACAACACACTAATGATGCCGCAGCCACCGTATTCCCCAGATCTGGCCCCCTGTGACTTTTTCTTGTTCCCTAAACTGAAGAGGCCCAAGAAAGGACGACGTTACGCTTCTCTTGACGAGATAAAGACTGCATCGAAGGAGGAGCTGAACAAGATACAAAAAAATGATTTTTTGAAGTGCTTCGAAGATTGGAAAAACCGTTGGCACAAGTGTATAATATCTCATGGGGATTACTTTGAAGGGGACAAAATAGATATTCATGAATAAATAAATAATTTTTGAAAAACACAAAATTCGCGATACTTTTTGAACACACCTCGTAGATGGTAAAAGAAAATTAAATGTATTGCTGACAAAGTTTTAGAGAACTTTAAACAATGCGTATTTAAGTTTGCACGTATTCATGAAAGGTATAAAGCCTTCGGCACAGCTTGTTTTTGATTATTTTTGATTTTTTCAGTATTGTTGTAGAAGCACATAAATATACACATCAACAATACTGAAAAAAATCAAAAATAATCCACAAAAAAAAAAAAATTCAAAAGTAATCAAAACAACTTTTTTTTTGATTATTTTAAAATTTTTTTTCTAATCGTAATCAATTATTAATTGTTCTTGAAAAGCAATTACAATAATCATCAACAAATAAAAAAGCTAATTAATTGATTACTAATTACAAATCAAATTTAACAAGTCTGTTACAGAGTCCTATTTCTGTTAGTTGAGAGAGAACTTTAGGTGGAGGAACTTCCATGCCATCATATAATCGAATAACATGATTTCTTGAAGCAATTCGTAAAGTTTTTCTGTTCAGAAAACTTCGAATCACAATATACATATATAACTCTTCTAATCTAATATGCATACAAGTAAAATCTTAATTTGTTTATGCAACCCACCCACTTGGTATGAAAGCTTGACACACGACTCCTTTTTAAGTGTCGTAAACTGAGATTACCAACCATTAACGCTCTTCCACCGCAGCGTCGTTATTAATTAAAAGCAAAGTGTACAGATTTAATAGGTGATTACACTAAGGGTGGGAAGGTGTGCCATTAACGTTGGGAGGTTGGCACTTTCAACTGTGTTATTCGCTGTGAAAAAAAGAGATAATGTAGAAACATATTTTTATGCGTTTATCGTGCCACAAAGATCACACTAACAACCACCATGCCTAACGCCAGTTATCCCAGCAGCCTATAAAAGTGCTTCGCATCGTCATCATCTCGTTACGCAACACGCGCTAAGCCATCCGCCAGCAACTTCCGACGCGAACGACGATATCAACCGAACAACATTAGCTACTCTCTGAACATTTTCTTGCGATACCACGTTACTCACACCAATGCTCTTAGCTCTTAGAATGTGATTTTTTTGTGTTGGCATTGGTTGATGATACTTTTTAGTCGAACTTTTTTTTTGAATTTTGTATAGATAAAGGATAGGATGGGTGGTGTATGTGGGTTGGCAGAGGCGTGTGCAGGCCGTTTATTATAATGTCAAATGTTTCATTTTTGCATAGAAAGTTTTTTGTTTGCATGACTGTTTGTTGGTAAATGCAAATGTTTACTCCAACCATTGTTATTATTTGCTTTGTAAAATATACTCGTAACATAAACTTGTTATCGATATGTTTATTGAAAATTTTTGTTATCATTTGGTGAAATGTGTTGTTGTTGTTGTTAAGTTACAATGTACATTGATGTATTGAATTGTGTGAGTGGATCATAAAAGGTATCAAGTTTTGCAATCAATGAAAATATGGGTTCTTTAAGCTTTATCGCAATGAAAATGAATATGAAACATATATGTAGTTATTTAAATTTAGTATTATTATTAGGCCGTATGGTATATAGGATGTATAAAAGCGAAAGGGAGGGCAGTAGCAAATTCCTGAAATCACTAAAATCTTTACTATATCCAGTCAAAGTGTAAGTTGTTGTTGTAGTTAAAAATAACCAATCAAAGAAGCTTCAAGTGCCGGCTTCTGTGCCCTTACATTTAACTAAATTTCAACTCAAGATATAAGCAGAAAGATATTATTTTGCTTGTGAAAACTTTTTAAAGTCATTAAATTTTTATCATAACATTTCTAGGCATGGCAGAATTTCGAGATATGATTACATAACCCGACGATTTGCTAATATCCATTGATAGTGCTATGTAATGGCGAATAGGTGAATTCGACAGGTGTATTTTAGATGGCCTTTCAGTTGTGGTTGTTGTTGTTTTTAGCGACAAAAACACTCCCCGAAGGTCTGGGGGAGTTTTGACGAAAGTGACAGTCCTTTTCCGGATATGAACCCGGAAAGCTCCGGCACTCGCTTGCGGTACGTACATGCCCGGAAATGAGAAAAAGAGTGATCAAATTCGTAGATCTACCATCAAGTTGCACGTCATTACTCTTTGTGAATTTCAGTAGCCTATTACGACAGGCATAACACTTTTAACTATTCGGATGTTGGTAACTGCCCTATCGAGGGTAACATTAATGTAAAAAGGGCTTCCTAAGTTTCTGTAACAGATCAGAAAAGTGACTAATAATTCTCAAGAATTGAAAACCTAACTGAATAATAGGGTTTGAAAATAGCTCTCTTCGGCGGGCATAAAAACTTTAAAGAATTTTTGCTGACTAGCGTTCGGCGACACAAGCATGGTATCCCTGCAAAAATCGAATGACTGAAACTCCCATACGTATTCATGTCGGTAAAATTGCGGTAATTTTTCGTGTTTTATACGAGTCAAATGACTAGTAGCTGTGACACCGGTGTGAGCAGTACAGCTATAGGTTTATCTTAGGTCAAAAAATAAATGAGAAAGAGCGAGAAACGTGATGGGATGAATATGTAAACTTTTGGTATGGCTCCGGGTCAATTTACTAATCATTTTACCCGTATCGTTTTTGCAGGGATATTTCTACTAGTAACGCAGCTACCTCTAATCTGCACACACACACAAACCACACAGGGTGCGTTGTATGCAATAATAATACAATCAAATTTAAATACTTCAATATTGAACGTGAAGACGAAAACTCTCAAATTATTGGATATAAAGCATTTATAACCCCTTATCACTTACTATAAAATGTAAATTTCAGTTTAAAGTGAAATTTTTAGTCGTAATTTTGACTTTAAGACAACTTTGAACGTGATTTCCTTCATTCCACTCACTTCATCCACTGCCTTCCACTATGATTCGCAAAAGAAGATGCCAAACTAGTAGGAGTAGTGGGGAGAGGAAGTTGCAAGTTTCTGTTTGGGGAATATCACCCAATAAAACTTGAAAATGAAAAACAGCTGATCGTATATAGGAAAAGAGCAACAAAAACTACGATTTCTTTTTTATTAACCAATGTTTTTACAAATTCATGTGTGCCGAAAACGTTTTGCGTTTCAGCTAATGTTAAACTATTTTCCAGCATGGCCCAAAAGCTCGCGTCAAGCCGAATTCGTTGCTTTGTACGCACACACACTTCATGTGTTTTGTTTTTGCTTTGGCGGCTTCTTCTGTCATATTGCATAGAAAAATGTTTATTTTGCCACAAGACTCCGCTACTCAGCTGTTCTACTAAAATGACCTGTTTATAGGGCCATGATTTTAAAGCATTTCAAATTGATTTTATTTAAGTTTTGAAAATCAATCAGTAGCTGAAAATAAGCAAGTAAAGCTAAATATATGAAATTTTTCTTGTATTTATTTCAGTCAGAAATTCAAACACTGATTGAAAAGTCTTCCATAATCCCCCGAGTAACAGAAAATTTGGAAAGACACATGAAAAGATGTATCTAATAACTCCTTTCTGCAGTTCTCAGATAAAGTGTCGCCATTTATTGGTGTCCCTGTTCCAAAGTAGTTAGAGAATATACATATAGATAAGCCTCTGCTTTCCCTATTATCACCTCTTCGAGTGTATTTCAGTCATAACAAGCCTATTAGCTAAAACTAAAATTGTTTTGCAGATGTCGGTCAGAGACGCCGATACTGCTGTTACCTCTTATTTGTAGGAAAAGTTTAAAGTAGCACACAACAAATTAGAGAAAGTTTAATCCAACTGGAATTCTTCGGCATCTTCTTTTCCTTTAATAATAATAATAATATGAATAATAATTCATGGCGATCTGACTGCAAGTGGAAAGACAAACTTCTTTTTCCTACAAATTGGTGGTACCCAAATGTTTTATGCCTGCAGAAATACAATCGGAGGTTTTGCCGACCACCGCCGACAGCCAACGAATTTTGAAAAAATGATTTCAAACAATTTTTGATTTTACCTGGCCCGGTACAAGGCCAGGAAATTACCATTATTCCAATTGGGTCGCATTCTTTCCCTTTTTGTCTGGAATAATGTTAAGAAATGCAAGCGCTTGTTGGGTGGTTCTTGATTTTCGATTTCAAAACGTATTTCGGAATTGCTGAATTAAGTTTCTTGACTTTCGATACTATTCCCTAAGTTGTGCCACACCTACAAAACCGATTTAGAAGTACCAAAACGGTAACCACTTCATTCTTTGGTGAAAAAACTATAATAAATCATAGTTAGGAAGAAAGAAATATTAAACAGACTTTTATGGCCGTTTTTATCATCTCCGGTTACTGCTAACAGGGCATTAACTTGCATAATTCGTTCGGTAAGCTGTCAAACTAATGTCGATTAGCGTTACGCGGCTTTTATGCAAGCGGCTCTTAAACTCTTAAAATAATCGCCATTCTTATTTAAATTGTTAGTTTCATCTAGAGGTAGCTTTACCTAGAAGCAAAACGAATATTTGCGGCATAAATCAAACTACTCCCAACTTCCGATGATATCTAGAGGACAAGTAAATTTGAATATGCACAACAACAATGCAATGAAACAACAAATAAATTGGTCAACAGACTTGCAAAACATGAAACTTATATACACACATCCATACACACAAATTAACGTAGGGAAGTCAGAACGTTAAGCCTTATGTGAAAAGCATTCAACGGATACAAGATACTCCATTGTACGCATTGCATCTGCTTTTGTCTCGGGGATACAAGTGATTTGTTTGGTTATGTGTATGTGTTTGTGATTGTAAATCGAATTAGCCATTTAGAAATTTAGCGTGGAGTACAAATGGCGCGAGCTGCACTAAATGTGGGTGGTTGGGTTGACTTACTACACCGACTGAACAGTTGAAATAGAAATTTACGCTCAAATAGTTGAGAACGAAATATTGGAGGATTTACATTTATTCCCGTACATATGTACATACATAAATATGTGTATTAGGGTGTGTTGAATAAATGTTTTTTTTTTGTACTAAAATAAGGTAAAGACAACTCTAAAGCAACAACATACTGGCGTAAAGATTGCCAAAATCAACTGACTGTTGTTACCGAATGAAGGAAGGAGAAACCAGAGATATGTCAAAGATCATATAACCATATAAAGGTTCAACGCGACAGGTAGGTAATTCACCACTAGAAATTTGCGTTTAAATAGCGAGTTTTAAGGCTTTTAACACCTCTATTTTTATTCAATATTCACAATTAAACGTTTTTGTAACTCCGAGTGTAATTTTTTTCGTAAATATGCAATCAAAACATAGTGAATTCAAGCATATTATACTGACGTACAGTGGTGAATTACCTACCATCGATTTGACAGCGTCCACTTACATTCGCTGTTCTTCTTATGGTAATACGTTCTTTGGAAATGTTCACTTGTGAAAAGTTATGTGTTGCTAGCACGGTTTAAAAACCACAAAATTGCAAATGCAAATCGCTCTTGTTTACCTTTTGCTTGCTTACATTCTGCTGTTTGCATCTCCTTTTGACAATCTATACGCCAGTGTGGTAATGAAACTTCAATCCATGATTTAGGTAGAGTAAAAAATAAAATTTAAATTTAATTTTCCTACTCTATTCTAATTAAAACTTTTAATAATTATTAAAAAATAAAAAAACAATATTTTTCATAAAAAAGAAAAATTATTATTCTTGGCCTTGAGCTTATTTATAATCATGGTACTTTACAAAATGTACAGGCAGTAAAAACAACAATTCAATTGAATTGTTGGTATCCAAAAACAAAATTTTAATTTGAAAGATTGTTTACTCAAGACTTTTTTTATGATTCAGTGGTAGTTATAATGGATTTTTTTGTTTTAAAGAAATTCTAGTTTCTGTGAGTGGCCCCTCGAAAACCAATGGAAAGTCAGAAGTTGGAAAAACGTGTTCTGTGTTGGAACTGCTTCGGCATATAAGATAGAAAGAATCAACACAAGCTTTTACTTTTCTTATATAAATTAAAAATTGGTTTAGTATTATTTCTGTATTTGACTTTCTTTTGTATCATAATGAGAAGGGGAAAAAGGCACATTTTATGCACATAATTTTTCAGTAAAAATTGTTATTTATATATTTAAAAATGTGTTGGCCAAAGTCCAGAAGTTGAGTTTTTTTTTTTAAATTAAATAAAAATTTGTTCAAACCACTCTAAAGTGGAATAATAGTGGAAATTGTGTAAACAAATCACATATCCTTAAAAAGAGAATAAACTACCCAACAAGCATATCTGTAAAAGTTTTTAAAAATAATCTAAGGTACACTTGCTACAATAAGCGATATGTAAGCTTTTTCAGTTTACATTTTTTGGAAAGTTCAAAGTAAACTTTTTATAAACTTCAAAAAACAAAAACTGTTATTAATCGTTTCACTTTAACCCATATAAGGCCAGTTTTTTTTCACAAAGCAACCGTGGTTTGCTATGACACCCTCATTACCAAGTCCTTTAGTTATTTTTTTATATCTCTCTATGGTATTTTTATGGAATTCTGCACATCTTATTTGAGTTGTGCTGGATAAAACTATGTGGCCTTATGTTTATGGATTCTGTTGACTATACGGAGATAGTTTATAAAGCTGAAAAGGCCACATCAATAGCTGCCAGTACCACTTTTTACGATTTATTCTAATTCGATAACATCCCACATTCTGATCTAATCGGTCAGTAGCACCCTAAAACATTATAAAAGCCGAAAAATTAAAGCGCAATGGAAAAATGTGTCATATATTTGCTAAAACTTAACAAATATGCACAAAACAGTAATTATGTGAGCATCTGCGCTCAGCGCCCCAAAAATAGGGCGTCACAGAAAATGACAAAAACAAAAATTGTGCCTTAAACACTTCCACAATCTGCTAAAAATTGGTTTAAGTTGCAGCATTCAATGTATGACTAGCACTTTTTGTTTATTTTAATGCAACAGCTGAATAATATAAAAAATATTGTTTGAATAAAGTGTCAAAAAAAAAAACATTTATACAAAACTTTCTCTAAAATTTTTTTATAGGCTTACATAAATCGAAAAATCATAACTTAATGTTTATTTTGAAAAGCTTTTTAAAGATTTATTTTAAGTTTACTTTGCTTGTTGGGTACTTATCTAAATGCCTATGTACATGGATATACTATACAGGTAGATACATAAGATGCATTGAGCACTAAGGATAATTCACCGGCTTTCAAACAGGATAAAGCATTCACCTACGCATTACAGTTATGCCGTAAATTCGGAAAACCCATAAATTATACGCATAATTTATGCAACTAAAACAGTAACAAAAGTGCCCGTGTATGTAGTAAGAATGTAACAAATAATTATTTAGTAAGCCATGGCAGCTGACAGTTAACAAAAATATGAGACGCGTATGATGTATGCGGTTTTTATAGGTTTATAACATAAAATGAAGCAAACAGAACAAAGTTAGGAGATAACTAGTGTTATGGTGGTTTACTTACTAGATCTGTAAAGTAAAGAATAAGTCCTAAACTTAAATTGCAGTAAAATTAAAACCGTTTACGTAAACATCTAAAACTTACCATTGCGGCTGGAATGAGAGTTGAAGTCGCAATTTCTAGAGCGAAAGCCTTCAAGTAAGTACTTCAGACGCCTGCAAAATTTTCTCAAAATTTAATAAAAAAAATTGTGCTTAAAATGTGTTAATCAAAAAATCTATATAGGTTGTCGTTGCTGCTGCACTAAATTAAAGTAACATGTGCCCATTTAAGAAATAAATAATCAATTGTTTTCTTAGAATAGTTGAATTTTTTCTTGTTAAAACCAGAACAGACCTATTTTCGTTAAAAATTATTGTTTACTGGCTTATACCCGTGGGTTTCACCCCACATTTCTATAAAAAAAAAAATCCAGTTACATATATGGGAGGTGCCACGCCCCCTTTTTCGTTATCCCCAGTTTTTTGTAGGTAGTAGGGATTAATCCCATATAACTCCTTACCAAATTTCAGTGGCCTAACGTAAATACTTCCAGAGATACGAACTATGAAAAATTCCATTTGTATGGGAGGTGTCACGCCCTCTATATATAACGAAATATTTTTTAGCCCATTACCATCCCTGGATGATATCCAGTGCGTGTTTCAAATTTGGTTACGATCGGTTTATACGTTTACGACATAAGTCGGTCTATAGATACATGCACACATACATAATTTGAATTTTATTTATATAGATGTGGACCAATAGTCTACTTCGAATTCTTCTTACCTTATTCACCATACCATTAAAATCGTTAATATTTTTTAACTCTGTATTGTACTTTATAATTTACATAGTATGTACGTATATATAAAAAATGTACCCCCAAAACCAAAAAAATTTATAGAGACTTATAATTCAAAAATTGCGAAAAAAATGTCATTTTATAACAACTTTACCTTTTATGAATATGGGGTTTACTTTTTATTACATGGATTTAAAAAATTATCCACCTAACGGTATAATGACAATAGAAAAACAAATTGAGATACGAGGTGTGTTCAAAAAGTATCGCGAATTTTGTGTTTTTTCAAAAATTATTTATTTATTCATGAATATCTATTTTGTCCCCTTCAAAGTAATCCCCATGAGATATTATACACTTGTGCCAACGGTTTTTCCAATCTTCGAAGCACTTCAAAAAATCATTTTTTTGTATCTTGTTCAGCTCCTCCTTCGATGCCGTCTTTCTCTCGTCAAGAGAAGCGTAACGTCGTCCTTTCATGGGCCTCTTCAGTTTAGGGAACAAGAAAAAGTCACAGGGGGCCAGATCTGGGGAATACGGTGGCTGCGGCATCATTAGTGTGTTGTTTTTGGCCAAAAAGTCGCGCACAAGCAACGATGCGTGAGCAGGGGCGTTATCGTGGTGCAAAAGCCAATTTTTGTTCTTCCACAAATCCGGGCGTTTCTGGCGGATTGCTTAGCGCAAATTGCGCATAACTTGCAGGTAATATTCCTTATTGACTGTTCTTCCCTGTGGCAAGAACTCATGATGCACCACGCCCTTGCAATCGAAGAAAACTGTCAGCAAAACTTTCACATTCGACCGAACTTGGCGCGCTTTTTCGGTCTTGGTTCGTGCGGCAGCTTCCATTGAGATGATTGAGCTTTGGTTTCCACGTCATAACCATAAACCCACGATTCGTCACCAGTTATAACCCTCTGGAGCAAATTTGGGTCGTCGCGGACAGAGTTTAACATCTCATTAGCAATGTTCATGCGATGCTGTTTTTGGTCACAATTGAGCAATTTTGGTAAAAAAATAGGTAAAAATCGAAGACGATCCAAAACACGTTCAAGCAAAGCAGCTGTCAACAATTAACTGAACATTCAAAATGGCCGAGCTTGTCGGCATAAGTGAGAGACATGAATACCAACATAACGCCACAAAAAATTCGAAATTCGAATATACGTAACCAGCGAAAATTCAAAATTCGCGATACTTTTTGAACACACCTCGTATATATATATATATATACTAGTATATATTTGAATTTTTAGTACATATGACCCTTCTTTTTCAACTGATTTTGATATTAAGATTTTGATTTGAGAAATATGACATTACACTTCTGATTTTGTTTAAATTCAGCATATAGCGGAGGCGTAAATGTACATACAGCCGTTTTCTGAGATTTTCAAAAATGTTGGCCATAATAAAATTATTTAAAAAAATCCTATGTAAAAACAAATGCCAAGGTCTAATACAAGAACAGTAAATTTTGTTTTAAAAATGTACACTAAATTCGCAACATTTGTTTTCGAAGAAGAGAGTACCAAATTATCTAAAATCGGAAGGGGATAAACCAAATCCGAAGGGACGAGAATAAAATTTGAACAGGAGATCGGTTCTACACGAAAGATTCTTACAAAAAAAGGAATAACTCGAAAGCGAACAAATTTTCTTTCGAATAGAACTACAGAGCAAGGCCAAGAGAAGAATTGAACCTTTCATTTTCTTTAGTCTTATCATGGTATCACTATCAAGGGATTACTTTACCAAGCTATTGCATACTCGTAGCATGGCATAAATACGAGTATTTATGTAAATTAATTCCTTTAATTAATGTTCCTGACATGTAATATCTATTTAATTTTGCTATATTTCATAGCAGCATAATTATTTGCAAACCAAATAGCATAACAATGTACATACAGAGATATGTAAATATGTGCTCTTAAATATATACATATTTATGTATGCACATAACTATGGTACGCACAAGGCGAATGTAATTATGGTTTATTTACGATGGGGGAGTAATGCACGAAAATTGCTGTTAATTATGTTTATAAATTACTCGCATTTATAACTTTGAACGAAGCTATGTACATAAATGTAGATATGTTTGTATATTTACTATCTATTGTAGGAGGGCCATTTATCAAAAAATACGCTTACACACCCTCTTTTGATAGTCCATACATTCATACAAAAGCTTTTCCTTGCAGAGATGTACAGAGCAAAATATGCAATTTAAATTTTGAAATTTGTAATTGTAGTAATAATTTGCAGCTCAGACATTTGGGAATGAAAAATAGTTGTTATAAAGCGCTTTAAAGGATTATTTTTAGTATTTAATAATTTAAAGTTCCCTATATGTGTAGGTACAAATGACGTATGAATTTGAAATGAGGTGAGAATTGGGAATATTTATATTAGAAAGTGGCACAAATACGAACACTAAAATAAAAAAAACATCTAAATTAATATTGTGTAAAATTCGCTTGATAAATTGAGAATGAAGTGACAATCGATTTAAAAATTTGGAGCTATGTTGCAATGCATGGCGATTACGGATACGTTTATCATAAATTAAACTTTTTTTAAATTATAATAAAAGCAGGAATAATCGCTGAACCCACCACTTTAATTTCAAAAATCTTTATTTAAAATGATGATGTTGTTGTTGTTGTTGTTAACAGTGATTTAAAATGATGTGATTACAATTAAAATACAGTAATCGTACTTTAAGATCGTATACTCGGTGATCGGTAAATTAACAATTATAAACTTTCTGCAGCCCGTTTCTGTAACATTTCGATAAGAATTTTAACGCAAAGTGCAACCCTGTTATGCAGTTATCGCTGAATAGTGTTTCTATAAGTGTTAAAAATGTTTTTTCGTTATGGATTTCGATAAAAATAACGATTCCTATAATGGCAGTGATAACAAGTGTAAAATCGAAATTAATTGCATTATGTGCAACATTTTTAATGTTATTAATATTTATTAAAAATTAATTATTATAAAAAAATAAGAACAAAAATAAAATGTAAGAAAACGATTCTCCAGCTAGTTAAAGCAATATCTTATCGACTGGGCTATTGAAACCATTATGCGATGTGCGTCAAATGTTTTATTTGTCACCTAGGCCTTTTTGCCTATCATTTTCTCATTTTTACATAACACACCACCAACATATCGCAAGGTGAATTTCTTTCATACAGAAACGCTTTTCATAACGAAATCGTTACAAGCCATGCGATACATAATAATTCGTTATTATAACGAAGAGTTGCGGAAACGGGCTCTGATTTGAAAAAAACGTGCTGGAAATAATCGTAATCGTAAACGGAATCGATTGCACATATCTGTGGCAATAAGCTGAAAAAGCCAAACTCAAGTTTGGTCCAAAACGAGTTGTGTCAGCATCTCTACAATTTCACGGCTTTTGCTCAAACATTGTGGAGCTTATGGACCAAAACCTATATCTTAATTCCATACATTTACACTACAATTTCAACTTTCAAAGCGCTCTAAACTAAAAAAAATTCCTTTGGAAGTTTTTGCTTGTTGCCACAGATATGATACTAATAACTTATTCGGCTTTTTCAAAAAGTCGTTTTTATACTTGAAAATCTTAAATTCGAGCAAACGACAAGCTCAATCTTAATACCTGAAATAAATAATAAGAACCTTTTGCCCTGCATTTTTCGATGTTGCCATATAATTAAGTTTTGCAGATACTCATCAGTGATGATATTCTGTTCTCAGTTGATAATAATTATTATTCAATTATTATTTTTGATTTTTAGGGAAAACATTTAAAGCAACAATCAACTTTTCTTTTAAAAAGAAAAAGTAATAATTCAATAACAATTATTATCAACTGGTCTTGAACTTCCAGAAATACTAAAAATGCACAGAGCGTAAAAACCAATAAGAAATTTATTACTGTGTTTATTTTTGATATATATTTTTTTTTATTAATTATTAAAATTTTTTATTAGAATGGAGAAGGAAACTTTTAAGACAACCACCATAGCTTTTCTTATAGATCCATTTCGTAAGCTGCTAGAATTCTTAATCAGAGACCTTCCGGCCTGCTCCATTAAACATTTTGTGTCAGCTAAAATCCTATTTCTATTAATATTTTCTACCCTGAAATGTTTTTGTTGAAATGCGACGTAAAATAACTTTCTATTGATATCCATATTGGCATATCTGATTTCAGTACAAAAAAAAAAAAAAACAGATAGGTGGCCATCCCATAAAAGTATCCTGGGTGCCAGCACCTAGGTAGAAATTCTTGGAATGAATTTCCGATATAGTATGGAGATACAACTATATCATTATACAATAGCTCCTTTAAATTTATAAGATTTGGGACAATATAGGACCTTCCAAAAGTTTAAGGCCGCGCTTTTCTTCCAACTTGCCGAGTGATGCTATCAAATTTTTACACAAAACGGTATATCTTCAAGAGCGAAAAACTTTTTTTCTAATAATTTTTTGATGTTACCTTTTCCGACATATGTATTTGGTACCATCGGCATGATTATAGATGGGCAGTTTTCACCAGTAAATATTCAATAAAAAAAAGTTTAGTAGTGAAGAAAATGCATTTCCAATAAAAATAGATGCTGAGTGATAGTACAGAGAAGTAGAGAATGATAAGGAGAGAATGTATGATGTGGGATGAAAAGGGAACGGTATTATGTTTGAGAGAGTGAGGACACACGTTTAAATTTATAATTATTATCCCACAAATCTTTAACCAAGATCATTTTCTCTTACACTTTTATACAGAGTCAAGTGGACAGAAATTGCTCCGCCACCGTCTGGGCAATCGACGCAGCTTGAAGACGTCCAGCAACTGTGGTCACAAAATTGTCGCTACTTGAGCGCAGAGCCAACAACATACACCTATCCCGCCACAATGTATGAGAATTCGTGTTCATATCAAACAGCGTTAGATCTTAAGCGCGTCTCACCACCTACACTGGCGCAAGTGAAGACCGAAGATTGCCTGACGCTCGGTCAATGTTCGCCAGATTGGTCTACATATCGATTTCATCAGTCCACGTTCGAACAATTGAAACAAAGTGTCGAAAAAGCGAAAGCGGCGCTACAAGATCGAAGTGGGTTCTTTGGTGCAACGAGTGCATTCAGGTTGGTATTTCAAGTGAAATTTGGCTTTTGATGGTATAAAAATTAAAATGAGATATTTTTCCAATTTAGCGACATCTACTCAACGCAGCGGTTAAGTGACACGCTCGGCGACTCACTGCCAAATGTTCAATCGTCAAATGGCGGCAATTGCATTGGCATCGTACACAATAGCGGCGGCTTAAGCGGCAATTCGGTTGCAAGTACGCCGAGTTTAGTGTTGAATGGCAATTGCATTACCTCCGTCTCATCAGCCACAACAGGTCAACGTTATCGTTTGGATAACCTACAACCGGCCACTGGCTGTTCGCCTGTCTCGCAGCATGGTGGCATCAGTACGAGTAGCGCACCACAGTCGCTAACACCAGGACCGTTGGAATCGGTTAGTGATGTGGAGAGCAAATCAAGAGGTGAGTTTAGAGGAAGCATTTATGTATTGAAAACTAAAAAATCAAAATGTCTGTAAGAAATTTAAAACAAAATAATATTTACTAAAGACAGGAAGCGCATTTCCTAGCGAAAATATGTACAGAAAAAGTTGGAAAAAGCATATGACTTCGTTTGGTGTTGTTATACCCAGCGGTGCTGGCACCACTGATTTTATAACTTTAGCTATATATCGAGGTTTTTAAAGGTTCGACAAAAAAGGTATTATCTCTACATATAATAAAATTGTAACAGGTAAATGTCTGTACATTGCAGATATAAAAAAAAATTATAGGAGGATAATTATTTAGCAATAGAATTCAACGCAACAGTTTTTATAATGTTTGTCTGTCGGTCTGTCTGTCTGCATGTTTGAGCGCGTATCACACCAAAACTGCTGAACAGAATTGAATGCAACGTTAGCCGTTCCATTGCTAAACGTCTAGCTTAAAATTTAAGATATCGCATGTTTCGATAATTCGAATTTGTGGATAAATATGTGAACCAGGGTGACCCAAAATGTGTTAGTACAATATGGGTATCAACCGAAAGTTCCTAATTATTGCTGAAATAAAGATGTGATTATTGAACTTAATCTTAACTGGTTTAGAAAATTTAATGATTAAAATTAATAGACTGATTTCTAGTATTTATAATAAACATCACTATTAACAGTTAGTTTTATAATTTTTATCTCAAAAATCTAAAGATAACAATAATAAGCGCGGGTTTAAAGAAATAATTCACTTAGGAAGAGTGTAGAGTTTGTACTTTCTAAAAAATTTTACAAAAAAAAATATATATTTTATTTAAACAAAAAAAATTAATTTTATTTAATTAGTTTTGGTTTTATTTTTGGTCCGAAATCTTAAGAAATATCCAAAAATGGTAGAATTTGTACTTTGTAAAAAATATAATCTAAAAGAAAAAAATATTTTATTTAAACAAAAAAAAATTAATTTTATTTAATTAATTAAAAAGAAAATTACAAAAATTGCCTTTCATTCTTATAGAAAAGAAAGTACATTTCATTTGTTATTTTCTACTTAAATACAAAATTAATAGGATTTTGTTTAATTTCCGGTTGTCCATCGGACTTCGGAAGAACTGAACACCTTTGAAAAATACTTTCCTTTGAAAGTACCCTAATTGATTAGTTATTTATTTAAAACTCTTGTAAGTCAACTCAAAATGTTACGCGAAGAAAAATTGTTATTGTTTTTTTTTTTTGATTTATATTTGAACTAACGGAATGAATAACTTCTGTTTAAAATTTTTTTTTTGTTTTACATTACTTGCATACGAAAAAATTTTCAGTGTTCAGAATTTAGTAAGTGTATGGTTAACTAATCGAACTCAACCAGAAAGTAAAAAAAAAAAAAAATAAATAATAATTTTTTCGAAAAAACAAAAAACAACCCTTTTGAAAATTTCAGAATATCTTTAGCTGTCAGAGGTATAATACAAAATAATTTGAGTTCAAACGTTAATAGCAAACTTTACTTTTTACAATTTTGAAAAATAAAAAAATTTGTAAAATTAAAAATTAATTTTTTTTTTTTAAATACTAATTTTTTTATAGCTCTATGTACCCCCTTTGACAGTGCCAACGTTTTTTTTTAATACAGTAGTTTCCGCAATATTGAAAAAAAAAAAAAAAATTTTCAGGAATACATGTAAAATACATAAAAAATGTTGTAGTTGTCTTTTTTTAGCAGATTCCAAACAACTGACGATTCGCCATGGAAAGACTAATTAATATAATACAATTTTTTATTCAATTTGTTTTTTTTTTTATGTTAGTTAACACATTCCAAATATCAACATAAATACCCCAATAAGCAAAATACGTTTACTATAAGCTTATAATAAACTTACTTTAGCAAGCCTTTTGTTTGGAAAACGTTTACCTTTTTAAATAATTGGAAATGAGGTTTGGAAAACAATTTCTAATTCACGTTTTATTCAGCGTACCGTAACGGTTTGTTGAAAAATGATTGATAAAACTCCAATTTAGGCAACGACGGGGAAAACGGGCCAGTAGCCTAATGAATATGTACTAGAATTTTGTTCCGAAGGTTGCTGGTTCAAATCCCGACTATTTCGTCAACTTTTTTTTATTAAATAAATTATTATAATTATTTTAAAATATGTTTTAGTTATTTCAGTTCCAGTTATAATTTCTTTTTTACAATTCAAGTAAAATGAAAAAAATTTATAAAATATTCGGCGCGAGCTTTTTTACAAATTTGTGGCGTGCTGCTTCCAACTTTTTATATGGCGGAAGCGCTACTGTTTCTTGCCAACTCCGAACGGCATCTGCAAAGCAAAGCAGATGAATTTTTGCGAAGAAGCCTTCTATGGCAAAAATACCCTCGGACCCCACTTTGAAAAACCGTTTCAAAACCATTTTTGATGTTACCTGTCCCAAGATTCGAGCCTTGGACCAATCGGTGTGGTAGGCCAGCAACAATACCGCTACACCATGTCGGCCATATAATGAAGTTCACATAAATCAAGTAGGTAAATTATTTAGCATTATTTTTGAAAACTGCCAAACTGTTCACCTCGCAGAAAGTTCACCTCAATTTAATTCCCCAAAGCTACCAAACAATTGTGAAAACATATTTAAACGTTTGTGAAATTTTTTAGTTACAAACTCGTTTGGAAAACATTGATTTAATAAACTTGCTTACTTCATTGTTTATTGGGACGTTTTTTTTTTTCAAAATCTCGACACTAGGGCAACATAGCGTTTGATTTTTTTGAGAAAACTATAATGCATTGCCACCACACCTGAACGGTGGTGAAAATTTAAAGACCTCAGATAAACGGAAGTTAGTTTAATGTCGAATGCACAACAACGCGACGTGTGTGCCACCTATCGGATATTTTTTTCTGTGATGAAAATTTCCAGATCCTATCTAAACGGGAAGTTATTTCAAAAATGTGACTCACGCTTAAGTTTTCATTATCTCGAACTTAGCGCAAACTAGCGGGATTTCTTTTAAGAAAATATTTCTTTAAATATGACTAATACATGCTCCGCGTTTCAACCAAATCGGACCATAAATGCGATTGTTTTCCTTTATGTTGCAATTGTCATTGCGGCCTACGCAATTGTGAAGACTTCAAGACTCTCGTTAGCCGGCAAGCTGCTTTAAAATCGTAAGCAAAAATCCGCCGACACCTACCACCAAAGCAACTCAATAAATATGTATATCAAAAGGTAACTGTTCCCAAATGGACCTATGGAGATATTCATAAACTTCATACAAAATCTCGTGAAAATCAATTTCTTTTTTAAAATCTTTTCATATAAAACATATTATCATTGACTTAAGTGACCACTGGGTATACAATTTCATCTGAACTTAATCTTTCCTTCATAATAATGTATGCAAAACGGATTTGTGCCACAATTTTTTGTTTGTTTTTGCTTTCATGGGATGTCTGAAGTTAATAGAAAATGCAGGATAATAATTTGCTAATTCAATTTTCACAAATTTTACTTGTAGCTCACTTATTTCAATTTTATTTTAGTAGTTGAAATATTTCTAAATTTTTTATTTCTCTCTGCTTAAATATACAGGCCACTCGAAGGTCGAACGCTGAGCACATTTGCTGCCAAAACCCTAAAAACATCGTTAAATTGCAATATCTTTTTTGTTAAATTTTTTGTGATGAATTTGCGCCAAACATGCAAACCGTGCATAACACGGACATTTCACATTTCAAAATACCCAAACAAGCCACATGTCTTCGATACATAAAATCCACTTCACTTTTGATATGTCTATTTGTGGCGCTGACATGACCAAGAGGACCAACAAAAAAAAATGTAACCAACAAAATCACTTAAATCGTATGCAAGATATACATAAAAGCGACTAAAAAAATTGGCAGAGAGAGATATGAAAGGATATGAGAAAGAATACTTTAAGGCCTTAGGCTGTATTAATATATGACTATAACTTTTCTACGCTCAAATCCACCTCACAATCTTGTTTTGTTGGCACGAGTCTATGACAATAAAAAGGTAAAGCCGTTACGCCGTTGTGTGTCCTCGCATACCACACCGACTGACTTTGAGCCTTCATCCGTTATGTGCAACAATAGCACCGCAAGTGGACAGTGTATGAATAACGGTACATATTTGCTAATGTACATATGTGCCATTTAGATAGTAGGTATGCCTATTTAGCTGAGCGTTAGGCGTGACAGCCCGCGGTTTAGCACCTTTGATTGTTTTATACAATTTATTTTATTATTCAAAAATATTTGGTTTGATATCTTATTCAGTATTCTTAATTTCATACTTCAGATGCAATCATCAGCTTACGGACAGCTTACAAAATTAAGTTGTGTTCCATTGTGGTGGCAAGGGTCCTTTATGTGCAAATTATAGTTTTATATAGACGTCCGCTTTAGAAAGAAGAGTGAGGGATATATGAGGATAATAAATATAACCTCAGAAAATGATTTCATTAAATACGTATTTTCTTTGGCTCACAAAGAACTTTCTTATCGTGTTCACTTTTTACAGGTAGCTAAGGAAACTCTTGCAACTCTGAGTGAGAGAAAATGCGGTTGCCCGCTAAAAAGAATTTATTGAGGGTGTTCAAATGTAATAACCTATTCGCACTTAAGAACTATGTTCATGGTCACCCTATTTAAGACAACAATGGAGTAGTTGCGACTGCTTCTATGTCGACGGCACATTTATAGACTGTTTTTTTTTGTTTTTGGAGATACTTTTATTTCCTTTTTAGAATGGCGAAAAAATGTTCCAACAGACGAGGCCTTCGCTAAGTTGTTATTGAGCTATTGATCCGCCACAATTGACGAAGTCTGCTGGTCTATCAGAACACTGCCCTCACATCTGCTATTGGTTGTATAATTGTACCCCCAGATCACCACATTTATGGCAAAACACAGATGATCAGCACTAAAGAGCATGCTTAGCAAGCAGTTTTTGGTATATCCTTACCACTTGGTGCATCCCAAGCCTCCTCCCAGGCTGATAAGGAGGCATCTCTGCTCAAGAGTACTATATAGAGCATCCATCCGTTTAATACGACGATGTAATAAATTCCAATTTGTTTGTATTCACCGAGTGACAATAAATACATTTGGTCTCAAAGGCTGGAAAGTGTTTCTAAGTTTACATCAACAACAGCAACAGCGTACTAACCATAGTATATCTTTTACGTGCATACTTTTCTTCCCCGGGCTTTGCTTCCACGAATGCATCCGACTCAAGTAATATCAGCTGTAGATCGGAGATTATGGCTGAGCTTCGCTCCCAACTTGTGGTGTGTCGCTTCTAATTTTCCTATCATGTCGACTCTGACTGTGTTCCCGTCACTAAAGCTGGGGCCTTGAGTATAGTGCGACAAGCCATTAGCACTTTAACACGACTGCCGACGGAAATAAACTGGATTTACTTTGTTGTTAAAAAGCGAAAGATGTTTCAGATGAGTTTGTTCAAGAGACGCTCAGAAGAGATATTGTTTCATTGAATTTCTTAAAGTAGGTCAAAGTTAACGTAATAAGAAACGAGTCTCTCTTAAATACATTTCAAGGAATTTCCTTACTTTTTCATTACTAGTCAATTCACTCCACGAAACCATACACGGTTAAAAATTTTAGCCTAATTTGATACTTTTGTGTACTTTTGTGTACTGGGTACACATTTTTGAAGTATAACAAGATTTTATGGTTCTCTGTTTTTTTGCTTTTATAACTTTTATTTTTATTTACATGACATACTACATTCATGAACATGATTCAATAACTAGAAGGTTAGCTCTCTAGCTGACGTTTACTTTTGACAACTTCCATTTTTGGTGTTCTTTTGAGAATGAAAAAAAAGTAAGAGTATTTTTTTTGATTTGTCGAGGAAATGATAGTAGAAAAATCAAAAAAGTAGGAAATTAGTAGTAATACATTTTGCAAAGACAACTACATAAATACAACATCAAAACCTATCATCCAATACCATCACTGGATAAATCGTTGTAAATTTTCTCTAATATCAATTAAAAAACAATAAAAAACGGTCACTACTCCAACAAAAGTTAAAATAAATATATACGTGCATACATATCTGAAATCAAAATATGTACATATCTTCGCCCTCTTGCTAGAAGCATGTATGTGCTAAAATGAAAATGATGGTAAAATAAGATTAAAAGTTTGATTTCTGGCTCGTTCGGTTGACATGGATTGCAGAGTATTGTGGTTTCGGTGTAAGCATGATACCAGGAATTTTCGCCAAACTTAGAGCTTTCAGTGGCTAATACAGTAAACTATCAACTTAAACTGGGAATAATTGCACATTCGTGCTTCTGACTAGAGGGCGACGTTTTTTAATAATAATGATAATTGACAATATGTATATTTGTTGGAAACTTTTCAGGGCATGAAGACAAACGGACATAGACTAGCAAGTGGATAGTAAAGCGATAAGTTTCAATGGGATGAGATTGGTTCCTATTTATTCATGCACACTTAGAACAGAAGTTTCCTTAAATCTGTTACTTTATACTTAAGTTAAGCCAGAATTTTTTATCAAACCCAGATAACAGACTTCGAATCACATAAGGAACATCTTTGAAGTCACGATTGAACTTGTTAAGAATATTAGTATGTAGGGCCAAGACTTTAAGGTAACCGTTGCTACATACCGGAATGTCTCGAGTTTTAAACGTCCCCGATTAGATCCAGCGACATGAAAGAACTATACTCCCAAAAGTCGATCTAAATAATAATGTAAATTAATCCATTTTCTGTACCCAAACTTTTTAAAATTTTTGTATAATACTACATTTTTAACTACTATTTTTACATAATTTCGATAAAAGGCAAGGCAGAATGTAAGTGAAAAATTTTCAGGCAGCAAGATGGCTACAATTGTCAAAATATGTCACTAGAGAGCTGAGCTAAGCTTCTAGTGATTTAATCATGATTTTCGGTAACAAAATTTCCTATGAAGTTAGGAGTGGTTACTTGTCGCTTCCACACATTTTCGGTAACAAAGTTTCCGATGTCAACTGAAATTAGTATACCAAATTTCATTCTGTCTCCATCTGAACGCTACATATTGAAAAAAGGTGGTATTTTTTTGGTATATAAAGGAATCGTCCTTGCTAATATCTTTCGATTTTTCTGAGACCAGAAGTCTATTTTTATACCCAGCTGCACTAGTTACGGCTGCGATGTTTCGGACCGTTTTGAACCAACTTAGCTTCATTTTAATTGCTTTTTGAATCAAGTTTATTTTATTTAGACCTTATAGTGTTTCTATACAAATGGGCGAGAGCTACGGTTTTTTGCCGACCCTGAATGGCATCTAGAAAGCAAAGCCGATGAATTTTTGCTAAGAAGCCTTACATGACAGAAATACCCTCGAACAGTGTTTTGGAAAAACTTTTTAAACTTTTTTTTAAAACAACGTATAAATATTTGCTCCAAAGCTGCTTTCTTGAAGTGCCGAGTGGCTCATAAGTTTGATCACATTGAAGTTTTAAAGACAACTATATGAATCTGTGACTCACATTTCCCACATATTTGGTACTCATTTCAAATTCTTAAATAATGAATTCTCCGAGAATGTTTGAGGGGCACATTTGTTAGTGTTAAAGTTTGCTTTAAATTTTATTTTAAAGATTTGGAAATAAATTATTTGTAAATAACATTCATAGCTTCACGAATTCCTTTTGCAATTTGAAATTTTTGCCATGCTACCTGATTTATTGCTGTCAAAAGAAAAATATAAAAATTCTTTAACAGACAAAAGTTACTTCATTTTAAGACCGATAAAAAATAATTCAAATATAAAATTCCTTACAAAACGTGTCTTATTTTTTTATTAAAATACCCAGCCATTTCTGAGTTACAAATGTAGCTTGTAAAATTGTAAGTAGCGAAAAAATAGAGCCACAAATAAAAATGTAGGAACATGAAAATATGGGTGTGGCACCACCGCTGAGTATTGCACCACACTTGGGAAACTGGAGCTCAACTGCAAATTTACCTATGAGTGGTTTCAAATTAGAGTCCAAATTTTTAACCGTGTATTATCACAGCATTACTTAAAGTTAAAGCCAATCTGCGCGTCAAAAGAATTAAGAAAAGGAATGCACGCTCGCAGTCAAAAACAGAGATCTATGGGTTTTGATTTGAATAAATTGCTCATAAATTCTTTAACGCAAACCAGGATGAGTGGATATAACAAAGTATTGTCCGATTGCTCACCAAGTCAGGAGCATTAGAAAAAGAGTTTGATGTAAAAAAGGGAAAGCTTTGCCGAGCAAATTAAAACACGCAACTGCATAGTAAAAAACTTGCTGTCCCATCTGAGGACAAAAGGTGTGTGTGTGTGTGGTGGGCGTTTATGCTTTATGCCAAAAATTCTGTCAACCAAAAGTGGATGTAGAAAGTTATCAGGGCGGTAATAAATAATAAAAACTGGTTGAGGGAAAAAATGTAACCAAAAGCTGTCAACTGAAAGTTTAAGCTTTGAATGTAAATGCAAGTTACCGTAAAGTGGTACGACGGTTATGGGATGCGCGGGAAAAGTGATATTTGTGTGCATTGGTGAATTTACAGTCTTTTACTGGAACTAAATCTTTTTATACCCAGCTGGACTAGCATTAGGACACAGGGTATTATTTCTTTGTTCCAATTACAGTAGATTCTAACGATATAAAGAGACACAATTTATATCCACCTTGTGTGGCGTCGGTTGAAACATAGTTTGTCTACGAAAGGCTAAGTGAGAGCCTATCCAACTCTGAAATAGATGGCAGTATTACTTAATACCCTTTGGTACTGGCATATAAGTCTTGGCAGGTAAATCAGCTAGGCATTCCCGTGTAGCCTGCATGTTTTGAAGTACTTTTAATAAAAATATGAATAGCTTGTGAATAAGCAGCCCTTCCTTGTTATAGTACTGCTAAGTAAAATCCATAGTTTTCCTTTCAAAAGTAATAAAAATTAAATAATTTTCATTTACTGACCAATAAACTTTAAAAACAATACCTCTGAAAACAAGAATTATGTGATATCGATATCATTGTCCAATAACAATTATATTATTAAGTGCGGCGTGTTGCCACCTCGCCGATTTTGGACGCTGGGTATCGAATCACGTCAGTCTACTCTTCCATGCGATAACTGACGCAAAGTGGAAGCACCGGCGGAAGGCTAAACTAGCCCCCAAATTACGTGAAGATAGATAAACCTTTTAGGTCCGAAAGATCATATATTTTTCTCAAATACTTTAAAATCCACTGTCCATAATATGATGAGTGATCATTGGCTGTCGAGAGAGCGCATCACTACTCAATTGGTTATTGCTTCTGTCTTCAATACTTTTTAGGTTCAGTTAAGCTGGCCGGTTGCCAAGACGCCACACATACTGAAAATGTCCATAGTGTTACCAGAAGTTTCTTAGAGCAGAAATGAAAAGCCTATCAAGAAACAGGATCCACGTTAACACTATTTTCGTTGGTCCTTTTTATCTATTGGCCAATAAACAGATATATCGAGATCTTAAAAGCTCAATATTCAGTATCGATGCATGGGTCAATCAATCGATACTTCCGTATTTTAAAATCCAGCGATTTAGTACGGAAATATTAATCTATGTTGGTCTCTCTCTTTAATATAATAGTATTCACTAAAAATCAAAACGTCAGCACTTTACTGAGCTCTTGAGTTAAACTTTTGAAGACAATTTGCATGTAAAGTTCACTTCTCAAATCTCTATTATGGGTGAGTTATTACTCCATCCCACAGCAGGGTATATATTGTACGTTTTGATTCCAACTCCAGCAATCTTTTTCTTTCCCGGCAATTCTGTTACTTGGGTGCTAGTAAATATTTCCTTACCGTTTCGTTCTCTTATGATAATTTTTGCAAATTGCAAGGGTGTCATACTTCATGCATAAGGAAATTCGAAAGTAGTGAGGCGGAGTTTAAAAAGATAGATATATATATGTATGTGTCTGTTTGTACACACGCGATAACATTTGCGGTATGTATTTTGTTTGTTTGTTATTTCAACCTTTATTCTTATGTTGCGCTTTGTTGGCTGGCTGGCCGATGGGTGGGCTGTGGTATGACTTCTGTGATAGCTTTTGCAAACGGTACCCAAAAGATGCCCTGAAGAAGTTTATACTCTAGAAAATAATAAAAGTTCACCCACACAAATGAGCAAAAAATAATAACAATTTGTACAAAATGGTTGTGCTATAAAGGCAAGTACGCATGCATGTGTGTGTGTGCATTTATCCTTTGTCAGTCAATTGAATGTGTGCCTGCATGTGTGTTGTGTGCGTGAAGATTTCATTTTTATTATGTTGGCAAATCCTTTTTGTATACTTTTATGATCATTACTATTGTTATCGCTCGTGTGTTTGATGTTGTTGTTCTTGTTGGCTTGCTTGTTGGCCTGGTTGTCGTTAAGGCAAAGTTATCTCATGCCACTAAACCATAAAAACTTACAGCTATGCTAACATACATAAATATCCTTACAAGCTCACAGTTCAGTGTGTAGGTGAAAATCCTTTAAAATGTATGAATGTATATGTGGATGCGCTATGCTTGGCTTGCCTGAAAAGAATCTCTCATGCGTAACTCATTATTTTTCTTTCGCAGTGAAAATAATTGCAGAAATTGTGAAGATGGTATTTCTTTTTATTTATTTTTTTGCTTTTGTTTAGAATGCAGTCACCCGCACAATGTACACATGTATGCATATAAATTTAAGCATGTCCAGTTGGAAATAGCTACCCACGATAATTTCGTTTGAGATTAATATTGTATTGTATATGTACGATGCGTCACAAATTATAACGTGACATAGAAGCCAATTAAAGGAAATTATGTATGTCGCTTGAAATAGAATAAAAGAAAGTAAACAAGAAACTTGAATATCGACCAACTTTCCACTATACGCCAAATACTCGAGAAAATATATGAAAATAAAATGGAGACGCACCATATCGTTGTCGATTTCAATGCAGCCTTGACAACCTTTCCTATCCGCCTGCGTTTATATCTGAGCTTCTTTTCAATACAGAGGCTACGTCAAATGACTTTTAGCAGCGCCACAGCTTGCTCAGGACCCCCAGAAGCTTTTCGAATCCAAAGAAGACTTCAATGATAGCCTACAAATTTATATGGAAGCCAATAAGAGCATGTCTTTGGAGTAGTCTGTTTAAATGTTCCGATCGAGACGGAAGCTCTCACTGAGTAGGAGAGAACAGGTGAAGGACTTAGCCGCTTTTCAATTGGCGTGAACTAACGATAAGAATTGATGTCAGCCGGGACATTTCACGAGGGTCAAAATGAATAAGGCGACTAAGAATCAATGAATAATGCTGAAAAATTAAAATTTGATAAACATCGTTTGATAAAAAAAAAGAAGTTTAAAGCTAGATAGTTGTACACGGCTAAAAATTTGAGCCTAAATTTTAAGCCATTCGTCGGTTTAAACAGTTTTTTAAAAGTTTTTGTAATAAATTCCAAACCGTTCAAATACCTACATCAATTTTGAATTTATTGCGAATTAAAAATAAAACTGAATTGAAAAAAAAAACATCTAAAACTTTTTAAATTTCTTTTCATTTATTTCTGGAAGTTTTTTCAAGTCATTGAATTTTTCTCAATACAATTTTTTGTGCGCCGTAGCTTAGTGGGTAGAGCAGGCGACTCTGATGCAGGAAGCGTCGGTTCGAATCCTGCCAGCTGATACAAATGGTTTTTATGTTTTTTTAATTGTTAAGACATTTCTGGTTTAAAATTTAAGCTGGCACAATTTAAATTCTAAACCAAATTTGGGTTGGACATATATGTAACTCAGAAAAGTTTTAAATTTAGGTTAGAATTTTTAGCCGTGTACTATATATACACACCGGAAGTGGTAAATCAATAAAACTGTTATTACAAAGTTCTCAATAATTGTTGTACACTTTGCATTTAAAAAACTCAAAAAGTTAAAGTAGCATTTCAAAAAATCGGCTTCAACACTGTGTTTTTTTATTTTTTTTCACTAATATCCGATTTTGTTTCTTTTTCGATGCTTTATTTTATTTGGAGGCTAGGAAAACCGCACAGTTCTGCACTTTGAAAATGCCAACAGCGTTGGTTTCCCAAGCCATACATGCGGTGTTTCCCCGTAAGCAATGTTGTAAGCTAGTTCATGGTCCAATTAAGATGTCGTGTCATTGGACCAGCTGATTTCTACTTTTTTCGTGAATTTTCACAGTACACTCATTTCTCAGTGCGATTTTGACATTAATGTATGTATGTATGCCTGTATGTTTGTCGAGCTTTAACGACCTGTTAGTTGTACCATGCGCTATTTCGTTAGACAATACCTTCCAAATGTTTTATTCAGTGTTTTCTAAACTACAAAATTTTGCGACTAAATATCCCTTTCGACAACACTCAATAGAGCAGCCCCGTAGCCTAATGATAATATACTCTGGTAAATGCTATTCCTTGAATACAACGTTTGTTTAAAACAATTATTTAAAACCATCTTTCATAATATTCCAACTTTTTTCCAAGGGTTGCAATATGAATTTTTCAAATGTCGAGCTTAGTAACGTAAGTTTATATAAGTAAAATTAACGTATTTTGCTAAGTTGGTTGTCAAGTATTGATTTCCAACTGGGTATTGACATCTTTGTGAAAGTTTATGTATATATATATAATATTATATATAATATACTCATGTTTATATACATAGACTGATTTATTTGAGTGCTATTTGATATATACATAAATATGTATATAAAACCTTTGATGTAAATAATTGAGGAAGAGCTCCTTTTTCGCCAGTTTTTATTTTTTTTGAATTTAACGAGTTATGATATATGAGCAAATTTAAAAGCACGCAGTCAGAATTGTCAGGATTGTGCATGCCGCACCCGATAAGCATTTGAGCTCAAATCCGTTTTCGAATTTCTAACATTGATTTTTAACTTGAGATCAATTGGACAAACAGTCCACCCACCAGCAAAAGGGAAGTTTTTTGATACGAAAATATTCTTATTTCTCCACTTAGAAAATATTTGATTCCAAAATTTCATTTCTTCCTTTTTTTAATGTTTTGAAAAAAATGTTGCCAATTTTTCGATTGCTCACGTGTTTTGATTAATTTTTGAGAGATATAACAGAAAATAAGAGCGCTGCCATGTGTAAAAGGTCCAGTGGCACTTGCAAAATGAACTCCAATGGCTTTAAAATTTTGGAAAAAAATGTTCAACCTCAAGTAGAGGAATATGTTCAAAATCACTCTGCAAATTTTTAGACATTTCTCAAATATCGAAAAAAGTTAGATTTATGCTGAGTAGGGTATTGATATTGCTAGAAAAATCAAACTTTAGGCGGTAATGATATCAGTGAGACGGGGTGTCCAAACTATAAGCTCACAAATGTGAACAGAAGTTTGTGAAATCCTTTCCACCAAGCATTGTAACTCATAAACCTCCAATTATCAGTTTAACGAAAGTGAACCTTTATTGTAAAATAACAATTTTTCTTTAAAAATGAACTGTAAGTAAACGTTTTTATCAACGTATAGTAAACTAGTTATATCAAAAAAAAAAAAAAAAAAGCTCGTATTCGAGGCGGATGTCTTTCGATGTATAGCCAAATGTGTATTGCTCTCATTGGCGTAGTCTAAACCGTAATTTCGTCAAACAATTTTAGTAAAAACATGTTTGGAAAGCATTGAATGTAAATTGAAAAAGTAAACAATAGCCGATTTTTTTCCTTAAGTACTCGACGACTTTTGAATAAAATAACAAAATCAATTTTTTGTTCAAAATGTGAATTTTACAAGATAGCAACTAAAATTGTGAGCACTGGTCATAAGACTTTTGGCGGGAATATTTGGGGGACTTCTTGGTTGTTTTTGGGGTACTTTCGGGATAATTTTATTTTTTTTCAGGACTCTTATGGAGTTGTTTTAAGGACTATGTTGGGACTTTTTCAGGATCATTTTGAGATTGTTTCGGGACTATCGCTCATTATTTCATAGACAACATATGGACAAAAAGTTTAGAATAAATAGCTAAAGTAAAAGATTCCGAAAACAATACCGAAATGGCCTAGAAAGGGCACTAAAAAAATTCCGAAAATGACCCTAATAATTCCAAAGTAGTTTCGAAACACCCCAAAAAAGTGACTAGCAGATTCCCGGAAAAAGCCCCTTACACAATTCCAGTGACCCCTAAAATTCGAATTCGGAAATGGTCCCAAAAAAGTACCAAAATAATCCCGGAAACAATTCCGAAATGGTCCTGAAAAAATCCCAAAATTACCCCGAAAAGAAAAACATAAACAAGAAATAGTCCACCGAGAAGTCCCGGCAAAAGCCTTATTTTGTCCAGCCCGAACTTGAGTCAAATAGTCTTTTCACTAATCTCTAAAATTTTTTTGAATGATAAATAAAAAATTTTTTTTCTTATTTTTTCCTCACTCGTAAATCTAATTTTCTAAAACACCCATTCCTGTTTTGTAATTTATTCAAATAATTTTGAATAAGTTAAAAAACATTTACAGCCGAAAAAATGCGCATTCGCATTCACTCCGTTATAGTAATGTGGCAAAATTAAAACTTTGTCAAGTATTCATGAAACGAGCTCAAGGCCACGAATAATAATTTTTCACTTTTTAAATTTTTATGAAAATTATTATTGTTTTTATTTTTTTATGGGTTATTTTTTTTCTACCAACAATTTTTGTTGATTTATTTTTTAATAGTAATTTTTTTTTTGTTATTTTAGAAGGGGACTCTGAGTATCCAAGGGGGTTTTAAAAAAATCTGAGTTTGGTTTTTCTGAAAACAAATTTGTTAACTGCTGGAAGAGAACGTTTCTGAATCGGCAGCCTAGCTGACATCTCTGTTACATAGGAGGTCAAGCATCGTCACCTAATCCTGCGCATAGTACGTGTTAATCCAAAAATGTGATACCAAGTGGGAATTTCGTTTCTAATTTAGCAGTTTTGATAAAAAAAAGTTGCGAGTAGTCGAGCTTGAACAATGAAAGTATTTATGGCTTTCATGCCATCCATTAGGAACGCGTGCTTCCACAGCATCTGTGTCAAATTCATAGTCGCCCAGTCAGTCATTAAGCCTGCATATTAGCTACATTTGGCAGCTCTCATCGTGTCACGCTACACTCCCATTCATTGATGAACGTACGCACGCACGCACGCACGCGTATGCAACAGTTACTTGAGCGTATCGTGGCACATCAATGCGGCATAAAAGGATGATGACACGAAACACACACTCAAATGAGTTCAAAATATTCTTTATTCTTAGCTGGTCCAATTTTAACATTTTAATCTTGAGTTTGTTTATACCAAAACAAAGATTTACGCCAATTAAACATGCCATGCGATATCATACAAACAACAATAAACATTCTCTATGGACTTCAAAAGGACATCACAAAGCTCCACCCCTACAATTTACCGACTTTGCAAAAACCTTAAACTGCTATCAATGATTGAATACCAGTGGTTGGAACAATGGTTGTGGTGGCTGCTCGTTTCGCTATGCTTCGGTACATTACACGCTTCCGGTTGGTTGTCTCATCCCCTCTCGATTTATGTACCCCCTTCTGGTATATTGACTGCTTTGACATTGTCAATATCAACATCCATAAATAATTGTTCTGATTATGTGACAATTATCTTTGCAAACAATAATGATGTCGATAATGTACTATGTTGTCAGCAAGCTGAGTCGACTTTTGAAGCGATCTTTTGTGGGAAAATTAGGTACTTGAAATTCAGTGGACCATGATGCATGTGATATGACGAATGTAAAAGTGTGTGCGGTATAAAAAATGCAGAAATACGAAAATGTAAAAATGAAGAATATTCAAATTGCTGCAAAACCACAAAGTCAAAAAAAGAACCCTAATCATAAGGCTAATACTCAGTTGCGGTCAATCAATTAAATAGCAAAGACGAATTGAAAAGACTTGCCAATATTTTACAAGGTGGCGCAAAAGTAAGCTTCCGATGTTCAGCATATCGGTTGTGGCACGTGCATTGTGTGCTGTTGCACCGTCTTGTTGGAACCACATGTTTTCCAATCCCAATTCATCAAGTTGCGGCAAAAAGAACTCGTTGATCATTGCTCTGTAGCGCTCACCATTCACAGTAACCGTTTGGCCCCGACCGATTATTGGTCAAATAAATAGTCAGCAATATTCCGCGTTCTGGAGCAGTGTAGCGTAACATTGTTTATTAACGTGTATTTCGCATGTGTTTACTACACAAATGTCAAAACAGAACTGACTTTAGGGGCCAATCGCAAAATTTATAGCATTTTCTGATATGAGGATTACTTTTGCGCAGTAACCGTTTTTCACCGACCGAAATAAATAGTCAGCAATATTCCGCGTTCTGGAGCAGTGTAGCGTAACATTGTTTATTAACGTGTATTTCGCATGTGTTTACTACACAAATGTCAAAACAGAACTGACTTTAGGGGCCAATCGCAAAATTTATAGCATTTTCTGATAGAAGGATTACTTTTGCGCCACCCTGTACTATTAAAAAACTTTCTTCCATATTTATAATCCCAGGATTAATACCATTGGGTATTCGGTATGCTCCAACTGTTAGATTTAAAAGAAGTGAAGAAATAGTTAGGGAAACTATCTAACCTTAAACTATTTAACAATCATTTGGAAATGTAATATCAATTTTTTATTTAATAAAACGAAGGTTATGGCACAATAATTTTTTTTAAGTTTCAAATTTTTTGAGTTGTTCTAAGGGACGTTTATCATGGAAAATCTTGATATAACCGTAACCGTAAAGAATCCCTTTATCGTAACCAAAAAATTACCCAATATTTAACCATAGTCTAAAGTATAATATTAAGAGTCAGTAAAGCCGTAACCTTAACCAAGTTTTTAGCTGAGGAACGGAAACCAAATACTTAACTGTATCTGAAATCGAAACCACAAGTAAACCCATAACTGTAAAAAGTGTGGCTTTAAGTCCCTTTAGAGTTATATTACGGCTACAGTGGGAAAAGCTAGCAAATGAGGTCTCTATGGTTTACATGTACGGTTCACTTCTCCCATTTTTGCGATTTTGTTGTTCTGGTATAGTTTTTGTAGCGCTCTGAGTCGTTCTCTTGTTGTCTAATTGACCTCATATCTATTCAAAAATATTCCGGGAGCAGAGCCTTAAGTTGCTTTATACTCGTACATACATTTTTAAGAGCTCATTCTCCAGGTCTGAAGTCTATGTGGCGGATGCATATCGTCCCTATCAAAAATAGGAAATCTGAAATTGTGCTGATTTACGTTTTGTGGCCTTATAGGCTCTATCTAAAAACTAAAAATTAGAAAAGAGCTTCCTTTGAATAAATGAAACCAAACATCGCAGGATCACAAATCGGTCCCCGAGTGGTGGTTTCCCTCTTCCATCTGGGTCGGAACATCATCGCTCATTCGCACAACATGGCCTAGCCAACGACGCCGTTGGCTTTAAATTCCTTATTAAATCATCTTCGGTACTCGCCGTCTCCAAGAGCGAAAATCCTTTCTCTCGAATACCCCCAGAGCTTGGCTTTTTGCTGCTAAAATTCGTAGAAACAATGGCACCATGTTGGTCGCATCCGTAATCACTTGTACAGGTAAAATAAAATAAAAAACAATAAATAGAAAAGGGAATACCAGCAGTCAAATAAATATCGCTCAGATGGCCTACTGAAAGGCGAGCGGCTCTAAAATTTCATTAACAAGTCAAGTTCAGCAGTTCCCTTATACATTTTTATATATTTTCTATTTATAATCATGCTTATTCCGATATCCGACGGATGCCATTCGCGGGAAGTGCGGATCGATTCGTGAAAAAACAGTTGAGGATCCGAGTTTGAAAACTTGGAAAAATCTATTTAATCGATTTTCCTTAAATTAGCAGACTAGTCAATTACCAGACAAGAAATATAAGAAAATATCTTTACTATGTTCAATTTTTACTTTCCGCAACTATTTTCGCATTCTCTCGCCACCCAACCGTCGGATATCATAATAGGAATGAGTATAAAATTATGGATAATGTAGGAAAAATGAGTTTGTAACCATGCCCTATTTTCCGTAAGGGTGTTAAAATAATTTCTCAGTAAAATTTAAGACAATATTTTTATTTGACTATTAAATATAACTCAGCACCCATATATCAGTTTATGTCGCGCTGTTTCCTGTTATTTTAAGAAGCCATTACTCGTTGAGTTATTAACATATTTTAATAAAAATTGACTACCATATTGAATATTACTGAGTTTCAAAGTTTTTTCTTAAGAACACAAATCATTTCCAATGAATTTTCGAAAAATTACAACAAATCCCACAGAGTTTCTTCTTATCTAAAAGCATTGAAAAAGTCTAAAGGGATGTGTATGTGGTTTTTGTAATTTTTCTCAAAATTCCATAATTCCAGAAAAATATAGATATAGAAAAATTGGCACTCCCACTTTTGCTCCATGAAACACAGCTAAGTATATATTTTCTTACATGCTGCTATTGTCTTCTAAAAATCATCCTGTATACGTTTTACTTTATTTCAATTTCAATTTCAATTTCAAATTTACTTAGACGTGAATCTTTTATAATTTCTCCTTATTGCAGAAAAATCCTCCTCAGTCTGTTCATCCTCATCAACGCCGCATGCAGTTATTACGAGTAGTGAGAATCATCGTAGCGCGAGCAAATGTTTAAGCGGTAAGTTTGCATTGAAAATATTTTATAGAATTTTCATGCTCACAACAATATAATTTTCTTGCAATAATAAATCATCCCTTACACTAGCATATATATAAAATGTATGTATATAAAATCATGTATATTTGTGGAATTGCGTACTTCATAAGCTCACCTGCCAAAGTTCCATAGCCGATTTTGCGTAGCTTTTTATGGCACAGCCAAGACAATCACCCTTCGCACAACAAAAATGTTGCATTACAGTAAATTGACGATAGAGTGCGTTGAGCATAATTTGAGTGGGTGTATATAAAATTAGAAAGCAAAGTCAATAAATCCTTTTGAGGGAGCAGGAATAACACCCAAAGGCAGTTAATTGCGTACAACGTAGATAGAGCGCACGCAGCCTGTATTGTTCTTGTTTTATTTCACTTCCCATGCAAACCCAAAGGATCAACGGTTTTATACCAGCTTCGTACTTTTAAAGGCAACGGGTCTGTGCTTTGTGCTTTACTTAGACAACCCTCAGCTGCAGATGCTATTAGATGAGGAGGTCCTCTTCCTCGAAGCATCACTTATTTTTATCGATGTGCATAACTGTCAGAGGTGATATTTGTTGATTTTAAGTTCTATTCCAAGCTCACTCAGGAAATCAAATTTGTTTATAAGAAGAAATTAAGATATATCTGAGTAGATTAAAGTTCCTGTAACATATCTTATATATAAATAGACACGATGAAAAAATGTGGAACCGTTTTCTGCTAAACTACAATTCTAAGGTATACAAATTATATATGTATAGATAGGAAATTTCGAGGTGTACTTTTATCCGTAAATAAAAAAATTTTAAAAATCATTTTAATACAAAAATTTAACATAAAAGTCACACCACTACACATGCATTTATTCACACTGTAGAGCCGCTGTTGTGTGAGTAAATATGTCATGCCCGATTTTGTATTACTCGTGTGCTCGGCTCTCACTGGGAATGCGAAGAGTTGGTAGTGGACCAATGAATAACAAGCATTAGCACTACAGCGCAGCTGTTGTGTGAGTAAATGTGTCGTGCATTTTTGCTTTAGTTGTTTTTATTGCATTGATCACTGGCTACGCTGCCCAGTGTCGGCGGCTCTCCTGAGAGCACGAAAAGTTGTTTTGTTGGAGACATAAACAAGCAATTTCAAATATGAGCAAATATATAAACTTCATTGCTGCTACCTACAAACAGGGTTTACAAAAACAAAATAAATGACTACTCATAAAGAGTATTAAACACCGAAGCTTGATTTGTATTTGTGGTTGGGTTTGTGTAAATTGAAATAAAATAAAATAAATTAAATAAGATTAACAAAAAAATAAAACAAAGTTTATTAAAATAAAGTGAAGGGAAAGACAGTAAAGGTAAGGAAATAAAGGGAATTGAAAGGAAAGTAAAGAAAAGTAAAGTAAAGGAAAGGAAAGGAAAGGAAAGGAAAGGAGGGGAGTGGAAGGGAAGGAAAGGAAAAGAAGGGTACGGAAAGGGAAGAATATAATAAATTCAAAATAGAGACTGCAGAGAGTAAAAGAAGAAATCAAGGAAAACGAAAATATGTTAGAGGAAAGGAACGACAGAGAAAGGAAGGGAAAAAGGAAGATGAAAAGTACAGCAAATAATAAAAATAAAATAAAGTTTAGTGGTTGAATTTCATCACTGGGCGTTCTCTAGTATTAATATAAATGTTTTAGGTTGAGCTGGCGCCTCTGTGAAACGCTCACATAGACTGATTGTGTCCATAGTGTAACACCTCTACCAGCTATGGCTAAACTTCCGTCGAGGTGAATCATCAGAGTCTTTTTTCCTGAATACCAACCACAAATGGCTAAAAATCTCTATAAACAGTGAGTGGCGGTACCAAAAAAGTGGAGAAAAAAGTGGGTTCGGAGAGGTTTACTTTTTAACCATGGTGAAACTGCTCTCCATGTAGTTGTGAGGATCTTGAGGCACTCAATTGTAACCGAGTTAGTATGCCTGTCGTAAGACGCCACTAAAAGCCATAAAGGGTAAGGAAGTTCAACTTTATGGTTGATTTACGGATATGATGCCTCTCACCTTTCCTTATCAACCCTCTTGGAACTTGGAAAACCCGCTCATGCTTTAGGCTCGGCCTTGCTTCATAATATTAGGACTGTCCTTTGAAAAGTAGAGATGCTCAATAGAAACTACTTAGCATTTTTACAAACAGAAGCTTAGCTTTTTCTATCGCCTGTTGCAGAATAGATTGTTGCTAATTTTAGCCGAGTCCATATAAACTACACCTTTTTCTAGTGTACTGCAGAAACAGAAAATGTACTTTAGAATAGTCAATTGTACTTCAGAAATCGTAAAATTTATTTTAGAATATTCATTTGTATTTTAGAAATGGTAAAATGTACTTCAGAATAATTAATTGTACTTTACACCTTTTCCAAGTGTACTTCAGCATCCGTAAAATGTACTTCAGAATAGTCAATTGTACTTAAAAAATCGTTAAATGTATTTCAGAATAGTCAATTGTACTTCATAAATCGTAAAATGTATTTCAGAATAGTTATTTGTATTTCAGAAACTGTAAAATGTACTTCAGAAAAGTCAATGGTACTTCAGAATAATTAATTGTACTTCAGAAACCGCAATTGATTATTCTGAAGTACATTTTACGGCTTATGAAAAACAAATGATTATTCTGAAATACATTTTACGACTTCTGAAGTACAATTGATTACTCTGAAGTACATTTTACGGCTTCTGAAAAAATTTTACGGTTTCTGAAAAACATTTTACACTTTCTGAAGTACACTTCGAAAAAGTGTAGAAGCTGCAAAATGTACTTCAGAATAATCAATGTACATCAGAAACCATAACTTGTACTTTAGAAAATTTAAGTTCTACTTGAGAAACCGTAAATTGTACTTAAGAAGGTGCAAAATGTCATTCAGAATTAATAGGAATTCACCATTTCTGAAAAACAATTTACAGTCTAAGGTAAAACTTATAGTTTCTGAAGTACAATTGATTATTGTGAAGTACATTTTACAGTTTCTGAAGTACACTTGGAATAGGTGTAGATAATTTTTTTTCCAAAAGTTCGATTATTCCAAAAGTTCGAAACAGTGTAGTTCCTACCGATATGACACTCAACGAAACCGCCTGGAATGTCGATGTAACCCTAATGTGATGCACTCAGTTCGACCCTAAAATGTATGTAAAATCCGCTACCGGAGTAGTTATTAGTTCTTCCCTTCCTTCCGTCGGTGGGTGCCGATAAGAACAAGGAGTTCATTGGAATAAGATGACCTTGCCATAGCAGCCAAAGCCATTCGATCAGAGGTCGTCAGCGTTTAAGCTTTTCCAACATATGATAAGTGACTTATAACATAGCCAATTAAAATGCTATTAGTCTAGGTCGAGTCTGGGATGAGTCGCTAAGGATTGGGATTATGACACTCACCCTCCAGTGTGAGTCGGTAGGGAGGTGACATGACATAATCCTAAGTGGCATAACGCCAAGCCAAGAGACATAATAATTACTCTTCATAGGCCGATACAACACCAGCTTTGCGATTCACAGTTTTCCTGCATATAATCCCCTCCTGTGTAGGCGGTCTTCGACCCCGCTTGGGATTATGACACACTCCCTGCAGTGGGATTATTCCTCTTGGGAGCATGCGACTAGTGCGAGTATTGATTTCTTTACATGAGTTGAACTGTTCCATTTTCTTTGAGCATGAAGAGACTAAGTGAACCCTTTATTAAGTAAAGAACCTGATTGAGCATGCCCTATGAACATATTAATTGTACCCTTTATGCATGGCACACTTTATACTCCTATTAGAAGCTCCACAAATTAAAATTTATGTATCCAAACTATGCTACTAAGTGAGTCGTTGGATCAATTAAAACCCATTGCAGAAGATTCATCATTTGAGTGATACGTTTTTTGCACAGTATAAGCTCAACGATCTTGATGCCTAAAGACTAATTATCAATTAAATAATTAGATTGCTTCAACACAATTTCTAAAGGCTCAACATCATTTAGCGAGGCATTTATGAGAGTAATTGAGATTCTCATCAGCAAATAAATGCCGATAAGTATCAATCACGAATTTAAGTTGTGAAGCTAAACTAATCGCCGATTATAATAATCCCCTTGAAATCCACTTCTACTGAGTGAATAAAAATGAAGGCACTCAAGAGTGAGAAAATTATTTCGAGTATTTTAATGGAATTAATGGAAGTACATACGAGCGGCAGATAGCTAGACGCGTGGACACACAGCGGGGCAGTACAGTGGGAAAGTTTGTAAACAATTGTCAAGATGATTTGATTAACACATTGCTACTGTAAACATACAAGCAAAAAAATCACAACATTGCTAGTACAACAACATCATAACAACACAGCATCATACGCTTAAGTGCTCTTCAGCGATAATCCTATTAAAAATGGCATGAAACAGACGTTCGATGACAGTTGACTTTATGGAAGTCGTTGAAACACCCCAAAGAAAAGTCAAAATAGAGTTTGGCATTCGCGTCAACACACACACATTAACATCCTTTTGAATGACTAAAATATATATGTGTGAGTCACTTTAGATAGCGTGATGTTACTGTTATTGCTTTCGTTGTTGTTGTTGTCGTTGGTAGTATTAGCGCCGGCGCTTCAACCTCTTGTTCTAGAACAATGTAGCTAATCGACGAGATCATAAAATGATCAAAACGCAATTGTAAGGCACGCGAACAGAATAAATCACAGAAATTGTGAGCAATGTGAGGTGTGCGTTAGGGTATGAAAAAGGGGGTTGATTGGTATATTGGTTGAGCTGGTTGCTTTGCCTGGTGAAATGGTTTTCGTGGGAAAATGCGAATTAGCGCTATGTGAGCAATGAAACAAAATGTACAACAATTAATAAAAATGCGCATATGAGTAATACATTTACGTGAATTGAATTCTTGAAGTGGAATGTGAGAGCCTTTGCGCGAATTAGTGACAGAGTGATTGAGCAGAAATTTATGTGAGTTTGTGCGGTGCACTTAAAAGGTTTTGCAGTGATTTATGAGCGTGAGTTAGTGGATATTGAGACAGTGATTTGATGTGAGAAAGTAGCAACTTTTGCTTGAGCTAAATTAATAAAATTAATATGAAAAGGTAGTCTCTATTTCAAAGCTTTTCAGGGGACATTCAAGCTTAACTGCACAACAAGTGATATACCTTCTTTGAGAGGATGAATTTAACCAAACTGATTTTCTAGCGAATTTTGCGGTAGATTATTTGTATGTACAAGAGCCATTTATAAATTACCATCAGTACTAACTCACCATTATTAAATCATTCAATAGGGGCCGCCTACGTCCTCTGCTCCCAATATGTGGAGTCGAAAGGAAATTTTTCTCAGCCAAAATGTCTTAATCTCTACACCACTTTCATGTCTGTCATATAATTGAGGTTATCTTTTTATTTCTTTGGAAACTCACCGATGATATAATGGAGAGAAGTAAATAAACTTAGGGAGAAATGTTATCCCTATTACTCCTATCTTTTCACAGGACCAATGATTCCGTGCACCACCTCACAATTTTAATGAATTATTAAAAAAAAAAAATATCGAGCGCTATCTAATTTCATAAAGAATGGACTTTACTTGTACGAGTATATTGCTTAGTCTCTGCAAATAATCATTTGTTGGAGAGAGAGAGAGAGAGAGTTTCACTATCAAGGCGCGTTCTCAATTAGACGAAGTGCTTCACAGTTTGAATTTTTGTACCTTTCATACTCCAGCAAAGGCCCGTTCCTGTAATAGATTGCATCTCTGAGGCTCGAATTATCTCTTCTTATAAGGTTAAAGAAACCGCACTATAAGGATTCGTATTAAACCTTGATTGGTTTCAAATATTTCGGAGAAGTGGTTTCTATTTCTAACGGAGATGGTGGTGTGCTCAACGTTATTTGACATAGTCGTATAATCTTTGTGGGGAAGTAAAATATAGTAATAAAAACAAAACGGCAGCTCTTTTCGAGCTAAGAAAAACTGATGGTACTCGTATGTGTAGGTTCTCATATGAGTCATAAATCACTTTAAAGCTGTTAAGTTTCAAGTTTCATGTGTGAAATATATAAGTACTCCGACAATAAGATTTAAAAGACAATAAATTTAAGTCAAAGAATTTTAAAATCAAATATTAAATATATATATACGAAATATATCTGAGCGGGAGAGGGGGAGCCGATTACCACAACAACTAGATACTTAAAAACTTGAAAACCGTGAGCTGATACGAGGCCTTAATGCGAAACCAATATGAACCCAAGACATTCTGACTCAAATATGAGTCACAAACTTTAGAGTTCGAGTTGAGAAAGAAATATTTAAGAAATAGCTTGTCGGCAACCTTATATGAGATATTAAGCAGAGAGTTCTTGAATGGCGAAAAAGGGTCCACAGAGCCTATCGAACTATTTGAGGAGCTTAAAGCCTGGTAGATAACCTAGCCAGACCCTTTCAAATGATTACATAATAATCAGAATGGTGCGAGTCAGTATAGCGCGTGCTTCCGGTAAAATGGCTATAAGAAGATAACTTTTCTTTGAAAGCATAAAAGATCTCTTCTAGACAGTACCAATATTGGTGGCCTTTCATAATAATAATAAGGGCTTATATACTCTGAGTTAATTAGTACCCAAAAGCATTCATGAAAGCTATGAGGACTTCGACGCAGTCCCTTTTTGTATTGGCTCCATTATCCGTCATCCAATGTATCTTAGGGACAAACAAGTTTTCTCGTTCCGTCGTCTTTACTTTGTTTTTTTTAGGAAAACTTAAGAAAAAATTCTTTTTACCACCAAAAATCAAAACATTAAATTTATTACGTACGAAAACATTTCACATATTGCTTCGATCACTAGTTAAGCCTGAAAAAAAAAACAAACAAACTATACCCTCTTTCGTGAATCACATCCCATAGAAACCAACAACAATACCAATAAAATTATTGACTAAATCAACATGACATGATTTATGATGGCAATTCATGTGCAATCTCGGACACTGACTTCTTTTACTCCTACCCCACACACACACACACACATACCCATGCGTATCTCAAACGCCTGCCACTGTAACGACCTGCAACACGCTAACACGCATCGTCAAGCACCAAATCACCAACTTACCAAGGCAAACGAGCAATAAAACTAAACCAAAAAGGTCTCAGGGGATGATAATGACTTTGGAAGAAATGAAAAAAAGTGAAGCCAATAAAGTTTTATACGGGAGAGAGCGAAAACTAGTGAACTGCGAAAAGGGCTACGCATACAAATATTTACAAATATAATAAAAATTCATATGAAAACACATTCAGGAGCATGAAGTAAATATGAAGTTTTCATGCTGTGTAGCATATGACAGGAGTGAGAAACGATGTTAGATGGTCATTAATATATTTCATATATTTCATGTGAGAAAATTTTGCTCTGTGAACTATGAAAATGTCATAATCGAAATAAGTGGCTTTCAATACGCGTTATTATTATGGAAATGTGAGTCTGCTAAGGAAGAAGTTTTCTTGATAACCATATTAGTAGTAAGGGTTATATTATTTTGGAAATTGTAAGAATTAAACTAAAAAATTTTTGAAACGCCAACTTTTGAATTATTTATGACCGCTGTTTCTAATGCATTCCTCATTTCTTGCAGACATAACTTTTCTAGAGTTTTATTAAAGTTGTGCGAATGGTAGGAGCCCAACTATTTATATGATAAACTTGTTTTCCCCAAGTCTCTTCGGATTAGCGATATGATCGTGCCAAGATATAATTACTTAACCGCCGGGCGGCTATTCTTTGTAAATGCTATTCGCACTTGGAACTTTATTCCAGTTTCCATTCGCAGTAGTCTAAATAAAACCAACTTTTAAAATGTTCTTCATACCCATTTCAGTTAAAATATACTTAAAGCCTTTGCTTCCGCTATCTACCAGCCAGTTTATATTGTTTTTAAATTGTAATTATCTGATATAAGTCTTTGTTTTAATGATTGTTTATATTTTTTATTTCTTTAAATTTAAATTTTTCTGCTTTTGTCTTTATTTACACTTGTTTTACCCGTTATATGTGTTCTCAAATGTACCTCATTATATTAATACTACGGTTGTACTATAAAAGATTATAGATCTTATTGTACTAATGTCTTGTTAAAGTCGTAAATTTTTCGGTACGCCACTGTATCTATACTCGAAATTTATTTCCATTTTAGGTGAAATTTTGTGAAATTAAGTGAATTTTGCTTCATACATATAAACTTATTTGAATGGAAATTTTTCATCTAGGTACCCAACTTTAAATATATATGTATTATTATAGTATAGATATTTTACGTATTTCTCTCAAAAATAATTTTGATAGAGTGACTAATTATAAAGGAACCCATATCTATAATAAAATTCCCAAGTTGAGGGATATTGTGCCACTTTATGCCCAAACTATACATCTAAGGTATTAACAATTATATATGTATGGATAGGTTTGGCCACAATGCAGTTCCGTCAATCAAAATAACTTAAAAAAAAACTAATTATAATACAGAAAAATTAGTTTAAAAATTACACCAACACAAATGCCAAACACACATTCACGCTATAGAGCCGTAGTTGTGTAAGTAGACATGTCGTTTATGTTATTGTATTACTCGTGGGATCGGCTCTCACTGCGAGTGCGAAGAGTTTAGTGAACCAATGACAAACAAGTATTCACACTATAGAGCCGTTGTTGTGTGAATAAATGTGTCCTGAATTTTTGCTTTTGTTGTGGTTACTTTGTTGTGATAGTCCTCAAAAGTACACCTGCTGCCTCTCTTGCTTTGGTGCTGCATACTCTATGAAGTAATCTTTTGGGAGTATTCAGAAGAAAAGAAATGGATTACATCGAGATGGAGTAGGTAAACCAATCCTAGGACATTGCCATGTCAATTGGACCATCTCTTTTATAGGAAGGGGAGTAAGTGTTGGAGTACTCTGATACTTCTAAGGAGTATTTCCGTTTTTTCAGGGATTAAGCAAGCAACGTCTTGAGCAAATATGTAAACTTCATTGGTGATACAAACAGTATTTACAAAAACAAAATAATTATTAATTAATCATACAGAGTATTCAACATCGTAGTTTTGTTTTTGTATTTTTTGCTGTAAGGTTTTGTGAATTGAAATAAAATACAATAAGGAAGGGAAAGGAAAGAAAGGAAAGGAAAGGAAGCGATAAGCAAGAAAAGTAAGCAATAAAATAGAAAACAACAAAAATATAAAAATAGAGACTTCAGAGAGAAGAGGAAGTCAAAGAAAACGAAAATATAATATTGGAATGGAACAGCAGAGAAAGGAAGGAGAAAAAGGCGAATGAAATTAGTAGGAAGTTATTAAAATGAAATATAAAAATAACCGCTCAAGACGAGTACATAAACAAGGTCGAAAAAATCGTGGATGAAATGAAATCCGTAGAATAAAAGAGAGCCCCACGAATAAATACCAGACTGAAAGTAATGGTTATAGCGAAAAATGCCAGTAATATAGTATTTGAGAAGAAGGCCTTTATTTCAACCCAATTTTATCTTTAGCCTGCTCCACTGATTGCGCTACCTGAAACCCACCAGCGATACTCCAATGGGTTTCATAATTCATATATCAAATTCTTTGGATAACTTCCTTCCGATTTTTCGGATTAAAAGTAATGCCATCCCTGCAATTAAAATTCTTCGTTGTCTCAGAGATAGAAGAAGGATACAAAAATATTTTTCAGTTCAATTAAGATGATTTCGGTATTTTTCCTTTAGTTTCTGTTCACATGACTGCCTTTAAATAATGGCCCACATCATCAACAAAAATCGAAGTATTTTTTTTGCATAAGGATCTCGGCTTAGCGATGTGCTTACTTGATGATATTTCCCTTCCCTACATTTATTAATTAATCCTTTAAACGAATATATCAGAACATTGAGCTGGACTGGACTATTTATCTTTATACCAGGGTTCCAAATGATATTCTGTGAATTCCTTTGGGTGGCCCTAGGTAAACCTAAGGTCCTCGGTATACAATTCTATGAAAAAAATAGGTTGAGAACACAACACTAAGACATAAGTTTAAAATATAAGTACTTGCAAAATTCAAAATGTCATCTCATAATACAAAAGTTAGCAGCAGACGTGCCAACAAGCTAAACGCGCCAGTGCGCGAAAAATGACATGACAAACTTGGCACCAAAAAATGTATAAAATTTTAGTAGTTAAATTGCATAAAGCATTATTTAAAAAATGGCATAGAAATTAAAAAAAATTAATATTTGTTATGTTTGTACTTCTGTTATGCCAACAAGAGGCATCGCACACAAAATGTGAATGAATTTTTAACTTCAGCGGAACACGCGGTGCCAACAAGGACAGCAAGGATATGGCACTATCCAACGCATGTTTGTAATATGTATATATAAGTGAGTATAGATAGACATTCAAATTAAAACTGAAAAGCATAAATATATTTATGGTACTAGCTATGAACTGGAGTGTTAGTGCTGCTTAAAGTATGTGTTATATAACGAGAAAAGTCCCGAAGTGCTATCGTAATCAAAAATTTGATATTAAAAGGCTGGTATATAAGAAATTTTTCATATGAAATGTTTGCTGGGGGAGCCAACTTGCTAAATTTGTTTAAAAAAAATAAAATTGTTCTTCAATATTTTTTAAGTGGTTTTAAATTGTGAGCCAAATTTGACTATTGATCGGAAAATACTGTCATAAAAGCCGAAATATGTTCACAATCGGCTTTTTACTTGTACACAATAAGAACGTCAACAGCAAGAGCGCAAGAACATCAAGCAGTAGGCTTCAGCAAAAAAAAAAAAAGTTACCAAAAACTAAGAAATTAATTACCAAAAAACTACCATTTTATAAAAACGAATACAAACAGGTTTATTTGAAATTATAGGTACGTACATACGTATATCCAATAATATATAATAATATAATATAAAAATATCTCACCTTAAATGGAATTTTAAAAAGAAAATCAACTCGTCAATTAAATAAACTTCAAAAAATTGTCTGAACACTAAAGTTATTTCCGAGTTTAGCTGCCGAAAAAGTATGTGGCAAGGATAACAAGTTAATTATAAAATCAGAAAGTTCATTATACGCTTCTTCACCCAAACTTTTCTTGATTTTACTTATTTTCCACCCAAAAAGTATTTATAGCGATATCGCCTTCGAATGAAATATTTTCAAATAAGCACAACTTTCATTGAGTAATACCAGTTTCGGCATCGGAAGTAAAGAAAGAAGGAAATTGTAAAAGCAGCGGATAGATTGAAGCAATTGATCCAGACAAGATTTTTTCTGGAGTTATATTTGACAAATGTTTTAAGTCCTCCTAAGTCCTAAGTAAAAAGGTAAAAACAGTTCCAAAAAATGTTTAGTGATGTGCTGACAAACTACATGCAATGCTTGAAATTCTCGCTTGCCTGGCGTACATATAAAAAGATACATATTGGCCTCAAGGGCTCGAAAAGATTACAAAACAGGAAAAAAAATATTACCAAACTACTAAAATCGTTTTGAAGTGGGAAAAATTACCAATTTCGTTTAAAAATAACCAAAACGGGCAAAACTGGAAGACATATTTAGCATATGCGAACTCTCTTTTTACTTGTTTCTCTTTTTCTCACTTGACTTCTTAATTTCCACCACGCCTTCATATATGCTATATCTAGAGCAAAAAGTATGTAGTTAAAGTGCTGTGGATATGTAGCAAATTCAGGGCTTTCCTTAAATTTCATACGACCCCGAATGTTCGGGACTCTCACCTCTAAAAGAAAATCTCTTAAGCGTCACAACTCATGGTGAGTTGGAAGTGTTCATTGCTCTTTCATTGGCATGAAAATTGCTAAGCCAGCTGAGTGGAGAGGGCAAACAATTTGAAATTTAAATGTTAATAATTTTGGTTGCTAAAATTGCTGAACTCCAAATGCCCGCTGTTAGATAATTTCATGCTGCGATATATTTGATATGACCATATGCACAGATCTAAAAATTTACTGGAATCATATGAGCAGCTGTTGGCATCAATGCGCTAAAAATGTCTACAAATGTTACCGTTACTCTGCGTCAGTTATATGAATGGTTCACGCTGAAGATAATGTCACTGATTGCATTGCCTGATGATTGTCAGCCAGCCAAATGTTGTACGTTATTCTATTTAGTTGTTTAATATGAAGTTTATTAAAATCCAAATTCTGTTAGAATTGTTGTATTGCTGTAAATATGTGCCTGTATGTATTTACCCATGTTCAAAAATTAATTTACGATTTGCAGTTGCTGACTGCTGTGCGAAAACGAGCATTGCAGGTGGACACCCCACTCAAGAGGAGGAGTTCGTAAATTGTATTCGAAATTTTTGTTGAACGACCCGGAAATTAAATTACGTAAATGGGTGTGGTGTAACAGTAAATGAAATTGGGAGTAAAATCTGTATGGAGTAATCGACAGCTAAGCGGGAGTCATGGTGCAGAATCCAGATGAGAATGTAACAAGTAAGGAAGTCTAAGTTCGGGTGGAACCGAACATTATATACCTAGTAGTGATCTATAATGGCGTACCCATTTACCCAGGTCTATGTTAGTACTTTTCAGTTCGTATTATAAACCCAGCTGATTGTTTTCAATAAAAACTCTTCTGTTATGAGTTTTGAGGGGTAAATTAATTTAAAAAAAATATAAATGTATGGCGCGATATACGAGTACAACAGGTATATCATCATAAACCTCCTAAGAGATTTTTGCGCTGAGATTTCCTTCCAATTTGTGGTGTACCGGTTTGAATTTTTTCCTACAAATTGGCGTGACCTACAGAATTTTGTCGACTTCGAACGGCATCTACAAAGGAGATGAATTTTTGCTGAGAAGCATTCCATGGCAGAAAGACACTCGGAGAGTTTGCCAAACCGTTTGCCGTTTTGGAAAACTTTTTAAAACCACTTTTGGTGTTACCTGTCCTAGGACTCGAACCTTGGACTTTCAGTGTGGTAGGCTGGCAACACTACCGCCACACCACGGGGGCCGCCATTAATTTATTTGTATATAAATAGCTTCCCTACCAACAACTGCTAACCACATTTTTTCAAAATACCAATACATGCACATTTTATGTTTGAAAAATTTGCCTTCAAATAGACAAATCGACTCAGCTCATCGTCCTTATTATTTCAGTTTACTTATTGATGGGCCCATCTCTTCTTCTGCTCATACCTACAAACATTTCATGTTCATTAAAGGTATGAAAATCAAATTATTAAAATTAAATTATACCCTATTGCAGTGGGATATTCACAACTTGCCCAGATATTTTACTTGTGTGTTATTCGATTTGCTTAATTTTTGGCAGGAGTATACTACATACTATTGAGAAGCAGCTGACGAATTTTGATTGAAATTTCTAGTTCAAATACAAGCAATCGCCTTTGAAGATAACAGTGGGCGGCGCCACGCCTACTTCCCCAAAGTAAACAAAATTAAATATGCTTAAAAACCATATTACGTGTGCAAGATCTTATTGATATAGCTTGCATGGTTATAAAAATATCGCGTTATACATTTTACAAACAAATTTTTCAGAACTATGTTAAAAAACTGGGCGTGGCCGTTGACCGATTTCGTCCCTTTTTTACAAGAAACATTTACCATTTTCGCCAAATATCGTTTGGGTAAATCAATTTTTGCCGGAGTTATGGCATAAAAAGATTTGTGGAATAATCCACAATAAAAGGGACGGGACCATGCCTATTTTCAAAAATTTATATTTTGCGACTTTCTTCGTTCACGGACACTTTGAAAGTGAAATAGAAATGATATAAAGCTTTTGAACGCAATGTTATTCCCTATTAAATATATCAATGATCCTTTTCAAAATCTTTCGTATAAAAGTGGCCGTGGACCTTAACCGATTTCGGCCATTTTTTTGCGGAACATTCCCTCTATTAATATAGATTAGTGTGCTAAATTTCGTTTCGAAATCTTGAACGGTTTTTGATTTATGATCAATAATATTTCTAAATTTGGCTTAATCAAACGTGGGCGGTGCCACACCCATTTTAAAAAATTTCTTGAAAACTTTGCTGTCTGCCTTACTATTAATTTACACACCAAATTTTATCCTTATAAGTATATTATGTACTGAATAATCACTTTTTTTGTTTTTTCGAAAATATTCTATTTATAAAATGTGGGCGTGGCTATCATCCGATTTCGACCATTTTAAATAGCGCTTGGAGATGAGTGCCAAGGAACCTGCATACCACATTTCATTAAGATATCTCAAAATTTACTCAAGTTATCGTTTTAACAAATGGACGGACGGACGGAAGGATCTTTACATACCACCGTTACGCGACTAAAGTTAATATACCTTGTGTGCGTAGCACTACTAGGTATAAAAATAAACAAATAAAAGAAATTACTTAGTGCAAGAAAAACTAATTTCATATTTTGGTAAATCTGTTTCGAATTTAATTTTACTCGGAACTAAGTGCGCTCTTATGTATGAGGCTTTGACACCCAGCGAAATAGGAAGCGTGTTTAAAGCAGTAACGGAATACAATACCTACTATGTTTCAAGATAGAGTTCCAGAAGTATACCGGTGAGAAAGTTATCTCATCTCATTTCGTAGTTATTAACTGATGGCCGTACAACCATAAATACAGACAGAAATGAAAAGATATGTTCAAGTGGATGTTGCTCTCATTTAGACTCCCCGTAAGTGTTTTTGCGTAATACCTGTTATTTTGCAGCGCTTATAATAGGGGTACTTCCATAAAAGCCCAGAAAAGCTTTGAAGGTTATGCTCCATCTACTTCCGGTTGATCTGTAGGAAAAACTTCAGACAAGCTGTAGTGCAGTCCGACTTAAAGCGGAGAACATACCCAGAAATCTGTAGGTAATAGTGATCTGGGTTCCCGGCCACAGCAGCGTACCCGGAAACTGCGCCTCTGACGAGCTGGCAAGGAATGCCACAGAGCAATCGGATATTAACAAACGAAAGAGCATTGTTCCTTCCTTTGATACTTACAAGCATTGACTTCTGCGAGAATTCTGGAAAAAGCTAGTTCTAGATGGACATTGGAAACCACGTGCGAGGTGTCCAGGAGAAAGTGGCCCCGCATCTGTGGGAAACGTACCAAGTCTATACTCAAAACTCAAGCGGTCTTCTCCACGCCGCTCACTTGGGGTACTCACTGGGCACTGTCTTAAGGGATTAAAAGACTTCTGTCGCATCTGCAGGGATGAGGAGGAAACAGAAAGTGCCTTTTAAAACTTGTTAATGAGCCTGTCATTACATACATCTAGAAAAACTAGACCTTCTCTTCTTAGTACAAGTAGATTGCACCCAATCAAACACTTTAATACGCGCGCAGTGACTTACGTATACACATACGCGCGCAGTGACTTACGTATACACACATATACATCCAATGCTCACATACACACATAGACAAATCTATAAACACGTAGGCATATTTATATATTCGCACGTTTTTACTATACACCGTTTACCTCAAAGCGGAAACGGAACTTCCAACCGGAGGTAACGCTGTCGAAACGTCTCCGGCTGAGAAACCGCATTGCCGACGCGCGCAACAGTCAACGCGTACAAATCGTTATTGCCATTTGAAATGTATAAATAAAAATACATACAAACATAGATTTGGCATTAGAATTGCTCCAACTGCCCCTTACTTGTTTTACCCCTTCACAACGCTACAGTAGTTCCTCTGTGACCTGAAGTGACCAATAAATTTTTGTTGACCATTTGAGCGCAATTTACTTGTCAATACGATTTATGTGTCTATGAGATTTTGTCAGTCCCAAAAAGAGAAAGAGAAAGTTGTCGAAGAATTACGTTTGCATGTAGGTATAGATTTATCTAGGTGTGTAGGCATATATGGCTTCAGTTTGAGTCTTAGCCAAAGTCTAGCAGCCATGCCTATAGCGAAATTTATGGCTATTGCTGTGACAAAATGAAATGGTGGCAAGTTTTATTGGGGTCAGTCACTGTGCGCTTTGAGTAACATATGAATGACTGTGAGTGAGATTAGTCTAAAGTGGAAAACGATAAGCAGTAATAAAAACAAAAGCGATTCTTGCCTTTCCATATGAGAGGCTCGGTGTTAAAATTACCAAGATTTGATGAGAATAGGTGGTAACCCTTCTAATCAATTGTTTTATGCTCGTTATAATACGTTTTTTATTTGATACAAATGGTACAGTATGTGTCAAGATTTATGGAGGGCGAGTAGTTTTATTTAATTTATTGGTTTAGAGAGGAAACGGGGGAGTGCGGAGCACATGTTTAATAGGGACCCTTTCAGTAATATTTATTTAACTATTTTATTTATTTAAAATATTTGTTCTATATAGAGCGAGGGGTGCGGGGCAGCTTTACACCTTGTATGCGTTAATTGGGGGCGAACACTATTGGCTCTGGGGCATTGCGCGGGATAGGCTTCCTCATTTTCGCTGTGAAAAACCCACCTTTGGGATTACAAAATATAAACTATATCTTCGAAATATTTGATAAGCTGGTTGCGAACTACAAGAGACATTAAACATTCTCGCCACCCCAAGACGGCTTAGTCGTCTAATGATATTCATAAGTCGCCGGTTCGAATCCGGCTCGAAGGACCATGTCTCGCCCCCCAAGACGGCTTGTGTAGTTTTTTACTAATTGAAAATAGGTCGCAATCTTGTTCGAACATTCAAATTGGCAATACACATACAGATAAAGTCAAATGATTAAAGCCAATAGATTTAAAAATTTTATATTGCGATTATTTGGAAACCTAGTCAAAAGTATTATTGTTAAACAAGTATCTAAAATGTTTTTGAAATAGTATTGAGGTGAAGTGGGAACCCTAACCAAATACACATTTTTTGGTTTAAATGCTATGGATGTCCAAGACTATGTTTAGTCCCAGCTAAGTAGTGTAAACTCCGTCACCTTTGTTACCAGCAAGCTACGATTGATCCGTTGTTTCCAGGACATCCTCAATGCCACGGTTCTCTCTTCGCAATTCTAAAATCAACTTTCTTCTCGAAAAAGTACTTCGGTGTACAGTAGTTCGAACTTTTCACAGGGTGAAAAGTTAATAACACATGTTTTTAACTAAGTTATCGACATTATCAATAGTTCCACGTGTTGGTGAACCGTTCGCCATTTAAATGTTTGGAGAGCAGCAACAAACCACATATTGCTCTCTTTTTTTTCTCTTTTTATGCTCAGCTAACACAACGTTAATAATACTAGAGATCGCCCAGTGGTTAAAATTTAACCACAAAACTTTAATTTAGGTTCATTATTTGCTATTCCTTTCATTCTCCGTTTTCCTTTTCTATCTCTGCTGTTCCATTCCCTCAATATATTTTGGTTTTCTTTGCTTTCTTATTCTATCTACGGTTTCTATTAACATTTTTTTTTACTCTTTTCTTTCTTTTCCTTGCCTCCTCTTTCATTTCCTTTCCTTTCCATGTCTACTCGCACAACTACGGCTCTTTAGTGTGAATACATGTCTGGCATTTGTGTTGGTTTAATTTTTAAAACAATTTTTCTATATTATAATAACTTTTTTTAAAGTTTTTTTGATAACGGCATTGCAGTTTGGCTATACCTATCTATACAATTGTTAATACCTTAGATGATAGTTTGGCCATAAAGTGGGAAAATTTCACTCAACTTGGGCATTTATATTATAGATAAGTTTTCTAACTACGCAGAAGTGGGAGAGGAAAGTAGGAAAGCAAGCTCAGGAGGTAGAGGCAGGTAAAGTAGAAAAATTCGAGCTTTGAACGTTGTATCACTACAGTTCGAACTTCAAATATAGGATTAATATTACCACTTTTGTTATATTTATCGCCTTGTAAATATATTTAAATTTTTCAATCATTCCTTCAAAGTAGCAAATTACAGCGGAGTTGATAATAACCGATTCCCACAACTAAATATTTTGGAAAATAGAACATAAGTTTTCGGTTTTTTTTTTGTATTTGTTAACTATTTATTCACTTTTCTTTTCAATTTGGCTGCCTTAACAAAAAACTAACAACTGAGCGCACTGATCTCACACTTTTTAACAATAACAAAGTTGTGATAATCTCTACATCAGAAAGATTGCTAGAGACGACTAGCATCGGGATTATGAGGAGCATTTGTGTTAAAATTCGCACGTTTGTTTAAAAAAAAAATTATAATATTATAACAGAAGCTAAGTTACTTAAACTTGTGGAGCCACAGGCAAATGAGCACCTTGTGGTTGGAAACCATTCTCATCAGCGATGTAGTTGACGGTATAGAGTTGGCCATCATCAGCGTAGAAAGAGTAGCTGCCTTTCACAGCGATAGCTTCTTGTTCACTGCCTTCGTTGTTTAAGACACCATCAGCATTTTCCGAGATACCGTTGCTTGTCTCATAACTGCAAAAAATAATAATAGAAAATTTAAATGGCGACCATAAATACCATTTTTTCAAAACTTCAAACTATTTGAAACTTACGCGTATTTGAATGCATTGGGTTGTACATCAGAATCGAAACGTAAAACTTGCGCTTGAGCATCCGAATCAATTGGGGTCGCTAAGACGACAGCGAAGAGAGCAACAAATACAATTACGAATTTCATTTTGGTTGCTAGATTTTTTTTGTGGTGTTTTGACGTGTTTAGGCTTGAAGACTAACGACTTGTGAATGGTGAACTGCTGTTATCGTTTGTTACATTTTATACTATTCGGTCAAGCTAGAAAACTATGTATATGGTAAAACTAGTTAGTCTTAATCATACATATATTAGTTTATATTTTCTATTAATCTAATATGTAAATCACCTGTAGTCATCATGACGGCTTTTATTGTCATTGGAATGGTAATGAAAAAAGACAAACTAACTTGAAGAAAAAAAAAACCTAATTAACGAAAACATTGAATAACCAGCTTGTCGAGTATTACTTCCCGCAGACAAATGTTTCTTTTGTTAGATTGTTAGTTCTTGAAGGTTTCTACAAGAATCGGCCAAAAAGATGAATATCAAAAATTAACATATCCAGCGCATACGAAATGATGTAAGTATTTATAAAATTTGTTTTAAGACACATTTATGCTGTACAAACCCTAGATGAGGAACATTGGGCATTGTCAATTGTACAAATTAGTTTTTAGCTGCACTAAACTAATTATTTATCACACAACGACGCGACGTTTTCATAAAAGTAAAACGTAACAGTTACAATTTTACCTTAGCCAGCAAGCAACCTGTGTGCCGAATTTCATTCAGATACGGGACGGACGGACAGACGGACGTGTCTAAATGGATTCCTCTGTTCATTCTAAGAACTTTAATGTATGAAACTCTGTATCTATGCAAGAGAAAGCTGGGCTGCAATTTGGGCCTGTAGCCTGCATTGTTATATTGGATTTTCAAAGCGATTGTGACACCTATTTTATTCTATGGAACTCTGGTCTGGTGGACAGCCTTAAAGAAGAAATCTTATATAAAGAGGATGGATAGAGTATATAGAATATCCATGATAAACATAGCGGGTGCGCTGAAAACGACAGCGACCGTTGCGTTATATACAATTCTGACTAACCGCAGACCTAAGGACAAAAAATATAGCGTTCCCAACTGCAACCAGGATGTATGTCTGCCTCGGGGCAGTTTGAGTGTAGGACATTTGACCACAGTAGTATAGCGTCCTCTTTGCCAAGGCGAATAGACTAAATGGTTCCATGCATGCGCTTCGAATAGGATCTGGAAGGCACTATAGAGGCGGAGATTTGGAGAAGAGGTGTAAAAATTACAGAAAACACAGTACATATATATATATTAAACTGGGTCGATTTATTAACCGATATCGCGCGAAAGGGAAATCGACTTTTCCAAAACACGCAAAAAAAAATTTTTTTAAAAAAACTGTTATCGCCAATGTTTTTAGCGCATATGTTTAAGTGGGACAGGAAATATGAGACAAATTCGTTTTCATCGAAAACATTTTTGCATGTATGCTGAAAAAACCCTTAAAAAAAATAGCGAAAGGGTAAATTTTTTGACCAAAACCCAAAAAATATTTTTTTTTTTCAAAAAACTGTTATCGCCAACGTTTTTAGCGGACATTTATGGGTCGGACAGGGTATACATGAAAATTTTAAAATCAAATGAAATTTTTTTTAGTAGGCCATGAAAAAAACCTTAAAAATCAAAGTCGAAAAAGTCAAAAAAATGTAATTTCGCAGGCTCGAAAATTATTTTTTTGGGTATGCGTAGTGGAATTTTTTTTTTCCTCAGTCCAAAACCTATCGAAAAAACGATGGAGCGATATCGGTTAATTTTCGTCCATACAAATCGACCCACCCTAATATATATACAGATCGTTCCAAAATGCTGGAAGGGCTGCGGAATACTGCAATGCCCTGAGAATCAGTAACATCACTGAAACTGCTAGAATGCAAAATAACTCGTTAAAGCCTCAGCGCAGAACCCAGAGTACATATTTATTGAAGTACGGACCACAAAGCTATAGAAGAAAATGAGAAGGATGATGAGCTAGCAAAGAGGGGAGTGACACCAGATGCGCACAACATAATAGATATACCGGTTCCACTGGGAGGAAGGCAAGCAACCAAAAAGTATAATTTATATATGATTGAAAAAGCGTGCTAGAATGTTTAAAATGTTCTTCAACATTTTGAGCATTATCTAGTATTTTCGAGCATTCTGTATCATTGTCTAGTAACATCTAGCAGATAATTATAAAGTTAAAGTATTTTTATTCACACGTCCCAATATAATTTATAAAATAGTTAGGATGTACAAAAATCCAGCCGGGGTTGCTTTGGTAACAACAAAATAGAAGTAGATTCCATTGCTTACTCAAGGTATGCTGCTAAAACTTTTTGTTACAAATGCACTATCGTGTCACATTTAGATTTCAGTTCAAAAATGCATCGATTTATATATGCTTCTGTTCCAAATTCTTTTATAATCCCTAATGACAGCATCGAAGCATATTGCTGCTGTCTGGTTCTGAAGCGCTTTATGCGGTGCATTCAACCCCTGCTTGGAATGTACATAAATCGATCGTGCGTTAATGGAGACATCATAAAACGTTGTCCATGTTCTATATTTTCGTTAATCATACAAAGATGACAAAGACAAATTCGGTGTCACATACAAATATACATACATACATTTGTATATATTATTTTGAGCGTGGGAAGTTTATGACAGTTTGGTGCGAGGAAAGCGACAAGCGGCAGGTAATATAAAAACCATGTTCATTATTGGGAAATGCTACAAAAACAATTCTTTACTTGTATGTATGTTTGTTGAAATGTATGTATGTAAGCGCCCAACTCGGGTTAATATGACAAAGTCAATCTGCTCAATTGGCAGTGGCCATGGTCTGTCTACAATTTGCCTTTTTGTTGCTTTGCAAGTAGAATACGCATTTCAATCGAATTCATATCTTACTTTTTGCGTGGCGACTAACAATAGTTCGTTTTGTAGTCCGAAAAAAAGAAACAAAAACAATATTTTCGTAAATATTTTTAACTTACTAAAGATCTACTTTTTAAGGATCGGAAATAATAAAGCGCCTGAAAGTGATGAACTGGTCGAACGAGCGCATGTCCTCTCCTTAATTCACAACAATGGTTCCATCCTGTGCGGAACACAGAAACCCCTCTTTGAAAAGCTGATTAGACTTTACTAGTGCTTCTCGGTACTGGTAAATCGACCATCGACGATTCGTCAAAACCGGTAGAAGACTGATAAGAGAATCGCCAAATGTCAGCTCTTTGTAGACTCCAAAGTAGTTTTGGAAAGAATTCAGAAAGGTTCTGCTGCCATGTCTAAAATTGACATCCCTGCAAAGCTTATACCACTACGTTGCTAGTCAACAACACGGAAGACTACATCAGGACTGTTAAGGACCTATCTGAGCCAAAGAAAACAGGCTTCAGCAAGGCGACATATATGAGTCTTGCTAAGAACAAGGCATTAGCCGCCTCCTTATTGTTGGTAGTTAGAAATTCGAAAGTGTGTTGGGTTTCATTTATTTAAGAAAAAACGTAAACACCTAAATAGTGTCAGCCTAGAAATTTAACGGACAATCACCCTTGCGAACAAGTGCTAATTTGGACTGAGTAGACAAGTAAGAAGTAAAGTGCTCCATCGAATACTGGACAGTGTAGAGAGAAGATGAGATGGCCCTTGGAGTATTCGAGAGAAAAGTTTTCCGGAAGATTTATGGTGCTTCCAACGATGCCAACGGCAAGTATCGGAGGAGATTTAACGATAAGATGTAAGAGTTTTACGCAGTTTTGAACAAAGTGTAGCGAATTAAAACACTGATCTGGGTCTGTTATTCCATGCTCCTGGGCTGAAGTTTCTTTGTACATTCGGGTTTCCTACCGACACATGAATTCGGCAGAAGAGGAAGGGGAAACCCTCGACGGCGTTGGAAGAAATCGGTAGAAGATGACTTGTTGCGCAACAGCCAGAATTGCCTGGGTGGTTAAGTGCCAATAAATGATGAAGTATGAATTTCGCCTTTTACATAATAAGCCCATCAGTATTCGATATAGAGCCAAGTCGTTCGGTGAAGTTTTATAAGTTTGACTTTGAGTTTAACTATAATTGAATCTTTCGTTCTTTGGTCATCGAACTTTTGTTCGTACCCCCATATGCCACAGCAAGTAGATCGAGTGCAGTGCACCGTTTGTCTATGGCGAGTCGTAACCGCAGTAATTTATAGCATTTGACACGTGAACTCAACTGGTAGCGCCGCCAACGTAGTGATTGCCACCCCTGCAATAGGCGCATGCTAGATACCAGTCAACTGTCAACCGTCACCCAGCCATCGACCACCAAATATGTGAACAGACATCAAACCGCTGCAGTCAACCTGAATTCGTTGTCTTGCCATTGCAATGTTAATTGTTTGTTTGCTGTTTGTCACGGCGCTGTTGTCATTGTCATTTAAGTGCTGGGGTGGGTTTGACTTAACAACAAATATTTGTGTATGTGTGTGTGCTTGGCAGGTTTTTCAATATCCCTTGATTTTTCAAGTTCCACGCTATTCGCTTTTTTCTCATACTCGATATTGGGGTTTTTCTCGAGTGTGTGTGTGGAACTTATTGTAGCACAAATTAATTTCACAACAACAAAAGAGACAACACAATAGCATTGACATTATTTTCTTTTTTTATTCAAAACGAGCTTATATTTATTTGTTCTCAAGTTAAATAGTTATTGTAATTGTAGGCCAAAGGGTGCATCGGTAACTTTTGTAGCAAGCAAATGCGCAATTATCGGTTGAATTGTTTTCCTTGGGCTGTGACAATCGGACAGCCACAATATGTTGAAGGTCGTTTACGTTTGGTAATTTGCTTGCGAAATAAAATTATTTTGGTGCGTGGGTAAGTGGTATGATAGCGGTCTATATTTATGCTGGGAAATTGTTAATTTTTTGCGCCAATGTCGGTTAAGGGGCTAAGATTTTTTGTTAGCTGATTTTGACTTTTATTAAAAGTTGATATACATAGTTCTTCCACATTTTTAACATTTACATGACATTGCCATGATATCTTTGAAACGAGTGCTAGACAGGCCTGTTAAATTCCCATCAGCATTAAGTAATCAATTGATTAAATAGGTTTTTCAAACAGTAATGATTGTTTTAATTGCTTTCAGAAAATTTCAATTATTAATTGATTAGAATTGGAAAAAAATAAAAAATAAAAAAAATTATTAAAAATAATAAAAATATCAGGAAAAATCAAAAGTAATCAAAAACAATCAAAAATAATCAAAAGTAATCAAATAATGAAAAACAAGCAAAAGTAATAAAAACATTTTTTTTTGATTGGTTTTGATTATTTTTGATTTTTTTTTTAAATCATAGGGAATCATGATTGTTTTTTGATTGTTTTTGAAAATAAGCATTAACTAATGATTAAACCCCGAAAATAATCCAAAAAATAATTAATGTTGTTGTTGTTAACAGTGCTTCACCCTGGTTGGACCAGAGTGAAGTAGGTGTTAGAAGAGTAGGTTCTACTGAAAAGAATAAGAGATGTATGGTATCATGAGGGGACATACCACATGCAGGGCATATGTTTGGTATAGTGGGGTTCAGTCTAGATAAGTAAGAGTTTAACCTATTACAATATCCAGAACGAAGTTGTGCTAGCATGACTTTAGTCTCCTTCTTCAGCCAATTCAGGTGGTTGGATATTGATAACGGGCCGAGATCTGAGGGATCTGTCTACCGACTCAGTGTGGAGGTCATTTAGAGCCCGCCTATGGTTCCGGAGATCAAACGGCAAAGAAATTTGGTGACGGATCTCATCGTAGTGTTTGCGCAGATGTCTCTTTATGGCTCTGGGGGGCGGAGCTTCATCCAATAGATGTCGGTTTGGATGACTGGGTTTATGACAATTCAAAAGAAACTTTCCACTCAAGAGTCTCACGTGCTCTTGAACATTGAGCAATTTAGCCTCTTGATGGAGGTGAGACTCAGATGACATAAGCAGATGTCCCGTAGCAGTTCTGATGGCGGTGTTTTGGCAGACTTGCAATTTACTTCAGTTGGTGTCAGCAAGGTTGGGCGCAGCATAGTCAACAACCGGTCGGCCAATAGCTTTATATGTAGCAAATAAGGTTTCTTTATCTTTCCCCTAAGTACTGCCGGCCAATGACAGGGGCATGACCAGCGAAGGTGAGGCCGTTGTCAAAGATTTTAGCGTGGTTCACAGTAGGTAGAGGTACTCCATCTACGTGGACATTTAACTCTTGTCCCAACTGCGCATTCCATGTAGTAAACAGGGTCGCCGACGATTTAGTCGGAAATAGGGTCAGATTTCGCTCGGTGAAGAAGCTGGAAAGGTCTCGAAGGTCACTGTTAATTCTAATACAGAATTGGTCAATGGAGGGACCCTTTCCCGAGGCCATTATCGTACAGTCTTCAGGGTAGGAAACAATGGAGACTCCCTCTGGTGGAAAAATAATTAAGCAAACCGGTAATCATTATGATTATTAATAATTACTTAACAGGTCTGATTCTAGATTAGTTTCGGTTATCAAATGCCGTTGGTAATGAATTAGGCAGATCTATACACTGAAAAAACTCGAAGGATGTACCTTCTCAAGCCCATACACCCATCCCAATCAGTGTTTATGACCATAATTCCCAGGCCTTGCAGGAATCAGCAATGATAAAAGTTTCTGAGTAAGTGTAAGATGGCTGGACCTATAAACAGAACTTTTTCTGCTAGCCTAGGCAAAACTTCTCACTAAAAACAACAACAACTGTCCAAGAGTATCCCAACATTTTCTTAATGGTAACGAATTCCGCTGGTAAATCTGTACTATCCCAACTTATGGCCAACCCCAACTTCTTGATAGAACACTAAATTCAAGATAGTGGGTAGTCTTTCTTTAAATGGTAGCATCGGAAGCTGCAAAGTTATGTCAGTTGAAAAAAGCACATAATGGTACCACAAACGGTTTACAACCCCCTCTTTCAAGAATCAAAAAGTCTACTAAAGCCCATCATAGACTTCACCTCCAATTTTGTATTCTTTATACATTAGAGCTCGGGTGTCTCATTCTGCTGAGGGTCGACACCCACAGGGAACATTTTAAATCGTTTCTTCTTTTCCGTGATCCATAACAATGAGAAAGTGCGCCCTTAATACTGCAATCACGGACCAAATGTGTTCCCTCTTAAGGTGGCATATGTTTCTAGAACGTTTCCGACTCCATGTCGGCCAAGCTTGCTAGCCTTCCAGAAAGCTGAGTTCAGCAGACAACGTTCACATGCTTGTTTCAATATACAAGGTGGCGCAAAAGTAAGCTTCCGATGTTCAGCATATCGGTTGTGGCACGTGCAGTGTGTGCTGTTGCACCGTCTTGTTGGAACCACATGTTTTCCAATCCCAATTCATCAAGTTGCGGCAAAAAGAACTCGTTGATCATTGCTCTGTAGCGCTCACCATTCACAGTAACCGTTTGGCCCCGACCGATTATTGGTCAAATAAATAGTCAGCAATATTCCGCGTTCTGGAGCAGTGTAGCGTAACATTGTTTATTAACGTGTATTTCGCATGTGTTTACTACACAAATGTCAAAACAGAACTGACTTTAGGGGCCAATCGCAAAATTTATAGCATTTTCTGATAGGAGGATTACTTTTGCGGAGTAACCGTTTTTCACCGACCGATTATTGGTCAAATAAATAGTCAGCAATATTTCGTGTTCTGGAGCAGTGTAGCGTAACATTGTTTATAAACTTTTTTATACCAACAATTTTTGTTGATTTACGGCCTGTACATTTTCAAGTATTCATGAAACGAGCTCAAGGCCAAGAATAATAATTTTTCACTTTTGGAATTTTTATGAAAATTATTATTGTTTTTATTTATTAATAATCATTTTAATTAATTATTAAAAGTTTTTGGATTGAATAGAGTAGGAAAAAATGTTTAGAGACAACTGCCATAGCTTTGCTTATAGATCCATTTCGGAAGCTGCTAGACTTCACTCATCAGAGAAATTTTGGCACGCATTTCTAACCATTAAGCTAACAATACGCTGGTTTTGATGTCATCTAAACTTTTTATTTATTAATAATCATTTTAATTAATTATTAAAAGTTTTTGGATTGAATAGAGTAGGAAAAAATGTTTAGAGACAACTGCCATAGCTTTTCTTATAGATCCATTTCGGAAGCTGCTAGGCTTCACTCATCAGAGAAATTTTGGCACGCATTTCTAACCATTAAGCTAACAATACGCTGGTTTTGATGTCATCTAAACTTTTTATTTATTAATAATCATTTTAATTAATTATTAAAATTTTTGGATTGAATAGAGTAGGAAAAAATGTTTAGAGACAACTGCCATAGCTTTTCTTAGAGATCCATTTCGGAAGCTGCTAGGCTTCACTCATCAGAGAAATTTTGGCACGCATTTCTAACCATTAAGCTAACAATACGCTGGTTTTGATGTCATCTAAACTTTTTATTTATTAATAATCATTTTAATTAATTATTAAAATTTTTGGATTGAATAGAGTAGGAAAAAATGTTTAGAGACAACTGCCATAGCTTTTCTTATAGATCCATTTCGGAAGCTGCTAGGCTTCACTCATCAGAGAAATTTTGGCACGCATTTCTAACCATTAAGCTAACAATACGCTGGTTTTGATGTCATCTAAACTTTTTATTTATTAATAATCATTTTAATTAATTATTAAAATTTTTGGATTGAATAGAGTAGGAAAAAATGTTTAGAGACAACTGCCATAGCTTTTCTTATAGATCCATTTCGGAAGCTGCTAGGCTTCACTCATCAGAGAAATTTTGGCACGCATTTCTAACCATTAAGCTAACAATACGCTGGTTTTGATGTCATCTAAACTTTTTATTTATTAATAATCATTTTAATTAATTATTAAAAGTTTTTGGATTGAATAGAGTAGGAAAAAATGTTTAGAGACAACTGCCATAGCTTTGCTTATAGATCCATTTCGGAAGCTGCTAGGCTTCACTCATCAGATGACATCAAAACCAGCGTATTGTTAGCTTAATGGTTAGAAATGCGTGCCAAAATTTCTCTGATGAGTGAAGTCTAGCAGCTTCCGAAATGGATCTATAAGAAAAGCTATGGCAGTTGTCTCTAAACATTTTTTCCTACTCTATTCAATCCAAAAACTTTTAATAATTAATTAAAATGATTATTAATAAATAAAAACAATAATAATTTTCATAAAAATTCCAAAAGTGAAAAATTATTATTCTTGGCCTTGAGCTCGTTTCATGAATATTGTTTATTAACGTGTATTTCGCAAAACGGAACTGACTTTAGGGGCCAATCGCAAAATTTATAGCATTTTCTGATAGGAGGATTACTTTTGCGCCACCCTGTATATTCCTCTATTATCAGTTTTGCATTTGGAATAAGTCATACCAAAGGCCTCTTTATCTGCTTGGCCGTACCATACCTTGAAAGTTCATCCAAGCAATTTCCGTATATATCCAGCAATTTCCGTATATATCCCTATCACCTGGTGCCTAAATAGGGCTACTTTCTTAGTGATCTGCTTAATAGATAGACGTTAGACGTTACTAATAACTAAAATCCCTACCATTGTAAACATCAGTGACATGACTGCCTTAGCTGCCCACCGTATAGCCAGCCAAGTTGAAAATTTTAAAATAACTAGATATCGCCCAGTGATTGAAATTCAACAACAAAACTTTATTTTATTTTAATTATTTTCTATACCTTTCATTTGGCTTTTTCCCTTCCTTTCTCTGTCTTTCCTTTCCTCTAAGATATTTCCGTTTTCCTTGATTTCTTCTTTTACTTTCTACAGTCTCTATTTTTAATTAATTTTTTTCCTTCCTTTCCTTTCTTTCCTTACCTTTCCTTTCTTTCCTTTCCTTTCCTTTCCCTTCCCTTCATCTCTTTTTCCTTCCTTTCTTTCCATTTCCTTTTCTTACCTTTTCTTACCATTCCTTTCCTTTCCTTTTCATTCCCTTCGTTTCTTTTCTTACCTTTCCTTCCGTTTATTTTCCTTTCCTTCCCTTTATTTTCCTTTCCTTTGCTTTCCATTCCTTTCATTTCCTTTTCATCCCCTTCCTTTCTTTTCTTTTCCTTTCCTTTCCTTTCCTTTCCTTTCCTTTCCTTTCCTTTCATTTCCCTTCCTGTCAATTCTATTCCCTTCCTTTCCTTTCCTTTCCTTTCTATTCCCTTCCTTTCCTTTCCTTTCCTTTCCTTACCTTTCCTGTCCTTCCCTTCACTTTCTTAAAATACAAAAAAATGATTATTCAGTACACTTATAAGGATAAAATTTGGTGTGTACATTAACGTTATGGCAGAAAATAAAATATTCAAGAAATTTTTGAAAATGGGCGTGGCTATAGTGGCTTAGTGGCTTAGTCTAATTAAGTAAATTTTGTAAATATTATTTATCATAAATCAAAACCGTTCAAGATATCGAAACAAAGTTTCGTAAGCAGATTTCCATGATTCCAAGGAATGTTCCGGCAAATGGGCGAAATCGGTTAAGGTTCACGCCCACTTTTATACGAACGATTTTGAAAAGGATCATAGAAATATTTATTAGGCAATAACTTTGCGTGTAATAGCTTTATATCATTTTTATTTCATTTTCAAAGTGTCAGTGACTAAAGAAATTCGAGAAATATAAATAAAAAAAATGGGTGTGGCCCCACCCCTTTATGATGGATTATTCCACACAACTTTTTATGCCCCAACTCCGGAAAAATTGATTTGTCGAAACGAAATCAGGCGAAAATGTTGAATATATAAAGATAAAACATAGTTCTGAAAAATTTGTTTGTAAAATTTAAAATTTTTCTATAACCATGCAAGGCGTTTTAGGCAAAACTCGACCCCAAGCGGATAACACACAAGCAAAATATCCGGGCCAGGGGTAGTAGTATATCTTTTTTGATTTACATATTTTTCATGAACATGAAATGTTTGTAAGTATGAGAAGAAGGAGAGATGGGCCCATCAATAAGTATACTGAAATGATCAGGCCGATGCCTGTCTGTCGGTCTGTCTATTAGAATGCAAATACGAACTAAAAAGTATTAAAATAGACCTGCGCAAATTGGGATGCCATAAGAGATAACTCTACACGGCTAAAAGTTTGAGCCTAAATTTTAAACCATTCATCGCAATTTTTTAAACTTTTTTGTAATAAATTCCAAACTTTTAAATTACCTACACCAATTTACAATTTATTGCGGTTTGGATTTAAAACTTAACGGATAGAAACGTCTAACATTTTTTTAATTTCTTTTCATTTATTTTTGAAAGTTTTTTCAAATCATTGAATTTTTGTCTAAACAGTTTTGTGTGCTGCGTAGCTTAGTGGGTAGACCAGACGATTCTGATGCGGGGCCAGTGGGTTCGAACCCTGCCAACTCATACAAATGTTTTTTATGTTTTTTTATTGTTAAGACATTTTTTCACGCTCATTTTTTCGAAAACTCAATTTAAATCCTAAACCAAATTTGGTTTGGACATATAGGTAGCCCAAAAAAGTTTAAAATTTAGGCTAAAATTTTTAGCCATGTAGGCATATAATGTTTGGTTCCACCCAAACGTAGACTTCCTTACTTGTTTTATTTAATCCTGAACTATGCTATGTTTAATTATGTTATGTAATATTAGCAAGGATTCGCAGAGCTCTTCATCACTAGTTTTGTTTCACTTTTTTTCCTATTTGAGTATTTAGGAAAAACCTTCAACCAATCCCAGGGTTTTTTGACTATTTCTTTCTCAATAAGAATATAAGAATATTATACTGCGCAATAATAAAACAATCAAAACTAAAAGAATATCCCCAGCGTAACACATTAAAAGCTGAAAGAAGTAGACGTCATTCAATAAATTCGCACTTTTGCAATTCGATCCGCAACGAGATGTTTGTACACAGCCATACCTTAAACAAACATACATATTCACGCACTTATTATCACACATAAATATACATATATAAATGCTTTCTGCCCTCTTAAAAAATTTACTTTACAAAATACTAATAATAAAAATACAACCATAACTAGCTTTCGATAAAGGAGCAATCTGAGCTTAATCAAAGCAATGCCTTAAATGGCGTAACAAGGAATATATACTCATAAGTGCGTCCGTATGTAAATAGATATAATGTATATGTATTAAAGAAATGAGCTGCCCTATGTAGTGTTAGCTGGTGGTACATGGAAAGGCACGTGCCAATCGCGTGTTACATCATTCATACGTCATTAATGGTCACGTGTTGTTGTAACAACAAAAACACCCATACACGCAGAACCATGCTTTTCAATGAAAACTTACAAACATTGCAAGGAAATCCAGAACTAGTGACTGGTTCGGAACTATAGTTGAGTAAAGGTTCTAGCTAGATCCACCTTATACTAGGCAATGTTCTACAAAACTACTACCCTGATATCATGTTTCTTTTCGATATGAAATTTTACCATCATTTTCCACTTATTTTAAAACTACCAGCAAACACATTTTAAAATTCCAAATGGTCACTGAAAAGTTTGCCTTGAGAATCATAGTCGTTTCTACGAACACGACCTTTTTATGCCGCTATTAACTATCCTCGGTCACATATTGACCAGCTGCTTACACGTTAAATAAATTTGTCTCGAACTAGTTGATTTTCCAAGTGCACTAAAACTCGAGTTCATCCGAACTACTGAATTTTCCTACAGGGAAGCATTGCAAATATATTTATGTAGATATGTCAACTCTTGTTCTTGCTATTGTATAATAATAGTTGATGCTCATTGTTGACTTAATACTGCAATAGCAATGCCACGCACTCTTACACAAACATATATACATATATATCACGTTGCAAGCAATATTGGGTGTAACACACAAGTCAATCTGTGTTGCTTAAAAAAACAAATCGTTTGCTGATTGCGTTTCTTATTATTAAAACGGTCGCAAAATCAAGATAACGACAGAGCAAATGATGAAGGAAGGGGAGAAACGAAGTTAAGTTTACTCACACATGTTGTATATACCTCTACGTGTGAATTCTAGTGGGATCTTTCGTCAGTAATGTGGACTTTGATTGAAGATTTCAGTTATGGAATTGAGGATAATGGGCTTAAGAAGATTTAATTGCTTGTACCCAAAGTAAGAGAAAGACTAGACCTAAATAAAATAAAATAAAATAAAATAAAATATAACTAAATAAAATAGAATAAAATGAAATAAAATAAAACAAAATGAAATAAAATTAAATTAAATAAAATTAAATATAAGAAAATAAAGCAAAATAGGATAAAATAAAATAAAATAAAATAAAATAAAATAAAATAAAATAATATATAACTATATAAAATAAAATTAAATTAAATAAGATTAAAAATAATAAAATAACATAAAATAAAATGAAATAAAATCAAACGAAACGAAATAAAATTAAATTAAATAAAATTAAATATAAGGAAATAAAACAAAATAAAATAAAAGATAATAAAATGAAATGAAATAAAGAAAAGAAAAGAAAAGAAAAGAAAAGAAAAGAACAGATAAGAAAAGAAAAGAAAAGAAAAGAAAAGAAAAGAAAAGAAAAGAAAAGAAAAGAAAAGAACAGAAAAGAAAGGAAAAGAAAATAAAATATAACTAAATAAAATAAAATAAAACTAAATTAAATTAAATAAAATTAAATAAAATTAAATAAAATAAAATAAAATAAAATAAAATAAAATAAAATAAAATAAAATGAAATAAAATCAAACGAAACGAAATAAAATTAAATTAAATAAAATTAAATATAAGAAGATAAAACAAAATAAAATAAAAGAAAAAAAAAATGAAATGAAATAAAGTAAAATAAAGCAAAATAAAACAAAATAAAATAAAATAAAATAAAATAAAATAAAATAAAATAAAATAAAATTAAATAATAAAACAAAATAAAATAAAATATATTAAATAAAATGAAATAAAAAATAATAAAAAAAATAAAATAAAATAAAATAAAATAAAATAAAATAATATAAAATAAAATAAAGTAAAATAAGATAAAATAAAATAATAAAACGAAATAAAATAAAAGATATTAAATAAAATGAAATAAAAAAATAATAAAAAAAAATAAAATAAAATAAAATAAAATAAAATAAAATAAAATAAAATAAAATAAAACAAAATAATATAAAATAAAATAAAGTAAAATAAGATAAAATAAAATAAAATAAAATAAAATAACAAAAATTATATTAAATTAATTAAAATAAAATAAAGTAAAATAGGATAAAATAAAATAAAATAAAACAAAATGAAATAAAATAAAATAAAATGAAATAAAATAAATAGCGACTTTACCTACGTGATCACCCAATACCCAAATTTGTGAAATTAAGTTCCCGTGTCTCTGGCCAAACATTAGTCAGTTGATTCAGTCAGAAGTGAGCAATGATGTTTGCGTTGCCGTCTCGTTGACTTTTTGTGTCAAATAATCAACACGCAGCAAGTTTGGGCGGTTACCGGGGATGGTATAAGCTAATAGTGTAGAAAGAGAGAAGCGCTGGGGGCGTATTTGTTTACCACCCACAACAAATGAAATAAATCGAGTTTGAACTCTGTTCTGTGATTAATGTTAAAAGCTTATTTTTCATGAAACTGAATACAATGTGCAATATGTACATATATAGTAGATACATACATACATACCCAGAAATCACTAATTTTCAGTAACCTTTCAGCAAGAAATACCGTCTGTGTGTTTGTGTATGTGCCTCTGTGTATTAGCGTACATTTATTGAGTAAATGTGTTGGTAATTAGCATACAACGCCCTAGACACTATTTTCACTTTACACACTTCTCCTTGCCACTATTAAAAATGTATTATTATTTGCTGGTCGGACATTTTGCACGCTTGGCTACGGTTTATACACTCCACAGCAATCTAGTTTTTGAGCTAGATATCTACAATAGTACCTATAAATAATTTGCTCTTTGCTGCATAAAATATTTTTGTGTGAGTAAAATGTCCTGACACTACTCGAAACGTTTTCAAATTACACAGCAACAACAAATTCTACATAGTTTTTAATTGCACGCCATGGCGTATGAGTAACATTTGAAGCGAAACTTTTACGCAACGACAAACTGAAGCTAATCGTCGGCAGCAATTTGCTTTTTACGTAATACATTCCGTTTTCTTTCCATTACCCTGCCTGGTCTATATTATCTTAAACTTTTTTTTTGAAATGTAGAAATTTCAAGTGGGCACAAGTTCAAGTTATGTACTACTTTAAGACCATGCTCATAAAGGGTGATTCGATGATCATAGATTTCATGAACTTATAATTGCATAATATCTTCGGTCATATTTTCTTTGGTGTAAGAGGAAGACGAGTTTAAATTATTAGTAGTTAGACTTGCTGAAAGCTTTCGATGTAGGAAGCTATGCCATGACTCACTTCGGAGGTACATAACTAAGATCGAGCATAAATGTCAAGAAGGATTAAACCAGACCTGTTAAATAATGATTACTAATCGTAATGTTTACCGGTTTGATTAAATTTTTTATTGAGAATCGATTTAATGATTTATTATCATTGTTTTTAATTTTTAATCAAAGAATCAAAAAAATCACGATTTTTTACAATTACTAAAAAAAAAAAATACATAATCAAAAAAAAATTTTTTGGATTACTTTTGATTATTTTAAACTTTTTTGATTTTTTGTTTTAATTTTTTTCAGTATTGTTGATGTGTATATCTATGTGCTTCTACAACAATACCAAAAAACCCCAAAATAATCAAAAAATTCAAGAAAAATCCAAAATAATCAAAAAAAAAAAAACCAAAAATAATCAAAACAACTTTTATGGTTATTTTTAATTATTTTGGATTTTTTTTGGTTATTTTTAATTTTTTTGCAGTATTGTTGATATGTATGTGCTTCTGAAACAATAGGGAAAAAAATCAAAAATAATCAAAAGTAATTAAAACAATTTTTTTGATTAGAATTTGTTTTGATTACTTTTGATTTATTTGGATTATTTTTTATTTTTTTTTTATTTTTGTTGAAGAAGCACATAGATATACACATCAACAATACAAAAAAAAATAACCAAAAGTAATCAAAACAACCTTTTATTGATTATTTTTTTTAATTATTTTGGATTTTTTTATTTGTTTTAATAATAATCAATTAATAATTGTCTTTTTTTAAAACCAATTAAAATAATTATTACCAATTAAAAAAGTCGTTCAATTAATTGATTACTAATTACTGTCATTACCCAGGCAACCACCCGATTGGAAAATTATTACCAAAGCCAATCGCAATAAAATAAAACCAATAGTTATTGAATCTGTCAGTAATAGGGAGCTAAATATTGAATCTGATTTTAAATGGCTTCATATATCTTCTTTTTCACCAAATGTGTCTCACGACGATATTCTGGCTTATGTTTCTCAGAAAACTTAACTTTAAATTGGGTGTTTTGGATTGCTGCCACGAAAAACTGCTTAAGACCGACATCTGGCCTGTTCATCCTTTTTGTTTTTTTCCCAGGGAGCCGTCTCCTCAAAGAGAGTCATAGCTAACTCTGGACAGAGTCAAGGCGGCAAAAAGCATTTCAATATAAATAATTGTAATACATCAAATAATAAATTGAAAATTGCTGTAGGTAGTTTAAAGGTTTGGAATTTATTACGAAAAAGTTTAAAAAATTGCTCAAACCGACGAATGGTTTGAATTTTAAGGTAAAATTTTTTGCCCCAGAAATCAAGTTGAATCACCTTTTACGTGCAAAAATTTCACAGCCAACAATTTCACTAACAAAATTATGGCTGTTTGTGTTGTGGAGTTGGAACAGTTGGTGTGTAGAGCTCTCAAAGTATGCTTCGCAAAGAGATTGCTTTTGGCGTTTGGAAAAAGTTTGTCTTTCAGCTTTTGTTGTTGCTTTTGCACTGCAGCTGCGAGGCGTGTTTCAATAATTTTTTGTTGTAGCCTTTTTTCAATGAACTCAAAAATTAATTAAATACCTCACACTTTTCATTTCCTTTCACATGGATGGTTGCACCATGATGTTTAAATGAATTTTGCACTGCAGAGTGGAAGAGGAGCAAAACAAGTGACTTTGACTGTGGAGGCTTTCGGTATGTTGGAGTGTTAGTATTCAATATATGAATATATGTGTGCAGATACGCCTAGTAGGTAATTCCAGTATCTTCTGGGTTAAATGGGCGGTTTATGAAATTTTATAAGTTCGATACTACTCGGTTTTATTGTATTATCACAAGCATTTTCTCCGAAGGTTGTGGAGTTCGTACCCATCTCTTGTTATGCCTGCTGGAAACACGGAGTGTTTTTTGTTAGTGTGATTTACTATGGAGCTAAAGATGTGATCCGAAATGATACCAGATCGATAATTTCGCTCCCAATATCGAAATACTCATATTTTCCACTGTTCCACTCAATAGTTTTATTACAATATATTTAAGGACTGAGTATATGGGCCATACTACATTTTCTAGTATTACAGTGGAGTCAGAATGTAAGGTACACGGAAGTTTATATCTGTTATGGTGGTTCCAAAACTAAATCCCTTCTGTCGATTTTGGGAGGGATGTGTAGGTTTATGAGTTGCCATACCTTACTCCCAATATTTTTTTCACGTTTTGAAGAGGATTTCGGATTAGAGCTTTGTGCGCTTTCTGAGATTTACTATAGTATTTCAGCTGCTCTTTTATCTTGTAAAATTGGTATCAATATTTTGAGTATAGAGTATTGGGAACCCGATGCTGTTAGAATAATTCTGTGAGGGAGTACCTTCTAGAAAATTTTTAGTTCTTATCGTCACTTAGTTGACTGAAAGTTTAGGAAGCAATATATGGATACTAATTTCCTACCTTAGGGATGCCTTATGAGAGGAGCGATTGCACGTTCCCAAAACTGTCGCGTCTACGGCCCACACCTCGTTCTCATTTGAAGTCATTAAAGCAGCTACACGACACTGTAAGCACTAAGGCTAGTTTTAAATCGAGGTTATATTGTTTAACACAAAAATCTAATTGAAAATTGTTATTGCTAAAACAACACGTTACGTTACAAGCTATGGATACTCCAACATTCTCGCTAACTTCGATCTTATCCGGGCTTGCTTAAATACCTTAATTTTTGCGAGAGAGGAATGTGGGCGAGGGACTTATTTATGACAGTAGGTCTGTGAACTGGTTTGAGAATGGGTCGAAGTTGAAAGTGGAGTTTTCCGTCAGGAGCTGGATGTAAGGTTCGAACTGACTGATCTCTATAGCATTTAACAGGTGAAAGTTCCAGTTATCAATAATGCAATGGATGGGGTGATATGCAGTGCTACTACGTTTGGGGAATTCAATAGTTATATGGACAGTGAATTTTAAGGCTCTGCGCTCAACTATAATAAGAGCCAGCGTAGTCCGGGGATGCCTGATCTTTCTCCCCACTGTTGAAAGCTATTACACATTAAGAATTATCAGGGACCAGGGCCATTGCAATATCTGGAGCAACCATCAAACCAAATTTTGTACGTGTGAACTTGGCTTGTTAGAATCAGCCGTTCAGATTTTGCTAAACAATTTTTAAACAAAGTAAAGACATCGAAGTAATTTCAGTGGTATCACAATGGATCTTTGGTGAACTTGCAATTTGATAAGGGTTGGGCCACTGTCATGTTTCTGTTAGCAGAATTCCTCCACGGAACGTTTGAAAATACTTTCTCATCTTTAGGAGAAACTTCGGATGCCTAACATACATTTTGCGTCTGAGTTTGGCCTCGATAGGCAAAAGTTGAAGCTTGTAAAGTATACAGATCGGCAGTATCAGGGTGATCATGCCTATTAGGCAGTTAATAACAACCACAACAACGACACTGCAGATCCAGTGCACTGAGTATTTCTAAATAAGTAATAATCTTCTTAAGCTATGAAGCTTTTGGTATGTTTTTGTCGGATATCCTGATATGTAGTTCATACTGAGAGGTTGGTAACAACTCAGTATCCAGTCTTTCTCTCTCAGGGTGTCCCATTTATACTCCTTATATACACATTTATGTATTTATGGTATATCTATGTACATTATTCATCAACATTTGCATGTTAAATGAGTAATATTCTATATGTAATCAGTTCTCTTAGATAAAAACTGCCCTCCGTCTCCCCACTGCTTATACACAATATCATAAATATGTATACGTTTAAAGCTATTTATATGCGTCGGTGTGTGTATTTAATGCTTAATTTGCAGGCGTTGCTAATGACTTTTAGTCACACACGCGCACATCTACCTATATGTGCCCCGCTTAATACACGTAAATATATAAATATATATGTAAGTGCATCGGCATGTTACGCTACAATCAAGCAGGAATTGGCAGCATGAGTGGGCACCACTTAACTGTTCCTTCCTCTATCATATTTTACCATCAGTGTGCGTAGAAGTCATTCGCATTCACAGAAAGCCTTCTTCTGTAACCAACACAACAACAAACATGCTAGCACGCGCACACACGCACATAACTTAAGAAAGTGTTAAAAAAAGAAAAAGAATATAGCACAGTGTCGCCAGACCGCCTTGAACCGTATACCGAACCATCCCAAACATTTTAGGCGCTCCACCCACACTTTACACCTCCGCGTTATGACTTTGAGGCTGCTGCTTAGATTCGGTAGTTGTTTGTTTGCCATGAATATTTTAAGCACCTTAATAGTTGCCATCGGTGGCCACTGGTGTGTGCATGTGGCACATATACACTCTAGTTGGTATACCGTTATACACCATTGTGCTAGCGAACTTTTATGCTACGCCTCGCTTCTCATTTTCATGCCACTCAACGCAAGTCAGTACCATGCAATTTGCAAAGCAGAAAAGAGCAAGCCTGCGTCTGAGCGTGCGAAAGAGAGTTGTGAGACGTCACGAGTTTGGAGCTTCAAACGAATATGCCACCCAATGCAACAAATTTGTTCGTTTATTATGCTACACTCAAAGTGTGAGAGTGAGTGTGGTGTATAGTGACGACAATGACGACGAAACGGTAATATCCTTGTGTTTGGTGGAAGGAAAAAGGAAGTGGATAATACATCCGTCCTTGTTGCTTCATGTGTCACCCACTAAAAAGCCCACCACATGCTTACTATCAAACAGCGCGACTATCAGACTGTTTGGCTGGATTTGGCAGCTAGATTGTGTGTTGCAAGTCTTAGCCGACGAGAATATTTATTTATTAGGGTTTGAAATAACAGCTGGTAGTTTTTGGATATAAGAAGAAATTTTAATAAATGGTTAGTTAGTTAGTGGTTAGGTAGATATAGCCTAATTCAGGTTTCTTGGATTTTTAGAAAAACAAAACATTTTTCGTTAGTTTTTATGATTTTTATTGGAAAATTCAAAAATATTTTTATAGTATTCAAACATCCACAAAAGCTAAAACATCGATTATGCTATACTTTTTTTATCCTAAAACTTATAACTTTCTTATATTCATTGGTTCAGCTTCGCATAAATGATGATGTTATATTAACAAGTTGCATGAAAGACATAACATTTGATGACAAGTAAGAGATAGGGCGTTGGGGTTGGGACTAATTAGCTTTCATTTCCTAGTAGTTCCAAGAAAAATTTAAAGCCTCAAAGGAGATCAGTTAGAATTATTTATGGTTATAAGAAAATTGGCGCCAAAATTTGTATTTTTCCACTTTTAGCAGGTTCGGTTAGCGGAAATAGAAATTTGGTGATATTTTGAGCTTTTGTAGTATACCCCCTTAGTCCTTTTTGTTTTTCCATGAAGTCCTGGGGACCTTAGTCAAACTATACATTTCATTAGCAGTAGAATGCAAGGAAGTCGCATGCATGTTGTAATGCCCAGTTACATTCAAATATATATGTTTATATATATACATATATATATATACTAGCAGACCCGGCATAGACGTTGTCCTGCCTTAAATTTTACTTGCCTACATTTAACAAATTGGACTCTTTTCCCTCCCCACTTCGCGCTTCTTCTTCATTTATCCTTATATCTTCTTTTTCTTTCTACTTTTGCTTTTCCCTACCCCTATATACCGTTACTCTTTTTTACCCTTTTCATTTTCCTTTAAGATCACCTATATATCTCAAACTTCTATTCCTACTTCCCTTCTTCTCCCATTTCCTCCGTGGGTACTGATATATACATAGTTTTGAAGATATAGCGAATTAACTTTTATTTAATCCTCGTACCGATTTCTGTTTGAAAGGTTTTTTTTTTTGATATATAGAACACTTATCTATATATAAAATATCATTAACTTGAACCAAATAAATTCCTAGCTATGCTGAATTGCTACTTTAAATAGCATGTGGGCTTTTCCCAAAACTATATATGATCTGTGTTGTCCCCAGCGAACTCTTGAACCTACTGTGAAAGTTTCATTGAGATCAACAACAAACTTTGTACATGAATGAGAAACAAGCAACACACAAAAATGTGTGGGCGTGCCACCGTCCACTTTTCCAAAATTATGTAAATCTTGACTAAAGCACCCATTTATCCAAATATCATTAATTAATTATAGACCAAATACGTTCAGAGTTATGACGCCTGGGGGCGTGCCTATGCTGTAACCAGTGGTCCAAAGAATATACTGCGAAAATTTTACAACAATCGGTTAGGTACTTTGGCGCCTATAAGGGACACACATTCATTTATAGTTATAAGATATATAATGATTTTGTTAGGAACTAGAATTGGAATATAAACTGAAAAATCTAAGAAAATAGTAATAGATTAAGAATATTTCGACGATTGTAGCATATTTGTTTTCTTTTTTTTTTATTAGAAATATGCACTAGATCTACAGGGTGTTTTTTTTACAGGTTTGTTTTTCGAATAGAGATAAAACTGGCATTTTGTGGTCAAATCTGGCAACTCTAATGTCATTTATGTTCAGTTTGGTTTGCCATTTCATCATGAACAGGTTGACAAAAGAACAACGCTTGCAAATCGTGCAAATTTATTTCGAAAATAATGGTTCAGTTCGCGAAGTTTACCGTGAGCTCCGTCCATTTTATGGTCGACATAATCGTCCATCAGAGCAATTAATTCGGTTAACCATGGATCGTTTTCGCACTACGTTTACTCTATGTGATAATACGCATCCGCAGAGACGTCGAACAGTGCGCACCGAAGAAACAATTGCCGCTGTAGAGCAAAGTGTTGAAGAGGACCCGAATGAATCGATTCGCCACCGTGCACAGCAATTGGAGCTTTGTCCATCAACTTTATGGAAGATTTTGCGCAAAGATCTTGGCTTGCAACCTTACAAGATCCAGCTTGTGCAAGAATTAAAGCTGCGAGACCATGCAATGCGTCGTGATTTTGGTGTATGGGCCGAAAATGAGATTGATTTCGATGCTGATTTTCATCGCAAAATTTTGTTCAGTGATGAGGCTCATTTTTGGTTGAATGGCTACGTCAACAAGCAAAATTGCCGCATTTGGAGTGAAGAGAATCCACATGAGACCCTTGAAACGCCATTACATCCACAAAAACTGACTGTTTGGTGTGCTCTATGGGCTGGTGGAGTCATTGGGCCATACTTCTTCCGCAATAATGCTGGAGAGGCAGCTACCGTTAATGGAGACCGGTATAGAGCCATGATAACCGACTATTTTGTTCCCGAATTGGATGGCATGAATGTGGATGAGTTGTGGTTCCAACAAGACGGCGCTACATGCCACACAGCGCACGTCACAATCGATTTATTGAAGGAAACATTCGATGAGCGCATAATTTCGCGGAATGGACCTGTCAATTGGCCACCAAGGTCGTGTGATTTGACACCATTGGATTATTTTCTTTGGGGATATGTGAAGTCGCTCGTCTACACCAACAAACCAGAAACGTTAGGGGAATTGGAAGCCAACATTCGTGGCGTTATTGCCGACATACGGCCCCATATGCTCGAAAAAGTGGTTGAAAATTGGACCTGTAGAATTGGCTTTATTCGAGCCAGCCGCGGCGGCCACATGCCCGAAATCATATTTAAACATTAATGGCATAAAATTATCCTTCCAATAAAGCCAAACTGATGGACCTTAAAACGATTTTCTTGTGTTTTATTTCAATTCAAAGTTCTATACCCCTAAAAAAAACACCCTTTAGTATCAAATGAAAAAATTAAATATGTATTCTAAGAATTATTATTTTCACATGAAACTTTGAAAATTTCTTTAATCTCTAAAGCAACTTTATTTCTTCAAAATGGGAAAAATTCAAAATGTTGAATCTGTTTAGAAGAGCCATGTAATTTGGAGCTGAAGTATTTTAGCGAAACCTGACGCAATTTTTGGTTTGAAAAAGATGAAATATCTTGTGTTATAAGCTCTGTATAAATATCTCAAAGAACAGATAGGAAAATATTATTATTCGGAGGTTAAACTCAAGTTAAAATTATTTGCAGGATGCCAGTTATTTCGCCACCTTTGTTTTGTTAAAAATCCCTCAGAAATTATTTTTGTATAATATAATTATTTGACTAAAATATCTGCGTGCTTCTCCTATTTCCAAGTGAATCTTCTATTTTAGTACATGGCATGGCCGTTCTTGAAATGCCCTCTCCAAATCTCGACAAAATATTCTTAATTGCATATTACTTCGGAAATAAAATGTTGCTTAATATGTCTTTTTGAATTAATCATTAAATTCCTTAAAGTTTTCTTTTAGAAATCATAAAGAAATATCTAAATGATTTGTTGTTGTCACACTGAACTCAGCTATTACTAAGAAAAAGTCAATATGCTCAACCGCCTTACAGTCACAAATCAGTAGTCTACAAGGTTCTTTACGCCTACGCAATGGGCTGTTTACGCTGAGTGCGACGTCTTGCTTCTGGATATGTTGTATTGAGTTTCCTTCTGTGCGCCACAAGAAAATATCAAAATCTAGTGACAACGTTTTGTAGCGTATCAAACCCCAGTATAATATTTATGTTTAATAAAATTTTAATATACCGATGTCTGTTCATTATACATTAGGGTGGCTCGATTTGTATGGACGAAAGTTAACCGATATCGCGCCATCGATTTTTCGATAGGTTTTGGGCTCAGGAAAAAAAGTTCCACTACGCATACCCAAAAAAATAATTTTCGAGCCTGCGAAATTTCTAAAAAGGTGGTTTTTCGACCAAAACAAGTCCCAAAACCCGAAAATAAAATTTTTTTTCAAAAAACCGTTATCGCAAACGTTTTAAGCGCATAATTTTAAGTGGAACAGGAAATATGAGACAAATTCGTTTTCATCGAAAACATTTTTGGATGTATGCTGAGAAAACCCTTAAAAAAATGGGAAAAAGTAAGTTTTTTGACCAAAACACTCCCCAAAACCCAAAAAATATTTTTTTTTTGAAAAAAACTGTTATCGCCAACGTTTTTAGCGGACATTTTTGGTTCGGACAGGGTATACATCAAAGTCGAAAAAAGTCAAACAAATGAAATTTCACAGGCTCGAAAATTATTTTTTTAGGTATGCGTAGTGGAACTTTTTTTCCTGAGCCCAAAACCTATCGATAAATCGATGGCGCGATATCGGTTAATAAATCGACCCAGTCTATTATACATATCAAAGAAAAACTAATACGTGGTGCCGTTATTAGAGTAATAGCACAAAAAGAAACAGGTTATGAGATTTTTCTCTGCTTCAAGCACACAGGCTTGTACGCGCATCACTCAAAAACAACTATATAGAAATAAATGAAATGTTCACAGAACTATTGCGAAACGCCTATTATATAGTTTAGAATTGAATAAAGATTTCAACTAATTGAATGCTATCATATAGTGGGTCTATATTAAAAAAATAGAACAACTTTTGCCATTGCAGTTGTATATACTATTTTTTGGGGTGCGTGATGAAGTCCACACAACCACGGCCATCAAGTGAAGCGTACATTTTCAACTGTTCCTGTGTTTTTAGAATTTTTCATTTCAATACTTTCCATATAAGAAAGGAATAAAATTATATTTTTTTTAGCTTTCTCAGTAAATGCGCACAAATTTTAGAGTGCAGAAAATAAACGAAAAAAGAATTCCAAATTCAGTATTGTGGGTTTAAAAGTTAAAAGATATCATAATTTGTATTTCATTAATCAATAATTTGCATATAAAAGCATGTAGTTAGAGAAATTATGACATCTCTGTAACTTAAAAAGCAAAAAAACTGAAATTGGAAATTTTTTTCGATGAGGCAACAGAAAAAAATATCGTTAGTTCTAACCAAAAAAAGTTTATCTCTTAAGTCCACCGAACAAACTAAGCAACGATTTGTTACCAATAATTTTCTATGTGTGGAAGTTTCTGAGATCTTCACGCGGCTATCTGTTAAGAGCTGCTCCTCTAAATCAAATCCAAAGCTTAATTTTTTTTTATTAAACTCTAGCCTCATCAAAAAACGGACAAAATTAAGTCTCGATATCTTCTTGTCATATCCGCCCATTATATGGAAGAGTCACAGACATACCCTACGCGGTGTAAACATTTTTGCATATCACTATCATATAGACCTCTGTTTGTATAAATATGTAAATCTGCTTTATTATTTTTTATTAATTTGTATGTTTTTCAATGATTTGGCAAAAATTTCCGACTATTTTCCTTGTGCGTTTCCTTTCTTCCTGCCAATATATCCGCTACCTATTCTCACGCGAGCAGTACACAAACAATCGCACGCGCACGCTCTCTCTGGCTCACTTACTTTTCTCACTCTCTCACTTTGCATAAATGCTATTTAGAATAAATTTGAAACTCTCGTCAATTCATTGATGCGTAGAAGCAATTGGAAAGCTCATTCTTTTGAGTTGGGGGTTTGTGTGGCAGATACAAAAGTTTGCGTATGTGAGGGTAGTTGTTGTATGTGTAAAAATCTTTTATGTGTAGTATGTGTAAGCCACACCTTGTCTTGACGCTGATTGGTGCGCCAACCGAAAATGGTTTTAGTATTTGTCTGTGTTAGTATTCCGTTTGTGTTTGTATTGCTATCAATATGGATGTATTTGTTGTTTTATAACTGCTTTTGTTGTTTGAGCTGCTCTTGTTATACACACGCTGGGATTATGGCATACTAGCTTGTCTGCAACAATAACAATAGCGACAAGCTAGAAAAGCAACCCTAAAGCTTGATTGAGGGAATGAAAACGAAACGAGCGGCAAACAATACCAGCTGCGCAACCTGTAAGTGGGTGGTACACGTGCACACATGCATACATACATGTACCGTTCTGTACGCTTGCAGCATGTCACCAATCAATCCACATCCACCACATCCGCAAACTCACCCTTACAGTTATGTAGTCTATTCTGAGGGGCACTGCATGCACTCTTTTAAAGGGTCGGCGTGTGTTGGCGTTATATACGAGGCCAGAGGGTTGCTGTGGTATACTGCTGCTGGCGCGCGACTGCAGCTATACACATTGACGGCAGCAGAGCCCGGTAACTGGGCAGGATATGCGCGATTTGGCGACGGAATGAAATCAATTGTTACGTTGCCGTGCCACAGATCGGTCGCAATCCGGTGTAATAACGACGAACGTGCAAATATAATCACTAAGGAAAGCAAAAACAAAAAACTTACTAACGAATTGCACAGTGTGTGTATGTAGCAGAAAAATCGTAGTTTATATAATTCATAGTGCAGTTTTAGGCATTTAAACAGCCACAGGTGTAAACTGACTATAAGTTGTGTAATCAACAAAGTAAAGCAGAGCTGATTAACTCTTAAAACTTTGAAAGCAAATTAGTGAAAAAAATTTTTTTCCTAAATTTATTAAATCATTTTTGTGCAGCAAAAACTTTTTTTGAAACAAAAATTTTAAAAAATTGTAAAAAACTTTCAGCGCAAGCGAGACACTTTTAAAATTAAAAAAGCGCTTTTCATACTCAAAATAAATACTTTCATAAAAAATATATTAAAGCTCTTGGCTTGACTTCGTATAGACAGCATTTTAGTCGCAGCAGCAGCAGTAGGCAAGCAGCGCAACCAAAGTTGTCCGGAAGTCGAGGTGTCCGGTAACGGTAACCGGTTCCGATCGTCACTTTTCCCGTTCCTTTTCCTCTTCCGCTGCATTGAGTGCCAAATCACGGCAGCAAGCTACTAGCCAGCTAGCCCAATTCTTGCGTTTAGGCGCGTTTGTGTGTAAGGCAGCGCTTATAGAAGTCCAACGCCCATTCGCACATATATTTAACATTCAGTGAGTGCGCGTCGTAACATTTAAAATAAATTAAATTGGAGGAGTGTCGGTTACGGCAATTCCCATCTAACATTTATACAATTTCTTTTCTTTTCGGACGCGTATTGTTACGACATACATACATACATTTGAGAGTGTGCGTGTGTGCAATAAAAACACTACGCCAAAAGCAATAAAATTAGCGACGGCAACGGCGACGTAGTCGTCGACAAAATTGTTGGTCTCCGGTATTATTACCTTCCGGTGTGACCAAAACTCAATCACACTTACAAAAACATTTAAAGTATTTGCTTTGTTGCGGTTTTGGTGGGAATGCGTGATTTACACATACGACAAGGCTGTAGTAAAACTTTTCTTGTATCGCGCACAAATCGATTTGTACTTTTTTAAATGCATACAATTTGCAAGCTTAAACTAGGTTTAAAGTGTGTGTTTTTGAACAATAAATTTGTGTTAACGATTTTGAATGTTAAAGCAAGAACTTAAATAAAATCAAAGCTAAGTGCTATTAAAAACTTTTGTGCAGAATTTAGCAGAACACTCAATTGTAAGGACATTAAAAATAAATTTGTGAATTTGTGCTGAATTGCCGTCGGCGGTGTTTTTAATAAGGCAAAAATTGCCGCCGTTTTTTCGCGTTAAAGTGCCATGATGCTTGACATTAAATCTTCAGCCGATTATTTGTCACGTTCGACTGGAAGTTTTAGCAATTTCTCCATGTTGTTCGCAGGTGAGTATGTGTTCCGGGGAGTTTTAGTTATTTACTGTTGTACTGGGAAATAACTGTGGATAAGATTTTGCGTACTCAGATTGTGTTATCACAAAAATTTTATATTTCTTTATTTGTTTAATTAATTCTTTAAAAAAAAAAAAAATGTTTCCGAGTTCATCTATTAACATGAGGAATAATTAACTGCACCTGTAATTTATCTCAGATTCATTGTTGGACTAATAGAAGCCAAACAAACAGTTTTAAAAATTTTTGTCTATCTTTATATGTGTTTGTTCACGCATCAAAATTGAATGCAATTTTTACTGATACCGATATTCAACTTAAGATGAAGAATTGCTTTTGTAGTATACGAGAGAAAATTTTTTGAAATATTTATAGATCTCTATGCATTAGATCCATAAAGAGCAAAGAGTTTTTAAAATATTTATAGATCTCTATGCATTAGGGATCGCAATTACTGAAGAAGATTTAGTAATAATTTGTATGAGCTTTACTCTGACATTGAAATATTTAGAGAACTAGTAGTGCAATCGGAAAACAATTTGGGATCCTTGATTTGAAATCAATCGGCGCCTGTTGACAATAAGATAAAAGGGTTGTACCCTTACTCTGTAGTTATATTCGAAAGGCTGTTCTATTAGAAAGCAAAAAGCGAATCTAAAACACATCGGCACTGTGTAGTTCGTTCGAATTTACTTTAGAAAATATTCCATAATAGTAGGCATCACTGTTTTACAAATTTCAAACGCAAACAAAATACAAAAACATATTGCATAAAACTTAAGTGTTTTTGTAGCTAAAAACAACAACAACAACACCGCTGCTTTGCATGTCGCAGTATTTTGTATTTAAATTTTTTTTTATTTAATAAAACAATTTTTTTTTTAAATACTCATATGTAAATACTTCTTATCTTAAAAAAATTTGCTTGTTGAATTTTATCCAATTTGTTACCTAACATTCTTTAAATTATTTTCTGTCAACAGCGATTGCTTAACTCTTTCTGCAATTAAAGTGATTTCTTGGTGAAAACAAAACGCTAATTGTTTTCTGTTCACTTAAATCTTATTATCTTTGCAAAAGCCTTACAGTATACCCAAACATAATTCCTTTTTAAAACACTTATCTCAAAATACCTCATACACCTTTCCCCAGAAAGCAACCTTACAAACTATTTTATTTCTATTGCAGATTCTTCGTACAAATCCTCTTGGGGATCACATGGTTCTACACAGTCGCAAGGTAAGTTCTAAATTTTGTATCAAAATTTCGAAAGTGAATCCGTCACAATAGACGTAATTTTAAATTTAAAAGTTTTTTGCCAAGGCGCAATCAAACTTTTATTTTTTAATAGAGTTCCATCATAAAATTTATAGTAAAATGTATTTCCGTACATGGGACCATTTAACAAGTCTGAGCACAATCTTATTTTTCTATTATTACACTGCGTTACAAAACCGAGCTTTAGTTCTGTCCTATGAACCAAATATACTTTTTCGGAATTAATTATACATAAAAAAAAAAATTCTAACGTGTACATGAAAATCGCCGATACACGTGTATTTTTTTTCTCCCCTTTCCGAGAAAGTATATTTGTTTCATAGAGCAGAATGTGTGTAACGCGGTGTTATGGTACCCGTTTACAAAAAAATTCGTGACGTGACAAACTATCGAAAAATCATTAAGAGAACAATTTATATTTAGGCAATCGCATTGCGTATAGAAATTCGCCACATGAAACATGTTTCGACTCCTTTGTAGAGCGAACCATTTTAACGATTTGAATGAAATATGCAACGAGCTAAAGGAAATATAAATATTCAGTGCATGTAATTAGACAACATAATTATCATGTCATGAGACGAATGTAAGAGATATTGCGATGGGAGGTGGAATCCATCCCTCAACCCTTGATACCTTATCATAAAATAAGGACCGATTTAAGGTGAAGTTTGAGTGATGGAAATGATGGAAAGGAGGATGTAGAACTCATCATACTTTTCATTCCGCTCTAGAGAAGTAGGTACCCACCGATTACTTATCTCCAACAAAATGCAATAACCTTGGAAGAAATCGGTACCGAAAACAAACTTTCAGGTATTCTTCAAGCCACATAAGTTGTTTGAAAGTACTTAAAGTTTTGGAAGATTCAGGGGAAAGCTTTTAAGTGGCAACATTAAAAGTATTTTCTCTAGTACAAACTATCGTCATCTATCACAGGTATACGCCCAATTGAGAATATTATTGTAATAGCACAGGAATAAACATACCAGTGCTGGAAAAAATAATAATCCATATTTTTTTATAATTCTTCCCTTCCGATGTTCTCCTTTCTAGCACTAAGACAGTAGAAAACTGTAGAGTTTTTAATAACAACATAAATGGTTGTGTTTATGAACACAATAGCCCAGTTTGTCGATCTCTTTTTAATTAAGGCCAAATTGAACTCATATCACTTATCATCAAACTTTTTTTTATAATTTTCATATACATGAAATGGTAGTACAACTTTGGTCCGATGTTTGTAAGTATAAGAAGAAGAAGAGATGGACCCACCGATAAGTATACCGAAATGATCACGATGATGAGCTAGTCGATTCAGCAATGCCTGTCTGGCCGTCTGTCTCTTCGGACGCAAAGTAGTTCCTTAGTTTCAGAGACATCTGGCTAAAATTTGGTATGGGGCCGCCATTTTGTGATATTTTAAATACTTGTCGGAACCAATAAGATCGGACTAATACAACGCATAGCCCACATACAATCAATTGTTAGGTTTTATCTATATATCTTACACCCTACCACGTTTTACCTATTCCATTTATTCAACATGCATCTTCCTGCAAATGACAACCTGGAGGTGTGAAAATTATTTCGTGTGTTCGATTAGTCCTTTAGAACACGCACATAAAAGGCGTTGCCCAATCATGTATGCCAACTTAAAAGCACTTACTTCTGTACACATGTAAGCCACAAGTCATATTCCCTATAGGAAGCATGAGTCATAAGTTGAATATGTGTCCGTAGCTCCTATGCGAGCTGATTTTATTTCCCTGCTGGGAAACTTCAAAGGTGGCATTAATATGCCTAAATGCTTTATACCCTTCTATCCCTCACTTTTCAATAGTGCTTTTGTATCCATACACATCTATATATACACATTTTTGTTGTTTCTTTTTTTGAATTTATTCAACCAATATCCCTCAATAAGTTCACTCAAGCATACAATTTAAACAAATCGACAGTCAATAACAACAAATAATATATGTTTACTTGAATGAATTGGCTGGTTAAAAAGGAATCGTAATGATAACCAAAAACATGAAAGTGCATATCTACACATGTATGTATGTAGACTTAACAGGCATTTAGTGCTGAAAGGTGGGAAATCGTTCTATACATACATAATAGAATAAGGGTTCATTCATGGTATATTGATTGGCATTTAGTAAAACATGAATTGGGTGAGGTAACCATATTGACACTTGAAATGTGTGAGACCCAGCCACTAAAAATTGTGTACCTTATATAAAGCTTATTTAATTTGAGGATAATGTTTGTAGAATGAGGACTGGCCCTAGGTCATTTGAATATAATATTCCTTATAATAATAATAATAATAATTCCCAAACGGATTACCCACCATATCCCGTCCGGCCGGCGCGAGGGGCGCATCAGCATATAGCGCGGAATATTCGTTCGTGCCGAGTCGTTGAAAGGCTTTGGTTTGTTAATCGTCGAGATCTAAAACTGCTCAGCTACAGAGAAAGCCTCATCAGTTAACAGAATAAAATTATTGTTAGAAGTTAATATAGAAGTCAAAGAATAAGAAATAATAAGTAGCTATGAATTTAGGATAGAAAGAGTTGATTTTTTATGCTGAAAAGCGAGTTTGAAATATCAAATCTACCAGAAAGAGGGTTATAATCTTGACACAAACAGCGAAAAGGCTCATTTAACTGAAAATTGGTTCGGCACCGCTTTAAGACTAGAGGTTTAAAATGCCTTGAAGGAGGAGATGGTACATTGAAGTTCACTTCACTTAGAAGAAATGGGCTGGAGAGGGAACCATTTAGCAATTTAATCGTAAAAACAATTCCAAGCATTTCCCTCCGTCTAGAAAGTGTGTGCAGATTAATGAGTTTTAAACGATTCGTATAGGGTGGCAGATTATACAAGGGATCCCAATGAAAATCTCTTAAGGCAAATAGCAAAAATTGTTTTTGAACTGATTCAAGGCGAACTACATAAAGCTGGTAACGCGGGTTCCAAATTATAGAACTGTATTCAAGTATCGGTCTGACTAATGCAGTGAAGAGGGCTTTAGTTACATAAGGGTCGCTAAATTCAATAGACCATCGTTTCACAAATGCTAGGACACCTCTAGCCTTATTGACTGTTGTGTTAATATGGCGGTTGAAACTGAGTTTATAGTCCATAGTAACCCCCAGCTAAATATGATAACAGGTTTAAAATCCTCTTTGAGAGACGAGCTTACATATGACCGCCTCAATCTAATAAGTCAATGTAAAGTAAGGTTCTCCAAAGAATTAATTGTAAGACTGCAATGGGAATATAATTAGAAGTGAAGAGTTATACATTTGTACTCATAAATCACACCACATTCTACGATAATTATTTTTCTGGTGCATATTATAAGATGGGCTCCTTCTATTTAATATAGTACAGATCAAGAGAACGAAATAGAGAGAAGACGAAAGATACAGAGAAAGCAATACGGAGAGAGGAAATAAGAGGTAGGTAAATAGATAATGCTCCATAAAAGATTAAAGTTATTCGAATAGCTCGAATATTCGAAAATTTGAAGCTTCGACTGTCGATTTTTTTGCTAATTAATTAGCGGAAAAAGATAAGGTGGGTCTGGGGATATTTTTAAAGAGCTCGCAGAGTATGATTTTATGTTACCAGAACTCCACTAGATCCGTGCCCACTTATCATCAATTAATCTCCAATTTTTTGAAACCGCATAGTTTGTATAAGTTCATCTCCTTATGGAGAATTGATATATGCGTGATTCGAGAGAATCTCGGCATACAGAATTTTCTTATAATAGCTTACACCATTTTTTCTTGTAAGTTGGCTAATCTGTTTTATTTGCGGTTCACTGAAAATGATTTTGTTCAAGATTTCAAAAGAAATTATTCAGTTATAATAACAGAAAAAGATGGTACACAGTAACAAAAAATATAATCTTTGATAAAGAAAATATAATATATATATGTACATACATACATACAGCCCAAATATTAGCTCAAACGACATCATGAGGTGGATTTAGCATTGAAGGGAATTTTCACGCACTTCACCAATTCCATGCTATATTTTCACAAGTAACATGTATGTTGTTGTAGCATCAAGTTTTTATATGAAAAATTCAACAAATTTTATCTACAATCGATAAAAAAGATGAAATCGAAATATTAAGTAAGCAGTGTACCTATTTGAGCCCAAAGATTCTAAAGCTGCTCGCCAATATCGCTAACACTTCCCTAAACTTTCCTCTTCAAATTAGGTCTTTGAATTTGTTTTCAATTTTCTGTCAAATGGAAAACAGCTGCTTGTTTGACAGATTTACCATAAGTAGTCAGCAAAAATTCTTCTTGCAAGATCTGACTAAGATATATCCATATTTGCTCTGACTTTTGTGTGATTTATTGTAGTTTATGACTGATTCTGACTATTCCTGACTCTTTTGCGAACTCCTGCCAAATCTCGGCTACATAAGAACCGGTAAGTTAAGGAGTTTGGCTGCCAACTATAAAATTCTGAATGCTTTCAGGAATGAGTTTGATGATATTTCTACTGGAATGAAATACATTCAAAATAGTCGGGCCTAGGGGAATAATCATGTAAGTCACTGTGACACTTTGCGTCGCGGTCACTCACAGTAAGTAATACCAAACAAAACCACATATCAACTCCTATTTAAGGACAGTTACTGAGACGATTAAATGCCTTTATATAATAAAATTTTTTCTTCAAACAAGAATAATTGACTCGTGGCGTCGGCTTGCGTTACGAAATGCTTCAGGTCCTGGGTTTTTGATTATTTGTCAAAGAAACTTTGGCATTCGATATAAATCTTTAAACGCAAGCAAGATGTGAGTAGTGACATGGATATCTGTTACAAATCTGATAGGTAAAAAAATAAATCTCATGAGACTTGTTAAACGACTTCTTTCCCACACGATAAGTTCGAGATAAAACTTAACCCGCCTCTTACAAGTTTATTCCAGCCTTAAGTACGGCTTAGATTAGTTCGTCTTCTTTGTACATATGTAATCGTTACGCACAGCATGTTCTTCACCGCTTCAAATACCTCTCCTACAACTTGCATGCAGATTTTAAAGCGTTCGTCTATTCAAAGGAATACAAAACCCTAAAAAGTTTGTCTACAACGTCAGCTACGCATACCTCACCTCGTCCTGCCAAAGACGTTGCAACACCACACATTTCGCATTGTCTCTGCATACGCTTGAGTGGCATCACGAAGGACCTCATCAACGACATTACTGTCCTACCACATCACACCAATTCGTAATGCCAGCATTCACACAAACACATATACAAACTCATATTTGTTGGTGTTATTTAGTTGTTTTCACTTGAAGTTGGCAGTGATTGCGCTTTTTTGGGTTGACGTCTGCGTGTGTTTGTATTCTGGCACAGAGCATGAAGTGACAACGATAATAGAAAAACAAAAAAAGCTCACCCGTGTTATTGTTGTTGTCACAGTTGTATACCATCGCCCGCCTGCGGGTGTAATTTCTATAGCGCCTACTTTTGTCACATTTGGTTTTTTCGTTCTGTGTTACTGTTGTTGTTTTTTTGGCAACACGCTCTCATTGTTCTGTTGCTTGCGGTGTTATTTGCTTTTCATGCAATTTGTTTATGTTGTTGTTGTACATTTTTCTTTCGCACTGTTGCGTTCTGGAACAATTTTAAATTGAATCGCTTCAGGCTTTGTTTCATCGCTTTGTAATCAAAATCTATTAAAAAAAGTTCTCCATACCATCGAATCACTGCTTTTGCTCTTTGCTATTGTTAAGTTCATTTGGAGTGTTTTGAGACAACAATAAAAGGGTATTCGATGCACATCGTTTGTTGTTTTAGACTTTCAGTTATAGGTTTGTGGTTGATAAAAATATTAGCCTTGAGGTTACATCTTGAGCTGTCACTCATAATTTGGTGATAAAGTCGATGCGAGTTGGAAGGATTTTCTGCATTTGATTTGAAATTTGATAGTGGGTGTTACTTTGTTATGATACTGGATAGATTGTTGGTTTTAGCTTAGCTTCGGTGGTGTTTGTGTTGATATTGTTTTACTAGATATTTTGTTGGAACCGTCCATGTTTTCAGCGTCAAGGCACAAGTATAGAGAAGCTTTAAACATATTTACGAGTTAGTTGCTTAGATTTATAGATTTTAGACGAATTCATTGTTATATGTATGAACCTTTCTTTTTCAACTGAGTCAGAGTTTGTAAAAAAATATGACATGACACCTTTGATTTACTTTAAAGTCGGTTTATGGGTTCTCACTCTAAAATTGTTTGACACGTATTTTTTGTTTTTTGTAGTTTTTTAGCTTTTTGCAGAGATATGATCCGTCCAGCTAATGAAAACATATACTCACTCGAATCATCATATCTCGGCTTATGCCACATACTTCATTTTAACGCCATTTGAAAGATAATAGTAATAAAGATTCGCACCTTCTTGTATACGAGTATACAATGCGGACATAAGTATTGGCAAAGACGTTTTCTGCGATTTTCACAAATTTTGGCCTTAATAAAATTATTTTGACAAATACTATAGAAAAGCATGTATCAATGTCTAATACAAAAACTATAAATTTTGTTTTAAAAATGTACGCAAAATTCGCAAAAATTCCAAGAAATTTATAAATTTTTTTTCACAGAATTTTTAGAATTTTTTTGGGTATGCAGTTTTGCAGGCAATTAAATGTTTAATGGGTTAGTAAACTTGTATGGAGGAAATGTCAAGATACTAAATTAAAGAGGAAAAGTATAGGCGCCCTCTTGTCAGAAGCATGAATGTAACATTTTTTTTAAATATCCCAAGCCTTTGATTTTGTCTTGAAAAATATTCATGCCTAAAGGACCTGGTATTGGACTTTTTAGTTTTTTATAAGATTTCTTTAAATTTTAATAATTCCAAACATGTCCGCAAAAAAAAAAATACAACTTAAGATTTTATTTCTAGGCATTATTAACATTTTATAGTTTAATAAGTTTTTAATTACTTTTATTTTATTTTTCAGGCTACGGCTCAAATGCGTTAAGTAGCGTGGGCGTTAGCGTTGGAAAGTCATCACTCGATCCGCACTCACATTTAAGACAGCCTGGTGAGTACAATTAAATTCTTTTTATAAAACCATAATTATGAATTCCTTTGCAATAATTTACTGCAAAGCTGTGACGAATGCAATCCTTTAAAATATTAAACTACCCTTAAACATTCAGAAAATGCTTTGTTATAATGTGGTACGGCTTTAAACGAACTCCTCAATACGCATTGATTCACATACGAGTGGCAGACACTCAGTGCGAAATAAAATAGAAACAGAAACAAATACGTACTTTAAAAAAATACTTTAAAAGCTATACAAAACGAGTAAAATCCATTTGTGGCGCGTGTGTTTTCATTTCAATGTGCGCCAAATCAAAGCGACATTGACATAGAGAAGTAGCAGCAGCAAACGAACAAAAAATCGACAGGACGACAACAACACTTTACCACATACGCATTAAGTAACTATTGTATTGGATGTGTTCAATTGTGCGCAAGGTAAAACACTTCACTTTAAAGTGTGCCCAAATACCTACTCGAATATAAAAAAATCTAGAAATAGAAACAGAAACAAACGCTGAAGCTCGTACAAAAACAACGCAACTCCCATTGTGAGCTCAATAAAAGCGTCCGTTTTGAGGCTAGCGCGGTGCCGTATCAAACCTAAATTCGCTACTTCACAACCACTTAAAACACAAACAAAATGAAATGTATAATACATATTTTGAAAACAGTAAAGGGAAAAAATCAAATAAAATAAAACAAGTAAGTGAGGGCTGTCTTCGACTGTGCCGAAGACTTTATTTCCTTCATGAATACCCATCACGGTTTTAAGTATCCCATCCTTACTCACAATTGGTAAAACTCTGCAAAACTGATAATTTAGAGATACATAGCCCAAACCCCATTTATCGGAATAATTGATTGTATGGGAGCTATATGTTATGTAGGCCCGATCTGGCTGATTTTCACTACACACATTACATATATAATAACAACCAAACTTGCAAAATTTTACGTTCTTAGCTTTTTAATTGCAAAATGTATAGCCCAAAAACCCATTTATCGAAACTATCGATACCAAATTTCATCAAGATATCTCAAAAACTGAGGGACTAGTTTGCGTACAAACAGACAGACCGACAGACGAACAGACAGACATGGCTAAATCGACTCAGCTCATCGACCTGATCATCTCGGTATACTTATTGGAGGGTCTATCTCTTCTTCTTCTCATACTTACAAACATCGGACCAAAGTTATAATACCATTTCATGTTCATGAAAGGTATAAAACGCTTCGTAAGAATCCCGAAATGAAACAATTGAAATGCCATAAAACGTTCTCAATTAGTGTGTTGAAGCTGCCGCTGAAATATGTGAGAAGATGGGTCACAGTAGTGCTGGAGGGATGAAATTTTGGATGTAATTATGACTTTGGGGTATTTTGATTAGTAATTAGTAATCAATTAATTAGACGGCTTTTTTAATTGGTTATGATTATTTGAATTATTCTTCAGGAAAAAGCAATTATTAACTGATTACGATTAGAAAAAAAAATTTTAAATAACCAAAAAAATTTTGATTTGATTACTTTTTATTATTTTGGATTTTTTTTTGATTTTTTAAATGTTTTTTCGATTTTTTTTTGATTTTTTAAATTTTTTTCGATTACTTTTGATTTTTTTCAGTTGATGTGCAAATTTATGTGATTCTACAAAAATACTGAAAAAAAAAAAAATCAAAAATAATCTTAAAAAAGAAACTTTTTGATTATTTTGGATTATTGTTTGTTTTTTTTTTAATAATTGTAAAAAATCATGATTTTTTTTGATTATTTTTTTAATCAATTGGAAAATAATCATTAAAAATTGAAAGTAATTGGTAATCAATCATTAAGCGGATTCTCCAGAAAGTAATTAATCAAACCGTTAATCATTACGATTATTAATCATTATTTAACAGGTCTGCTATAGATATGCAAATGCCGTCCCATGAAATTAAAATATCCTATTGTGTCTTAAAATTTTTCCCTTCTTCCTCAAAGGATTTTCTAAGGGACTTCCTTCAGTGTAGTCCAGCTCTCGTAATATCTAATCATGAACAATAGTCCATTAAATTGGGACATGCGATTTAAGACGAAAACAAACCATACCGAGTATTTCTCAGTAGTTCCAATAATAAGTAATAAGGGATTTTAATAGACTTTCTTTAAAAACGAGAAATTGTCAGAAAGGTTTCGCATAAAATTTGTATGACTACCACCGATCTGGTGCTAGTCGGATGCAAATAGAGGCAGTTGGTAGCCATACTTCTACCGACTTCACTAAAGTCTTAGTTAGATTTATTTAAAATAAACATAATTTTATAGCTGGTGTAATTTGAATCACGGCAAAAGAATACTTCACCACACTTCCTGAAGCACGTTACGAAGTGAAAAGAGACAGACTGTAGGCACTATGAGGGAAAAGATTGAAAAGTAGTTCCGAGCTTTCATAAGGTAGTACATGTCCAAACTAGTTTATCTGTTTAAGCCCATTTGAGTAATTAGTTTGTCCTGAGCTATGGCTCGCCCTTCCCGAGATTTTGAGTAACTGGAGAAACTGTATAAAAGTCCGATATTTTTGTTGCTCATTCCATTTTATTTTATTGCAAATCCTCCACAACGGTTAGCTTTGTTAGATCAAGGTTAAAAATTGCTATCCGTGATACCTTCTTAATTTCTTTAGTCGACCCAAATATTGTCGACGTTGCACTTTTGGCGTGGATTGAGTGGGTTTAGTGGTATGTTGGTAGAGCCGCAAGCATACAGTGGTGGGATCAGATTTAGCTGCGCATATTTTAACTGCAAATGTCTGCAAGTATCATCCGATCTTTTTGTCTAAGTTTTTGCATTGCATATTGTTCTCTAGCCGTGACGGAATATCTCACTTTCGAACCCACCACTTCTCACTGGTTTAATGTGGAAGATAATCCAATTACATCGTGATTCGTTATTTTACAATGCACATAAGTTTCGTTCAGCCATCAGTTCGTCCTGTATTGAAACTCCTTTTAATTCGGCATATTTTCTTGGTTAATTTTAGCGTTTTATTCCAGATGACCACATTTTTGAATTTTGCGTACTCAAATTCTTCGTCCATCTTTCTCCCCCCGAAATATGATACCCTGATCCAAAGATCAACGGCATTTTTTATTTTAAGCCCTTACTCTGGGGCAATAAAAATGTTCACAGGTTTCATTTTTATAGTTTTATAGGGTTATTCTGTTTAGTCAGCGGGTGCCGAGAGAAAATTTGACGGCGTTAACAGCTGTGACCCCATTTCCTATCCTCAAGCCTAAGCGCGCATATTGGACACAACAACACAATAGTTAGGTGTAGATACTTGTAACCTGGAATCTGAAAACATCCAGAAACGTGGTGATATGTCGCAGCAGCATCGAATGATCTCCTGTTCTATGAGTAAACGATTAAGAAAGTAAGTATTTTTTATACGTACAAAAATCGTGGTCTAAAAGCTTCTTATCACGAAAGTCCTTATAGAGGCATGCTTACTCACAAGAATGGAGAGTGACAGCAGCGGATGATATGGCGTTTAGAGTGTTCATGATCTTCTTCCGAAAATTAAGGTGCGTGATCGAGAGAATTCACCATCTCCACTGAGATTTAATAAAGAAGGAGTAGCTAGAGCGCTTTTTTTTAACTTGAAAAAAGTCTCCTGGAACATCGCTGAGATATACCTCCGCCATGTAATCAATGAGCATAGCACCACTTTTAACACCAAATACATTACAATATGCTGATTCTAGGCAGTAAGCCAAACTTTCCAGTTATGGACCTACCTACTGCAGGTGCGTGAATTTCTAGTTTTCTCATTTTAAAATCTCCAAGGGGAAGTATATCTAGCGCCAAGCTTAAAAATTCTGATGAAACCTTGAATCGAATAGGCAGAGTTTCCTTATCATCAGGCTAATCTCTTCACCACTTCGTCTTCTGAAAGCATTTTGGCTCAGTATTTAAACTTTATACTCAACTTTTACATTTTATTTAGTTTTAATCATTTCTTAACCACTGTGCGGTTAGCAGTTGTGCAAGTACCGGCTAGCTGGCTACATTATTAAAGCGAGGGAAGCTGGTAATCGAAGCATTGAAAGCACAATGAACTGAGGTTGAAGTCGTCAAACAAAGCGACTTCTAAAAAGATGCAAGTCTTATTTATGTGTGCTTATGTACTCATTTGTGGTGGCGGGCTTGTCAAAATTGACATTCAATGCATTTTGATTTTTAGCAAAAAACAATCGGTCCTCATTGATTGTGTTGAATGCTGTAAAGACGTGCGCGTGCCAAGGATGCCAATATGACACACGCGCCAAAAGCTAGTAAGTAAACTAGTGGTGCGACTATTGTGACATGAGACCGTAGATGTACGTAACAGTGGCGGATTAGGCCTGCACGGGGCGCTTAGGAAATCAAATCAGTGGATTTATCGTGGGATCTTTCTGGAAGCGGGGCTTACCTTATACCCCATAACACCAATTAGCATCGAAAGATATTTTTTTTTAGACGCCTAATTTAAGAAATGAATGGTATGCCTCATTGCCGCTTACATAAAGTTCCTGCCACAAAACTTCCCCTCGAACAAAACTCGAATGTTGAAGCTGCCATAGGTCACGAGCCTGTATCCCACATCACAAAGTCTGATTAGTCGGTGGTGGGCGCAACATTCTATTCAAAGCCCAATTCTGAGCTAGGCTGATAGCTACTAGATCTGTTACTAGAATTTTGATGGTGCGAGGCATACCCAGTGCCATTATTCCAGACAAGGTCAGAAGAGTATATAGAAGAGTATCATCCTGATCACTACTTAAAATACCTGTGTATGACTCTCGGTGACAGCCCCAGCTCTAGCTGATGACCCCTCTGCAGCAGCACGAGACTAACAACGTTTTCCTATCTTCCGCATTCATTTTCTAATACAACCTTCTATACAACATTATGAGGAGATAACTAACCTTGTCAGACAGTGCTAGTACTCCCCCAAACGAGGCCAAATCTAGAAGCAGTGATTGTACATCGTTTTGTGAAAAGAACGACTTCGTTTTTCCGGGAGTGGCAGCTAATAGACAACACTGGGCTCATCCAGTCAATGTTTCCAGATACAATGTTCAACAAAAGTTTTTTCACGCCCACAATCCAGGGTAAAGAGGACAGAACTCCGCTTTGCGGCGTACACCTGCACACTCTTTGCTGGTTTGCGGTCCAACCCCACTCCCGCAAAAGCTTGTCAATGAGGTTATAGCCCAAAATGAGTTTATAGCCCACGGTTAGAATTCTGTTGAGTGCCCTTCGGTGCCCAAAGTGCAGATTTAGTTCGTTGTACTCTAGCGAGCCTTTATATTTTTTAATTTTGCGTCTGAAGCAATTTAATTCGAAGCTGAGATAATTCGATCTCAGGATATCATAAAAAATGCTAATAGAGCGCAGAGCTCTATTTGGGATATTGAAGCAAATCTGTCCAAGAAGTTCCGAACAATCAATGGCTCCGAAAATTATGTCAAAGATAAACATTAAATTTTGAACGAGTCGCCTAATTTCAAGCTGCAGAACGTATATAATATAGCATACACCTGACATTATATGGTCGCAAGGGACCATTAAAATTGAGAGGCTGAAGAGCAAATCGTATGAATTTACGTTGAACTCTTTCCATTCTCAAAGAGTGGGACTTATATATGAGGCCCTATACGACTGAGGCATACTTTTATTTGGAACGTACTAACGAATTATACAGTATTTTCTGGTATAGGGGTCCTTAAAGTCCTTCGCATAGCGTTGTAGGAAAGCCAAATTAGCGTATGCTTTTGGTATAAGATAATTAATATGGTTAACAAAAGTAAAGGAAGAGTCAAAAATTACTCCTAGATCACGGAATTCTAAAACCGATTCAAGAGCTACATTTGAAACCAAGTATGAAGACGGAAACACATTCGCGGAGTTGGAGAACGTTATGTGACAACACTTACTCATATTAAGGCTCAATTTATTTTGAACGGACCAAGTGTTAAGAGCATTCAATTTCCGTAGCACTGCCTTTCAATGCAGTGATGACGATAGTGACACCTAGGGATCCTTTCTCTTATGTACAAAGCAGTCATGCACTGTAGTGCTTTTAGAAGAAACGACCAGAGACTGATTGGTCTGCAATCTTTGATGGATTGAAAAAAAATTCCTAGAATGGGCGTAATGATTAGGTAAAACGAAGTACAGTCACAACAACAACAACAGGATCAACACTTTCACATTGCACAAAATTAGACTGAAGGGAATTACCGCCCCACTTGCGCGGTCCACTGCCATTTTGTAGACTTGCAATATGTTCAAACCGCTCCTGGATCCTACAGAGTATTGAGGATGCCTTTTAGACTAAAAAACCTACACCAACAGACCAATCCGTTGAAGCCATTCTTGTTGAAAACATATTTATAAAAGCGATTCTTTACGCACGAGTAGACACATTTGGCTACGTGAACCAATAAAATATAACTTTCAATGCATTGCTAGGATCTTAGATTGACAGGCAGCCTCAAATACTCATCAACGTCCAAGCTAAAGAAGCGATCTCATATCTAGTGCAAGTAAATGTTGTAATAGAGCTAAATGTATAAAATCTCAACGCAAAACCAGGAAATGTAACCTTCCTGAAGCTGTGGCACTTCAGCACATGCCCAACATGTAGTGGGTACATATGTCGAAACCATTAGCGAATTGCTGGTTGTTGCCATTATTTCGTTTATTTAATAAATGCAGTGATTTTCCTGTTTATTTGTAACAGCCTGCCTACATATGTAAGTATGTTTGTATGAAGGTATGAAAGCCCATATGCAAAGAGTCTGCAATCGCACCGGTAATGTAGGCTTAATGAAGTCTTCGGGCAACTTTCCGCATATGAGTGCCTTTTGTGTACTTGAGGGTGGTTGAGGCAGGATATGAAATATATAAATAATGCAGTTTTTTATTTACAACGAAAAATAAATCTATGCAATTACAAGTATATATCCGTCAACTACCGTTACATAGATTTCACAAAAATATTTACTCATTTTGTTGCGAATGTGACTAAAAACTTTCAAGCATCCATAAATGTGGCACACGACACTTCAGTTTTGGAATGCTTGAGCTTGATGCTGGAAATACATTTAGGTAACTACCGAGTGTCCATTGCGCACTAAAACTCTCAGCATTCATATCGATATGGAGGTATTTGAATACCAGTCCGATAAGTACACTTACACACGTGCCGAATGTTTGTTTGAGTTTATTCTTTATAAAAACAAATCGGAAGAGCTTACCGCCCGCAACGGAAAAGTTTTAAGTAAAAAATAATTTTGTATTCCGTTACAAAGTCAAAGAGCTGACGGCGAAGGGGTTTTCAAAGGTAGGTACTTTCGCATTAGGTAGATTTTTGGTAAAAGAAACTTAGTGCAGAGTCAGCTTCAGATAAACAGCCAAGAAACGGCTAAACACTTTTATACACTTTCGTCTTCTGATGAGAATAAGCGAGAAATCTAGAGAGCAGTGTGTAGTTTCTTGTTGTATTTAAAAACATAGTACCTCTATTAAACACATTTCTTATTAAAAATTTTCTTTAAAAGTATACCTACATCCTTTTGTGGCCTACATATGTCATTTTTAAATTTTAATTAGAGAAATCGGCCCAGTAGATTGAATGTTTTGCTCTTACTAAAATGTTGGCTGTAAGGGGACGATGTAAAGCGAATTTATACCAGGTAATATCACGGCGAATTCGTTGCTGTATACACACACATACTTTGTGTTTTGTTTTTGCTTTCGCGGCTTCTCCTGTCAGATTGCATAGAATTTTTTTATTTTGACAGAAGAAGCCACTGCGCATATGTTCTTGCGATATCACTTGTAAGTAAATTGGCCTTGGGACGTTACAAAGAACAGGAGTAGGTGGTTCGAATCCTTTAGGCAAGCTGTCACCTCATGTGAAATTGCACTTCTTATTTTCAAGCAGAGATAATGAGATTCTGTACGAAGTATCTTCGTTAATATCTGTACTCTTATGGCAGAGCATAGAGTTGAGAAAGCTTCGGCTGCGTTGCTCGGTTGCGATCACATTAATAATTTCTGGCTGCTATTACGAACCTAAATATCTCGGCAGACAACTGTTTTAGGCGGATGATCACCGAAAGCATTACGCACACAGCAAAACCAGCTCTCAACGAATTCCCAAAAGGGTCGGTAAATTATTTAGTCAACTCCAGCGCGTGAATGATGTGATTCAAACTAAGCAAACTCTTCTAATAGCAAATTCATGATGGTCCAACTTTGCTTAAACTGATGTTGCTTGGGCATGACTTTTGAAGAAGTGCTACAAGAACTACAACAACAATAAGCGTTTAATATACCTGCACAAAATGCGTTTAGTATAGGATCAGTTTGGGATGAGTCGCAAAGCAGCTTGCGGCTAATGCCAGTTCTGATCTCTTTATGTGGGTTGAGGTGTTCACATTTGTTTGAGCATGTCCTATGAAGCGACCAATTGTACCCATTTATACCACGGGTACGATAGGACTAATCATATTTCCTTGCAAGGGTACGACCCGATACGTCTTATGACTTCTTAAGTATGCTACACAATTGGAATTTGTATTTTTATCCCACAAGTAGGCTACAAAATTTTAAATTGAGGCTGCGGCTCCAATATCATCTCATTTATAGCAGCATTCCATCCAAAGTATTGTAATATTCTAGAGCAAAGTTCCATGTAAGCTGTATGGAAGTAACCAGTGACACCTGTTCGAGAAATTGTGTGCTAGTTAAGCTACCCAAAGACTTATTTCCAGTCACTGTAAACTTTGTTCTGAATTGTATTGCTGCACAGCGACGTACTTCCTACTCAGGCTCAGAGACAACGAAGCCATTGCTCTATTCTAGGAGTAGCTGCCATCCAACCTCGCTTAGCAGAACCTAAGTAGCTGATAGATATACAAGGAGAGTCGGTGTTGCTTCTCCTCAAAACATAGTATTGAGCTTTTAGAAAGAGGTTCCAAGGTCCCTGAGGTATGCACTGCTACTAGTCGTTTTAGGTACTAGAACGACTGTTACGCGAAACACTTGGTTTGATCACGTTAACCCATTACCGCCCACCGTGCCTATACGAGAACACCCTTTCAATTAGCGCAACCTGTCTCTTAAACACTTAACTTTACTACAATTATGACATAAACTGCTTTGAACGCAAGTATTTTGTTCAGTTTCATAGTTCAGCTGCCCATTGTACTCATGTGGTGACGTTTATATTCCACAATATTAAAAAAGAATTCGAGTTTTTTTTTTCAGTTTAACTTGTAATTTAACTAAGAATAAAATAATATATGGCAATAAAAATGTATTCTTACCTGCAGATTTAATTTGGGCGTTAATGGGTTAAGCTCTTTAAATTATTTCACTTTAGTTTTATGTTCTCCAAATATATGTTGGGCGTTAGCAGTGTTACCTCAAGTAAAGGAAAACAGAAGATGGAAAATTCGAGGATAAATTAGCTATATGCGGACGTAAACCAGCGAGGTGCACTTGGACAATGTGGACCACTTGTGGAACCAGAGTCTGCAAACAGTTCTCCCTCTTTGAAACAGCTCCTAATGGTTTTTCTCTTCCAGATTAAAATAATTATTTATATCTGAAACGGTTACGGTAGTCTCTCCCTCTCCCTATACCTCCCTCTCTTCTTATCACTTTCCTCTCTCTCTCTTTTTATCTCCTTTATAATCTACCTCTACCCCATTCCCTTCGTCTTCTCCCTAATTTACATCTAACTCTTTTCCAATGAGTTGAAATTTTTCATGCATTTTTATTTAAAGGTTTTAAGTATGTGAATATATATACTCTGAATAAGAGCTTTGACTTTATATTAAATTATTGGTTGTGTAGAACAAAATATGCAAATAAAATGTTTACTAAATTTATTTATTTAAAATTTTTTTTACAGATCCATATCAAATGTTTGGCCCAACCAGCAGTCGACTCGCCAGCTCTGGTAAGTGATATAATAACATACAATTGTTAGCTGTAAATATATAAATACAAATACAAGGATACTAATACAAAAAGCGCTCTCCTATTAACCGACTACTTTTATACTTTAATTTTCTTTTTTTTTTACAAATCATAAAAGCATAAAGATGCAGGTGTTGAGATTAAATTGGCGCACGCACGCTCGACAACAGTTTGAACACACTTCAAAATGACAACTTAAAATGTCAAATGGCTGTCAAGTGTGCACGTGCGCAGCAACTTTTCGAAAAGTTACTTGCAAGTGCACCAACAGCTACATTAGCTCTAGTTTAAGGAAAGTTTAACCCCACATGAGGCAGGCAATGGGTATAACTTTGCATTCTATATGAGTAATAAAGTTTTCGGAAAAGCTACTTAAAATTCACTTACAACATATTATTATAAAAATTTCGTGCAATACTGGCTCATTTACATATTTACTTGCGCTTATTTTGCTCCTGCATGTGCAATGAGTACAATCATACATACATACGTATTTACATATCAGTCAGGATAATCAAAATGTATTGAAATCAAGTATGAAACTTTGTAGTTGAAATAAGAAAAAAGGAATGAAACCAGCCTCAAAACACAAATCCCGTTTATGTTAGGTGCAACCGAAGCGAATGTGTGATTTTATCACTCAAAAGTTATTGTCTTACGGTAAGCGCCCCCTGCTGTCTGTCTGACTGTGTGTTGTGTAGGGAAAAATCCTTGCGCCTTTGAGCACTTTTGAATTAATTATATGTGATGTGGCTTGGTGCGGCTACAAATTATTTGAGTTACCCTTGTAGTTTGCAACTGAGCGCTCAGTGTAGATGCGTGTGTATGTGTGTGGGATATGTGCGCGCAGTAGCGTATGCTGGCCGTCCAGACAAGGTGTTTTCCCTAAAATATTCACCTTGACTAGTCCGACACACCATCCCTAACGAGTCACCATGCCAGTGTTACAACAAATGAGAAGTAAAATCGTAGTGAATGAGGAAATAAAGCGTAGTGGTAAAAATCAAAAGTCCGTTGTAGATTTTATAAAGATTTAATTTTTCATTTTAAATAAAGATGATGAAATTAGTACTTTTTAAGAAATAATTCGAAAGAATTTTATAACCTAAGGTTTTTGTGTGAAAAAGGAAATTCGCAAGAAAACCTTATCTTATCTTATTTTACTAATACTATGAATGCGTAAGTTTGTGAGTGAGGGAGTGTGTTTGCGAGTATTTTACGTCTAAACTACTCCTACGTCTAAACTACATGCGATGTCAATATCTTATATGGTTATGGAGATATGTGTACTAATATTATCAAGCTGAATGTTTGGATGTCGAGAGGTGTGAGTTTGTTACTAATTCACGTGGGAACGGCGAGATGGATCTTTATGAAATTTGATATGCAAGCAGCTAATAGTCTGAAAAAAGTATAGGCTATGCCTTTCAAAATAGTGTTGCTTTCGAGCCCTCTAGAGGGAAAAAACCGAGATAAAATTGATTTTTGTTATTTGTGAAATGTGGTTTTTTGTTGCTGTTATTTGAATAGTTTTTTAATATTTCTGGGATATTAAAAATATAAACAAATTTGAAACAAAGACCATGGTTTTCGGTAAAAATATATTACCGAGACTGCTAAATTTCACTTCTTAATGAGCTGCTGTCGCCGATCTGCCAATCATTTAGCCATATGGTGGGTTTTTATTTGAGTGCTAATAAATGCTTTTTTATATTTTTTAGGTTATTTATTTATTGTTAAAAATAAGTTTTTGGGCAGGTAAACATCTGGTCGCGTCTGCTAGTATTAAAAGAAACGTTTCAAAAAATACCTATTTTCCAAAAATAACAAAAACTGGTATTGAGTTCGAATAATGATTGAATAAACAGAAGTATTGTGTGGTTTGTAGTTTTTAAGTTATCATCCCAAAACGAAAGTGAAACATTCATTGTTTGAAGACCCGCTCATGCTTCGCTGCGTTTTAGAACTCATAATAGACTGAGTCCTATATTATTCATCATCTTTTGGAGACCCGTTGAGACATGGAACTTATTCACATCGCTTATTGCAGCACTCATTAGAACCTTTCGTTTGATATCCATATTGTACTAACACATTTCGAGTCCCCTTGGTCCACATATTGGTCAATATCTCCGAAAATGGTCTGTGTATCGAAATAACGGATATCTTAAATTTAAAGATAGATGCCTAGTAATGCAATGTTGAAAGTTCAATTCACTTCCATTTAGCTGTGTTTGAGTGATGTGCGACCAAACATACAGACGGACAGACAGACAAAAGTTCTAAAAACTATTACTTTGCATTCTCTCTCTCTCTCTCTATGGCGCGATATACAACAGGTATATCATCATAAACCTCCTAAGAGATTTTTTGCGCCAAGCTTCTCTTCCAATTTGTGGTGTGCCGATTTTGAATTTTCCCTACAAATTGGTGGGACCTACAGTTTTTTGCCGACTCCGAACGGCATCTACAAAGGAGACGAATTTTTGCTGAGAAGCCTGTCATGGCAGAAATACACTCGGAGAGTTTGCCAAACCACTGCCGAGGGGCGACCCCGTTTTGAAAAACTTTGCATTCTACTAGCTTAATAATGATCAATTCCATAATTTTTTTTTAAATAACTGCAATGTGCAGGCATCGACCTGTTACAATTTTATTATATGTAGAGATGAAACCTAACGACTTCGAAACTGTATAAACCGTAAACATAAGACCCGCGACGGTAACCATTTGAAACTTTTGAAATTGTTAACCCACAATTTAAGAGTTTCACTGCTCCTGGTGATTGGAGCAAGTTATACTCAAGTAAAATTTGCCACAAAATCATCTTTAAATTTCAAAATTTTCTTGGAAAACCGAAATGAAAAACAGTACACCCATCTTCATTTTAAAGTTCGAAGCCAAAACCGAAATCGCGAAACAAAACTTATTTTGAAAAATAAAACCGAAAGCGAAAGGGAAGCACCTTGCAAATTCCAAAATATGTCGAAATCTAAAACAATCATACCGAAACAGGAATTTTTTTTTCGAAAAGGAAAAGAAAAAAAGTACTGTTTGCTGGAAACTCAGATTCACTTTAATCGGTTGTCGCCGGTACCGGGAAATTTGCTAAGTAGTCTTACAAGGTAGAAATAAGTAGTTGAAATATTCCACCACAACAACTTTTTGACAATAAGCAGAACATTCTTTTCTTAAAAGGTGTTAAGTTAGCTTAAAATTGTTGGAAGAAGTTTTAAGCTCTAGGCCACCCAAATATATGTACAATAAAAATTCCAAGGAATTTCTTTTATTATATTATACAATATATTCTGCCTTTTTAAATATTGTCCACATTTCGACTTCAGTTTGAAGTCATCTTCAGGAAACTGTTGACTGCACCTGGTCAGTCGACCAACAACTTTTCAAAGGCCGAATAACACAAAAGAAACAATTAGCTTAAAATAAAAAACTGAAATTTTCTTATCCACTCAAACATCACTTACAAACGAACTTGTGTCTATTGACAAAAAAAAAACCCCTACTATATTATGAGTAAAACTATGTGCAGTACAGACCTGTTAAGTAATGATTACTAATCGTAATGATTACCGATTTGAATAATTATTTTCCATCCATTTTATGATTGATTATCAATAACTTTAGATTTTTAAAGATTATTTTCCAATTAATTAAAAAATAATCAAAAAAAGTAGTTTTGATTACTTTCGATTATCTTTTATTTTTTTTATGTTTTTTTTTTAATTTTTTTCAGTATTGTTGTAGAAGTACATAGCTATACACCTCATCAATTCTGAAAAAAATTCAAAATAATCAAAAATAATCAAAAGTAATAAAAAGAACTTTTTTAACATTTTTTCTAAGTTGATTTTTTTGATTAGTTTTTTAAATTTTTGAAACAATTTTTTTTTCTAATCGTAATTTAATAATTTCCTTTTCTTGAAAACAATTAAAATAATCATTACGAATTAAAAAAGGCGTCTAATTAATTGACTACTAATTATTAATCAAATTCAACAGGTCTGGTGCAGCAGCAAATGTAGCAATTCTTAAAAAACGTAATAAATCTACTACAATAGTAGTAAAGTTTTAACATTTTCACCTTACATACATTTCTTTTCCAAAGGGGTGTATCACGAATCGCGTTTGCTTATGTCTGTGCCACATTGGTTTCTTGTCATTCTTCCGCATTTGAAAAATTATCATATTTTTTACTTGGCCGAGTGTTTTTTTGTTGCTCAAATCTTGCGCACGTGATCAAAAAATATATCATTTGACTTTTGTGAGAAAGTACTGCCTTCAATCCTTTTGCTTTTAACATACACCGTTGTCTATGACCAATAGCTTGTCATATTACATGAAAGGGTTAAATGTTACCTACGAGTACCATTTAATGGTTTCAATCCATGGATGATTACAACTTGCTGTATTGTTGCTGTCATCAGTTAATTGTATTTTTGTTTGAAATAAAGTGTTAATGTTGTTCGTTTTTAAGTTCATTATAAATTCATAGCGTATGCCTTTTTATTTTTGAAATAATAAATGTAATGATTTGTGGGCGTGGTTTCATTGGGCGTACCATATGCAACATTAATCTTGCAAATCCTTTACCGTGACGTAGTGGTTGGTGTGAGCGATTTATATCCGGCGAGCGCATCTGGAAAAGTAAAAACTAGCTTTTTACCCAAACCACAAAATTTCTGGAGTGAAAAATGTTTGATCAACGGTTAATCGAGGAGCTGAATGGAACTGACTGGAATATGACAGAACACCAAGTAAATGCATGAGTTAAACTAAATTTGAGAAAGGCTCAACATAAGAGTGGAATCTTAACAGAGACTTAACCTAAAAAAATAGACATCCGCCCTAAAACCGAAATCTACTTAAATACTCAATCTAAAACGGAAATCCAAATAGAGATTTAATATGTAAAAGTAAACGACCACATTGATACAAGGGTATAGAGAAATAGCTGAAAATTTAACCACAAAATTCGGCGAATTTACCCCAATGGCGACCTGTAAACCTACTAAAAGAACAAACCTAAGTTACAGAGGAAACATGCATAGAGAATAGTATGTTTTCGACTATCCCTCAAGCTATTTCCATTATCGTGGAAACAATGCGATAAATATAACACAAGCGATAAAAAAACGCAAAGCGTTGCAAAAACGAGCTTTAGTTCTGACCTATGAACCAAATATACTTTTTCGGAAAGGGGAGAAAAAATAGAAATACACGTGTATCGGCAATTTTCATGTATACGTCAGAATATCTTTTTTATGTATAAAGTATAAAGCCCGTAGTGTCCGTCTGTCCGCCTGTGTGAAAGACTTTGGATCGATTTTAAACCCTTTTTCCGTGATCCAATCGAGCTGAATTTTTGCAGGCATACTCGTGGAAATGTCTGTATCACGTCAAAAAATATTTATCAATTCTCAGATTTTCCAGAACTTTAAAAAAAAAATTTGGTTCTTTTTCACTTTTTTCTGCATAACTTGAAGGGACTCCAAATTTTTAAACTACTAAAGCGTTCCGAAAAATAATTGTTTTTCGATCCATCCTACTCCATATATTTGTAGTTTATCAATAGTAGCTTTCTAACACTGAACTGTTTATGACTTTTACAACACTTACAACTGGTATGACAGATGAAACATTGAATTGCACAATTGCATTGCAAAAGGGTTAAAAATCGATTCAAAGTCCTTCACACAGGCGGACAGACGGACACTACGAGCTGTATACTTTATACATAAAAAAAAAATTTTGACGTGTACATGAAAATCGCCGATACACGTGTATTTTTATTTTTTCTCCCCTTTTCGAAAAAGTATATTTGGTTCATAGGACAGAATGTGTGTAACGCGGTGTTATTAATGATTGTAAACTACAACATCCTGATAGGCAATTGCTTGAAGCTAAGCCGTATACACGGCATATAAGGAGCCATCTTTGAAATCAAATAACAAGGTCGTTTGATTGAAAGGTGCATCGGAAGGCCTTCACCAATGTCGACACTGTGTCGTTAAACTCCTTCGTGAACTCACGCCCTGTGAATGCCGTAACACAGGTACAAACCCGAACTTCTAACGGAAACACGAGTCACTCTGGCTCTCTGGTTCATTCTGTATATTGGTAGGTTAAACTCTGCAACAAGAAAATCTAGCTTGAAGTATTCGTGTGCAAAGTTTTCCGGAACTTGAATAGTCTTTTCCTTTTATCGACCGGAATGTAACGGAGGAGTTTAATGATCAGATGTAAGAGCTTCAAGCAAATAGTGTAAGGAATGAAGGTACGTAGGTAAAATGGCTGCTACGCTGGTCGCTCTAGTAGCTTTTGGAAGCCGTTTTGATGCCATAAAAAAGTCGTCGAAACGAATATCTGTCACAACTAACCGCAGTTGTTGATAAACTCAAAAATTTACGGAGTTCCTCTTTCAGATATACACTCGAAGTTTTCCAAAAAGGGGTTGTAAATTATTTTAGGCGCATTCTGGTTAGAACCGGGCATTTGCACAGAAAATGCTCAACGGTCTCTTTGATAGCTATGTCCTTACAACTTCTGCAGTGAGGAATAAAAGTCCGACAGCTTTCTTCATGCTCTGTCCTTGGATGAAGACATTCTGGCCTAAGAAGTGTCTCTATCGTCACCCAGATCAGTCATCAGATGATAGGGAGAAATGCGGCTGGAGAATAGTTTGGCATCCCTTGATGTTTCCAAGTTATATACGAAATCTACAAACAAAATCCAAACGTGCGAGATTTCTTACGTAGTGAAATATATTTTATGAAACCTCTATGAATTAAAAGTAGGCATGGTCGTTTTCAGGCATTTTTAAAGAAATCCCTGCTCATTACGCTAAAAAGTTACAAAGCAAATTGCTTACGATATCTTGAACTAAGCGCACGTTGCTGCAAAAACATGTATTAAGTTCCTAAATTGAATTCCCAATAAAACATTATATGGGCAGGATACTGGAGGGTGAGATACTGAGGGTTCCCACTCTTGTGTTAGTGAAAAAAATATAAAAAAATTTATAAAGTATCCGACTGCCATCCATCGCCAAAAATGAAGTGCTGAAGCAGAAAAGAGTTAGAAAAAGCTTTTAAATTTAAACATAACAAAACAACAAAAAAACAAAAGAATAATTTAAATGCCCCACTTTTATTGTGTTTTTTACCCTACAGTGGATAACAACAAAAAATCCAAACAAACAAAAATAAAATAATATTTATAGGTAAGAAAATAACCTGGCTGACTGCTTGGCATATGTTGACCTTATTTTGCATAACCTTTACAACCATGAACCACAACTGCAAATGGCTGACCCCCCACCGCCTGACCAACCTACTGAGAAAAAGCTTTGGCGTCGACGCCAAACAAGCTAAACTGACTGAAAATCATTGCACACAAACATGCATAAACCTGTATAATATATATGTATGGACTTTGAATGTTTGTATAATACAGCTGTGTGAGTATGCTTGTATATCAGCTTGTGCTCGAAAAATCCATACTTTCACCAAGTGAGTAAAGTGCAGAAAACGCCATTTTGTTGTGTTTGTAAAGTCGTTGCAAAACTTCTCTTCCCGTCGCAAAACGGAATTAGCATAAAAATGTCCTATCGCGCCCACCATTTTCCGGCGCGACAGTCAAATTGTGACCATGTGAAGCGCTCGATGCGCCTATATACTTGTGATTTAGTGTGACCACATGAGCGATAAAGGCCTACGCTGCATTGAAAAAACTAGTCTGAAGAGAACTAATTTGTAAACAACTGGAGTTTATGGTGCCGAAACAAACTGTAAAGAAATTTGTTCCTGCGTTTAATTTAAGACCGTTTAGCGGTATTTGTAACTCCTGGGTCTATAGGGTCAAAGTCTCCAAGAGCATTTAACGCTAAGGCCGGCTCATTTAAAAGGGAATATTTCAAATGCCGATCTTCCACAGTGAACTTCCCGAGTAACGACCTTTTAAAGAATACAATTTTTTACCGATCCCCAATAAACCAGTTTTTGTATTTAGGCTTAGGTAGGGATGTCTTCAATCGATTGAAGATATCGATGTTATGATGATTTGTTTTGATTGAAAACCAGCTAAACATAGTTTGAAAATTTTAAAAAATTTGCTGTTGTCATGTATTTGTGAAACAATATCAAAAATATCCTCCGAAAATCGATTCCATATGTACATCTATATGAGCTCCAATACATCGAAAACTATTGTTGTACATTTCAACAAATCTTATCAAGAAAATATATGGATGCAATTCGTCACTAAAAATCCTAACCCAGAAGGTTGCAACGCTTGCCGATAGCCCTCCTTCGAAATTTTTTCCATAGATGCTATCCCTACTTGAAGAAACTGCCTGAGTTAGTTCTGAAAAGTCGTTTCACGGCTCGCAAGCAATTTTAGTCTCTCTGTATTTTAATTCGAAACCACGGTGAAAATATTTGTGACTATTTCGCTCAGTCGGGAATAGCAGGCAGCGAGCGTCTGTCTCGGCTGAAGTCATCAATCTCATATGGTCTAACTAAGTATATGTTCATATGGATGGAAGCGACTTATAGGGAAACTACTTAAGCTTTCTTTATTATCTTGGCTTCGTGTGAACACAAGCACAAGACTATAAGAAATGTAAATGGACTATGGTCATCCATCTCATCGCGTGTGACATCCAGGCTAAATAGGCCTTCATATGATAAGGGGCGTACAAAGGCGCTTTTGACTCTACACAAATCGGTTTAGCATCCTTCATAAGGGTTCTAACAGGGCACTGTTTAATAGATACTCACGGTGCTAGAATGACCTTCGCAGCTGCAGATGTACCGATTAGGAGGAGAACGTCCAGCACCTCCTTTGTCAGTGTCCAGCATTCAGCAAACAGCAGTTGGCTATTCTAGGTACATCGTTTTCACACGACCTCACTGAGGTCTCAAGATGTGCAGTCAAGACTTTAGCGAAATTTATTAATTCCACGAAGTAGTTCGACCCTCCGCTTAAGGCATGGAAGGGGCTATTGAGACGGTATAGGGTATCACAACCGGCCCTTAGTGTGTGAGCCCAGCCCTTGCCACCTAACCTAACCTAACCTACTTCGAGTGGTGGAATCCAGGAGCTCTTGCTTGTGAACGAAGACTGATTAAGTGTTTACTGCACGCATTGCAGCACACGTCTTATAAAGGGTGTTTTTTTTAGGGGTACAGAACTTCGAATTGAAATAAAATACAAGAAAATCGTTTAAAGGTCCATCAATTTGGCTTTATTGGAAGGATAATTTTATGCCATTAATGTTTAAATATGATTTCGGGCATGTGGCCGCCGCGGCTGGCTCGAATAAAGCCAATTCTACAGGTCCAATTTTCAACCACTTTTTCGAGCATATGGGGCCGTATGTCGGCAATAACGCCACGAATGTTGGCTTCCAATTCCCCTAACGTTTCTGGTTTGTTGGTGTAGACGAGCGACTTCACATATCCCCAAAGAAAATAATCCAATGGTGTCAAATCACACGACCTTGGTGGCCAATTGACAGGTCCATTCCGCGAAATTATGCGCTCATCGAATGTTTCCTTCAATAAATCGATTGTGACGTGCGCTGTGTGGCATGTAGCGCCGTCTTGTTGGAACCACAACTCATCCACATTCATGCCATCCAATTCGGGAACAAAATAGTCGGTTATCATGGCTGTATACCGGTCTCCATTAACGGTAGCTGCCTCTCCAGCATTATTGCGGAAGAAGTATGGCCCAATGACTCCACCAGCCCATAGAGCACACCAAACAGTCAGTTTTTGTGGATGTAATGGCGTTTCAAGGGTCTCATGTGGATTCTCTTCACTCCAAATGCGGCAATTTTGCTTGTTGACGTAGCCATTCAACCAAAAATGAGCCTCATCACTGAACAAAATTTTGCGATGAAAATCAGCATCGAAATCAATCTCATTTTCGGCCCATACACCAAAATCACGACGCATTGCATGGTCTCGCGGCTTTAATTCTTGCACAAGCTGGATCTTCTAAGGTCGCAAGCCAAGATCTTTGCGCAAAATCTTCCATAAAGTTGATGGACAAAGCTCCAATTGCTGTGCACGGTGGCGAATCGATTCATTCGGGTCCTCTTAACACTTTGCTCTACAGCGGCAATTGTTTCTTCGGTGCGCACTGTTCGACGTCTCTGCGGATGCGTATTATCACATAGAGTAAACGTAGAGCGAAAACGATCCATGGTTAACCGAATTAATTGCTCTGATGGACGATTATGTCGACCATAAAATGGACGGAGCTCACGGTAAACTTCGCGAACTGAACCATTATTTTCGAAATAAATTTGCACGATTTGCAAGCGTTGTTCTTTTGTCAACCTGTTCATGATGAAATGGCAAACCAAACTGAACATAAATGACATTAGAGTTACCATCATCTCTATTCGAAAAACAAACCTGTAAAAAAAACACCCTATATATGGGAATTTTTTGAAAATTTCGGTACATACCTGATCGATATCCGGAAAATTCCCTCTATTAAGACTTTCCTTCATATTAGAGGTCGTCGTTTTCTCATTTACCCGCTAACTATACACATATTGTCAAGTCGTTTCGTCTATTAACTGTGTGAGAGTCGCTGTAGCAACCTCAAGGGTAGTCGTGCACTCTGTGCTAGCTGAACATAAAAAGATAGGCGATCAATCTGTGGTGTGTTCGTGGTCTTCAAGCAGAAACGTTTTACGAATGCACTGAATTATTGATTAATTTTATGCTTTGACTAAAACTGTTTGTTATTAACATTGCACTCTAAATATGTTCCGATATCCTGATGACGCACCAGTATGTCAGTTTAAAATTTGAATTAAAGAAATCCGTCCAGTTTATTGGCTGCTTTCCTCATACGAAAATTTTAATTTTGATTGTATACTCATATATAATTTAGATTTTTGTATATTGCTTATCTACTTTTACCAACAACGGCGCACTCTCATTTTTGAAGAGACCTGCTTAAATGGCAAACAAAAAGAGTTGGCTAATTAGTTAAGTCGGGACTCCAAATAGTTATGAAACAGTTTAGAACTAGTTGTTTTGACCCCAGTAGAGTCATGCTTTACCTCCTTGAATGCACCCATTTATGATTGTTTCATTTGTTTGCAGTTGTTTCATATTAAGAAGTACACCTTTGAATCTACATACAGTCTGTCTTGACGGTGCGGAAACAAAAAAAAAACCTGAGTGGGTGGTCATGTCGCGATTTCGTCTTTTATGTTTGTTCGCTTTCAATTTTCTTTTTCGTGCTAACTACAAGGATTCGTGTCGTTGTTTCTTTAAGTTGTCGTGACTTCTTGAAAAGTTCATTCTAGCACAACATTTCTTGTAAGTTCATACATACATTCGCATTAGTTTATTATTTCTAGCATACTCAAAGCTTGTGACTTACCTTGCCTCATGAGCCATTTCTTCGTCAAACAGACCTACAAGTTGCTTTCAACTGTTTTTTCTTGTTTATTTTTTTGTTTCGAGTTGTACTCTTTTAAAGGTATTCTGCATAAAATTGTAGTTAGAAGCAAAATAAAAAAAGTATAAAATAATCATGAAAATGTATTGTGAAAACTCATTCTCAGCTCCGGAGTTGAAGTGCCGTGCGCTTTCGTTCTGATGGTGGCAAAAATGCTGTTTTTGATTAATTATAGCTTCCTTTTTACACGGAACCGCTTTGTTACTGAAAGTCCGGTTCGGGTTTGCTACTCGCTGCTTTTGGCACTTGCTTAGGTCATATGCCGTTAGGCGTTTTGGCGTTTGGCTCCAGCTAAAGTTGTAAAGTTGTCGTTCTGAAAGTTGCAGTTTGAAATTAAACTTAAATGCACTTAAGCATGCAACACGAAAATTATTGCAACTTGCTTTTGTTCAGATTTACTTTTGTGATACATTAAACTAAGCATTTTTTATTTTATTTTCCAAGTGAACAAATATTTTTATTTTATTTTTGTATATACTGAACTAAGTGAATGGGGAAGATAAAGAAATTATGGGCGTTACTTACGACGTAAGCGGATACTTACATTTTAGGTTAGTTTTTTCTTTGATTTTTATTTTTTATACTCTTGCAATACATTTAAAGGGAGCAAGAACAGGATAAGAAAACTGTTTTTTTTTTTGAATAACAATAAACTAAATGACTTGCTTAGCGAATTTTCTTGTATAGACTGAACATTTTTGAAATTTGTGGCTATGTGTGCGAGCCAAAGCTCGATGTCATCGATTGTTGGTGCTTTAAGCTAAAAAGCCGGAATTTTCATTAAAAAAAAAGAAATGAAAAACAATTTCTGCCACTTTATAACCACAACAAAAGCACCCCAAACACCGTTAACGAAAAACCAAGCTATAAAAGGAATTAAACTTAAAACCAAAGATCCTATGAATATGGCGGAACCCCAAACATGAATTAGTTTCTGTTGCCAGAATTATGGCCAGTGGTTATGGAGTACAACCAATTTTAAGTTGGAATTGGCATGAGTAATCCATTGTGTATATGCTTCTTTAATTGAAGATAATTTTAAAAATCCAGCATTTAATAACTGATAACCATCATAAAAAAAACACAATTTTGACGATTACTAAAAAAACAAAAGCAATAATCATCCTTAGTTTTTTTGAATATCTTATATGATTGTTCCGTTTGATTTTTATTTTTTGAACAAACTCAAACAGTTCTTTTTCCGATTTTTGTCTATCTTTATATTAAGTCTCTTTCTTATTTGTTACTATACTCGTATATTGGAATCTTGCAAAGACTTATTAGGCATTTATTTTGCTTTTTTGATTTTCCGACAGCGTGGAAAGTTGATGTATATGGGAAAGATTTTCCGTCATCCCCTGTCAAATTTGACTATGTGGCAAACCGATTGCGGCGTTCCGCCATTCTCAATGTTTAGTTTCGAGAACGATGACGAAAAATCGTTACAATATACATACATCAACTTTTTAGATAACTTCACGTTGAGTTAAACACCCTGTGACAATAAAACGCAAACGAAAAAGTTCGGCACGGATCGAGCCATTTAGAAAATTCGTTTGAAATTGGGAATCTCTTGATCGAATTTCAACTAACTTCCCGGCGCCCTAGACACTCGAAACTTGGCACATAATTCAGGATACGATCACAACACAATTTGTTTGAAACGAAATGCCGCTAGGTGTCTCCCTGATCGAGATAACTGAAAATTTCTGAAAAACGGGGCATCTTGAGATCGATTGTTCATTAACTTTCCGCTGAGCCAGAGACTTGAAACTATAGTCATATTCCAGAGTCCGGTGAAAATGCAATATTTCATCAAAAAAATTCCGCTAGGCGTCACGCGGATCGCCGTATTTAGAAAATTTCCTTTTGGAAATACGGAATCTTGCAATAAAATTTTGAATAACTTTCCGGCGCCCTAGGAACTTCAAACTTAGGATCTGGTTTAGGACGCGATGACTTAACAGCTTGCGCTAATATACTTGGAAATCTCTGAAAAACTAACTAAAATCTGGAATAGGAATATATTTTTATATATACGAAATACTGAGATAAGGAGATCTTTAACATATACGATGTCCCTTAAAAGAGTTCTGATACGTAACATTCTCCAGATGTTTCGTTTGCGAAACCAATTTGAAGATTTCTTCTAAATAGCACACTTTTAGAGTTGAATTGGTGCATTGTGTAAGAGTTTTGAAATGTTCACAAGACTTTTTTTACTAACTCGGTGCAAAAGTTCGTAGCACTAACAACACATTATTTAAATAGTGCGGGCGCAAAGGCTGCAACAACGCAAGAGCTTAAAGGTATTTGGGAGAAATGTTTGCAGAATACCAATAATTATTTACGCCAAGCCCTTTAAATTGTGCGCAATCAAAAATCGCTTAATCATTTGGAAATTAGGTGTTTTGTAGCGCTGAAAAGCATATCAAATTGAATGTATAGCCATATTAGCATAATTGTGCCCTGTAGGAATAAAATGAAGATAACATAAGCATTGTTTATTCTAGAAGATAATAAAACCTCAGGAAGAAATCATAAGTAACTGAACTTCTTGTTAAAACTCGTTTATTTTTGCTGATTTTCCGACAGGTTAAAAAGTGCGGAAAACGAAACTAAGCACTGAAGATGGCAGAACAGCTAAACGTTCTTGCACAAAACCAAGACTGAGAAGAGATGACGGAAAATCTTTCCAACCCAACAAGCATTTCTGTAAATGTTTTTAAAAATAATTTAACGTAAACCTGCTACAATAAGCGTTATGTAAGCCTCTTCAGTTTTATTTATTTGGAAGTGTAAGGAAAACTTTTTATACAGTTCAAGAACCAACTATTATAAATCATTTAACCTCAAAAGTTAAACACTTCAACTTAAGAAATTTTAAAATTATTTTCAGAAAAGAGAATGACGACGAAAAAGCATCTTAACCACTTCCGTAATCTGCTAATAATTGGTTTAAGTAGCAGCATTCAATCACATGATCACAACTTATTTATTTATTTTATTCCACTAGCTAAATAAATAATATAAAAAATATGGTTTGAATAAAGTTTCAGAAAAAACACTTAAAAAAAGGTTTCTTTGAAATTATTTTAGGCTTACATTAATAAGCTTTTTATCAACGTGTCATTTCAATTATAAAACGTTTATTTTCAAGCGTTTTTCAAACAAAAAATCAGAATTTTCTAAGCTTAATATTTATTTAGGAAAGTTTTTTAAACATTTATTTTAAGTTTACTTTGCTTGTTGGAAATATACATCATCTCTTAAACTACTACTAGTACTGTAAAATTTTAGCCAGTAAGGTGTGTAGTTAAAATTTTATCAATTAGGTTACGAACTGCTACCTCAACCAGCATTTCACCAAACTTAGTCCCCTGCCATTATTTCCTGTAGAAATTGCTGGGCGGTAAGAGAATTCGGTTAAATGGTGAGGTCATGACTGAAACAAATACCTATTTCGAGGGCCTTAAAAATTTATTTTATTTAGAAAAACGAATACAAAAATTGGAAACACGCCGGAATAAAAGTATCAACCTAAAGGAAGATTATGTACAAGGTTTACTTTCCTAACTCTGAAAATTTCCCTGCAAGTCATATCCTCGTTTTGCAATGCGTATGCGCAGTATTAAGGGATGAATATTTTACATGGCAGCGAAAATCACTGACATTAAGGGCAGAGCATAAAAGAAAGTGGATTGTGGTGTAAATCTTGTATTGTCTGTTCTGTGTGGGTGTTCTGATGTATATAAAAAATATACGTACACACACACATAGAATATTCCTCTTGTTGTTAAGTCTTTCATGCCGTTTTAATACCACTCATGTGTGATAATGCCAACAACATCATGAATATTGCGTTAATTGCAAATCATGATACGAGATGGTAGGCATTACGAAGAAAGAAAAAAAGTATTCGTAGGACAGAGTGATGAACAAAGCATTGAATGAATATGACTTTAAGGATATGCTGGTTTATTTCGAGATGTACACTTGAAAAGTATTTGGAATGTAAAAAGGTGTAAAGCGCGTTTTTAGGATAGGAAGATTTTGCTGTATTTGGCGCGCACTTTTCGGGTGACTCAAGTTTTTATATTGACAATCAACTGATTGAGATAGATATAGACTGATATTGAAGTGTTAAGTAGGAAAATTTTCGAGTTCCTTGGCACTCATCTCCCATGGCTATTTGAAATGGGCGAATTCACATACTAGCCAAGTCCAATTTTTATACATAGAATATTTTGGAAACTACAAAAAAATGTTATCCAGTACATAATCCATCTATAAGTGGAGTATTTCCGATACTGCCTTGTACTCGATACCGCCTTGTACTCGATGCCTGTACTCCTTTCATTCAAAATCAAAAAAAGTATCTTACTCATTCCAAATATTATGAATACGTATCGGCTATCCTTTGTATACATGGTATCAAAATTGAGTTACATAGAATCAGAATTGGATTTTGTTGTGTTGAATGTTTTCGTGCGAACAGAATAAAGATTTTACCCTCACAATGTAGTTTTTCTATGAATAAGTTTCTAAGCAAAAATGCATACGCCTTTGCAGATGACTTTCGGAGTGGGCATTGAATATATAGATCCCACCAATTTTGAGGGAGAATAAGAAGAAGCACACCACACATCAGCAGGAAACCTCGCCCATAATCTCCTCGGAGCTATATTTTACCAAAATATTGTATTATTATTATGTTATGGGCGCAACGGAACCAGGAGCCAATTGGGTGTTTCTGCGTTTACATTTTTGTCGGTTAACGCAAAATGGCCAAATGAAGTGAAAGAAGTGATAGCTGATGGGCGCGCTCTATACCGTCCATATATTCGCGATACCTGTACTTGTACTTGGACGATGTAATCGCCTACTCGAAAATCTACTCGTTGTAACACTAAAAAGAAGCTTCTTAGTATAAAAGCTCTGCTACTTTCATAGAGGATTGCCCGTAGGTCCCTTCGGGTTAGGGGCTTAAAATATGTCCGTAAGCAGGACGAATTACTGCTACACTAACTAAATAAGAATTGCTCGTTACGTTATAAAGATATTTCAATAAAAATTGGTAGGATGGTTCTCATTGTATATTCAGTCGAATAACAAACAAACAAAATATCCGTTGCGGTCAATTTAGAAATCCTTTCAAAATTGAAAACTGTTGAAACAAAAAAGTTTAGGGTGCTTAGTTGATTTTGCTTTGTTATTTATAACTTACGTTTTAAATAAAAAACATTTTAAAAATCCAATTATTTATTATATATATTAAGGTGAGGTAGTTTCTCAAACAATTTCTTCACTTTATCAACCTAAACTGTTGGGAAATAGATAATATCCGAATCCCGGGATTTTCAAATTATCCCCCGAAAATCCAGGAATAGTTAAAATATAAAAAAATGGCATCCCTTAGATGCTATGGTAGGTCGCTACTATACACTGTATATTGTTCGGTTTCATCCGAATTTGGATTGGATTAGTATCTACTGCAATAGTCTAAAAAACATTCAAAACTTTTGAAAGAAACATGGCGGTACGCATTTGACTGTGCTTTGTTACTACTAAAATACTAGCATTTAAAATTTTAGAAATTCAATTATTTGTTTTATATGTTTTGTATATTTAAAGTCATATTTTTTTAAATAATACTATTTACAAATCAAAGTAAAACTAATACAACTAATTAGTTCCGTTTTGTAATTATATAAGCATTCTTACATTTTGCTATAAATGCACTTACCTTTGTGGAAACAAAGTACTTTGAAATTAAAGTAAAGAGCCAAACTAGCATTTTTGTCTGTGTGTGTGTATCTGAGCAACCTCATTGAAATAGCGCTAGTCCGAAATGGTGGCTCAAACTAAAGCAAAAACACAAAACATAAATTCTTGCTCAAAGTGAAAGCTCTAAAGCACTTCAAAAAGCGCCTTTGAACTGAAAAGGGCAGCCACAAACGCTTTTTAAAGCAGCAAAACGCTGATGCAATTTATGACCCCAGTTATGACCTTACCGACTTTAAGAGTACTAGTTCTCTAAGAAAAATCTGTGTTTCTGAACTGAGATGCTTGTAGTGCATTCGGAACCACTACTAGCTTCGAGCTATTGAAAAATCTACAATTTACATCTAGTTCGTATAGCTTATTTAAGTTAATTTTTGTATTATTTTATTTGGTTTGGCTCAGGCCTAGACTACCGTCTTGCGCGAAAGTTTTATACATTATTTGTTCTATATAGAACGGGAAGTGCGAGGCACCTGTTACACCTTTTATGTATTAATTAATTCATTGGCGGCGAGCACTTGTGGCTCTGAGGTATAAGCGCGGGATTGGCTTCCTCATTATAGCTGTGAAAAACCCCCCGATTTGGGTTTGCAAACATAAACTTTATCTTTGGAATATTTCATAAGCTGGTTGCGAATTTCAATAGCATGCAATGCAAATGAAATAACCAAAAGAAATGATTACAGCTTATGTCGCTTAAACAGTTAGTTCCAAAGCAGTCCAAATTCTGCGTATTGATTCTTGTTTGACTTCACCCCCTATTGCGATCTCCCACTTTTACCTCAGTATAAAGAACCGTTTCGGGAAAAAGAGGCCTTATCAGGCCTTACCGAAATGGCGACTAAATATTTTTCATTTAAGTCCATATTAGGAATACCTATTTATGTCAAATATAATACAAAGTCCGTGTGATACTTACTCAACTGTTGGTTTTTAACTAGTGAGAATCTAGTTACTATCGAACAAGTCCGCATTTGGCTCTTTAGATCTAGTTCTGAACCAGTTTTTTGTCTCATTAGTTACAACCTACACCACAGGATATTCTTACACCAACACGTTTATATATATATGCATGTATGTATGCATACCCACCTTCTGAGTAAATTTAGGTGTTCATGTATGTAAATAAGCCATTCGGTCCTGTCACGTTATAGCCTGACTTGGGGGTAATTAAAATATTAGAGCACGAATTTCTATTGCAAAATTATTTTCCGCTGCAAAATTGTTGAGTAAGTTTGAGAGGAAAGGTTGACATTTTAATATACGCTTTGATGTTTTAGGCAAAAGCGAACCGAAAAAAGTCATCAAAGAAAAAAAAACTAAAAGAAATTGCAGGAAATGTTGCATTAGCACATGCAAGTCAAATAAAGTGCAATTATTGTAAAAGAAATTTTGTGATTTGTGTAGGTATGTTGTGTATTTCATAGGTAGTTATTAATGTAATACATGGGCCTTGTTTTAATTTTGTTTATATCCGTTTATTAAAAATTAAGTTTATAACTTATTTTGGTGGAATAAAATAAAATAAAATAAAATAAAATAAAATAAAATAAAATAAAATAAAATAAAATAAAATAAAATAAAATAAAACAAAATAAATAAACTAAAATAAAATAAAATAAAATAAAATAAAATAAAATAAAATAAAATAAAATAAAATAAAATAAAATAAAATAAAACAAAATAATAACAGACCGTAAAACCAACAACAAAATCGTGGCTGTTTTCGAAATAGTACTATAACTATAGCCTGTATATGTTTGTTGCTTTCAATTTTTCCTCTAATCAAAAATAATAATAATTAACTAAGAATTATTATCAACTGGTCTTGAGCTCGTTATACTTACAAAAATATGTAAAATGAACAGACCGTAAAACCAACAATAAAATAAAATAAAATAAAATAAAATAGAATAAAAAAATAAAATAAAATAAAATAAAATAAAATAAAATAAAATAAAATAAAATAAAGTAAAATAAAATAAAATAAGTTAAAATAAAATAAAATAAAATAAAACAAAATAAATAAATATAAATATAGCAAAATTATATAAAATAAAATAAAATAAAATAAAATAAAATAAAACAAAAAAATAAAATAAAATGAAATAAAACAAAATAAAATAAAATAAACTAAAATAAAATAAAATAAAATAAAATAAAATAAAATAAAATAAAATAAAATAAAATAAAATAAAACAAAATAAAATAAAATAAAATAAGTTAAAATAAAATAAAATAAAATAAAATAAAATAAAACAAAATAAATAAATATAAATATAGCAAAATTATATAAAATAAAACAAAATAAAATAAAATAAAACAAAAAAATAAAATAAAATGAAATAAAATAAAATAAAGTAAAATAAAATAAAATAAGTTAAAATAAAATAAAATAAAATAAAATAAAATAAAATAAAATAAAATAAAACAAAATAAATAAATATAAATATAGCAAAATTATATAAAATAAAATAAAATAAAATAAAACAAAAAAATAAAATAAAATGAAATAAAACAAAATAAAATAAAATAAACTAAAATAAAATAAAATAAAATAAAATAAAATAAAATAAAATAAAATAAAACAAAATAAAATAAAATTAAATTAAATGAACGGCGGCCGCCGTGGTGTGGAGGTAGTGTTGCCGGCCTACCACACCGAAGGTCCATGGTTCGAGCCCTGGTACAGGTAACATCAAAAGTGATTTGAAAAAAGTTTTTCAAAACGGGGTCGCCCCTCGGCAGTGGTTTGGCAAACTCTCCGAGTGTATTTCTGCCATGACAGGCTTCTCAGCAAAAATTCGTCTCCTTTGTAGATGCCGTTCGGAGTCGGCAAAAAACTGTAGGTCCCACCAATTTGTAGGGAAAATTCAAATCGGCACACGACAAATTGGAAGAGAAGCTTGGCGCAAAAATCTCTTAGGAGGTTTATGATGATATACCTGTTGTATATCGCGCCATAAAGAGAGAGAGAAATTAAATGAAATTAAATAAAATAACATAAAAAAATAAAACAAAATAAAATAAAATTATAATTTATAGTCATGGTACTTTGTAAAATAAAATAAAATAAAACTAAATAAAATAAAATAAAACAAAATAAATAAAATAAACTAAAATAAATTAAAAAAAAACCAAATAAAATAAAATAAAATTAAATTAAATGAAATGACATTAAATTAAATTAAATAAAATATTATAACCAAAATAAAATAATAATTTATAGTCATGGTACTTTGTAAAATAAAATAAAATGAAATAAAATAAAATAACATACAATAAAATAGAATAACATACAATAAAATAAAATGGGATAAAATAAAATAAAACAAAATAAAATAAAACAAAACAGAACAAAATAAAATAAAATAAAATAAAATAAAATAAAATAAAATAAAATAAAATGAAATGAAAAAGAAAAAATAAAATACAAAATATAAAATGAAATAAAATAAAATAAATTAAAATAAAATAAAATAAAATAAAATAAAATAAAATAAAATAGAATAAAATAAAATAAGTTTAAATACGATAGAATAAAAAAAAAGTTTCTCTCCTTCGGGCCAATTTAAGTCTTCTATGATTGTTAGTACTCAAACAAAGAAAGAGAAAAGCTTTAACTGCTTTATTTTTAGTCTCCGTCACACGGTACATTTATTTGGATGCAGTTTTCCAATATTTCCGATTTAAATGAATATTTGCATAAACAACAAAAAATGGTTTTAAAAAAATTTATTGCCTTAAAAATAAAGAAATTGATACTGTTGCACATAAAAAGTTGTTATAAAGATTTATAGGTAAAACCTTATGCACGTTAAATAAAGGATATCCGAAATCCTTGTGAACATGAATAAAAAATAACTAAATTACACCAAAAACATTTGTTGGTGGAAATGGAAATATTTTATGCTGAGTTAGCATGCAAAAAGTAAATGCTGGAAAAAGGCGAAAATGTTAATTCCTTTGTAATAGCTGTTGACTTTCAGCTAATAAGAAGCGTTGGCAAGCTAGGGTAAGGCTGTGAGATAAAACTTGAAAAACAAAACAGATTAATGCTAAGAGCTGTTATTAATAAAATTTAGTTTTAGTTGTAATGTGAAATTAGATATTTGCTGCAGTTAGCTATGATTGTAAAAGCTCAATGAAGAGCACGCTTGAAAGCATAGCCAGGGCTAGTACTGGTCTCAAGTGAGAGTTTATTTGCAATGCTTTACTTGGATACTTACATATGCAGATATATATATATATCACCACCTATAGAAAACTATTATCTCGCTTTGTACTTTTTTTGCGTTTTCTACAATTAGGTTCCGGACAAATACAATTATGGCAATTTTTGTTAGAATTACTCTCCGATTCGTCGAATGCGGCTTATATTACCTGGGAAGGAACGAATGGTGAATTCAAACTAACCGATCCGGATGAGGTTGCTAGACGTTGGGGTGAACGCAAATCAAAGCCGAATATGAACTATGATAAGCTGAGTCGTGCGTTAAGGTGAGTTGAATGAACAATAACAAAAAGATCAAATTATGTTAGGGAAAAATTAACTTTTGGTTAAGAATGACTGTGAGGAAAATAAGAATACAAAGTAGGAACGATGGTGTACGATATTGCAAAAATCACTGACTGGCGAGAGAGTAAATCAAACTTTTGGAAAGAGTAATAAAATGAGGCATACTTCTGTGAAATATTTGCTGTTGTGTATGTCAATGAGGGAGTGCATTCAAAGTCAACATCCTTGGAAAAGGGAAGGAAACTATTTTCAATTTTATTTTTATTTATTGGATGCTGCTTTCTCCTTTTTGCTTTTCGTCTGAGAAAACTTATAAAAAGTCTTATTTTTCATTTCAATACTAGCTCTATCCCTGTCACACGTTTTTCAAAGACAGTTTCCCAAAGAGGCTGCAACACCACTTGGATTGTAGCTTGCTTATACTTAGTTTTGTAAATAAAATATTAATCTCGCTAATGCGCCGTTTTGATAATCCATTACTAATCCACAAAGGCCCCTTTAACTTACCCTGAAAAGGGTTGAAAGTCGCTTTTCGTTGTAGGAGGGCCATACACTCTGCAGGACTGCAAACGATTCCACTTATTGTAAGCCTCGCTACGCCAGTGCTGAGAGATCCGGCTCAGAGCTACAAGCACCTCCTTCGGCTCTGAAACATCTAGAGCCGATCCACACCGAGTCAGCTCATCGGCCATCTCGTTGCCTTTTTATTAAGATGCTCCGGTATCCATATTAGAGAAACGATATGTCGAGGCTGTCAGAGATGATCGATATCCTTTTGATTTTCGCACATAGTAATGCCCGAAATGCCTCCTGAATAGCATAGATTTCGAATTGAAATATACTGGCTGCGTCTGGGGACGCACGGATAGCGAAATGGCCGGGAGTGCTGGAAAAAATGCTGCTCCTAATACTATACAGTCCATTTGGAATCCGTCCGTAAACACTGAAATTTCGACTTTTTAAGTGAATTCCTTCTCTTTCCCGTCCTTCCTCGAAGGGAATAGAATCTTGAAGTTTGTATCAGAGACTGCCCTGGGACAGATGTAGTCCGTTTCGGTTTTGATAGAGGAGCCGTTGACATTCAACACAATACGACTGTGGCTCTTTCCAGACTCCGAATTCCTCAAGCTTAAGTGCACCCATTGATGATATTTCCTTTATAAAGAGATCGATCAGTGGCATGTTGCATATCACTTTCAGAGTGGATGTGTCGCTGAACTTTGCCGATCATTTCACTCATGTAGTTCACGTAAACTGCCTTCCACTACACTATTGCCCCGGCTGTTTTTGATTTAACCGGCGGATTGAATACGATATGCTGGTGTACTGGGACTTCTGGTAGTAATTCTATATGAGATAGGACATCCGCATAGACAGCCAGTTTACAGCCTATACTCTCAATCTATCGGCGCTATCGAAAACCTACAGAAATTATACCACACTAAGATGAGTTACTCTTCATCTGCCTCTAGTTGGAAATGATACCACTATGAGCTCTAACAATTCCGTCGCCTAAACAGTTTAAGTAAGCAATATAAAATTGGTTAGGTAAGTACACAGGTTCGAAGATGTAGTTCTTCTTTCGTAACAAATTCTTCCTTGATAGGAAAAAGAAGTCAACCCACCGCTTTTTTTTCTTCCTGAATTTTTATTGCTAAAGTTTCCTTCTTGTCCTTCGTCAAACACAAAGACTCAGCAATCAGCTGTGACTAATCCTATTTATGTATGACAAACCCAAGTAAGAAGGATGCGCCTCGAAAGAAGATACAGTTGTTATTGTGGTTTAAGTACAACGAATTTAATGTTAATGCTTTGTTGATTGTTCGTGATCTAACGAAGGGGTAGTTCTAATATTCATCATCAACCAAATACATATACCCAGCAAACAAAAGATCTAGTTGTAAAGAACCTTCCAGTGAGTACGAGCACCATGTTCAACTTGCTAGCCATTTATTTAAAAGTTAAGATTTCCTATAAAAAAATATCTTTGAATATTTTTATAATTTTACGTGCCATTTCGTTTATATAATACTTACTTTTGTAAACGAAAAATCAGTGTTTTTTTTGTAAACTTGACTTTTATTTGAATTTTTTCCATTGACTGCTTTCCATTACAGCTACGCTTGGCACTTGTCCTAGGCACAAAGGGGTTTAAAGTCATCCTCCACTCCTGTTTTTTCATCTCAGTCGAGGCTCCCCCCTCATTTGCTGCCGAGTTCGGGTGTCAATAGAAAAACGCTCTGGGATGAAGCTTCTTAGTCTATTAGCATAACATGAACCAGCCATCGGAGCTTTGCTTGTGGCCTTAAATTTACGATCATATCTGCTTAAAACTCATACAGGTCTACGTTAAATGCGCTTCGGTAATCGCCGTTGGCATCACAGGTAGGCCCATACAAAAAAAGAGTGACTCTACTTGATTTCGGACTCTGGCATTGCATGAACTTTGAAATTTGTGTTGGTACAAATTGCACCTTTTGCGGACTAATTTGATTTCAGTGCAAGTAATCTAGTTTTAAACTTGTATTTATCTGGCAAATATACTGTTTTACTACCGGGTATTTATACTCACCCCACTCCCTTTCATTGAATGTAATTTTGGTGCTTAATTAGCAATCACTGTGCCGCACAAGTGGCCACATAGCGTGCAACTACATCCATATTGGCAGAGCATTGCAGTGGGTAATGAGCACAGAGCTAAGCTTCAACCACTCTATTAAGGTCGGTCATTAGGGCACTTGATAATGAAAGACATTCTTATAATCAATGTTTTTGTGATTGGAATATTTAAGTGAATTACGTCGTCTTCGAGCATGAACCATATGAAAATCTCCTATTCCACGCTCTTTGGTTTATACCTTTTGCCTGTTTCCAGATTTTATGTTTATAAATATGTGCTGCTTGTTATTGTTATATTATTAGTTGTCTCAAAATGCTAACATGTGCCCAATTTATCAACATTTATCTGGGTAATTGAGCATTGATTAGTACAATTGATTTTGGGTAGGTCGCGTGGAAAATTCAATAGTTTTTTACTTTTCTATAAAAAACAAATAAAAATGTTCAAGATAAATCCAGAAAAATGCTTGCGAAAATTTCTATTTTCTGCCCAAATAAATCAGTTTTTTATTACTGAAGTTTTTTTTGGGGAGTCTAACAGTCTGAATTGCCATTTAAGTATAGCTCCGCCTTATCAATTTTTGTATTTATTATGTTTGTGAGATTACATGCATCATATGTTAACGTTCCTCTCCTATTCACAAACTGCTTGTGAAGAATTGCATTAACAATCCATATAAGGGCAGTCAGTATGTATGTCACATGTATGTACATATGACTACTTTATATCCCTAACAATATCCTTTATAAACAGTTTTTCTCCCATCACAAATCCAAAATCTCAGCATTCTTTAGGAATTGAAATCGACAACTAAATCAAAAATTGTGGTGTGTTTACATTGTGCGCCTTCCTTGATAAAAGGCCAAACAAGAACAAATGTTGGAAAGTAGTTTGTAAATTGTATTGCTTTCTAAATGCCCACTGTGTGACTTAATTGCATTTACGAAGTAATGATTTTTTCATATTTTTAGATGTTCAAGCAGGTTCATTCAATAGTGTGCTTTTATCTCCGTAATTGGTTTTTCTTCTTATTTATATCTATATATATAAAAATGAATGCATATTTACCTTGGACATTACATCATGCCTGAACGGATGGACCGATTTCACTAATTTTTTTTTATTGTATTTGCTTTTGCAAGGAGAAGGTTGTTTTATAAAAGAAAAAATTAAATAACTGTGTGGAGTCTTGAGATATTGAACAAAATGTGGACCAGGGGTGACCCGGAATGTGTTTATACGATATGGGTATCAAATGAAAGGTGTTGATGAAAGTTTTCACAAGTAGCGATATTCATGTGCATCTCTGAACCCCTTTCCAAGATATTGATCATAAGGTGGATCAACGCTGACCCAAGAATATGTTCATATAATATACCTATCATATCAAAGGTTTTGATGTGTCCGCTAAGGGTAGATTTTAGGTTCATCTGAAAAAGTGAAAAATTAGAAAACAAACGCTTTGTTCATAGACTTGTTTGCCATATCATGGATCACGCCCCTAATTTGGAATGGGGTAATTTTTGCATATATCTCGCAAACAAACTATTATTCACCGCCACCGTATTCTAAAGCCAGCAAACAATACGCGTCTTTTGATACCTCTCCCGAAATTTTTGGACGTGATTTAGCAGTTGACAAAACATGACGTATGTATATTAAGACGTTTAGCTCTATTTCAGCCAGAATTTTTTTAAATTTTTGAACAAAAAATATTCAAATATCATTCTCCAGATGATTAAAAAAGATTAAATTTAAAAACATTTTCTAAATGAACTTGGTTAACCTTCAACAATATGAGTGTCAAATGAAAGCTGCTGACGAGAGCTTCAACACGATGTATATTTTATTGCGATATCTCAATCCGTTTACGAGATATAGCCAAAAAACGTGGTCAAAATCTATGACTAATCTATATATATAATCATTTACTTTTTTCAGACACGTACAAAACAAACTGAATTATTATTTATTGCTCATACAGTCACATATACTCGTATATATGTATTCCCGCTATAGTACTGAATTGTTATTAGATTGTAGCATCCTTAATTACTTAAGAAATAAATAAGCTAATTTTTAATTTGAGTACCTATAATAACGTAGGCAAATGTAAAGATTATTCCTAAAAAAGTTGAATTCCAATAATTTCTTTATCACACGAGAACACTTATTTGCAGAAGTTTAGACTTTGTTCTGTAATATGTATAGATTACATGAATAAATCTTTAAAAATATTTAATCTTAATTAACTTTCTTGCTTTGTAAGTTATTTGCTTTGATTTTTCACGAACACAGGCTACCAAATTTTAACAAAAACACAAATTTTACGATTTCTTTTGTACTGCGGAATGACTTGCGAAGCAGTCACGGGCAGGCTAGTACTATATAAAAATAAACCCCAAATTGTTGTAAGAGCAAAAAAATCATAACTACTTTGTGGATTTCTATATTTCAATTTTCAAAGTGACATATTACTGCTTACCAAGGATATAGAGATGTTTTGAAAGTGGAAGGTTAATCCATATTTTATTTATAAAATTAGAACCAATATTTTCGTAAAAGCAAAGCAGCCAAAATACTGGACCGATTGCTCTTATTGTGAACGGAAATTGACACGTTTGTACTACAGAAAGATAAAGAAACATTTTAAAAGTGGAATAGACAATAATAGTCCAGGCGACAGGGATTTAATTCGGAAGTGGCGCGGACCATAGGTTTTTTTGGTTTATCTATCTATCCTACTAGTGGACATGAAAGAGTAAAAAAATAATCCAAAAATATGCGAAGCATACTTTTCTGCAGTGATTTAAACTGCATTTTTTGGTTTTTGTTTTAATTATTTCGGTAATTGTAACATCTGTCGTCTTCCACCGTTTGCTGGTGAGGGGATTCTCCATCGAAAGTGTCTTGACATTTATTCTTGTAAATGCTATAGTTTCCCTGCTATAATCACTTTTTCCCTGTGCATTATTACAAAAAACGTGCAAACTAGTAGATTTTTGTGACGCATTTTGTATGGGACAAAAAAAATGTTGTTTGCAAAGTTAAATTTTTTTTTGAGGATATTGGTAGAATGCTAAGTTGCTATGAATGTTTGTTCTAACGATTTCTTGCTAAGGGGTGTGGCAGCCACCCTACCTACGTTCAACATTTCATAACCAACTTCAGACATAGCGGTATATAGGCAGCTCCTTTTCGTGCTATCGAAAGCGGCTTTAAAATCAACAAAGAGATGATGTGTGTCGATTCTTTTCTCACGGATTTTTTCCAAGATTTGGCATTTGTAAAAATCTGTTAGATGGTAGATTTACCAGGTCTGAAGCCACACGATAGTTGGCGCAGTTTGGATCACCCTTCTTGTGGATTGGGCAGAGAACACTTAGATTCCAATCTTCAGGCATGCATTCATCCGACCATATTCTGCATATAAGCTGATGCATGCGCCTTACCAGCTCCTCGCCTCCGTGTTTGAATAGCTCAGCAGGCAAACCATCAGCGCCAGCTGCTTTATTGTTTTTCAATAGCGATATTGCTATTCCCACCTCATTATAGTCGGGTTGTTGAATGTCAATTCCATCATCTTCGAATGTGGGCTTGGATTGCTCCATTTAAAAGGGCAGAGAAGTGATCCCTCCATATTCCGTTCTTATTCTTACAGGAGTTTGCCCCAGGTTTAAAACCTTTTGTCATTCGCCGAATTTTTTGATTAACTTTTCGGGCCTTATTCCCGTTGGCCAGCATCTCAAGCTCCTTTATTTCACGCTTTTCTGCCTCTCTTTTTTTCGCCCGGAAAAGCCGCCTCGCTTCCCTCTTCAACTCGCGGTAGTGTTCACACACACTCCTCGTTGCATTCGATCTCAGGGTTGCCTTGTAGGCTTCGTCCTTTTTTTCGTTGCAGCGCGGCACTCTTCATCATCATACCAGTTGTTTCTTCGCGTTCGCCGGAATCCAATTACTTCTTCGGCTGCGGTACGGAGTGCTCCTGAGATATGAACCCCTCTGCTCATGCATTCCACTAGGTTGAATTGTGCTCTCAGAGAGCAGGTGTGAGAGGCGATCTGCGAAATAATGGGCGGTCTGTTGCGATTGCAGCTTTTCGACGTCCATCTTCGTACAGAGACGGGTACGAATCTTGGCTGCTACTAGGTAGTGATCAGAGTCGATGGTAGGTCCTCGTATTGCGCGTACATCGAAAACGCTGGAAGCATGCCGTCCGTCTATCAAAACGTGGCCGATCTGATTGCGTGTTTTTTGATCGGGGGACAGCCATGAAGCCTGATGGATCTTCTTGTGCATGCCAGGCGTATACTAAGTTAAAATTCTTGTCGCTGCAGGAATTTTCTTCCCGTATGCAAATTAACCCTTTAGGCAGTGTCTTTCTCGAGTCACAGCAGCTTTTCTTTAACCAACCTTATGTATGGCCTAACTGGAACCCTACAGTGTCCTCAAAAATATTGGTACTAAAGTACGCTCATCCTGGACATGATATCAATTTGCTTTAAATGTTTTATCTCGGGCAACTGAACCCGTTAGTTTGACGGAGCTTTTTATGCTGCAACAAGGTAATACAAATGATGATATTTCGAGCCATGGCTGAGTCTATCAACCTTTCCCATTGTGAGATGTTACCTCGGGTCTGCTGAATTTTTTCGGTATAGGACTCAAGATTTTTTCCATGCCCACCGTTGTTGTAGAAAGTGTCGGTCTCCTTTTTCTGTTTGGATCAGGTCAGTTAAATGATCTGTTGAAGAACTCCACTTTTATGCAGATTGCTTAAAGAACTCGGCCAACCCGTGGCAATCTAGCTGAGTACTATACTCGGAGCTCAAAGCAACAACTGCAACTTTCGCAAACCTAAAACCTATCTGGAAACAACATATGCTAAGATTTTGCTTCACGTAAATATTTAGAAAAATCATAAACAAACAAAAAATCTGCAAAACTTACAAAACAACAGCCAAACCGAAGGGAGCTCGCTTATTTAAACTTTCTATAAACAAAATAAGAAACTGGGCACGAACTAGGCAACTAGATACTCTGTGCTAAAATAACCCCACATTGAAAGATTGATTGGTAAATAAACAGCAAAAAACAGAAGAGGAAAAAAGGATTAAAGTAAGCCATTTAGCGACAGATTCAAGTGTCCAATAATCAAACAAACCCAAGCCGAGATACATACATGGACATGCAAAGTGATGTTTTCACCCCCTCAGTGCACACACAAGGTGTCCGCCTCAATTTAGGGTTAATGTCAAACATTAGCACATGACTAAACAACTCAAATGAGGCATTAAGGCGACGACCAGACATTTTGACGCCTTTTATATTTACTCGTAAGGATGCTGTGTGCTGAAGTTGATGTCTACAAAGCTTTTGTTTGTTGTTGCATTTGAGTTGATTGTGCTAGTGTTAATCACAAACATTTATGTTGAAGGATGTAATTCAAGATAAGACATACACAACAACAAATGACAAGTATTTGCTTTAATGGTTAATTTCGTATGTTGGCGAAAAATATAAAAATCAAAGCATATCTTAGGGCGCATATGCACTTTAGGGTAGGGTATAGGTATACTCGTATTTCCATGCATATCAAGAAAATGAAGGTGGGCTTCTTAGTAAACATCAAAGTTAAATTGAGTGTCTGACTTCGCTCTCTTCTAGTTATTTAAACATTCATATTTGCGCTTGTGTGCTTGGATGCATTAGTGTCTCAATCACCTCCTTCACATATGCTTTTTACTAAGCACACATAAGATCATGGATATGACAGTCATTCAAACTTAGACTCATATGTACAGTGTTGTTCAACACATGAAGTTGTTGGCGATGTGACATCTAAGCGATTTTGGTAACCTCGGAACTTAAATTTCCCTTGATACTTGCCATTGGTAAAAGAGGAAGCACCATAAATAATCCGAAAAACTTTTCTCTCGAATACTTCAACGGTCCCCTCATTTGCTTCAAGAAATTGTTATAATTGTTACAGTTGGAGGGACATCGTCACAGTTTCAAGCTAATAGCTACAGAGAGTGACATGGCTGCCAAGTTGGAAATGAGCTAACTCTTTCTTGAAGACGACAATTTCTGCTTCCTTTCCCCTGTTAACGTCAGGCAAAGTTGTTGCTTCTTTATACAGTCGTCAGAATACAAACCTTTGGTTGCGACATATCAGCATACAGGACCATTTTGAAGGGGTAGGTTTAGGTCGTTACCCGTCTGGATAGCCGATAGGCACGCTTAGGCCACTGTGATACGAATGAATAACGGCTTAAACCCCTTCCTTCCTTAGACGTTCGGGAAGTTAAAGCAGCTTTTCTGCTAAATGTAGCGCAAAATATCTTAGATTTTTGCAAAGGTTATCTCCACTAGACTCATGAAGCAGCACTTGTTAAGTAACAAATGCAGAGGAAGTGTGCAACACACGACAGGGGGTATGCAGATGCTGATTATTTCAAGGCCTTCACCAGTTGATCGCACACATATTTCTTGATACTCGGAGATATTGTCCTTTTGACCGATATCGGGATAAAACAAATGCAAAGTGTGATGTTATATGTTCATAGCGAGTACGCCACCCTTTCCTTTCAATCGATTCTTTCCACGGATGCTATAGAAGGCGCAAGTGCAGATATCCGACATAGCGTCTTGATAACTTGATCGCCTGGACCACCACAATTCGGATGTTAAGGCGCTTCAGAGCCCACTGCAGGATTTGCTAGTACTCTAGTCCGCAAGCGTCGGTGCCGACTGGAGGATATTGAGCCCTTCCCGGTTCTCACACGTCTTCCTAGGTAGGAGCAGTGGGCGCTCTTGATAGGTGGAGACTGAATTGGAGATAGGATACGGTGACTTGTCGCGTGAACAGCTAGGAGGCATAAAGGTTTTGAAGAAACTTATGGGTCTATGTATTACGGGATTTATACCGTACCAGCTTGATTCAGGAAACCACGTTCTACAGGAGGTGCTTTGAACATGACCCTTTTTTGCAGCAGTTACAATACTTTGGTTCGGAATAGGTCGCACAGCTGCCTGGTAGAAGAGACACCTACAAGGAGTTGCCCCCATGATGATTTGACAGTGGGGAGGAGAATTAAACATATTTAAACCGCTGTTGAGGGAACATATCCCTCTGTACGCATTTCGGAAAGATATCAAGAACATGGGTAGTTTTTCAATAACGCATAGAGTTAAAGTGAAATTTGAATAAAAAAAATTGATGCGGCTTAGTTAATATTTCGCGCTACTATTTTATTGCGCAATAGTGTAAATTTTTATAAATTCCCACATATGTAGCTACATTACTGGCATGTATGAATGTCTACATACATCAAATGCACCGAAAGTAATCAGCAACAGCAACATTATTACCATTAACGTGTGAATCCTTATTGTTGTCGGCGCATCCTTGTCGTCAGCGCTAGTGTCTGTGGCGGCAACGACGCCGACATCAAAGTGATTGTTGATTGTGAAAATTATTGGTAGCAACAATTTCATTTTAAAACATTTGCATGCATTATTGACAATTCTGGTGTGCGCAGGAAATACCTATTTGTTGTTGTTGCTCTGTTAAGTACGGAGGAGAAAGAAAATAAGAGCAAAATTGAATGCAGAAAAGCGAGAAAAAATCATAGCTACCAAATTGGCTTTAAAGTTACGATAATTCCCTTTTCAAACATTATTTCGCATGGTTTTTTTTGCACATCCTTCTTCGGGCACTTTTCTACTTGAATTGGCAGAAATTTCAGTTTCGTCTCCTTTTTTCTTATTTGCGTATTTGCACATCAGAAATGACAACAATAACAGCAAGGACTTTCACTTTATATATTGTTGTTGTTGTTATTTCATGTGTGTCTGCATGCTTGCTATATGCAATTTTGCGAGTCAATCACAGCTTAAGTATGTATGATTGCGATTCGCTTTTTACTGATTGCAAATGACAGCTCGATTGGCAGGATTTTTTTTTTCAAGATTTTCTTTTCGAAAAGGTACTCTAAAAGGGGTAAATTGGGTAAGATCTTTGTATTTGAAATGCTTTTAAGGGAATTCGCATAGTTTTTTTTGTTTGCTTGTTTACTCAACAAAGTGGCTGTGGAATTGGTCAATGGATATTGATTCCGACAATTTTGTGCAAATATTAAAGATTAAGCTAAAAGTCGAATTTGAAACATGAACACTAATTTCTGAGAAACTGTTCTGAGCCGGTAGTCGATACTATTTTCTACCGATAGATACGTATGCAATGCAGAACATTGTACGAAAATAAACCTTACGAAATTCATTTCATTTTCTCATTTAGGGTACACTTTGTACAGTTCTTTTCATGCTCGACACGTGGGTGGGACTACCCTAACAGCTGAAAGCTACATTTTTCTGCAATTTTGACAATAAAAATGTTGGCGCAGTACGATTTTGACATTAGACCTACGAATTACAAAAGCAAAATACATTGAAAATGTATGTATGTGTGATTGTAGTTCGCTTCGCTTCCACCTTGTTTTGAATTTACCCTTGCTTTTGATTTTGGTGTTTGACCATTCCAAAAAATGGTTACTTACAAGGTCACTGCGCTATGTAAATTGCTCTATTGCTTCTATAAATACTAACCTTTTCGATATATGTATATACTTCAGCATACAATCAAACCAATCTTCCAAACTATTTTGCCACACCGAGCGGGGTACCTCTACGCACACTTTTTAATTTTTATATGTCGAAAGTCAAGCGAATAAGAACAATGAGTCATTAATTGGATGTTCTTAATGGTTAAAAACTCTATAGTTCGTCGTGGTTTGTAAACGCTTGCATTGTCATGATGAAGAGTGTATGGGTTTCTTTCCGATTTCAGCGATAACCTCCGGCAAAACAATTCTAGCCTACAAGTAAGCATTAATTGTCCTTCGATCCTCTAAGTCAACAGTTCCAACATGAAGCATTTTTTCTAAAGAAACAAGCAATCAGTCTTTTCGAAACGATTGGTGTATGAGCCACTTTTGTGGGCTTAGGTTAATTTTGGAAAACCAATACAGTCGATTTCTGTTTAGTTTCAAGCTCATATGAATGTATCCAAGATTCACTACCTGCTACAATGTTGTATATCGAATTTGACCGACCCCCTTCGAATTTCTGTAGCATTTCCTTGCACCACTTAACACGTGCCGGATTTTGCTCTTCTTTCAAATTGTGGGGGATCCAAAGACTGCAAAGCTTCCTGACATGCAAATGATGGTGCAAAATCGTATGTATTTGTTTCACCACAATGCCTAGGGACACGTTTGTCTCACTATAGATCACATGCTGATCTGAAAAAATCACGCACAGCATGAATATATTCTGGGACAACAGAGATTCATAGACCTCTGTAGTAAACTATCACTGATCTGCAACAAGATCCTCCTTCACAAAATTATAACAAGAATATGAATATTTTGATGCTCTTAAGTTTGCGCTCATTGGCCAAAATTTTTCCATCACGCTTCGTGCATGTGATATTAAGTTTTTCTCAAAATCTAGCTAATTCTTCACCAACTCAACCGATGTTGATGTAAATTTGCCAAATTGGTCCAACTTGAGCCTGAGGCCATTCAGGTTGTTTGCCAGAAATAAAAAAGTCTTATCTGTCAAAACTAAGCAGACCTGTTAAATAATGATTACTTATGGTAATGATTACCGGTTTGATTAATTATTTTCTTGAGTATCCATTTAATTCGAATTAATGAAAAAATAATCAAAAAAATCATGATTTCTTACGATTTTTAAAAAAATCAAAAAAGAAGTTGATTTGACAACTTTTGGTTATTTTCGATTTTTTTTATTGTACGAGTAGAATCACATAAATATTCACATTAACAATACTGGAAAAAATAAAAAAAAATAAAAAATAGTCAGAGGTAATCAAAACCACTTTTTATACCTTTCATGAACATGAAATGGTATTATAACTTTGGTCAGATGTTTGTAAGTATGAGAAGAAGAAGAGATAGACCCACCAATAGGTATACCGAAATGCTCAATAAGCTGGGTCGATTTAGCCATGTCTGTCTGTCTGTTTGTACGCAATCAGTTTTTGAGATATCTCGATGAAATATGGTATGGAGCCGCCATTTTGCATGAGATTAATCATTTGTTGGAATCAGCAAGATCGGAGCAATACAACGCCTAGCTCTCATACAATCGATAATTTTGATAAATCGGTCTTGGGCTATAAATTTTGCAATTAAAAAGCTAAGAACGTAAAACTTTGCAGGTTTGGTACTTATTATACATGTAATGTGTGTAGTGAAAATCAGCCAGATCGGACCTACATAACATATAGCTGCCATACAATCGATTGTTCCCATAAATGGGGTTTGGGCTATGTATCTTTAAATTATCAGTTTTGCAGAGTTTTTACTTATTGTGAGTAAGGATCGGATACTTAAAACCGTGATGCGTATTCTTGACAGGTATAAAGTCTTCAGCACAGTCGAAGACAGCCCTTTCCTTACTTGTTTTTTAATTTTTTTTTGTAAATATTTTTGATTTTTTTTTCAATATTGTTGTAGAAGCACATAAATACACCCATCAACAATGCTGAAAAATTTAAAAATAATCAAAAAATAAATCGAAAATAATCAAAAGACATTTTTTGAGTCTATTTTTGATAATTTTTTGATTATCTTTGATTTTTTCTAATCGTAATCAATTAATAATTGTCTTTTCTTGAAATACAATTAACATAATCATTACGAATTAAAAAAAAGCTGGCTAATTAATTGACTACTAATTACTAATCAAATTTAACAGGTCTGGATTAATGACAATGGGTTTAACGAAAATACTTCCAGAGAATAAAATTGTTAGCATTGAAAGATAATTCGATGGATCGTTACTCCACATGCATTGAAGTAAAATTCTTATATTTTAACCAAATTTAGTGTTTAGTTTATTTACTCATAGCATAGATTAGTATTCCAAATCAACAAAATTTAATCATATCCACGCCTACTTTTGTTATCAATCATTTCCAATGGGAAACATGTAATTATTGTTGGGGTAAAATGATTAACTTTTTTCGTCCTTACGGCGTTAGATAAAAACTTCGTACAATATCGCAAACGGGGAGTGTCGATGCTCACAAAAGAAATTTTTGAAGGTATACTTAACAGACGAACAAGGTAGCAGGTCAACCTTTATCAAGCGGGTTTCTTTTGGAATCCGATAAATTCTGAATGAGAATGGAAAAAAACGTTTTCAATATCTGTAAGGTATTTGCAATCATACAATAATTTTACTCGTAAGTTAATTGCGAAACTTTCACTTTCAGTTAATCTTTTCACAATACTTTAGAGAACACTACAAAGGTTTAACAGCTCTTAACGACCAACAAAAAGGTACAGGCTTTTTATTTGTAGACTTGGATGTTCCTTATAATCTTTCAAAGGCCCATAAATTAATTTTATTGTCTAATTCTAGCATTTTCATTTGATTGTTAAATTTTAAACATGGTTTAATAATTTAAGGATTATTAAAAAGCGTAATTTCATATCTTTATTATTATTCGAAACCTTATTTATTTATGATGTAATAATGAGTACATTGATATGTGTTGTTTTCACTTATTAACTGTAGTTTTAAAAGCATTACATTTATTTCTGCTAATTACTTTATGCTACTTTTTCATTACATTGTTCGTTTATTGTCTTCATTTCAATAAAATCGCAAAGTATGCGCTTGTCAACTTTTATTACTTCTGTTGCTCATTGCCAAACGGGGAAAAAGCAAATAATAATTTTTAAGTAAGGCAGAAAGATAGCCGCCATTGAAGATAGTTCAAGAAATCGCGAAAAAAAATTACTTTAACTCAGAAATTAAATTCGTCCCAATTGCTATAGACTGCTGTTAATAAAAACAAGAAAACAAAAAAATTTACAAAAAATACAATTATCCAAGTATTGGAATCTCTTCGATTTCGACTATATTGACGGAATTCTTTTATTATTATTTCTGATTGTTGTTCAGGGTTGACTGCCAGTATTTTACTCATTCATTTCGACAGGAAGTTGGCTGCCTCCCGCCCCACAAATACTCAATTATACAAGAATTCTGTATAAAGCTTGTGTGTAGATATGTCTATTGGAGCAATCAACTTTCAGCCAACGAAACTCTGCAAATGGACATACAGTTTTTTATTTTTGATTTTTCTTTTCGTTAACATTTTTACCCAAAAAGCCTGAATGCCAACTTTTGAATTGTTCGTTGCTTTGTTGTCCATTCAATGGCCGTCCCACCCGATTGAAGTTCGAAACGCCATTGCTGTTTTGTGTTGTCGTTGCTTCTCCACTGGTTTTTGCTAATGATTTGTGTTGAGTATCGCGCTCCCCATTGTTTGTCAGACCTTTCAATTTTGCAACGTCTCCCTTTATTCCTGAAAATGCATTCGTTTCGCCATTCTATTTTGTCTTCTTCATTTGCCAAAGTTTTTGTGCATTCGTTTGTTGTTGGATACTCTTTGTTCCCGAATGCTACTCACCGTGGTAATTATTGATAGCATCCTGAGCTAGTGATACCAAAATTTTACTTATATATGTATTTTTTTTACGTGCTCAAGACCAGTTGATAATAATTCTTAATCAATTATTATTATTTTACTCACTTATATTTTGTTTGCAATTCTTAGCACTTTATAAGAATTTGGAGCCAGGGAGCCCCATGTTGCTTTGGATCTCATCAAATATATCGGACTGTTACAGAATTTACAGATGGGACTCCCTAAATTTGATGATCCCCAGAAGTAAGGAATGTTACAAGGCCTAGCAACTATCTCATTCATTTTGAGAAAAATATAGAGAACTCACCTTTAACGTAACAAGTCGAATACTATAGGTCATATATGCCGTTGAATTTTGTTAGCAGTTAAGTCTGAACTCTATAAGTAGGCTCTTGGCTATTTTTAATTTAATTTAATTTAATTTATGCAGCAAAAATCGAGGTGAAATCCTATAATGCCCGCCCGAAAAGTCAAGAGGCTAGTTGTCGAGTTGTAGCTTAGTCGACTCCATGATACACACAAATCAGAAATACAAAACCTCAAAACAAGAAACAAGATTATTTAGACGAAACAGTAAACAAAAAATACGGAAACTCTCCACCTTTAAATGGTGCCTCATAGGAGGTAATACTTTCCAAATTTTTTTTGCTGCCTCGATCAAGAAAAAAGAATATGTAGAGGGAGAGATAATCGAAATAGAAGGGCTAAATTAAGAATGAAAAAGGTAGGGAGAAAGAAGGGTGTGGATACGAGGAAGAGAAAGAACTAGAAGAAGGGTAAAAGAAGATCAAGAAAAAAGGAAACGTGAGAAAAGAAAGGAAATTCGGAAAGCGAAAATTAAAGAGATATTTTTGAAAGCGAAAAGGGAAGGGGTGGAAAAATGATTAAGTAAAGTTAAGGGAAAAGAATAAAACGAGTGGAAAGAATGGAGAAAATAAAGGACAAAGAAAACGTTGAGGGAACGAACAAGTGGAGCAAGAAACATTCAGTGTAAAACCAAAAACAAGTAGGAAGACTAACAGGAAGGTTAATGTGAAAAGAGAAAGGTAAAGCTGACGAAATAAGGAAGTGTAAGTGAAAATAGGATGAAAAAGGGAATATAAAAAAGAGCAATCAAGCTTGAGAGGATAAACGAGGAAGCTTGAGGGGAATAAGAAAAACTGGAAGAGGTTGAAGAAGGGGAGGAATTATAGTAGTCAAAAACAAAAAAGCAGGATGAGTTAGTGGGAGTGAAACAGAAATGGAAAAGGAAAAACTGGAGAGGTGACCAGGTGCTTACAAAAAATAAAAGGAGAATAATAATACAAAAAGGAATGAAATGAGAATAGTCATTTAGATGGTAAGAAAATCTCCCACACCTACATGTAAACAGCGACCAGCTCGAAAGATTTTCCATATGATTCCTCTATCATGAGTTTCAAGCTAAGGTTTCAGATGTTTAGTGGGTTGTGTGTTTAGAATATATAAAACCACAAAAGGTAAAAACGTGCAGCTTTATGGTTGATCGACAAATATGATGCCACCCACCTCTCCTTTTATTCCCTTACGGAAGGAAGATGTGATATGGCCTAGAAGATTTCAGTGGCAAGGGCAAGGGAGTGTCGGAGCATACCGGGTTCATATCCGGCAAAGGACTGTCACTTTCTACAACACTAAACAAAAAATTCGGAGAGTGGTTTTGTTGCTAAAAACAACAACATAAAAATGACAAGTTGTTTGTTAACATAAAATTACTTAAGAGAAGAGGAGACTTTTTAAAATGGAGTTGAAAAAAATACTGAGCAATAATTTTTGAAAAGTAACTCCGCCTATTGTCCAACAAGTTAACGATTTTACATTTCAATAATTCTACTTGAAGGTTAAATGAAAATCAAAAAGAAAATTGGTTTTTCTCATTTCTTTATTGCTGTTGGTCAATGCATACACAAACGTACATAAGCAAACATGTACATATACATACAGCTGTGTTCAATTTAATAGTAGGAAAATTAAAATGGATATCGTTCCACAAAAAAGAAGCTGTGATTTTAAAATTTTCATTTAAAATATAGCAAATTCCATAACAGAAACCACATAAAAAGAAATTTCAAAATTTACACATTATTATGATTAAATTGAATGAGATATAAAACTGCGTACTCTAAAATTTTTTAAAAATTCTGCAAAAAATTATTTAAGTTTTGATGTAAATTTGTAAGAGTTTATATAACTTTCTCGAACTTGTGTAAACGTTGAAACTTCTTTTTATATGGTTTTTGTTATGGAATTCGCTATATTATGTATATATAAATCCAAATTATTAGAAACACAGCTTCTTTTTATTTCGTCGAAGGATAATTTAATTTCACTACTATAATATTGAACACAACTGTATATACATACACGTAATTTGATTGCATTGTAACACCCTCAGGCGATTTTTATTACATTTCGTATTTACAGAAGCAATATTTACAGAGCAAATAGAAATGTGAGCGTGGGTGTATTTTTGTTATTGTACAAATATTAAAGTGTGATTGTTTGTAAGAGCACAGAAGTAGTAATCTCGGCGACTTAATTACTTCACAAAAAGTCAAATAAATAAATGGCAATGAACAAATGTAGCCCACAAAAACAAAACACAATGTGAAAAATATTTATGCAAGAGGGTTACATTTGAATTTGAATCCATGCAGCGATGTCATTTTCTGTAGTTGGGTCAGGTTTGCCTCTTTGTTTCATTCGTCCAAACCCAACACAGACAAAAGCAAATAATTGCATAGGTTTGATGTAATAATGTGAATTAAAGACAAATTTACTTAATCGGTGTAAAGGCTATTTTGTAATTCAAGCATTTTGTTCCAAATTTGCACTAGCTTTCATTAGATATTTTGAGAATTTTTGAAGAAACATTGTTTAACTTTCTCACGTAAAGTATTCAGTTGACTTTTCAGTTAAGGCAAGTATTTGCCAAATATTCACGAAAGGAAATTTTTTCAACAGCTGACTACATAAACAAATGGAGTTATATATAGAGTTCCATTACGGAATTCAGGATGAATAGAGAAATCGATTGCGTCATGTCTGTCCGTCTGTCTGTGCACACAATACCCTAAGTAAGAATTGATATATTTAAATAATATTTGGTGTACTGGTTACTTTCCAGCCAAGGAGGGTTGATTTGAAAATGGCGAACACGATTACCAAGTCACTCTTTTCGGCATCGAAAAACATATAAAATGAGATAATCACGTTGATACTCTATTGTGCGAGTCGAAAGTTTATAAAATAATGATAAATGTTTTGCAAGATGAAAATCATGAAGATAGATACTATTTTCGAAAAATTATGTTGTGTGCAACCTACAAGACTCTCTACACCCAATATTAGTTCAGGGTCGACCAAACTTCTTAAAAAAAATAAATTTTTGTTTGAAGGAGCGCCACCTCTGGGTTTGGTATAAGTTTACCCCCATATTCATTAAAAAAGATTTATAAAGCCCTTTTAACTTAAAATGTCCATTGAAACGTCATTTTAAAAAGCTTTATAAATCAATTTTATCTCTTATGAATATGAATGTTAATTTTTATTATTTATTTATAGCTGTTAGAAATATATACGATTATACCTGGAACCTGTTAATATATTTCTTGAATTTTTTTTAATTATAAATGATACTCGTTCATGCTCAGGTTCTATAAGCTGAGAATCTAATAATTGTCGAGCATGTGTCAGAATTTCGAATGTTCATGTTAAATCGGATTTACCCATGGTATCAGACAGCAAAGCAGCTCTGGTGCTGAATTTGGAAATCGTAGCATCAAAGGCTCTTGTGTTATGGCTTTGATTTTTTTTCTTCCGAAATTTTCGGTATGTTGTGAATGGACATCGTTCGATTCTTCCCAATTCAATAGCAATTTATTGTAGTTGTAATAAGGCGGATGTGCTTGGATTAATCTTTTTATATTTTGATACTGATAGTTTTGATATATGGAAGCACAAATAAGTATAAAAACAATTACATTACTGAACTTATTACAGGGGTACTATATATTCTGTTTTGCTAAGCCCTTAAAAATATTATTAAATAACAAGCCCCGCTCTACTCTGAACAAAATAATTTAAATAAAATGAATAATTTAAATTAAATTCAATAATACTCTCCAAACAAATTATAAAGAAATATACAAAATTAACTTAAAATATGATAAAAATGTCTAGCAGCTGTCGAAATTTATCTATAAGCTTTGCCACAATTATAGTGCTGAAAATAAAAAAAAATTTCAGCCATATTCCGGTATTCCATTTCAGATTGCTAATTTAAATTTTTTTCGCAATGTTGCTTCTTCGAAATAGAAAATTGATCCGATTTCAACAATTTGAAATCGAGAGCTCCTTTTCCCGAAATATTATAATAGGTTACTAGAAATACTAGCAATGCACATTTTAAAGTAATAATTATTGTTGCCACCACTGTATACAACGGGAATAAAATATTTTCGTGCGTTAAAATAGGCCATTTAGCTTTTATATCTTTAATTAGGAGACCCAGCCACGATTCGCTGCGTCTCAGAACTTAGATTGAGCCACATTTTAATAATTATATCTCCGCGACCAATTGAGGTATGGAACTTAATCACATCGCTTATTGTAACATTCATTAGCAGCTTTCGTTTGATATCCATTTTGTACTAAAATATTTTGGCAGATAACTACGAAACTGGTCGAGTTATCGAAATAATTGAATTCTATGCCGCAGTTTTTCAGTGATGCGCGCACAAACATACAGACAGACGGACACAAATTGTAAAAACTGTTGATTTTGATTCTATTGGGTTGCTAATGACCACTCCTGTCAAGTTTTCATGAATATATGCAATGTACAGACATCAAACTGTGAGCATTTTGTTACAGCTAATTCGTTTCCTCTATTCATATTAATATACATACATAAACGTATATAAAATGGTGTCTTTACTATTTTACAAACTACAGCGTGGCTAATGAAAGCCGCTACCAAAAAAAAATTAAATAACTTTTTTTCTATTTAATGAATCTGGTAAATTTTTTTTTTTATTTTGCAGATTGACTTTTACATTTAACAAAAATGGATAACTGGGACACTGAAACAAGAATTTGGATTGTCCGCCGCTATCACGCACTGGAGTCCGTAGTTTCGGTTCAAAGAGAGTATAGGCGCACGTTTGGCGGCAATCCTCCGAGCAGATGGACCATAATAAGACTTGTAAATAATTTTGCCGAGCATGGGACAGTCAACAGAAGACCTTACCATCGAAACCCTTCAGTTCGAACGGAGGAAACAATCGCTGCTGTAGCTGCTGCCATACAAAACAATCCACGTGTTTCGACAAGAAGCTTATCTGCTCAAATGGGTGTAAGCAGACAGTCATTACAGTCAATTATGCACAAAGATTTGGACTTATTCCCATATAAAATTCAAATGGCCAACAAATTGAACGCTGCAGACTTGCCGATTCGCTTGGAATTTTGCCAGAAGATGCTTCAAATGGTGGAAGAGGATGGAAACATGTTGAACTGTCTTTTCATGTCTGACGAGGCCCATTTCGATTTAAACGGCAACATAAACAAACAAAATTGTCGAATATGGAGTGCTTCCAACTCACAGATACTCCATGAGACGGAATTGCATCCACTTCGTGTCACAGTGTGGTGTGCAGTTTCATCACGCTGCATTGTCGGGCCCTACTTCTTCGAAGAAAACGGTCACACCGTTACGGTTACTGGAGACCGTTACTTGAGCATGTTGAGAGAGTTTTTCTATCCAGAATTACGCCGAATGAGAATTTCTTTCAACTCTGTGTGGTTTCAGCAAGATGGTGCAGCTCCTCATATAGCCCAACCTGTTATGACAGAATTGCGACGAGAATTTCCCAATAAGCTGATATCCAGAAACTCCACATTCCGTTGGCCACCCAGGTCGCCTGACCTTACTGCACCTGACTTTTTCTTGTGGGGCTATTGCAAACAGGAAGTCTTCAAAGCAAAACCAACAAATTTGAATGAACTAAGGCAATCCATTCGAGAAACAATTGCGGCTATTCCTGTCTCAACTCTCCAAGCAGTAATGAACAACTTTTTGGTAAGATGCCGCACATGCATCGACGAGCAGGGGGGGCATTTAAATTCCATTATTTTTAAAACTAATTAAGCTATATTTAATAAAATTTAATGAGCTTTAACATGAATAAAAGAAAAATGAATTCCATACACTGAAAAAAAAAATTATTTGAGTTTCTTAATGTAGCAAAATTCATCAGCCACCCTGTATTATGTGCACTGAAAACGAAACCTTTTTCAAATTGAAGGTCTCTGCTTTTATGCTGATGAAGATAGATTAACTGGTTATTTTCAAAATTTTTTTTTCATTTTGATAGTAATAGTTTAATATTATGCAGTGTGAGGTTGAGTTTGAAAATTATTATATTTCTTCTCAATCAACCAGTTATGTGATAAAGTTTGGTTTATTTATAATTAAGATCTACATCAATTATGCAAAATCCACTTTAGTATTAGTGGTTATTTGTTGCCTTCCTACTTCTTAAATCTAGTATTACCCGCATATATTAAAGCACTAAAAATAAATATTGATAATCTTTTCTTATCTCTTTATTTATTTATTCTAACAGATATTACTACGACAAGAACATAATGACCAAAGTGCATGGAAAACGTTATGCCTACAAGTTCGACTTCCAAGGTTTGGCTGCAGCTACACAACCCGCCGCCAGCGATCCCACCTACAAGTATCAAAGCGATTTGTTTATGACACCATATCATCATAGCGCCAAGCTGAGCTCATTCATGAGTCCCCACCATGGTATGACATCGTCATCAGGTATTTTAAAGATTTTGTTTCTCCCTTTAATTTCAATATTATTTTAATGTCTAAAACGTGCTAAGTTTTTATAGTTTTATGTTCTTTCTGGCTGTGTTTTATACGTAATTTTTATGTTAGATAAAGTTTTCTCTGCTTGCCAGTAGACATTTTTAAATTGAAGGCAATAAGAAAATAAACAAGCAGAAATAATTATAAGCGCTCACAAGTTTGGTTGCCATAAGCGAGAACTTCACAACTGGGTTTCAAAGAAAATTTCAAAATTAAGTTTGTTACTATTTTATTCACAAGTCGCTAAGTGCTTACGAAAGAAAATTTGGCTTCTTTCTAAATAACTAAAAGCTTTCCTTTTTATAACTTTTCTGTTTTTTTTCTTACTCGTTACAGCTTCGTTATTCCCATCGGCAGCCTCGTGGGGTAATTGGGGCAACCCCACCACGAATCTCTATCAACCACACTCGATGGGCCATGTGACACCATCGCATGTTGCGCCTCATCTTAGTTCATATCCGCATTATGCATGACCATCATCGTCCGGCGGTGGCTTCTAATATGAAAGCAACGCCATCGTCAGCGGCAGCAGTGCACATGCTGCTCATGCCGCGCACGCAGCCGCCGCAGCTAACAGTATTGGTTCAATGGGTGGTGGTGGAGTTAGTGGCATCGGCGTTGGTATTAGCAGCGGTAGTGGCAGCGGCGGTAGCAGTAGCAATAGTAGTGCAGCTGCGCTTAACGCTGCCGCCACATTGCATTGTCTCACCTCAGTTGGAAGCGGTGGTCATAGCAGTGGTGGCGCAGGCAGCGGTAGTATTCATAGTAGCGGTAGTAGCAGAAGTACCGGCAGCGGCGTTGGCGTTGGCGTTGGAAGTAACCTGGGTAGTGGTAGCAGCAATAGCCTTGGTGGTGGTGTACATTCGGGTCTAGGTCTCACTGCAATGGGCATGGCAATGGAGTGTGGCGGCGGTGGTGGTGGTGGCGGCAGTGGTAGTGGTCTAAGTGCATTCGGTAGTGGTGCCAGCAGTCTCTCATTGGGTAGCAGCGGTTCAAGTGGCAGTTCAAGTGGCAGTGGTGGTACAAATCAACACAGCCATCATCATCATCATCACCATCATCATCATAATAGTGTTATTGGGGGCATTGGTAGCGGTGGTAATAATTTGAATTTAGCAACGGCAACCCTAGCAGCAACACCAACACATGGCGTCGGCGCAAGCAGTGGCTTTGGCAGTTTGGGTAGCTTAGGTGTGGGCGTTGGTGTTGGCGTAGGCGTTGGCATGGGTATGGGCATGGGTGGTGGTAATATCAACTCCATTGTTGTTGGCAATCGATTAATGAATACAGGCTTGCCGTCGATATTGAAATGATGCCATTTCAGTGTGGACAATTTTGCATAAAGATGAGCCAAATGTATGTATGGAAGCGAGCAAATGAAGGGCGAATAACCAGCTAACCTTTATGTCAGTACAACAATAACAAAAACAATAAATGGATCGATGCAAATTGTAGGAGGAATCAACTAGCAACCCTATTTTATTCGTTCATTTGTGTAGCGTGCGCTGGAGACAAGGCGCTGGCTAACTCCCGCCCCCTTTCGGGGATTACTCACGTAGCACACCATTTTACATTCATTTTAAGTACAAACACAAATTGTTCATGGTTAGATTAGCATATAGCGGTGAATGTAAAAATCAATGGACGTTAGTAAAATAAAGAGAGTAAGAAATAATCGTTAAGAGTCGTCAGCTGAGTGTGAATGTATGAATGCTTTTATAGTTGCGAACAATAACATCTAAATGTATTTATTTTCCTGGAAAAGAAATTATGTAATCATTGTAAAGGTGAGAGAATGTTAATTTAAATGTAAAATAAAGTTTAATTTTTGTTATTAGTTAAGTATGTAAGGGACTTAAGAGCAGAAAATCTGCGAGAAAAAAAAAGACAAACATTTTATAAAACTTTTCAGTAATGTTTTTAATTTAGAATTTCTTAAGAGTTACTCTAACTTGCCCTGTCCCTCTCCTACTTCCTCTCTCCCCCATCTCTTGCCCTCGCTTTTTCTCTGTCCCTCCCCCTCTCCCTTTCCCTCTACATTCTCAAGCACCCCTGGCCCTTTACGCAGTCCTTGTTTTATGTTTTTTTGAGAATGTTAATAATCGCATATTTTAATTTATGTTAAATGTCTATGCACATATGTACAGTTGTGTTCAATATAATAGAAGTGAAATTAAATTGGATATCGTTCAACGAAATAAAAATAAGCTGTATTTTTAATAATTTTGATTTAAAATATAGCGAATTCCATAACACAACCACTTTCAGAGGATTTTTAAGTACGCAGTGTTATAGCTCCCTCAATTATAGCACAATAATGTGCAAGTTAGATGTACCTCAAAATTTTACCTGAGTTTTTAAAATTTTTTTGCCAAGGATGTTGGGTATTTTTTTCCATACAAAATTTATCTCATTATTATTTATATTCACTCAACAGTCTTTACGAAAAAAATTTTGAAAATTCAGGGAAATTTTTGAGCGAGTTATAACCTGCATAATGTTATACCAACATTGATGGGTCTACAAAACTGCTTACTCAAAATTGAAAAATAAATTCTGCCAAAAAATTTAAAGATTTTGTTGGCCATTTTTTTAAGTTTAATTAATTTTCTTGAACTTTGTGTAAACTTTGCAGCTACTTTTTATATGATTTCTGTTATGGCATTTGCAATGTTTTAAATGAAAATTTTTAAAATCATAGCTTCCTCTTATTTCGTCGAATGATATCTATTCAAATTTCACTACTATTATATTGAACACAGCTGTATGTATATTTGTATATGCTTCGTGTATTTTCAGCAATATTAGTTTATTAATATCGATTGCACAATTTTTTTCGTGCGAAGTTTTATTAATAAAAAGAAGAAATTATAAAAAGTAGTTTTAAGGAATATTGGGTTAATAATGCTTTTCAGTGAAAATTTATAACCATAGCTAGTTTTAAGTTTACGTTTATTAATACTAATGAAAAATTGTAAATATGTATGTATGATGTAAAAATTTTAACATTTGTATAAATTTTAATATTTAAATTTTTTATTAGTTTTGTTACGTTATGATATCAACGGCTGAACGGAAGATCACCCTATTTCAAAATATAAATGAATTTTCGATTAAATATTTGAGAGAAAAACAACAACAACGTACACCGGATTGTCTTTCAAAACAATTCTGAGAGCGTCGATGTAGAGCATTTATTGATTAAAGGTTCCTATCTTTCTCACCTAATCACTCTTACCCTCTCCACTATAAACTCACACGTCTTTCTCCGCACACCCTTCACACTCTCCCATTTATCGCTTTCCTTTCGGTCTAAAGGTACCAAATATAGTATAACCCGGATGTAAATTTCAGTTGATATCGATTTATTTGGAATTTCTGTTACCTGCCCTGTTGTAAAGCTGAGGATCAGGGACCTTGTCAAAAGCAGAGAGATGACCCTTGGAGTATTGGAGAGAACATTTTTCAGAAAAAGTTATAGCGCTTTCCGTTGGACGACCCAATTTTGAAAACCTTTTTCCAAAGTATTTTTGTTGTCTTTGTCCCGAATTTTTTAATTGGTTTGCTATACCCATGCACACACATCCACTACACAACAGCGGACATAAATGCGAAATGATAAATCCCAGTAATTAGAATCTCCCACTAAGGTGGAAAGAATAGGTGAGGTTAGGTAAGGTTAAGAGAGTTCGCGTGGGATATTCCAAGCTTCCACTCGGACATACTTATGTCCATTTTGAATGCTCTCATTGCGTGCGGGGTGAACAAACATTCGTCCAATTAGGTAGTACTCACTTAATCCTTTTTAAACCGTTTGCTCTCCCATATGAACTTGAGAGCTAGCGAAAGATCCACTTCCATCACCTCTGTCAAACTGTCGAGAAAGCCCAGCCCCGTTCCATTTTTGAGCCATCCGTGTAGATTGTAATCAGCTTTGACCTCGTTTAGTCCCTTTGATATGTCATCAAGCATCGTCGCGTGTCCGTAGTTGGCTGGCTTCCAAATGTGAGATTCCGTCAGTATGACAGCTCCCTTCGCTGCCAAACTCTAAAGGAACATGTGCAGCGGCACCTGGTGGAAGATGACGTTTAGCCTTTCTGAGATGCGCTGCTTACCGCGCCTGATATACCCAGTCATGCTATTCTTTGTATTTTCCCAGATTTCACTTGATTGCTCTTTTTATCTAGCGTCTTCCACCAGGTGTTACTAGCGGCCGGATGACTGCTTTGTACATACCTTACATTATGTAAAGTGATAGTTCCAAGTTATTACCGAAGGCTTTCCTACAGATAAGGGTACGCTGCTAGAGGTTTCTTTGATCTCTCTTCGATATTCATTTTCCAATTTAGTTTCCCTCAAACACTATACCACGATAAGAGTGACTAACTCTTTAAGCTCCAATCAATGATGAGGATGTCTATAAGATTCTAAAAATGGCGGCTGAATCCAAGACTATTCAGTTTATCGTTTTCTATATTTTTGCAATTAGACTTAAAATATTCATAAATAAAAAAATATGCTATATAGAGTATTTTTCATGTTTATCTTAAAATGGTGGACTGTGATAGACGAATATGTACAGTTAATATATGGTATAAATCTAAATATAGATAAAGAGTTTTATTGATTTTAATGAGTCAAAATAATGCACTAAATGTAAGAAAAAAAAAATTATAAAAAAACAAATTTATGTATCTGTGTGTAATTAAATGTCTGTTCATAACTTAGTGTATGATAACTAAATTAAAATAAAAACAAAAAAAATTACTAGTTGATAATTACCTTTGTATGTGTGTATGTATGCGCAGTTAAAATTAACAGCTAAATAAAGAAAAAAAAATTTTTTTAAATATACTTGCATTAAATTTAATTAATGTGTATTTGTCAATGTTAAAATAAGTAAATGTTAAAAAAAATAAGCCAAGCGACTAAAGCATTAAAAAGGAGACAAGCTCACCATCTTTGTATAAAAAAATCTCATTGCTTTGTGGGCAAAAAATGACACAAAGTAAAATTTTAACAAAAACAAAAGAAAAAAAGTTTAATAGAAACAATTTGGAATCATATTTCTTATTGTCTGTATGTAAATTAACAAATTAATAGTATTAATTATTATAGAATGTATGTAATTTTAAATTCATCTCGATGTGCATAATTTAGCGGTACTCAGATTTAATAAAACAGAACCAAAAAATGTATTTAATTTAATAAAAATTTAAGTAAATGTGTTAAATCTCATTGATCGATGTGTAATAAGAAGTGGGGTTTAGTGTGAGTAAGTAAGCAAACTAAATTATAAAGTAAAAATATTAAAAAAATTAAAATATTAAAAAAAAAATTTAAAGGTGAAATTGAAGAATAAAACGATTTCAAAATTCGAAAGTATTGTGTGTTTTATTTTTATTAAATTATTGTTCGCAAACTTGTATCTTGCAGTTCCGAACTTTTTTCCATGTTACCAACAAATAAATAAAAAGTTCGCATGGTGAGGTGTTTTTAAGAAAATTATATCAAAATCAAATGTTTCAGCAAGGGTTGAAACTAGAATCAGAAAGAATTTTTAAGCTCATACCAACGGTTGAGTTGAAGATCACCGCATCTCAAAATACTATTGAAGCTTGTCCGCTCTCAGAAGCTTTCTCAACGCCACCTTACCTAAGCACTTGATTTAAAAGTATTCTATATCAGCTGAAAATGTATTGAATTTTCATTGCTATAAAAGAGTTCTGATATAAAGCGTTGTTTTTCAAACAAATATTTAGATAAGGCAATTTTAAAAAAGAAGTCGACGTATTCCTTGATATGAGAAAAATTGAATTTCTTATCAAAAATATTTTAAAATTAGTACATATTGAAAAAAGTTGTTGAAAAATGTAGCATTTCCTTGTTTGCCGCGCTTTTTTTATTGTACAAATAAAAACAAAAATTTTTTCAAATTGAAAATAAAATTTTAGAATGATTTCGAAGAAATCTGAGTATGAGTCGACAAAATTTAAAAAATTAGCATAAAAAACGTTTTTGGCAAATTAAATTTTTACAATTTTTAACATTTTTTACTTGTACCAAATATTGTTTTAAGTTGAACTTAACAGTTCTCATGCATTTTGAAAAATATGTTTAAAACTTTTTTTTATATATTTATGCTTACATTCAAATAGAAGTGAAAATATTTGTCACTGCTCAAAAGGGTGCAATTTTGTGTTTAATTGCTTGAACTTGCCTAGAAACATAAAAAATTCAAAAAAAAATGTTTACCCAAAATTAAAAAAAAAATTATAGTATATTTGAAAAAATACAAAACAGCCCTCTCAAAATGTCAGGTTTTCTTCAGATATGTCAGAGGTATAATGAAAAAAAAATGTTATTCCAAAATTTAACTGCGAACATTAATTTGAAAGATTATGAAAAATTCAAAATTTTCTAAAAGTAGACATTTAAATTTTTTTCTGAAATTTTATTTTTCTTGCATATTTTTAAGTACCCCCTTTGAAAGTGCGAAAGTTTTTTTTAAATACAGTAGTTTCCGAAGTACTGAAAAGAAGAGTTTTACAAAACAGGAAAAAAATGAAATTCGAATTTGCATAACTTTTAAAAAAAAACATTTTTTTGTTATATTTCTTTGGCAGAACTTCAGTTTATGATAAAAGAAAACTCCCTATAATATTTCATTCAATTCGGAAGGGGTCTATTACAATTATCTGACGATTCGACATGGTTAGACCCATAAGCGACAAACTTTTCTTGTGTAGTTAAAAAAAAAAGGATACTATTTACATAAAATGACTAAGTTCATGAAAATTTGATAGAAAAACCAACTCGACATAGATAAATATGAAACTGTTCGGCCATGGAGTCAGTAGCACACAAATTGCTGGTTTAAACGTTGAACAGAGTACATATGTAAAATCTTTCAAGCAAACAATATTACAGAGAAACCTCTCCTAACGGACACCTCTATTAGACGAACACCTCCTTTGGGCGGACATTTTCTTATGCACCAAGTTTAAAACAACATTTTTAGAACAAATTTCCCTTCCTTAGGCGGACTCTCTCTTGGACGGACGCGGACAGTCATTTGCTCTAAAAATAAACCAAAAACCTTTATCGAGTCGACGCGAGCCTCTTGTCAATGGACAAAGAGATTTCATTTCATAAGAAATCAAACAAAAACCTCTCTTAGGCGGACGCGAACTCCTCATAGGCGGACAAGATATAGGTTTATATAACAATATAAAACAAGCCGAAAGGTAATCGTGAAACATATGTAACTCGAATTTATTTTCAGTGTGTTAAGTCATTTTTTAGCGAATACAAATGGACTTAATTATGTATGTAAAGTTGAGAGAAAAAAAGAAGCTATCCAAGCGAAATGAATGTCTGGAAGCAATGTTGAAAGTAAAAGGTCCTTCATAAGAGTAGATAGCGAAAAAATTGACGAAATGTAATTCCAGGGGTTTTTCAAGGCGCGAATCAAAAATATTCCCATATCTGTGCCAATAATACAAGAAAAGACTAAAGAAATCGCTTTAAAACTCGTAACATAACTTTTCGGTACATTTGCGGTGAAAGTGCATCTGTTGATATGCTAAATGTGAAGCATTTTTGGGAAAAATACCATCAAAGCTGAATGGAGATAGCCCTAGGGATATTTATAATGCTGACGAGACCGGCCTTTTCTTCAGAGCTTTGCCAAACAAACCCTTGGCTCTAAAAAACGAGGTATGCCGTGGAGGCAAACTTTCCAAAGAACGTCTAACTGTCCTATTTTGTGCAAATATGGCAGGGGTAAAAGAAAAGCCCCTTGTTATTGGGAGAGCTGCACGTACCAGAGCGTTTGCATCAATTGATATTAAAAAACTTCCAGTAAATTGGCATTCAAATAAGAAGGCATGGATGACACGTGAGGTGATGGCACAAAGGCTGAGAGATTTCGACAAAAAATAGAGTTGTAAAGTAGAAAAGTACTATTATTCCTAGACAATGCAGCATCTTACCCTAGTGATATGAGTTTAAAAAGAGTTAAGATAATTTTTCTACCTAGTAACACGACTTCAGATTGCCAACCCTTGGATCAAGGAATTATCCAAAATTTTAAAATTCATTATTGAAGCTTTCAAGTAAAAAATATCTTGGTTAGCACAGAGACTAGTTTTCCTAATTAAATATAAACGTTCTAGACGCAATACAGTTTATAAAAGAAGCCTGGGCTAGATTCAACCGGAAACCGTAAAAAATTGCTTCCAAAAAGCAGGTTTTGACAAAAATAGTAATCTTTCACTCGAATTCGAGAACGAAATTTGCCCTTAGCAACGCTTGTTTCGATTTTTAAACTATCAAAAACCCTTGGGGGTCTACTTTTTTAATTTTGGATGACTTTGTAGCAATAGACAATCATATTTTGACCGAAAGCTCTGAGTTGGAGTTAAATGTTGAAATTGATGAAAATATTGAAACCATTGACGAAAAAAGGACTACTGATACTGAGAGTATCATCGTAGAAGGTGATAAAATTTGCTCAGATGAAACTGCTTTGACGGCTGTTTCTAATTTGAAAAGATTCTGCAGCGAAGACCTTATTGCGTTCGAATTGTTGCAAAAATTAGAGAACCATATGCAAAATAGGTTTCTTTAAAAAAAAAAAAACAAAAAATTTACGTCAATCGACAATTTCCCAGTTTTTTAAGTGACCAATCTTACATTTCTAGTTTTATGTAATTTATTCTCCGAAGTGGAATTTTTGTTTTTGTTATAACTGTTGTTGTGCATATGTACAAACTCGTACGTACATATATAAAGGTTAAAAATAATAAATATACACATATCTTGTTTGATCAATGTTATATAAGTATATTTTATTTAAATGAAAAAATTGTGAGCATTAAAAGATTTATAAAACACTTACCCACTCCCGTATGCGGACACCTCTGTTGGTTGTACAAAAATTTACTGCCGTTTAATGTCCGCCGAAGGGAGGTTTCACTGTATTTACGAACTTTTTTACTGTCTGTTTTGAGTTGTATGTGAGAAAGCTAATGTAAGCTCTTGCTCTCTCGCTCTAGTATAGCTTATGAATCCATTGGTATAAGTCCTTTGCTAATTTTTTTTTTAAATACATATTTTGAAATGACGTCAGCTTTCTTGACTAAGCACAAGGATTACAAGACGCAATTCGATACGATTTCAGTAACCGTAATTTCAACTTTTTTACAATTATGATAACAAAAAAATGAAATAGTTCGTTTCTCTATGATTAATTACACTGGTTTTCCTAAGCTATTTTCTTTATGAAGTTTTGCACGTTCAAAGTAGTCGTAGTCGTAAGCGAGATCGCTTAATGTGTAATCCTTATCGCTCATCTCTGATCAAAATAAATTCGTAACGAAACTTTCAATTTTCTCAATAAGAAGCTTTTAGAAACTGAAAAAAAACAAAAGTTTTATTTTTTCAAGAAAACTATTATAAGTTCTTGTTTTAATTTTTAAAAATGTTTTTATTAACTCCATTTCAAAGCACAGGTCAGATACTTCAGTTTGAGACAAGTTTCTTCAAAATACCCCCAGTACGCCTGCATTACATTTTTTCGTCTGCTCTTAAGGTGTCTCGTTAACAAATAAATAATTTAAAACTAATATACATGTGTACATATTAGAATATTTTTCTACAACAGCATTTATTACTCTTTGAACCACACAAATTCGTATTCTTTCAATGTATTCTCTTTGGACGGCACTGGCGTATCTAATTTGCGAAAACGTACACGCGGTTGATAGCCAAACTCATTGGCAATATATTCAATGGTTCGCTCTACATTATCATCGCCAATCGCATAAAAACTGCCTTCCTTATTGCCATTGTGAGCGCCAGTCTCGCGATGACCATTATAGTCGAGTATGTATTTGAAACGGTACAAATCACCCGTTTCGCTGGGTGTACCGCTACCACCTTTGCCCGCAAAACTATTCCCACTGCTGCTTTTTCCACCACTCCCACCTTGTCCAACATTGTTAAGGCCACCACCACCGCCACCGCCACTACGGCTACCACCCCCGAATCCTGTATTAGTATTTGGTCGAGTTGTGCTACCACCAGTACTGCCAGCAGAAACTGTAGGCGCCGTTAGCTCTTTTCTAGGGGTTGCGAAACCTTTTGTTGTGCCCGTTGGCCCAGCAGATGGCGCTGTAAATAAAAGTATGAATGTACATTTAGTTTTATTTCTACCATAAAATTGTTATAAGGACAAGGTTAGCTTCGAATTTGTGTTTGCTATAATTACCGTTTGAGGGTGCTTTTGTTGTCGGTGGCTTCGCTGTATTGCTGCTAAACGCACTGTCTGGCACTGGTGGACCTATAAAATGAGAGAAATTTATAGCAAAATGCAGATCCTTTAAGAAAAGCTTTAGCTTAGTTTGTTATGAACCATAAAAGCTCTGTAAACACTTCGTATCAAAACCGCAGCCACACATAGAGATCTCGTTTCTCAAGTTGGGTTGGGAGAAAAGTAGAAACTATTCAAGCTGTGAGCCTAATCCCTTGTGACTGCTTTAAAATTTAACTAAACTCACAGAAATTAATAAATTCAATTTTCGAAAAATTTGCATCTCATGGTTGCCACTTTATCTGATATCAATGAATACAATTTGATAAACTATTCCAAAAATTTTAGTTTCCAGGACACTAAACATTGCTGCCAAAACATATAAGTAACTTAAAAAATACGCAACAAACATCTCAGTTTGAAACAAAAAAAAAAAAATAAAGTAGGTAATATATTACAAATGATTCGAAATTTAATAATTCGAAATTAAATCTTTATATCTAGCAGAATTGGAAGATGTCCGTGATCAGAAATCTTAGCTCACCTGATACATCATCAGCTGAGACTTTTGAACATACCATTAATTTTTGGCGATATCCTAATTTTCAAGGAGTTTTACTACCGATTTAAATTAAAATGAAGTTTCACATAAGGCGGATTTTAGTCGTGTGATGTGTGCAGGTAGTGTTGCCGGCCTACCACACCGAAGGTCCATGGTTCGAGCCCTGGTACAGGTAACATCAAAAGTGATTTGAAAAAAGTTTTTCAAAAACGGGGTCGCCCCTCGGCAGTGGTTTGGCAAACTCTCCGAGCGTATTTCTGCCATGACAGGCTTCTCAGCAAAAACTCGTCTCCTTTGTAGATGCCGTTCGGAGTCGGCAAAAAACTGTGAGTCCCACCAATTTGTAGGGAAAATTCAAATCGGCACACCACAAATTGGAAAAGAAGCTTGGCGCAAAAATCTCTTAGGAGGTTTATGATGATATACCTGTTGTATATCGCGCCATAGAGATAGAGGAGATGTCTTTGACATGATGCTCGAAAGCTGTAGAACTATGAATGAATGAATAGCCTAAGCTAGGTATATTGACAATATTGGCTTGAACATAAACTGTCTGTATTCTAACATGAATTAATAGGTAGCAATAGACAAAAGAAAAAGTCATCGGTCTCTCGCTGTGGGATCTAAAAAAAACTGTACAATGGTGAATAAATGTAAACGGCCTTGGTTTTTAGAGAAAATAATGACAAACTCTTTATTTAGAAATGCTTTAGTATACGCAAATCGCATATCGTGTGAAATCAATCAACAACCAACCAATTTTTTTGATCCCTCAAATCATCGCCTTATGGATTTTAGTCGTCTAATACATTACGAATAATACGATAAAAATTAAGCAGCTTCGTTGGCTACGCCATGTTATTAGGCTTGTCGAGAGTTCTCTGTCAATTAATTTCCTTTCGAAACCCTTGATGACAGTAGACCCCTCCATTAACAGCGAAATATCTGCCTGGCAGTAAAGCAGTTACTTTTCTTCAAGTTCTGATTGGCGTCAGTTATTGCGAAGATGGAACACATGACCTTCTTTACTGAAAATAGCCAAAATGGTGTAGAGGTTGAGAGATAATTAAGGAGTTTCTTAATCAATACAGTTCGGGAAATCTTCTTATATGCACAAATATTTCGTAAAGTCGACGGCTTTTTATAGGTTATTGAATTATAGTACAAATGTTGTAAGGAACTGTGCAATACATATAATCCATCTCAATCAAGAACGAGACATTTCCATCCTCCTAAGTATTTCTGGGAAGTAAAGGAAAGCAAACTCTCCCACTCAGTAGGAAAATCAGTGGCATAATGCCCTTGCTTGCTGTAGTGTTTTCCACGTAATTAGCTCCAATGATCTCAAAGAAGGAATTACTCGAGTGCTTCGGTGAATCGTCTTGAGCAGAGCTACGCAATCCCTATACACTTGAAGCACTTCTGTTTTTGTTTTGTCCTCAAATATACTCACAGATAAAAACTTACACTTTGAACACAAAAAAAAAATTTTCAAAGCACTCCCATATGCCCTCATACATAAATACGAATCATATGAAAGTGCCTGAGTTTCTTATGAAGGTGCAAAACAAAAACAATTTGCCCATTTACTTCCATATGAAAGAGAAATTTACACTAACAAATTGACAATGAACGCTTTTTAAAAATATTGAGGCACTGAGAAAAATTTATATTCAGAACTGAATGTACTCGAATTAAATTGAACTAAAAAGGAAAACATATTGGGGCGGAATTTTGATGCATAACCTATTTTCCAAGTCTTATAAGAAATACAAAAAGTTTATTCGAACATAAACCTGGTTCAAAAAATAATTAAAATGGAGCTAATGTTGGTTCAAAACGGTCCGAAATAGAGATGATCGCAACCGTAACTAGTGCAGCTGGGTATTAAAATAGACTTCTGGTCTTCAAAGTCGAAAGACAATTCCTTCATGAACCAAAAAAATACCCGCTTATTTCAATAGTTAACATTTAGATGGGGACAGAAGGAAATTTGGTATACTAATTTCAGTTGGCATACGAAATTTTGTTACCAATAATATGTGGAATCGAGAAGTAACCAAGCCTAACTTTTATTTGTGTATGAAAAATGTCGTCAAAATCTCTGATAGTTCTGAATTTAACTTGCAAATGGTCCTTTTAAAAGCTTTAACTAAAACCTTTAGCAGTATAAATATGTTTGAAATTCAGTTTGTTACCGATACTATTTTCACGAGAATCCCCGCACACCCACTTTTGTTATAATTGTCGAAATTGTGCTGCTTGAGTTACTAAATAGCTATAGCTAAAATTATCGAGTAGAATATCCGTAATTAAAAATTAAGTAATTTCTTAATTAGTGGAATCCATTAAATTTATGTAATTTATAACGCCCTGAACTGAACCGTACTCGTTATTAAACAAAGTTTTTTTTTTGCGATATCTCCAAAATATTTTCGAAATGTTTTTTTTTTTTTTTGTGCTTACTCAATTTCAAAAAGAAAATCTCAGTGTAGACATATTTTTGTATATGCATTGTGATTTACCCTTCCATATAAAATAATTTAAGCACCACTGGTCTAGACCCTAGACATTAAGCTCACAAATATCTTTTGATACATTTTATGTTGGTTTTCCAGTCTCCTTCGGAAAGTTATTTTTACGTCGATAAAATATTAGCAGCTTTGGGTGCAAGTAAAATGAAAGCCAAAAAAAAAATCTCGTTGTGTGACTTTAGTTTTGGCACATAGTGTATTGGTAAAAGCTCTTTATCTTTATCCACTTACTTGCTCTTTGTAGAACTACTGTGGAAGGACTAAATTGGTTTGTGTCTTCACTAAGTGTATCAAACGGTGTTGGTGTTGCTTTGAATTGTGTTTGTGTGCTGAGCGGTAAGTTGTCAACAACTGTGTTTTGTGTTGTTGCTTTGTATTGTGTTTGAGTTTTGAGGGGTGAGTTCTGTATCGACGCTGTATTTCGTCGTTCGGCCGACGTGTTTTGTGTTGTTGCCTGTATGCTCGGTGTTGTTTTGTATACTTTTTGTGCTTTCATCCGTGTTTTTTGTATTGCTGATTGTGCGAGTTCTACGTCGTCTGAAGTTTTCACTTGAGCTGTGTATGCCACAAATTTTCTTTTATTAGTGTCTACCTGAGTAGCATCTAAAGCCTTCGAACTTGCACTGCCTAAGCTATTCTCTTGCTTTTTCGCAATTTGCTGAATTTTTTTCAGTATTTGTGCTGCAACCTTTTCCATTTTTTGCTTACCATTTTGTGGTCCCACTGCGGGACTCAGCGGTTGGGATAATGGTCGTATTTCATATTTCTTATCTTCCGGTGTTTGTGTTGTTGTTGTTGGTGCATTATTTTTGATGAAACAACCCGAACAACCTTGAACGCTGAAATTGTGCTTTTCGAAAGGTTTCGGTTTGGCACGTTCTGTTGTCGTGCTCGTTGTTGAAAGCGCAGTGACTTTTGGTGTTGCGGGTGGTTTGGCTTTTGGTCGTACAATCATATCGATGGTCTCTGTAAAATAGATAATAGGAGTTTAATTCATTTTTTAAATAGTTTCAGTTGTCGACTTACTTGGATGCTCCTCGTAAGGATAACTCCTCATTGCTAATATGCGAAATTTGCCTTCTTCGTCTGTCGCATAGACTGTTACGTGGTAAATGCCATCTGCCGTTATGAAACCGAATTCGCCCATCACGATGCCACGCTCATCTACCGAACAATGAAAGGCATTGAATTAAATTAAATGTATATATAGAGTGAAAAATTAAAAAAAAAAATTGAATTGAAAAAATAAATCACTTTGATCAATTTAACCCAGATATGCCCAATGTCCTACATGTAGGACGCCCAAATTTGTGCTTGCATAGCGCGCCACGTGCTTTTATGTACGGTTTATTTTGTTTATTAAGTTAGCATTTCTTAGTAGCTCGCGGTGGACAGTACGCTTAGTAATTTTTTTTCTATAATTTTCGTGTTATTGAGTCATAAACCTGACAGTTTTTCAAAATGTCGGAATATGGCGTTACATTTGCACGGTAAGTAGAATTTTTCTTAACTAATAATTAATAAACAAAGTATTTTGTTTGTGATCTATTATAAAACGTATAACCTAAGTGAGCATGCCTTGTTGATTTCTCTCATTTGTTGTTTTTGTAATATTAGCGAAAATGTGAGTGTCCTTGATATTAATGTGCCAAAATAAAAAATATAAAGTTTACCAAAAAGGACATCCTTTGAGAGATAGTAATGAAGAATTGCGCTTTGACAGATTGGACCATTTTGTAATATCACAAGAGAAGAAAACCAGATGTGCGGCTTGTCATCAGAAAACCACAACTAGGTGCCAAAAATGCGAAATGGGATTACACGTGAGATGTTTTGTTACATCTCACACCAAATAAACTCAAACCCATTGACAAAATGCTATGTGCCCAATGTCCTATATATAAGACGGGTCTGAAATTCATTAATTCAAATAAATTTTTATAAAACCACAACAACAATGTCTTTTTATTGTAATTTTGAACAAATACAAGGTGACGCAAAAGTAATCCTCCTATCAGAAAATGCTATAAATTTTGCGATTGGCCCCTAAAGTCAGTTCTGCTTTGACATTTGTGTAGTAAACACATGCGAAATACACGTTAATAGACAATGTTACGCTACACTGCTCCAGAACGCGGAATATTGCTGACTATTTATTTGACCAATAATCGGTCGGGGCCAAACGGTTACTGTGAATGGTGAGCGCTACAGAGCAATGATCAACTAGTTCTTTTTGCCGCAACTTGATGAATTGGTATTGGAAAACATGTGGTTCCAACAAGACGGTGCAACAGCACACACTGCACGTGCCAAAACCGATATACTGAACATCGGAAGCTTACTTTTGCGCCACCTTGTATAACCACAATGTATTTTGAAAATCTTTCCGTGTTTGCAATGGGCATATCTGGGTTAAGTCTAATAAAATTAGAGGCGCTGCAAGTTTTAGTAAGACCTATTGCGAATTCGAATGGGTGAATAATCTCTGGTCGTCGTTCAGAACTGGGTTTATAATTTTTGGTGCAGCTGAAGTTTAATTATTCTAATCTTTTCTTGAATTGTCTTTTTACCTTTAATCAACAGACGTGTGTGATTCGTTTTAAAGAAAAAATCTTCTCATACTACCGGATATAGATCTCTTATCATATAACAAGTTTCTTGCTCTCCTGCTCTGTGAATCATTGGTACAATAGTCTTAAATTGGCTTAATCTACGCGTGTGTGCTACTTGAGTAGAAATCAAGTATTATTTTGACTTAATTTATTTTTATGATAAAAGCTGATAAATAAAAGAAATAGATGGGGACTTTTACATTAGTCTGCACCAAAACAAAATTTTTTTGGCAAAACAGAGCAGCGAATAAAATATACTATAAAATGTTTGGAAATGCATATTAATTTTTGAAGGTCTTGCAGTTGCTTTTTTAGAACTAAGATTTCATTTGTTTTTAACATTAGTAGTCAATAAAGTTTGGAAAAGCAACATTATGAAAAAATGGTGTGAATCCCTTATTTTGACACTATTAAACTCCTTTGAGAATCGGATTTATTTATTAAATTTTAAAATTGTTTTAATTTAATGGTTCATCAATTTTAAAAGCAAAATTAAGATCGATCATAAAAAATAAAAAAAGTTAATAATAAAGCTCTAACAATTTATTTCTTTTTCGCCACACTGAAAAATAGCAAAAAAAAAAAATTATATTTTCCCAGTCTAATACAGGGACCGTAACTGTTATGAGTTTTATTATAAAACTCGCTATTTGATAATTATTTTCAGATCTTTTTTTAATAAAAATTAACAATAATAGGTGTTTTCAAATTTTATTTTTTTGATTAAAGATAGTGTTTATTTTTTGAGTTTTATTTTTTCTAATCGAAAATAAAACTCAAGTTTGAGTTTTATTTTTTTGACAAAAATAATATTTGTTCCTTGAGCGATATTTTGTCCTTCAAGAATAAAAATTAAATTTTGAGTTTTAATTTTTTTTCACGGGTCGAAAAACTCAAAAAGCCGCTGCGCCTTTTTGGCAAGTAATTGATCATGAATATTGGTTGGTATAATATGTACTCAATAATTAACACATATTTATAGACACATACATATGTATATGTACATAGGTTGGCATGCAAAAAAGCTTTTTGAGTTTTTCGAACTGTGAAAAAAATTAAAACCTAAAACTTAATTTCTATTTTTGAAGGATAAAATACCGCTCAAGGAGTAAGTTTTACTTTCATCAAAAAAACAAAACTCAAACATGAGTCTTATTTTCGTGCAATAAAAAGAAAACTCAAAAAATTATTATTATTTTTGGTCAAAAAAATAAAACTCAAAAAAGATTGATTATATGGAATTTATATAGGTTTCGCTCAAATTTTCTTCAAGGAATGCAGATTTCTTTCGAGCATGGCGAGACATGTACTGGGAATCCTTTGATTTTGTTCATTAAAAATATAAAAATAATCATTATCGGGGGTCCCTGGTCTAATATATATTCTTACTAAATATCAAAAAAAAAAAAGTTTAATTAAATTAATATTCTGTCAAGAAATAGGTAGCGTATACTATTGCATCCGATTCAGTGCCACCCTGCTGTGCTAAGCTCAGTTGTCAGCACCCTATTATGCAAATACCCTGTGATGTCTGAAGCCCATTCGGCATGGTAATCTTCATTTGAAGGTGACGCAAACATTTTGTTTAGAAAGAGCTGTTATTATATATGTGTGAGTAAACTTTTGCATAATTTAAACGTTCTTACTAAATACAAGAATCCAGCTACTTATCACTCGTTAATCAGTGCCGATTCTTCTTTATTTCATTTTTAGCGCGTGTTAACGTTACAAAATTAAAATTGATTGATTGCTTAGTAATAGTCACTTAATATCAGACGACAACTCTAAATATTGTTTAGCAGATTTGTCTGTATATACTTGTTTATGTACACTTACACTATATAAATACTTATGCATGTATTCGTATATACAAAGGTATATTATTTTATGAATGTTCTGATGTACTTACAAACATTATTTTCACGTATTATACAATATCAGAACACTCTATAAATTGCACTTTAAGTCAATGCTCACACTTTAAAAATTAATAGATTTCAAAAAAGGATTATTTATGGCTGTAATCAACTATCAAAATAACCGCTGGCATAACAAAATTGTTAAGTCTCCCTTTTCAAATCATCAGATTGGTTTCATCGTTCCGTTTACAACAGCATGAATAACTTTACAATATTTAAATATATCATTTATGCAGCAAAGTATAACACCACTTAGAGCAGTATATTTGAACACGGCATAAGTGATTGTCGTTGTCGTTGAAGCTGCTGCATCACATCAGGAATAGCATAAGTTAGCCTTGTTGTTTCGACTTGCAAGTTAGTTTATTTAGGAAAGACATATGATACAAATACTAGTATAATCTTAGGGCGAGAAACATCTGAGCAGTGTGACCAGGTTAGCGTTTTCGAAGCTAGATTTAGCCTTTTTTTGGTTTTAGCCTAGTGGCTTTTTTCTGGCCTTTTTTTACTCCAAATCTTTTCTGGTCCCAACACCATATTTTCATACAACTTCGAGGAATATATAAAATTAAAGTTGAATGAAGGTAGTGTTGATGACGAAATACGGAAAATTTTTCGTAAAAATTTTCAACTATTTTTAATGGAGTTAATACCCAATTGCCACATCGCCTACCTGATAATATGAACTCTTTACAAAAGATACATTTTTTTTCAGTTGATAATTCTTTGAATGTATTTTCTCACTTTTAGGAAGAAAATTCTAGGTATTTTCCAAGTCAAGTAGCATTGATTGAGCTGCAGTGGCAAAAGCTAATAACCGTACAGTGGGCAAGTGTGACCTCTACCATTGAATTTTGAAAATTCTTTAAAAGCACCCCCTTTTTTAGAACTGGCCTAATTCAGTAATGCGGTGGCTGCAAGAATTTTTAGTGGCATGAAAAGTTTAAGAACTAAGTTAAAGATGTTCGTTAAAACGCTTATCCAAATGTTGCACTGATTTGGAAATAACCGATGATCTCATCTCTATGATAAATACACAAACTTTGTCCGCAGACTCAAGCTCTTCTGATTCATCAAACGAATAAAATATTATAAAATTGAGTAGGTTGTAGTGATTCTTCTATAGTAGGCATGTATACCTTTGAAAAAATTCCTAGTCAAGGAAAATGTGCCTGATATGTGTTGAAACAAGAATAGTTATTTTATTTAAGTTATGTCTACAGCTTTATATACAAATAGTTCAAGCTAAAATAAAAAATTTGAAATGGATTTCGTAAAAAAATTTCTCCTTTTTTAGCTTTTTCTTCTTCTTAATTTTAGCCTTTTCTATCCATTTTTTTTTGCTGATTTGGCCTTTTTTTGTATCACCTGGTCACACTTCATCTAAGCTTCTATTCAAATAGGTAGTGCGCTGATTCTGTTTTTGTTTTTTACAAAATGAAGTAATCGGCTTTGAAGAGAAAAAAAATTTTTTTTACAGAAAACTTACGTACTTATATAACATTCACAGTTATAGAAATAAATCGTTTTGAATTCTACAAACACATTCTATGGAATTCCTTTAAAAAAGTGGGCCAGGCTAGCTACCCCTTTCGATTGTTTTCATAATAAACAGTTACCATAGAATGCTCAAAGTTTCATGGATTTGTTTGTATAAAGTAATCAATAATTATATATTATTTTCTACTTTTGAAAAAATATTATATAAAAAAGTGGACTATTTTCAATACTAACCTATTTTGGGTATAGATAACGCTATGAAGTAAATTTAGTTAAAATAGACCGACTTATGTGCGTAACAACAGATATTAATATCGGTTAACTCAAAACAAGTGTGCGTCTTAAGTCTTTTGTATTAAATAAGATTGAGAGTTCATGTAACTGGTTAATGGCGAAATTTGTATACTTTTAAAAAAACCTAAAAATACAATTTGAATGTTCGGTGACTTTTTGAATAAAAAAAAATTTTTTTCCTCAAATTCATTTTAACTTGCAATATAATCTCCTCTTAGCTCGATACATTTAGCCTATAATTTTTCCGATTTGCGTAAGAAAGCTTTTTTGATTACGTGCTGCTATCACTCAGTTGTGATGCCTGCGGTCTCAACCATTTCTTTTGGGCTACCTAAACGTTCGGCCTTGTATGCTTCCTTTTGACAACAATGGAATCCAGCCCCTTAGTATTTATAAATCCTCTTCTTGGGTTTTCTGATGGTTTGTTTACTAAAAAAATATTGCTTAATCAGCACAAGAATTTCACTATTCTCCATTTATGTTAAAACTTACTAGGTCCTTGGCTTTAATTGACTCTCAAACATACAGTAAATGGCGCAGTTTTGTCAAGCTTTTACGTAAGTCTCTCAAGAGATGGTATTTGACATGCGGAAATTGCTGGTCGCCAAGTTAAAAAGCCCTGGATATAACAAACAAACAATAGTTTTCATGGTAGATGAAAAGAATTTTGAAGATTGTCCGGTAAAAGTATAAAAACATGCTTTTAAACCTTTCGAACCTGAATTCATATTTCTCTTCATATTTTTTTATTGAAAGAAACTCACTTCCACAAATTTTGTGATATAAACACGTGGATAAAAACATCAGGGTTAAGGCAACAACAAATTACTTAGAACTTGACATATAAATGAAATGTAAAAAAAATTCAATATTATGTCTGTTAAACACATGCCAATGTCACAATCTCAAGATTTTAAAATGGTATTTCAAGAGATGATAGTTGTTGTGAGAAGTACTGAATTTACTAGCCGACAAACTGCCTCGTATGACGCAAGTGCGTGATGTAAAATGAAATTGAACTGATATTCCTACGTCATTATTTAAGAGCAGACTGCTAAATAATACTAAAGCGAAACAGCATCCCTAGTGTTTAGTTTTCACACCCTCACAGATCTATTCTTAATTTAATTTTTTACAACTGCATCTATATAAACACAACTAAAAGGCATAAAAACGTTAGTAACACTTTAATGCCTTCTTACATATGTACATACTTATATTTAAATGCTTGCATGTAACTATATTGTTTATTAAATGATTGAAATCTATTAGAAATATTGATGTTTGAGACTTTTATGGCATATCTAATATATATATATAAGTGTTTATTTTTAAGCTAATTTTACATATATTTGAAAATGTATGTGCATATAATATAGTAAAAATATGTTAAAGTGTATAGATATTTATGAATGTAACTATTTTAGTAATTGTATGACCTTTAAAGACCAACTTGGCCACTTACTCAACAAGCTATCAGTTTAGCTGCCGTTGCATCAGGCAACAAATGTTGCTTCATGAGGTTAGCATTATTGCAAGTATATACAGACAGACAGACAGACCGACAAATAAAAGCGCACACTGTCAAACATACGAAACAAACATTGCTAAGGCGAAACGACAAACGATAACTCATAGATAAACCAACTAAAAAGTTGCATGAAAATACCCGAGCTTTTTAGTAAATCCAGCGCATATATTTGCAAGTGTGCGTGTGTGTGTGGGAGTAAGAAAAGTGAGAAATTGTATGCTGGCTTGTAGTTGGGTAGCTGATTACATTTATCTTGCTTTGCTCAGAATGGCGGGGAAGGTGGAATTGAGAGGAATATTAGTTAAAAAAGATGTATGCAATAAAGAAAATGCTAATAGATACATAATTGTAGGGATTATCATAATTTTATGACTTTTAGAAAGTGTTGCTCAAGCGTCAAAAAACAAGTAATGAAATCAAGACAACCTAAAGAGAACAAAAAACTGGTACACTAAAAAATCGATGAATGGAAATGGTTAATAATTTCTTTTTGATCGTAAAATATTAATGTGGCGTTGAGATCATATCATAAAAGAGCAATTAAGCTGAAAAGGATACAAATTAAGTATGTTAATTAGCACTTAAACTTAATACGCTTGGCTTATAAATTGGCATAATATAGCGATGTTTTGTGTATAAGTATGTTAAATATTTATGTATAAATATTTAGAAATAAGCATAATAAAATTTATATTTTTTTAAAAAATGCGATACTTTGAAGATCAGAACACAAATGTAAAAACGTTCAAACATATAAACTATCATAGTTTCAAATGCAGCGTTATTGCTCAAAAAGTAAAAACATTCTTCTGCATATATGCATATTTTTTTTAATTATTGATATATCGACAGCTCTGGTATACTTAATTTGATTCCCAAAACTATTTTTGCACACATTTTTTTTATTCTTACTGGTATTTTTGTGGTATTTTAATTTTTTAATACTAACTATGTGGCGTCAAAACACCCTATCATTATTCAACAAAATTAAAAACGTAATACTTTTCATAAAAATTTGCATTCTTGGCCTTGAGCGTATTTATAGATACACTAAAAGAAAAATTTTAATTTTTTTTAAAAACCCTGCAGTCAAACCAACTAGTTGCAAATTACTTTACAACTAGTATATGTACCATGCCCAACTTGTCAGCCAACTGTCATATTTCTATATAAGCAACTGGTACTTTTAACATGGCGATGTCCTACGAGATGTCAATGTCATATTTCGACCAGAATCATGTACTACTCATGAAATACTCGTTTGTATATAGTGGAAATTTACTAGCATCATACTGGTCGTAAAATACCAGTTTCATAGTAGTTCAAAATGGAAGGAAATCTACTAATAAAACTGCAGTCTAATCATACCCGTATCATACTGGTTCGAAAAAGATAAAAGAAATGTGGACCAAAACCTCTAACAGGGATTAAAATTAAAAAAAGAAACTCATCAATACACCATTTTAATTTTTCATCATTTTCGCTGTAAAAAACCCCGATTTGGGATTGCAAAACATAAACTATATCTTTGGAATATTTCATAAGCTGGTTGCGAATTACAATAGCATGCAATGCAAATGAAACAATCGAAAGAAATAAGTACAGCTTATGTCCCTTAAACACATACTATGAAAATTGTAGTCACATACTGGTATGAATTGAACTTTTTCTGACTAGTATGATTTCAACCAGAAAATTATAGTTGTATTCTAGTATCGACTGCACTTTTTCTGACTAGTATGATTTGAACCAGAAAATTATAGTTATATTCTAGTATGGACTGGACTTTTTCTGACTAGTATGATTTCAACTAGAAAATTATAGCTGTATTCTAGTAACGACTGGACTTTTTCTGACTAGTATGATTAAAATCAGAAAATTATAGTTGGATACTAGTATGTTTACTGACTAGTTTGATATTTCACTGCAGGGAAATTTGGAAAGTTTGTTTATGTATATGTATATAAAAAATACTTCAAGACTTACTTATACTACTGTATTTAGTAATTTTTTAAGTTTTCAGAATCAGCTTTTTTGCTGTTTAAGAAGCCGATCCTTACAAAATATGATGCTCTGCGCAAACCATCCCTTTACTTATTATATATAGATACATGGCACATTGTATGAATATACATTGCACATTAAATTGATAGAATTTTATGAAAATGACCAATATATTTAGGACTTTATTGCACAAGTGTACCCCTGTCAACTAATTCTGTGCTACAGCTCATGTTGGAAAATTAAAAAAAAGTAAACAAATTTTAAGTAAAGTTTTTGAACAGATGCTAACAATTTTTAAATTATAATGAATTACTATTTTTTAGGCCAAGCCCTTTCATACGACACCTCAAATTTGAATATCAAACAAACTATACAGGAAAACTAATTTTTAAACAGGTGGCAACTATTTTCAAAAAAATTTAACTTTCCTGCATATCTACAGGTTGCCCTTTCATGTGACACCACATTTTCGAAAATCGATTTAATCCGGTAAATCTGATGCTCCGTTCAAAAAATTCCTTTGCGTATTTTATATATATAAGGATAAATTATATAAGGTTACTTTCCCGCCTGTATTTTCTATATTACAAAGTTAATAAAAATTAAAAATAACGACCTATTAAGTGAAAGTTTGGAAACTTGGAACACTGTTTGAACCTAAGTTTATTTTTTCTTCTTTTTAAATGGCGCTTAACCGTCCTAACGATTTTGACCGTCCAACACAGCTCGCCAGTCGCATCTTCTTTCTACCAACTGGCGTCAATAGAAAACACCAAGGGATCGTAAATCGGTCTCCACTTGGTCCTTCCATAGGAGTAGTGGTCTCCCTTTTCCCCTGCTACCACCGACAGGTGCCGATAAGAAACTAGGCTTAGTGCAACACAATTAAGGATCAAATCAGAAGTTTGAAATCTTGCCAACTATTTTCAAGTAACTTTCCGGTAAGGTTCAGGCTTCAAATTTTATGTATAGTCTACTACTAGAGGACACACAGAGCGAGATATTTACAAATATTTATTAAAAAAGTGGAAACTTGCCAAATTCGAAACCAGGCGAAAATGCTAAAGTCAAGAAAAACTTCCAACAAAATAAAAAGATGATAAATAAAAGACTACTTTTATATTAATCAAAATGCAGTAGAAAATTTGATCTTACAAATTACATGTTGTCGATGAATTTTGATTTTCAAACTTTAACCATAACAACTGTAATCGATTTGAAACTCAGGCAATTAATTTCTTAAACCGAAATGGAACTTTGTAAGTTAACAAAACATTTACATTTTATTAATTGCACCGTTTTGAAAAAAAAAAAATCTTCTTCAAACTATTTGTTATGTAACCTGTTTCGTTACTTGACCCTGGGACCGTTATAGTCATTGCAGTATACTCATTGAGATGTACACCTTTGTTTTTTTGGTACTCGCAAACAGCGGAACAAACTTAATATTGCTTGTGAGATCTTTATGGACGTCCATAGTTCTCAAATCAAATAGTTACTGGTTTTAATTTATTATAAAAAAACAAAGGGGGATGCAGTATGAATTTTAAATTCGTCATATCTTTAAATATATTAGGTTCCGTGTAATAACTTTTGTCTACACATATCGAGACAGAGAGAGAAAAAATTCAAGAAGATATGGAAGAGGCCTTTTCCTAAAGAAAATTGAGAGATGATGAATTTAGAAAGGGCAGGACAATTACTCCCGCTTCTGCTATTAATAAAATAAACTATTGAATTTAGGTGAGGATTTTTACAATAAAAACGATCTGTTGAAAATTTCTGAGACTGACTTCTATCATCACTTTTCCGACAGATGTAAACATTTTTTTAATCAACATAAGTGTTGTTGTAGCTTGTAAATAAAACGCATATTTCGGTTATAAAGACTGTGGACACATTACCAAAACTTTGACGAGGGTTTTGCATTTACAAACACAACAATGCTACCTAGTATTATTGCAAATTTAGTTGTTATATAGGGTTATTCTATACAGTAATTCATAGGGAATAATTCTACTATTTCCAAAACCCTCGCAAGTGAGTTTATATGTGTTTATTGTTTTAAATCCAAAAAACTACTCTTCTAAGGTTTCGTAACTGTGGTAATTTTTTTTTATCAAACTTCAAGCTTGTGTAAACCACGAGGTAACATATTGCTATCCAGGCAATACATGTGCTGCTCGTAAGCCTTGGTGCAATGGCCTACTCTCAACAAAAATTATTTATATTTTAAATCGTTTATTATTATATGAAAATACAAACCTTTTTTCTCTTGTCGATGTTGCTGCTTCTCAATTGTGAAACCAAATTGATAAGGTCGTTGAGTTGATGCAGCTTCTGTATGAGGCAAGCAGCTTTGCAACACCGTTAGCTTTAAGCAAAATCCCAAAAAAAGTGAATATCAAAAAAAGTGCAACAACTAAATGACGCAGCAAATTACTCACACATGCCACGACAGCCAAAGTCATCACCAAATGTAACTGCATTTTTGTGCTGACCTTAATATTGATGAACAGACAAATGGTTCTACACTTCGTAACACACAAAAACTTGAAGGCAATTTTGATTTCGTTTCTTTTCAAAATTTTTTAAAATATAAATAATTGCTAGCTTTGAGGATTTTCGTGGAGCATTTTCAGAACGGTTTTAAAGGTGGCACAAAACAAAGGTTTTTACTATGTTGGTGTACTTTTTCTAATATTAAAAAGCTGATTTTTATTCTTAGTCTCTTTAAAAATGTGTACAGTTGTTTAAATAAACCACCCACAATGCGCACTGCACTTCAGACAAGTGGCAACAGCACTTTGTCACACTTTGTTGCACTTTGGTACGAAGCGCCTGCGCAACCGTAACTTTTAAATCAACACGCTGATACTACGAGCTTTGGGCGTTTTCAAATAAAATTTTACACCTGCGCATCTATCTGATTGTGCTTACGTACTGTACTAACTCAGAGCGTCGTATTTAGCCACCGTTTTGAAACACACCTCGTTGTGTTCTGTGCGAAATTGACAATGTTGATAATATTAAGTAAATATTAGAAAACATTAGAAGCGCGCCAATCGACGCGGCGTCGCCATTGTGACATAACAGCAATTTATAAAATATGCATGTATTGGTAGAGTGGTTCAAAAAATACTCTTTTGCGAAATTTTTAAACGGTACCCTATGACGAGTAAACAAAGAGATGCAAACTTCGCTTTTGTATGTAGCTATAATACCCGATAGACATTATTTTCTTCTAAAGATAATAATAAAGAAAAAAACAAAAAAGAAAACTATAAAGACAAAGATATATATAAAGATAAAGATGAAGATAAAGATAAAAATGAAGATAAAGATAAAGACAAAGGTAAAGATAAACATAAAAATAAAGATAACCATGAAGACAAAGATAAAGACAAATATAAAGATAGAGGTAAAGATTTAGATAAAGATAAAGCTAGTTAAAAAGATGAAGCGAAAGAGATTTAGAAAGCAAAGGGGTTCGGAAGGAGATAAGTAGATAACAGAATAGGCACAAAATAGAGATGAAGATTAAGAGAAAAAGAAAATGCATGAAAAAGAGGTTAATTTCAAAATGGGCTAAGAAGTAGGGGTGGGGCAACATGAAAACGAAAATAAAAATTAATGGGAATAGGGAAAGGCAGAGGAACCTTGAAAAAAGGTTTTTTAATGAAGTGAAAATATGTTTCAAAAAGTTTATTTTTTTCAACCACTCTAATATATTGGCGTTGATGCTACCTACAGCTTCTACAAGTGTTTCCCTCATTGTTTTGCTGTTATTTATAGATATCATAAACGATACTTTTATTCGTCACAACAGCTGCGTAGGGTTGCGAAGTATTATTGAAAAACAAATAACAACACACACAAAAAACCTGTCGTCCATTGTGAATACTTCCCACGTGCTAAGCGCGCCATCAAGCTTAGAAAGGAGTAACGCACTTGCTGAAGCTGTCTTTAGTTTTATATCGAAATTTTAACTTACGCTTTTTCAGTTATCTTTTATCAGTTATTTTCATTTGTATACCTTTCATGAACATGAAATGGTATCATAACATTGGTCCGATGTTTGTAAGTATGAGAAGAAGAAGAGATAGACCCACCAATAAGCATACCGAAATGATCAGGGCGATGAGCTGAGTCGATTTAGCAAGGTCGGTCTGTTCGTCTGTCTGTTTGAACGCAAACTAGTCTCTCAGTTTTAGAGTTGTCTGGCTGAAATTTGGCATGGGGCCACCGTTTTGTAATACATAAATCATTTGTCGGAGCCAACAAGATCGGACCATTACAACGCACAGCTCAAATACAATCGATTGTTCCGATAAACACTGTTTTGGGCTATAACTCTTGCAATTAGAGAGGGAGGAACATGAAATTTTTGCAGGTGTGGTACATATTATATACGTAATGTGGCTAGTAAAAATCAGCGAGATGGGACCTACACAACATATAGCTCCATACAATCCATTGTTCCTATAAATGAGGTTTGGGCTATAACTGATGCAATTTAATAGCAAGGACAACAAAATTTTCTAGCTACAGCACTTATTACATATGTAATGTGTGTAGTGAAAATCATCAAGATTGGACAATATATCTTATATACCGCATACAACACATTTTCCGATATACGGGGCTTGGGCCATGTATTCTCAAAATTAAGGATCGGACACTCAAAACCGTGATGCGTATTCATGAAAGGTATAAAGCCTTCGGCATAACTGATGACAGCGCTTTCCTTACTTGTTTAATAGTATCTTTTGTTTTGTTTATTAGTTTGAGTATTAATGGGTGCGTTGGAAAAACAAAATCAAACGGAAATTTTAATAAAAAAAAGTAAATTTGAGAATACAATAATAAAGATAATGGAGATTTTTTGTAGATGGAATTATGGTTCCGGCTTTACCCAAGGACTTTTGGGGGCGTTATTTGAACAGATGTTCGTAAATATAGTGAATACTACCAATTACTCAATTACTGAACCCGACTGTATCACACATGTTCTACCGTTTTTGAGTTCAACTCAATTGTAGCAAAATTTAAGATAACTATTTTCTAAGTTAAAGTCTAAATGTATACCCTTTTTGAAAAGCTCTGCATTAATTATATACAGTACGCCCTCGGTAAAAGCAAACGATATTGGGTTTTTATAATTCTAACTTTTTCTTGCTGTAGAAAGTGTTGAAAATTCTAATTCACTTATCACACCCGTCCTGCTGTATGGTGCAGAAGCTTGGAGTATTTGAGAGAAAGGTTCTTCAAAAGATATGTGGACCCCGAGCCAAAATCGAAGAAGTCCTCATATTAGGCCTGAATGGTTTCAACAAATCTGACTTTTTGTCCGTGTTGTTGTTGATGTTGTAACGGCCGTCAACATGAATTTTCCAAAGAGCACTCTTGTTGCTTATTAAGAAAATGAAATAAAGTTAGTGATATTGCGCATCACTGGAGCTTCGAATCAACTTAGTACATCGCTTACGAATAACAGCCCCTTCAGATTTGGGTCAGCATTGAGGTATAAATAAGGGCTCGAATCTGATACTTGTAGTCAAGAAACGTATATATTTTAATCAGGGCATAGCTCGTGAAGTATAAATATTTTTAATAATAAAAATAATAAGAATTTTGTTTATAGTTTGTGAATGTAGTTCCGTGTTATATAATATCAGTGCCTACTCTAGCATTAATATAATTAAAGAAGATTAAATTAAAAAAGGTTAACACAGTGCTTCCATAGGTGGGTTCCGATAAAAATACCATCCATTACAAGGCCAAGCAAACGTAGTCGCTGGGTTTTAATTCGTTGGACAATGCCGATGTCTGCGTAGAGCTCATATAACCCATCATTAAATCTTCTTCGGAAACGCGGAGGGTTGGTGTCGAAATTCTGTATGTACAAAATTCTAAAAACAAAATTCTGCTTTTTAAAATTCTGCTTTTTTAAAATTCTGCTTTTTTAAAATTCTGCTTTCTAAAATTCTGCTTTCAATGTTCTGTATTACAAAATTCTGTATTAAAATATAATGTTAACAATGTTAAAGAGGTAATGTAATTATTTTGAAAAAGTGCGCAGCTACGCGAACTACAGTTATTCTGTACAAAAGACCTTTCTGCATAGGCGGCCTTCGGCCGCGCTTATTTAAATAACCCTGGGCTACGCCATGCCAAGTCCAGGTGGTTGCCCTGATCGGTGGCAACATGCCACCGATCCGACTCTTTTGCGCGTTTTTAAGTACAGCCTAATAATTTACAACAACCACATGAAAACTTGCGACAAAACAAATAAAATATATACATATGTACATGTGCGCACTTTTTCAAAATAATTACATTACCTCTTTAACATTGTTAACATTATATTTTAATACAGAATTTTGTAATACAGAACATTGAAAGCAGAATTTTAGAAAGCAGAATTTTAAAAAAGCAGAATTTTAAAAAGCAGAATTTTAAAAAAGCAGAATTTTGTTCAAGCAGAATTTTTTTGCAATTTACAGAATTTTGTCACACAGAATTTTGTAATACAGAATAATGACACGCTCCCAAACGCGGATACAAGCTCTAAAGAAATACGTACAGGTATATAGATTAATTTACAAATAGTTTCATACATTAAATATATAAATTGCAAATTGCAAATTAACTCCTCCATGCCACATTGAATTAACCCGTTGCCAGAGACTATTTACTCAACGCAAAAATTCTTCAGACAAGGAAACTGGTAGTGAGTGCGGCATCTTTAGCGAGAAGCAAGAAATCAATGTTAATGTCATGTGTTTTTTTTAAATTAATTTGGTATGCGCCATTCAAGATTTATATGGTGTTGTGACTACAATAAAGTTATTATCATTCTGTTTGTTTATGCTAATGAGCTTGGCCACACTAGCTACATAAAGAATTGACAAAGCCAAGTCGAAAGTACTGTAAATCGTTGCGCGTACTTAGACATAATTATTACGGGACTACAGTGCAAATAATGCGGTTAATCTAGAATGAATCCGGCATGAATGCCAAGTACGCATGCTACTAATGCTAGTTTTGATCAGCAGTTTTGAACTGCTAACTTTTGTTTTAGATAGTCCTATAAAGATACTAATTTTACCCTATTGTGCTTGAGCGGTTACAGTAGGACAGGTCCACTTTCTTCATGTAAGGGTACGGCTCGACAGGTTCACTTTATACCCTTATGAGTATGCCAGACAAATTAAAATTTACTTATCCTATAAGGGACTAGCTGGGATCATTCATCGGTCACACTCTTTAGAGATAATTAGCACAATTAAATGGATAAAAATGTTCAAATTATAGTAGGTTAGGTTATGGTAGTTTCGATGGACAAAAATTAACATCGATACTGGCTTGCAACGATAAAGTTCCAGTTGAGGTAGGAATACATTCTGCATATTTCCTTACAAGACTTCTAAGCCTAGATTTTTACTGCCTACAATTCTAAAATATACGCAGCTTAACTTCAAGTCACTTGTTGATTTCACCCCGACATCTTCCGTACAGCTCCAACAGAGTGTGGTGTAGCCAAACACTACAGCAGAGTCAGCTACTCGTATACAGTAAAATGGTGTGCAATCGTAAAAGGTTTCCATTTTTTGACAGGCTAAGCAGTTTTTAGTAACCTCTACCAGATTTCGAGAGCTGACTGTGTAGTATTAGCCCGAGGTACTATACCCTTTCAGACAAAACGGGCTTAATTTCTCCTATTGGTGAAATTTCGTTGCCTTTCGCCCTATGTGAGCTTTCACAAGAACTTCAAAACGAACCTACTATCGAGAAGGTGCATGCGAGCTGGCAGAGTTTGTAAGTATGTGGCCATCCGCATGACTAGTATAGGACGAAGGTCTTCTCGGAGTCGGGATCCCCATCTGTGTTATAGACTCGTCTCATATGGGTTTCCGGCCTTAATATTGATAGTTTAATACTGATAGTAATAGAAAAGATAATGAGAGGGTAATAAATGAGGAATTTGTATCCTTTCCGGTTTAAAAAGACTGCATGAGTTCCATGAAAGTCCCCAGCAAGGAAATGATCACTCACTTTCTTTTTGAGTGCACAGATCCAAATAATATTAAGCACAAAACCCTTGCCAGGTTTGTAATGAGTGATTTGAGAAATGCCAGCCCATCCAAATCTTTTAGGTCAATTATTGTTTCATTTGACTTGAAAAGTGAAAAAGGCAAATAAATGGCTATTGTCTTTTTGTAAATGTTGTTTATATTGGAACTGCATATTTCATTCTATTACGATCTTCACAGAAATTATGCATAAAATGTGTTTGTATTGGAGCACTGTTTAGAATTGGGGTGGAATATTTTCGTATTAAGCAAGATGCAAAAGGTCACCAAAACACGCTGTTTACTGTGCACACATTTAACTGGCCAATTTGAAAACAAAAAAACCGCATTCAAAAGACACAACGCCAAAAAAGTAATCAAATTTTTTTTGTTTTCAAAGTCGCTTATGCTTTTTTTTAGCCTCAACGCCACACGTGCAACACTCTCTGGCGCTTCTTTTTGTCTTGCCGCACCACAGCCAATGCAATGCCATTGACCAAATAAAAACCCATCAATGTTAATATCGACAGCATTTAGCTTTACCGTCACAGTTGTTGATTACATTTGAGTATGACAAGAATAGAAGGCATTTATGTAGGTATTAATGTGACTTTATTTGTGAGGCGGCATTAAATGCCGTCTGCGCACTTGATGAGTACCAAAGATTAAAACTCTATTACTAAATGCAATTTCCTTTACATTCTTGTTAGATTAGGCAATGCGGCCTCGCATTACCGGTTGTTATTGAGGTGAGCACAATCAGATACCTAAAAAGGTGTTTGTTGAATTAAATTCTTATTGAAACATTATATATTTGCTATAAAACTATTTAAATTTAATTACAATAGCAGAAATGCAACATTCATAGTTGAAGATGCCCAGCTGTCATCGTACAATGGGTGTCTGATAACAAGCAGGAAATTTCATACTGGATGCCACCTATCACGTTGGGGCGTATGCTGATTAAAAACCGAATAATTGTTTCCGCATAAGGCAACTTTGGCTATGTCCGTACAACAATTTATAAATTACATTTCACGAAATAGTATCGTAACCCTCTAGCGCATAGTAGGCTGGGTCAAAACAATTTTCTTTATTTTGGAATTTATATTGAAACTATTCTCCAAATTGACGAAAACAATATTGTGAAAGTTTTAGCTTTTAATATCAATTTTAAGAGGTGATTTGAATGTATATTGATTCTCTTGTGCAAAATTAAATACATTTAATAATAATATCCCTGCAAAAAATCGTGCGAATGAGCTGTAAAGAGAGTGATCTGCGATCAATACCTTTCTTCTACAGTCCACAATTGATCCCTATCGAAATGGTTGCGTTAAAGGCATAGTTGGTATATGTCGATTTTAATTTCTGTAGCCTACTTATAGGTGTTGAAAGTAAACTTGTCCAACCGTCCCTTTAGGAGAACAGAGGGGGTCTGTCCGACAGTGTTGGGCAAATTATAGTTGTTAAAACAATAAATAATTAACAATTAATTATTTGTAAATTGAAAATGTTACAATTAACAAATTTTAATTGTAAGCATTAAAAGTTATAATTAACAAATAATCAGCTTTGCACTCAATTAAGGATTAATTAATTATTAATTGTGTTTCTCTGTTATTATCAATTTATTAATTTAAATTTTTTTTATGAATTTACCAACAGTTAACACGCTACGCGGGCATTACCTGGTATAATATTACCCGGGAACTATTATGTTGTATTGCGACCTTCTACTGTGAGAACTTGTAGGTTATATCTGCGATATTTGCCAAAAAAATCGCTCGATTTTTTTCAAATATTACTTTCGTGAAAGTTATGTGATCCTGATAAATGGTATTGAATATTTCAAAGAAATCAAATAAGAACTATCCGGGTAATTGTAAAAAAATAGTTAATTATTATTATTAATTGCTTCATAATACAATTAAAATATTAATTATAATTTTTTCAATTGTAATTAATTTAGTTTTAAATAATTCAATTGCAAGAAGCAATTAAAATTTTAGTTCAGTTAGTTTTAAATCAATTTAACGCCCAACACTGATGTCCGAAACTACCCTATCCGGCATAAAAGACAGCAATTAGTCTCTTCATAGGACATGCTCAAACAGAAAGGATCACTTCAACCCATACAAAGAGATCAAGACTGGCTTTGGTCGCATGCTCCTTTCAGACTCATCCCGGATTCGTCCTAGTGTGTGGTTTTTTCAATGTGTTCAGTATCTATTTGAAGAGCCAATAAGAGAATGAATGAATGTGACTGTTAAATGTATTGCTATGACAATTGATTAGTTGTCAGATAAATCATTATATTTTTTTTGCGATCAGAGTAACAGTAATTCACGCATTATGCATAAAAACGCAAAAAAATCAAGAATGCAGGAAATCCATTGTAACAAGATATGACTTCAAAAATGTTGTTTTAATCAACGCATCGCTCACGATTCGTGTGAAAAAAGCAAAATGCATATTTAAAGGTAATTATGATTTACTAACGCTGTCATACTCACACATATGCATAATATATGTATGTATGTTTACTATCATGTTTTTATAAATATTAGGGTGCCCCATTTTTCCAAAAAAAAGATAGAATAGAAATTGTGAAATTTAAAATGACTATTTTAGGGAATTCTTTAAAAAAATTCGAAAAAGTGCCAATATATATCTGAATAGCTATGGTGTTTGTTTCTATTTTTTTTTTTACATATCCTATTTATAATATAAAATTCTAATAAGTTTACAAAAATAATAGAAACTGGTCTTGAACTTAAAAAATGAATTGAGTAATTAATAAAATCTATTTAGGTAGCAGAAATTTATACACAAATATGTATCATTAAAAAAATTGTCTTGCATTCATTTGTAAATATGAAAATATTACAAATCACGCTAAAAGGAGATTCACGCAATTTCCTATTGCTTATTCAGTACATCGTTCTATATTATTTAAATTCTAAGTTATTTTGGAATTTTCAAATTTTTCTTTGTTGCTTCATAACTTATAAAGAATTTAAATTTCAAATTTCAAGAGCAATTGTGGCATTCGGGTAATGCTGTTGAACTAACATTCGGGAGGACGAGATTTCAAATCGATTCTGGGCCATTTTTTTAATGTTTCTATTCAATTAAACAACTTTTAATAATTAATTAAAAACTGATTATTAAAAAAAAAAAAAAACAATAGTAATTTTCATAAAAAGAAAACTAAAATGTGAAAAATTATTATTCTTGGCCTTAAGCTCGTTTCATGAATACTTGTGTTTTTTTTTATTTTTTCTTATTTTGTGCCTATAACTTTTTTAATTTACTATATCATTATTATCTTAGTATTTATATTTTTCGAACTCCCTATTTATTGCTACAAATAAAATTTTTTATTTAGTTTAATTTAACATTTCATCCTTCATTAATTAGGTATTTGCATAATTTATCTTTTATTTTATATATATTTGCATCAATATCGCTAACATGTAACTCCTCGAAATTGAAACAGGTATATTTAAATGATTCCGATTTTAAACATTTTGCCTATGTCCGAAAAAACGAAATACATGTCTGATATTTCCAGCGAAAAAAATGCTTACATTTTTTCTATCACGCCCTAGTAAACATAAATACACGTATGTGTGTTCCGTTTGTTTGCATATTTGCTTCCCATCAACTAGAGTTTTGATTTATACAAAACAAAATGCTTTGCCAATACGATTACTCAAACATTGTCGTCTGCCAATTGAACAAGAGAACGAGATAAGTTGAAGCAAGTCAAGTGCTAACTAATCTATAAGTGTGAATAGATAAATAAATGATATAAACCCAGTGGGAATGTGAGAAATGCATTACAACTTTCTAGTAAGATTAGGCGCATGAAAAAGATTGCTAATAAAGCCTAGACTAAAAGCAAGCGTACGGGTAAAAAGGTAGCATGCATTACGGCTTTCCCTTGGCTTTCACTTTCCTCGCAACTTTATGTATGTGTCTTTTGTTATAAGAACAAGTAAGGAAGTCTAAGTTCGGGTGGAACTGTGTACCATGTGTCTGGCGTTCACAGTAGAAACTTGGGTTCACGGGATACAGTATATGCTATATATAATTTTGGAAAAGTGAGCGGTGCCACGACCCCATGCTATATAAAATTTTAATCTCGTATAGGCGCCCAAAGTACTTAACCGATCTTTATGATATTTTCGCAGTATATTCTTGGGATCACTGGTTAAAGCATAGGCTATATATAATTTTGAAAAGCGCATGTTTCGTAATTTTATTAACCACGGTTCTGAAGTTAATAATAGCTGATTTTTGATATTTTGTTCATTTATATGTGGGCGGTGCCACGCCCATTTTCCAAAAAAAAAAAAAATTATTAATAAGATTATCAGGTCATTGTTACTAAGAAATTCTAGCATTCTATCTGCATCAGTGAAGGAGAGACGGACGGACGGGCATGTCTTAATGGATTCCTCTTTTCATTCTAAGAACTTTGATATGTGGAACTCCATATCTATCTCTATTATTTTGTACCGTTACAAACCACCGTTATATGACCAAAACTATAATACCCTGTGTACTAGTACACGCTCTGTATAAAAATGTAATCTATTTCCTTTTCCAATTAGGAATGCACACAAACATAAACATACATATAAACATAAATCATAATAGTATAGTTTCTAATGACATTCTAATTAATTGCTTGTATGGAGTTGAGATTTTCAAAATTTAAAATGTTAGTTCCGTAAAATTTTTAACTAAACGATTTTGGATTGATGACTAAAACTGCCCAAATTAGGGAATATTGTTTCAAGGTACATTTTTTTCACAACACGTTTCTATAAATCGATCTTAATCGATTATTCTCGTATCTGTGAAGCAGATAGTACAAGTGAGAATAATCGATTAAGCAACATTTTTAATTTATAAAAACTGTAATAACGAGTACGAGATTCTAAAAAAAACTGAATCTGAGCAAATAGTCTTTTAAGGATACTTTTCTCACTAATTAAGTCAATTAATAAAAAACGAGTTGGAGCATGCTGAATTGTTCAAATCGGAAAAGGCGGAAATGGCTATACATATCAGTTTTCTGATTAAAAATCATGGATTTTTTTTTCAAACAATACCATTAATTAGATTACACTCAATCAAAATAAAATAATTACTATACACTGATTCATCAATTTTTCAAGTTTTTTGTAACTACAGTATTAAGTAATTATATTTAGATACATATATATACTTACAAGCATATAGTTGAAATCATCATCAATGTCAATAAATTTTCTTTAAAACAAGTGGAGCTTTCTCCTGGGCTTGAAAAATATTCGTGTAAACACTACTTAATATATATAAATTTGCTTATTGTAGCTAACATTTATTTTAATAACATGAGATTTGTGTGATTGTTCTTTGACGATGATTACATTGACACCAACTTAATAAATATGCTATTACTCGGGTCCGTATGTAAATGTTTCTTGTATTTGATTGACTAACTGAATGGCATTATCGTTGCATGTAATTATCTATCACTTTCCCTGTGTTTATCTCATTGTTTACCCATTCCATTTACATTCATGTACATAAGTTAGCTAAAGAAGTCTTTAGTTCCTTTTAAAGCGGACTTTAAATATTTTGATAGGTTCGCCATTATTCGCCCAATTATAATATATTACTCAGACCCGGTAAGTAATGATTACTAATCGTGATGTTTACCGGTTTAATTGATTTTTTTTGAAAACCTACTAATGATTGATTATCCATTTTTTCGGCTTTTAATGATTATTTTAAAAAACAATACGAAAAGATTCATGATTTTTTATGATTATCTTAAAAAATCTATAAAAATTAAATATAATCAAAATAACAAAAAATTATTTTTTTATTTTTTTTTTAAGTGTCTCATTTCTTTTGATTATTTTTATAGTTTTTGATTATTTTTTTAGTATTTTTGTAAAACCTTAAAAATATTCAAAACAAATCAACAAAATATCAAGTATAATAAAAACATCAAAAACTCAAAAATTATAACATTTAATCAAAAATTAAATAATTTTCTTTGATTGTTTTTGATTACTTTCGATGTTTTTTTCGATTTATTTTGTAATTTTTTATTTTCCAATGGTAATTAATTAGTATTTGCGGATTTTTGAAATATGTGGGCGTGGCACGGCCCACTTTTTCAAACTATATATTGTCTATGCTGTACCCAGTGAACCCAAGTATATACTGTGAAAATTTTATAAACATTGATTGAGTACTTTGGCGCCTATAAAAGACACACCTTTTTATACCTAGTAGTGCTACGCACCCAAGGTATATTAACTTTAGTCGCCTAACGGCAGTACGTAACGGCATACACAAATCGAGATAGATATGGACTTATATATATCAAAATGTTCAGGACGAAACGAGAAATTGATTAAGCCATGTCCGTCCGTCCGTCCGTCCATCTGTGAACACGATAACTTGCGTAAATTTTGAGATATCTTAATGAAATTTGGTATGCGGGTTCCTTGGCACTCATCTCCGAGCGCTATTTAAAATGGGCGAAATCGGATGATAGCCACGCCCACTTTTTATGCATAGAATATTTTCGAAAACACAAAAAAAGTGATTACTCAGTACATAATACACCTATAACGATAAAATTTGGTGCATACATTGAGATTGAGGCACAAAATAACTTTTTCAAAAAATTTTTCAAAATGGGAGTGGCACCGCCCACTTTTGATTAAGTAAAATTTAGAAATGTTATTAATCGTTAATCAAACACCGTTCAAGATATCGAAACGAAATTCAGCAAAATTTCAGGTTTCCAGGTGTACAAGGAATGTTCGAGGAAAAAATGGGCGAAATCGGCCACTTTTATATGAAAGATTTTGGAGGATCGTAGATTTATTAAATAGGCAATAACTTTGCGTAAAATTGCTTTACATCATTTATATTGCACTTTTAAAGTTTCCGTAAACTAAGAAATCCAAAACATAAAAATTTTCGTAAACGGGGGGGCCCTGCCCCTTTTATAGTGGATTATTCCACAAACCTTTTATGCCATAACTTCGCCAAAAATTGATTTATCGAAAGGAAATTAGGTGATAATGTTCAATATATGAAGGCAACTGTTTATTGTAAAAATGGGCGAAATCGGATAATGTCCACGCCCAGGTTTTGAACATAGTTCTGAAAATTGCTTTTTTTTTAATTTAAAAAGCGATATTTCTACAACTAAACAAATTATATCAATCAGATTTTGCACACATATTAAGCTTTTTAAGAGAAACTCGGCCGCATTTGTAAATTTTGAAGAAGTAGGCGTGGCGCCGCCCACTTTCCAACATAAAATTTCTGCTATTTTCAAAGGCAATCGCTTATAATTCAGTCTTTATATTTCAATTAAAATTGGTCAGCTGCTTCTTGGTAGCTGCCAAAAATTAGCCAAATCGGAAAACACACAAGCACAATATTCGCGCACGTAGTTAATAGCCCACTGCAATAGTGAAGTTATTTATCTTTTTTGATTTTCATACCTTTCATAAACATTAAATGTATGTAAGTATGAGAAGAAGAAGAGAAAAGTTCACTAAAATGATCAGCACGATGAGCGGAGTCGATTTAGCCATGCCCGTCTCTCCGTCCGTCTGTCTTTCTGTCCGTCTGTCTATTTGAACGCAAACTAGTTTCAGTTTTACAAAAGAATGCTGAAATTCGTTGTTTGCTTTCACCATTTTATAATATACTAGCAAACCCGGTAGACGTTGTTTTGACGTTTTGATACTCAGAACACATCTATATATAAAATGTCATTAACTTGAACCAAATAAACTCCTAGCTATACCGAACTTTAGCTTTACATAACGTTGGGAGCTTTTCCGAAAGCTATATGCAGACTGTGTCGTGCCCAGCGAGCTCGTGAACCTATCGTGAAAGTTCAAGAGCAAAAACAAAACACAAAATATGTGGGCGTGGCACCGCCCACTTTTCCAAAATTATGTAGATATTGACTAAGTGACACATATATCCAAATGTCATTAATTTAGACCAAAAAAGTTCGGAGTTATGACGAAATTAAACTTTATATATCCTACGGGCGTGGCTCCGCCTACTTTTCGAAACTATATATTGTCTATTCTGTACCCAGTGAACCCAAGTACATATATACTGTGAAAATTTCATAATGATCGATTGAGTACTTTGGCGCCTATGAAACACACACATTTTTTATATCTATTTTTGTTACTCACACAAGGTATATTACTTCATTCGGCATAAACGAATCGAGATACTCGTATATATTTATTAATGTATATCAAAACGTTCAGGATGAAAAGCAAAATGTCCGAGCAAGTAGTTAATACCCCACTGCAAAAGCGAAGTTATATATCTTTTTTGATTTTCATAACTTTCATGAACATGAAATGTTATTACGTATGAGAAAAAAAAGAGATAGTCCCATCAAAAAGTATACTGAAATGATCAGGAGGATGAGCTGAGTCGATGTAGCCATGTGCGTCTCTCGATACGTCTATCTGTCTGTCCGTCTGTCTATTTGAACGCAATACGAACTGAAAGTATTAAAATAGACTTGCGTAAATTGGGATGACATAATAGATCACTACTTGGTTTATAATATTCGGTTCCATCCTTAGACATCCTTACTTGCTTTTTTAAATTTTGGCATATGAGAATTTGCGTTTTAGTCATGATGACATTTGTGGCGACTCTTTGATTTACCAAATCAAGTAGTTGTTCTTTTCCTACTTTACGTGCTGGTAAATAATTAAATTTATTTAAAAAATTTTTTTTTCCCGTGTAAAATTTCAACTTACAACTTAACTAGGGTTCAGCCTAAATGTAGGCTAAAATTTTGTTTGTATAAATTTTGCAGCTATTGTTGCCTGTTTGCATGCCATGAATTGTCAAATTATTGGCTGGAAGTATATGAATAGGAATTTGCGTCTGGTCTATGGAGATAGTGAATGTAGAAATAGATTAAATTGTTTTGAAAACGTTTAAACTTTAAACAGTAATTCTTAGAAGCTTGAGCATTATCAGAAAGTAGTTTATAAAACAAGCTACCAAACCGATTAAAATAAAGTTCCGGTTTTGTAACATATTTCGGTTTCGGTTAAGGTCTTCAACATTTCTGTGGCAATATGCACAAACTATCAAAGTCATTTTCGAGAGGTTTTCAGGAAAGCATTTTTAAAGTTCAAATCCTTACCTGAAATCAAGGATTTGAAATGAACTGGAAACTCTCGTACTAATTGGAAGTAAATTATCAGTATTTTAGATTATTATTTTATTTCCAAAGTAAATTTAATATTTTTAGGAGATATAGCACAAAATAGACACACACGAGAGAGCCGAAAACTGACACTGGTTGTTTGGGTTTCGGCTTATAACGGGTGTTTTTTTTACAGGTTTGTTTTTCGAATAGAGATAAAACTGGCATTTTGTGGTCAAATCTGGCAACTCTAATGTCATTTATGTTCAGTTTGGTTTGCCATTTCATCATGAACAGGTTGACAAAAGAACAACGCTTGCAAATCGTGCAAATTTATTTCGAAAATAATGGTTCAGTTCGCGAAGTTTACCGTGAGCTCCGTCCATTTTATGGTCGACATAATCGTCCATCAGAGCAATTAATTCGGTTAACCATGGATCGTTTTCGCACTACGTTTACTCTATGTGATAATACGCATCCGCAGGGACGTCGAACAGTGCGCACCGAAGAAACAATTGCCGCTGTAGAGCAAAGTGTTGAAGAGGACCCGAATGAATCGATTCGCCACCGTGCACAGCAATTGGAGCTTTGTCCATCAACTTTATGGAAGATTTTGCGCAAAGATCTTGGCTTGCGACCTTACAAGATCCAGCTTGTGCAAGAATTAAAGCCGCGAGACCATGCAATGCGTCGTGATTTTGGTGTATGGGCCGAAAATGAGATTGATTTCGATGCTGATTTTCATCGCAAAATTTTGTTCAGTGATGAGGCTCATTTTTGGTTGAATGGCTACGTCAACAAGCAAAATTGCCACATTTGGAGTGAAGAGAATCCACATGAGTCCCTTGAAACGCCATTACATCCACAAAAACTGACTGTTTGGTGTGCTCTATGGGCTGGTGGAGTCATTGGGCCATACTTCTTCCGCAATAATGCTGGAGAGGCAGCTACCGTTAATGGAGACCGGTATAGAGCCATGATAACCGACTATTTTGTTCCCGAATTGGATAGCATGAATGTGGATGAGTTGTGGTTCCAACAAGACGGCGCTACATGCCACACAGCGCACGTCACAATCGATTTATTGAAGGAAACATTCGATGAGCGCATAATTTCGCGGAATGGACCTGTCAATTGGCCACCAAGGTCGTGTGATTTGACACCATTGGATTATTTTCTTTGGGGATATGTGAAGTCGCTCGTCTACACCAACAAACCAGAAACGTTAGGGGAATTGGAAGCCAACATTCGTGGCGTTATTGCCGACATACGGCCCCATATGCTCGAAAAAGTGGTTGAAAATTGGACCTGTAGAATTGGCTTTATTCGAGCCAGCCGCGGCGGCCACATGCCCGAAGTCATATTTAAACATTAATGGCATAAAATTATCCTTCCAATAAAGCCAAATTGATGGACCTTAAAACGATTTTCTTGTGTTTTATTTCAATTCGAAGTTCTATACCCCTAAAAAAAACACCCTTTAGCATCTTCATTTTTGGAGCGACATCTATGAAAATTGGTGCGGTAATAAAACTTAGTACGGAGAGTTCAGTGGTGGTAATAGCTAAATTTTTAACTAATTTTGACTTTGGCTCTTCCCGCTTATTGTCACAGATTTATTTCGATTTCGTTCCGGTTTCGGTAAAAAAAAAAATTTTTAAAAGCAAGAGGTTTGTGACCAAAAAATTTATTAAATTTATTACTTAGCTACAAAATTCAAGTGGGTTACAATAGGGCTGATTTTTTTAAATTTTTCTCCTCCGGATACCATAGATTGTCTGCAAGATAATAATAAATATGGTTCATGCCATGTAGGCATACAATTTAGCCCAAATAAATTCTAAAAATTAACATATTTTTTATTACGAAGGTATTCGATTTTTTTTCCAAATTTCATCTTAGGCTTTTTGAGAAATCGGAACTTGCATAAGGAGTTTTCATTAAAATCAGTAGGTTATAAGTCACTAAAAAATTAATAGAAGACAATAACATTAATAATGAATGATTTGGTTATAGGTGAACACCACTTTGCTGTAGTGAAAGTAAATAAAACTTTACTATTACGCCCCAAAGTTTCGATTAAGCACCTTGGCTTCATCAGGGGCGAAGTTATGTATGTTTCTACTTGTTTAATTCAAGTTACATGCCCGTGTAATATGAAAAGAACTAAACTTAAGTGACTATAAAAATTGCATTATTATCGATAACCGCTGTGTTGCGTCCACTTGTCAGGTTTGTCGACATTAATAATCGCTTCAGTTTGACCGCGTTCTTTGTAAGCTTGCTCGACAATCTTCGATGAAAATTAACCAGGTGTAAAAAAAAATATGTGTCCACAAAATGAGGTAAAAACTAAAAAAAACCGGTTCTTCGGTGGTATCGATTTCGTTCTTTTTCAGATCAAAATAACGGTTACGGTCTCGAAAATCGAATCGGTTTTAATCGTCAAATTCTATTGGCCTTTTTATCAAGGACAGATATGGCATAACTATGGCGGGAGTTATAAGGCTAATATCATATTTGTCATCAACAAAACTTTGCTGCTAGAATTATCTGTATTCTGTAAGGAACATGGGGTGTCCATAGCCTCAACTACTAAATATATATGTTTGGCTCTTGGATTGAGGAAGTTATGTTTTTAGCTTATTACCTTCAGTGTTATCATACAGATTTGTAGATTTACAAGAAAGCCGCGCTGTGGACTATAGTACTTCGCACAATATGGCAGTAAGAACTTTATGTTGCACTGTTGAGTCTGTCAGAACACCCCTAATTTCCTATGGTGAGACATGCACTCCTTTGATCATATTTTGAAAACCTCTTTTCCACCCCCACATTAGAATAGCTCTGCGGAACTTTGAGTTTTTAGTAGTCTCACATTGTTACAGTCAGGTGATAGAACTTCGGGGCCATCGGCATTGATTGTCGCATAGGGCTCGTTCTCTCCTCCACTATGTAGCACGTAGTGGGATAATATAATTACACTCCTAATGGCTGGTAATCAGAAAAGGAGTGAAGCTCATTTTACTCACGTCTTTCGGCTTCACCACTTCACTACCACCTTTCGAAGCACTTTTACAGCGCATGCGGTCGAGCACAAAGTGTACCTGCATATACTGTCCTTTCTAACGTCGCTACATTTTACTACATACTGTGAGTGTGAAACATGGTGCTACTGCTAGGGAAGACTAAAACTGATATACTGGTATTGAACATAAAGGTCAATGTGAGATTTAGACTCAGGTAGGACTAACACAAAGGTGAGAGTGGGAGTCAGACTCAGATAGCTGCACTGACTAACATAAAGGTGAGAGTGAGAGTTATACTCAGATATGACCCTATAATAATCCCCAGCTTCACACATAAAACGTTGAGATCTCAGCTGTTATCAGTTTATGGTGAAAATCATTTGGACTCTCTAAGCTAGACTGATGTACGATGTGCATGGTATAGCACTAGTCTTGGGTCCAAATAAACTGAGACAGCTTAAAGCTCATAGGTTTGTTCGAATCAGTTTAAAACGCATTTCAGATTGTTTGATTTACCATTTTCTGGTCGTGGGGTTTGCAGAATACGACCCTCTCAGTCCATGAAAACTGGCTGTAAGACTGAAGGTGATATTAACGATAAGGCTGAGGAATAGGTTTGAGAGGTTTTTTTTTTTGGTCGTTTTTCAGGCTTTTTTTTTATTTTTCCAAGTCAGTAGATCAAGCAGGTCCGAAGCGGTACTGACAAGGTCAAATCACTCTGTCATCATTATGATTAATATGGCCTTATATGCGATATTATGAAAGAGATGCCGGTAGACTTGGATCATTTTCCAAGATCTACCTTCTTGTGGATTTAGCTAAGAAGAGGTAAATTGAAATTGTGCAGTCGTCCGACTATATTCTGCATAGAAGCAAACAATTTCAGCTAGAGCAAACACCACTTTTGTATTTCTTTGTTTAATCACAAGCAACCACCGAAATTTAGGAGGAGTGCCAGCGATGTGAGTATACATAAGCCGGGAATGGATCTCTTACACACCAATCTTAGCATCTTCTTATACAAGCCCGTCAGCAGCGAAAACTATTTGTTTGACCTTCCTAATCTTCTTATCGTCGTCCTATGATAGGCACTTTCATGTTTTTCCATCACAGCACGTTCGGTAGTTCACTCGATTTAGATATCATCTCTCGAGATTTTCCTTTTAAGTAATAAACTTCAACTCATTTAACCAAAAAAGTCCACACCACTATTTTTTTTTTAAATAACTGAAAACAAGTTCTTTTTTTTTTGTTTGTTACTATTTTTTGTTCATCTTTTTTTCAATTTGGCAGCTTATACTAAGGACTAGCAACTGCGCGCACTAATCTCACACTTTTCAACAATAGTAACATTGTGCTAATCTCTTAATCAGGCCAGTTGCTAGAGGTAGGACGACTAGGATCGGGATTAAGAGGATGGGGAAACATTTTGGTTTGGAAATAAAATTAAAAACAAATTTCGGAAACTAAAAACTAATACACTTAAGCCACTGGAGCCACAGGCAAATGAGCACCTTGTGGTTGGAAACCATTCTCATCAGCGATGTAGTTGACGGTATAGAGTTGGCCATCATCAGCGTAGAAAGAGTAGCTGCCTTTCACAGAGATAGCTTCTTGTTCACTGCCTTCGTTGTTTAAGACACCCTGAGCATTTTCCGAGATACCGTTACTTGTCTCATAGCTAAAAAAAAGAATAAAAGAAAATTAAATACCAAAGTTGAGATGCTCATTTTTTCAAAACTTCAAACTATTTGAAACTTACGCGTAATTGAATGCATTGGGTTGCACATCAGAATCGAAACGTACAATTTGCGCTTGACCATCCGTAGCAGCTGGGGCGGCGAAGGCGACAGCGAAGAGAGCAACAAATACGATAACGAATTTCATTTTGGCTGTTTTGAAGCGTTTAGGCTGTGAGACTAACGAATTGCGAATGGTGACATGAAGTTGTCGATTGTTACATTTTATACTATTCGGCTAAGCTCGAAAACTATATAGTAAAACAAGTTAGTTTGAATTTTTTTTCTACTCATCTAAAATGCAAATCGTCTCTATCTTTTTTTATAATTTTTTTTTATAGTAATTAAAACAACAAACTAACTTTTGAGAAAAAACACAAAGCTAAATTAACTAAAAAATTGAATAACCAGGTAGTCGGACATTAGTTTAAGTACACAAATATTGTTGTTGTTTTTTGCTGAACGTTTAAATAAGAATCAGCCAAAAAGGCGAATATCAAAAATTAACACAAACATTAGCGCATTCAAAATCATTTTAATATTCGCATTATATTGTTATGGAGACTACGATAGACATACAACATTCAATACCGTATTAATTTAATAGTGCGGGGGTTTTCGGGATGTTAGGAACTATAGGTATTTCCGTGCATATTTAAAAAAAAAACATTTCTAAGTAGGGTTGCCACTTTTTGTTTCCACCTGCGCTTTTCGCTTAAGTGATAAACGACAGATGTGACGTTCATTGAAGCAATCTCAGTCGCCTCATGGTAAACGTTTTCATGGAATGGTGTTGAGATATCAACAATGTTTTCTGTGGTGATAAGTTCAATCAGCTGTTCGAATTGGGGAAATCACATTTTGACATTTAACTGGTGTACGTTAAACAGTGAAATCGTATTGTTATTTGAAAAATTTATAAATTGGTGATATCTAAGAAAAAAAGGAGCTCTGAAACGTGCATGTGGCAAAAAAATGTCTAAAGTTAAAAAAAATCGAGTGGAGATGTTTGGTAATCGGAGCATGGTGTGGAAGGAAGTGTTGGCTTAGATTTCATATTTTTTAAATATAAAAAGTTATACTCGTAGATAATTAGATGTTGAAAATAAAGCAGAAATTGAGAAATTGTAACTGATATATAAAGTAGCCAACCTATAAGAAAATATATTAAACATCTTTCTATTATCACGAAAGCTCTGTTTGTGGTTTGTGTTCTAAATGTTTTTAAAATCTAAGGACTAAATTGTATGGCAACCTATGAAAATACCGAGTAAACTTCGGTTGCCCAGGTACCATGTGTATATAAAATTAGATAACACTGTGAAAAAAACAAACTTGTAAAATACTCTTTCCGGGTTTAAGTACAAACAAGTAAAATTCCCACAGTGTTATGAAAATCTATAGTTAGTGGACAAAAACTCACTTCTAAAAAGTCTCTTTCATCAATATATATTTTCATTTCCGTATAGGATTTCTAGAATATTCTGAATCAATCAATTTCTAACGTGAAATATGCGGAAGCTCCCTATTCCTCTATAGATCGATCACCTTCTTCTCGTCTTATACTGCCATGGAAATTGGCTGTTTCAACGTTGTATGACTTAAGCGAAATTAGGTTTAGAATAGTAGGTTTATTGAACAGTTTAAGAAATGTTTGGTTTGCTATATGCAGCGCATGGGATAGAGTCTGAATAGGTAAGAGTTCAACATTTTGAACCATGTGACTCGAGTGAGCCAAGCTTTTTTGGGAAGCACGCTGTCTTCTTCAGATATTTCAGATGGTTGGATGTTAATAACGGGGTTTAGAGGCAAAGCCATCTACGGATAAAATGGTTGAGTAATGTGGTGCCGTATCTCATAATAATGTTAACGTAGATGTTTGCTTTTTTCTTTGGGTGCTGATCAGTAGAAAGTGCCTCCTAGCACTTTCGTGTGCTCTTTAACATTGAGCATCTTAGCCTTCTGATGAAGCTGAGACTCAGGCACAATAAAAAGACATGCAGTAGCAGTTCTGGTTGCGACAGTTTGGCAGACTTAAACACCTACCTCTCTGTCCATATAGCTCAGGTCGGCGTCTTCGGTTTCTCGGAGCCCCATGCCACATATATTAGCTTGATAAATCTTTCTGTATCGCTCAATATCTGATTTTATTTACCACGGAGTACAATTTCGGTTGCACAATGTATCTTCGAGCAGTGCGTATCTTATTGAAAATAGTTTCCTTGGGAGACTGGTTGCCCTTTCAACGTATATGACTTTTCCTATACTATAACCTTTAATTGCAACATTCAGTGAGTCTTGTTTGACATGCCAATTAGGACAAAAATGAACTCCAGGCTAATGTGGATTAGAAGAGAAGCAGTCAAGGCCATTTTACCACAAATATACCCCTATATAGATACAGATATGGATCTATACATATTATAAAACAAGGTCTGAGATCTTGGAACGACAAGATCTCGGACACTACAGCACGGATTTGGATGCAACTTTTCTTAAAACAATGCTTACATTTATCGCTACAAAGATAACTACTAAAATAAATACTAGTTTATCCATTTCTGAAATATTTGGGTATTAAATTTCATAATTTTTACATTTGTGACATAGCCTTGAACAGCCAATACTCGATATCGGATATATATCCCTGCGTACTGTATTGCACAATAATTAAAGAAACTGAAGAGGGACTAAAATGAAAATTGTATTTTGGCGGACTTACAAATGAATCTGAAGCAAGTTTTTGTCTTTTTTTAACATCCCATTTAAATATCACGTGCGAATCAATGTTTGGTTAAAATTTCCACAGTTGCGATTAATGAGATTTCGGGGCTTCATATAACGGTACTGTTTGACCTAGTACAAAACCAAATAGATAAATATGTATGCATGCCTGTGGAAAACTAAAATATCTATTGTAGACAATGTCTGACGTTAATAGTCACAAAAGAGCTAGATGAACTAAATAGCCAAAATGCAGATGATCGCTAAAACAAAAGATAAACGTTAAAGTCTTAAATAATAAGAACTAGTAAAATAAATTAAGCAACAAGAACAAATTGTATGTCTATTTAAATCGGTTTCCGCAAATTCATTTACGAGGACAGTTTTATAAGTAAGAGAACGGGGTTTTTAATGAGTTTTGCTTGCCCTTACACACGGGATCCATTAGCCTAATACATACATAAATAACCATAAAATACAAATCAACATAATCAAAAATGAGTTTTTGTTATTACTTAGCCTAAGCTCAATTTTCAAATTACTTTTCTAACTGAGAATACGTTGAAAGTCGAGGAAAACCGGGCCAAATTATTTGTTTTCCAAAAAAAAAAATTTACTTTCTACAATGGTGCTTATATTGAAGTTATGTTAAGAAAATTGCTTTCTAAATAGATTTGACTAATATTTGTCTACCTCAAATCATCATTATCATCATTTATTGGCGCTTAATCACAAAGGTGATTCTGACCGATGCGTTTCAAAGCACGCCAGTCATTCCTTTTCATCGTTAACTAAGGCCATTTGGAAACGCCAAGGGAGCTCAAGTCATACTCTACCTGTTTTTTCCAGCCTCCCTCTATCTCTGCTGCCGAACTCGGGTGTCGATAGGAAACTCTTCTGGCCTGGAGCTTCTTTTTCCATTCGCATAACTTGCCCCAGAAAGTGGAGTCTTTGCGCTTTAATTCGCTGCACTATGGTCATATCTGCATACATTTTCTTTGATACTAGCCACTGGCATCACGGAAAGGACCATACATTTTCCTGAGAACTGTTCTCTCGAATACTCCCATGGACATCTTATCTTCTCTCCACACTCTACATGATTCCGAGGCGTACATGAGTACAGGTATGATAAGAGATTTAAAGAGTGTGATGTTTGTCCGTCGAGAGAAGACTTTACTTCTCATTTCAGTTGTCTACTTAGTACAAAGTAGCATTTGTTGGCAAGAGTGATTCTCCGTTGATTCCCAAATAGACGAAGTCCCTCACAGTTTTATTTGGAGACAGCAAATACTTCGTCTTGTGCTCGTTCAATGCAAGACCCACTTTATTCGCTTCAGCATGTTTACGATGGGCTTCAGTCTTTCGCACAATACGCTGAATAGAATATTACATGTGGCTTCAGACCTACTAAGTCTACCATCGACCGGATCTTCACCACACGTCAAAGTCAGGAGCAGACCCATCAAATGAGAATCGACACGTACCATCCCTTTGTCGATTTCAAAATCAGAGACTGATTACGCGTTATTTCGTGTTGTTGGCAGGATCGGCTTTTTTGTAGATCTGTCTCAAATAGCGATGGGATCGAAGACATCCTGTGATTTGTATGTCGATGTAAGGTATGTCAACGAAATTATTTAGTATAGCGACCGCCATTGCATTTTTACCACGTATAAAAACGAGATTGATATAGAGTTAAATATAAAATAGAGAATAGAATAGAGTAAACTGTGTTTATCAAAACGATCAATTTAAAAAATTCCATAAAAAATCACTTCACAACTCGATAAATATGCTTTAAAAATTCTCAAATTCAATACCGCCAGATCGACGTGCATGCTCAATGTTAAGGTAAAAATGAATAGATATAGGATTTTCTTCTTCTTTAAATGGTCATCTAACCGCCTGGGCGATTTTGACCGTCCAACATAGCTCGCCAGTCGTTTCTTCGTTGCGCCAACTGGCGCCAATTGGAAACACCGCGGGATCGCAAATCGGTCTCCACTTGGTCCTTCCATCGGAGTGGTGGTCTCCCTCTTCCTCTGCTTCCACCGGCGGGTGCCGATAGGAATACCTTCTGGGCTGGAGCATCTTCGCTCATTCGCACTACGTGGCCTAGCCAGCGAAGCCGCTGATATAGGATTTTAGCTGACACAAAAACCAGGGTTCTGAGAGCTTAATGGTTAACAGAGCGTGCCAAATTTTTTCGGATAAGAAGTCTATCAGCCTAAGAAAGATATATATAAGAAAAGCTTTGGCGATTGTCTCTAAATTTTCCCTCTATTTTAATAAGTTTTTTTAATAATTAATTAATAACTATTAGAAAAAAAAAAATTTTTTAGTTGATTGTTGGTTTTATGGTATGTTCATTTTTACATATTTTTGTAAGTATCAAAAACAAAGTCCAACGTACATGATTTACATACAGACAGAATGTTTAAAAATATTGTGTATGCCGTTGGCAAGATAACAAAACAACAATTAGAGGAAAACTTGAATTAAGCCGCTTGCAAAACTACACGCAACATAGCCTATGGGTTACGCAGCTGCGCTTGCAATCAGAGTGAGTGGGTTCGATTCTCCACAAGATCCTCTAAAATAGCAAAACTATACGGATTAGTCTGACGAGAAATCGTGGCTGTTTTCGAAATAGTACTACAGCTATAGCCTGTATATGTTTGTTGCTTTCAATTTTTCCTCTAATCAAAAATATTAATAATTAACTAAGAATTATTATCAACTGGCTCGTTAAACTTACAAAAATATGAAAAAAAAAAAAATTTTATAAAAATATAATTTATTGTTCTTGGCCTTGAGGTCATTTATAGTCTTGGATACTTTAAAAATTCAAAAGTTTTAAAAATAACTGATATTGATTTGTCATTGAAAAAACTTTCCTTTTAGTCAAAAACATATTAAAAATATATTTTTTCATTACATATTTTAAGATCAGATAGTTTTTCAAACCATTCCTTCACTTTTACAATCTAAACTGCGTATACGAAAATATCTCGAATAATCCCGGGAGTGTAAAAAAGGGTCACGAAAATTTCGGGATGGATAAAATAAAAAAAAAATTTAATTTAGACTGTTAATAAGTTCGTACGAGAACCGTTTTCGATAAAATTACAAAACTCGGTACAAGGAATAACAATTGTGACAGTACACCCAGTGAAAATGAGTGATTTTTGGATAATGGTGAAAATGTAAAAACTTGTAGAGGAGTCGCAACTTCAGAAAACTTTCAGATAAAAAAAAATAAAATTGGGAATATATTTTTGAAAATAAAGCATTAAAAAAATTAGAGTTGTAATAAAACTTTAATCAAATCAACAAATCAAATCTATCGGTTTTAGTCACACAATTTGTTCTCTTCGCTCTTATAAGATAAATGTTCACGGGCTGAAAAACAACAATTATGGGCAGTTATTCTTTGACCTTTAAAAAAGGGGGGGGGTTTCGGTCCGTTTGTAAACACTTTGGGTGTGTATTCAATATTCTGTGCATGATGCTATTAAAAGCTTAATAGACCTACAACGTGTAATTACATTTTCGTTGTCAAAAAATGTAATCAAAGCACAACCATTTTATTTAATTTTTTGTTTGTTTTATTTTCTTTCACTCTCTTGCATTCGTACTTCGATAACATAGACCAAGAACTAACAGCTGATCATTTTAAATATTTGTGAATGTTCATTGTATAACAATAATAACTCCATACTAATATCTTTAACCACAGCTGTTAGAAAAGGACGACTAGCATTAAGTTAAAGAGGGCGAATTATTGAGAGTTCAAAAAAAATATTCGTTTCATGTTTTTCAGAACAAGAGTTTCATTTCCAATTTGCAGTCAACAAAAGCAATCACTTAACGAGCATGGGGCAAATGAGCACCTTGTGGCTGGAAACCATTCTCATCGGCAACATAGGAGACCTTATAAGTTTTACCATCGTTAGCGGTGAATGAGTAGCTACCGTGCACAGCAATAGATTCGTGGTCGCTGCCTTCAGCGTTCAAGATGCCATCAGACTCTTCGTGGATACCGTTGCTGGTCTCATAACTGAAATAAAACAATAATAAGAAAAATGTGTAAGTTTAATAAAGATACCAAGTTGGTGATGTCAAGTAATTTTTGGATGAACTTTTTCAGTGAGAATTTAAATGATCTTTGATTTTTTGGGATAATAGTCGGCTACAGATCTCATTTTCAATACCGAAATATAAACTTCAAACCTGGTCCTTAGCCAAAAAAGCGATAATATTTACTTACGCATAGTGGAAGGCATTGGTTCCTACGTCCGAACCGAAGCTGACAACTTGTGCATCCTTATCAGCTGGGGCAGCAAAGGCGACAGCGAAGAGTGCGGCGAAAACAATGACAAATTTCATTTTTTTTTTTGAATTGATTTTTTTTAAATTAAAATTTGACTTTTTTAAGTGAAAGTGAAATGCGCTTTGTGACTAGCAAATTGTGAATGTTGATAAAGTCTGGAAGACTGTTGCATTTTATACAATTCGGCTTGTTTTCAGCGATCAAACAAGTTCAGTTTTAATTGTTCTTGTTTGCCCAAAATTCCTATTAACATGCAGTTATCTAAGCATTCCAGTATTCTTGTCAGCTGATATTATTGCATAATTTAAAGATTTCACTTTAGCAAGGAAGTCTCAGCTTTAGTAAGGTCAAACATTATATACCTAGTTGTGGGACATTGGGACATTACGTTTTTGAAAAAAAAAAATTTTAAATGGGGTGATCTTACACTCAGTCGTCGATTTTTGATTTTTTATTTCCAAATCGAGTTCTACACCTCAAAACATCGATAAATTAAATAAGAATTTTCTTTTTTGATATAGTGCACATTGCATCACCATTCTAAAAACAATTTTTTTTAATCCACGCTAGTGTAGGGAAAAGTTTCAAGCAGCGCCGGACAAATTGGCAGGGAAGCTCGGTTCGTACCGCCAAACAGGGCACTGTAGAATTAAGGGCGAGACATTCAAATATAAGAGTAATAAAAAGAACGTGCCACAAGGTGGTGTCCTATGCCCATTATTTTAGAATTTCTGCATATCGAAATTCCCCTCTCTATCAGAATGAGTCTCTTACTTAAATGACTGTACGATATTGGGTTCACGATATTGACTGATAACCGCGATGGCCACCAAAGTACAAAACCGCAACAAAGTCCTCAATTTACCGGCTACCTCGTTTCGAAGCTGCAATGTGGGCGTCCCTCAGCGCTCGAATGCACACCGCTAAAAACGCATATTCTTCACAGACAATTTCCGCGGAACTCTCGAAAAATACGACACCAGGGCAGAAACTGATGTCATTACAATAATTTGTTACAATGGTCTGGATTTGGTGAAGAAGGGAGATGAAAAAAATTTTTTTTCGAAACCTAAAATTTGAGACACACAATAATTTTGTTTAAAAATGTACGCAAAATTTCGCAAAAATTCAAGAAATTTTATCAAGTTTAAAATTTTTTTACACAATTTCTAGAATTTTTTGGAGTATGCAATTTTATAGTTCATTAAATTATAATACAACAATGTTTCAATCGTAAAGTCGTGACACATTTTTCTGTTTTTTTTGCAATTTTTTTTCCGAAGAGCTAGTGTTTTCTTTCATACAAGGTGGCGCAAAAGTAAGCTTCCGATGTTCAGCATATCGGTTGTGGCACGTGCAGTGTGTGCTGTTGCACCGTCTTGTTGGAACCACATGTTTTCCAATCCCAATTCATCAAGTTGCGGCAAAAAGAACTCGTTGATCATTGCTCTGTAGCGCTCACCATTCACAGTAACCGTTTGGCCCCGACCGATTATTGGTCAAATAAATAGTCAGCAATATTCCGCGTTCTGGAGCAGTGTAGCGTAACATTGTTTATTAACGTGTATTTCGCATGTGTTTACTACACAAATGTCAAAACAGAACTGACTTTAGGGGCCAATCGCAAAATTTATAGCATTTTCTGATAGGAGGATTACTTTTGCGCCACCTTGTATAAAAGAAATTGCTTTCATAACCTTGTATTGAGGAAATAACAGAAATTGCAAAGAAAATATTAAAGTTTTTAACCTGGGAACCAGCATTAACACCAACAATAATGTCAGCCTAGAAACCCAACGAAGAATCACCCACGCAAACAAGTGCTACTTCTGACTGAGTAGGCAATTGGGAAGTAAAGTCCTCTCTCGAAGAACGAAAATAAATAAGTCACTTATCGTACCCGTCCTGGTTTATGGTGCAGAAGCTTGCACTGACAACATCTGATGAGGCGTCTCTGGCAGTATTCGAAAGAAAGTTTTTCCAAAGTTTACGGACCCTTACGCTTTTATGAGCTATATGCAGACCCCGACATAGCCCAACAAATTAAAACCCATCGTCTGAATTGACTAAGCTATGTTGTGTGAATGAATGAAGATGTTCCGGCATAGAAGGTATTTTTATCGGCACCCACCGATGGTAGCAGAGGAAGAGAGAGACCACCACTCCGATTTAAGGACGAAGTGGAGACCGATTTGTGACCTCGTGGTGTTTCTAAATGGCGCCAATTGGCAGAAAGACGTAACGAGTGGCGAGCTATGGTAAAGGGCTAAAATCTCTTAGACGATTAAGCGGAATTTAAAGAAGAAGAAGGGTTGAAGAGGTGAGTTCTACTGTAGAAGTGGAAACGGGGAGAGTTGCAAACATTTTTAGCAATTCGTATAAGTTAGAAAAATCACGTTTTGTCGCAGCTCTGAAGTGCGTAAACGCAGTTTTTGGCGGAGATTATGTCAATTTTAAGAACTATTAATTTTTTAATTTAATCTGCCTTACCACTGGTGGGGGGCAGAAACAAGTTTGTTGAATAAAAATCTCAACTGCCTTGAGAGTTTATAAGACTACTCCTTTATTGAAATATTTACAGGAGTTTATATACAAAATCTTAAAATTATGTTTCTATTCTAAATGTATGTGTTTGTGTGAAGGGACCGATTCTTATCTTCAGTTGGTCCCTTTTTGTTTAATGTATGTGTTTGTGTGAAGTGAACGATTCTTATCTTCAGTTGGTCCCTTTTTGTTTAATTGCTTTATTTTTGGCGATAAAAATACCTACACTAAATTTTAATGATAGCTGTGTCAACAAATGTCTAGCATACTGTTTATTTAGTTATGGAGTTTATGTTAGAAAGTATATATCTGTGTGTGTGTAGATAGGCTGATGCAACTTCCCTGTAAAAAACGATGGATCATCAGAGTACTCAAACACTTATCCTCATTCATATAAAAAAGGTGGTCCAATTTACATAGCGATGTCCTGTGATTGGATCACCTAATCCTACTCGGAGTACCATTTACTTTGCTTCCGAATAGTCTATAGAGCACCTACGTTGGAGTACTTAGAAAATGCTGCCAAAAGATTACTCTATAGAGTATTCTAGACGAAAGCGCTTTGCTGTTGAATACTCCATAGAGTAATCCCATAGGAGTATTTTGAGAGTACTCTCACGTAGGTGGTCTAAAGAGTATTCAAAAGCAAAGAAACGGAGTACTCAGAGATGGATTAGGTGATCCAATCACACGGACATTGCCATGTAAATTGGACCACCTTTTTTATATGAATGAGGATATGTGTTGGAATACTCTGATGCTCTTTAGGAGTATTCTTTGGAGTATGAAACGGAGTATTTCCATTTTTTGCAGGGTTATCATATTTGTGTGTAAGTATGTATTTATGTATATCAACATGTTCTAATGTATTTATATTTGAACAAGAACCTTTTCCATAAATTTCGGCCACTATATTTTGGTTTTGAACAAGCGGTTCATAAAATTCAGCAAGCTTAAACAACTTTTTATCATTTTTTTCTCTGTGGTTTGTTGAAAAACTGAAGCGAAATCTCTGAAGAGCGTTTTATGTTGAGTGAATCGACTATCTATTTCCATTATTATATGATCAATAAATGGATAAAAAAACAGAAATCTTGAAATAAACATCTAGGTTACATGCTTGCAGACTTTGACTAAATTTGAATCGGTTCTATTTGATTTCAATATCCATGTCACAAGTTCTGAACAATTTTTCAAAGTTATGTTCGTGGGAACGAATACGTCGTAACTCAAGTACTAAGTCTTTTGCGGAGTCCACTACAAGCCCGAAGTCTATCTTTATTTGTTAAAGCTTATTAGACAAAGGCAAAACGCATTGTGTTAACAAAGATGCTAAAAGACTGCGTTTATTATTTAAAAAAAATATTTTTAATGTTGACCTAAGAATTTTATAATACTAAGCAATAGAGAAAATGTTGAAGTTTTCTAAATTTTGAGCCTTTCGCTTAACAAAACTGACACCATGTATTTATCAATAAATGCCCATAATTGGCACTATTTTATACCAACTTCACCATGGCACTTTCTTATAAATGCTTAAATTTAATAGGTCATAAAACTGCAAATCCAATTTTTTTATAAAAATTCAGAATTTTGATAAAACTTGGTTAAATTTTCTTTGGTTTGAACAAAGTTTGAAATTTGTTCTTGAATGTTTTTTATTAGATAATGGGCTACGCTTTTATAAAAACGTGTAAACAATTCTCGTCTCTATCTATTTTTCCGCCGTTGTGTGCTCTGATTAAATTATTGAGCCTGCCTTCTCTAGTACTTTCAGGCCGCCTGAATTCGGATTTTTAAAGACGTAAAAGATAAGGGAGTATAGTTTTAGCTCAGCAATATCAGACCTTCAAATTATTCGGTATTATTATTTCGATCTGTTATTTTATTACTACCAGGACCAATGTGTACGCATACCTCGAAACCGGTTTTATCGTCTTGAAAGCCTTGTGAATTTTGTAGAAGGTCTGATATAGAAGGTCTGGTATATGTATATAGGCTTAATATTCAAACGCATTATCCACTAACCGATAATTTAAAATAAGAAAATTATAAATCAGAAACATAAAATGGTGTTGTGTTATTCAATCAAAAGTAATTGAGGAAGGGGGATCTATCCCCCAGATTCTACCCTGGATACGCCACTGATTAGTTTAACCAGAATTAATAATTTTCGTATCTTTCAACTAAGTAGTGCTAGAGTATAAAAGCACGTCAATATTTATTGTCAACTGGCTCCAAATGAAAACACCAAAGAAGGTGAATTCATTCTCCACCCGTTTTTTTCATCTCAGTCGAGGCCTCTGCTGCCGAATTCAGGGGCTGGAGCTTCCTTGTCAATTGGCATAACATACCACCAATTACACACTTTTGTGATAGACTGTACCTTTGCGGCTTAGCTCTGCCCCTCAAATTATTTCCCCCAGCATCAAATTAAAGAACTTGCACGGCAGGGTGTCTGAAGCCTCATTTGATTACGAAATGCTTGGAGAGGCCCTTCCAAATTCGGACGGAGTTTTTGGTATTGCTCAACGTCATTTGCAGGCAAGTCAGATCCTGATTACCAATTATTTTTGTCACTTTAGCTTTATTTATAAATAAAGCGTGGTTTTTCTTTAGTTTTTCCAAACTATATTTATTTCTAACTATGTTTTATTTAATTTATAGGTAATGGGCCAATTTTTATATTTATGCTTGCTGGGTTGAGCATTTAAGGCCATCCAAATAAAACAAGGTGTTTTATTTTTGTTTTTTTCCCTACGCGTTTCGACGCTTTCCGCACCTTCTTCCAGGGGATATTATTAATTAATTTACATTAAGGATATCACATTATAAAAATAAGTTTCTATATATACAATCCAAAACACCATTTATTTACCAAAGTTTAGTGTTTTTATTTCACTCCTTTCCATTCGTACTTCAATACTCGTAACATAGACCAAGAGCTAATAGCTGATAATTTTAAATATTTATGAATGTTCATTGTATAACAATAATAACCCCACATTAATATATTTATAACAGCTGTTAGAAAAGGGCGACTAGCACCAAGTAAAAGAGGACTAAACAATTAGAGTTCAAAAATAAATTTCGTTTCATGTTTTTCAAAACAAGCAATCCATCACGAATTTGTAGTCAACAAAAGCAATCACTTAACGAGCATGGGGCAAATGAGCACCTTGTGGCTGGTATCCATTCTCATCGGCAACATAGGTGACGGTGTAAGTTTTACCATCATCAGCGGCGTATGAGTAACTACCGTGCACAGCAATAGATTCGTGGTCGCTGCCTTCAGCGTTCAAGATGCCATCAGACTCTTCGTGGATACCGTTGCTGGTCTCATAACTGAAATAAAACAATAATAAGAAAAATGTGTAAGTTTAATAAAGATACCAAGTTGGTGATGTCAAGTAATTTTTGGATGAACTTTTTTAGTGAGAATTTAAATCCTCTTTGATTTTTTGGGATAATAGGCGGCAACAGATCTCATTTTCAATTCCGAAATATTAACTTCAAACCTGGTTCTTAGCTAAAAAAGCGATGATATTTACTTACGCATAGTGGAAGGCATTGGGTCCTACGTCCGAACCGAAACTGACAACTTGTGCATCCTTATCAGCTGGGGCAGCAAAGGCGACAGCGAAGAGAGCGGCGAAAACAATGACAAATTTCATTTTGTTGATTTTCTTTTAATTAAAATTTGACTTTTTAAGTGAAAGTGAAATGCGCTTTGTGACTAGCAAATTGTGAATGTTGATAAAGTCTGGAAGACTGTTGCATTTTATACAATTCGGTTTGATTTCAGCAATTAAACAAGCTCAGTTTTAATTGTTTGTTAAAATTGTAATTTACTTGCACTTATCTAAGCATTCCAGTTTTCCTGTTGGCACACGTTATTTTATAATTCAAATATTTCATTTAAAGAAATAAGGTTAACAAGTTAGATAGTATAAGTGCGGGTGAAAGTTAAAATTATATACCTAGCTGTTGAGATATTCTGACATCGCTCTTGAATTGAACCAACTTTGACTAAGTTCTTAGCAGAGCTAAACGGAATCATGTAAGAACTTTCGGAGCATCAAAGAGCACATGGCTTACTTCTTTACATTTAATATTTTAAAATTAATTTAATAAGAGAAGGACTGTACTTATGCTTGATTTAGCATTTTCTTTAAGGAGGCAGGCTATTGTAGATTAGAAGCGAAGCGGTCAAGTACATTTTACCAAAAATATACCACTATATTATAAAACAAAGTCTGAGATTTTTCAATGACAAGATCTCAGACACTACAGGACGGATTCGGATGCAACTTTTCTTAAAACAATGCTTACATTTATCGCTACAAAGATAACTACTAAAATAAATACTAGTTTATCCACTTCTGAAATATTTGGGCATTAAATTTTATTTCATTGGCAGGGTGTGTTATTGTGTAACAGTGTAAATAAACTGTTCTTCGTATCTTCGTCGTTTATTAAGTCGGCGACTGGTGAATTATGCTCAAATAAGATACAGTTACAGCATCCCTAACCCCTAAAGTCCCTTTTAACTGGTGGTCAACCTAAAGGAATTCGGCGCATACTTGCTTATAAAAAGCAATGAGTATTTTTCCCCTTTAACCGAACGAACCAAAATTTCTGCAAACTAATTTTATTGCAAATCCAGAAGAACAGTCCCATACTTGATATTCTATTGCTGGACATCTTTGGCGGCAGTTGATAGTGTCACCCAAAACCTTTCAGATTTCAGTGTTGTTATCCATGCCAGCTGGCGAATATCGCATCTCAAAAAATGTTTCCAAATTTGATGTATATTGGAACGATTTTTCGTCATCCCTTGTCAAATTTGGTTTTGAGACAAACCGGTTTCGGCGTTGTGCCATCATCAGTGTCGATTTTCGTTCTGATCTGTTGTGGTCGTTTGTCTTGTAAAGGGTGTTTTTTTTAGGGGTATAGAACTTCGAATTGAAATAAAACACAAGAAAATCGTTTTAAGGTCCATCAATTTGGCTTTATTGGAAGGATAATTTTATGCCATTAATGTTTAAATATGATTTCGGGCATGTGGCCGCCGCGGCTGGCTCGAATAAAGCCAATTCTACAGGTCCAATTTTCAACCACTTTTTCGAGCATATGGGGCCGTATGTCGGCAATAACGCCACGAATGTTGGCTTCCAATTCCCCTAACGTTTCTGGTTTGTTGGTGTAGACGAGCGACTTCACATATCCCCAAAGAAAATAATCCAATGGTGTCAAATCACACGACCTTGGTGGCCAATTGACAGGTCCATTCCGCGAAATTATGCGCTCATCGAATGTTTCCTTCAATAAATCGATTGTGGCGTGCGCTGTGTGGCATGTAGCGCCGTCTTGTTGGAACCACAACTCATCCACATTCATGCCATCCAATTCGGGAACAAAATAGTCGGTTATCATGGCTCTATACCGGTCTCCATTAACGGTAGCTGCCTCTCCAGCATTATTGCGGAAGAAGTATGGCCCAATGACTCCACTAGCCCATAGAGCACACCAAACAGTCAGTTTTTGTGGATGTAATGGCGTTTCAAGGGTCTCATGTGGATTCTCTTCACTCCAAATGCGGCAATTTTGCTTGTTGACGTAGCCATTCAACCAAAAATGAGCCTCATCACTGAACAAAATTTTGCGATGAAAATCAGCATCGAAATCAATCTCATTTTCGGCCCATACACCAAAATCACGACGCATTGCATGGTCTCGCGGCTTTAATTCTTGCACAAGCTGGATCTTGTAAGGTCGCAAGCCAAGATCTTTGCGCAAAATCTTCCATAAAGTTGATGGACAAAGCTCCAATTGCTGTGCACGGTGGCGAATCGATTCATTCGGGTCCTCTTCAACACTTTGCTCTACAGCGGCAATTGTTTCTTCGGTGCGCACTGTTCGACGTCTCTGCGGATGCGTATTATCACATAGAGTAAACGTAGTGCGAAAACGATCCATGGTTAACCGAATTAATTGCTCTGATGGACGATTATGTCGACCATAAAATGGACGGAGCTCACGGTAAACTTCGCGAACTGAACCATTATTTTCGAAATAAATTTGCACGATTTGCAAGCGTTGTTCTTTTGTCAACCTGTTCATGATGAAATGGCAAACCAAACTGAACATAAATGACATTAGAGTTGCCAGATTTGACCACAAAATGCCAGTTTTATCTCTATTCGAAAAACAAACCTGTAAAAAAAACACCCTGTATTTATAGTAGGTAGCAGGTAACGTCAGCATGGGTGTCTGTTTGTGTACGTGTGTGCATTTGTTGCGTGTGTACATTCAGAAACGGGGGTGGTTTGCATCGATCGGTTTTTTTGGTTGACTGAGGCAGGTAAAAGTTGGCGATTTTTGTTGTTTGACCTTTTTTGCTTGTTTGTTGTTTTTGATCTTTTGCTGTTTTGTGTTTATTTGTCGGTGCGTGTGTCTTAGTTGTACCTGAGTGATTGCTTTGTTTTTTGTAAACCAATTTTAAAGGTTCGAATATTGTGTCGGAAACAGTGTTTGTCTGTTCGTTTATTATTCTACCGTCGAATGTTTTTTGTTTGTAGATTTCCATGTTTTCGAGTACGTTCAGACGTCTGCCTTTTGCTTGTACATGTAGGACCTTGACTGTTTTTTTGATGTTTCCGGGGGGGCATTTATTCTCCGCCATGTGATTCGCAAAGTTGGACTCTGGTATGATGGTTGGATTCCGTATCTTTTTGTTGTAATCTCTAATGTGTTCTCTGAACCTCGTTCTTACTTGTCGTCCGGTTTGTCCTATGTAACTGTGCTCGCATTCACAAGTGAGCTTGTATACACCATGGCTGCTAAATGGATCTTCTGAGTTAGGTTTGGTTCTTAGCTTCCGTCCTAAATTGTTCGATGTTTTGAACGCTGTGTTGATTTTGTATTTTCTAAGGAAATTTGCTAATTTATATGTTGCCCTTCCAGTACATGTCATTGTCGTCCAGGTTTGTGTACTTTCTTCTCCATTGTTTCTTTTTTGTTCTCTAAGGTCTCTCCTGAGTTTATCTACTAGTGCTTTTCTATATCCGTTGCTTGTAGCGATGTTATATATTATTCCAAGCTCTCTTCTATATGCTTCTTGTGTAAGAGGTGTTCTTTCCAATCTTTGTACTAAGTGCCGTAGCGCTGCATTTTTATGTTGTTGTGGGTGGTTCGAGGTATTATGTATTATTGTGTCGGTGGCCGTTGGTTTCCTATATATGTCGTAGTTGAATTTATTGCTAGCTTTATCAATACTTATTGTGAGGTCCAGATAATTGATTCCTCCGTCTTTTTCGGTTTCCATTGTGAATTTTATGTTCCCGTGCTGCTTGTTGAGGTACTCCAGTACTTGCTCTTCGTTGTTGGTAATTAAAACGCATATGATATCATCCACGTACCTTGCGTAAAATAACACTCCTAATTTGGAATTTAATTCCTGTATATACTCCTTTTCCAGGTTTTGCATAAACGCTTCCATAAGAATAGCCGATGTTGGGTTTTCCATCGCAAGTCCGTTTGTTTGTCTGTATATTTTATTGTTGAATTGAAAATAGTTTTGACGTAGTGTGGTTCTTACCGTGTTCGTGATTTGCGTACTTCTTACTTTATCTTTTGTTTTACGTAGTATTATAGAGTTTACTATGTTCAATGTCTCTGCTAGTGGTATTGATGTGTATAGATCTTTTATGTCGAAAGATACCAATTTGCTCTCCTTTGTCACTTCAACGGTCCTAAGTTTGTTTATTAGTTCAGATGTATTAGTTATGGTGTGTTCGTTGCTAAGTTCCAGTGTGTCCTTCAATACTGTTTTTAAATATTTAGATAGCTTATAGCATGGTGCCGATTTAAAATTAATGATTGGTCTCATTGGATTGCCTGGCTTGTGGATTTTTGGTAGCGCAATCAGTGGTGGAGTTGACGGGTTCATTTGGACTAATGTATATGCCGAGTTTGTATCTATTATATTTGTTGCAGTTTTTATAGCCACTTTGATTTCTTTCTGGTATTCATCCGTGGGGTTCACTCTTATTCTACGACATTCCATATCCTCGATGAGTTTTTCGGTTTTTGCTATATACTCATCTTTTTCAATTAGCACAGTTTGGTTTGGAATGATCATAAACAAGGCACAGAAGCGAAAATTAAATGTAATCTTTTTGCTCTTGCATAGGGGGTAACACGCACCATATTGTATACACAGAAATATTTTCAAACTTCGTCCAATAAAAATAGTTATAGCCATTAAGTCAAGTAAGCCTCGCGCAACCTTGGTCAGCTAGTAAAATATAATATCGAAATTTTTTTTAAGATTGCTGTGTTTCAAAAAACGCAAACATGGCGTTTTGGTATTTTCGATATTCATTGATTGATTCATGGACTTGCAATTCATATTCATATTCCTAGAGCAGATAAAAGTCCTTACATATATGATAACTTGGTTTCATGCCGTTACAATGACTCGCAACCTTAATACGAATCTGTCTGCACAGCTGAGTATAAAAAGAAAGCAACAAGTTTTTGGTTTGCTTCACTTATCGTGTCCAGTTCATAAAAATGTATTGCAATAAACTTTGTACGAGCAACAACGGCCGATTAGAAACTTGAATCAGACAATTAATGCAAGAATCAATTAAGCAAAAGATAAGAAATAGAAGATTGAAAACATCTAGCAAACCGTAAGAGTTGATAAAAATCGTTATGATGTCAGAGCTAGGTTGTTGTCAGAAAACAGTTATACAACTCATACAGCTTAAGTTAGGAGCATCAAGAGAATTATTTAATTATGGCCGTATTTCACCATAAAAACTTGCATAATTGAATAAAAAGACAGTCTATCGCTGCAAACGGTATGTCATCGAAAACGTGCGTCTCGATTCTAACTAGGACAGAACTCCAAACTCCTGTGAAAACTAAAAATGCCTGAAATATCCAAAGATTTAGTTAAGGGGTTCACCAAATATTCAGTACCAGATTCCAACATATAACTAACCGCTCAACAAACTAACTGGTTCCGAATCCAAATCGATCAGGTAGTCTATGTGAGCACATTACGAGGTTTCCAACTATCGATTCGAATCATAGTCTTGTGGCAGCCAATATCATTTTAAAGGAAGGGTGAACCTGCTCTAAATTTGCGCTACTAGGATGAAAAGAAAAACCAGTAAACCACCCCCCTAAACAATTAGTTTTTAAAATGTATTGTAAATTAAGCAGCCTACAAATACTCAAATAACTACCAGATACCTTTCTCTGTTTTATAAGGGAAGCATTTAAAATAGCTAAACTGAGTAATGCCTCTTCTAATCTTAGTTTTTCTTAAGGTATCAATCGAAGCAGATGGTAATATAATAAAGAAGCGCACCATTTGTGCTTTGCTAAAAAAAAAAAAATTTAGTTAATATATCAAATATATGTACCAAAGAATGTAAAAAAGGAATAAAGTAAAAATGGCACATTAGAGGAAAAATGCATTGTGACGCTACAGGGCACCATAGCTTAGTTGTTAGAGTAGTCTAACGAATCTTATGAGAAGTTAGGCACTTCGAAACATGTCATCCCATCGCTGTGCATATCGTTTTAATTTTTTTCTAATATCAATTAACAAAAATTTATTTCACTGAAAATAAATCTTTTATTACAGTTTAAATTTACGTCTTCAAATATTTGCTTACGCCTTTTATGGCTAAACTTGTGAAGTCTGTTAGCTGAAGAAACTTGAATTAATTACCTCAAAAATTCGTTATCAATTTGTGAGAGAGTGGATTTCGACCACTTTTTACATTTTTGTATGTATGTAGGCAAAAATTTCAAAATGCTCTCTTGGTATTAATTATGTTGCTTATTAAATTCAAACTTCACAAAGTTCAAGTCTGAAAACTCTTAAATATTTGGCTGATTTTTGGCAATTTTTTTCCACATGATAATAATGAAAACCTGTTCAGATGGGCATTACCGTAATAAAAAGTCGTTGAAGTCGAGCAGCTTTCCAAATGGATTTATTTTACAGCTAAGGTGTTTGTTTCTAATATTTCCATATTTTCTATTCATAATTGACTAGGAAATCCCGCCATGCTTCACTGCGATTAAGAACTTTAAACTACTGAATCCGATTTTAATTATTAAATCCCCAGTACCAGTTTAGATAAGGAACTTAATCACATCGTTTATTGCAGCACTCTTTAGCACCTTCCCTGTGATAGCCATATTTTTGTTCATCTTGGTTCATTTATTGGATATCTTAAATTTGGACACCCATTCTTGCAACCGTGAAAGTTCTATTCAATTCCAATAGTCTTTGAGTGCTGCGCGCCACAAATATACAGATAATTTTATTATATGTAGATATATTCAGGTCCACATTTTACAAAAATAAAAAAGCAGGTCTTGAACTCGGTAAATATATTTTCTCATTTTATTTATTTTTTTTTTTTTGTTTTTATGAATTTTCGATTTCATTTTCAACCCTCACAGACTAAATAAATCATTGAAAGATGAAAATTTATACTCAAATTATCTTTTGCACAGACAGACGAGCAGATGAACATTCTAGTACAGATCGGTATCAAAATTTTATTTTAATCAAAACGTCTGACTTAGAGTGATAAATCACTGGTAAGCATACCATTAGGATTGTAGGATGGCAAGGGATTAGACAAAGTGGAGTAATGGAACAGCGAATCGTATACATTTGTGTTAATCCCTTCGATTCGTAGAGAGTTCAAAGAGTATTTGCCATATCCCTAATAAATGATATGTATGTACTATAATTTTGAGCCCAACTTTCACGAAGCAATTTAAGTGAAAACTAATTAGTGAAACCATTATCCATTTCAACAATAAAGGTTCTATTTGTAAATGACTTCTTCAGCCATGACAGAAATATTTAATAGAATCTATACTCGTGCTTTCAAATTTTCATAGATGTATTATGTTGTCACAAGACATTTCAGAGCACGCTATCTTTATTAAAAAATAATGATATTTAATAAGAGCACATGACGATATAACATGCTAAAGTACAAAAAATCCCACACGTATATACATATACTTTATACGTGGACCTGAGCTTGGTTTGCATTAGAACGTTCCAAGTATACTTTTGGTTAAAGTGACAGGACCTCATGTTCTTAATTGACTTAAATTTCGGAGCAGAAAATATTAATTAATGTAAAACTTTTATTAAAGAAATAAATTTTCATCGTACAAAATTTTTTATTTATTTTATGAAGAGAAGGGAGATAATGAGTGAAACTGGATTAACGCAAGTTATTTAATCCAAGTTAATTTACACACGACCAAATGTAAGCTTTGACGGGGAGTTATTAAAAGCGTGGATTTCGGAGAATGTTAGTAAATTTATAATTATAATAAAAAAGTGATGCTTTAAACCCGCATATACTATTAGAATCTATAGAAAATGTTCACTGAGGCACACTTAAAAAGTTAAAAACAAAAAAATTTTATATTAAAAATATTAGCAGCAATAGTCTTCATAAAACAAACAAATTTATATATCTGACCTTGAGTCTTGGATACTTTACAATTATACAGGCCCTAAAAAGCAACAATTCAATTGAATCGTTGGTATACAAAGCTAAGTAAAAACTATAAAACAATTTGTCCTCGCCTAGAGGTTGTCCTGAAAGTTTTGATTGTGAATTCTTAAAAACATTGACGAACGCTATCAATGGCGTATATCACATATGTCTCTTAAAATCTTATCACCAATATGAAATTTCTTGAAAAATTCAACTTTTCAGGCTCTGAAGAGCTAATATAGCAAGCGCCAAGTGTTTTTATAGATTTCAAACTTACAAGTACTTTGTAATAATTATTCAAAATTAACAATCACAAATTTTCAGGAAAGTTATTTTATATTTTTTAATCCATTTTAAAAACATTTTAAATTAAAAATATTTTTTTATAATGTTTTTTTTTTATTTTGCTAAAGACCTGCTATTGTTTCGCTCAATCTAAATCTAACATCAGATACATTGAAAAAGTTTCAGCTCTGAAAACGATGGCGGATACAAGCAAACCTGCCATTAACCACTATCCCATTTTAACGCCATCTTCATCTAAGTGCACATATGATTAGCTCGTTCTGCATAATTCTTAAATCAGATCGTTTCAAATAAAAATATGGTTCTAAAAATGATTTCTAGTTGTATGTTTAACTACACATATATAGTCTGTTTCATAACTATAAAACTGTCATAATTTAAGTTATTAAACATTTGCCCAATATTTGAAAGTCTCTTAAATATGAAAATTGTGATAAAAGTATTGAGATTTAAATAACAGTTTAAAATGTTTAAAACGGCTCAACTCTGAGACTGCTTTAGTTTATGGTATACGAAACGTTTATCTATATAAAATAAGCAAGAAGAAAATAAAGTTTTGTAGCTCATCAACTTCTAGTTAAATGTACAAAAAGTCGCATTGAAGTTCCCGAATTTTTTTACAACATTTTTCATCTGAAGAAGATGACTTCAGAGCAAAAATTCTAAAAACTGGAGCCATATTAATACAAAATAAAAAAGGTTTATAAACTCGTATAATTAAAATTTTGTATGGAAATTTCATTTTAAAAAGCTTAATAAAACAATTTTATTTTTGATCCTGCTCGGGTATAATGTCCACATTATGTGGACAAAAGTTTTCTTTGTGAAATAACTGTCAATGTTTCATTATTTTTCTCAAACAATATAACAATTTATTGGGAACATATTCGCTCACTTTTCTACATTTTTAGTTTCTCTCTTTACTTCTTCTGTCGCGTTCATTTCATACGATATTTTCAAATGGACTGAAATATGCCAGATTGGATCATATTTTGTCACAAGTGAGTCAATATTTTTTTTGTGTACACATAAGCACTTTTACTTTTTTAATATATATTTAATCATTTTTAGTAAAAAAACATTAAATTAGCTTTTTCTTTGAATTACAAAAGAATCTTTTGTTTTATTTTGCAGTTATATTAAAAATAAAAAATTTCGAAAGACTGTTTTTTAGTATTAAAAAAAAAATAAAAAAATTAAATTTTGTTTTAAATAAACTCTTTAGACACCAGTTATAAAAAATAAGTCCTAAAAAATTATTTTTCGATTTCGGAGCGGGATTGAAATGTTATAAGTAAGGGCGTAAAAGTTCAATTTTGAACTACGTTATATAAGAATTCTATGGGTTTAAAAAAATATATTTTCTGGTTTGAAATATGTAAATTTTTTTAAGTCTGCACAGTTTTGAATAAAATTTTAAAATAATTTAAATCAGAAAACTTGAAGTATAGATTTGTAGCCAATCAAATTTTATGTTTCAAAAATCGCCAGTATCCCCAATAAATAGTGAAGTAAGCTAGTTTATTAAACAATATTTTCAAAACATTGAAATCAATGTTTTCCAAACGAGTTTGAAACTAAAAAATTTCACAAACGTTTAAATAGGTTTTTACAATTGTATGGTAGCTTTGGGAATTAACTTGAGGTCAACTTTCTGCTAGGTGAACAGTTTGGCAGTTTTCAAAAATAATGCTAAATAATTTACCTACTTGATTTATATCAACTTTATAATATAGCCGACGTGATGTAGCGGTAGTGTTGCTAGCCTACCACACCGAAAGGCCCAAGATTCGAGTCCTGGAACAGGTAACATCAGAAGTTGTTTGAAAAAGGATCCGGGGTTATTTCTGCCATAGAAGGCTTCTTAGCAAATTCATCTTCTTTGCTTTGCAGATCCAAGTCGGCAAAAACCAGTATCTCCAGTCAATTTGTATAAAAAATTGGAAGCAGCACGAAACAAATTGTTTAAAAAACTCGAGCCGAATATTGTTTTTAATTTTTTTTTATTACACTTGAATTGTAAAAAAAAAGTAATAAATGGAACTGATATAACTATAAACCATATTTTAAAATAATTACAATAATTTATTTAATAAATAAAGTTGAGGAAATTGTCGGGAGTCAAACCAGCAACTTTCGGAGCGAAGGTCTAGTTCATATTTATTAGGCTACTGACCCGTTTTCACCGTCGTTGCCTTAATTAGAGTTTTGTCAATCTGTTTTCAATAAACCTTTACTGTACGTTGAATAAAACGTTAATTAAATAGTGTTTTCAAAACCTCATTTGCAACTGTTTAAAAAGGGATCACTTTCCTTGATTCGACAATTTTTTTCAAACGTTCTACAGTGATTATAGTAAACGTTTTCCAAACTAAAAGCTTGCTAAAGTAATTTTATAGTAAGCTTATTGTAAACGTATTTTGCTTTTTGGGTCGTTTGAACTGCAAGTCTCATATAAATTTGTATTTTAAACTTTATTTAAAAACTTTAATTATGCGTGTGCTATTGCTATGAAACGCATTTTGAGTACAAAAGTGTGTCTGCCGTTCAAAGTAGATGAACGAGTTTATATTTGAGCTTAATTAACATGCAATTACAACAAATAAAACAACATATAATTGTATTTATAGTATTGTGCTAATGCTAATACAAATCAAATAACAAGAAAATACAACAACAAAAAAACAAAAGCTTCTTCAACACATTGATATGCTAATATATTCAAATATATTATAAATACAGTATAAGCACATATATACTGGTTTATAAGCATATATATACTTGTAAATATAAACAGCATTTGCTTCTACATATGATGACCTTCAAAACATCTTCATCGACGACCGCACTTTGTGTGGCATCATTATTCAGACTTGCTGACGTCTTCGGTTTAGATTCAGTTTTTTTCACTTTCGATAGTTACCCTTGAATTTTGTTGCTTGATTTTACTTTGTTACTATATTTCTTTACTTAATCTGTAGACGACTTTTTAAATATTTATATTGGCGGATAAGCGGTCACTTTGTTAGAGCATTTGAAAGACTGAGTTAAATAGAAAGAATACACTAACAAAAATGTGGTGTTTAATTTCATATTGTGAAGAAAGTGAAATTTTGTATTTGAATTAAAGTGAATAAAAATTGTTATTAAGCTTTTAAGATTGTGTGTTTTGAAAAAAAAAAATATTTGTGAGAGCTTTGCTCGATAGTTCTAAGAATTCTTTGAAAACATTAAAGATTTTGTGATCAAACAATATTTCCTAAGTTTCAGTTAGAGTCTTGTCTATGGTAGTAGATTAAAGTTAAAAAAGAGAAGAACCAGTGCCTCTCAATTTTTTAAAAATTCGTGTTTTCTTGATTCCATAAGAAATGCAGTTTTCTTTGATGTTACTTCTTTCCGCACAATATATCTCTTCATGGACTTTAAATATGACATCCACCAAAAAGTACAAGATTAAAAAGGGTGTGGCTTTCAAAACATTTACTTGATTTTTTACAGTATTGCACATAATTATTTGTTTAATATTATAATCAACATCCATTATTTTCGTTTACCCACTCAAAAGAGTTTGACCTTTGTGTATGAAATCACGATTTTTTTACACTTGGAATCACCAATGGAGACCAAGTCATCTTCCACCTTTTTACCATTTCAGTGGAGCTTGCCCTCTTCCTGCTCAGCCGAATTCGCGTGTCGCTAAGAAAACCTTTTAGGATAGAGATTCTTTGTCCATTGGCATAACATGCTCGTATCTGTAATAAGCTCATACATCTCAGAACTATATATTTTTTGGACAAATTTTCTCTCGTATATTTCATACTATTAATGATTTAGGGTCGTATATCAGGATAGATATGATAAGAGACTTATAGAGCGTGATCTTACTCTGTTCAAAGTAGCAATGGTTGGCTTGAGTGATTCTTTTTTAAATTTCCTACACAAAAATCGGTCAGAAATTACTGCTTCTTGTTAAGTAGGGATGCAGGGTTATTATGTTGGTCATCCTGTATTGTTTTATTCAATATCAAATCAAAATAACTCGCCTTAGATGTGGGAATCTTTGCTCATAATTTAATCCAACCATACTTTGCATAGAATAGGCCACCGATCTTTTTTCTTAATCCGGATTTTTCTACCATCAGTTTCATCAACTTATTTCGGTAGTTTGGGGCAACCAATTTTTTTTTTTTTAAATAGATTTTACCTGGCGTGAAATCCATTGTCATTCGTCGACTTTTTGGATACACCCTTCCGACGATTTGCCCTTCTAATTTTGGGGGACTATCACGGATATGGGTAGTCTTTTGCTAGAATTAATTCGGCACAAAAAATTTGTTGGACCGCTAGAACCTTGAGGTAGTCGATTTCAGTCGAAGTTTACGACAGGCATACCCTATCTTGGATACACTACTCGTATAAGACCCCATACGGTTGGAAAACGCGCTCTCTTCCTGTTGCATTTGATTTCTTCTTAATATCCGGCAGTAACCAATTACTTAATCGGCATCTGTACATGCATACAATCTAATTGCTTATATATTACGTTGGAGTGATTAGCTCTCTCTAAGTTTTACAAGCTCAAACCCAGGCCATAGTGATTATTCGCTGGATTTTTTTTCCAAATCAGTTTTATTTTCTTATTTCGTAAAATCATGCTGAACATTAAATAAAATAACACAAATAAACTTCTTTGCAAGTCCAAGGGTTTAAGTTGTACTAAAAATACAAAAAATCTGAATGCACCAATAAAGTGAAACACTAAGCGATTAATGAAAGATATATTACCAATAAAATGGCACTTTTTCTGAAATAACAATAACTTTTTTTTTCGGTTTTTTTTTATTTTTTTTTGTTACAAGCTTCATAATGTTATAACAATTTTTCTTAAGAGTTTTATACACTCTCCAAAATAAATATTTAACTACTTCATTAATGCACTTAAGCATACGTTCGTATAAAATATATGTGCAGTCTTCGCCAAAACTCAAATAAGCATTGGCTGTTTCTGTCTTTAACATTTTCAATACAAAACCTTTCATTTCATTTCGTTGTACACCCTCACTTGCTTTGATTTATGTAGTAAATAATATTGTGTTACACTTTATTACTGACCTTATCATTTGTTAATAGCAACGTAGCTAAAGTAAATTTGGCACGCATTGTGTATGAAAGGGCATTTGAAATACTGTAAATTTTTTTTCGTTACCACTTCACTTATGCATTTGTTATAATTATCTTACCCTAAGCTTTAAATAACTAAATTTTTGTAATAATAGTGAAATATTTTCAATGTCATGCAATATGTATTTGTCGTGCCTATAAATACTTGCATAGCAATATTGTCTATTACTTTTCGTTAAACATTGTAAAACACTTCGTGATTTATGAAAAAAAAAAAGAAAGAAAGTAATAGAAATAACTATAAGCTCATGCATTTGTATTGCTGCAGAATCATGCAAATTTAAATATATTTAATGTTGAAAAGACCTGCTTATAAGTAATTGTATTGCGAAAATCGCCCAGCAGTTGCTGAAATGAATGGCAATAGCAGATCAATGCAATTGTTAACCACTGTCTACTATATTTCAAAAGACTTAAGGCACGAACTTGAACTTAATATCGCTATGAAGAGATTAAAAATATATTCAAATTGAATTAATAAATAATATAATAGAAAAAAGACAAATATAGAAGCAATGACATTATTCGTTGTGTAAAGTTTGTTATTCTTCTCTTATATCAATTAAATAATAATTGATCAATAACACGGACACCCCTTCATAAAGTCAGCCTCATAATGAAGGCCAAAGCCTCAAAATCCATCGGACCCGACGGAATTGCCATGAAGATGATCAAACACCTTGGCCATGAAGGACAGAATTATTTAGCGGCTCTCTTCAATCTCTCTCTAACTACCTTCGTTATACCTGAGATATGGAAACAAGCGATTGTAGTTCCCCTATTAAAACCAGGGAAGCCGGCGAACCTAGGAGAGTCCTATCGTCCGATATCCCTCCTTTCGCCGGTAGCGAAATTGCTAGAGTCCATTCTGCTTCCTTACTTCGTTACAAATCTAAAATTGGCTGATCATCAACATGGTTTTCGCAAAAATCACAGCACGACATCCGCTTTGAACGCCATTACAACGCAGATTAACAACGGTTTGAATCAAAATCCACCAAACCATAGGACGGTTCTCGTGGCACTTGATCTGTCAAATGCATTCGACACGGTCAATCACGCCACTCTCCTCCGAGACCTGGATGAGACACCGCTCCCTGCCGGCCTTAAGAGGTGGACCGCTAATTACCTCAATGGTCGACAGGCAACAGTCAAATTTAGGAACAAGAAATCTAAACCACGAAGAATAAAACAAGGGGTGCCGCAAGGTGGTGTTCTCTCTCCCCTCTTGTTTAATTTCTATATTTCGAGACTTCCCCTCCCACCAGAGGGAGTCTCCATTGTTTCCTACGCTGACGACTGCACGATAATGGCCTCGGGCAAGGGTCCCTCCATTGATGAACTCTGTATAAGAATCAACAGTTACCTCCATGACCTTTCCAGCTTCTTCACCGAGCGTAATCTGACCCTGTCTCCGACTAAATCTACGGCGACCCTGTTTACCACATGGAATGCGCAGATGGGGCAAGAGTTAAATGTCCACGTAGATGGAGTACCTCTACCTACTGTCAACCACCCAAAAATCTTGGGCGTGACATTTGACAACGGCCTCACCTTCGCTGGTCATGCCACCGCAATAGCCTCAAAGGTACAGAGCCGCAATAAGATCCTCAAGTCACTGGCCGGCAGTACTTGGGGAAAAGACAAAGAAACATTGCTTGCTACATATAAGGCTATTGGCCGGCCGGTTATTGACTATGCTGCGCCTATATGGTCGCCCAACCTTTCTGACACCAATTGGAGGAAATTGCAAGTCTGCCAAAACACTGCCATCAGAACTGCTACGGGATGCCTGCTTATGTCATCTGAGTCTCACCTCCATCAAGAGGCGAAATTGCTCAATGTTCAAGAGCACGCGGAACTCTTGAGTAGACAGTTCCTTCTGAACTGTCACAAACCTAGTCATCCAAACCGACATCTTTTGGGTGTAGCACCCCCCCCAGAGACATAAGGAGACATCTCCGTAAGCATTACGATGAGATCCGGCATCATATCTCTTTGCCGTTTGATCTGTGGAACCATAGACGGGCTCTAAATGACCTCCACACTGAGTCGGTAGACAGATCCCTCAGATCTCGGCCTGTGAATCCCGTTATTAATACTCAACCACCTGAATTGGCTGAAGAGGAGCGTGTACTTCCGAGGGAGACTAGAGTCATACTAGCACAACTTCGCTCTGGATATTGTAATAGGTTAAACTCTTACTTATGCAGACTGAACCCCAACATACCAAATACATGCCCTGCATGTGGTATGACCCCTCATGATACCATACATCTCTTTTCCTGTTCAGTTGAACCCACTCTTCTAACACCCACATCACTCTGGTCCAACCCTGTGGAAACTGCGCATTTCCTCGGACTTCCGTTAGAAGAGCCTGATGACAATTTAGAGTGATCGAGCCCATTGGGCAGGGCGAAGCACTGTTAACAACAACAACAACGGACACCCCTCTAATATCAATTACGATGACATCTAATTAAATTACACAAATTTACAATAACCAGTAAGGATAGCGCTTTCTTCAGCTACGTCAATCACTTTATGCTTTTTAGGAACTCTGTAAAATTCTAGAACCGTTCGTAACTTCTTATAGAGTTACACCCCAAGCCCCATTGTGGAGTCTTCCACCAGTTAGTAGATATTGATACAAGATAGACAAACAAAGAGATAAACTCTGAGTAAGGGATTGTCTCTTGGTACAGTGTTTGCTATTAAGAATTTAAAGAATTAATATGCATTGATATACATGCACGAATGCATGCATCACACACACATATATTACATCAAATATTTGGAAAATTATTTCTTATCAGAGAATGTGACACACATAAGAAATACAGAAATTGTAAGTAAGCGAAAGCCATTTAGTGGCATTTTTGTTCAAATGCAATGTATAATCAAATACTATCGCTTCTTATTGTTTATTTAGGATAATAGAGTCATGCTTCTTTTCTGTGGCGTATTAAGAAAATAGTTTGTAAGTATGTATGTACATTTTAATCTTTGAATATGTATATTTACACACTGGACGAACTGGGTTCATTCAGATAAAGATAAGAATAGGCTGATTTTTTATTAATAAAGGGATCCGTGCAAGGGGAGCGTCAGTTTTCTTTTAGAATTGATTTATAAAAACATCATTATTTCTAAACAGTTGCCCTAATTTAGGTAATACTTTTCAAATCCATATAACCTGATCACCAGAGATCTCAATTTTCCAGATCAAAAGTAAAACGATAATGTTATAAGGCCTTAAGTTATTTTTAAAGAACAACCGAACTTTGGCTTCGGCAATGTTCAGTCATCACAGTTCGGTTCGACTTCAGCAAATGCAAAACCGAACTTCAGTATCAATGTAATTTCTTATTAACTAAATTTCATAAAATTTAAGGTTTAAATTGTTTCACAACCTGCTTGTGTAGGCCGTTCAGAAAAAGGTCAAAGCAGTTTTTGGGATTTACATGATAGTGATATGATTTGCAGTAGTAATATTGAAAAAAGTATCCATTAAATACTGAATTGGCTATTTTTCTAAATAAAAATCTGTTACCAAGAAATGGTAATATTTTTGATACTCACATTTTCTGTTAACAAAATCTGCTTTTATATATTTGTCCCGCCCCCGCTCCATCGAGTGTGCTTAGTGAAAAATTGCTCAGTGCTGCAGTAAGTTTTACACAGACATATCAAATCGCTTGCAATGACAAATGCCAATAAGCCATTGGGACAAAGTCGTAGTCAAATTTATGTATGACTTAAATTTAGATCTAGCTATAGTCTTCTTCCTCATGCTAATCGTTTGGCTCTTATAAATCTCCCAAACCTTGCAAGTGGCAAATGTCCTCGAAATGTTAGGCGTAGTATTTATGTCCAAACTATTAAACGGATGGAGCTCAAGTTCATTTCTTTTAAACAAAGCTAATTTCAATATTCCTTTTCGAGCTTCAAGACACCTATTCTTCTGAAGCAATGCAGCACCAATTTTTTACTCCACGAACCTGTTCAGTGTCTGTATGAAAACTATAATGCCCATTCATTTAAATTTGATATTTTGGACTCGCTTTTTATAATAAAAAAATATCTTCTATCATCTCTTAGCAAATGATTTATATCTGCTTATGAATTTTAAACTTCTATATTGTTGTTGTTGTTGTGATAACGACAAAAACACTCCCCGAAGGTTTTGGGGAGTGTAGTCGAATTAACAGTCCTTGGCCGGATTTGAATCCGGTATGCTCCGGTACTCCTTTGCGATACTGCCCGACTGTCGTGGTAGCGATTTATGACCAGTGAAACCTTCTAGTGAAAACTTCTATGTCATCCTACTCAGCTGATGAGAATTTTTCTGTAGCTGAACAGTTTGAGATCTCGAGGCTTAACAAACATCCGCCTTTCACACACCCGGAAAATTTGGTCCCCGCGTTATTCGGAAATACGAGTATTCACTGATTACTTATTATTAGAATGCTCAGTTCGGTTCGGTTTTTAAAAACCTATGTTCGGTCGTTCTCTAGTTATTTTACTTTCGTCGGCCAGTGTTATATGGTGGAGAAGCTAATTTTCTAATCAGAAGTGTATGGAGGTGATAATAATAATAATAATCATAATTCCCAAACGGATTACCCACCATATCCCACCCGACCGGCGCGAGGGGCGCATCCGCATAACGCGCAGATGAAATTTTCCTTGTGTGTGAAAGGCGGAGGTTTGTTAAGTCTCGAGAACTTAAACTGTTCAGCTACAGAAAAGCATCATCAGCTAAGTAAAGTCGATATAATATAAATTACACATTAATAAATAATTTGTTAACAGATTAAAGTGATTGTTAAAAATTAATATTAAAATCAAAGGATAACAAAACAGTTAATTGCTATGTATCAGGATAGGAAGAATTGATTTTTCTATGCTGGAAACCGAGACAGAAAATCAAATGTACCAGAAGGAGAGTTTCAATCTTGACACAAATAGCGAAAAGGCTCATTTATCTCAAGATTGTTTCGGCACTGTTTCAAGTCAAGTGCTTTAAAATGCTTTGATGGACGAAAGGGCACATTAAGGGTAACTTCACTCATTTCCCTCCGAATAGAAGGGTGTGAAGGTTAATGAGTTTTAAACGACTCTTAGAGGGTAGCAGATTATAAAGGGGATCCCAATAAAAATATTTTAAGGCAAATAGTAAAAATTGTTTTTGCACTAATTCTAGGCAATTGAAATTATAAAACCGTATTTAAGTATCGGTGTGACCAATGTAGTAAAAAGAGCTTTAGTTACATAAGGGTAGCTATATTCTTTGGACCATCGCTCAACGAATACTTGAGCACCTTTATCCTTGATGGTATGCTTGTAGTGTGTGACATACCACACCGAAGATTCCTGGTTCAAATCTCAGGACAGTTGAAACCAGTACAGAGATGCTATATTATTTTTAAACTCATTAAGCCAAACTCTTTAATCCCCTCAGCCATTGCATCGCTGTATGTTAATATTGTAATTTTTTCTACATTTATAATATCGTAAAGGAGGAATGACTATTGAGCCTCTAGTATTCAAACCAACAGTTTTTAAAATTTTTGTCACTCTGCATGAGTCTGCGTACAGGTATATTTTTGCAATTTTTACCCATTTTTGCTTTGGTAAAATTATTTTTACTAATTTTCTATAAAATAATGGGCTAAAATCTAATATAGAAACTGTAAACTATGTTTCAAAAATGTTTCAAAATTCGAAAAAATTTCTTAAAATTTTCAATTTTTTTTTCATATTTTGCAGAATATTTTGAGTAGGCAGTTTTGTAGCGCATTCAATTAAAATACAATAAAGTGTTAATCTTAAGTCTGTAACACATTTTGCTGATTTTTGGCAATTTTCTATATTAGATTTTAGCCCATTATTTTATGGAAAATTAGTAAAAATAATTTTACTAAAGCAAAAATGGGTAAAATTGCAAAAATATACCTGTACGTAGACTTATTCTGCCGATTGTATACGTATGTTTGAGCGCACATCACTCAAAAACACAATTTCACTACTAGATATCTTACTTAAAATTGTAAGTATCTCTCATTCCAATAGCTTCACTAGTTTTGCAGTTATCGTCCAATATTTGACCCAAAATGTGCTAGTACACTATGGGTATCAAACGAAAAGTGCTAATGAGTGATGCAATAAGCGATGTGATTAAGTCCCACATCGCAATTGGTTTCGGAGATACGAGTACAATGATTAAAATCAGATAAACTTATTATAAGTTCTCTGATGCAGCGAGGTGTGGCCGGGTTTTTTGGTATCAATTAAAATTGAGAGTTTTCGTGCTTCAGCAATTGAGATGCACTCCTAATTGATCCGATTTTACAGTTATTTGTATGAGATGTTTCATCAGTTTTAAAAACCGTATACCTAATATCGACCTTATTGACTAGATTTGTTTGTTGCTACAAAATATTTCGTTTGATGGGACCATAAAATGCTCTACGAAATAAGCACACCCGTTTTGGTCTAAAAATCAATTATGAAATATATATTTAAAATCGTATACCCTAATTTAATGGACAACGATGCAAGATAAGCTCAGTTGTATTAAATTGAAATCACGTTTACGGCACATGTTCAATCTGCTCAGCTAAATCAAATGCTATTATAAAGCTTTTATTAAACATTCATAACCAAAACTATTATCAAGAGAACTTTACGACCGGAATTAATATGTTCTGTAGACATAAATATAATTATTATAATCGCTTTAAAATGGTAATTGTGAAACAAAGTAGGAAATATTTCAAAAACTGAACAGTTTCCGTTGAGCAAGAATGATATTCTCCCTTCGCGATACTGCACGACTATCGTGGTAGCGATTTATGACCAGTGAAACCTTCTAGGTCATGTCACCCCTCCTTCCGTAAGGAAGGATAAGATGGGTAATGAAAGTTGAAAGGCATCATATCCGTAGATCAACCATCGATCCGTAGATCAATATCGTTCACATTACCTTTCTCCATATAAATCGCCTCTTACGACCGGTATGCCTACCTAACCCGCAGGGGCGTTTTATTTTTGGTTCTAACGTCTTCTCAATAAACACCGTTTTTCATTTTGAAAAGTTCGCAACAAATTTATCGTTCATTTAATATCGTTCACATTTACTAACTATATTTATAACACAATAATTGGCAGTTTGGTTGTTTTTCTTCTATCTGTTAACACTATCAAACACTAAATAAAAATCATTTAGCTGACTAGTTTGATCGTTGGATGATAACCGAACTCATCGGCTGTAAAGACAAGTTCGAATTTTTTGCCTTCTGGTGATGTCCATGAAGTAGAGCCTTGTACCACAATAGCGGAATTTGTATCGTCAATTACTTTTAGTTCGCCTACCTCCTGTCGTGAAATGCCATTGCTGGTGTCGTAGCTGTAAGAAAGGAGAGAGAATAAAAATAACTAAACTAAAGCACCGTATTTAAAGGTGGGTACGATACATTTAGAATTGATTTTAAGGTGATTATCGTGCTACAGTCGTAGTAGCTGCGGCCAGAATGTAGTAAACTTCAAAAAAAAAATTTTAAAATTCATGCCTTAAATTTGCGAAGTCTCACTCCGTTTTCTGAAATTTCCAAGAATTTTCGAAATTTTTGCATAAGCTTGGAAACACTGATGCAAAATATTTCTATGAAAGAACTATCTATATTTTTATAAGAAACCAGCAAACGAATTTCAGTTGAAGAAGTTTTCGGAATATATTAGAAGAACCAGTTTATAATTTTCACTGTGAGCCACTGTATGTAGGTAGGAGTAGCATATACCCACCAGTTTTGTTGATAAATTAAGTATATTTGGAGTCCCTATTTCAGATTTTGCTCCTTCTGCAGTGATCATTTTGCGGATGTCCATATACTCCGCATACGTGCCTATTGCCCAATGACCCAGTGCAGACTGTATGATTTTGTGAGTGTCCGTTCTGGACCTGCTTAAGAGACTCCTTGTCCTCTTTTCTCTATAGTCGGACAAGATGTTTCGTGATATTGTACAGGCAGTTGTCTTTTGCTGAAGTACAACTTTTGGATATTCCCTCTGGCAACTCCTAAGGGTACTCCCATCTCTAATATGGTTATTTCTTTATTTGTTTCTGAGATCATTACTTTACCAGTTATTTTCCGGTCCTGGAGTGATTTGCGGGCTTGCAAAATCGCAAAGAACTTCTGCTTGAAACACACTACAATGCGAGGGGAGTCTCAATGACAGAAGGAAGCTTGACCTTAATCTTATCGAAAGTATATCGCGATATTTATTGTTAGGTTTATCAATGTTAACTCTTACTCTTCTCCCTCCTTCCCGCCGCTCTCTAGCCACAATTGCTTTTCTGCCCACTCTCACTTTTTAGTCATACTCGTATCCTTTTGTCTTCCTCCTAATTTTTGACCCAATTTTCTCCTCTCTCACTTTCATTTCATTTCCTTTCTTTTATTTTAATTTTGCCTTATTTAAATTGTCCTGTCACTATTTCCATTAATATTCCCAGTCTCGTTGTTTCAAATGTGTTTTTTTTTCATACTATCCTATTCATAGCCCTGTTCTTAGTCTAATATATTCAGATTTGTGTACATATTCATACTCCTATTCCTATTATTATTTCTGTTTGTATTGCATTTCACATTTTCATTTCTACTCCTATTCGTGTTGCTATTCTTTTTCCTATTTGTAATTACTATTGCCACATTTCTGTTGCATTACTTGTTTTTGATTTCTATTCACAGTTCTAGACATGTTATTATTCCCTTTTCATATTTCCATTCCTACTCTCATTTCTACTAGTATTCCTTTTCCTCGTAATATTAATCATCATATTCCTATTCCTTTTACTATTCCAATTTTTTCTCTGATCCGCTTCTCGCTCTCTTTCTCAATCTTCCTTTTACCCTTACTACTCTTCTTTCTATTACTGGCGCAGTCTCGTTTCCTATCCCGCTGTTACTCCTGCACTTAAAGGATCACTAAATAAAATATTATATAGTAACCTTGGGCCAATCCACCTTTCGAGACCTTTATTAGCCCATTGTGTACTTTTCTTTCACATGAAGCTACTGTGTAAATTTCATAAATATCTCACCGCGCCTTTGGGCATTTATTGAGGACACACACCCACACACACACATAATTTTTAATTACAGGATATTCCTATTAAGTCCTCTAAATTATGAAACTTACGCAAATGAGTATTTATCAACGCCATTATTCTCAGTTTCCAACCGCAATGTTTCTGCCTTTTCTTCGCCTGCTGGCGCAGGTGGTGCAGCAACGCAAACAGCAATGAAGCAAGCGAATACAAAAACAATTTGATATTTCATTGTAAATATTTTTTACAATTTAAAATTTTTTTGTTTTGAAATAAAATACTTTTTGGCTTTTATAAATATATTGTTCCTCTGCACTTAATCCTTGCGATTTTAAAACACACTTTGTAAGCTCTTTCTGTACTGACATTTCACAAAACCATGCATAGCCTTTTATAGCTCCACTGCAAGCTGAAGAAGATCCGCTACACACATTTTACGATATTTCAACTTTTTTTGCTGTTGCCTTTTTTCATCAGACAGAGTACATATTTTAGGCAGTGCCCAAAAACAGCAAAAATGAAACAAACAAATTTAAAATGTCCTCATCGCAAAAAAATTCGCTGCCGGGAATATATGTAAATTCATACTAAATAGCACATATGTTATTGAATGCCTCCGCTGGGCCGCCGACCGTTAAGTTAAAACACAAATTAACAACAACAAAAAGGGCAAAAAATATTGCATTGCCACTCCTGCCACACCATTTACCAATTGTCAAAAACTCTTTTAATTACACATTAACAACCCAAACGGCCTTTGTAGCTCTTTTCGTGGATCGCTCGTAGTAGGTACGTGTAGTTTCTTGTGATTTATTTGATCGCATCAGTTTTTATAAATATTTTTTTTTCTAAATAATGCTGAGTAATATCGCCCCTGCTACGATATTTTGAAAAACAAATTCAAATTTTTAACAAGCGCAATTATTGTTCAATTTCTTTCTCTTACCTGGATTCCAAGTTTGGATGTCTCAAGTTAATAATTACTTTATTGCAATATTTCTTTTTTTAATACAAATACTAATTTGTTGTTTAAACTGAAATTCTCCTAATGATCGATGTTGTTGACAGCTATTAGAAGACGTGCATGCAAAAACAGATTTGTCAAAAATGCTTACAAACAGACATACATATACGCAGTTACATCTTTAAATCATCTTAGTCTACAAACAATTATACCTTTTCAGTTTTTTTACCAAATTATGCCAGTGACTTAATATTAATAACACCAATTTATAAGAATTAAAGCCAATTGTTGCTTTGGCAAATTCGCTTTCAAGGTACGAAAAGCGTTGAGTTTCAACATTCCCATTAGAATTGAGTATACAAGTACGTATGCTTTTATACAGTCAATTGATCACTGATAGGTCAACAGTCCCCTCCTTGCAAAGTGTATAATAACGATAACACATCATTACGTTTCTGTAAGCAAGCCTGCTCTAATTAGCAGCATATTTGGTTGGTTCTCAAGCTGCGTTCTTGATAAATATACACAGAGTTTACAAAAATAAAATAAAATAAAATAAAATGAAATAAAATAAAATAAAATAAAATAAAATAAAATAAAATAAAACAAAATAAAATAAAATAAAATAAAATAAAATAAAATAAAATAAAATAAAATAAAATAAAATATAGTAAAACAAAAAAATTAAATAAAATAAAATAAAATAAATAAAACAAAATAAAATAAAATAAAACAAAATGAAATAAATAAATTAATAAGGAAAACAAAGAAAAGGAAAGGAACAAAGAATAATTATAATAAAACAAAGTTTTGTAGTGAATTTCAACCACGGGCTCAGCAGGATACATATGTTTACACATCAAGTAGTATTTGCTACTCAGCCCTTTTTTTATTTGATTTTAGAAATTATTAATTTACAAATTTAAAAGAAAAAATATTATTTCAAATCTTAATAATATAGTTAAAATTAAAATATCAAATGGGTATTCCCTACAAATTACAAAATGTTTTTGAAGAACGCCCCATGTTAATATTTTCCAAAAATGCCCATGTCCGAATTCTGTTGAAGCCCTATTTCCAAGTATTTTCTACTAATACCCTTGGTTCAAAACCACCTTATCCCAGGTGAAAATGTATTAAGTTTTTGTTGCGACCGGCCATATTTGAAACTCTTTCAGAGATAATGCGTTCTTGAATGAAATTGTGAAATATGACGTTATTGAAAACAATTCCTAATTAGGGCGTACTGTAACCAAATTCTAAAAAATCGCGTGCTAGAGGATGATCCTCAGATCAACCGTAGAAATGGCAAAGCTTTCTTTTAAAAGCTTTCACCTAAGCCTCTACTAAACAAACATTTCCTTTTAATGCCTCTACAAAATCCTAAAAAAAAAATAAATAAAAAACATTAGCTCAAAATAAATCGTCTAAAATTGTTTTAAATGCTCATTTAAGAAAATACTCGAAGGAACCTTGGTAAAAAATTTGCTGCAGACTATCGGCTTCAATAAAAATTCAACAATCAAAAGAATGTGTAGCAAGTTCGTTTCTTAAGTTTTTCGTTTGAATACAATGCAGTGCTCTGTAAAGATTTTTCTTACAAATTAATTATAAAAACACACATTTAGTTTTGTAAAATTACAAATAACAATTTAATATCGTTTTTTGCATAGCCAATACTTAATATTTTTAAATTATTTTAAACTATTAATAACTAAACTGAAAACAAAAAGTCCATGTTTCTCGTCACAACTAATATTGTGGCAAATGAGCGCCTAGTGGCCGGAAGCCATTCTCATCGGCAATATAATTTAAGGTATATATTTGACCATCGGGTGCTACATAACTAAAAGAGCCACGCATGGAAATTGCTTCATCCTCGGTGCCGACGTTTTTTAGTTCAGCCTCTTCTTGACGCACAATACCATCGCTTGTCTCATAACTAAAAGTAAATAAGAAAAACATTATTGAATTTATAAATGTATTGCTGATAATAGCAAACATTATTCATAGTGTGCATGACGCAAACTAATTAACCAATTAATTAAACAGAAAGGACATTATAAGCATATAGGGAATCACCAATTTCTGTTTCATGTATTCAAAACAGTTTTAGTCTCAGTTTCACAGATAGTGTTCACCAGCTCACCCAAATCTATATCCATCTCCTGCCACACTTTGCGTATCGTAGCGCAAAATTTGCGCATAGGCTGGATCATCAAGAGGAGCTGTGAATGAGCAGACAAGCAATCCACACACGAACAGGATGCTGAATGTAGATATCATTTCTGTATCGTTTTTAATTTTTTTATTTTCTCACTAATCAACTTTAGTTCTATTGCAGATTTTGAGTTCTTCTACTCTTGTTGCTATCACAATCAAGTTCACTAACTCATTAAATGTAATCACAAATAATTGTCGCTATTTATAAGTACGCGTTACAGATACTCTAAGCAAGTACAAATCAATGGTAATCACAGGTGTATCTTGAGTATATATATATATGTATGTATGTATGTCTGTACAAGGCTATTCATTAGAAGTGCAAAGGTAAGAAACCCAATAATCAAAGCAGTGGAGTAATTGATACATTTCATACTTCTGCATCACCAAAGTAACACTTAATAGTTTACAAATTTTGCGGTAAATATTTGTGTTCACATAACTACGAGCACATACATACAAACATTTGTGTAACCACAGCAAAGTGTTTGGTATGCTACGCATTTATAATTAAATCATCTCGCGCTACTTACATACATTTACACTTACTGATAATCTTGAATGAAATCGAAATCAACAGTAAGCGAGTCTAAATAAGAATGTAACCAAACATCATATACTCAGCACTGCTTTGGTAACAGTATTATATCAAACTTTTGCGTGGTATCAACCCGTGACTTAAGTTTTGCAAGCTTAATTTCAATTTTTATATTCCAACAGTTTTTTGCAAAACAACTAAATTTTTGCTGAGAAGCCTTCGGTTGCAGAAATACACTCGGATTGCAGAAATACACTTTTCAAACCAATTTTGATGTTACCTGTCTCGGTACTCAAACCTTATACCTTCTGTGTGGTAGACCAGCAACACTACCGCCACACCACGGCGTCTGACAACAAAACATATTAGGAATTTAATAATCCAAAAATGTTTTCATGTTAACTTCATTATATGTGAATATTTTGAAGTTGAAAGTTTTCAAAATGTGCCTCTTTCGAAATTCAAACCTGTTAAGTAATGATTAATAATCATAATGAGTACCGGTTTGATTGATTATTTTTTGGAAAATTATATTAATGATTGATTTCTCATTGTGTTCGGGTTTTAATGATTATTATTTAAAAAAACAAACAATTAAAAAATAATCATGATTTTTAATCATTTAAAATAAATCAAGAAAAATCCAAATTAATCAAAAACAAATTTCTCTGATTACTTTTGACAATTTTTAATTTTTTTGATTATTTTTATACTTTTGATTATTTTTTGAGTTGTTTCACACAAACATGGAAATATGTATTAGCGATGTATAAAGTTCGCCTTTATACAAATTTTGTACATACTAAGAATATATATACATACATATGTAATAGTAGCACGGGAATCTGGCATTGTTGTCCCAATGGTTTAAGTACAGAAAAGTTACATTATATTCAGTTAAATATTATTTGACAAGATCGTTTTTCAAAACGCATAGCCATCTTCTCAAAAGGTTTTCTCTTATGGGGAATATAACCTCACGTCCGATAAAATCATCAATCAAGAATTGTTTGGCGAACAAATACGAAAGTAAATGTTAACACTAACATTTCTCAAGTATTTTATATTAAAGCATGTACACAAATTAGGCTTAGCGGAGAAATCAATTTTGTGGAATCCAAATTGGTAATGGAAATAGGGGCCATATAGAATTTACATAGCGATGTGTTATGACAGCACCCTCTACTCCTGTTGTTTCTGAGTACTAAAGTACTATTCAAACTGCTCTCTATTCTACATATATAGAACAACTTGCGCGATTTAATTATTTTTTTTTTTTAATTACTTTTATATATCTGGAAAATTCTGTCCAACATCATTCGCAATTATTGGGTTGTAATAAGCTGAGGTGCCCCGCTAATCCCATGCAAAGGAGTTCTCCAACATAACAAAAAAAAAACAATTGATCCAACGGTTTATGCAGCGTCACAGTTCACTTCTAGAAATAATAATAATAATAATTTGGCGCAATACGCGTATATTTTCGAGGAGATTAAGATCGAGCTTCTCTTCCAATATCGGAGTGTGCTGCTTCTAATTTTTCCTTCGAAGTTATGCCGTGTTTTAAAACACTTCTTCCCTGTCGCGGAATTTGAACGCCCTATTGGAGAATTTGATTCAAAAACGCTCTATCTCAGCTAAAAACGTATTGAATTTTCGTTCAGATAGGGCGTTTTTGAAACTCATTCTGAGAGAGGGCGTTCTTAAGCCAATTTTTGAAATAGGGCGTTTTTGAAAAACATTTTGAAATAGTCGATATATTATATATTAAAATTCGCGTGTAACAAACTTTGATGTTACTTACAACGATATGGCAAAACAATCAAAAATAATCAAAAAAATAATCAAAAGTAACCAAAAAATTCTAAAAAGTTTTTCACGCCAATGCCATGAAAAAAGTTTTAAAAGTTTGACGGGTATATTGAAACCAGCATTGCATTATTTTTTTTTCATTTTTTAAAGAGGTACGTCCTTTGAATATTCAAAAATTTGACATAGAAAAGGTAGTCAATTTTCTACATTTTCTATGATTACTATATTAAGAGAGTTTCCCTATTTACTTTTATATGGAAATAAAGCAAACATCACATAAAAAAAAATTGTTTAGGATTTAAAGCGATTTTACATATTTATAATCAGTGGTGCTCAAACTATTTTATATGGAAGGTTAAATCACCATTCATGTACAAAAATATGTGTACACTGAGTATTTCTTTTTGAAATTGAGTTAGCACAAAAATAAAAATATTTCAAAAATGTTTTGAAGATAACGCAAAAAAAAAAAATTTTTCTAAATAACGAGTTCGGTTCCAAGCAATTTTAGGTATGTATCAAGCAGCATAATTTCGGCAGTTATAACAAAAGTGGGTGTGCGGGGATTCTCGTGAAGATAGTACCGGTGTTAAAAGGACCATTTGCAAGTTAAATTCAGAACTATCAGATATTTTGATAAAATATTTCATACACATAAAAAAGTTAGGCTTGGTTACTTCTCGATTCCAGAAATTTTCGGTAACAAAATTGCCTATGTCAACTGAAATTAGTATACCAAATTTCATTATGTCTCCATCTAAATGTTACCTATTGAAATAAGCTGGTATTTTTTTGCTATATGAAGGAATGGTATTTCGACTTCGAAGTCTATTTTCATACCCAGCTGCACTAGTTACGGTTGCCAACCAACATTAGCTCCATTTTAATTGCTTTTTGAACCAAGTTTATGTTCATTTAGAAATTTTTGTGTTACTTATAAAACTTGGGAAATGGTTATATGCATCAAAATTCTTCAAAATTCCGCTCCCATATGTTTTCCTTTTTTGTTCAATTAAATTCGAGTACATTCAATTCTCAACATACATTTTTCTCAGTGTCTCAATATTTAAAAAAACTGTTTCTTTGTCAATTGGTCAGTGTAAATTTCCATTTCATATGGAGGTGCCTGAGCTTGATACCAAATTTCTTTTTGTTTTGTACTTTCATAAGAAACTCAGGCACTTTTATATTAATTTTTTTTATATGTGAGGGCATACGGGAGTACTTAGAAAATTTTTTTTTGCATTCAAAGCATTAATTTGTATCTATGCCTATATTTGAGGGCAAAACAAACACAAAAGTGCTTCAAGTGTATAGGAATTACGCAGCTTTGATTATAATTGATTTTAATGGGCTACAGCACTTTCAACATGTTCTACAAATCGTTTTTAGTTCATAGTTTTGGATTTTCAATTTTCAAATCGTAAGAGATAATCTGTAAATCGAAGCACCGGCAAATCATTTGCAACATCTGAAAGTCGGAATCGTTTTATATATATAACTCAACATCTATCTTGATCCGTTTGTACCGCAGGGCGAATCTAATTAATGTACTAAGAGAGTGAGAGAGAGAGTATTGCAGAATTCCCAATCAATATGATTGCTAAATAATGAAAAAACAAAATTTGTATGCGTGGACATGCTTTTCGATAGCAGCATAAAATGTCCGTGCAGTGAAACACCAAACTAGTCTAATTTTCTGAAGAAATCGAACCAGTTCGAAACAACCCAAACTTTTACCAGTAAAAATTCAAAACAAAGCAGACTACTGATCCGTACGGCTAGTTATTTCCTAAACTTCTCTAGGTTTTTTTTGTTTATTTTGAACTAGAATAAGACTGCTATATTTCTGCATGCAATCTGACAGTTGGCTGACTAGATTGCTAGTAGTTTACTAGCTATGAGGTAATTTACAACTAGCTGGGCTGAGTGCAGCGATGCTGCGGTTGCGGTTATTAACCGCAGTATAACAAAAATCCATTAAAAAATGCTCTCGGTTTGAACTTCAACGCATTGTTGATAGGTCTTTGACAAATAAGGCGTGTCATATAACGCATCACCACCTACCACATTAGCCAAGCACTTTGAAATGGTTTTCTTCAATGTTGTACTTGAGCGGAAATGGCACTAACATACAAACCCATAAATGTACTTATGTACATATATATATTTATTTATTTATTAATTTGTACATACATATATGTAGTGAAATAAGCTATCAAATTCTTAATGCCTATGAAAAATTTGAGTTAAATCTAAAAAAAAGTATTGAAAATGATCATAAAGTACAGATCGCGCTACCCTTTATTAACTCAGCAAAGGTCCTTACGCCTGAATCATATTTAGCATAATTTGACCTAAAGAGCCGGATGTAAAACAAAGCTACAAATCTGATATTACTCACAAGGACATTGAAGTATGGGAATGTACTACGCGCAATTCATATGACGTATAGGATCAGTAAAATTCAAAGATCTTTCTGATCTCTTTTAAGACGGCCTACGTCCAAGTGTTTACTAATTATCCAAATCCCCCCTCAAACAATCAGTCAAACCTAGGGCGGCTGAACGGAAGCTCGGCTCATCTAAGCAAATGATTGAAAATCGAATTTTCTTAGAGCTTGCTTGAATATGGCCCTATCAGAAACAAAACCAGACCTGTTAAATTTCCATAGGATTGAGTAATCCACTGATTGGAAGGCTCTTTCAATTAATAATGATTGTTTTCAAAAATCCGCATTTACTAATTGGTTACTACTGCCAAAAAAAAAAATTTTATTTTAATTGTTTTTCATTAGTGTTGATTAATTTAATTATTTTAATTTCTTTTATTATTTTTTACTTTTATTTTGATTTTAATTTTTTTTTTTTTGATAATCATCAAAAATCATAATTCTTTTTTATTGATTTTAACATAATCATTAAAATAATTTTAAAAAAAAAAACAAAAATTATTAAAACGACACGTACGCAATCATTAGCGGGCTTTTCTAAAAAATAAACAACCAAACTAGTAATCATTACAGTTAGTAGTCATTACTTACAAGGTCTGATCAAAACATCTCTACGTATAATGAAATTTTCGCTGACGTCGCTGACTTTACATTGCAGATATTTATGAAAAGTTTACAGGAGGCCAATAAGATTCAAATCAACAGTGATTAGAATTTTGGCTGTCTGTTTGTGTGTCTGTCTGTCTCAATGTTTGGTCTCGCATCACTCAAGAACTGCTAAATGGAATTGAATGGGCGTCTAAATGAAAATTTACATTATCCGAAGCCGTTGGAGTTATCGATCAATATATGGGCCAGAATGACCCTAAATATGTTAGTACAATGTGGGTATCAAATGAAAAGTGCTAATGATTGCTGCAATAAGCTATGTAATAAATTTCCATATCTCAACTGGCTTCGGAGATATGCTAATTCAAATCGGACTTGGCCTATTATAAGTTCTGTGACGCAGTGAATCGTGCCCGGGTTTTCTAGTATAAAATATAGCCTACCAATTGTTTTGGGCATGGCCCTTACAATCAAATTTGCAAGCCAATGTTCATCTTTTAACTAAGGTCATCACACATTTAGCAAAACGAAACAATTAAACTACACATGTCACGCTAACATCAAAAAACGAGGAGTGAGAGCGTTGCTATGTGCCCAGATATTGACTGTAAGATATTCAATATATTAGCCAAATTAGAAAAACAAAAATTATCAACAACCAAGAACCTCTATTGCATTCATGAAGAACATCAACAAATTAAGTTGTTTGCAATGGTTGATTGTATTGTTGGCTGATACCACGTTGTGTGCCTCGGTATGTACATGTGCGTTTGTGTTGGTACTGTTAACTGAAGCTTTTGTCGTTACTAATTTGGCAGCTTACCGATATGGCAGAAAAGACAAATCCGGAATACGAGTTATTTAAGGTATCTGGTTGATGAATGAGATAAAAGAGCATCTTCGTTAGCAAGCCCATTGTCATCATGTCGAATGCCAGATTATTTACAGTTTTATAAATAAGTATGTAGTGACCCAATCTCTTTGGGGGTTTCCAGAAATTGAAAGCACTCACAGCACTGAAATTTAAAAAGTTAACAATTTGACAGCAATGAATTTATGCTAATCTTCGCACTGGACGCAAAAAATGTCAAACACTAGGTGGAAGAGATTGTACTTCAATTTCCGTAAAACGCTAGAAAATGCCCAACAATGTAGTCTTTAACTGAAATTTTTAAATAGATACATGATGGCTAGACATCTGTTTATGGAAGGGTTGTGGATACATGATCGACTTTTACTTTAATCGTTATTTAAACTATCGATTTTTTGGATCGAAAAAAGGTTAAAACTATGTACCCACTACAAATGAAAATACAAACTTTCGTTTAAATCACTTCTAGGTAATTTTGATTTCATTTTCCTTATACCTTTCATAAACATTAAATGGTATTATAACTTTGGTAGGATATTTGTAATTATGAGAAGAAGAAGTGATAGACCCACTAATAGGTATATCGAAATGATCAGGGCGATTAGCTGGGTCGATTTCGCAATGTCCGTCTCTTCGTGCGTCTGTCCCTCTGTTTAAATGCAAACTAGTCTTTAAGTTTTGCAGATATTTCGCTGAAAACAGCGTTCTCCTAACTTGTTTTAAATTTAGTCAAATCTTAATTATACACTATATACTGATCATTTGTTATAGTAACAGTTCTTATTCGTTATTTTTTTTTTTTTTTGCATAAACCTAAATTGTAGCGAGTGATGATTTGTGTTGAGACAAAAAAAAAACTTTTAAATTTTGTATTCTCATTACTTTGTATCATTTTTACTGTAAAAAATTATTTAATTGTATTGGAAATTTCTATCTCTATGGCGCGATATACAACAGGTATATCATCATAAACCTCTTAAGAGATTTTTGCGCCAAGCTTCTCTTCCAATTTGTGGTGTGCCGATTTGAATTTTCCCTACAAATTGGTGGGACCTACAGTTTTTTGCCGACTCCGAACGGCATCTACAAAGGAGACGAATTTTTGCTGAGAAGCCTGTCATGGCAGAAATACACTCGGAGAGTTTGCCAAACCACTGCCGAGGGGCGACCCCGTTTTGAAAAACTTTTTTCAAATCACTTTTGATGTTACCTGTACCAGGGCTCGAACCATGGACCTTCGGTGTGGTAGGCCGGCAACACTACCTTCACACCACGGAAATTTGTTAGTGATTAATTCGAATCTGAATTAATTTTAAAATCGTCCATTTGGCTAGTTTTTTTCTAATTCTCTGGAATTATATTCACTCGAATTATTTATTCATTATCTATTTTTAAAATACATCGCATAGGCCTTTTTTGTATAAAAGTGATGTATTAACAAAAACATATAATTTTTTTAAAAGTCAATTTTCACAAATCGATTTTTCTATAAACAAAAAAAAAAAAAAAACCATTGTTGAATAATTGATTTTTCCGGCGCCAGTCGCATCTTTGGCTTGTGGTACCCCACCTTGTGTGGTTAGATCTGTTGTTCATTTGGTTATTTCGGTTATATACTTCTAAATGTATACATATGTACAATACTTTTAAATACATGTGTACGGATAGTATATATATAGATATCAGCTCATTATTTAATTGCCGTTTTACAGGTGCATCAAGGTTATTTAACCAATAATTGTTGAGATATGCAAATGGAATTTAGTTAATATATACATATGATACATAACTACTAAGGTATGTGTGTGAGTTGGGGATGCCAGTGTCGTTCTTTTTTAGCTGCTGAAATTTCTTTCTTAAAATCCGAAGATTTTTGTGATTTTAAAATTTTCACTAAAACCCGCTTATGTATGATTAATTTATGACAGTTTTCTTAATTTTTTATTAAAGCCTAGTATTTTTGATTATTTTTATTGTTTTTGCTGATTGTGTACTAAAAGCAGCATGAGCCATTCTAGCAACTAATAAGAAACTGTGAGTCTAGGGCATACTTTATCGACGTATTTTTTAACCTTAAATGTAACATTCCCCATACCAAAAAATAGGTTAAAACGGATTGGAAAAGTACGGTTCTTCATATCAATTGTAAATATGTTGGCCTGATAAACAAAAATTCTTTTCTGTTATTTGTTTTCACGGGCTGTCATTTTAACATATTTTTGCAAGTTAGAGAGCTTAATACCAGTTACCAGTTGATAACAATTATTATTCAATTATTACTGTTTATATTAAGGGACAGCCTATAGTAATAGTACTATTTCAACAGCCACGATTTCTTGTCAAACTAATTCGTATAGTTTTTGTGGGTGTTTCAGACGACAAATAAAAAAAAGTCACAAAAACACAATGTGCACACCCCTTAAAAATTCTATAAAATACTAGAAATAATAAAAACTTTTGAAAAACAAGATTGGGGTACCTAGTACTTGAGTTTGCTATGTTTTTAATTAACTATTATTATATATAAAAAAAAAAATTTCATAAATTTCATTATTCGTGGTAAATGATAAGGTTAGATAATTTCTTAAAAAATGTCTTCACTTTTTTTAACTCAATTAAATAGATAGTATCATACTTGAAAATCCCGTTACTGGAAGATGAAATCCCGAAAATCGCGAGATTGTTAAAATCCCACAAATGGGTATCCGTCACGTGAGTTTATCAGACAGCCACCTACTAAAGTTCTGTCAAAAAAATCTAGTATTTTCTAAAATATTTTGCATTTCCATTTTTTCCAAGGCGAACTAAATAAAAGGTGAAATTATCCGATCAGATAAAAACTACTTTTTTCTCGAATTTTGACACTACAAAATCTACGGCAATACGACTTTGACATCAGGCCTACTCGGTTAGTATAGATAATAGTATTGTATTCCTAAAGTAATTAAATACGTCCCTTTAAATTCATGTGATATTAGAATGAACGCTTATATTGTCCAATTGCGCTTCGCCCCTAAGGGGTGGTTGCCACTAAACCAAACTTAACCTTTTAGGTCGATAGTTGTACCTCGTAGATATACGACAAAAATTTATATTAGGGACTTCACTAGAGCAATATAAAAAAAACAACAATAGGTTTTAAAATTTTTATCTGTTTGTCTGTATGTTTGTACCCGCATCGGTCAAAATTTCTGTCATCAAATTTTGTGCAATTTTTACCAAGGTATTGCCACATGTTTAACTTAAGATTAAGACCCCTTTAATCGAAGTTTGCAACAAAAGAATATGCTAAGCAAAAATTCATAAGGAGGGAGGAGCACAGAATCCAAATCAACAACTCGTAGAAGCTTTGCTTGATTGTGAATGCTTTTTTCATAAATTTAGGGCACATTTCCGCATTTCTGTTTCTATCGTGAAGCCTTGCACAACCACGAGCATGTAAAGTTCAATATAAATTTAAAAATCAAAAAATTTAATTTACATTTGAAATTTGTCCATATCTTCGACAAATTGCGCATATTCGTACTAAATAAAACAATATTATTTCTTCTAAGATCAGCACAAAAATTTGGTTTCTTTCTAAGCAAACAGGTCTATCATAGCCATTTTGATTATTTCCCCCTTATTGGCATAGTTATAAAATGATAATTAATTTTGTTTAGTTCACAATAATGGAAGCCGCTTTGCGAGCTTTACACGCTTCTGCCAAGACACAGAAAGTGTTTAATTTTTAAATACGCCAATAAAACACTCATTGTTGCTTTAAAGCTCAATTCAATACAAAAAACATCAAGATTCAATTGCATGTGATGGACCAACTAATCACTTTTAATAATAAATCATTACATAAATAGTTATACATACATACATATATGCATGTATGATGAGCGAATGTGTGTCATGTACCAATCGGAAAGAATTAGTACGGTAGTAAAATATGCTTAGTGTTGTGCTATTTACATATATATTCATACATAGATATACATATATGTTGGTTGCTTCTAGCAGAAATGTGTACGAAATCGTAATCATGACTTTAATGTAATGAAGTTGTAATTACTTAATGATGATTGTGGAGGATGTTATATTGAACTAATGGAACTACAAATTTTAGTGTTTAGTGTCAAAGTGTCAAATTAAATGTTTTAAACAAAAAATTTACTAATCAACAGTAAAAAACACAAAACTGAAATCGTAATTATTTGAATAAAAAAATGTTTGAGAAAATATACAGTGCCGGACATAATTATTGGCACAGTCACTTTCTGCGATTTTCACAAGTTTTGGCTTTAATAAAATTATTTTAACAAAGACTATATAAAAGCATGTTTTAATGTCTAATACAAGAACTATAAATTTTGTTTTAAAAATGTACGCAAAATTCGCGAAAATTCCATGAAATTTATCAAAATTTTTAATTTTTTTCACAGAATTTTCAGAATTTTTTTTCAGACGAGCTAAGTGTTTTCTTTTATATAAAATAAATTGTGTCCAAAAACTTGTATGGATAAAAATACGGAAGTCCCCAAGAAAAAAAAAGATTACCGAAAATCAGCAAAATTTGTCACGAACTTAAGTTTAACACCTTATTATACTAAAATTTAATGGCCTACAAAACTGCATACTCCAGAAATTTCAAAAAATTCTGTGAAAAAAATTTAAAATTTTGGTGAATTTCTTGAAATTTTTGTTCGAATTGATAGTTCTTGTATTAGACATTAACGCATATAGTTTCTGTTAAAAAAATTTTATTAAGGCCGAATTTGGTAAAATCACAGAAAACGACTGTGGTAATAATTATATCCGGCACTGTAATTCTCATTTGATTGCTAGTGTGAAGGGTTTTTGTGTTGTGCTAAGCAAACGATAATGGCAAATATAAAGATTGTTTAGCCTTAATGACAGTTGGGGTTGCGTTCATTGTGAAAAATCAAAATTCAGCAACACTATCCAATCGTTAATGGGTATATAAAATAATTAGTTTTGATTGGCAATCAGTTTTTGGATGAATCTTTGGAAATTTGCTCATTTATATGAAAGCCAAATTCTAAAACCCTTTTTCAGAGCTTCAAGAGTGAGTTTCTTTACTTTTAGCTAAACATTTTTTTTATTATTTCGTCGCTACTATCAATAACATGTTTTTCTTCGGCTGAGCGTGCACCAAAGAATAACAAAGTGGGTCTGTCAGCAGTTTAGATTATGACCACAGTTTTTTGGGTAGCGCGTGGTACCATGCACATACTAATCACAAATCTTGAAAACTGATTTAAAGCAGAAACGACCGAATTTTGCTAGGGCAAAAATTTCTGTTCCAGCAAACCAATGCATGATTGTTCACATGTGTAGTCAGCAAGGTAAAAATTCATAAATTCCGTTACGCACTACTACATCAGCCAGCCCCATTTCCAGATTTAGATCCCTCCTATTATTTCCTGTTTTTGAATTTCAGGAAATGGCTGGTCTGTAAAAGATTATAGTCAAATGAAGAGTTAAACACTACAACAGTTGACAATTTCATACTTTCACTCTGGGTGCGACGCTATATAAAGTTGGAATTCAACATTACTACTAATTTATTTGATTCCAGATAATCATAATTTATATAAACTTGTACTATATATCGAAAAAAACTTTGGAAAAAGTGAGCGGTAGCAAATGTTCATTTACATGTGGGCGGTATCACGCCTTTTTTCCAAAATTAAAAATAAATTATTAATAAGATTATCAGGTTATTGTAACTAATAAATTCTAGCACTATATCTGCGTCAGTGAAAGAGATATGGCATGTTCCGGTTTTCCGCCTCTTTTTTAGAAAGCTTTAGTACAAAAGTGGACGTGGTCGTCCACCTATTTTGATTGTTTTCAGTAAGCGTGCTCTACATGTCCATAGTAAACCTTGTACCAAGTCTCGTATTTCATGTTATGAAGTTACTAACAGTCGAATTTTAAAATTTCTTGACTAATCAGTGGGCTGTGCCACGCCCACTTTCAACTAGTTTGCAAAAACCGTATAAAGAATAGGATAATTTATGTCCTTTTTAGATAACTTTTGTGAAAAAGTAGGCCTGGTCGAGAAGCGATTTCGCTTATTTTCTATGGGTGCATGTACCACAGCCGTAATATACCGCCTTCCAAATTTCGTTATTCTATCATAAATGGTTCTGCAGTTATTAACAGTCGAAGTTTGAAAGGTGGGAGGTGCCGCGCCCCTTTTCTAAAAATTTGGGAAAATCGTCAATAGGACAACCAACTTAATGAATCTATCGAATTTCATTGTTGTAGCTGCTTTTATTAATTAATTATCTCATTTTATACGTTTTTCGAAATTTTCGATATCGAAAAAAGGAAAGTGGTTATAGTTCGATTTCTCCCATTATAAATAGCAACCTATCTTGACCAGAAGTCAACCTTTGTGACAAATTTCATTCATATATTAAAATTTTTACTCAATTTATCGTGTCCACGGACGGACTGACGGGCATGTCTTAATGGATTCCCCTTTTCATTCTAAGAACTTTGATATACTCGTATGGAACTCTATATCTATCTCCATTATTTTGTACTGTTACAAACCACCGTTATATGGACAAAACTATAATACCCTGTGTACTAGTACACGCTGGGTATAAAAAACAATAAGCAAACTGGCAAAATGTGTGAGCACCTACAATTTTGGTTCATAAATTACCAAAAAACAGGTAAGGAAAGGGCTGTCTTCGACTGTGCCGAAGGCTTTATACCTTTCATGAATACGCATTACGGTTTTAAGTGTCCGATCCTTACTCACAATTAGTAAAAACTCTGCAAAACTGATAATTTGAAGATACATAGCCCAAACCACATTTATCGGAACAATCAATTGTATGGGAGCTATATGTTATGTAAGTCCGCTCTGGCTGATTTTCTCTACACACATTACATACATAATAAGTACCAAACCTGCAAAACTTTACGTTCCTAGCTTTTTAATTGCAAAATTTATAGCCTAAAACCCATTTATCGAAACTATCGATTACATGGGAGCTATGCGTTGCATTGCTCCGATCTTACTGATTCCGTCAAATGATTAATCTCATGCAAAATGGTGGCTCCGTACCGAATTTCATCAAGATATCTCAAAAACTAAGGGACTAGTTTGCGTACAAACAAACGGACATGGCTAAATCGACTCAGCTCATCGCCCTGATCATTTCAGTATGCTTATTGGTGGGTTTATCTCTTCTTCTTCTCATACTTACAAACATCGGACCAAAGTTCTAATACCATTCCATGTTCGTGAAAGGTATAAAAATTGCTTTGATTTGCGTGGTAATATCAATAGTTTATCGACCGCTGCATTACTGCAGTGTCTTCCAAAGGACAAGTATCTTAGGGGTAAACCTGGAAGAAACTAACAAATACTGAACTGGAACTGGACTTCCTGGATATTTTGCAATGTTCTATGTAGTTAAATTTGTTACTGTTAACCCTGCGGGTTAGGGGTTTAGAATATGCCCGAGGTATATGCACAAAGGTAATGACGTGGAACTCGATGGTTGATCTACGGATATGATGCCTCCCACCTCTCATTACCCACCTTACGGAAGGAGAGGTGACATGACCTAGAAGGTTTCACTGGTCATAAATCGCTACCACGACAGTCGGGCAGTACCGCAAGGGAGTACCGGAGCGTACCGGGTTGAAATCCGGCCAAGGACTGTTAATTCGACAACATTCCCCAAAACCTTCGGGGAGTGTTTTTGTCGTTACCACAACAACAACAACAACGTACTCGGAAATACTGGGAGAGAGGAAGAAAAGGCATACAAATATTTAATTTTTCCAAGGTATTCCCAAAGTAAAAACTCCTAGGACTTTGAATTCCAAACATGCTTCAAAATGCTCCGAAAGAACAAATCACAGCTGCATCTGTCCATATTCACCTTCAACTTTCATTTTCAGCAATTGTTTGTTTTTGTTTCAGAGTTGTTTAATTTGCGATATTCGTCCTCAGTGACTTTTTTATTGCTTCGCATTTTGTGACCTAAACGCATTCGCACATCAACCGGCACAACGAGTAAAACCCCACAATTTAAGACAACATGCAGGCCATTAAATATCGCCAAAAGCACATTGATGTCACAGAAGAGTATCAAAAAGCAAGACTATTATGTCAATAACAACACAAAAAATGACAACAGCATCAACAATTACTTGGTTACCTTTACAAAGTCCACCACTTGACTGACAACTCTGGGAGAAGTTCACATTTGCGCCGATGGGTCTTAAGTAGCCCAGTAAGAAACCTAAATAAAAATCTTAAAAATTCGAAACATTTTTCATTTAGTTTAATTTGATTTGAGCGAATGGTAATCCTGTGCGACAAGGAATGTGCGATTAACCTGTTAACAAAATATATTAATCATTTCACTCATTAATCAGAAAGATTCTTTAATCAGATTTTGACTAATCAGTCCATAGAAAAATACGCCTTATTTCAAAAATAACAATTTCCTTTTGTGTCCTTTTTCCTTCACTTCAAACTATTGAAGCTAGCAAATCAATTTTCTAAGTAATCAGGATTTAACTAATAAGTCTTTGGAATAATAAATCAGATTATAATTAATCAAAATTTTTTCGAGCCATTTAGTTACCATAGCATATTCTAGTGGTGAGGTATAACCAAACCTTTAAATGTTTTGCGGTTACAACACCAACACCAGCGCTCTCTCCGAACCGCCTGAGGACATCATAGACTGCCAGCAAGCTTGGAAGAATAGGGTTACAATAAGAAATCTCGTGTCGTGTCGGAAAATTAGGGCACTGCCTACAGAGTCACGTTTGCGCACAACGCAGGGTAATAGTCAGCGTTACAGTTAGTGATGAAAGCTACCTTCTTTCCTAAAATTCCTGAATTTAGTTTCCTTTCAACTACTACAACTCATTCAATTTAAATAATTTTTTTTTGGAGAAGATAGTACGATTAGAAGAGCTGAAAAACGCAGTTATCACTGAACATAGCCTTACAATACTTAATAGTTTTTCTTTTTTTAGCTTGAAAAAATCTTTGATTCGGCTAAGTATATTCTAAGGAAAAAAGATTAAGCAATTTGTGATGCTCTTCATAACTAGAGGAATACTGAAATTCCAAGCATTAATTTTAAACTGCTTTAAGAGTTGAGATTCCCCAAAATTGCTTATTGGGTGCATGCCATAGCTGATGCCTTTATATGTGTTTGTATGTGTGTGTAAATTATTTGGACTTTTTTTTAACTTACCTAATAATTTGCTTATTTGAACCTAATATGCTTTTATCGAAATTTTAATTGAAGCTATTCTGGCACAATTTTTGTAAATTCATTTGGTATAATCAACACATTTCAGCTATTCTTTCGGGTCACGTTCTTCTTCTGCTCAGGTTTTCTTAATTAAACACGAATTTAAATTTGCTTGCTGTTAGAAAATTTCTTTCTTCTCTGATGTATACACGTTTTTTTAATATTAAGTGAGAATACAACTGTTTGTGTATTTTCCATAAGTAAGTATATAAAGCTATTCAGCAGCTCATTTCGTTGCGCAGTTATTGGCTTTGAACAGTCTCAAAAAAACGTGCAACACTGCTTTCGTTGTACTGACAGACAGTCCGCTTGACAGGCTAACATATGATGAGACAGTCAGCAAGTGAGTGAGTGAAAAAAATTTGGCAAAACGCGCTTCACTAGCGCTCTTAACACAAAACCAAAGACTTAAGCGACAAACTTGATATAAAAAGTAATTTATAAAATCGGTGCTGAACGTTGTTAGTTGGGTGTTAGCAGAAATCATCATTTTCCACGTCAAAATGTTACGAATGCTCGTGCTGTTAGTGTCGATCTCCATTTGCTTTAGTTTAATCAAAGCCAGCCCTGTGCCATTTACCACACCCACAAGCAACACAACAGACCACAGCGTCGATGACATACAAATTGTGAAGTATTCCAATGAAAATATTGGCGCCAATGGCTATAATTTTGCGTATGTATTCAATATTAATCATAATTACAAAAGCAAAAAAATCAAAATTAATAATTTCATAATTTTAACTCACTATCAATACATCTCTTTCATCACAATTCTCTTTAATGCATTCACACCCAAAGTTTTGAGACCAGTGATGGCGTATCACGCAAGGAAATGGCAACAGTAAAAAATTTCGGCGCAATATCGGTCGAGGGCACTGTTAGTTGGACCGGTCCGGATGGTATTCAATATACATTGAATTATTTAGCTGATGAGCATGGATTTCAACCGCAAGGCACACATCTACCCGTAGCGCCAGAGCCAGCAACTTAAGTTTTAATAAGGTTGATATGGCTTATAATTTCTCGTATATCAACTTGTATTTATGTGCATATTTTACTACCTTTATATTAAGTAACTTTCTTGTTTGTAAATTAATTTCGATTTGTTTGTGATGTTTAATTTTAGTTCAATTTTATTTTGTAAGTTAAAATGGCATATGCTTACAGAAAATTGCAAATTTCGAGTCATTCATAGGCGCAAATATAAGGAAAATAAATTAGTGTGAAGGAAAATGGTTTTTAAATTACTGATTTTTAAATTTTCGGAGTAAAAAACAGTTGATAGTGAAGGTTATTTTACGTCCGTACAGTGCTGTGAATAATTCTTCTTTCTTTAAATGGTGATCTAACCGCTTGGGCGATTTTGACCGTCCAACATAGCTCGCCAGTCGTTTCTTCGTTGCGGCAACTGGCGCCAATTGAAAACACCGCGGGATCGCAAATCGGTCTCCACTTGGCCCTTCCATCGAAGTGGGGGTCTCCCTCTTCTTCTGCTTCTACCGGCGGGTGCCGATAAGAATACCTTCTGGGCTGGAGCATCATCTTGTTAGTGTCCACGCTTCTGCACCATATAGCAGGACGGATGCGATGAGTGACTTATAGAGTGTTATTTTCGTTCGTCGAGAGAGAACTTTACTTTTCAATTGCCTACTCAGTCCGAAGTAGCATTTGTTTGCAAGAGTAGTCCTTCGTCGGATTTCTAGGCTAAAATTATTGTTGGTGTTAATGCTGGTTCCCAGGTAAACGAAGTCCTTTACTATTTCGAAGTTATTGCTGCCAACAGTGGCTTGGGTGCCAAGGCGCGAATGCGCTGACTCTTTGCATGATGACAGAAGGTACTTCGTTTTGCCCTCGTTCACCACCAATCCCATTTTCTCCGCTTCTTTTTCTAATTTGGAGTAAGCAGAAGTTACGGCGCGGTTGTTAAGGCCAATGATATCAATATCGTCAGCATATGCCAACAGTTGCACGCTTTTATAAAATATTGTTCCAGCGCGGTTAAGTTCTGCAGCTTGTATTATTTTCTCCAGCATTAGATTAAAGAAATCGCACGATAGGGGGTCACCCGGTCTGAAACCTCGTTTAGTTTCGAACGGCTCGGAGAGGTACTTCCCAATTCTGACCGAGCTGGCGGTGTTGCTCAAGGTCATTTTGCATAGCCATATAAGTTTTGCGGGGAAACCAAATTCAGACATAGCGGCATATAGGCAGCTCCTTTTCGTGGTATCGAAAGCGGCTTTAAAATCAACAAAGAGATGATGCGTGTCGATTCTTTTTTCACGGGTTTTTTCGAAGATTTGGCATATTGTAAAAATCTGGTCGATGGTAGATTTACCAGGTCTGAAGCCACACTGATAAGGTCCAATCAGTCTGTTCACATCAGGCATCAGTCTTTCGCACAATACGATTGATAGGACCTTATATGCGATATTCAAAAGGCTGATTCCGCGATAGTTGGCGCAGTTTGCAGGATCGCTTGTGGATTGGGCAGAGAACACTTAGATTCCAATCTTCAGGCATGCATTCATCCAACCATATTCTGCATAGAAGCTGATGCATGCGCCTTATCAGCTCCTCGCCTCCGTGTTTGAATAGCTCAGCAGGCAAACCATCAGCGCCAGCTGCTTTATTGTTTTTCAATCGGGATATTGCTATTTGCACTTCATTATAGTCGGGTTGTGGAACGTCAATTCCATCATCTTCGATTGTGGGCTCGGGTTCGGCATCTTCTGTGAATAATTATAAACCCAAATACAAGGTGGCGCAAAAGTAATCCTTCTATCAGCAAATGCTATAAATTTTGCGATTGGCCCCTAAAGTCAGTTCTGTTTTGACATTTGTGTAGTAAACACATGCAAAATACACGTTAATAAACAATGTTGCGCTACACTGCTCCAGAACGCGGAATATTGCTGACTATTTATTTGACCAATAATCGGTCGGGGCCAAACGGTTACTGTGAATGGTGAGCGCTACATAGCAATGATCAACGAGTTCTTTTTGCCGCAACTTGATGAATTGGGATTGGAAAACATGTGGTTCCAACAAGACGGTGCAACAGCACACACTGCACGTGCCACAACCGATATGCTGAACATCGGAAGCTTACTTTTGCGCCACCTTGTATAAATAAATCGCATATAGTAAATTTAACAAAACGACAAAAAGCGAAAGTGTTCTTTAATTTTTCAATTTATCTTAATTTTTTTAAGTATAAAAGGGTTGAATTGCCACCAACGAAACCAAGACATGAAGAAAGTTGAATTAGAATATCCGGGAAATGGGAAAATGGAAGTATCTAGAAGTTGAAAGAAAAGTGAAGGCGAGAGATATTTGAGTGGGGGGAAAGGTAAAGTTAGGGTAAAGGGAAGGAAAAAGAAAAATCGATCGGAGGGAAATAAAATGTAAAGGAAAAGATGAAAGAATTCGGAAACGAAACGAAGGGAGAATAGAAAAATGAAAAACAAAAAGGAAAGGGTAGGAGAGGGTGTGAGGGAAAGTTAACGGAAAAGGAAGAGATAATCATAAATACAATCAAAAAGAAAATATAAAAGTAAAAAAAAGTACCAAAAGAAGAGGCGCAATAAAATGAAAGTTGCAGTAAAAAATAAAAAAATTAAGTGGAGAAGAAAAAGGTGCAGAAATTTGGAGGCGGAAAACGGTGGAGTATGGGGAAAATTAAACAAAAGGTAAATTGCGATGGTAGGTATATAAAAATGAATTACTGTCCATTAGTCTCGCTAAAACTCGAAAACGGCTGAACCGATTTGGCTAATTTTGGTCTTTGTGGAAGTCCAAAGAAAAGGGATGAGGATAGGGATGGGCAATATTTCTAGATCCATGCAGGTAAACTTCTGGGCAGGACAAAGTCTGCCGGCCCCTCTAGTCTATAATATAAATGCGCATGTTGAGGGAAAGTGTCTCACTTTATGACCAAGCTATACATCTAAGGTATTTACAATTATAGATATATGGATAAGTATTGCCAAGCTGCAGTGCCGTCAATCAAAAAACTTAAGAAAATATTAATTATAATATGGAAAAACTAGTTTAAAAATGACACCAACACAAATTCTAAACATGTATTCACACTATAGAGCCATAGTAGTGTGAGTAGACATGTCATGCATATTATTGTATTACTTATGTGATAGGTCTCACCGTGAGTGCCAATGAAAAGCAAGTATTTGCACTATAGAGCCGCTGTTGTGTGAGTAAACATATCATGCTTTAGCGGTTGTTATTGTACTGAACACTGGCTACGATGCCCAGTGTCAGCGGCTCTCCTGAGAGCACGAGAAGGTACTTTGTTGGAGACATAAAATAAGCAATGTAAAATATGAGCAAATATGTAAACTTCATTGGTGATACAAAAACCAAATTATTGATAATTCAACACCGGAGATAGTTTTGTTTTTGTATTGGTAGTTGGGATTGTGTGAATTGAAATAAAATAAAATAAAATATATAAGAAAACTAAATTTAATAAAATAAAGTGAAGGAAAGGGCAAGTAAGGAAAGGAAAGAAAGGAAAGGAAAGTAAAGGAAGGAAAGGAAAGGAACAGAAAAAAGGAAATGAAAGGAAAGAAACCCCTTTGGAATGCCCACAGTAGGCATACCGGTCGTAAGAGGTAATGACGTGCAACTCGATGGATGCTCTACGGATATGATTCCTCTCACCTCTCATTACCCATCTTCTCCTTCCTTACAAAGCGAGGGATGACATGATCTAGAAGCTTTAATTTGTCATTACAAATTGATCCAGAGACGGTTGGACATGTACTGCAAGGGAGTACCGAAGCGTACCTGATTCATATCTGGCAAAACCTTCAGGGAGTGCTTTTGTGGCTACTCATAGGAACAAACAAAGGAAAGGAAAGGGAAGAAAATGAAGTTAAAGGAAATAAAAGGAAAGGTAAGGAAAGGAAATGAAAGGTAAGGAAAGAATTAAAAATGAAAGGAAAAGGAAAGGACAGATAAGGAAAGGTAAGGAAATGAAACGAAAGGAAAGGAAGGAATGGAGAAGCAAGATAAGATAACAATAGAATCGAAAACAACAAAATAAGTAAAAAATCGTTAAAATAAAGAAAGTTTTGTGGTTGAACTTCAACCACTGGGTGATCTCTAGTATAAATAAAAGCTTCACTTCAAATGCAGAAGAGCGCAATACTGTCAGGCGAACGAAAGCGAATCTACCCCAAAATGCCCGCCATGTATTCTGTCCGCCATGACACAAATAATTTTTTCTACTGCACAATGGGCCAAACTCTTCAAAATCAAACTCAATAACAACAACAACATGAGCGTGGTAATGATAGCGCTGATGATGGCAATTGATGATGCTGAACATGTTGGTGTTATTGAAAAAGTAAAGTCGAAGACGAGGACGAGAACGAAGCTCTAAAGCGAAATTTTAATGGAATTCAAAGCAATTTCGAGTTTAGAGCATATGCTAATTATACAACGAAGTTCGCTTGAAAAGTAAAGGCAACATTTTTGGCGAGAAAGAAAGTTCGCTGCGGGATTTCGACAAAATTATTGCTTGTAAACTCTTTATTACAAATTTGGAAGCATACTTGGGTTCAAATTTGAAAGCGACTTACCATGTAAAATAGTGTGACTTCTTTGGGCAATCGTTGCCAATTTATATTACATTTTGCATCGATATCTTTTTGCTCCCTTTGAATATCATGCCTTTTTCCTTTTTCACAGCCTTTTCTGTTATCAAATTATTCTTTCACCTTTTATACTTAATTAATAGCCTATAAGTAAAAAATGAGCTGAAGGGGTAGTGATCTACTTTGGAAATTATGTTTATACGAAAATAAATTGCACTCAGTTTAGTTTAAAAAAAAACATTTTCTCTCAAATTTTACAATTAAAAATGTATTCAAACTTTTGAAAAAGTAAAGCATATAAACCATTTCTCAACTACAAAGTAAGATCTACTCAACGTGCGTGTAAAATGTTGTGGTCAAATCTAAGCATTTCAAAAGCACGCTTCCACAAACCCAAACTTACATTCAAAAACTTATGTTGCTTTATTTTTGAGATGTCAAAAGGCCAAGTTATTGTTTGCACTTGATGAGTGATTGAACGTAAGCTAACTGAACATTGGCAAATATGTGAACGTAATGAATCTGCGTATTTGTGACGGTCAAAGAGGTTGGGCAGCAGCAGCAGACGGTCACTCAGCAGTGGACCAATGACTGAGTCAATTTATGGAATATACGCTTAAATTTTTTTTAATGTTTTTGGTTTTGTTTGCTTTTTGTGACTTTTGTAGTAATTTTGATTTGTCAGTCAGTGAGTCTAGTCATTCCTGCATACCAGACAAAGCGCCGGCAGTAAGTAGTTGCAGCAGTCAATTGTAGGCTAACCCACTTTTAAGAAAATAGATACTACAAATACGAACGGAGATTATGGCATATTCATATTTATGTATTCATTTATGTACACAACTTTCTTGTATTAAGCAGTTAAATAAAAATAAGTCTACAAAGATATTTTTTTATGAGATATTTCATTCATGCTCTGACCGAATCAATTACTTCTTAGAAATATTCACTCGAATCCTCTTCATTACTTTACTTGAGTTTTTTGTTAAGTTTATAATTCACAATAGAAGTTTAACGAATCATTAAGAAATATGTATATATAAACGGTTATCGCAGCCGCTTTTGTACGACAATGGAGTAGCAAAAGAACAACTACCGATGTCTATACATTGTGTTTTGTTTACAAAGAGAGAGGTAGAAGGCAAGTGAGAGGGAGAAAAAAGTGAAAGTGAAAAGAAAGATGAATGTAATGGTTCATTGTTTTCAATTTTTTTTTTTAAATTATGGCGAGACTATTTGCTGTTCTTTTGAACCTTTGCATGGTTTTTGTGAAAAGATTTGCGGATATTCTGGAATCAATTCTTGGTTTTTAGTAATCGTTAGTTCATTAACTACACCTTTTTCAGTTTATATTCATAAAGTTACAATCCATGTTCAGAAAAGTTCAATTCATTTTCTTTTGTAATTTATAACTTATAATATAAACTGAAAAAGGTGTAGACTGGTTCAATTTCAAAACCTTTTGAATGCTCAATTACATGTACTGAGTAAATCAAACAAACAAAAAAAAAACGTTGGTCCGAAGTGATTTTAAAACTGAGTAACAGGACACCTTGCAAACTTAGAACTTTGAATAGACTTGGTGACTAAAACCTTCTGTTCGTTTATTAGCCCGACTGCCGCTCGGTCATGGTCCATCTTATGAGTCTCATTACATTCAATTCACACTCATTAAGGGATCGGTGGATTAATTTACAGATGCACCAATATTATAAGAAACGGTTGAATGTAGAGTTTCTTGCCAGCATCTTCATGTATTCCGCAAGTTCAACGTGCTTGACCATTGTACTCTCTTCCTATATAGTGCTACTATGGTAACGAAACTGAATATATACTCTAACAACTCTGGCTCTGAGTTCAACAGTGGTACGGTCCAAGTGGTCTTTGAGTGCGTGACTTCTCTTTTCATTGCCACAAACAATAAGCATCATCTGGTTCTCGAGGCATAGCAATGATACGGGTAACTCTCTACCAGGACAGTAGAACTGGAGCCGCAGTGTGCTTTTACCGGAATGTACTGGATTCATAGCTGCATTACTCTTTTGGTCGATGACGTCCGCTTCTATGAATATATGCTCCAACTAAATAGTGTAATAAAGCCTGAACCTGTTACGCTCCGTCACTTCTTTGCGGTACTGGTCGACTATCTTGGTAGCGATTTGGTATGAGCAGTGTAACCTTGTAGGTTCCTTAAGGAAAGAGAAAATGGGTAATGAGAATTGAGAGGATTCATATCCGTAGATCAACCATCGAGTTGCACGTCATTACCTTTCTGCATTTTAGTGGCCTCCTACGAACGTTATGCCTACCTCGGGCATATTCTAAACCCCTAACCCGCAGGAGTATACTCTGGACAGTAACATCATGCTTAAAAATAGCGGAAATGTATTTTGTCCAAGTCAAACGAACCTAGTCGACGATCGTCCAACCTATTTGATTTCCAAATATTATCCCGGTTTGGTAGCGTGATCTAACAGAAGAATGATTGTGCAATGTCAATGGTTTCAAATCTGTGTATCACCCATTGAATTCCAGTATAGTTCAAAAAGCAGGATTGCATCTGATTTTTTATCAAAGCATCTTTTCAACCTAGCCACTGTATCAAGCAATATCAAAACAGCAATATCACTTCTAGATCGTAAAATCGTAAAGAATATAGCTTTGTAGTGCAACGCATTTTTAATATATCGCCACTTCTCCACTTCAGAAAACATAAAGAGTAACCCTCGTATGAAATACCATTTACATGTGAAATGTTGATTCCCAATTTTTCAAAGGTATGAGTTATCTTCACCAACATGCACCCATACATTTTTGTTTTCCTTTTCCAAAGCTACTTCTACTTCTTGAGATTAAGAAGCGTGAAAACGGGTTTTTTTATGTTAGTTTTTGTTTTATTTTTTATTCATTTTTACCTGAATGCGCGTGAATATTCCTGCTGAAGATCGTTGCAAAATTTACACATCTCACTTAAGCAGCATCTCACGGCTATTTCAGCTTCTCCAACAAATTTGTTGTTGTTGGTATTGACTTCTGTTAAGAGATGTTTATGTACTTAAATGCTCATGTACATAGGTACAGGCGTGTACTAAACATGTAAAGAAAATAACTAGTTCGGAACTGATGAGTTTCTAGTGCTCTCCGAATATCTATTAGTTTCGTATCAAGCTCTTTTGCATGCAATCAACTGGCGAATTTCAGATTGCAATATCGTAAAGAGTGAAAATTATCTGCCGCTACATCAGCTGTGTTTCAGCTCCGAACCAGTTTTTAATTTCACAGTTTTGATCTAGTTCACTTATCCCTTTTGATAGTTCCTATTATGATAGCGTTTACTAATTTTGTTCACATGTTATCTCGTATTTTTTCAAAAAATTACATATTCTGTGATGAAACAAAACTTTCTCCCTTTTTGATGTGTAAATATCTTTGGGCTCGGTAGGGGCTGTCCATAAAAGTTAAGCGTCGCTGCCTGTAAGCGTGCCTCCGCCGCTGCTTGCAATAGTGCTTTTGTCTGTGCCTTGTGTTAAACAAGGATAATTCCGAAATGTTCTCAGGTTGTCAACTTCTTATATTATATTTCCGTTTTTGGTAAATATAGGCACCAATATTTCAAGCGATTACTTAATATTTTTAAATTAATTTTGGTGAAAAAATTGTTCTTGTCTTTAAAGCTCTAGTTTGGGTAATGTGCTATGGTAGAAGTAGTTCAATGTGGAACAGGAGTATGAAAAGTATAAATTTCCTCCAACTAGGATTTGGAACGTTGATGGCACAGGGGTGTCTATCACGCCAAGTAATCATCCGAAAATGTTATCTACAACGGAAAAGCAAATTGAGTGCATAAGATCAGCAGAAAAAGCAAAACCTTCTCCACTTTTGATGAAACATGCTCTTCCTGGTTCCGAATCAGCTTGTCAAATATCTGAATGGATGCAAATTACCATATCTTCAATGTGGCTGGATTGTGTCATGCGGTTTACACATCTTTCATAGGAATAAATATCTGCCGGAATACTTAAGATAAATCGATCTCGTCTTGGAATGTACTTCACAATACTGGAATCTATCGAACTGTATGATTTTCTACCTGTCCACTTAATAAAATGTTGAGTAGCAGCCGAAAAAGGTATGCCTATATCACAATACCCTATGCGTGCAAAATCTTATTAATATAAAAACAAACTATAGAACTACTTGTCCATTAAAAAGTGGGTGTGGCCCTTGACCGATTTCGTCATACACAGAAACATTGGTAGTGAATCAGAATAATTTTTAAAAGATGGTGTGGCTTACCTTATTAATGAGTTGAAGAATATTGATGATGGCGTATATTCTTCAGATCAATCCTTGGTATTCTAACAATGCTTCCTTAAACCCATGCTTCTCCTTAGCCAGTCTAAAGTAGTTGAATAGCCTTAGTCAAACTAAGTTTCCGTATTCGTTATAAATAATAAGAACGCCTTGAACTCAGAATGTGCAATATATCTTATTAAAAATGCCTGTAATGGTAATTCAATTGCCGGCTTTTGAACTAGTGAAGATCTATTCGCTATCGAGTTAGTTACTAATAAGCACTTCAGCTCTAGTTCTTAACTAGAAACTGTGGTCCCTAGTTGTTGATGCCACCGCATGAGAGCTACCTTTAAGTGTTGTATGTATTTACAATTACCTGTAATTACAGTTGGGTGCATGTTGTTGTTGTTCCTGTTTTGGCCATCTCCATCTCGACTAAAAATCCATACAAACACACACCCCTATGAACAAAATTATATACCGACTGTCAGCATATTGAGTTGCCATCCGTTACGAATGGAAGTACTTAAAAACTTTACGAGTACATATGGATGTATGTATGTTGTCTATATGTATTTCACCAGTACATTACACCGAATGCTCATGCGACGAGTATAAAATGTCTGTAATAAAAGGCTGTGGCAAGCATTAATTGTTCAGTACTTCATCGAGTCACAACTAACCAACTGACCAACTGGCCAACAACACACAAAACTCCAAAGCAGCATTTTACAAAAAATCAAACCCACCTACGAAAAATCGAACCGTCAACAAAACAAACAAAGTCCCAAAACAGCGCGTGTGTTAGTGTGTGTGTGTAAAGCAAAAAAATAAAAGAAGTAAACAAAAGAAATCTGTGTCCCCATTTATACTAAGAAGATTACATAATCTCCACAAAATGAAATTTGTTATTGTATTTGTTGCTGTATGCATTGTATCCGCCATGGCAGCGCCTGCGCCTGCGCCCCAACAAGACGTACAGATTTTACGTTACGACTCCGATGTAGAGCCTGAGGGATATAAGTTTCTGTAAGTGACATGCATAATTGCCAATAAAAGCATGTTTGTATGTGTGAGTGCTTGTGTGAGGTTGGAGTGTGTGTGAAATGGCATTTTTATAAGAAAGCATTTTGCTTGTGCGCCCGTATGGAGTGTGTATGTCAAGCCGCAAGGTCATGCCGCAAATGATAATTATTTAACATTTAACACTAATTACGTAACGTTTTTTGTTTTTTTAATTTTTCTTTTTATATTGTCCCGGTGACCTACATACTATTGATGCGCATATTCATACTTATACTCATTGTTGTTGTTGCAGCGTTGAGACGAGCGATGGCAAAATTCACGAGGAAGAAGGCAAATTAAAGAATGTTGGCACAGAGCAGGAAGCGATCGTTGTACGTGGTTCGTTCTCTTATGTCGGTGATGATGGCCAAACTTATACAGTTAATTATATTGCCGATGAGAACGGTTTCCAACCGGAAGGCGCTCATTTACCACGTGTCTAATTGGCACTTCGATCATTATTCCATTTTACGAAAGCCATTTCCCTCATTTAATTCGTTTGATTGCAAAGAGAGAGAGAACTGAGAGCGCATTATAACATCAGTGCGAAAATAAAGTTTACAGAGCGGGCATAACCAGCGATTTTATACTCATTATGTTAACTAGGTTTAAGGTACTACGTACACAAACAAATTTCCATAGACTAGAAAGAACAACAAGGAAAAAAAAAAGCCAGCAAAAAATAAATTTTGTTGATAAAGTAAAAAACAGTTTGTTCTGTATTTATTATAATTCTTAATTACGGAAGACTAAGTTTTGAGGTAAGTACTGGGTTGAGTAACCGTTCAAGGTAAGCCAAAATTAACAGGAAGCTTTCTGATGATAACTCCCTTGAATAAATCAGCTGCTTATTTCTGCATAACGTTAAAAAAGAGCAGCTTTTGGTTTTGTGTAAACCAATAAGCCAGAAGATCATAGAAACCAAGTACTTTGTGAGAATTTTTAGGTAAGCCAAAATACATGAAATACACCGAAAAATATTGACCGTCCCCCTGACCAAGTTTACCAAAATTTTGCTATAACCTAGACAAAATCGCAGCCAAAGAAACGGATGGCGCATTTGGCAAAAACCCACTTAGATGGGAAGGATTTGGGATTTATCAAGAAATTGTTTTGGGTCCTTCAGTCCGTCCACCATCTCTATTTAAACAAATATATCTCCATAATATTTCTTATAAAACTCATCAAAAGAGGATGAGCATACACCAGCTCTTTATTGGATTCAAATCATCTTTTAAAGGTTCGAAAAGGAGTTGCCTGTATTCTGATATGTTTGAATTTTACTTCCTTCTCTATATATATATAAATGAATTGCTGTTCGTTAGACTCGCTAAAACTCCCGAACGGCTGGACCGATTTTTCTCATTTTGGTTTTTAATTATTTGCAGAAGTCCAGGGAAGGTTTAAAAGGTGATAAGGATAGGGATAAGGGTAGGGCTAGGAAAAGGGATAGGTTAGGGGTGCGGATAGGCAATATTATTAGATCCATGCAGATAAATTCCTGGACAGGACAAAGTCTGCTGGGGGAAAGTGGACAAAAATAAGTATTTGCTGACATTACCTTGGCAGCCATGTTAAACAAATTTCAAATTATTGCCGACTTTATCTATTTAGCAACCAGCATTAACACTTAAAATAATTTCAGGCGAGATCGTTCTTGGCAACAAGTGCTACTTTGGACTGAATATGCAAGGGTAAGATAGCCTTTGGAGCATTCTAGAGAAAAATTAGCTAGAAGACTTATGGCCATTCCAGCGATGAAATCGGCGGGTATTGAAAAACATTTAATAATAAGCTGTTCGCATATTTGACCATGGTACGTCCAGCTAAATTTCAGACAAGGTGACCCCCTATCAATCGATTTCTTCAATTTAATGCTGGAGAAAATAATGCAGGCGGCAGAACTTCAACGCTCAGGAACCATCTATTATAAGAGCGTACAATTGCTGACGTATGCCGATGACATTAACATCATTTGCTCAAATAACCGCGCTTTAAGTTTTGCCTACTCCTACTTGGAGAAAGAAGCGGAAAAGTGGGCTTGGAGCTAACAAAACGAAGAAAAAACGAAGTACCTTCTTTCATCATGCAAAGAGTCAGCGCATTCGAGCCTTGGCACCCACGCATTAACACCAACAAAAATTTCAGCTGAGAAATCCACTGAGCTCGCGATAATATTAGCTGAGAATACGAATCCCACAATCAAATAACATAAAGACCCGTGGGCGCAGCAGGAAACGGCTCCGCACTAAGTCCAGAAGTCTTAATACAAATATACTACACTACATATTACTTCTTCGCTTGCTTTTGGTGTCAACTTATTTTAAATTAATTTTCGTACATCTTTTTAAGAATGAAAAATATAATGCATTCCCCATTTTAACATTGGGGTGCTACTCACAGTAACCTGAAACTTCGTAGCAATTAAGAACTTTAGCTCTACAGTAGGAACTATCAAATAACCCTGCGGGTTAGGGGCTCAGAATATGCCCGATATAGGCATACCGGTCGTAAGAGGTGACTTAAACGCACAAAGGTATTGACGTGCAACTCAAGGGCTAATCTACGAATGTGATGTCTCACATCTGTCATTACCCATCTGACTTAGAAGGTTGCACTGGTCATACCAAATCGCTTCCGCGACAGTCGGGCATTTACCGCATGGGAGTACCGGAGTGTACCGGGTTCATATCCGGCAAATGACTATGACTTTTGGCAACACTCCCCAAAACCTTCGGGTAGTGTTTTTGTCGCTACTCAAACAAACAAACTATCCATTTACCATTTATTCAATATTTGGCTTTTTAATCTGAATACTTCTATAACAAATAAAATTAGTTAAATTGAGCATCCTCAATAACGCAAATTTTTTCAAGATGACATATTTACGATTCCCTGGCTATTTTTCTATGTTTATAATGATAAAATTTGGCTTTAAACAAAAAAAAACATTAAAATCAAACTGTCTGTTATATATATTTAATGTTAGACAGCTTGTCACACTATTTTTTTTAAATTAACTGTTGAAAAATAGCGAATTTCACGACAACGAGACTAATCCCTGGATCCCAGGGTTTTGAACTCAGATACTAAAAATTTCGAGACTGCAAAAAGCGCCAAATCTGGTATCACTAATTTGTCCCAAGCACCGATGTACCGGAACTCTTCTCGAGGTTCATATAGCCTGGAATAAAATCGGGTTGTCTTCAAAACAAAATTGTGAAGAGATAACAAAAATTTTTGTTTCAAAAACCCTTAGGCTTTATCAGAGTTAATTTCCCCTGTGTTGTGTTATTCGGTGTTATTGTGATAAAAGTTGTGTCCACGTTAATTAAATCAATCAATTAACGGTATCTGGAGCATTCTAGGCAATTGGAAACTGGTGAGTATGGCTTCTTAATAAATAAAAAGTTTTTTTAGAAATATTTTATAATTTTTGTTTATTCTTTCAACGATCTAGAACTATTTAACAAGGATTCAGTCTTTGTGGCTCTGAAGCAACTTATGCAACAGGAATATGGGCACCTTGTGGTTGGAAACCATTCTCATCAGCGATATAGCTAACAGTGTAAGTCTGACCATCGTCACCAACGTATGAGTATTTGCCTTGGACGGCGATAGATTCTTGTTCTGTGCCCAAATAACGAATTTGTCCAGATTCCTCCGATTTAATGCCGTTGCTGGTTTCTTGCCTGAAAATGTAAAAAATATTGCATTAAACTGCTTTTTGTGGAAAAATCACCACTTCACATTTGCAATAATACTCACGCATATTGGTAGCTCAAAGGTTCAACATTTGAATCCAAACGCACAATATGTGCTGCTTGATCTGCGTTAGCCATGACGATGGCGAAGAGGGCAACGAAAACGATAATGAATTTCATATTTGCAAAAAGTAGGAACGGTTTTTGGTTAGTTTTGCTAAAATGCGATGTGTGCACTGCCGATAAGCTAATGATGGCCATTTAATGGTGTGACAGAGTATTTATAATACACAACCGAAAGGCAACTCGTTCAACCTAATGACGTACGCATTAATTCTTGTTTTTTCGTTTTTTACGCTAGTTTTCTAAAAATAGTTTATTTTTTGCAAATATTGCAAAAATTAAATTTTTGGTTGCTTTTGATTTAGTATTTTCTGCGTTTTGTATATCGATTTCGAATGCCGGTTTTGTCTTTTCTCAATCTCTGAGTATCGCATCTTAACTCATGAGATATTACAATGCAACGACATTGAATGACGCATTCCATAATGCATTAATTGGCCATAACTAAAGTTGACGTTTACATTTGGGGGAACGAGTTTCTTATGTGCTCATTGCCTTTGTCCAATGACCAATTCATTTTCGTAAAAGCAATAAATAAGCGACCTACTCTAATAGCCTTTCTGTTATACTTGGCGGCATTTCAAAAGTGTAAGCTGAGGGCAGGTCAAACAAGAAATTTTTGCAACCAACAGAGACATAATCTGCAAACTAATATGCATGAAATAAAATCAATCAATCGTCGTTATATATACGCACAGCGTATCTGTTGTAAATTGATTAAGGCCATTTAAGTCAGTGCAAAGAATTCAGTAAAAGAAAGCATGGAAGTAGTAAAATAATAAAACCTATGCCACAAAATATATGTCAACTATAACCTTGAAACCCGTTACTTTATCAACTGAAATTTCATAAAACTAGTCAACAGTAGCATGGACTCTATTTGTTGTAGAATGGTTACCAACGAAGGTCGTTTTATCGGATTCTAATAGGGATGAGCACCAAGCGCATTTTTTTAGGGATCTCTTTCTTGCAGACACGGGCTTTTCCGGATTTTAAATGAATAACTTAAAACTGTATTATCTTCATGAAAATATTATAATTTTTTGTTGGTGCGCAATATTTTTGAATATTTAAATTGTTTTGGTTGATTGTTTTGCTTAAAGTAAGATAAGCCTTTTAGTCTGAGTTAGCAAATATATTCAGCGCAATTCTAAATAAAAGCTCCGCACAAAATTTTCCCCCCTCCTATTTTTCGTATTCAGAACAAAAAATCCTTGAGAATTCTTTTCCACTTCTGTCTTTCCTCTTATTCCGAATAATAATCAAAAAGGAAGCACCAGTTACGGGAGAAAAGTAGCTATTACGAATGTGAGGAAAAGGAAGGCCACACTGGCATTTTTTTAGGAGTTTTTTCACCAGCTAAACTGAAAAGAGCACGGAATAAAATTAAAGGTTTCCTGTATTTTTATAGGAAAACTGTTAATTTGTGTAAGTACAAGGTGGCGCAAAAGTAAGCTTCCTATGTTCAGCATATCGGTTGTGGCACGTGCAGTGTGTGCTGTTGCACCGTCTTGTTGGAACCACATGTTTTCCAATCCCAATTCATCAAGTTGCGGCAAAAAGAACTCGTTGATCATTGCTCTGTAGCGCTCACCATTCACAGTAACCGTTTGGCCCCGACCGATTATTGGTGAAATAAATAGTCAGCAATATTCCGCGTTCTGAAGCAGTGTAGCGTAACATTGTTTATTAACGTCTATTTCGCGGCCGCCGTGGTGTGAAGGTAGTGTTGCCGGCCTACCACACCGAAGGTCCATGGTTCGAGCCCTGGTACAGGTAACATCAAAAGTGATTTGAAAAAAGTTTTTCAAAACGGGGTCGCCCCTCGGCAGTGGTTTGGCACACTCTCCGGGTGTATTACTGCCATGACAGGCTTCTCAGCAAAAATTCGTCTCCTTTGTAGATGCCGTTCGGAGTCGGCAAAAAACTGTAGGTCCCACCAATTTGTAGGGAAAATTCAAATCGGCACACCACAAATTGGAAGAGAAGCTCGGCGCAAAAATCTCTTAGGAGGTTTATGATGATATACCTGTTGTATATCGCGCTATAGAGAGAGAGGTTTCGCATGTGTTTACTACACAAATGTCAAAACAGAACTGACTTTAGGGGCCAATCGCGAAATTTATAGCATTTTCTGATAGGAGGATTACTTTTGCGCCACCCTGTATATACTAAACTAACAAAAAGATGTATTTTAGATCGAAAAGTACAAAGGAACGAAAGAAATGGCTGTTAGTAAACTTGATGCCAGGCCATCATGAAATTTGATTCTTGAGTTGTTGAGTGTCCTATATAAGAAGTTCTGGGCTTCTTTACTCTATAAAAATTTTTAGATCCGTAAACTCCAGAAAGCAAATGAAATATATCATATATATTATTTCTGTAAGGTCTTTTTGTGTTATTTCCTAATTTTCTGTTCTCATTTGGAACCAATATTAATAAATAAGGTATCGTTTTAAAGGTGGGGGTTAGCTCTACATGCGAAACCATGTTTTAATTAGCGGAGTGCTTTTGTTTAAGCGTATTTTATAAAAATAAATTCTTTAAAATAAACGATTGTGAATGCACAAAAAAATCAATTTGTACTGCAACGCTATTGTGACTGTGACATTCATATGCCTCGCGACATCTACAGTTGAATAGTAAGACTGAACAGTGCTAGAATAATTAAAGCGAGCCATCTACACTTGAACATTGCTAAAATAAGTGAATAAGACTGCGTCCACACTGGGCCATAAACTCGAGTTAAAGGGACATTTTTTGAGTTAATTCATATTGATGTTGGCAATCAACTCAAGTTTATGGCTCAATGTGAATGTAATATAAGTGGTGGAATTTCAAATAGCTGTTTGCGCATATTTGTATAATTTTTTGGGTAATTCTATACGACAGCACGTAACTGCTAATATAGGTCCAAAAATATCGGGAAAGGTATCAAACGACGGGTTTTAACCTTCGTATCAATAATCCGAAAGCGGAAATTCGATATTTTATGTCTGTTCAGAGATATTTGCAATTAAAGTTGAAATTTGTCTGACATTTTCATGTGGTTGTTGTAATCACAGATTAGGGTGTACCGAAAAGTGCAGAAATGTGTTCTGTGCAGAAATATTGTGGACCGCGTAGCCGGTGTTGGACCGGCTAAGTTTATTTTTTTGAAGCTTACGCAGAAAGGTGTTGTGCACATAAATACCTTGGATCAAGTCCCCTATTTGGGATCGGACCTAGGCAATTTTTGGGTTTTTTACTAATAACTTTTCACTGAAACAAATTATTTAATTTCCGCTTTCGGATTATTGATACAGAGATCAAAACTCGTCGTTTGATACCTTTCCCGAGATTTTTGGACCTATATTAGCAGTTACGTGCTGTCGTATAGAATTACCATTTTTGGTGGTCTCACAACAAGTGTAGCTGAAAATCTTTTTTGATAATTTGAGAAAAAGGTTTGAAAAATCCTAGACCTGGACTAACAAAAGGTTTCAAACCATTTTGGTTTTTTTTTTTTGCGCAAGGAGCGCACGGGTCCAGCTAGTGCAAACAATAATTGTAGATACCCTGCAGTCAAACCAACTAGTTAGTAAACTTGATGCCAGGCCATCATGAAATTGTAATGCATCAAGCCCAACTTGTCAGCCAACTGTCATATTTCCATATAAGCAACTGGTATTTTTAACATGGCGATATCCTACGAGATGTCAATTGTCAGATTTCAACCAGAACATAACTAACAGTCAACTACTACTCATGAAATACTCGTTTGTATATAGTGGAAATTTTCTAGTATCATACTGGAAGCAAATGTAATAATAAAATTGCAGTCTAATCATACCAGTATGATACTAGTTCGAAAAAGATAAAAGAATACTAGTCCAAACGTGGACCAAAGCTTCTAGCAGGGATTAAAATAAGAAAATTGACTCATCAATACATAATTTTCATTTTTCATCGTTTTCGCTGTAAAAACCCCAATTTGGGATTGCAAAACATAAACTATATCTTTGGAATATATCATAAGCTGGTTGCGAATTACAATAGCATGCAATGCAAACGAAATAAACGAAAGCAATAATTACAGCTTATGCCGCTTAAACACATACTATAAAAATTGTAGTCGTATACTAGTATGAATTGAACTTTTTCTGCCTAGTATGATTTCAACCAGAAAGGTATAGTTGGATACTAGTATGTTTACTGACTACTTATTCACTGCATATTTCACTGCAGGGTATCGTTTACGACATCTTAAGCGTATTTGTACTATCGCGCCACGTTCTTCTGATAATCCTGTGTTTATTTCCTGTTGGCCTTATTCGCTTTAAGTATGAAAAGCAACAATAAACGTTGTTTTACAACTTTTCTTTGAATTTAAAACGATTAGGCCCGAGGTAGGCATACCTGTCGTAAGAGGCGACCAAAATGCACAAAGGTAATGACGTGCAACTTGATGGTTGATCTACGGATAAGATGCTCATCTCTCATTACCCATCTTCTGTTTCCTAAGCGAAGGAGGTGGTGAGATGTCCTAGAAGGTTCCACTGGTCATAGCAAATGGCTCACGCGCCAGTCGGGCATATACGGAAAGGGAGTACCGGAGCGTACCGGGTTCATATCCGGCAAAGGACTGTCACTTTCGCCAACACTCCCTAAAACCTTCAAGTAGTGTTTTTGTCGCTAAAAACAATAATACCCATACACCGGGACTAAGCCTTGTAGGCTAGAACTATATAGTATATTCCCAAAAATCCCTGGTTTGCTAAAGTCCAAAAAATTGATTTCCCTAGCTTCGACTGCCCGACACGCGTGTCCTAAATTATTGATTACTTTCACTACAATCCTCGTCAAATCATAAACCAGCGCACAAACTCAGAAAAGCTACAGCAAAAGGTAGTGACTTGAACCCCAAATGGTTCAAGGTCAGATACGCCGAAAATCTCAAAATCGTTAAAAAAAAATAAAGGAACTATGCACAGTAGTGGGTACGTGAAAGTATCCTGTGGCTTACTAAATCCTGAGTAATTTAGATCTACCTTTTCTAATTTCACAACCTTAGGTTCTTGTGAAGCGAACATCGCTCCAAGTCTTTGAGGAGCGTGATATTGTTGACCAAGTCGAAGAATGTGGCATGTCCACTGTCACGAGTACTGCCTCGTCACGAGGACGGTCTCAATTCAATCCGGAATTTACGTGAGTATTCGGACCATTAAATAGTTGGTGGATCTCTGCCTTTTGTGGAAATCATGTTTATTATTGTCTACCCGACGAATCGCAATTAAATAAGAGTACAGATTATTCACAACATCTTCGCTCGTTTTAGTTAGTTTAGTTATTATTTGGTTTTATTTTTACAAACCGGCACCATATGCATATCAAGTTACCAGTTCTTTACGTGCCGTACCGGTCAGTAAGTCAATCAAAATTTTTTCTTTTAGATGAAGAGGAAATTGTTTAATATGAATTAATACGCGAAATATCATACAAACCCGGCATACAGGCATACTACTACAGCTGTGTTCAATATAATAGTAGTGAAAGTAAAGTGTATATCATTCATTTCAATTATAGCGAATTCGATAACAGAAATCACATAAAAAGAAATTCAAAGTTTACACAAAGTTAAGGAAAGTTAATTAAACTTTAACTTTTCTAAAAATTCTGGAAAAAATATGGAAATTTTTATGTAAATTTATAAAAGTTTAATTAACTTTCCTGAACTTTGTGTAAGCTTTGAAATTTCTTTTGAAGTGGTTTATGAAATGGAATTTGCTATATTTTAAATGAAAATTATCAAAGTAACAGTTTCTCTTTATTTCGTCGAAAGATATCCAATTTAATTTCACTACTATCATATTGAACACAACTGTATATATATGTGACACACATAATTCTGCGCATAACTAGTATATTTAATAATCTTAAACTATTTTTTCCGCAATTACCATAAAAAATTAAATTATTCTACGATGATGACAAATTCGAACTCAGCATCTCATCAAAAAATTATTGTGCATACATAAATATGCTCAGTTTATCAGCGGAACTAATATCTCGCATTCACAAATGTGCATCTAATTTGCATACATCTTAAATGCATAGACGTAGGCTTAACTTATTATAGGGGAGAAACTGATTTGTTAAAAGCAAACTGATCTGAAACATCATACTTACGTGTGAGTGTAGAGTTCTTAAAACGGGCATGGGTGATTTTTTAAGTTTTAAATGAAGGCGAAACCTGAATCGAAATTAAAACCGGATCCAGACTCGAAACTGCAAACGGACCGAAAGGAAAATCGAAATCGAATCGGAAATTAAAACGAAACCTGCCCCTTATTAGTTAATTTTTTGAGCACAGGACCAGCTTTTGATATTTGTGGACACATAAAACGGAGCCGAAACCGAAAATTCAAAGGGAACCGGAACTGCAATCGAAATTTAAACGAATCCTTAACTGTTAACGGACCCGGTTCTGGAAATTAAAATTAAACTTTAACAAAACAGAAACCGCATTCGCCCCCTAAGCCAATTTCAGAATGGAAATTAAAAAAATTTTGCAATTACTAACTCAAAAATGTTAGCACATATACAAGGTGGCGCAAAAGTAAGCTTCCTATGTTCAGCATATCGGTTGTGGCACGTGCAGTGTGTGCTGTTGCACCGTCTTTTTGGAACCACATGTTTTCCAATCCCAATTCATCAAGTTGCGGCAAAAAGAACTCGTTAATCATTGCTCTGTAGCGCTCACCATTCACAGTAACCGTTTGGCCCCGACCGATTATTGGTCAAATAAATAGTCAGCAATATTCCGCGTTCTGGAGCAGTGTAGCGTAACATTGTTTATTAACGTGTATTTCGCATGTGTTTACTACACAAATGTCAAAACAGAACTGACTTTAGGGGCCAATCGCAAAATTTATAGCATTTTCTCATAGGAGGATTACTTTTGCGCCACCTTGTACATACAAGTATAATATTTAACTACAATATATTTACATACCCAGCTTTTGAGCTAAGTGGCAAAACAACTTGAGATTCGCCACCCACTGTATCCAGCTTTAACAGGCTACGCCTCTGCATATATTGGAATTATTTAGATATATTGCGCATAATTTGTTGCAGCACTATTTCTAGTTTTTATGTGTATTTGTATTAGTGGGTGCCACACTTAAGCGATATTTTATTTCTGAGTTTTTAAATTTTTTATGTGGAATATCGTCAACCCTTCTTTTGCCCCTACATATTTCTCCACGATTCCTTTACTCCTACCATCTTAATGACTTCTCCATCTTGCTCTAATCTTTCTTCACTCTTTACTTTTTGTATAATACATATTTCCTTTTCTTTCCCTTCCCTTAGCTCTAACTCCTGGCCCATATGCGAATTCCTCCAACCCCAGCACCAAATAACGGAAATGAATTATGTACATTACTATCTGAAATAAGGTGAAGATGAGTGACAGCTTACCGAGATAGGAAAAACTCAGTTGGACAGGATAAATGTCCGCTTTGAAACCACATATATGCAAATGGTAAATGCGGCATTAAAAACTTAAAGCCTTCCTACCTTTCAATAATCTAATCCTGAATTAAATGAACCTAAGTGTTTCAAAATTTCTGTGACTATCCAATGTGTGTCGGAACAAAAAGGGGCTTTTCTGCATATCGGGACGTACCGCATTGACTCTTATAGGACTGCGCCACGTTAAAACACCAGTCGCCATTGATAAATGCGTTCGCCTCCGGCCGGAAATAACTCAAGAGGTAATAGACTATAAGCAAGCAACTATTTTTCAGTTATATTTGATCTTGGAATTAAGTTTTTAATTGATTAGTCAAATTTTTAATCCATAATTTTTTTATATCAACAGAATCAGTTTCTGATTAAACCGATCCCGCTTAATCACTGACTACTGTAAAAACAGAAAATGACTTCAATAGTTTTGATTAATGGATGACAGTTATTTAAATTAAAAATAGTGAGAATAGAGCATATGTATATATCCCTCTGCTTTTTTTACCTTTCAGCGTTGAAAACAGGCGAGATATTAGATGCATTTTAAAATAAAAAGTAGAAACCATCGCGAGCTTTATTTCTTTTCTTTACGGAAATAACCACCAACGAAAAGAGAAGTAAGCCCATGGATTTCGTTGGCTTAAAGCCGAGATAGCCCATGGGCGTTATATCCATGGATCTTATTGCACTGCACTGAAAGTGAGAGAAAAAGGTTTTTTTCACAAAACGGGTTGCCACTCTATGAAAAGCTTCAAATCATAATTGTTATTGTTGCACATTTTTCTTTAATTTCCTATAAAGAACCAAATTTTCCAATTTGAACACTCTAATGTATATGTACCAATAGAGAATCGATCGATTTAATTTGTATGATATAATCATGTTATCTCTGTCAACTGCTTGTTAAAATTGTCTGTATGTATTTAAATTTTGATTGCACTTTGTATGTAAATTCAAATCAATTTATAGTGGATGCATATTAAATAAGTCAAAGTTTGGGCTATAAATTAGCCGAATTCAATTTGTCGCTCATTCATTCACAATCTCAACTTCACTAACAGCGGTCACGCACATTTTGCACAAAGCAACCAAAATTAAAACAAATTATGAAGGTCCCCATTGTTTTTGTCGCTTTATTTGCCGTTGCCCTGGCTGCGCCACAAAGGGATGCAGAAACCTTACGTTATGACTCGCAAGTAGAGCCACTGAACTACAAATATAGGTAAGTACTTAATTGGTCCACAACGTAGAAATTTCTATTTCTATCTCTATCTCTCTATGGCGCGATATACAACAGGTATATCATCATAAACCTCCTAAGAGATTTTTGCGCCAAGCTTCTCTTCCAATTTGTGGTGTGCCGATTTGAATTTTCCCTACAAATTGCTATTTCACTTTTTAAAAATTGTGTTTTCTTGAATTTTACAGCGTTGAGACCAGCGATGGCAAGAACGCTCAGGAGGAAGGTGATGTACAAGATTTGGGCACAGAGGATGAGGCGATTGTGGTGCGCGGCTTCTACTCGTACATTGGTGATGATGGTCAAACATACCGAGTGGATTATATTGCCGATAAAAACGGTTTCCAACCACAAGGTGCTCATATACCAGTTGCTTAAATAGTTGTGATAAAACTCGATCTGATTTGTTGTTAACTAGTTGTAGTTAGTTTAAAAAATGTAGATATATGAAATATACAAATGACTTTAAAAATACTTTAGGAGCGATTCATGCTTATGACTTTCAAGGACTCATTTATTCTTGACCTATTTACAACTTTTTATGCTTCTAGTGAAGCTTTTGGATTCGAGCCCCTTCAACTGGATTGTCTAGAACCCTTTATGAGGCGAGAGCTTCAAAACAAATGCTGGGATCACCGCACTGCGAGAAATTGTATGGCTGGTGAAGGGAACGTTGGTGTTTCAAAAATATTTCGCCCTGGCTAATGCGCATGTTCCTTGCCGAGTTTTGAAATCAATTATAACGATGGTTCAGGAAAACTGGCAGGTTTGAACCAAAGTGAAATTGGTCTTAGAAGGGTCTGCTCCGTCCAGCACTTAAAATGATTGTTGGTATGCAGGGACAAGTGATGATTGTGGCTGTATGAAGGCATTCACCGGATAATGTATGACTATTAGTTCTAGCGAAGGTACTTCAGAGGCCATGTTAGGAAACTTATCCGCAATCCTACCTGGCTGACTGCTGATTATAAAATACAAATCCAACTTATTCATGATGTGACCGACATCAGACATAGTCTAAGCGCCTTGCAGGTGCGTAGTCGACTAAGACCACCATCTTGTGACACCCAATAAATGTAAAGCTAACAATTTGTTGTCGAAAACTGGTTTACGCTACAGAGAACGGAATGAGGAGGTCTCTCACATCTTCTCTAGGAAGCAATCCTAACCAGGTAAATGCATATTCCCCTCTCCACTTTTGCAACCGCTAAGCACACTATAGGGCTTTGGCGAGCTTTGGATGAAATACTCGTATGATGAGCACCTCCGCGCCGTTAAGGAACTTTAATGTTCCTGTTGTAATTTTACCCTTTTTGCTTAAATGGGGCATAGGATTTTTTATTGAGCGAATTTCGCGAAAGACTGACTTCCTTCGTCAACCAGTTGATGGATTCTTAACAGGGGAGCTGACCTCATCTTCATCATTTATAAACGATTAAGCGTCCTGAGGATTTTGCCGGTTGCATATCAAAGCACCCCAATTGGAAAAAAAAATGTAAGCCAAATCATCTTTCGACTATTTTTTCCAGCTCTGCTGTCGAATTTGGGTGTCGATAGAAAAACCTTGGGCGTTTGATCGCATAACATGATCCAGGCGGTGGAGCTTTTGGCCTTTCATTCGCCGCACACAATTTTACTTAATCGAAAGAAATAATACTTCGCAAGAAAGATTATAAGTTGAATTTCTTGACTGACATTATGCTCGATGTTGAATCTGGTTCAAATATAGACGAAGACCCGCACAGTCTTATGTTTGTAACTAAAAACAGTGCGTCAATCCTTTATGTGATGACGGCGAATGCTTTGTCAACTCTAGAGCTGGGAAGCGCAATATCGACCAGCTAGCAGAAAAATTTTGTTTAGAGCTTAAAAGTTTAATTAGTACTTCAAAATTAAAATAAAATATTGTTTATTTTCTTACATTAAGTGTAAAAATTTAAAGTTCATCTCATATCCCGGATTTCAGCAGGCGATTGTAATTTTCAAAACGCTCTACTGAAAAGTTCAAAAAATTTACTTTGGCTCTTATAACCTGCGGCCACACTTACCTCTTTATTACGCATTTATTAAAAGTAATTTCTTTTATTCTTCTCTGCGCGTTATTATTTCAATTATTTTGTTTTAGTAAAAGAGCATATAAATACTTACATAAATTAATAAAATCAATAATTAATTAATAGTCAGTTAATAAGCTGTAAATACCTTTTTTCTGGTATTACTTGCTTGCTGCTAATAAAGAATTAAAAGAACATAAAAGTGAGATATTTGAAACTTTTCGTGATAAATTGAGCAAAAATACTAAAAAGACATTTTTTGACAAAAACCCATTTCAATAATTGACAGACGCAAGTGTGCCTTTGTAAATATGCATATACTTATTTGTATTGGGGTGTCTCATTTTCAGTCGAATAATTTTTCGTTGTCATACCTGAAAAACTGATTTTGTATAAAAAGTAAACCAATATAAACTACAAAAAAAAAATTGAACTACATTTAATTTTTTAGTACCAAAGAGAATTCTTAAAAAAAAATTTGCACTCAACTATTATAGGGCATGTAATTTACTGCAAAATAGCTTTGCCGTGCAAATAATTTAGAATTATAATGCTGGGCCCTTACTCTGTAGTTTTATTCGAAAGAAAATTTGTTCGATTTCGAGTGATTCGGATTCTGTAAGAAATTTTCGAGTACAACGCACTTGTTGTTCGAGTTCCATTCTGTTCCCTTCGGATTTGATTTATCCCCCTTCCGATTGTAGAAAATTTGGTACTCACTATTTCGAAAGCATATGCTAAATTCTTATGATTATAATAAAACAATTACCCCTTATTCATAAAAATTCAAATTAGTTTATAAAGCGTTTTAAAATGACGTTTTTTATACAAATTTTTTACTATAACAGCGTTATAAACCTTTTTTATTTTTTATGAATATGGGAATTAGTCTCTTTTTTTATCAAGAAATCATTTTGGAAAATTGGAAAAATTCAACAAAAGAACATTTTTTAGAAGTACTTACGAAACAAATTTTATTTAATAAAAATGAATTAAAATTACTTGTACAAGTACTTAAGTTCGAACCTGTGACCACATGCATGGTAGTCAAGATTCTTATCACCTACGCTACTGCGCCATGTAAAACTGAGCTGCCTAATACACCACTTGAATTTTATGAAAAGTGTTTTTGTATTTTGTTTGCGCTTGAAATTTGTGAAATAGTGATCTCTACTATTATGCAATATTTTCTTAAGTAAACTCTAACTAAGAATCGCTATTTGCTTTCGAGTAGAACAGCCTTTCGAATATAATTACAGAGTAGGGCCCCTGGAAAGAGATAAATATTTAAAGTGAAGTTTTTTTTTTGAATAGCGGCATTTGGTAACGTCATAGACTAAACGAGATATATACAGACTTATAAATATCAAAAAATTCAGTCCGTCTATACGATAGCTTTAGCAAATTTCATAATATCTTATCGAAATTTTCTTTGGTATCCGCCGGTGGAAGCAGAGGAAGAGGGAGACCACCACTCCGATGGAAAGACCTAGTGGAGACCGATTTGCGATCCCGCGGTGTTTCCAATTGGAGCCAGTTGGCGCAACGAAGAAACCACTGGCGAGCTATGTTGGACGGTCAAAATCGCCCGGGCGGTTAGATGAGTGAGGAGTGAGCTAATATAGCAAAATACTTATCATTTCCTATTACTTTCGCATTTTTATTTTGTATAGGGTTTTCAACTAGAACATGAAAAAATATGCATCTGAAAATGAAACACCCTAATGTGTATGTTAACATTTGTGTTTAGGTTAATGAACAAACAATTATTTTTGCCACATACATTATTGCGGCAGCTTCATCTGAAAATATAATAAAGATTTTAGGCTGAAGATGACAAATTTTATGACAGCGTTTGTTCGAAATATCAGCTAGCACTATTAGAGTAGAAGGCCGGACTTAGTAGGTTGAGGAGTTTTCCAAAGTCGATTTGGATTTTCGTTTCTCAATCAGAGGACCGCTAAAAAGCCATTGGAATACTTTGGTCTAATCATATCAATCACTTTAGGTCGTGCTGTCTTAGAGAGCATAGCATGGACATTGAATTCTGGTTAATACGATGGAAAGTCAATTGTATTGGCTTATGGTTTTTAATTCTTTTAAACTATAGTTAGTTGCATAACTATAAAGAATCCAGAATGCTATAATCATATATATATATAATTTAATTTATATTTAATTTAATTATTTAAATTTATAGCTCAATCTATGCACCGAAAACAGTAAAGTTTTATATAGGAATTATAAAATAAAGCCAAATATACTGTACTCTGACTTCGAGGTTAAATTCATTTAAAATTAGAAATACTCTTTTCTGAAACTAGTGAGTTTCCATCATAAAACACAACTAGGTATATACTTCTGTTTCATCTTCTGTTTCACTAAGCTTCCTTACTTATTTTTATCAGTTTGCAATCAATTACATAGAACTAACGAACTGATACTTGAAAAGTCAACAAAGCTTTGTCGGATCAAGCAGAGAGCAGCAAAGTTTAGCCCACATGTGGATGAGGTAACGTGAGACATGCAGAGATAAAAAAACATAAAACTCCGTTGCATATGTCATTGAAAACTAGGCAGCATTAATTTCCTTTTTTTTTGAGACAAAGAATGCTGTGCGTTTTATGTTTGAAGGCAGTAAGTCTTAGCTGATGAGTGTTCATTAGACTGGACAAAAATAAAAATTACCAAAGTAACACAACAGAAAAACCCTAGCAATGTTTGAAGCTTGCTTACTCGGAAATGGAGCGCTTGGCAAAAATATTCATTTCGAATTTTTTTGTGGGGAATTCTATTTTCTACAAAGCAATATGTAGTAAAATTTGTATAACTTCCACCATTTGGCAGTTTTAAAGACCTTTAAAATTTATTTTTCGAATTTTTTCGGAACCACTTAGCGACTTATGAATAAAATAACAAAATAATTTTTTTGTTTGAAAATTTGAAATTTCCGCTGAAAATCAAATGTGAACTTGTCGTTAGCAGGATGCCAACCAAAACTGATTTACTGCTTGATTTTTTTTTATTCAATTAAAAAATTTTTTTAGGTAAGGGGAAATAATTTTATCTAGTAACGAAATGACGCATAAAAAAAGCAACCAATATTGGGGTGTGAAACTTTTAAAGTATTTTGTTCGACATAATTAAAAAAAAATTACCCAGTCTAATGTTTATATTAATTATATTAAGTAAAAACAACCGACAAATCTTAAACTTGTCAGCTTAAATAGTTTCGGGCACGTAATTATACTTGCTACTAGTTATTAATATTATCTTCATATTCTTAATGCATAGATACATCTAGAACCAAAGCCTTTTGTTTATTATTTTGTTGTCTTCTTTTTTTTGCAGTAAATCAGTTGAATGATAGTCCATCATCATATAATTCTATCATTACTTTAGTCTAGTCGTCGTCCAAACACTATAAATTGATGTTGCGTACTTGGCCAAACGATTATAAGTCAACAACTTACACAAGCGCGTGTTTGTCGCCTATAAATCGGTTCGTGTTAAAAAACAGAAAAATTCCTAAATCAACATGAAAATGGTCATCGTTTTCGTCGCGTTATTCGTCATCGTCACAGCGGTACCCATCGATGATCCTTCGCAAGCACAAATTATTCGCTTAGATTCTGATGTGAAACCCGATGGATATTCATTTGCGTAAGTCCTGATGGGTCAAGTTTGCCATTTGTGCTGCGTACTAAATTTTGTGTTCCTTTAATAGTTTGGAAACCAGTGATGGCAAAACTCATCAAGAGGAAGGTCAATTGAAAAATGTTGGCGCTGAGGATGAATCGATTGTGGTGCGTGGTTCATTTTCATTTGTTGCCGATGATGGTCAAACCTATACGGTTAACTATGTGGCGGATGAGAATGGTTTCCAACCTGAAGGCGCTCATTTACCTAAAGCGGGTATTCAATAAACTATATATTAGCAAAGGATATTAATGAAACATATGCAAACACACAAACATATATACAAATGTTTGTATCATATGATCTTACGGGCCAATGAACTGAATGCATGAAAAGTGTCAACGGAATTAGTTTAAGAAATCAAAGAGTTGTTTTTTTTTTAATGTGTAGGTACATATTTAATAGTGTTAATTAAGCAAATACAAATAATTGAAAATTCATCAGTATAGAAATACAAAAAAACCCAAAAAAATAATTTTTCTTTTGTTGGAAAGAACAATTGTGAGACAGTTGAAAACAAAAAGAAAATTCAAGTGTTTATCCTGAGTTTGGTATGAGCTAGTTAATGAGATGTGCATATACCTTAAACAGGAACAGCATTGTTGAAATACCTTAGCTGACCATATTTTTAATCAAACAAGTTGAAAGAATTCATTATTTTAAAACCGTCTTCGATACACAAAAAGCAGGGGTTTCTCTTCAATCAAATGGTATGATATGGTTTTGATATCACTTGATATAATATGATATGATAACACATGATATGAGAACACATGATATGATATGATTTTGATATCACTTCATATAATATGATGTGGCAACACATGATATAACATGATTTTTATATCACTTGATGTAATATGTTATGATAACTCATGATATGATATGATTTTTTTATCACTTGATATAATATGATAAGAGAACACGTGATATAATATTATTTGGATACCACTTAATTTAATTCGATATAATATTATATGATTTTGATGTCACTTGATGTATTATGACATGACAACACATGATATGATATAATTTTGATATCACTTGATATCATATAATAAGTAAGATAACACATGGTGTGATATGATTATGATATCACATGATATGATATGGTTAGGTTTAATATGAAAGTCTTTCCACGATCCTTTCAAAGGTCATGACATCAACAAATTGCTTGGTCTATTTAATTCCAAGTTGGACAAAAAGGTCTTAGATAGCAGTCGCACAACTTCAAACCTCTGCAATCGCATACGAACGGAAGGGAAACCACTGATTACAGGGCCACGATGGCAAACTTGGTATACCCCAAAGGACTGCAAAATCTTTCGGTGAAATTAAAACTAGAATACTCTAAAGCTCATCTCATCTACTTTCGACAGTGTCAGGGTGTGTTAATAGCTTACTCTTTATTCGCCTAATTCTATTCGTTGGTTGCTCAGTCCAAAGGAGCACTTAATAGCGAAAGTGAGTGTCTGTACAGTTTCTAGGCTGGCATTATTCTCGCATTGCTCTGGTTCCCAAATAGGCACTCTTCACACCGGCAACAATAAGTCCTTCGTCTTGTTGTCTTTCGCCGCAAGGCCAATAAACCATTTCCCAATTCCACTTTAGACAGGGTTACACTGGATGCAAACAGACGAAAGTGGGTCCCCTCTTAAATTTGGAGGCCGGTAAATATAAGAGAGTCATATCGCCAGATATCTTTTACATCGCCGGTTGCGAAGAAATTGAATTCCGTTTTATATCCCTCTATCTATACTAGAAACTTACACTTGGCAACCATCAACATGGCTTCCGTGAATTACAAAGCACCACCACCTCTTTGAATGTCATATACACTAAAGTAATAGCGCTCTGACTTGACTTATACGGACAATCAAGATCTAGTGGAATCGTCGCTTCTAGTTTACTTAACGGCCGGCAAGTTTCGGTATTATTTGGGAACACAAGAACTGAGCCCATAAAAATTAATAAGGGGTTGTTACAGTGTGATGTTTCATCTCCCATCTTATTCAATTTTTACATATCAATGCTTTTCCCCACTTGAGAGAGGCTCCATAGTTTCTTACCTCGACGACTGCTCGATAAACAGACTGTACATAGATAAAGATTTATTCCTAAGGCGACAATATTAGGTCGTGGGTACGTTAACGTTAATAGTCTCACCTCCCAGCACTTCTACGAGTTGTCGTCCCATGGCGCCTGAGTCTCACCTCCACCAAGAGGCTAACTGTTTACTGAACTGACATAAACTTAGACGTCCCAACAGACATTTGTTGAACAAAGATCTGCCAAGCTAGGACATAGGGAAACTTCTCCAACCAACCCACTGAGCTAGAGATCATTGTGCAATGGCCTACCAAAAGCCGAGAGATGAAGCGTTAGTAAAAATTGTGCATTAACCGCAAGTCAAAATTAAGCTGAACGTTAGTCGTTCTATGCCCAATCTCTTAAGAATCCAGAGAACCCGATCCCGCAATAGGAGATAATGGCATTTATGCCCCTAACTCGACTATTACGAAGAATATTTAATGATGGGCAGTATGCAGATATCGACAGAGTTCAAGGAACTAAAAAGCAGGGGTTGTATTGTTCGAGCCCATGAAGTATTCTTATCCGCACCAGCCGGTGGAAGCAGAGAAAGCTGAAGAACAGTCCTCCGATGGAGAGGCCAAGTGGATCACGTTGTGTTACCAGTGGTACCCAGTGCGAAGAAACGAATGGCGCCATTTGTTGAATATACGAAATCGTTTAAAAGCTTAAGCGTAAATTAAGTAAGGGCTCATAATTTCACTGTGAGCTTTTGACTTTAAAGTACACAAAAATATTTATACACAACTACCATATTAAAAGTAGTATTATTTTGGTTTCAAACATGATTTATTTAATTATTAATTTAAAGAAAGAAAAAGATTTACATTAACAACCATGATCTTATCTATGTATCCCATTTCCATTTAGGCCACTGGTGCAACAGGCAAATGAGCACCTTGTGGATGGAAACCATTCGCATCAGCAACATAGGTTACAGTGTAAGTTTGTCCATTATCGGTGAAAGAGTATGAACCTTTGGCGACGATGGCCTCTTGTTCGGTACCAGCATTCTCCAAATGTCCAGATTCGTCATGATGGGAGCCATCACTGGTGTCAACATTGTATGCGTAGCTTTCAGGACCGACTTCAGAGGCTTGACTGACGATTCCTACTTCTTTATTGTTAACAGCAACGGCAGCGAATGCAACAGCGATCAAGCAGGCAAAGATGATAACGGATTTCATGTTGATTGGTTTTTGTTTGACTCTGTCCCTGTGTTGCTGTGATAAGCGTTGATGAGATTCTGGATATAACTTCTAATAAACGCCGCTTTTTTATACCATTTCACTCGTTGCATTTCAAAATTTCTAACAAATTTTTTCAGTTGATCTGGTTTTGGTTAGTCAAAATTATGACATCAAAAAGAATTTATCAGACGAGTTCACATTTCCAGTTCGCATAAGTAGAGTAGGTGCATATGAATGCATATTTTACTGGTTTAATTTTTATTTCATTTCTTTCATTTTTTGCTTGCCAATTTTGCATACGAAATATCAAGCAATTTTCAAAAATTTGCAAAAGAAAATTTATTGGACAGTTTTATGAGATTATGAGTTTATGATTTATATAAAATATCTAGAGTCCGGGCAGACTTTGACCTGCTCAGAAATTCACGTGCATGGATCTAGAAGTATTGCCTGTCCCTATCCATAACCCTACCCCTATCATATTCCTTCCCGTTTTCCTTGAGGTGCTAGAGATTGGTCTCATTTAACACCTAACTTATTTTCAATGTTCTGTTATGAAAACTTCTGGAAATATGCAGTACGAAAATTTTCATTTGTATTGGAGGTACCACGCCCACATCATCCAGTGGCCCGAATTATGAATCTAAACCATCCTCGAGCCCACTTGATTGCATACAAAAAATGTCATCAATATAGATCAAGGCACTTAGAAGAAGTTCAGTGACAATGGGCCCATAGAAGACTTTTATATAGAAAGATAACTGTTTTATTTTTTCCAAAATATTCGAAGAAGAAGCGACTCCATATCGTGCATTCCTTTAACTTGAGGTTGGAAAATATAATTCGAGCAACAGATCAGTGACAGTATCGAAAGAAAATGAAATGATCCTTGTAGTATTTCAGAGAAAAGTTCTCCCTTAGATTTATGGTCAACCCGTGATGTCAATGGAGAGTATCGAAGCAAGTTTAACAATGAGCTGTACGAAGCTATCACCATAATACGGCAAATTGAAGAACAAAGGCTGCGCCGGGTGGGTCATGTTATGCAAATGCACAATGAAGCTCCCACCCAGAATGTTTTTCATCCACGCCGAATCTCGACGGAGATGAAACAAAATGTTTGAGGATAACTCGAGCAGCACTCATTATCACCTTTCGTTTGATATTGTCGTAACACATTTTGGGTTACCTTGGTCAACACATAAGTCGATATCTCCGAAACTGGTCGAGCTATCTGCTTAGATTTTAAGTTAAGCGTCTAGTAATGCAACGGTAAAAGTTTCATTCAATTTCATTCAGCAGGTTTTGAGTGATGCGCGACCAAACATACATACAGACAGACAAGCAGACAAAAATTCTAAAAACTGTTGATTTGGCTTCTATGGGCTTACAGATAATCCCTCCTATGAGTTTTTCGCAAATATCTGCAATGTGCAGACATTGATCTGTTATAATTTTATTATATATAGAGACTAGAAAAAATGGCCACGCTTGCATGCGTCTCAGAACTTGTATATACTGAATTCGACTTGAAGCACTGTGTCTCTGAAACCAGTGAAGATATGGAACTTAATCACATCGCTTATTGCAGCACTTATTAGCACCATATGTTTGATACCCATATTGTACTAACACATTTCGGATCACCTTGGTCCACATATTGGCCGATAGCACCGAAACCTGTAGAGTTGTCCAAATAATTGATATGGTTTCAATTCTATTCAGCAGTTTGTTAGTAATGCGCGGCTTAACGTAGAGACAGAGCAAATCACTTTTTCGAGTCCCCAAAAGATTATCAGTTCAATTGCTTTCCTGTCTAAGTCTTGTTGAATAAAAAATACTCATAGGCCCTTTACGTAGTTCTTTAGTCAGCAGCTTTGGGGATCAAAGGAAGCGAGCTCCCACTTATTTGACAAAGGGCAACTACGAAATGGCTTGACCTTCCTCGGAGTTTCCAATTAGCTTCAGCTATCTACACCAAGTATAACTCGAAGAAAACGAATAGTTTATCACAAATCCAAGACGATATGAAATTTATTCGCATACAGGTTATGTTGTCGTACTGTCTCAAGCGATAATTTTTACAAAATTAAAGAAATGGCAGGGAAAACGTAATTTCCGCTGTTTTGCCAAGACGTACAGGTTGGTTTAAGTTTGTTTTCAACAGAATTTAAGTAGACTTTGTTGGTAGACCATAATTATTTGAAACCATTTTCTGCTTGCATGAAGAAAAAATTATTTGGTTAGATGATTTTACAGTTATGTGTATATAAGAGTAAGAGGATCCACCACGGTCCAAACTAAAACAAGTGTTTGCAGCAAAAACAAAAAAAAATGTATTCTATATTTCAAGGTAGACCTCCGGCAATACAATGGTGAAGAAACTACTTAATTTCATGTCGCAGTTATTAAGTGATGCGAGTGCAAACATCGCATGAGAGAGGCAGACATTAAAACTATTGTTTCTTATGGTTTTGTTGCTCAAATTAATACTATCTGTGTGCATTTATAGATAGTAGCTATGGTATATAGATATTGGCCTGCTCCAGTTTAAATATGTGTACAAAAATATTTTAAGCAAACTTTTATGGCCATCACTGTGTACAGAGGGAATTAGAATTTTTCATGAGGTAAAATTCGGCATAAACTTTCAGTTTGACATCTAGCAGGAAATCGTTGAAAACTGTATTCAATTCTATAAATCGCTCTTCCAGAGATGCATGAACAAACATGCAGGTACCCAGGCAGACGAAAGTTTTTAAAATTGTAGTTTGACTTATAAGTAATACTGTAATTCTATTCCTTTAACGTACAGAACTTGCAGACATCAGCTTGTTAAAATAAAGAATTATGTTGATTTTGAAGTTTCTGGTTTTTTTTTTAATTTTTTATTTTTTTTTGCTTTTTAGCTTAACAACCGTTGATGAGCAAAATAAATGAGCCAATCTGATACTAGTTGCTGTCGCGTTTTCCCTTTTTAATCGTTTTTATTAATCAAGATATTTATTCAAATTTTGCTACATTTTAATATTAAATGGTTACAAAATAAAAGAACTAGAAAAGAGAACTAGAAAATGTTGCAGTTTTTAATATACATATATAACTTGTATATGGGCAGATCCATGAAAATGATCACTTGTTGGACACTTTGCTCATCTAGAAATGAAACAAGAAGTATAACATGTACAAAGCTGATGTATAATTAACTGGACCACTTGACGGTCCCATATTATGAAACTTCTGGTCATAGAGCGAAAGCTTTTATGAAAGCACTTTGGTATTTGCAATCGATGCGATTTAGTGAATACTGAGTGAATTATCGATTATTTTGAAGGTATCGATAAGTGCAGTGCAATAACGCCCACGAGCTTTATTTTCTACAAAAAGTACAAAGCCATCCGTTTTTCAGGTCTTTGTTAGGAGGCATCCAACCATGAACCTTAAATCAAATTCCTATTTATTATTGTCTTATTTATTTATATCATAACATAAAATAAATTATTCGGAATCAGTTCTTTTTTGACTGGTAATGATTATTTACTTTTACAACAATATTGAAAAATAAAAATAAAAAATAATCAAATACTAAAAAAATCAAAAAAATAATCAAAAGTAATCCAAACCACTTTTTTCATTATTCTTTCGCTAAAAATCAAAATAGTTTTTTTTTATTTCTTTAATTCATTGGAAAATAATCATTAAAAGTTTAAAGTAATGGGTAATCAAGCATTAAATGGAGTCTCAAGAAAATAATTAATCAAACAGGTAATCTTTGCGACTAGTAATCATTATTTAACAGGTCTGTTCGGAATACGAAATCTCGTGCAGGTAATAAAAATGAAATAAACAAAAGCATGTTTTCTTATCTAGTTTTTAGTGAAATTCATATTTGGTTTTTGATTTTCTAAAAAACCAAAAAGGGTCGTGGAATTCCCCATATATACAATTGGATTTCTTGGTGAATATGTCTGGGAGCAGTTAAATGGGATATCGAAAGTGCTTCTATTCTATTCTATTAAAAGAACCATCAAATATAGAACAAGTTTCCACTTCTATTTGCAAAAACTTGATAACAATAAAGTTCGTTTAAAGACAATCGTGGCACAGCCAATAAAGTCTAAGAGACAACTCCAAGTATACATACATACATCCACATTTTTGGTAGGATACCTGAAACTTGTCTTCGAATTAGCAACATTCTTGCACAAGTTTCATCAAGAAACTGGCAAATATAAAGCAAATATTGTTTATATTTAGAAAAAGACTGAATTAGCTCATCAAATTTTAAGCAGGCCTTGCATAACAACACAGCTAGAGATGAGTACGATATAACCAGCTGTGGATTTTAAAATTAAGCTACAACTCTAAAATTGGCTTTTCAGGATAGTTATGGAGTTAAGTCCTTAAAATGGATGACAAAATATTAACAAGCCTGATGAGTTGTAATATATCATAAGGACCTGCAATTTCTCTCCAGCGTGGGCAGCTAATGGTCAACCGTAAAGTATCTGCATCCACATCAAAACTCAGCGACAAGGCATTAACTGCTTTTGCCGATATTACTATCGCGCCCCTGGAAAATGAGTGCGCCAAGGATATATCAGCTAGTGGTCCAAACGTGGAGAAAACAATCACGTGACATCACCATAACAGAAGTATAGGCTGTCATCATATAACCCAAAGTGTAGAATTTGAAGAGTTCAAACGACAAAGCAATACATACAAAGCTTTAGATAAGCATGTTAGCTAACCAACGAAGGTCTCCTTGTCGTTTCCTAAATTTGACAACAGAGAGTAGTGGTCGCCCTACTAAAAACCAAAAAATACTAATAAAGAAATAGATTCATCCGATATCACCCGTTATCAAGTCGCGAAATTCCGTGCTGTCAAATATTCGCAAAGTTCAGCGACCTTAGCCCCATAGTCCGATCTAAGGATATGGCTCCATCCCATTCAGGCCATAAATGTCTTGCTTTGCTACAGTTAGGCTGCTGTTATATGCAAAAGTAATATAGAACATATAAGCAAGGTTAAATAACCCGTTGGTTTGTCGTTACGTATGCCAGAAAGGGCTTATATCAAAGTTAATCTGGTCCATGTACAACAAAGCACTTCCAACAAGTTTAGCTTAGTAGCATAGCGTAATGCACCCATATATTTAAAAGGACTATCAAGGTCGACAAGATTTGCCTTAACTTTCGGGTAGTGTTCTTGCAATTTAAGCAACAAAAACAAGCCTACACACTGCATCGCAAAGAAGACTGCAACCCACCCAGGGATATTCGATTCACTCAGGCTCCAGTTCTTTCTGGAGACTGGGAGTGTATCTACAAGAGTTCAATTTTTCTTGGGCTTCCGTTAGGAGACCACATTTTGATAATTGGACATGTTAACTAAAAAGGCCGAAGTACTGCAACAATAACAAAAAAATTATTGAAGAGGACTGCTAAGAATTTAAACGTGCACATTTTGGCTGGAAGGTTTAAAATTACCTAGAGTCCACAAAACGCAACCTTTTCCTATCAGCTAATCTTTCAAGTAACTAACAAAATTCCATTTTAAAATTTGAAGAGATTAAGTTATGTGACCACTGAGTGATTCTAAAGCAAATATGCCTTGCTTCCCCAGTGTGCAGCCTTGTATGAAAAGGCGAATAAGATGCCTTGGCTTTACTCAGCCGGCTGCAAAACCACTCTCTGATTAATTTTTTAAGCATATTTTAAAATTTTTTTTGGTGACAGTCTAAAAAAATAGTACTCAACAATTTTTTAATTAATTCAATGCATTCCAAATAACATAAGATCGGCAATTTGGGTTATAAATTTAACTTTTTTTCATGCTTTCTGCGGTAAACTAGATCACAAGCCAAAAAAAAAATTTAAAAAAAAGGGCAATGATATTCTATATTTCTAATTAGAGTATAAAAAGCAGTGCGACATCTGCACTTCGTTCCATTAAGTTATTAACAACAAAGGGAGATAAACAAAATGAAAGCTGCTATCATTTTCGTCTGTCTTTTCGCTGTGGTCTTAGCCCGTCCCAGTGTAGAAATTGTTAATTTGGCCTCTGATGTCGGTCCGGAGAGTTACTCCTATAATGTTGATACCAGCGATGGCACCCATCATGATGAAAATGGACATCTGGAGCATGCTGGCACCGAACAAGAAGCCATTGTTGTGAAGGGATCTTTCTCATTTATCGCTGATGATGGACAGACATACGACATTAAATACGTTGCTGATGAGAATGGCTTCCAACCTAAAGGTGCTCATTTACCAACTGGTCCAATTTAGAAAATTCAAATTAGTAAAAGAAATTGTGTGATTATAAAATTGTAATAAAAATTGATAGATATATTTTCTTAGAAAAGAACTGAAATAAAATGCAGTAGTGTTCAAAATAATAGCAGCGCATGCTGTGAAGTGGAATGAGGGATATATATATATTTTTTTTTTTTAAATAAATTAAAAAGGTTTGTACTATACAACAACATACGAAATAAATTAAATTGTTATAATAATTTGCTAACGAACGTTTTAAGAGAGTTGCCGTTTCAACGGGGCTAGTCCACGGTGCTTGTGATGTTAGAAGATATTGTTTAGGTCTACAGTTGAAATACGTCTCTTGTCAAAGTGTGAATACTTTAACTCTGAGTGGATTTACTCACCTATTAAATCTCACATTTCGAATGTAAGCTTCAATGACTCGAGTCTCTCTAGGTACGTGAACAAAACCATTTACCAACTCTTGACGGTTATCGTACCGGCTGGTTGCTTATTACTGGATCTCGTCATTCTTATTTTCCTCGAAGGCGGGTTCGCATCGTGCAGTTTTCTGCTAACTGATGTCAGTTAAAACATAAAGGGCGGCAAAGTCATCCTCCTAGTGCTTTTGCCATGAAGGTCGGCAGTCTCCTGTTTTTTCTTTTAGAGCTTCTTTATACATTCGCATAACATTAATATGCTTATAGCTGCTTACAGCTCGTAAAGCTCATAGTTTAATTTTCTTCTATATTCACCGTTGCATTAGCAAGAAAGACAGGAGAACTGTTCTCTCGAGTACTTCCAGTGCCATCTCATCTTCTTTGATCAGATTCCTGGATACATTTTATTCAGTCATTTGCTAAAACCTTACGAGTTTAGTAGTCTATCAGAGCCTTCCTTGGAATTGACAAAGAAATGGTACGTCTCGAGTTTCTTTTCATGTACCTTCGTGAAGATCTAGTCGATGGTGGACTTAGAAGTTCTGAAGCCAAACTGAATAGTTCCAATCAGCTTGTCTTTCGCTCTTGATAAAACTTTATTTGCATGCGATATTAGGGTGACCGCTTCCACTGTAGTTGATGCGATGTGCGAGTGCTCCTTTTGGCTGCATTATTAATTTGAACGCAAACGCTTGTTCGATATGTTGCACAGTTTTCAATCCCTTCGTCATAATTCACCTATCAGGAAATTTAATCTCCATAATATGAAATAAGATATAAAATATTAAGCGTAACTCCACTAACGCTGCATAAGCGCAGTAAAAGAAATCGAACTTTGCATGGAAACACTATTTTAGCTAACAAAAGCTTTAATGAAACTATGCAAATATGAAATCAGTACTACACCCTCGATAAATACAGCACGACATACATACATGCTCGTACAATATTATGTCAAACACATTTTTTATAACACAAATTAGTTAAGCGCGCACAACTCCCCCGTAGGGAAAATCAATAGCTCTCTACGGCTGCACTTTTAATGCACTCGTAACCAATACTAGTTCGATATCAATCTCTTTTACATGCAATCTGTTGTGAGAAAAATTACAATATTTACAAAGCACCCTTTATTAACTACTTATGTATTTAACATTGACAGATGTCATTACATACATGTATCGCAACTAAGTTCACTCTTAATAAAGTCTTCCTTACTTCCGTTTTCTTTTGCTACCTTGAGTATACGTCTTTTTTTTTTTACTCCACTACTCTGCACGTTTCATCAGGTTATGGGCCTTTGCTACGCAGAGTTTAATTAAGCAATCCGCCAATAAAATCGGTTTAAATAGTTCTGCCGCGTCATTTTAACTCGTTTGCTATATTCGTATAATAATATTTCCTTAGTTAAATGACTTCGCATATATTTTCTATGTCCGTCGACCGACTTCGCGGTCGCGAGAATTTCGATGTCTGGAAGAGCCAGGCAAAATCTTATTTGGTGATCAAGGGTCACTGGAAGTTGATCCAGAACGGCTTGCCTACGACTGCTACGGATGCCGATCGTGATGCCAATGAAAAGGCATTGGCTGAAATCACGATGTTAGTTGAGCCAAATAATTTTGGACATATTGCCGATAAAACCTCAGCAAAAGACGCGTGGGATGCTCTATTGGGAGCATATGAAGATAAAGGTTTGACACGTAAAGTTGAACTTTTGAAACAGTTGGTACAACTGAAGCTGTCAGACTGTGATTCTATGCAAGAATATATTAATTCTATGGTCATGACAGCTTTTAAGGTTAGAAACGCAGGCTTGAAAATCGATGATGAGCTGACAGCATCACTTATGCTAGCTGGACTGCCAAGTGAATTTCAAGCATTAGTGCTTGCGGTCGAGAACTCGAAGAAAGTTCTTACTGTAGATGCTGTTAAAAATCTACTTTTACAAGATGCAAAGTTTGACGTAAAACGTGGCATTGAAAATGCATTATACACCAAAACGAAAACTTTGTCAAAAGTACGTTGCCATTCTTGCAAGCAGTTAGGGCATATAAGCAAGAACTGTCGAAAAAAAGCAGCGAAGGAAGACAAATCAAAACAAGGTACACAAAAAAGTCAGGTGTTATTTGCTTCGTCCCTTTATGCCAACATTCACAACAACGAAGACTGGTATATAGACTCCGGCTGTTCTCAACATATGATAAAAAGCAAAAATTGTATGACGAATCTAAAAACCGTGGTAAACAAAGCAGTAATCGTTGCAAACAACAATAAAATTGCTGTTGAATGCACAGGCGATGTGCAGCTCTCTTTAGTTGGCAAAAATAATAATAAAGTGAATGCAACGATTAAAAATGTTGAGTACGTCCCTAGTTTGTGTGCAAATTTGCTTTCGGTAGGCCAGATGACAGACAACGGCAAAGAGCTACGTTTCAAGGGTAACTGGTGCAAAATTTATGACGAGAACGAAGAGTTGATCGCAACTGCAGGGAAGACAAATGGATTGTACCGCCTAAATTGTGTGCCAAATGACAATGCTGCTATGGCTGTGACAAGCTACGACCTCTGGCACAGGCGATTGGGTCATGTTTGCCGAGAACATGTAACAGCTATTAAAAATGCTTCGGATGGTGTCGAATACTCTTCAGGTGCAGTAGACAAGTGTGTGGTTTGCATAAAAGGTAAGCAAACGCGAAGCTCGCACAATGAAAAAGGGCAGCGGGCCAAACAGCCGCTAGAGCTCATACATAGTGATGTCATGGGCCCACTAAATGTGCGTTCATGTTCTGGCGTACGATATTTGTTAACGTTTGTGGATGACTATTCCAGAAAAGTTTTTGCCATCCCAATCAAAACAAAAGACGCTGTTTTTAGTGAATTTGTTAAATTCAAGACATTGGTTGAAAATCAATGCTCGCATACAATAAAAGCCTTGCGAACGGACAATGGTCGCGAATATGTAAATCACAACTTCGACAAATTCTTAACAGAGCATGGCATTATCCATCAGAAAACGACACCTTACACTCCTGAGCAGAATGGGGTTGCCGAAAGGTTAAATCGTACGATTACTGAGAGGGTTAGGTGCATGCTGCTTGATGCGAATTTGGAAGACAAATTTTGGGCTGAAGCTGCCGTAACTGCAGCATACCTAATAAATCGCACACCATGTAGAGGTAATGTCGTAAGTCCGGAAGAGTTGTGGTCTGGCAAAAGGCCAAGCCTGAAACATCTCAAAGTTTTTGGCTGTAAAGCAATGGCACATATTGCCAAAGAAAAGCGCAGTAAGTTAAAAGCTAAATCTCGAGAATGCATTTTGGTTGGCTATAGTAATGAAGCAAAAGCGTATCGACTCTATGATCCCGTAGCCAAAAATATAGTAGTTAGTTGTGATGTAGTTTTTATTGAAAATCAGCTAAACAAAAGTTCTCTAGCTACAGGTGGGAAATCAAATATCGTCCACTTATGGCTACCGGATGAAACTCCTATTGATAATTCAGGGGTAGAAAGTGTGGAAGAATTACCAATAGAAGATGGCGCCCATTCGCCTTTATTCGAACAATTGCCAGCAGAAGGTGACTCTCATTCGCCTGAGCTCGATAGCAGCGCGTCTACGGAAGGTAGTAACGAATCAACAACTGAAAGCGACTGCACTTTGCAAAATGTGTCAAGCGATGACACGTTTGTTCCGGAAGGTGAAATTTCAGATTTGGATTTCGAAGGAGTTCGCCGCTCCGAGCGATTGGAAAATATACCTCGACCAAACTACAATCTTTGCTCAACTGACTGTGTAACATCTGATCCAAATACTTTTGATGAAGCGATGATAAGCCACGAACATGAGCTCTGGCAAGCTGCAATGTGTGAAGAAATAAAATCGCACGATGACAACGGAACTTGGGAATTATCACCGCTACCTGCTGGAAAGAAGGCGATTCCATCGAAATGGGTATTCAAGACAAAGGTAAATGCTAATGGAGAGCCTGTGCGTCATAAAGCCAGGCTTGTCGCGAAAGGATTCAACCAAAAGCAAGGCATCGATTACGATGAAACTTTCGCACCAGTTGTGCGATATTCTACCCTTCGGTTTTTACTTGCTCTAGCTGTCAAATTTGACCTTATTGTCTATCAAATGGATGCCGTAACTGCATTCCTGAACGGTCATCTTGAAGAAGAAATCTACATGACTCAGCCGACTGGTTTCGATGATGGGTCAGGCCGTGTTTGCAAGCTGCGAAAATCATTATATGGCCTGAAACAGTCTAGTCGTGTTTGGAACCTACAACTGAATTCAACTCTGGTTAGCTTCGGTCTTCAGCGCAGCAACGTCGACCAATGCATGTACTACATGGTAACTGGTAACAAAATGCTGTTAATTGCTGTTTATGTAGATGATGTCATTATGTTTGCCAATGACACTGTGCTGTTAAACCAACTGAAAGATAAGCTCTCGAAAGCTTTCAAAATGAAGGATCTGGGTACAGCATCATCAGTTTTGGGCATACGTATAGTTCAAAATGTTAAACAAGGAACTATGAAAATTGACCAGTCTCGGTACATAGCTGATGTAATTCGCCGTTTCGGCATGGAGGAGTGTAATCCTGTGAGCACACCCCTTGACTTAAATCAAAAACTCTCCGAGGAGATGTGTCCAACGAATGACAACGAAAAGCGTGAAATGGCCAGTGTCCCTTACAAACAAGCTATTGGTTGTCTGCTGTTTGCCGCTCAGGTCACACGCCCTGACATCTGTTTCGCTGTCAACTTGCTAAGCCGATACAGCACAAACCCAGGGAAGGCGCACTGGATTGCGGTAAAGCGGATTATGCGTTACCTTAAGGGAACCATAGACAAAGGCTTAGTCTATGAAAGAAGCTCTGATGATATCATAGGTTTTTGTGACGCTGATTGGGCAAATGACGTAAAAGATCGTCGTTCGACAACTGGGTATATTTTTTCATTCCAGAAGGCAGCTATCTCTTGGGCTACAAAAAAGCAACATACGATAGCATTGTCATCCACCGAGGCTGAATTAATGTCAATGGTGGCGGCGAGTCAAGAATCCATCTGGCTTAAGCGTTTGGAGAGGGAGCTGGTTAGCGAAGCCTCCAGATCAATGACTCTATTTTGCGACAACAAGAGTGCTATGTGTATTGCTGAAAACAACTCGTATTCAAGCAGAACGAAGCACGTCGACATAAAATCAAAGTTCATCCAAGAGAAAATTGAAGACGGCCAAATCAAACTAAAATATATAAGCACCGATAAAATGCTAGCGGATATTTTTACAAAAGGGTTACCTGCTGCAAAAATAAAACAATTTTCAAATGAATTTGGTCTCAAGTAAAATATTCTCTTACTCAAATTATAATTTTATAACATCTCCTTAAAAATGAATTTTGTTATTACATATTGTAAACATATTACTGGATAAACAAAAAAAAAAAAAAAAAAAAAAAAAAAAAAAATTATATCATACTATATATATACATGCTATGTACCTATGTATGTATTTATATATTTAGTTTTATAATTAAATGAAATTAAATATTTAATTTAGGGAAGGTGTTGTGAGAAAAATTACAATATTTACAAAGCACCCTTTATTAACTACTTATGTATTTAACATTGACAGATGTCATTACATACATGTATCGCAACTAAGTTCACTCTTAATAAAGTCTTCCTTACTTCCGTTTTCTTTTGCTACCTTGAGTATACGTCTTTTTTTTTTTACTCCACTACTCTGCACGTTTCATCACAATCAACTGGCGAATATAACATTGCGATGTCATAGGCGTTGAAAATTGTCCATTTTCCTATTGTTCCAAATTAGTTAAATATTCTACAGTTTAGCTATGGTTCATTTATTTAGGATATTTAGTTGGTTAATCAGACTACATTTTTAGATAGTTCGGACCAAGCAACAAATTTAAGACATTTTACTGAGTAATTTTTGTTATTGTTTTTACTATCTTTTCGTTTCACATATTTTGTAAGTTTCACGAGCTCCATACTAGTCGATAATAAGTAATTATTATAAATACAAAAAAAAATTAAAATAATGATTGCATATTAATTATTATCAACTTCTTTTTTCTCGGTAAAACCAAAACTCTCTATGCCAGAGACTTGTAACGAAACCTCTTATCGAAACGAAACTTCCTTTTTGCAGTTATTGTTCCTAGTAACATAGAAATATTAAAACATAATTACAAACGCAATGAGTGGAACAATTCTTAATGAGTAACGAAACTCTAGGTTACAAAACTACCGGGACCTTAAGCATTTAGGAAAACTGGACACGGTAACGAAACCTTTTACGCTACCAAAGTAACGAAGTCATACTAGTAACGAAACGTTTCTGTATAGAAACGAAACTAGTAATGTTTCTCGTGGGCGTAACGTAACGGTGTGCTTTTTCTGCTGACGAGCTTTTATTTACACTTATATGCAACCTTTATTTTATCACAAGTAGAATAAATTGTTAAGTTAAGTTACGTGAGAAATTTTGAAACAAAAGTGCTTCAAATATTTTTGCAAAAAATCAATTGTTTCACCAAAAATAAGTATCAATATTTGCAGCACAACGTACTTTTCCAGTTTGTTTAAATTTTTTCTGAATAAATAGTTTATTTTATTAAAATATATCAAAAGAGCCTCATTCCAAAGTTACTTGAAGAACTTAAAAGAATTTATCTCAAATCAATATATTGACCTAGTTTTGTGATTTTTCATATAAAGTCCGCGTCTACGGTTTGCACTGCATCTAAAGTGCTTAAATGTTTCTGAGGCTTCATTACAAGTTCTGTTTATGTACCTGAAAGTTTCGTTACTGAGGTAACATTAGCAGTGTTGTTTTGATTACAGTTCTATTTTATAATCATCATTGAGGGCAGCTTCTTTAGAGCCTTTGTTTAAAATGTAACAGTTTTTAGCAAATCTCACAGTTTCGTTACCCCTATCAATACAATTCTGTTTCGTTACTTACCTGTAGCCAAATTCCGTAACCGCATTTCACGACTAATTTATTCAAACCAAAATTATAATCGCTTGAACCGCTTAACAATGATTATTTGAATTGTTTCCAGAAAACTCTATAATTCAATACCATTGTAAAAAATCTAAAAACCAAAACTATTCATAAGTAATGATTGTTCTTAAATTTTACTATGATTACACCATATCATTGCGAGAAACATTTAATGATAAAAAAAAGTCATTACTTTTGCATTTTTTGATAATTTTTTTTTTATCGTGGAAAGTCATTTTTTCTAATTTTAATTTTCTAATTTTAATTTTAATAATTAAAAATAGAAAACCAAACAGAAAACAAAGTTAATTAATCAATAACTAGCCACCCAAGGTAGTGATCAATTAAAACGGTATATTATATATATGTATATACATATGTATATTAGTTTTCTTTCGATTTTGGGAAAGTCCAGCATTTAAGCATTTTTATGTAACTACGAAATTTTTATTAAATTTTGAGAGAAAACAAACAACTATCGCATACAGTGGGCAGACAAACCCACAGCTGTATCACTAGTTACTATCAAACAAACCTCTTAAGTAAAAATTACTAGTCGTAATGAAAACAGGTTTGATAATACCATTTTGATTCTTTTAAAAACAAAAACAATCAAAAAGGTATCATGATTTCCTATGAAAAAAACATTTATTTTTTTTTTATTGATTTTCATTTTTTCTATATTTTTCATAAATTTTATTTTCTTCGAATGGTAATTAATAAGTACTTGCGAATTTCTGAAAACCATTAAAATAATCATTACAAAATGAAAGAGCATTCAATAAATTGATTACACAATTCTAATGAGCATTTAACAGGTCTGCTATCAAACTAGTCATTATTTGACACTTCAGATCTAGTCCAGAAGCAGATATTTGTCTTAGTTGCTACGCTGTTCCCCGCAAATTTGTTGCTGATTTCCCTGTAGGGTAGTTAGACGCGCACAACTCGTCGCACATTTGCATACACATACACACCCCAATACGTACACTTGACGCATACGCAAATCAAGCGAGTTTAAGAATTTACACATAATTGCTAATTTAAATAGTTTTGTATTTTAGGAAATCATCAAACACCAACAAATTGTCAACAAAATTGGTATAAAAGCATAGAACTGACATCTCGTTCATTAGTCTGATTTCGTGATCTGCACAAAAGCTTGCAAAACAAAAAACTAATCAAAAATGAAATTCATCATTGTTTTCGTAGCGCTTTTCGCCTTGGCCATCGCGGCGCCAGTGGATCATGCCGTAGAGATCGTAGAATTGAAATCTGATGTAGAACCAGAACACTACAGTTATGCGTAAGTTATTGTTTAAAAACTGCGTCCTTCCCTCGAAATAAGGACTTGCCATTTAATGAAATTAAATTAAATGATCTTTGCTTTTTATTTTAATTTCAGTTTGAAGACTAGCGATGGCACATCAAAGCAGGAAGATGGTCATTTGGTGAACGTTGGTGCTGAAGACGAACATATTTCTGCAAAAGGTTCTTTCTCCTTTGTAGCTGACGATGGTCAGACCTACACTGTGCAATATATTGCTGATGAGAATGGCTTCCAACCGCAAGGTGCGCATTTACCCGTCGCCCCTGTGGCTTAAGTCTGCAATAGTTGATTGAGTGTTTGAAGTCGAACTGTTAGTATGTAAAGATAAAATTATGTTGAATAAATATTTTATAAGAAAAAACTGATTCGATTTACTGTAAACTTAACTAGAACTTAAGGAGCATTGGAGCAATGCGAGTTTGATCTCGCTGTATAGTTTAAACGGAAGCCTCTTGTTTCTGGATGTCCTATAAAGATACTCATTGTGCCCTTTTATACCTAAATGGGTAGGGTCAGACAGATCCCCTTCCTTCGTTCACCTACGGTTACGGTCGGACAGGTTTACTTTCAACACCTATAAGTAGGATACGCAAATCAAAGTGGAATTATCCCAACTATACCTATAACGAAACAGTTAGGATCAATTGTAGTGCGATTTAGACTAAAGGTATTGATAGCGAATCACTCTCTTTACAGAGCAGTCGCACGATTATTTTTGCAGAGACGTGACTCAAACTTTTGAATACCACAATAAATTTTTAAAATTTAAGGAATTTAGGTCGACTTCAAAGTGCCTCAAAAGCACCGAAAAATGGAGGAGTCGTCCTTCCACAATGGTTTGGCAAACTCTCAGAGTGTGTTTCTTCTATGAAAGGCTGCTTAGCGTAAACTCAACTGCTTTGCAGATGCCTTTCGCAGTCGACAAAAAAGTGTAGGTCCTGCCTATTTGGGAATATATTTAAAGCAGCACAGCACAAATAGGAAGAGAAGCTCTACGAAAAATTATCTTAGGAGGTTTATAATGATATACCTGTTGTATATCGCGTCAAATATTTTTATTTTTTTATTTCGCTTTGAAGTTGTCTGAGGCGCTTAGCTTTTAGACTTGAATTTGAGGCAACCGCAAGTCATTCTCAAACGAAAAGTGGCCCAGTGCGAAAAAGTCGTAATATGAAAAGAAAGCTTGTACCTTTGAATTTTCCCCAATTTGGACCTACCCTCTTGACCGGTGTGCAAATTGTAATATTGCCTAATCTAACTAGAAAATGGCATCTTTGTTTTTAATATATATGGAAGAGTAGTACAAGACTAGAACCACGCGAGCAGTGTTGAATTTGAAATTAGTGGTCGCCAAATTCAAAACGTCACAAGATTACTATTATTTTTTTTTACAGCAGAATTTTTTGTTAGGACACACTGGTCTGACTTTCAGAAAATTAGATCAAAATAGAACAGACAGGAGATAAAATATTCTGCAAAACTATTCCAAAACAAACCTCATCTGCAAAATTTATACTTTATTTGAAATAAGCCAAAAACAATTCTAAATTTAAATTAAAATAGATCTTTCGTAGCGCAGTCGCCCACGCTAAAATGAAACGAAAAATAAACTTCCGAGTATGTCTAGAGCTTCCGTTATACTCAAAAATGTTGTTGCTTTAGTCTGATCGTGACTAAACAACGTGGGAAATACTTTAACAATTAAAAAAACATTTTTTTTCTAGCTTGACTAAAACTAACAGCTAGAGATCATGCGCAAGTGTGTATTATCGTTTAGCACATAGAACATGCATAAATTACACTATGCAACGGGGGAAAAAAAATCTTTAGTATAATTCATAAAATTGTATACTTCGCAGAAGCTGCAAAATCTCTATTCATAGTGCGATCACAGATAAAGTGATGCGTCCATACCTGCCTTAACTTGTGGGTAAGGGGCTTTTGTCCCCTTACTATAGATTTTGAAGGTGTATAGGAAATTTCGAAGATGTTGTATCTTCAAAACAGTACTTTGAAATTTTTTTTGTGTACACAGTGTTATTTGACGATCACATGCCATCTAGCCCAGTGGGAATTTTGCAAAGAAATCATCTTACCGAAAAAACAAAAAAATGTTTTCTGCATTGCTTTAAGTAGCTTTCTCGCAAACTATTTCAGTTATTCGGGAGTCCGCATTTTAATATTTAACACCCAGAGCGGTTTTAAAACTTATCTTGCTTCTATCTTTTTTTAAACCCCAACCAGCTTTCATTATTCGTCACGTCATGACGCGTCTTTCAATACGTAAATGTAATGAAAACTTTCGAACTTTGAAGCTTTTTGCATTTATTGAGTAGCATATCGAATGTTGGGTGTTACGAAACTCTGTTCTAAGCTCGGTTATGCTTCTGAAGGAAGATAATACTGATGCACTCGCAAATCAAGCGAGTTTAAGAATTTACACATAATTGCTAATTTAAATAGTTTTGTATTTTAGGAAATCATCAAACACCAACAAATTGTCAACAAAATTGGTATAAAAGCATAGAACTGACATCTCGTTCATTAGTCTGATTTCGTGATCTGCACAAAAGCTTGCAAAACAAAAAACTAATCAAAAATGAAATTCATCATTGTTTTCGTAGCGCTTTTCGCCTTGGCCATCGCGGCGCCAGTGGATCATGCCGTAGAGATCGTAGAATTGAAATCTGATGTAGAACCAGAACACTACAGTTATGCGTAAGTTATTGTTTAAAAACTGCGTCCTTCCCTCGAAATAAGGACTTGCCATTTAATGAAATTAAATTAAATGATCTTTGCTTTTTATTTTAATTTCAGTTTGAAGACTAGCGATGGCACATCAAAGCAGGAAGATGGTCATTTGGTGAACGTTGGTGCTGAAGACGAACATATTTCTGCAAAAGGTTCTTTCTCCTTTGTAGCTGACGATGGTCAGACCTACACTGTGCAATATATTGCTGATGAGAATGGCTTCCAACCGCAAGGTGCGCATTTACCCGTCGCCCCTGTGGCTTAAGTCTGCAATAGTTGATTGAGTGTTTGAAGTCGAACTGTTAGTATGTAAAGATAAAATTATGTTGAATAAATATTTTATAAGAAAAAACTGATTCGATTTACTGTAAACTTAACTAGAACTTAAGGAGCATTGGAGCAATGCGAGTTTGATCTCGCTGTATAGTTTAAACGGAAGCCTCTTGTTTCTGGATGTCCTATAAAGATACTCATTGTGCCCTTTTATACCTAAATGGGTAGGGTCAGACAGATCCCCTTCCTTCGTTCACCTACGGTTACGGTCGGACAGGTTTACTTTCAACACCTATAAGTAGGATACGCAAATCAAAGTGGAATTATCCCAACTATACCTATAACGAAACAGTTAGGATCAATTGTAGTGCGATTTAGACTAAAGGTATTGATAGCGAATCACTCTCTTTACAGAGCAGTCGCACGATTATTTTTGCAGAGACGTGACTCAAACTTTTGAATACCACAATAAATTTTTAAAATTTAAGGAATTTAGGTCGACTTCAAAGTGCCTCAAAAGCACCGAAAAATGGAGGAGTCGTCCTTCCACAATGGTTTGGCAAACTCTCAGAGTGTGTTTCTTCTATGAAAGGCTGCTTAGCGTAAACTCAACTGCTTTGCAGATGCCTTTCGCAGTCGACAAAAAAGTGTAGGTCCTGCCTATTTGGGAATATATTTAAAGCAGCACAGCACAAATAGGAAGAGAAGCTCTACGAAAAATTATCTTAGGAGGTTTATAATGATATACCTGTTGTATATCGCGTCAAATATTTTTATTTTTTTATTTCGCTTTGAAGTTGTCTGAGGCGCTTAGCTTTTAGACTTGAATTTGAGGCAACCGCAAGTCATTCTCAAACGAAAAGTGGCCCAGTGCGAAAAAGTCGTAATATGAAAAGAAAGCTTGTACCTTTGAATTTTCCCCAATTTGGACCTACCCTCTTGACCGGTGTGCAAATTGTAATATTGCCTAATCTAACTAGAAAATGGCATCTTTGTTTTTAATATATATGGAAGAGTAGTACAAGACTAGAACCACGCGAGCAGTGTTGAATTTGAAATTAGTGGTCGCCAAATTCAAAACGTCACAAGATTACTATTATTTTTTTTTACAGCAGAATTTTTTGTTAGGACACACTGGTCTGACTTTCAGAAAATTAGATCAAAATAGAACAGACAGGAGATAAAATATTCTGCAAAACTATTCCAAAACAAACCTCATCTGCAAAATTTATACTTTATTTGAAATAAGCCAAAAACAATTCTAAATTTAAATTAAAATAGATCTTTCGTAGCGCAGTCGCCCACGCTAAAATGAAACGAAAAATAAACTTCCGAGTATGTCTAGAGCTTCCGTTATACTCAAAAATGTTGTTGCTTTAGTCTGATCGTGACTAAACAACGTGGGAAATACTTTAACAATTAAAAAAACATTTTTTTTCTAGCTTGACTAAAACTAACAGCTAGAGATCATGCGCAAGTGTGTATTATCGTTTAGCACATAGAACATGCATAAATTACACTATGCAACGGGGGAAAAAAAATCTTTAGTATAATTCATAAAATTGTATACTTCGCAGAAGCTGCAAAATCTCTATTCATAGTGCGATCACAGATAAAGTGATGCGTCCATACCTGCCTTAACTTGTGGGTAAGGGGCTTTTGTCCCCTTACTATAGATTTTGAAGGTGTATAGGAAATTTCGAAGATGTTGTATCTTCAAAACAGTACTTTGAAATTTTTTTTGTGTACACAGTGTTATTTGACGATCACATGCCATCTAGCCCAGTGGGAATTTTGCAAAGAAATCATCTTACCGAAAAAACAAAAAAATGTTTTCTGCATTGCTTTAAGTAGCTTTCTCGCAAACTATTTCAGTTATTCGGGAGTCCGCATTTTAATATTTAACACCCAGAGCGGTTTTAAAACTTATCTTGCTTCTATCTTTTTTTAAACCCCAACCAGCTTTCATTATTCGTCACGTCATGACGCGTCTTTCAATACGTAAATGTAATGAAAACTTTCGAACTTTGAAGCTTTTTGCATTTATTGAGTAGCATATCGAATGTTGGGTGTTACGAAACTCTGTTCTAAGCTCGGTTATGCTTCTGAAGGAAGATAATACTGATGCACTCGTTTTGGTCAACGTTTCAGGGATCTTATATAGACCATGGTTGGTATGATTCACAATCCAATTCAAATTAGTTCTTTTTTAGGACTATTTTCCAGTTAATTAATTTTTTTTTTTTTTTTTTGAGAATTTTAGGGTTTTTTTGGAATTCTAACTTGCGGCTTTTTCCAAAATTTTTAAATTTCTTTTTTTCGACTACTTTCTGTATCATTTTGCTGTCATAACGAGTTAAGTTTCGGAAGCAGTTTTGAATAGTTTCAAGTCGATTTTGGGATTATTTTAGGAGTCATATTGGAACAGTTTTCTGGATTAGTTCCCGATTATTTTAGGGATGGTAAAAAAACCATTTCAATAAAATTGCCATATTACATAATCATTTTTTTTATTGCTTTAGCTATCAGTTTCGAAAACGTTGTATACCAACAATTCAATTAAATTATTTTTTTTTAATTAAAATAACATTTTAAAAAGCTTTCCGAAATAAATATCAAACTTACAAAGTGCTGATTTTTCGTTTATAGCCTGTTTGAAAGTAAGAGCTTTGTAATCAACGGGACGTTGATTAAAAGCTTATTAATGTAAGCGTATAAAAAATTTTCAAAAAAAGCTTTTTCTTAATTTTTTTAATTTATTTAGATGTATTTTTTATATTATTCAGCTATCGCATCATACATATAAAAAATTTTATGAAAAGGATTTGAAATATTTCCAGTTGAAAAGAAAACAAAGCTGAGAAATATTTTTTTCTGGATTTTTTGTAAATATCTGCATTTCGCTTTTGAAGTGAATTTAGTTATAACATCTCGTTTCTGAAATTTATAAAAAGCTTACCTGTAACCTTCAAATAAATTAAAACTGAAAAGCTTATGTGTCGTTTATTGCAACAAGTTTATTTTAAATTATTTTTAAAAACGTTTACAGAAATTCTTGTTGGAAATACTCATTTAAAAATACTTTTAATATGTATCCTTACTTTTTTAAATAATTTAAAATAATTTTCCCATACAACTTTACTAAATTGTTACCCGTTAAAAACCAATGTTGTCCGAAAAACTATTTTTTAAGGGCAAATAAATCCTGAAGTTTACGTAAAAAATGGTGATAAAGCAGAAAACCGAAAATACGGCTTTGTAACCCATCTTATTCTAGTACAAGAAGTGCAAATTTTAAGTTTTAGCAGTCGAGTTGAAGTCACTTCTTAGTAGCTATTAGCCACAATTACTAAGAGCTGAATGTTTAATTTAGTTCCCACAACTAATAGATTTTCTTTCAGGCTTTCTCTTTTCTTCACGTTTCTCTTGTTACTCTTACTTTATGTTAAAAAAACATATTTGACATTTCTCATCGTTTATCGATATCTCCACCGTTTGATTTTGCAAAGTATCAACATATGAGCTACTTAGTAAAAATCTATGCAGCTGTTTGATTGGAGCAGGTTTTTCTCACAGAGTACGAACTTACTTGGTGTTGTTTTATTCTACAGCACCTTCAACTAAAAAACAAGTGTTAGACCTTGCGACCACGCAAAGGCGTGAAATATGATTTCATAAGGTAAATAGCATTGATGCTTCGTGCAAAAAAAAAAAAAAAACGAGAAAAAAAATTTTAAAAATGCACGCTTTGAAGAAGATACAAACTTGTTTATACTAACATAGCTTAAAAATACACAGTTGCCTACCTAAATATAATTTCATCTATAGCAGAGTTCAAACCCATATTCAATGGCAAATATAATAATAAAATCCAAAAATTATATTAGACTACCTTTATAAAAACAGACCAAAAATCAGCGGTATTATTTTCTTAAGGTAAGAGGCTGTCATGATGACTGCTACTCAACGTATTAGCCAATTTAATTAAAATTGGCTGTTGATGGTTGGCACATTTTTTTGAATTTTTTTTATTTTATGAGAGCTTATATAAAAAAAAAAATGTATCATGTAAACTTTAACTAAAGTCAGCACTAATTTGGTAAGTATGTTACCAATATGACCCGGTCATATAAATAGTTATAACAATTATCGAACTACTTACAACCCTGCGCAACCTAGAGGATTTTTTACTGACTTTGAATTGTGATCTATCGCATAATTCAAAAATTTCGCTTTATTAATTTGGACTTTTAAAAATATTTTACCTTTTCTCTATCATCTACTTCGGAACTATTTTCCAAGTTTTAAGTATATTGCTCACCAGTAAATTACCTAGAAAAATAATTCAATATTTCAAAAAAAAAAAATTATCCTAACGTCTCTATCAGTTAAACACTTTTCGGAATTTTTTCCCCAAGATATAAGTACAGGGTGTTTTTTTACAGGTTTGTTTTTCGAATAGAGATAAAACTGGCATTTTGTGGTCAAATCTGGCAACTCTAATGTCATTTATGTTCAGTTTGGTTTGCCATTTCATCATGAACAGGTTGACAAAAGAACAACGCTTGCAAATCGTGCAAATTTATTTCGAAAGTAATGGTTCAGTTCGCGAAGTTTACCGTGAGCTCCGTCCATTTTATGGTCGACATAATCGTCCATCAGAGCAATTAATTCGGTTAACCATGGATCGTTTTCGCACTACGTTTACTCTATGTGATAATACGCATCCGCAGAGACGTCGAACAGTGCGCACCGAAGAAACAATTGCCGCTGTAGAGCAAAGTGTTGAAGAGGACCCGAATGAATCGATTCGCCACCGTGCACAGCAATTAGAGCTTTGTCCATCAACTTTATGGAAGATTTTGCGCAAAGATCTTGGCTTGCGACCTTACAAGATCCAGCTTGTGCAAGAATTAAAGCCGCGAGACCATGCAATGCGTCGTGATTTTGGTGTATGGGCCGAAAATGAGATTGATTTCGATGCTGATTTTCATCGCAAAATTTTGTTCAGTGATGAGGCTCATTTTTGGTTGAATGGCTACGTCAACAAGCAAAATTGCCGCATTTGGAGTGAAGAGAATCCACATGAGACCCTTGAAACGCCATTACATCCACAAAAACTGACTGTTTGGTGTGCTCTATGGGCTGGTGGAGTCATTGGGCCATACTTCTTCCGCAATAATGCTGGAGAGGCAGCTACCGTTAATGGAGACCGGTATAGAGCCATGATAACCGACTATTTTGTTCCCGAATTGGATGGCATGAATGTGGATGAGTTGTGGTTCCAACAAGACGGCGCTACATGCCACACAGCGCACGTCACAATCGATTTATTGAAGGAAACATTCGATGAGCGCATAATTTCGCGGAATGGACCTGTCAATTGGCCACCAAGGTCGTGTGATTTGACACCATTGGATTATTTTCTTTGGGGATATGTGAAGTCGATCGTCTACACCAACAAACCAGAAACGTTAGGGGAATTGGAAGCCAACATTCGTGGCGTTATTGCCGACATACGGCCCCATATGCTCGAAAAAGTGGTTGAAAATTGGACCTGTAGAATTGGCTTTATTCGAGCCAGCCGCGGCGGCCACATGCCCGAAATCATATTTAAACATTAATGGCATAAAATTATCCTTCCAATAAAGCCAAATTGATGGACCTTAAAACGATTTTCTTGTGTTTTATTTCAATTCGAAGTTCTATACCCCTAAAAAAACACCCTTTATATTTAAATTTGTAAGTCTAAGATTACAGGGAGAAGCAACCTGAAATCGATTGTCAGATTTAAAAATTGCGCATTATTTATTTTAGAATTTCCAAAAAAAGCACGATCCGTGCACCACCCAGAGGATTTTTTTTTTTTGCAACATGTTTTGTTTCAAGTTTAAGATACTAGCTCACTGGGAAAATCACAACTCTATTACGAAAATTGCCTTTCGTTTACTTAAAAATCTATCAAAATTCCACAATATTGTACAACTTTTTTTAAATATCACGATCCATGCACCCCCTAGCGGAGTTTTTTTTGACATATTGCACTGTCACCGAGTGCTGAACTTTGTTCCGCGGTAAGTCTTTAGCTCAGAGGAAGTTTTTAGCGTACCGGAAAGTCACCTAATCGTTTAAATTTTCATAATTTCTCACGAACTTTTAAAACATCAGGAACTTTTTCAACTAAGCTTAAAAATCGTTTTTGTACGGATTTTTCTTAATATCTCGCTCTGCGCGCCATCTTACGTAAGTTTTTCTTCATTTCTTGTATTTTAATTGGACGGTTAGCTGAGTTCCAAGCAGTTCGTGCCAAATTCCAAATTTTTGGCTAGACGAAATGTGTAAAAGGCGAAGGCGACCGAACATAAAGGTGTTGTAAAAATTTAAACACACTTCAAATTAAAATTAACAAAACTGAGGAAATGAATAATCGCAGCTCTCTTTCATGGCACTAAATCAATGTATCAGCTCATTTTGGGTTTGCATTGTTGATGACGCTACCAAGTAATTAATCAATTTCCGCGATAACAATAACAACAATTATCGTACACAACAAAAAGTCTTGCATTTAACAAAATTGAGGCAAAACTAATTGTAAACAACACACAAATAAAAATAAAATAAAGACCATGTTTAATTTTGAACAAACTTCAATTGAGAAAAAAACTAACTTGATTAAACTCAATTGATGGCATTCGAAGATGAATTTGGTAACTAAACGAAATTTTTTAGTAACGGTAGTATAAAAAGCGCTGCTAAAGAATGCGATTTTGTCATTCAATCACAACAAGTCAACAACATAATAACTCTCACAACTTAGTTGTCAAATTTAAGTACAACATGAAATTCGTTATTGTTTTTGTTGCTCTCTTCGCCTTGGCTTTGGCCGCCCCACCACAACAGGAAGTTCACGTTGTGCGACAGGAGTCTGATGTCCAGCCTGAAGGCTATCGTTTCGGCTATGCGACCAGTGATGGGTCACAACACGACGAGGAAGGTCAATTGAAGAATGTCGGCAGCGAGGATGAGGCTATCGTCGTACGCGGTTCTTACAGTTTTGTTGGTGATGATGGTGTCACCTATACAGTTAACTACATTGCCGACGAAAATGGTTTCCAACCAGAGGGTGCTCATTTGCCCGTAGCTTAAGCTTCTTCTTTTTTTTTTTTTGTTAATTTCTTGTGATTAAGTTGAGTATTAAGGATATTTACGAGCGTTTTTGTGTGCATACTTTTTGAGAATATTATTGAAATTGTTAGGAATTAAAATATAAATAAATAAAATGCTGTAATAGTTAAAGAATAAAAAAAACATATTTTCGAGATCGAAATCAGGAGTAAACGGGCTTATTATGTAAAAAACAAAGCGACGAAGCGAGTCACTTCTTCTCGTTTAGAGAAAATTCTTATTATATAAAATTTTTATCAGTAAACTGGAGTTGCTTTGTGAGTTTATGTGAAGGTGAAATTGTCCCGGTGGCTTACATTGTCAGCCCAAAAACATAGTTTAGTGAATGTGTTAATGGATTCTGCGGAAACATGGAAGAAATGCTGAGGCTGCGTTACCAGAGGCCCTGAGAAACTAGCTATAAATCAAAGTGGAGACTACCTAGGTTAGCTTAAGCCAGCCTATCAACCATTAATCGACCTTTGTATCAAATAACTTTCGTTAAATGAAGTTTATCTACCCCATTCTTCGTTACTTTTTTATCTTGCTGCTGCTGTTATTTTAAAACATATATAGAAAAAAATTGAACAAGTAGGCCATGAGAAAATCAAAAAATTCATAATTCAAGCTAATTATCATTTTTGATACATGAGATATTTCGTATGTGTTTTTGCTACGTTGCTTACCGTTTGGACCGCGATTTTTGAAAATTTCATTGTGCTTCAGTTATTGTGGTGTTTTCACAGTTTTTGCAAAATAATTAGTGGTCATCAATAATAATGTCACGTGCAAAGTTTTTAACGCTCGAAGAACTAGTAAGTGAGGTACTAGATGAAAGCGAAGAAGATGACGATGGTTCTGGATTTGGTGCAGAAATAGAAAGCAGCTCTTCTGAAAGCGATTTATCGGAGTTGGATGATAATTTTGACAATAACTGTGATGGTGATCGATTGTCTGTTTCAAAAGATGGAATTAATTGGCGCAGTGAGCCCTACGTCACTCGTAGATTGGGTGGTGAAAACGTCATCAAGTTACGTCCAGGTTGGTAGTAAATTTTTGTTTGATGATATGAAATGAAGTCTGTTGGTTTTAAGATGTAACCAGATATGCATCAAGCAAAGTGAAACACATCCGCGACAATTATAATTGACAGTTCTATCAACTATGGAAAAGATTTGCATGGCACCAGCCATATCGAAATTGATGAGGAACTATTTCATGCGTACTTAGCTATATTATTGTTGGCCAGTGTATACAATTGAGCATCGTAGTGGCAAACATTTTGAAATAAAGTTCGTATATATCTACCTTGTGGTTTCAGATCCATAAATGAAACTTTGAACGATTTATTTGATGAAAATATTGACCAACCAGTATTTCGATCAATCATGTCTGAAAGAACATTTTTATATATTCACAAAATTATTCGTTTCTATGATGTGCTTACACGACGCAGTCAAAGAACCGATAACAAATTTTCCCCAATTCGAAAAGTTTGGGAAAAGTGGTCTGAGAGGCTTACCACATTCTACAATCCAAACGATAATGTCACTGTAGATGAGCAATCGTCTGAAATTTTGAAACCAGAGAGATATGGCTTCAAATTTTGTTACGTATGGAAAATACAGCCATATTTGGGAAAAAATGTGACAGGTATTGTCGAAAGAAATCAAGGGGAACGGGTAGTTCTTGATTTAGTTCATTGACTAAAAAGGACATAACGTAGACATGGACAACTTTTTTTCATCACACTCCCTTGGACAAAAATTGTTGCGAAAGGACATGACGATGGTTGGAACTATGCGTAGAAATAAAAGGTCATTCCTCCAAAACTTTTGCTCTGTAAAAACATCGCGCTTTATGAATCAACTTTTGTATTAACGCCTGATACCAGTCTCGTTTCATACATTAGTCACAAAAATAAATGTACAATTGTTATGAGCACAATGCATCACACACCTAATGCTGCGAATGACTCCAAAAAGTTTCCTGAAATAATCTCTTATTGTAACTCGAAGGGAGGTATGAGACTGTTGATAAAATGCTCAGCTGCCACAGCTGCAAACGCAAAAATAATCGATGGACTATGGCTATATTTTCTAACATAATCGATATATCTGCTTTGAATGCATATATTATGTAAAGGGTGTTTTTTTAGGGGTATAGAACTTCGAATTGAAATAAAACACAAGAAAATCGTTTTAAGGTCCATCAATTTGACTTTATTGGAAGGATAATTTATGCCATTAATGTTTAAATATGATTTCGGGCATGTGGCCGCCGCGGCTGGCTCGAATAAAGCCAATTCTACAGGTCCAATTTTCAACCACTTTTTCGAGCATATGGGGCCGTATGTCGGCAATAACGCCACGAATGTTGGCTTCCAATTCCCCTAACGTTTCTGGTTTGTTGGTGTAGACGAGCGACTTCACATATCCCCAAAGAAAATAATCCAATGGTGTCAAATCACACGACCTTGGTGGCCAATTGACAGGTCCATTCCGCGAAATTATGCGCTCATCGAATGTTTCCTTCAATAAATCGATTGTGACGTGCGCTGTGTGGCATGTAGCGCCGTCTTGTTGGAACCACAACTCATCCACATTCATGCCATCCAATTCGGGAACAAAATAGTCGGTTATCATGGCTCTATACCGGTCTCCATTAACGGTAGCTGCCTCTCCAGCATTATTGCGGAAGGAGTATGGCCCAATGACTCCACCAGCCCATAGAGCACACCAAACAGTCAGTTTTTGTGGATGTAATGGCGTTTCAAGGGTCTCATGTGGATTCTCTTCACTCCAAATGCGGCAATTTTGCTTGTTGACGTAGCCATTCAACCAAAAATGAGCCTCATCACTGAACAAAATTTTGCGATGAAAATCAGCATCGAAATCAATCTCATTTTCGGCCCATACACCAAAATCACGACGCATTGCATGGTCTCGCGGCTTTAATTCTTGCACAAGCTGGATCTTGTAAGGTCGCAAGCCAAGATCTTTGCGCAAAATCTTCCATAAAGTTGATGGACAAAGCTCTAATTGCTGTGCACGGTGGCGAATCGATTCATTCGGGTCCTCTTCAACACTTTGCTCTACAGCGGCAATTGTTTCTTCGGTGCGCACTGTTCGACGTCTCTGTGGATGCGTATTATCACATAGAGTAAACGTAGTGCGAAAACGATCCATGGTTAACCGAATTAATTGCTCTGATGGACGATTATGTCGACCATAAAATGGACGGAGCTCACGGTAAACTTCGCGTACTGAACCATTATTTTCGAAATAAATTTGCACGATTTGCAAGCGTTGTTCTTTTGTCAACCTGTTCATGATGAAATGGCAAACCAAACTGAACATAAATGACATTAGAGTTGCCAGATTTGACCACAAAATGCCAGTTTTATCTCTATTCGAAAAACAAACCTGTAAAAAAAACACCCTATATATACGATATAGATCCGAGTTCGATGCTTACTCAAAAACATACAAAGCGTAAATGCTGTTTGCATGAACTAGCAAAACGAAAAGAGAGGCCCTAGAAACGAATTATCTGCTACGTTACTTTCGAAAATTCAATCCGAACACATCCCCAATAATGATGATAGCGAAGCAAGTCCATCCAAGAAACGAAAAATTGATTCACCAAAAACAAACCGTGCAAGATTTCAAAGTTGTTATCATTCCGGAGAAAAAAAAAATAAATGGGCATCATGATTCTGCTACATGTGCAAAAAACCATGTTGTAATGATAAACATAACAAAAATATTTGCGTCGAATGCATTAATAATATTTAAACTTGTCAAAATTTAAAAAAATATTTTCAATAAAAAAGTTAATAAAAATAATAAAATACTTTTTCTCTATAGATTTCAGTATGTATCAAAATTGATACATAGCCAGAATTATGCATTTTTTTTGAAGCTCGATATACGGTTAATGCGTGGGGTAGTTTATTTCGCGTTCTACAGCAGGGTGAAAAGGTAAGATTACAGGAACGGAAGAAATTGAAGTGATGGTACCCGAAAACCTCGATCATATTTGATTACTATAAAGGAAAAATCAACTGAGCTTTGTGCCATAGCTCCGTAAATGCCTACTAATTATCAGCTGAATCTGATCTTGATAGGCGTAATATGAACCACTGACCAGTTACAGTTTACCCTTAGGCATTTTGCACTAGCGATGGTATCGATTTTATTGACCAAGGATTCAGGATCGATGCGGATTTTAGTCACCTTTTGCGACAAGCAAACCTACTTCGGGCATATTCTAACCCATTGCTTAAAAGATTGAGACATCTACCTTTAGCGCGTGTCAGTTCAACATTTGCTTAGGTAACCCAATACCGACATGTCCAGAAGTAGACTACAGGTAGACAGAAGTATTCGAATCTGTCGTCTACAACGTCCAGTTCATGTGTATCCGCTTTCCTGAAAGTAGGTACGGAGACATTCCGTAGGTAAGTTAGGGTTTAATTCGCATGGGTAAGGGTTTCCCTCTAGCATTATTCCAATCAAAGCTGATCCTGAGTGACTCCCCATAGTGCCGATGCAGGCCCAAGTCGGCAAAATAATCTTTAGTGTAGGCCGTTGATGGCCTGGCGGTTAACTACTGCTTAAAAGGCTGTTGCCCTTATTGATGGATCTCATCGTAGTGCTCACGCAGATATTTCCTTTTTTGCCAGGTAGGTAGATCCGAGAACATTTGCAGACATCCCACCAGCAGCAGTCTTAAGTGCGGTGTTCTGGTAGATCTGAAATCTATCCAACTGTAGTCTTTTACAGGTGAAGACCATGTTTACGTTGCGAAGTTCTTGACAAGCCACTCATTGTCATTGCCTTGGATTAAGCCAGGATTTTTGCCCCTTCTTTATAATTCGATGGGAAAGTGATACTTCTATCACCTAAGCTTTTGGCGTGTCTGCGGTGGATGTTGATTGGTCGTGACTTGGAACCTTTTCCACTATCGAACAGTCTTCTTTTCAAAGATTCCTTATTTACATATTTGAGGATTTATTAAAAAAACGGCTTATTTAAATTTTTCACGTGATCACTTAGCTCGTTTTCAGAGATCTATAGGCCGATGTTGACATTTAAAAGTGCTTGCAGAACCCACAATGCATTTTCAGAACTGGCCAGTTTATGTAAAAAAAACTCTTGAACTGTGGGGAATGCAAAGGAAATCATGGCTAATATTGAGTCTACCGTACTGGCGAAAATTGCCGAAAGTCACTAGCTTTTGTGGAACTAACGAAAACTGTTATAAAACTGCTACTCAATACACTTGAAGTTTTTTTTTTTAATTCTTTTCTTTTTTTTAGATCTCAACAAACAACAATTCACATTCACTTAACCACTTAAGATTTATGCCACTGGGCCAACGGGCAAATGTGCACCCTGTGGTTGGAAACCATTCTCATCGGCAATGTAATTAATAGTGTAAGTCTGACCGTCATCACCAACAAAAGAGAATGAACCTTTAGCAGAAATGTGCTCATCTTCAGCACCAACGTTCACCAAATGGCCGTCTTCTTGCTTCGATGTACCATCGCTAGTCTTCAAACTGGAATTACAAAAAGCAAAAATCATTTCCATAAATGGCAAATCCTTATTTCGAAGGAAAGACGCAACTTTTCAAACAATAACTTACGCATAACTGTAGTGTTCCGGTTCTACATCAGATTTCAGTTCTACGATCTCCACGGCATGATCAGCTGGTGCTGCGATGGCCAAAGCGAAGAGTGCAACAAAAACGATAACGAATTTCATTTTTTGATTTTTTTTTTCTTGAGACTAGATGTTTCTTAAGCAAAGTAGGCTTATGAACTGTTGATCTACTGCAATCTCCAACTAACTTTTATATCAAAGATTTCTCATACAAGGAGTCCAATAGCCTAATTCCTTATTCGTTCTTGAATATACATAAAATATGCAAGTTTTCGCTTTCAAAGCAAGATAAAACTATACAAGTTTTCAATTGAATAAATAGTTTAAGCATCATAAATTTTATGGAAATATTTAAGTATCTATGAATTATTTAAACAACTTTAACCAACCAATTTATTGGTGACGTCAAAGTTCGGAATAAAAAAAACAGCGAGACATGCAAATTTCTGTCGTATTTCTTTTTTTAGTTTTAAATGTGATAAGCCACCAAACAGTATAGCGAATTCTTTTAACAAGGGTCTAGGTCGATTGGAAGCACAAAGGGGAGTGATTCTAATTCCAACTCCCGCACACCTGACACTATTGGTGCTATCCTATATGTTTTTCATAGCGTCCATGATTGCGATAAATACATCAAAATGAGTATGAAGGAGACTTGTAGCGCGCTCTCTTGGTTCATTGAAATGAGAATATATAGTGTGTATAATAACTATAGCACACTTGGAAATTACATGTTTTTTTTTTACATAGTTCTGAAAAATTTTGTTTTTAAAATGTAAAACGCGATATTTCAATAAGATCTTGCACACATAATAAGCTTTTTAAGCAAAACTCGACCGCCGCCCACTTTTCAGCATCAAAATTCTGCTATTTTCAAAGGCGATTGCTTATAGTTTGAACTAGATACAAGGTGACGCAAAAGTAAGCTTCCGATGTTCAGCATATCGGTTGTGGCACGTGCAGTTTGTGCTGTTGCACCGTCTTGTTGGAACCACATGTTTTCCAATCCCAATTCATTAAGTTGCGGCAAAAAGAACTCGTTGATCATTGATCTGTAGCGCTCACCATTCACAGTAACCGTTTGGCCCCGACCGATTATTGGTCAAATAAATAGTCAGCAATATTCCGCGTTCTGGAGCAGTGTAGCGCAACATTGTTTATTAACGTGTATTTTGCATGTGTTTACTACACAAATGTTAAAACAGAAATGACTTTAGGGGCCAATCGCAAAATTTATAGCATTTTCTGATAGGAGGATTACTTTTGCGCCACCCGTATTTCAATCAAAATTGGTCAGCTGCTTCTTAATATTTAGTATGCTCCTGCTAAAAATTAGGCAAATCGGATTACACACAAGCAAAATATCCGGGCAAGTATTTAATACCGCACTGCAATAGCGAAGTTATATATCTTTTTTGATTTCCATACCTTTCATGAACACGAAATGTTTGCAAGTATGAGAATAAGAAGAGATGAGCCCATCAATAAGTATACGGAAATAATCAGGACGATTAGCTGAGTTCATTTAGCCATAATCGTCTGTCTGGCTGTCCGTCTGTCTATTTCAATGCAAAAGTTTTTAAACATAAAATGTGCATGTATTGGTATTTTGAAAAAATGCTGTTAGCAGTGTTTGGTAGAGAAGCTATTTATATACAAATAAATTAATTTACCACTCAAAACTCATCGTTTAAGCGACATAAGCTATAAATATTTGATTTATTTTGTTGTGTTGATCTTCCGACAGGGTAGTAAGCTGATTTTTGTTGGAACGATTTTCCGTCATCCCTTGTCAAGTTTGGTTTTGTGACAAACCGGTTTCGGCGTTCTGCCATTTTCAATGCCTAGTTTCGTTCGAACGAAACTAGGCATTGAAAATGGCAGAACGCCGAAACCGGTTTGTCACAAAACCAAACTTGACAAGGGATGACGGAAAATCGTTCCAACAAAAATCAGCTATAAATATTTCTTTCGTTTATTCCATTTGCGCTGCACTCTCTTGTAATCCACAAGCAGCTTATGAAACATTTCGAAGATATAGTTTATGTTTTGTAATCCCAAATCGGGGGTTTTCAGAGCGAAAATGAGGAGGCCAATCCCGCGCTTATACCTCAGAGCCACAGATGCTCACTCCCAATTAATACATAAAAGGTGTAACACCCTCCGCACCCTCCGTTCTATATAGAACAAATAAATTAAATTAAAACTAATTACATACTATTACTCAAACGTCAACGTCAAACGTCAAAAAAATTACTCGCCCTCTATAAAGCTTAGACAGAAGTGTTTTTATTGAAAACAATCAGCTGGGTTTATAATACGAACTGAAAAGTATTAAAATGGACCTGCATTAATTATTATGCCGTAATAGATCACTACTACTTATATAATCTTCGGTTCCACCAGAACTTAGACCTGCATTAATTATTATGCCGTAATAGATCACTACTACTTATATAATCTTCGGTTCCACCAGAACTTAGACTTCCTTACTTGTTTTATTTGTATTATTTCCAGGGACAGAAAATAATGATTATATTTTGTTTTACTCAGGAACGATGATTTGTTTTTTCATAATAAAGCTCAAAGCGTCATATATCCCCTCTTGCTACGAAGTGACTGATTCCAAAGAAGAGTTAATGATTTTAGGTCCTACAAAAGTTAAAGAATACTCCCAAACCAAAATTTACTTACTACTATTTGTAATACCTTTGCATGTTTCTAAACTTGCTGAAAAACAAAGGGAGCATGGACAATAAATAAAGAACTACACCTACAGTCACAGGTGGAAGTGACGGAACAGGTAACTTAAATAATAGTTGGTGGAAGTTTTTTCAAGACGCCACACCACTAAGAAAGTCAGTAGATTTGATGGAGCTTACAAAACTGTCAAATATCCAAGGTTCAATACAAGTTTATTTGTAGTTTATATTAATATTTTTCTTTATTTTAAGATCTTAACAAGCAACAATTCACATTCACTTAACAACTTAATTTTTATGCCACTGGGCCAACGGGCAAATGTGCACCCTGTGGTTGGAAACCATTCTCATCGGCAATGTAATTAATAGTGTAAGTCTGACCGTCATCACCAACATAAGAAAAAGAACCGCGAGCAGAAATATGTTCGTCTTCAGCACCAACGTTCACCAAATGGCCGTCTTCTTGCTTCGATGTACCATCGCTAGTCTTCAAACTGAAATTACAAAAAACAAAAATCATTTCATTAAATGGCAAATCCTTATTCCGAAGGAAAGACGCAACTTTTCAAGCAACAACTTACGCATAACTGTAGTGTTCCGGTTCTACATCAGATTTCAGTTGTACGATCTCCACGGCATGATCAGCTGGTGCTGCGATGGCCAAAGCGAAGAGTGCAACAAAAACGATAACGAATTTCATTTTGTGATTTTTTTTTCTTGAGACTAGATGTTCATTGAGCAAAGTAGGCTTATGAACTGTTGGTCTGCTGCAATTTTCAACTAACTTTTATACCAAATATTTATCATACAAGGAGTCCAATAGCCCAATTCCTTATTCGTTCTTGAATATGCATAAAATATGCAAGTTTTCGCTTTCAAAGCAACATAAAACTATACAAGTTTTAAATCTAAATAAATAGTTTAAAGTGTCATAAACTTTATGAAAAAATGCAAATATGAATCAGTTAAGGAAACTCAAGCAACTAATTTATTGGTGACACGAAATTTGCGAATAATAGAAGCCAGAAGTGCAAAACGCTCATAGACAAAAAAGAACTAGTTCTGAAATCAAGCTGCTATGTTTTACTTTAATTATTAACTTTATTAATTGGCGCTTAAAGGGGTTTGAAAATTTTTGAAACAGTTTTAAAATAAGTATTTTAAAACAGAAAAACCAAATAATAGTATTGTACTTAGCACATCAAATTCTAGTACTATAAGTATCCTTTATTAAATTCATTTATGTATACATATTTTCCATTACAGCAAGTGAGAACTTAAACTATAAGGGAAGTAAAGTCCTAATAAATTAATTTTAAATAATTTCTTTCTCCCTAAAATAACACTCTTTGTCTCCATAATTTTATTCTTTTATTTCTATTTTTAGCATCTTTTTACTTAAAACTACCAACAATTTCAATTATCACACCGAATTAACAACTAAAAAATTAAGCCACTGGGGCAACAGGCAAATGAGCACCCTGTGGTTGGAAACCATTCTCATCGGCAATGTAATTAATAGTGTAAGTCTGACCATCATCAGCGACAAATGAGAAAGAGCCACGCGCAACAATATGCGCATCCTCAGCACCAGCGTTCACCAATTGACCTTCCTCTTGCTTCGATGTACCATCGCTGGTCTGTAAACTGTGGAAGAAGGAGAGCAAGAAATTTCTTTTAAATAAATTCTTGTAAGGATCAGTATGTTTTGTAAATTTACGCATAACTGTAGCGATCTGGTTCAACCTCAGACCTCTGTTCCAAAACCTCAACTCCCGAAAGAGGTGGAGCTGCGAGAGCGAGAGCAAACAGTGCAACCAAAACGATGATGAATTTCATTTTTCTGTTTATCCTATGTCTTTTGTATGCAAACTCTGAAATCAATCTTCCAACTGTTGTAATTAGTAAATTGACAGCTGGCTTTTATGCGAAAATTTGCTCGTTTAAAAATTTGAGTCGTCAATGCCAAAAAGCTGTGACTTAAAGTTTGGTATTTGATTCTGCATATCGCACGCTTGGCAAACTTGTTATTATTTTTGTACATTTTTTTGTTTATAGTTTTTGTTTGTTTACAAAACTGCATACATACTTCATTGTAATTGATGCAATAAAGACGAGAAATGTGATTATATGGTGTTTTCCGGTCAATTTATTGTGTATTTTGATTTTTGATTTAGGCTTTTTTGACCAATAATTTTTCTCAGTGCAAATAAAAGAATTTATTTCATTTTTCCGACTCAACGTTTCGCTAGACTTTTGAAACTGTAAGGCGGTCGAAAGTGCTGGAAGTAGAGAACTACGTGATACTTATCTTTGCATCAGCAGGCTTACTAGATTATAAGTAGCGGGATTGATTTCTATAAAAAAAAGAGACACAACCTTCTTAACTCTCTTTTCTGTACCTCAGTTGCTAGGAACCGGTCACGTGATGGATTTCCAGTAACTTCTGCCTACGCATTTTTAACCCATCAAATGTAAATTAAAATATTTTTTAAAATCGCCCTGATATTTGAAAGTTTTTGTCGTATTTTCCTTCATATAAAGTATGAACAGCATTTTTGTTTATATGGGAGACGCTTACAGGAAAATTTTTGAAATATGCAAAGCAATTTTTAAAAACTAAAACTTGTACTTTGTACTAAGAATTTTATGGACTATAGAAGTATATTTTCAGTTTTGTGATTTAAAATATATCAAAGTTTTTTATCATAGCTGCGCACGAAGTTTATAATACCGACTTATTTGACTTTGAAATTAGAAGTTACAGCTATATCAACTCTCTGCAATCAATTAAGAGAAGTATTTGTAGATGATCTGTTATTAGAGTTAGCATTGATAGCCACAAATTACACTCTGGAACAAATTCAGGTTAAAAAGTTAGGTCGATTCTTAGAGTGGGGGTGAAAATAGAGGCTAAATTAGAAGACCCGTATCGCGGCGTTTGTTTATGTTAGTTCGAATTTTTTTTAATCGACCTTCGAACTTTGCATTCAAATGCCGATTTTCAGCATATTGTTTGTATGGTTTTTTGGCTATCACTTGCCAACTAATTGATATTTTTTGGTGATTGTTGTTGGAGCAAAGCTCGAATTTTTATGTTTTGTTTGTTAATTGATATTAGAGGAAAAATTACAATGTTATGCACAGGGATGGTATGGGATGACATGTTTCGAAGTGCCCAACTTCTCATCAGACCCCTTCTCGGACACTGAGATACGAACCCAAGTGTCTGCACCAAAGCCGTTGTTAGAGTACTCTAACAACTAAGCTATGATGCCCTGTAGCGTCACGATGCATTTTTCCTCTAATGTATTTTTTTAATCTGTTGAAGCCAAATTATTGCTAGAGACCTGTGCAACAATTAAAATTTAAGAAAAAAATTGATTTCTAAAATTTTTGTAGTGCTTATGAAGCTAAATGTTGGAAAGTTTTTTTTCATGCTTTTTGAACATATTTTCAACAAAACTAAGTCTTTTTTCTTTCTGTTTTGTTTGATCTATAATATACTTCTCAATTTTTTCAGTGTTGGTTTTGAAGAAACATTCAAAAATAAATTATAAAAATACGAAAAAGAATATAATTTTGGAATATTAGTTATGAAAAGTTTTAAGTAAAAAAATTAAATAAATTAAATTAATAATTTGGCCAGTTGCCGTTTGGCAGGCGGCTGTGAATCAACATCACTGCTCTCTCTAATATCTTGGTCATCGTCATCATCATCAGAAAGGTCGATAAATTCGTCCAACTGATTCCTGGAATTTCATATTTGTCTTCCCTTCTTCCTCGTCTTCCTCTTCTTCAAAGGTGTTTTATACCACCAACAAATTTCAGCGAGTATTGCATCTGGAGATTTTTTTCCTCTGTACATGAAACGAAAATAGTTTTCAATCGTTTAAATTGTGCACTCTGACAAACATATTAGAAAATCTAGTTACCTTATTTTAAATGGAAGCGCAGTTTGGTGATAACGTTCGCCTTGCTCATCAGATTCAGTTGGCAACTGTTGAGCGAGTTGATCAAGATGCTGATGCAAGAGATGAGTTTTGTACGACATATTAACCCCAATTTTATCGAAAGCTGCCAACATGTTTGCAACAGATTCCCTGTAGTTGTATTTGCGTTCTTCACCCAAGGGGGAAGGGGAAGACAAAGGTGAAATTCCAGAATATCAGTTGGACGAATTTATCGACCTTTCTGATGATGATGATGATGACCAAGATATTAGAGAGAGCGGTGATGTTGATCCACAGCCGCCTACTAAACGTCGACTGGCCAAATCATTAATTTAATTTATTTAACTTTTTTACTTAAAACTTTTTATAACTAACATTTCAAAATTATATTTTTTTCCTTATTTTTATAATTTCTTTTTGAATGTTTCTTCAAAACCAACACTGAAAAAATTGAGAAGCATATTATAGATCAAACAAAACAGAAAGAAAAAAGACTTGGTTTTGTGGAAAATATGTTCAAAAAGCATGAAAAAAAAAATTTCCAACATTTTGCTTCATAAGCACTACAAAAATTTTATAAATCAATTTTTTTTTTTTAAGTTTAGCTATTGCACATGTCTCTAGCAATAATTTGGATTTAACAGATTGAAAAAATATCAATTAGTTGACGAGTTATAGCCAAAAAACCATACAAACAATATGCTGAAAATCGGCATTCGACTGCAAAGTTCGAAGGTCGATAAAAAAAAAATTCGAACTAACATAAACAAACGCGGCGTCACATAAACAAATACGGGTCTTCTAATTTAGCCTCTATTTTCACCCCTCACTCTAAGAATTGACCTAACTCTTGCTAACCTGAATTTGTTACACAGTGTTATGAGTTCTTCGCTGTCGATGGTGATGTCTAGGGAGCTATGGCAACTTGTGTATGTGGTGTCTCCAATGATTACACGATTTGCGTCCTCAAAACTTAAACTCCAAATTCAATCTCTTTGTAGATAATTTAGTGAACAACTGCCCTTTTGCAAGAGAGTAGCAAGTTTCTCACCTGAAGGAAGCTGGCCCGCAGATGAAAATGTGGGTGAGGGACGTATTAAATTAAACTCATTTATACTGATCTGATCTTGATCGGGTGAAATCCAAGTAATGCTGGTACGTTCAACCGGCTGGAATGTCACCCTCTATCACCATTTAACAATGAGAATAAGTGTTCCATTCATATCTTTGGTACAAACTAAACATTGACTATGCTGTCGCCATTATGGTTCTCGAAAATTATTTTTTTCTCCGCCTTACGATAACGTTTAATTATATCGCTGCTAGCGCCTGTCCGTAATTTTGCTTTGTAGGCAGTACCTTTTTTCTGAGCAGAAACGACATCCGGCGTCATACCAGTGGTTCTTCGAGCTCGCTGAAACCTTATTAGTGTCCTTACCAGGGGTACGAAATAAGTAAGAAATATATTCCACTGCTCGGTTACCTCGTTACGTGAAAGATTGCCGTCCCTATGAGAGCAGCTAAGGGAGTCGAGTGAAGGATTTACCAGTTCCTTGAACGGCAAACTATCCTTGAGCTTCCACGGGCGCTTTCTTCGCTTCGTAAAAGCCTATACCGAACTTAACTGCCCCAAGATGATGCTCCGAGTCTGCCGTCAGCCACGGTGTTACCACTCTGGTTTGCAGTGGATCTTTTTATGCTGGAACCTGATTCTACAGATGATCATATTTCGACCGGCGGCGTAGTCAATCGCGCTAGTCCCGTTATGAGATGTTACACCGTGCCAAGTAGATATTCCGACTGTAGAAGTCAAAGATAAAGAAGTGGTCGATAAGTTTACCCATTAATCGAATCTGCCGAGCTTTCTGAAAGATCCTAACACAAATGTGCTAATTTGAAAACAACAACATTTTTGTAAAAATTTTTTTATTAAACATCACTTTCATGCTTAAACACTAAACACTAATAACAGTACCACAACATATCCACTCAATCAAACAAACGACATTTTATGGCGCTGGAGCGACGGGCAAATGAGCACCTTGGGGTTGGAAACCGTTCTCATCAGCAATGTAGTTAACTGTGTAGGTGACGCCATCATCACCAACAAAAGAGAATGAACCTTTAGCAGAAATGTGCTCATCTTCAGCACCAACGTTCAACAATTGACCTTCTTCTTGCTTCGCTGTACCATCGCTGGTCTTCAAACTGGAGAAGAAGAAAAAAGGCTTTCGCATTATTTATGTTTTTAGCTAAGAAATGAATGAATAATTGCAATCATTTGAATGCAATCCTAGGAGTGGAATATTAATTCTTTTTGGCTTTGATCTTTGTACTTACGAATAGCTGTAGTGTTCGGGTTCTACCTCCGATTTCAACTCAACGATTTCTACTGCAGGATCAGCTGGGGCAGCAAAGGCCAGAGCGAAGAGCGCAACGAAAACAATGACGAATTTCATTTTCGATAAGTTTTTTTTTTTTTTTGTTGGTTTGCTTAGTTTACCGATCACGGAGTCAGACTACCGAACGAGATGTCAATTCAGCGCTTTTATAGTAAAATTTTGCATTAATCTTGTAGGCCGAACAAATATTTAAATGTATCTTGACTTAATCAATATACTAAGTTATTCTAAACTAGATTACATAGTTTCGTTAGTTTCGTTTTAAATACATATTCATGTATGCGACAATATTTAAGTAATATATGCCACACCATGTTTATATGTATATTTCCTCCTATCTTTTAGCGTACTTAAGTTAATTGTAATAGGAATTTGCATAAAATATATATAACTTTTATTTTTAGTGCATATGTCTTGTTAAAAACATAGGCAGCCAAATATTCAAAAATGGTTTTATTTAATTAATCGAACTGATAACATATACAAACACAATAACTGCGTATAAAGACACATATCTACATATTTTGTATATATAAATATTTTTTCCTGATCTGCCTAGCTCGCATATTTGTTGTTGGCGCTGTTAACAAGTTCGAGCGTTTTTAGCGTCAACTATTAGGTATATGTATCTGCTGGTCAACGAACTGTTAATATTATGCAAATTATTATAGTTTACGTCACAATTAACGAATAGGGTGAGAGCAAACTGTCTAAGTAGATTACTTAAGAATTTAAATCATATTTTAATGTGCACAGATCGAGTTTTTCATTTAACAAAAATTTGTATTTTTAGATTTACATGCAGAAAAATGTTCCTGTCAGACAGGCAAACCAAGTAGTTTTAAACTAACTAACGACTAGCAATAGTCTCATGTCAACTAGTCAGCCAACTGTCATTTTATCATACATATAAACAACTGGTATTTGTATACTCTTATTTATAAATTAAGGTACGAAACCGATTAAAATACCGTTCCTTTGTAACATGTTGGGGTTTCGTTTCGGTTTCGGTTTCAAAAAATAAAACTAACGCAACTTTATGAACACAAAAAAAATATTAAGCAACAAAATTCAAGTAGTTTAAAAATGGTCTGATTTTTTAGAATTTTTTTCCTGTGAACATCAGGGATTTTCTGTAATAAATAATAAATATTGTCTCTGCCATGCATGGAAAAAATGTAGTCAAATTATTTTCTAAAAATTAACACATTTTCTTATTAGAAAAGTATTAAGTTTTTTTCGATACCTGTACTCAGTATATTCTATAGATATGTATGTATCTATCCGTACTGAAAATTTCATCGAATTTGACCTTAGGCTTTTTGACGAATCGAAGTTTGAAAAAGGGGTTGTTATTAATAATATATATATAAATATAAAATATATATGTAATATATAAAAAATTAGCAAGAAAAAAAATTTATATGAGACAATAATATTAATAATATCTTTAGAAAATTGAGTTGAAAATGCAGCTTTTGTAACCTTGCGCGACAATCTGTAAAAGAGAATATGTGTCCACAAAATGAAGTAAAAAATTAAAGAAAAAAGTCAAACCAGTTCGAAACCGGTTATGGCTTTTGGAACGGTTTCGGTTTCGTTTTTTCAGCATAACGGTAACGGGTTCGATTTCGGTTTTAATCGATTTCGGTTCAGTCCTTGATATGATTGATTGCACAAACATAGAAAATTTCACCCATTTCAAGACCATGCTACAAAACTATGGTATAAGCAATTATATCTGGATGGAGATCTGACTGATTTGGACACTGCCCATCAACCAACTTATCGAGCGGTGGTTCGAGCCACCAGTCAAACTTGCGGTGCATGCAGATGAGGTTTTATTTGTCATAAGTGGAAGATTTTGCCAGCATTTAGCTCTGAAGCAGACCTGTGAAATAATGATTGGTAATCGTAATGATTACCGATTTGATGATTTACTTTCCTGAGAATACAGTTAATGATTGATTACCAATTACTTTAAATTTTTAATGATTATTTTTCAATTAAATAAAATAAACAAAAAAGTGAAGGTTTTTTTACGACTATCGAAATAAATCAAAAATATGAAAAAAAAATAGTTGCTTTGATTACTCTTGATTATTTTAGACTTTTTTTTTAGATTTTTTTTGATTATCTTTTTAATTTTTTTTTTTTCAGTATTGTTGTAGAAGCACATAAATTTACACATCAACTGAAAAAAATCAAACATTATCAAAAAAAAATTTCAAAGAATCCAAAAAATCAAAAATAATCAAAAGTAATGAAAACAACTTTTTTCTATCGTTTCTAATTTTTTTTTGGATTTTTTTTATTTATTTTGATTTTTTCTAATCGTAATCTATTAATTATTGCCTTTTCTTGAAAAACAATAAAAATAATCATTACGAGTTAAGAAAGCTGTTTAATTAATTGATTACTAATCTCTACATATAATAAAATTGTAAAAGGTCGATGTCTGTACATTGCAAGTATTTAAGAAAAATCGATAGGAGGGATCATTATTGAGCCAGTAGAAGCCAAATCAACCCTTTGATTAAATTTTTGTATGTCTGTATGTTTGGTCGCGCATCACTCGAAAACTGCTAAATGGAATTGAATGGGACTTTTACCGTTATATTACTAGATGTCTAACTTAAAATTTAAGATATCAGATGTTTCTTTAACTGGGCCAGTTTCGGAGATATGAGTTTACTATAATATGGGTATATATGGAAAGTTGACACGAGTAATGCTTCAATAAGCGATGTAATTAAGTTCCATATCTTATCTGGTATGTGTGGAAGATATAATGATTAAAATCGGACTGAGTCTGCTATAAGTTCTGTAGCGCTGCGAAGCGGGGACGGGTTTACTAGTTACTAATAAAATTTAGCAGGTCTGCTCTGCACGTATGCGCACGTCGGCAGGTTGGTTTGGGCGTCGAATGTTGGATTGGTCTCAAATGCGGATCTAAACTTAGTCGATAGGAGGTATAAAATCCCTTATTGGACAAGGCCTAAGCTAAGAAGGGTAACCCTGCAGGAGAAACAAAGTGTAAAAGATCTGGGAATAATTTTGGACAGCAAGTAGTCGCGGGCACCAAATGTTTAGGAGCGAGTTAAGGAAGCCTTAACCCCACCTTATCCATGCAAACGAATATTGGCTACTAGCATATACACATAATCAATAATAAGTACAACGGGAGGATTGAAAGCCAACTCGACAGCATTAGTAAATTTCATTCCGCACAACGCGTATGTGACTAATTGGGCAAGAGCATAGTTTTAAAAACTGAAACTAATCTCAATGCCGCGGGAAAGCTAGAAAGTAAGCTGCACGAAGACAGTAATGTAGTATCCTCTTATGTAAAGCCGACAAACTGTATGGTCTCGCTCCTGCTCTTCGAAATGGTTCTTGAGGCTACCAAAGATGTGAAGGATTTACACCGATTGTTTCAAATCCGCTTTATACCGTGCTTATGCGGATCCTACAATCTGTCAAATCACTGTTGTGTTGTGCGTAGAAAATCTGCTCAAAACCCCCATAATCTGCAGCCGATTCAATTAGCAAGGCGGCTATTGAGAGCATAAACTCGCACACCCGAACAGCTGAAAGTGCCTTGGAGTGCAAACAGGCGCTAGAATATAAAAAATGGATGGAAACGAAAGGGATGATATGGTACGGGGCGTCCTTGCAGAGTATATCATAGAAGTCCCCATTAGATTGAGAGTATTGAAAAGCATGTGCAGGTCGTATGATACGAGTTAACAAAATTGCTATTATCAGTGAAAAGGATTCCTGCAAGATCATGTTTGTCACCTGCGATATTACATGCTCGAAATTATCAATTACGTAGTTGCATAACAGCTCATTTGTTTGGAGTATCGTATGCAATTTAATGGTAATATCTACTGGTAGCTGTTATTCTTACCCACTTACTTTTTAACGGCTTTGATCGCATAACTGCTAACAGAGGCCATTTGAAAACGCTAAATAGGAACAAATTTTCTTCACCGACTTCTGAAACATCTTCCGGCCAATGATCGCAAAATCAGTTTGTCGAATAAAATAACAAATGGCCTACATTCTTAAGTCAAACATCAAAATGTCCAATTCGACAAGCTCCGTACTTTTAAATATCTCCGAACCATCATTACCATACATCATAAATCCGGGGTTCCCGCAAATTGCACAGAAACCCTTAGGTAAACGGTTCCTTAGCGGTATCCTACGGATCGTATTTCCTTCGATAACGGATGGCTTTTTTATCGAATACTACAAGAGCAATTCCATTGTGTTTTGACAGCTTTTACGCTTTCAGACAGTTATGATGAGCGACTAACGGAGCGTTATCTTTGTTCATCTATTGAGGACTTTGCCGCAATTCTACTTCTGCTCGAAGTAGTACTTTTTGGCAATAGTCAAGAGACAGATCAGTAGAACCAATAGCTCGCAATTTAAAATTTTTCACTATCAAAATAGCAAGAGAAAACTTGTATCACCTCTTTGTCCTAGTTTGAAGAGGTAGAACTTGCGTATGATTTGTAAAGGTCAACACTCTTGTGATAGATTGCACCTCATAAACTAATAAATTAGAACCTGTAAACCTCACTTACCCTTTCAATGCTAAAACCAAAATAATGAACTCAACGCATTTTGACACTGACTGAGACCGTTACAATTTTTTTTTTATTTAAATATATAGTTTGTTGTTTCTTTCATACACACATATTATCATCTACAACTTCATATACTACGTCATCACAATTTATAGTTTAGTTTATAGGAAAATTATAAAAAAAAATCATTTTTTTTTTTTGTTGAATTCATCTTTACAATATCGAAACAAAACAATGATTTTTATAAATTTGTTTTTTTTTATCAATTTTTACAACTCGAATATTTGTTTCGACGTCGTTTGTTGTTGTCGCATTTGAATCAATTTCGTTATCGGAGTTCAATTCTATTTTGGTATATGAGCGCCTTCAGGTTGGAAACCATTTTCATCGGCAACAAAATTGATTGTGTAAGTTACTCCATCGGGCGCCACCCAAGAAACTGTACCACGCACTGAGAGCGATTCATTTTCCGTGCCAGCATTGTTGAGAACAGCTTCCTCTGTGCGCGTTGTACCATCACTCAGTTTGTAGCTGAAAAGGCGGACACCATAAGTGAGTGTTTAATCGTTACAAACAACCACAACAAATACATATAGGAAGTTCAAATCGGTAATAATAGAACTCAGTTACAAATTTAAAATCAAAATTCTGAATTCTAAGAGAGATTTTTATTCTATTGTTGTCAGTGTGCGAGCTTGAAAATTTTATTAAGTGGTAGTGTTATTGATTTCTACATATCAGCGTCTTTGCAGCTTTTGCAATTCCTTTGTAAGGACGTTGGTAGAATTTTTCTTGTTTTGGGTCTCTTGGCTGACCCAGTTTTCCGTTAGTAAGGAAATAGAAGCTATGGGCGCATTTCTTCTCACACTCCCCTCATACTTTGCTCAGATTTCTGATAAAATGGTATTAGGTTCCATTGTTCACTGGCTTGTGAATAAACAATTTTCTGACATTTTTCTATAACTTCTTTGGAACCTGGGACCAGATTAATCAGAACCTGTTCTTTTAGACTATCTCTTGTAAAAATCCAGGGCAATACAAAATTAGTTTGTTTACAGATAACTGTACATCTGATCCGAAAGTCACAGCATATTTATTTGCTATAACAAATAAATTTAGCCAAAGAATGTGTGGTTAATCGATTGAACAAATTATTGACTAATAGAAGGTTTTTACTAAACTCGAAGATCGGGGAGATTTTTAAAAGGGAAAATAACTATACATTGCAATTGGCTGACTACTAATTTTCGATATAACGAATTTAATAAGATTAGAATTATAATTAATCAAAATAAGACTAATCGGAAAATAAATCGATCTGATTAATGAATTAATCAAGTCTAGGTTAATAAGAATTTTTGATTAACAGATTAGTCACACATTGCTAATATAATCCTACTTTTTTTTAATCTTAAATCGCACGATTATAAAAGTAATTTTTAGGTTATACGATTATAGTCATAAAAAAATACGGTAAGTTCGGAAAGCAAGAAGTCGCGAAGGTAAATAATAATAATGAGTATCTGTTTAGAAGTCAACACTTAAACACGTCCAAAAATGTCTGAAGAGGTATCAATAAACGCGTTTTGACTTAGGTATTAATAATCCGAAATCAATTTGCATTATATTCTCTATAGAACTCTGTAAAATTTCTTTGTAAAAACTATACCCTGTGTCCAAAGACACATCTCTAGTAATACAATGTAGGAAAAGCCATTCAATTTCATTCATCAGTTAAGGAGTGATGCGTGTACAAACATACAAAGAGAGCAGACTCAAATATCGCAAGAATTGTTGAAGTGCATTTGCCCACTTCTGATTGCAAAAAGACTAAATACGCTTTAATTTAATTTTTCATTTCAATTCAAGTATATTGGCCGTGCTGCTAGTATATATACTATTTATACAAAACTAAAACCTAATTCGTCGTAGGAGCAAAACGTCGTTTGTTCTAGGCCGATTTATCTAATTTAAATCTCAAAATCACAGATTATAACTACACAAGTAGAAAAATTTATAAGAGCTATATTAGATTGAAGTATTAATTGCTAGACCCTCACGATCGTTTCGGCACACCTTGAAAAACATCAACATTAACAACACCAACACCGATTTTTTAGAATGGCAAACTTTTTAAGCTTTTGCTATCCTTAAAGGAAGAAAAATAAAAGTCTTAGGCAATTGATATTAAAATATTTTGAATCCTTTTCGTAAAGTACAACAGTTACTTGATTTCTCGTACACTCATTTTTGCAATTTGAGTTCCTAGATTATTCCTTATTTGTAGTTTAAGACACTACAAAGGCGAGAAGGAGAGAACGGACTGAAATCCCTGCTCTGTATCGTCGACTTACCTGAATTTATAACCATTGATACCAATATTGTCCGTCTCTTGTTCTATAATTTCCACAGGAGCTTGTGGTGCCGCCAAACTGCTTACGAGCAGACACAAAAAGCTCCAGACTAGCATCTGCACGAAGAAAAGAAAATTTTCACATTTATAAATAAAATCGTTTGTAGTCCTTTAAAGGGCATTAACAAATATGAATTTCCACAGCATTCACAATCACTTTCACTCACCAACTTCATATTGGTAAATACGGCAAGTAACTTAAATTTTATACGAAAAATTTCACTCTTACTCCTTTTTACTTTTAGCGCGTAAAATGGCGTGCCTTACAATTCTAACTTTTTAAATTTTATAACGCTACCGTTTAAATGCGATAATTTGCACGTCTTGCTCACACGATGGTAGCCAAGAATAATTTTTGTAGTGCAACGCAAATGCATTTTATAGTTTTCTTGAACGAGCAATGCATGGCACGCGTCTTCAATGCGAATGCGCGTTTAGTTTAGAATCTGCAAATGTCATATGAGTTTACAAATAAGGTAATATACATGTGGACAACTAGTAGTAGAAGTAGAAGAAGAAGCGCCTTAGCAACTGGGCCTTACTCAGCGCTATGGTCAATCAGACTAAGATTTGAGAAAATAAAAATGAATGAAATGCATGCAGCGTCAAGCAGTTGATGTACCATTACGAATTGCCAAACGCAAATGCTAATAACCTAGCAAAACATTGATCGATGGGGCAGTGGCATGCGTTTCAGCACATTCAAGTATCCCAGCTAGCACTACTAATTTTATAACTTAAAAGTGTTCGCATTGAAAATAATCTAGGAAAATATATACTTCACTCAGGCACCGGTTATATTTTCCCTACAATAGACAACGCTACACAGGGTTCTGGCGTAGGAAGCGTATGTTTCGCTATTTACTAGCAACCCTTGCTTGAATAGTTTCTTTTGATAAGGTTTTCAATTCTCTGTCATTTTACACCAAATTTATTTAGTTTTAAATAAGCGGTTGGTTGATTATTGGCAAAGGTTTCTTATTTCGGCAACATGAACATTTTTTTATTAAAAAAAAAAAATTTTAATGGGTTTAAATTTCCTACTCCGCGTTTTTTGTCAATTCTCTTTCATATGTTACCAAATTTATTAAATTTTGATTGCAGAGCACTTTTATTATGTCCTGTCTGTATCTCGCTAAAAAAATAAAAGTCCGGGTTCGCGGATTATTTTGTCCCAAATAAAAATTAACTCCCCAAAATAACTTTTGCTTTGGACTTATATTTTAAAAGGAATAAAAGTCCCGATCTTTGCTTAAAAGACATACCAGTTTTTAGTTGTTCTATTCGAAACATGATTTAGTCACCCTTATAATGATTAAATAGCAGCAATTCTATTGGCCACTTGCAGTTGTAGCTTAAGCGCATATAATAAAGACTAGTATAACCCGTGGTCAAAACTTCGATCAATCAAATAATTTATGAAATTTTGAGCTTGTATGGGGGGTGCTTTACTCTGGCTTTTATTGCTTTTGGAGATTTTAGAATTTTGAACGTTTTTTTCTATATGCCGAATGCCAATCCCCTATATACAAGGTGGCGCAAAAGTAATCCTCCTATCAGAAAATGCTATAAATTTTGCGATTGGCCCCTCTGTTTTGACATTTGTGTAGTAAACACATGCGAAATACACGTTAATAAACAATGTTACGCTATACTGCTCCAGAACGCGGAATATTGCTGACTATTTGACCAATAATCGGTCGGTGACTTTGGCACAACGTGAATTTCGTCGCAGATTTCCTGGCCGTCCAACGCCTACTGGTGAAACACTGCGACGTTTAACCGCTCGCCTCGAAGAGACTGGCACAACACGAGATTCTGCCAGGCGTGGCAGACCCCGGAGTAGCCATTCTGCAGAGAATATTGCTGCTGTAGCCGAGGATGTCATGGAAGCGCCGTCGACATCGACCAGACGACGTGCCACGCAAATGGGTATCAGTCGACGGTCTTTACAGCGAATTTTGGTACAAGATTTGAAGATGTTTCCGTACAAAGTCCAGACGGTGCATCAGCTGTTAGCTGCTGACCGCCAATCGCGTCTAACATACGCTCAAGCCATCCTTAATCACCACCAAGAGGAAGATGATTTTTCATCAAAAATAATCATGAGTGATGAGGCCCATTTCCATCTTAGCGGGTACGTAAATAAGCAAAATGTTCGCTTCTGGGGCACTGAAAATCCGCGTGTAACCCACGAAGAGCCATTACACCCGCTCAAAGTCACTGTATGGTGTGCTGTTTTATCTGGAGGAGTCATCGGACCTTTTTTCTTCGAAGACGTCGCGGGCCAAACGGTTACTGTGAATGGTGAGCGCTACAGAGCAATGATCAACGACTTCTTTTTCCCGCAACTTGATGAATCGGGATTGGAAAACATGTGGTTCCAACAAGACGGTGCAACAGCACACACTGCACGTGCCACAACCGATATGCTGAAGGATGCATTTCCCGGGCGCCTAATCTCCCGTTTTGGCGATTTGCACTGGCCAGCAAGATCGCCTGATTTGACCGCTCCAGACTTCTTTTTGTGGGGCTTTTTGAAGTCGCGGGTTTATGTCAACAAGCCTCAGACTCTTGCAGCTCTTAAAGACAATATCCGTCAAGAATGTGAGGACCTATCGGCGGAAGTTTTGGCCAAAGTGATGGAAAATGCCATAAAAAGGGCTTAAATGACAATCAACTGTGGCGGCGGCCATTTACATGACATCATATTCTCGACTTGACAAATTAAAAGACCAAATAAAAATAATCCACAAGAAGAATCAAAGGTTTTCATTTTTTTTTTAATTACAGCCAAAAAACATCGGAAGCTTACTTTTGCGCCACCTTGTATAACAGATACCCCTTTGCACTGAAGAATTCTCTTTCCTTTAGACTGTTGCATATTTGATTCAAATCGGTCAAACGGTGGCGTATTTATTTATACCAGCGATCGTCCAGTGGGTGAAATCCAACCACAAAACTTTATTTCATTTTAATTACTTCCTACTAATTTCATTCGCCTTCTTTCCCTTCCTTTCTCTGCTGTTAATTTCCTTTAGTATATTTTCGATTTCTTTGATTTCGTCTTCTCTCTGGAGTCTCTATTTTTATTTTTTTATTGTTTTCTTCTTTACAGTTTTCTTTTCTTGCTTATCCCTTCCTTTAATTTCTTTTTATTTTCCTTTTCTTTCCTTTCCTTTCCTTTCCTTTCCTTTCCTTTCCTTTCATAATCAATTATTTTGTTTTTGTAAATACTGTTTATCATCAATGAAGTTTACATATTTGCGCAAGTTTTTGCTTGCTTAATCCTTTAAAAAACCGAAATACTCTTTATGAGTATCAGAGTATTCGCACACCTATCCTCCTTCATATAAAAGAGATGGTCCAATTTACATGGCAATGTCCTAGGATTGGATCACCTACTCCATCTCGGAGTACTTCATTTCTTTGCTTCTGAATACTCCATGGAGGATCTATACGAGAGTATTCTCAAAATGCTCCCAACAGATTACTCACTTCAACAACAAAGCGAGAGAGGCAGCAGGTGTACTTTTGAGGACCATCACAACAAAATAACAACAAATGACAAGTTCACTCACACAACAACGGATCTATAGTGTGAATGTTTAATGTCTCCAACAAGGCAACTCTTCCTGCTCTTAGGAAGGCCGCTGACACTGCGCATCGTAACCAGTGATCAATAAAATAACAACAACTAAAGCAAAAATGCATGACACGTTTACTCCCACAACATCGGCTCTATAGTGCTAATACTGGTTTTTCATTGGTCCACTATTAACTCTTCGCACTTACAATGAGTGCCGATCATACGAGTAATACAATAACATGCATGACACACAACTACGGCTTTATATTGTGAGTACATATGTGGTATTTGTGTTGGTGTAATTTTTAAACTTATTTTTCTATATTATAATTAGTTTTATTTTAAGTTTATTTGACAGACGGCACTGCAGTTGGGCCATACTTATCCATACATATATAATTGTTAATACCTTAAATGTATAGTTTGGCCATAAAGTGGGACAATTTTCCTCAACTTGCTCATTTATATTATAGATATATAGAATATAGATATATATTATTCAAACAAAGTTCCCTTATAAGCGAAAGTTGCAAATATAATTGTGCTCAGTAAAAGTTTATCGCTGTAGGTTGCTGTCTCCCTCTTTTCTACTTTGGTGCTGGTTGGGATGTGAGCTTGCCATGTTAAGCACTCATACGCCATGGCGGTCACTAGCTTACTTGCTTACAGTGCAAAGCAGTTACAGTGGCAGCGTCTAGCTGCAGTTTAACTTGTTTACGCGCTTTACAAATACACAAACACACCTACACAAATAAAGTATACCCAAAAAGGCGCGCGGGTGTGGCCCTATTGCGAAAGAATGCTCGAGCATTTGTAAATATTAATTCTTTTTAATTAAAAAAACAAAAAAAACAAATTTTAGCATGCGCTGATTTACGCAAATAATGTTGAAATTTTTACTATCATTACAGAGTCATAATTTGTGTGCAATGACCAGCGTTGTCAAATAAGTTGCTAATACCATTTGTACCTGCAGATGATAGAGTTGTCAGCATCTTAAGTTTACTTTGGCTATGAAACACGTTTTGGCAAGTAATACAAGTTCTTATTTGTATAAGTAATTCTAAGATTTATTTCGACGAGCTCTAACTAGAAGAAGCTACAGAAACAACAACAAGGGCATACGCAATTGAACAAGCTGGAATTACATAGTAATTTGCTGCAAGAAATGAACAAGCATTTTTATATTTTGAGCCTCGACGCACTCTAAAGCAACGTTGGCGACTTCTCATTGAATGGCCTTCGGTAATTTATTGCCAAATTATTTGAATTGAAATTCGGTTTAAACAAATGTGTAATAAAACGAAAATTAAATAGTAAACAAGTTTAGGTTATTAAGATGAGCTGGGTTGTTATACCCAATGCGCATTGTTGCTATAGTTGTTGGTGCTTTTCTAACAGCAAAACATTCCCAAAAAAAATTTTTATTTTCTTCTTTTTTTTGCCAGCAGCGACGTCGGCCATGCGCCTAAAGAAATCATACAGTTGGAACACACCAACTACGGGACATTCCAGTATGCTAAACAATCTGCGTTTTCTTCCTAGAGGCACAAATCGCTGCGGGACAACTACAGTTGCGAATCCAACTTCTCCGTAAATATCCCCATAAGGGATGAGTTTCGGGATTCGGATCGGCTACGGTGCAGAGGTTAGGTGTACCCTATCGTCTTTCCTGTAGAAGTTGCAAAAAAGAAAAAACTGTGGACTATCTCATCTGCAACTGCGCTAGATGGCGCTGCCTGAGAATTTCCTTCTTGGACAAGCTGTGTCAAATTGTGTGGTATGGCATCAAGGACATCCTGGCCTTCATCAGGTCTATAATATGGTTTAAAAGGGAGGAGTAACGATGTCTGTACATGGTAACACAACGGCCCTTCTGATGCTGGGATAAGTGTGATCCTGGGCATCCACTTCAACCTAACCTTGTTTTTTGGATAAGATGATTTTGTGAGTTGTTGGTAAAGAGGAGGCCTGCGAGTTAGATTGTTAGACTATGCCCGAGGTAGGTATGCCCGTTGTGGTTGTTGTAAAGACAAAAACCTTCCCCTAAGGTTTTGGGGAGTGCTGTCGAACTGACAGTCCTTGGCCGGCTATGAATCCGGTACGCTCCGGCACTCCCTTGCGGTACTGCCGACTGTTGTGGTAGCAATTTGATATGACCAGTGGAACCTTCTAGGTCATGTTACCCCTCTTTCCGAAAGGAAGGAGAGATGGGTAATGAGAGGTGAGAGGGGGTAATGACGTTCAACTTGATCAACGGATATGATACCTCTGACCAAATTTCTTCTTTGTTATGGAAGGAGGGATGAAATGACCTAGAAGGTTTTAGTATCGGAGCGTACTGGGTTCATATCCGGCCAAAGACAACACTCCCCAAAGCCTTCATTACAAACAACCTATGGAGCTCTAGTCTGGTAGGAGGCGCCAAAGGTCAATCAAGTGGAAGCTGGGAAAATACAAAGACTAGCATGCCTGAGTATATCAGGCGCAGTAACCAACACACCTCAGCAATTGCCAAATGCGATCTTCCTGCTGGTGACGGTGTAAGTGCTCAGTAAGGAATCCATTATTGGAAGCCAGCCAACTATGGGCACGTGACGATAATAAATGTCATAGCGAAGGGACTAAACGGTGTCAAAACTGATCTAACAGCCGAAACGAACTACATCACTTCAGTTATTGACTTCGGGGTGCAGAAGGTAGAGTTACCCTCGAGGGAGGAAGGGAAACAATGTTTAGTCACTGGGGGAGAGGTTACAATCTACACGAACGGCTCAGAAATGGAAAATGGAACGGGGGCTTGGCTATGCTCTGAAGCTTTGCAAGCCAAGAAGTCATATCGACAACCTGATTCGTGCAGTGTCTTCCAAAGGTAAATATGCGCCTTAGAAATGGCAGCTGGAATGCTGCGCGAGAATATATTACCAGGCGATTTTACTATGGACCCACAGAGATGATTGATGATGAAAAATCCATGGCCATGTTTAGACAGAAAAGCCTAGTTGCTTCTCAGAAACTGTCAGGATGAGAGGAGTCGATTCATCAATATATTTACCGATTCCCAGGAATACAGTCAAGGCTTCTCAGATTTCTGGGAGCACACTTTTTCGACAGTTCGGCAGAGGTGAGGCAAGTGGATCTTTCGCTCCTTCTTCTTAAGTTCGTATGAGAGCATATGGTTTAAAAAGGATTAATTGAGTAATATATGGTTGGGCGAATGGGCCTCCACCCGTCATGCAATGAGAGCATTCACAATGGAGATATGTGTTTCCGAGTAAAAGTTTGGGATATTCCATAATATTTCCTCGCCTGCTATTATAATTCATTTAAATCTTTAGTAAATCGTGGATACACAATGCTGCATACCTAGCCTGACTATTCTTCAGACATGTCTTCAAATGTCCCTCATATATCTCATATATTTAAATGTGTTGGGTATAAAAGCGTCTAAAACTGCAACAAACTAAGAAGTTCGGCACCGTTTCGGTTTACGGCTAGTCACGGCTCAGCCTCGCCACACGCATACCCAAAAAATTTTGCAGAAGATTTACTACTTTTATAAAGTTTAAACAATAATAATACTAACTTGGATTAAAAGATTTTACAACAACAAAATTAGGCATTATTTTGATGCACCTGTGCCTTCGGCCAAGGCCTTTAATAAACAAACTCTTTAATGATAAAATTGAACTTCAGTTGTATTCACATAAAATTCTGGTTATTGCGTAATTCCTTTGGTTTTTTTGTTTTTTAAGTGCATCATAGAAGAACTCGAAAATGGTTTGCATTGACATTTCGATAAAAAAATACTGCAAATTCTATAAAGATTAGAAGCGGCTTTAAGTCAAAGATAACCATTTAATTGAGTATGCGAAAATACGCATTTTTTAACTTCTTTTTGAAGTTTCAACTTAATTCATCCAGCAATGTAGAAAAAAAAACATATACAATTTTCAAAACTTGACCGAATTCTTTTCGTTCTTGAACTGCTTGGATGTCTATGAAACATGCTTGAACACAACGAACTTAACCTCGATCAAATGTGTGAACTGAGATAAGTTCGTAAGAGGATTATGCAACCAATGCCTTTGTCTTAAAAAAATCTAGATATATTCAGAAAAAAATTGCAAGGCACTATCTAATTTCCCTAGACAATATTAGAGCATCATCACATTAGCCTATATACCAAATACAATTATACAAAAAATATTCATATAATCTTCTTGATTTTCAATTCTAAATATCCTTTTAATTTTATAGATCTATGCAAAAACTGATAACATTCATTTGTTCCATAATTGTATACCTTAATCACAACTAAAAATTGAATGTTAGTTATTTTTAAAAATTGATTACCATAAACGAATGAATATGAAAGTTGTTATTTTTTCTATTTTTAATAATAATTACTTTTTTTAAATAATTGTTAAAAGTTTTTATTAGAATAGAGAAAGAAAATTTCAAACAACCGCCATGGCTTTTCTTATAGATCCATCCCGGAAGCTGCTTCTTCTTCAGAGAAATTTTGGCATGCTCTGTTAAATGAATTCACCAAGCTACCTACCTATCCCCCGAATAACCGAATTGATTGTATCGGGATCGACAGCAGATATAAAGTGATCGTACCCATTAGGCAGGGCGAAGCACTGTTAATAACAACAACAACAGCAGATATAGCTTACCTTGGGAGCTCCACTCGCAGTTATTTGAAAAATGGAAATGGCTGGCCGAGATACGTAAGGATCTTGAAATACTGGCTTAAGGGAATTATGATTGAAAAGACTGGTTAATCAAAGGAGAAGTAAAGTACTCTTTCGACGAACAATGCTCACCCGCTCAAGGTCTCTCATAAAACGTATGCTGATTTAAAACTGCGAATCATAGAAAATGTCGATTAAAGATGAAATTGTCCTTAGATTATTCTAGTAAAACGTTCTTCGTAAAATGTATGGTCCTTCGCGCTATGACAACGGAGGGTAGCGCGGGAAAGTTAACGAAAGGCTGCACGAACTTTATGCAGATATAATCTGGATAAAAACTTTCCGTGTCAGAAAGTTTTCGTAACGACTCGCGATTTCGTCCGCAGAGGAAGGGGAGTCCTTAACAAAGATGAGACAAATAGACAGAGCAAGCCTTGGAGAATCGGATTAGCAAACGGCTAAAATTTTTAACCTAGATTTAAAACTTTTTTGGGCTGCATATATGTCCAAACCAAATTTGGTGAGTAAATGATTTGTTCTGACAGACAGAGAGACAGACAAAAATTCCAAAACTGTTCATTTCGCTTCTATTGGCTAAATAATGATCCCTCCTTTAAATATTTCTGGAACAACTGCAATGTACAGACATCGACATGTAGAGATTATTTTCCAATTGGTTTCAAGAAAAAACATAACAATCATGACTTTGTGTGGCTTAAATAAAATAGAAATAAAAAATATTAAGAAAATCGTAATTGAATGTAATGATTATTTTTAAATTTTTTGATTTATTATAAAAAAAAGTTTCACATTAAAAACTCAAAAAAAAATGTAAATGGAGTTAGAGTCGTTTTCAAAAACAGTCATAAAAACCAAGATCTGTTTAATCCGGGCTATTAGTCGTAATGCTTACCGGGTTAATAGATTCCGTTCTTTAGGAGCCATGTAAGGGTTAATTTACCTTTTTAAGGATTATTTTCCTAATGGGTTTAAAAAAATTACAAAAAATATTTATTTTTTACAATTATCAAAAAACTTTAACAGGAAATATTAAAAAACTAAAATTGAATCTGAAGTTATATTATTTTTGATGTTTTGCTTATTTTTAAAAAAAAAAAAGGGAAAACAAATTTTAAATCAAAAGTACTCTTAAAGCGGCTTTGGTTCAGACACTTGGGTTCATATCTCAGTGTCCGCGAAGGGGTCTGATGAGAAGTTGGGCACTTCGAAACATGTCATCCCATACCATCGCTGTGCATAACGTTGTAATTTTTCCTCTAATATCAATTAACAAACAAACATAAAAATTCGAGCTTTGCTCCAACAACAATCACAATAAAAGTAATTTCAGATAAAAAATTATGATTAGTTTCCACTTTTGATTATTAAATAATGATAATTTTTCGATTACTACTTATTTATTACAACATATACAGGGAAAACAAGCAAAAGCCCATTACTTTGATTATTTTTAATTACTTTTGATTTATATAATCATAATCAAAAAGTGATTACAAGTTTCAGATACAAGTGATTGCTGAAAAAATATTTTGAAATAAATTTTAAAACCATTAGTTCTAGTATCAGCGAAAAGCCTCCAAGTAAACGGGGGGCAATTCAATAAAATTGCCCACAGCGGCACCTGCTTGCACACTATAACACTACGTATTTCAGTTTTGAATTATTGATGATATAAATTTTGCCTCTTCGCTGCAAATAAACTGAAAAGCGATCTCAAACGCTCATAAAACAGTGATTTATTGCAAATGCTTTTATTCACTACTAATAATATGCTAAGAATTTTTTAATAGAGAAGCAACTACATGTGATGGTAGTTGGAGTAGTTGAAAAACGAGTATCAGTTAAAAGAGAATCCGCCTTTGGCTAAGAATTAATTCATGAGTCTTGGAATTACTTTTACTTTATAGTACTAGTTTTATAACAAAAAACATAAAACAGCACGTTACGACATGAGCAACGGCATAACCAACTATTTAAAAAAAAAATCAAACTAGAGTCGTGCAACTCGACGTCCGGGTCAGTTGTGATGTGTCGTTGTGTCTATCAGAGCTGATATGGTGATCCCCAAGCTAAACCGCAAACTTTTTTTATTAAATTTAAATGCGTTATGAAACAAATTGTAAGCCAAGTTTAAGCACTTAATAGGCAGCCTTTGACGGACAATGATGATGCTTCCAACAGAGTTAAAACCATCAAAATACAAATTATTGCAAGCTACATGAGGCACCCGCAATGCAACAGAACAAACAACAGCAACATCTTACGATCACAAAACATTCTTTTTACTGACATCGCATGGGTAGAATCAAGTCAAAGCGCGAAGCGTAACACACATGAACGTGCATTTGTCTAAACCCACCAAAAAATGTGTTTGGTTGTTTTGGTCAAATGACTGTCGACAACACTCAAACAAATCTCACTTCCCTGTAGTTTACTAAGCCCGTTACCCAAATCAAAGAAACGTCATGTCGAGTTGACATTTACATAACACCATGGCTAATTAGACTTCCGTTAGAAAAGATTGATGACAATTGCAAGGCAAGGTGTCTACGTTTTCTATTTCCGAACTTAAGAGCCGCTTCGCTTCCCTGAAATATGGTTATTCTAATATCTCTGTCAAACCTAGTCAGTTCGTGGTTTCCGAATATGCTTTTTTTAGCCATACAGAGCCCCATAGATAAGAGAAGATAAATTAAAGCTCATGGTGGACGCACTAAGGATGAGCACAATCCCTGCCTTTCTAAACCGATCCACCATTTCGCTAATCATATTGGGGCTAAACCCAGACACCAGTGTTATTATGTCTCATCCGTATGCCATATCTTGAACCTCATTTCTGTTGAATTTAATTTTGCGATCTATGAGAGCCTTAGCAAAGGTGGTAACCACACAAGGTTGGCGCTTATTATTCTGAGTAGATACTACTTTATTGCTTATAGTAAAATGTCGTTGGAAGTTTCCTCCTTGTCCAGCCAAAGTAGCCTAATCTTCAAGAAATGTTCTTTCTTCTGTCAGCATTCTTATTTTAAAATGGGAATAAGTATTATGGATTTATTGGTCCAAAACAAATTCTATCCATACAAAGTAATGTATACTCAGAGCGAAACTTATGTATTAGGCTGTTAGCTCTTATTATAATATATCAGCTGGAGTATGATCAACTTATTTTAAGATTCATCGCTTATCGCAAAAAGCATCTTTACTTTATTTTATGCAATCACTTACAACATTTTTGTTGGGAAGCAGCTGCTGTTCTTACGAAAATATTTTTGGCTGTTCATCAAGTCAGTGGCCATTTGTGTAATTAGCACAAAAGTAGGAGGTGACCGTCGTCTAGCGGTAATTCTAAACAAACAAACAACAGCAATTCGGCTCAGGGTGGTAGGCCGAACCCTGCGCCTAAACTTCGGCAGAAAAAAACAAAAAGATTGGCCATAAAAAAGTTTACATTTATTGCCGTTGTGGTGTTGATGCATTTATAGTCAAAACTGATTTGTGTGTAATAGTTGTTGTTGTATTATTTTCTTAAAATACCATATAATCTTTTACAACTTTTAATACTAAACGAATCGCAAGCAGCTTTGGCTAGTATTAGTACCGTTATTAAAGTTTCAAGCTTGACGGGCAGTCACTATGCGAGTATTGTCATCCTAAGTGGTAACACTTGAGTAAGACAGCTTCTATTGTAGGAGATGTTTTATGTACCGGATTCCCTAGAAATAGGTTAAGTCGTTTTCGAGAAAATAACAGACGAACAAAACTAAAAATATAACAAGATTAGCTCGCAACCTTACTAATAAATATTTTTAATGAATCACGACTTGAATTAATTTAAATCATTTTTTAAGGTTAGTAACTTATTTAGAACAAAGATGAAAGGCTGTTGTGCTATATTAGGTACGGTGGACTGAGCAGGTGGTGGAACAAAAATTATCAAAACACTCATGCAGATAAATTTAAGGCTTGACCAGTTGATGTCATTGATGTTGATTTTCATTACAAAAGCTTTGAGTTTCTTCATTAAAATAAAATGTTTTAAAACTATCAACTTATAAAAAATTATAAACTTAATTTGTCATAACCAAGCAAAAATTCTACTTTGTAATCACACATCAATAACTCGCTTTAATGATACTGCCCTTCCCATCGAATTCTATGCCACGCAGCGACAAAAACTCTGAATGCCATCAAATTGACATTTCTGCTTCGTATGTTAGTAAAAAATCACTCTGTTAGTGCGTGTTGCATCTTGGTAATTACGCAAAAGACAAATTCTGCAAATATTTGGTAACTATAATCTTTTTGAATAATTGCTTTGAGCCGCTTGGTCTCAAGTAAAGGGAGTCTCTATTGGTACGCATGTTAGATTTCTCAAACTTATATATTTTTCATTAATTACATTGATACCGTACTTCAGAATGGCGTAGGAAAGATATTTAAAAAGTTTTACACTTTAATGTATACAGTTTTGTGGGTATATGAGCTCCTCACAAAATGTTAATTTTCGTGGTTTTTGATTTGACACTTTTAGTTTACAATTTCGTCAAAATAGACCAAGATAAATAAAGATTCTTAACAAAACAAAAAAAAAAGAAAAGAAAAGGAAAGAAAAGAAAAGAAAATAAAAGAAAAGAAAAGAAAAGAAAAGAAAAGAAAAGAAAGGAAAAGAAAAGAAAAGAAAAGAAAAGAAAAGAAAAGAAAAGAAAAGAAAAGAAAAGAAAAGAAAAGAAAAGAAAAGAAAAGAAAAGAAAAGAAAAGAAAAGAAAAGAAAAGAAAAGAAAAGAAAAGTAAAGAAAATAAAAGAAAAGAAAGGAGAAGAGAAGAAAAGAAAATAAAAGAAAAGAGAAGTAACGAAGATATAAGAAAATAAAAGGAAAGAAAATAAAACTAAATATAATAAACTGTAATAAAATAAAATAAAGTAAAATAGAATCAACGAAATAGAACAAAATAAAATAAAATATTTGATTGTCGGTTTTATGGTCTGTAAATTTTTACATATTTTTGTAAGTTTCACGACCTGAAGACCAGTTGATAAAATAAAATAAAATAAATTAATATAAAATAAAACAAAATCAAATAAAATAGTTATTATCATTGGCATTGAGCTCGTTTATAGTCATAGTACTTTAAAATAAAAAAATAAAATAAAACAAAATTAAAAAAATTTAAATATAATAAAATAGAATAAAATAAAATAAAATAAAATAGAAAAAAATAAAATAAAATAAAATAAAATAAAATAAAATAAAATAAAATAAAATAAAATAAAATAAAATAAAATAAAATAAACTAAAATAAAAAAATCAAATAAAATAAAATAAAATGAAGTAAAGTAAAATAAAATAAAATAAAATAAAACAAAATAAAAAAATAAAATAATCTAAAATAAAATAAAATCAAATCAAATAAGATAAAATAAAATAAAAAAAATAAAACAAAATTATATTAAATTAAATGAAATGAGTCAAAGAAATAAAATACAATAAATGAAAAAACAAAAAAAAATTAATAAAATAAAACAAAATAAATTAAAATAAAATTAAATTAAATAAAATTAAATTTAAAAAAAAAATAACTTAAAATAAAAAGAAATAAAATAAAATAGAAGAGAATAGAATAGAATAAAATAAAATAAAGTAAAATTAGATTAAATTAAAGTACATTAAATTAAATTAAATAAAACTAAATTAAATTAAGTTAATTTAAATAAAATAAAATAATATAAAATTAAATTAAATTAAATTAAAAAAATATTAAATTAAAAAAAAAAGTGTATTTAATTAAAACAAATAAAAGAAAATATAAAATTAAATAAAAACAAATAAAATTGAATAATATAAAATAAAAACTATAAGGTAGAACGGTAGAACGAAGAAACGACTTTCGTTATTTGTTGGACGGCCAAAACCGTAGGAAGTAAGTATTTTTCTATTGAACGACTTCCATTATGTCTAAATCAAAAGTTAGTTTCTATGCCTCGGAATCGTAAAGAGACATCCGGGAAAACAGAAAGTTTCTCTCAAAAACCAATTCATGGCTGACGTTCACTTGGTGTGACAGCCTTTGAAAGACTTTTCTAAAGTAACATTATTTCATCTCATCTTCAAACCTAAATATTAACCAGTTCTACTTCACCTAAACATCGTTACATCCTCATTGAGAGACCCTGTTATATGATAGTTTATGTTTCTTTTGCTTTTGTGCACAAATCATTTATTGGTTATTTGATGCGGTCAGGCCAACACCTTTGGCAGAGAATCAACTGCAATATAAATTCAAATAAAATGGTAAAATATATTAAAAATATTTTTTTATATGTTATTAATATTTTTTATTTTATTGTAAATCTTGGTTTTGCTCATTTTAGTCACAGTGGTGTAGCACATAATTCGAGTCATAACTTTTTGCATTTTGTGGTGTAAGCTGAATAGTACTGTTAGTGATTGTTATTAAATTTAAATTATATTTGCGACCGATTCATGTTTACATGTAGCTCGATCTATGTACAAAATTTGTTAGCATTAAATCATATCTTTTTTTCTTTGTGAACATGCAGTTTTACGAAATCACTGCTACTAGTATATGAAAAATAAATGTGTGCTATGGACAAATTATAGGTGGGATATGAAGTTCCATTTTAAAATATAAAAGGCTAATCTTCCCAATGAGGAACTTGACCAAGCAAAAACTATTCGTCGCTTTTAGACTGAAATTGTTTTTCTTAACCATGCTCTGCCTTAAAACTCTAGGAAACTGGGGGAAATTAACAGTGCAACTGCTTGTAATCTGACTTATTGCATATATATTGATCCACAAATTTTAATAAAGTCTCAGCTCTTAAGAATGTATCTCAGAAAGTAGTTTTTTACTGAAAAAGGAAAGCACTCTCAGCACTTAAGAATGTACCTCAAAAAGTAGTTTTTTACTGAAAAAGGAAAGGGAGGAACTTTATATTACAAAAAAAGCCACCATATCCTTAGCAAAAATCCTAAACACCCTCCTGGTTAAGTCTATAAAATTTATTTGATGCAATCGATGGCATAATTTGGGTCAAAGCTTAAATTGCTTTCGAACCAAGTAATTTTGCACATGTGAAAATCCCAGCAATTTATAATACAAGTTAACCCCCTTCGTTTGCGCTCTGCAACTCGCTTAAAATTACAAAAAAAATCAACCAACAAGCGAAAGCGCAAAACCCAATTTATTATAAGTGACTCATACAACAACAAAAAAATAAGACATTTACAAACAGCGCAATTGAAAAATTTTACAGTTTATTTCTAGCAGCTTTCAAGATATAAATACTAAATTATTTCCACCAATAACAATAGCAACAACTCATTGACAGCGGTGAGACAATATTGCATGCCACCAATCAAAACAAATCAAATCGATTGCTGGCCTACCTTTTTTGTTGCTACGTGTAGCCATGCGCCAATTAATTGCTGACTGCACGGCTGCTGCTAGTGTTATGTCATATTAGCAATGTGATGTAGTTGTTGTTCCTCTATAGTAATTGAAGTGTACGCAATGCCCCTGACATTCACGGTAAAACCACGATTTATTATTTCAGTTCGGCACTTTTTTGTGCACCAGTAATAAAATGTGTAGCGCAGTGCTTCAAAAAATGGTTAGAACGTGCATAGCGGTGAAAAAGAATCGTAATCAACCTGAGTTACGCAATTTTTCTGCAGTCCCCATCCTGGGCGGAATCGGGCGGAATGATTGCTTTACAATTTAAGGGATAGCATCAGACTCGCTGCTCATCTGTGTTTGAGGTGGCCAGTGGAGTCGCGATGTCGCTAAAGACCGCCACGTCAGGCTCACAAGTATCTAATCAATTCACAGATCGACCCGCCAGTTACATGGGATATTACCACATCCCGGAACCTAGATTATGCGTATTGTGAAATATTTTGATATTATATTAGACAAAATCTGAGATGGAAAACTGCTCTAAGTATGGGTTTTCTGTGTTGGATTAAACCAATACGTATCTTGGGTTGTCCGTGAAATTAGTCACGTCAGGGCTTCCTCAAAAGCCAAAATATTCAGTCGACATTAACTTAATGCTGTAACACTCCACGAAAACAAAAAATATATAACAAGTAAGGGAGTCTTAATTCAGGTGCAATACTCCTCCACGAGCTCGAGGTTAGGTTTATGAATTTAATATTTTTTGAACTACTCTAATAAATGTGCACTCATACATAGATATGTACATCGAAGTAACTTTGTTGCTTTTGTGCCCATAAACCAACACGTTTTTTGGATTAGCAACTTTTTATCGAACATCATCAATATTTGTCTATTGTTCATATTTGTCCATCATTTATTTTTCTCATCAACTCACTCATTCACTAACTAGCGCACAGACATACATAGGCATCCATACATACATATTTACATAAATATTTCTAAGCGTAGAGCCCTTGACTTTTTTCCTGCGGTTTTTCTGTGGAATTTGAGTTTTGCTTTTGCTGTTTTTTAATGCGATTATAATGTTTTTGATGAGCGTTATTTGATTTCCATTTGCTTGGTATGACACGAATTCTTGTTGGATTGATCTTGTTTCTTGTAGAGAAGTTTTGTTACTATAACATAATTTTTTTGTTTATTACTTGCAAAACCATTTGCGTAAAACTGTTTGTTGGTTGTTAAACTTAAATCGGCTGGGTCATCTTAAGTGTTTATTGTTGGCTCTGGACTGCATTCCTAGACATGTATAGGGTGTTTTTTTACAGGTTTGTTTTTCGAATAGAGATAAAACTGGCATTTTGTGGTCAAATCTGGCAACTCTAATGTCATTTATGTTCAGTTTGGTTTGCCATTTCATCATGAACAGGTTGACAAAAGAACAACGCTTGCAAATCGTGCAAATTTATTTCGAAAATAATGGTTCAGTTCGCGAAGTTTACCGTGAGCTCCGTCCATTTTATGGTCGACATAATCGTCCATCAGAGCAATTAATTCGGTTAACCATGGATCGTTTTCGCACTACGTTTACTCTATGTGATAATACGCATCCGCAGAGACGTCGAACAGTGCGCACCGAAGAAACAATTGCCGCTGTAGAGCAAAGTGTTGAAGAGGACCCGAATGAATCGATTCGCCACCGTGCACAGCAATTGGAGCTTTGTCCATCAACTTTATGGAAGATTTTGCGCAAAGATCTTGGCTTGCGACCTTACAAGATCCAGCTTGTGCAAGAATTAAAGCCGCGAGACCATGCAATGCGTCGTGATTTTGGTGTATGGGCCGAAAATGAGATTGATTTCGATGCTGATTTTCATCGCAAAATTTTGTTCAGTGATGAGGCTCATTTTTGGTTGAATGGCTACGTCAACAAGCAAAATTGCCGCATTTGGAGTGAAGAGAATCCACATGAGACCCTTGAAACGCCATTACATCCACAAAAACTGACTGTTTGGTGTGCTCTATGGGCTGGTGGAGTCATTGGGCCATACTTCTTCCGCAATAATGCTGGAGAGGCAGCTACCGTTAATGGAGACCGGTATAGAGCCATGATAACCGACTATTTTGTTCCCGAATTGGATGGCATGAATGTGGATGAGTTGTGGTTCCAACAAGACGGCGCTACATGCCACACAGCGCACGTCACAATCGATTTATTGAAGGAAACATTCGATGAGCGCATAATTTCGCGGAATGGACCTGTCAATTGGCCACCAAGGTGGTGTGATTTGACACCATTGGATTATTTTCTTTGGGGATATGTGAAGTCGCTCGTCTACACCAACAAACCAGAAACGTTAGGGGAATTGGAAGCCAACATTCGTGGCGTTATTGCCGACATACGGCCCCATATGCTCGAAAAAGTGGTTGAAAATTGGACCTGTAGAATTGGCTTTATTCGAGCCAGCCGCGGCGGCCACATGCCCGAAATCATATTTAAGCATTAATGGCATAAAATTATCCTTCCAATAAAGCCAAATGATGGACCTTAAAACGATTTTCTTGTGTTTTATTTCAATTCGAAGTTCTATACCCCTAAAAAAACACCCTTTACATGATAGAAAAAAGTGTTTTGAAAATATTAAGGACGAAATGATTTTCCGATGTGTAGTTAGAAAATCAGTTTGTTGATAAGGCTGAATATTTCACTTTTCATGCTTGGCCATAAATGCCAAATATATAGACATACATATGTGATAATTGGTATAGTTTTTATAGTCTATAGCCTGTGGTAATATTTAATTAATCTTTCATCAAACTGGTTTTTATTTTGCTTGACAGTTTAAAAAGACTTAGGAAACAAACTTGTGTTAAGGCAAGCATAAATTAGTTCAAAAGATTAAGGAAACAAACCTGCTTAGTAACTATATATACTGTAGTGTTGTCGAAGGGCTTGAATTTCGTTCAGTGCACGACAATTTTTGCTTATAAAGCTAGCGTACCCATATTGGTAAAAACTTTTTTTATTGATATAAAAAGTCTAACGAAAAGGCAATAAAATACTTCTAAACTATAAATGTTTGAAACGGAAAATATTACTTTACTGGTCCAATGAGAAATCGTGCACAGTCGAGGCATATCTTATGCTGCAAAAAAAAATTTTTTTTTTCAAGGGAAGTAGCAAATTCTTTTATACATTTTTCACAAAACAAGAAGTCCAAGAAACTTTCTCAGAATATACACATTCAGAAAGGTTTACTTTTTTCGCTGTTTTTTAATATTAATAGAAGTAGCAAATCCTTTTATACATTTTTCACAAAACAAGAAGTCCAAGAAACTTTCTCAGAATATACACATTCAGAAAGGTTTACTTTTTTCGCAATTTTTAAAATATTTGAGTGCAAAAAGCTTTTCCTCGAAAAACCCCTTTTTAAAATTAAATACAATTTTTATAAGTAATGAATCTGAAAAAAAAAATGTTACCCGTTGAAGATCCCATAATTTACAATGTTCATCTTGTTTTAGTGGAACAAATCTCTTCAGCTGTGAGAAAGAAGCATCCTACTTATAGGAGTCTAGTACAGCTGTAGATGTTCCCCCCATTTAATCAAATTAAATAAAAGACTAGGACCATTTTGCATTTTTATTGACACTGTCGAGTCTAGTATTTTTTTCTTTTATTATGCTTTCTTAAAAGTGCCTTCTTATAATTTTTAAAAGCTTTTAATTGTTTTGAGCTGAAATTGAAAATTTCACACGCAATCTAAGTATACAAATCGTGTCTATATTAGGTGTTTACTTACTTTTTAAACTGCAATTACTTTGTTTAATAAATACCGTGCAAAATCAGCAGCAGTTTTTTCTTAATTAGATTTTGGAGCTTTTAAATGCTAATTCAATTTCAGCATCGAATTTGTTTTTTGTAGTTTATTTCAAGATCGGTCTTTATAGCCGTAGGAAAAAACTATTATAAAGGAAAACAATTATTTTAGCAAAACTTAAGCTTTTTTTTCTGAAACAATTTGGAGTTAGACAATAGCTCTTTGGTTTTGGTCAAATTAAATATGTCTTAATATAGATAATACTATGCTTGTTATAATTCAATTTCGTCCTGGATTGACTTTAGCTCTTATTGATTGTGTGCTAGAGGAAAAGTGATATATCATATGCTTGAAATGTCAAATAAACTTACAAAGGTGTTAATCAGCCAATTGTGACTGTATTATGATCGGTCACTCAATTCTTGCACGAATAGGGCAATTTGTAAGAATCATATGTATATATACAGCAGTATAATTAAAAAAATACATTTATATATTGTATCATTGAAACAACTGTCGTTGTATCCACTCGCCAAGTGTGATTGTTGTTATTTTTCTCTCGAAAATTTAATTGAAATCAAGTTTGTTTCTTAAGTCTTTTGAACTAATGTATGCCTTGGCACAAACCAAGTTTGTTTCCTAAGTCTTTTTTTTTTGTATAGGCTTAACAAATAAAACTAGTTTAATAAAAGTTTAATTAAATATTTCAACAGACCATAAGCAATACTAACTAGACAAATTAGTACATATGCATATATATATGTACAGAAATATGTATATAATAATTTTTTATTAAAAAGCATCAGCATTAGTTAAAATTAACATCGACTTAACATAATTAATATTTTTCAACAAAATTCCTTTGATGCGCAAAACCAAGAAGATGCTAAAGGCTGATGAAACAAAAAGTGGAAATATATATTGAGCATATCGAGTATATTTAACACCGCAAGGGATTAATCTTCAGAATTTTAAATACCTACCAAACTTGTTCGACTTGTTCGCTATAGAAGAATTGACTAAAAAATTTTTTTCTTTTAATGTTAAGAAGATATAAGCAAACATGCATAAATATACATAATGTTGTTGTGTTACTTGTTGTTGTTACAGTTAACAATTTTTTCGAAAAAAATCTTCTACTAGCGAATTTACTATGCTTCTTTGCTAATGTTTTACTAACTGCAATGCCAATCAGACACGTTTTGTATTGTGTGCTTAAATGCAAAACCACCAACAACATCAGTATATGCGGCTTACATTAATAGTTACAACAACACATTTCAGCATATTAAATTGATATTTATGTCACTACGGTGTATGCAATTTCAAGTTTACTCATTTACACACTTGGCTGCGGCCGTGTGTGTAGAGAAGATGCAAAATTGTTTATATTGCTGCTTAACCACTCTTAAGTGACCAAAAAGTAAAAAAGAAAATACCTTTTGCAGCAATACATGTAAGCAACTTGAAGATAAGCCGACCGCAACAACATCACTTGCTGGCAAAAACAAGTGTGAGAAATTAGCATCAGCGCAGTTAAGAATATGTTGAACTAACAACAACAGATAGAATACCTATGCAAAACAACAACAGCAACAAGGATTTTTAAGTTGTTATAGGACTTTTTTCAAAAAAGTCACAAAAATTAATTTTGGTCACTATTCTGATCCTGGAAGTCCTGGGATGACACAAAAGTTAATAACTCTCTTCAGGGACACTATCTTATCCCGGACTTTTGTCAGATCGAAAAAGAAATTAGTTTTATTTTTCGTCCTTGCCTGGTTGACTTTATATCATTTTCATATTTTCAGACTTCATCATTTGACCATGAAAGAAACACAGTTTTTGAGAAATCATAAATTCATTCGTCCCTAGTTAGTATATAAGCACCTATGCGACTTTGACTGATGCGCATCAAATCACGGTAGTCATTAATTTATAGCAAACACTGGCGCCAAGGCGAGCCAAGCCATACTGCTTCTTTGATTTCCATCTCAGTCTAGGCCAACCCCTTTCCCTTCTTCTCATAACAGGTGTCGAGAGGATAACTGTCTTGGAAGGTCAGTTTTTATCCATTCTTATATCATGAACTAGCCAGCTAAGCTTTTAAGTTTTCATCCACTCCTCTATGCTCAAAATTTCGTAGGGCTTAAGGAAGAACCATGAATATTCTTATTTGATTAAGCAGTACTTTGGCTCAAACAGATAGTTACAAGTGCCAAGCGGAAAAATGATTAGCTCTCTGTGCAGTGCAGATCTTCCCGACTTGAAGATTGAATTGGATTACTTTGCGCACTTTCTTTGCTTATGGTGCAAGTCAATGTCGGGACCTCTTTAGGTACGGACGTCTCGAGCGGTCAAGCTACGTCTGATGTCCATCGCGATATAATCAATTTATCAACTCATAATCAATTTTTCAAAATATCATATTTGAATCCGCTCCGAAGTCAATTAAGTTATGAGATTCCGATTGAAGACCAAAGACTTCTTCGTTATAGACCACAGAGTGCTTTCTTCATATATGGAGGCATCATATGTGTTTTCTAGTTGATCAAAGAAATAGTATTTCTCAGCATCGTCCGTTCCCTCGCATTGATACGGATCACGGCGAGAACGAAAGTACATAACTTTCGTCGCAGGTCCCTTTCTTCCAGCGACTCAACACCAATAGTATCTTAATTTTTCTTCCTTGTCTGGCTACTGTAGAAGACATTGCAAGACCTTGTAAGCGTTTACATTAGCGAGAGTATCAACCATGTTTGTCAACGAAAAAAAAAAGTTCTCATCCGAGTCTTGTCATACTTTTTCATTTTAAATTGTTTCTACCCAGCAAGTCCCAAACTCGTCTAAGGTATTGAAAACAAAATATTTCTGCATTTATCTAGTTTACTCGAAAACCGACTAAAGCATACAATTATACATGCTGGTGAACAGACGCTGGAAGAAACTACACAATGACTATCTCGCTGACCTAGGTATCACAGGCGTTGGCCATCACTTGTTGTACCCAGATAGTTTACGTTGCCCAAAGTGCACGATTAAAAACAGATTTGAGGTTGGCACAACCCATCACACTCCTCTGGTTCTATACATATTTCAATAAATAATCGATTTTAGCAGTGGGTAATTATTGAGTTAGCAATCAAATGTGAGGTGTTAATTTAGCCCAACCAACCTCAGTGCCCCCACACTTCAAACTAGTAATCGCTTAGAAATAAATGACTGCTCATGAAAATCAATAACAAATAAGCACACCCAACAAAGGGAAATAAAAACCATTAACACGAGCACGTTGCAGCAATGCCAACAGCTAAACGATAAATGAGATGAAAGGGAAAGCAAAACAAATTAAAAGTGAATTCGAAAGAAAAAGAGAATGAACCCGTTGTGGTTGCTATGCGTAAAGTGAAGATGAATAGCTTGAAGCTGTCGCAGAGTGGCTGTGTGACGACCTTGAAAACGTAAATGTTACAGCAACATTCGAATCAACAATAACAACAATAGCTATATACGAAAATATTACAAAAACAAAAAAAAAAAACAAAGAATTGCCTCAGCAAACAATCAATATACCGCACACAATGCCAACACAAACTGGATTTCACTGGCTGATGTGGGGAATTAAATTCCACTAAAGCGGGGAAAGAAGTAAGTGAAACAAGAAAAGGTTGACACCAAAAAAAATGTACGAACGATTAATGTAACCAACAGAGATCGGTTGGTCAAGAAACAACATGTCAACAGCAGTGCAAAGCAAATTTTATTGGTTTGAGTTTAATAGTTAAAATTAAAATAAAATGTTGGCAAGTTAACGTAAAATGCTAAATTTATGACAAACAATTTTTTTCAAAAATATATGCCAATCTTGAAACGGCCTCCAATGGCTAAGAACTTATTGCTACATACTCGTAAGTGGCAATTACGATCAACAAAGCTGCTGCTAACACCGTTGGAGAATGGAAGATGGCAAACACGTTGGACGGGTACCAAAATGTTGGTGTTGATAATGTTGAAGATTTGTTATGATATGGTTTATAATTAATCGCACATCTTTAGTATTTAGCAACAAATCAAAAATTCGGAAAATCTTGGTAATCTCGGTAATCCCGGGATGGTAAGAAAGAAATCTTATGATTTTCGAGATTTGCCGTATGTTACCAGTACTAATTACTAGTGTGATTTATTTATGAGTCTTTTTTTAATTTTCTTTCTTGATTATGTTACTTAAAGGAACAAGAGCCTCCACAGGGTTTATTGGACCCACCATCAACAACTTTCCATTTATTTATGCTAGAATTCTCCCATTGGTTGAGAATTCATTTGTTTTCTGGTACTCTCCTTCGCTATTCTTAAAAAAAATTTATTTATTTTATTTCTTCCAATTTATCGTTTCACTTTGCTGTCCCTTTTCTTTCGTCTTTTCCTATAATTTCCTTACCGCTTCTTGCTCTTTTTCTATCATTTATTGATACAGTTTCTATTTATTGTTTTATATTATTTATTTGATTTTTCTTTTAACTTTTAGGAAGGGATGATAGTTTCCAATAAATTATTTTGCTTCGCTTCGTCTTTGTTTTTCTTTCGTTTCCTTGACATCTTGTAACACAGTTTAAATTTTATTTTATGTATAATTTTTTTTACTTAATTTTATTATATTTTAGTTTATTTTATTTTATTTTATTTTATTTTGTTTTATTTTATTTTATTTTATTTTATTTTATTTTATTTCATTTTATTTCGTTTTATTTTATTTTATTTTATTCTAATTAACTTTTTTTTTATTTTATTTTATTCCATTTCATTTCATTCTATTTTATTTTACTTTATTTTATTTTATTTTAGTTTTCTTTACTTTATTTATTTTATTTTATTTTAATTTTATCTCATTTTATTTTATTTTATTTTATTTGATTTCATTTTATTTTATTCTTTTTAATTTAATTTTATTTATTTTATTTTATTTTATTTTAATTTACTTTATTTTCGTTTATTTTATTCTATTTTATTTAATTTTTTTATTTGTTATGGTTTTTTTTATTATATTTTATTTTAATTTTTTTTTATTTAATTTTTTTTTTATTGTATATTATTTTAAACCTTTTATTTTGCCGGCTAGAGGTCCGATGTTTTTCATACAAAATTAAGAAACACGGTGTTTTTAATTAAATAACAGGTTTAGTAAACTGTCAAGTCGCCAAAATCGAAGATTATATTATTTTATTTTACTTAATTTTATTATATTTTCGTTTTATTTGAAGGTTTTTTTATTTTACTTTTTTTTATTCTATTTTGTTTTATCTTATTTTATTTTATTTTATTTAATTTTCATTTATTATTTTTTATTTTATTTTAATTTATTTTATTTTCGTTTATTTTATTTTATTTTATTTTATTTTATTTTATTTTATTTTATTTTATTTTATTTTATTTCATTTTATTTTATTTTATATTATTTTATTTTATTCTGTTTTATTTTTTTTTTATTCCATTTTATTTAATTTTATTTTATTTTATGTTATTTTATTTTATTTAATTAAATTTTATTTTGCCGAAAATCCATTAATTATAAATATATAAAAAATTGAAATCTCTATAAGTTACCTAGCACTCGTGAGTGTTGGTGCATATTCAAAGTTACGTCATTATTGTAAGGAAGTTTATGGTTGAATGCCAACAGCCAAAGCGGGTTCTACAAAATTGAACTGACAACAGAAACAAACGAAACAACGCAAAACCTCCTGCAGAGGAGCGAAACTGAAAGCAATGTTGTAATGGAGAAGAAGCAATGCAGGCATTGAAACAATCGACGGAAATTGAAAGTGGGCAATCGATAGCCTTGTGTTTATTTCTGTGTTCTGTGAGTATCCTGTGCTATATTATTCAACTAAATAGTAAGGCGAATTAAGGTTTAATTTTTTAGAGATGCATAACTTTTGCGATGCTGTAATAATCGAAATTCTTTCTTGAAAATCCTTACTCAGTTCCCATAGACATGTTTAACTTACACTGAAATACTTAAACATGCATTGAAATGTTTAGGCGAAACCTTAGCTTAATTTGGAGTTATATAAAGAATATTGTAGAAATTTCATCTTAGCAGCCTTATGCGAACCTTCCTGGTTCAACACATATACGGATTAGTTAAAGTTTTTTTATTATATACAGACCCTGCAAAAAAAGCGATTAGTCTAGGATGAATCCGGGATGAGTCGCAAATCTCTTTATATCGGTTGAAGTGGACTAATTGGGCTCTTTTGTGCCTGAAAGGGTAGAGTCGGACAGATTCCCTTTGCTCCCCTACGGGTATGGTCGAACAAGTTTACTTTGAACACCTTAAAGTAGGTTAGAGAAATGTAACTCGACTTATCCCAACTATGCCTACAACGGAATAGTTGGGATCAAATGTAGCCCACTGTAGACGAAATGTATTGATCCCGGATCACTCTCTTTAGCTATCAGTTGCACGATTTTTTGCAGGGGAACTAGCTGTTTCGGTTGTATGAGGCTCCGGCAGGACGCATTGAGGAAAAATGGTTAATATCCATTCCGTGGTTATTTGGATATAGGGAGAACATTATAAAAATGCTTGCTATGGAATTTTTTGTTCTAATTAAGAACCCTCTTAGGCACATCTAGGACTTTGTAGCTTTTGTGGTCATCGACTACGAATTGACCGTTTTAGGTACTTATACTATTCTGCAACATCTTTTACACTCATACATGCATATGCATAAAACAAAACTTGGCTCACTAATGAATAGAACAAGTGCCAAAATTTTTTTTACAGTTTTTATATAGTTTTAGGCTGTTCAGTGGACTCAACGTAACAGCAAAAATTAAAAGTTTACTAATTTCTAAGCTTCAAAGTAGCTTACTAACGGAAAGCTCGGCTATTACGTCTATAGCTTTGGTATATAAAATGATAGCTAAACCACTCACTTGATCGAAGATCTCTCTATTCAGCAATAATAGACTGAAAGCTTATTTGACTGCGCTTATTTCAGACGTAGCAAACATTTTTCTGCAGTAAACTTTGTGTGATGAACTAAATTCAAGCATTTCTTGATCGAAATATTTTATATCTTTTAATAAGTAATTGCCTTGTAATGAATTTTATTTTTTATTTATGGTCAGCTCAGGCACTTCGTTGTAATTAAACTTTATAAATGCTTACCTTTACGATTTTACAACAGGTGGTCATAGACCGGCAGACGAAGCTTTCAGTGCATAATTGTGTAGTAAATAAACAATTGCAAGACATCCGCCTGCATTTTCGATATTTATCTCTCCATAAATATTACCTACAATATTCTCCCTTAAAGCAATAGGGCATAAGCATGAATCATATAAGCGAACACCTGTCAAGGTTGTTTGTGCTACGCTATTTATGGTTGTTTTATTGATTTTGATGTCAATAACTCAATTAAAGTTAGACAACTTTTATTCAGCTTTTGTTTTTATCACAGAGCGCGTATAGTAAAGTGTCTCACTGGACATAGCAAAAAAAAATTGTCTCCATTTTCCATTAGATTTTAAAAAGTATTTATCATTAAGATCTCTTTCAAAATGTTAAAGAAATTTATTTGGTTCAAGTAATTGATATTTTTTATATATATATGTGTTCTATATATCGAGAAACCCTTGGAAAAAGTTAGCGGTACCAAGACCAAAAAAATTGTAATTCGCTATATCTTCGAAAATATATACATATCAGAACCCGCGGAGGAAGAGATAAGAAGTGGAGTAGGAATAGAAAATTTGAGATTTAGAAGAGGTGTTAGAAGATAATTAAGAGCGTAAAGAAGCGGAACGTCATATGGGTTTGGGGGAAAGCGAAAGTAGAAAGAAAGAGAGAGATATATGGATAAATGGAGAGGAAGTTTCAAATCTGGAGTTAGAGAATGCAAGTTGTCAAGTGTAGGAAAGTCAAATTTTAGGCGAAAGAACATCTGTCGGGTCTGCTAGTATCATATAATGGTCAATCTTCACCCATGTGTTTCTGAAGGTAAGTCTAGGTTAAAAGTATGGGACACATTTTTGCCTTTGTGCTGTAGATATTGTGGTTATTTGGAAACGTCGAGAAACCTCGTACAACCGTCAGCATCTATTTTGTACATAAAGGTAGTTTTAAACAGTTCTTACTCAGATTCAAAACTTGTAGAGATTTTTTATTTAGCAACTGCAACGTATATCATTTTAGTTCGGGGAATTTCAGCACACTCTTTTTATGGCCTTACTCACACTTCTAAGGCGATTTTTAATTTATTTATTTTTTATTTAGTCTACATGTTGAACAAATCTTACAGGCTAGGCATGACAAGAGTCTTAAATCTTGTATGATATATCTGAGTTAATAGTGATAACTTAATAATTATAACAAATGCACCCCGGCAAACATCAAAAACACAGCCAGAACAACTAACGTACAAAGAAAAGGTCGACGCTTAAATGTGCTTGAAAACATGAAAATATACAAACTAAAGACTTTTGACGGAAAAATAATAAACGAAGAAGCAAGCACCAATTCTGATGCAATATTTGAGCAGCTAAAACTAATTTACAAAAAACAAAACAACGCAGCAGGTACGATAACCAAACGAATAACAATAAACGAGCGAACACAAAAAACAAACCAAAAGACGAAAATCACCGACTTCTACCTAAGTAACGAGCTAAACAAACAACCTTCAATATAGACTATTCAAACACGCGATTAACATTCTTCTTCTTTAAATGGTCATCTAACCGCCTGGGCGATTTTGACCGTCCAACATATAACTTTGTTGTTGAATTTCATTGGAACGTTGTTTTATGTGGTGGGTCCCAAACCCAACGCACAACCCGTTTCACGGGAGGTTGAATTCTATTACACGTTTGTATAGCGATCCGCTTGATACAAGACAGACGCCCGCTTGCAGCCGCATTACATGGTGATCAGACGCTGCTATTTGAACCCCCCCAGCAAGCCCTTAAACCGATTATGTCGGAGTGGCCTTACCAGGTTGTCGCCTTCTCACGTTTAGCTCACCACCAAACGGGTGTTCGGTGGTTACCCAGAGGATACTTGGGCGCAAAGCCCGGAAGTAGTGAGCTGCTTGAACCGCATGCAAAAGAATCGCTCTGGCCATTCCCAGGTGAATGGCGATCAGAAACTTTCCCCACTTGCGTGGACTTCTGCACACGGCCCCACCCTCCGATTAACATTACCTGACCTAATATCCACAAACTAATTAATGAGCGTTAAAAACAACCATTATTACAGGTACCCATTCGGAAGCATTCGTAACACATGAACCTAACACACGAAAAATATACACGCATATTAAGAGTACCTGTCACAACATCCAGACTATAAATACATAACAACGGATAGACACATATCAGAACGAAAACATACACTGAAGATGGCGGACTACATAACGTACTTAAGATATTAAAGGAGAACTTGTACTTCTTGCTTAATAGTGATGGAATATTTGCCTGATAACCCCCTAACTTTGCACTACCCTACTTCGGCGAAGTTAAAATTTCAATACCCCTGTGCTTTTCGAACACGCATATGAAGACTTGCTAAAAAGCACGAAAGAAGTCTTATGAAAAATACAATCAGCCAGAAAGGTGAACCCACAAACCGTGTCGAATAAGTGTGATGGCCGAACACAGTTCGCCTCCCAGAATAGTATTTGACGACCACTGATCTAGATTATTGTGCGAAAGCCTGAAGGGTCCTAGACTCAACCGTATCAGTGTTGCTCCAGGCCTTACAATAAAAAACTAATTATTCCTAATAGGGTTATGTTAAAAATTATTTTATGCAAAAAAAAATACCATACCTAATCCACTTATACAAGGTGGCGCAAAAGTAATCCTCCTATCAGAAAATGCTATAAATTTTGCGATTGGCCCCTAAAGTCAGTTCTGTTTTGACATTTGTGTAGTAAACACATGCAAAATACACGTTGATAAACAATGTTACGCTACACTGCTCCAGAACGCGGAATATTGCTGACTATTTATTTGACCAATAATCGGTCGGGGCCAAACGGTTACTGTGAATGGTGAGCGATACAGAGCAATGATCAAAGAGTTCTTTTTGCCGCAACTTGATGAATTGGGATTGGAAAACATGTGGTTCCAACAAGACGGTGCAACAGCACACACTGCACGTGCCACAACCGATATGCTGAACATCGGAAGCTTACTTTTGCGCCACCTTGTATTTATGTATTTATATATGCTCGGAAACATATATCGTACATATGTGTATCACCTATGGATAAAGTTATATGCATATCCAGCAGCAAAAGGTTTATGACCATTGTCATGATTTTTATAATTGATTGAAATGATTAATTTCAGTTCGTAACGCTAACACTTACGTTCAAGTATTTTTTGCATATTTAATATACTTAGCTGTGCTCTAGTTCCATGTTTTTAAATAAGTAAAACAGTCTAAATAATTTATTTTAGCCCTTCTAAGTTTGGACTAACAAAAAATTAATCGTGTGACTCACATTTCTCCTTACAACGCCACTTTAAAAGTAAAATAAAATTGATATAAAACTTTTTTTCGGAGAGATCTGGCTTATTATGATCCTCTTAAAATCTTTTAAACAAAAGTAGGCGTGGTTCTTAATTGATTTCGTAAATTTTTCTCCTGCGCAATCCTTGTAGTAATGGTAATCCGTGTGCCGAATTTGGTTACGATATCTGAAGTGATCTTTAATTTATGCCTAATAATATTTGTATCAAAGAGGGCTGGTGCCACGCCCGTTTCCAAAAAAAAATCTACTGGATGCCACAATTCTTTAAGATGTATGATGTATTTGAAGTACACGTAGAGGTAGAGGTAGAGTTAGAGGTAGAGATAGAGGTAGAGGTAGATGTAGAGGTAGAGGTAGAGGTAGGGGTAGAGGTAGAGGTAGAGGTAGAGGTAGAGGTAGAGGTAGAGGTAGAGGTAGAGGTAGAGGTAGAGGTAGAGGTAGAGGTAGAGGTAGAGGTAGAGGTAGAGGTAGAGGTAGGGGTAGAGGTAGGGGTAGAGGTAGAGGTAGAGGTAGAGGTAGAGGTAGAGGTAGAAGTAGAGGTAGAGGTAGAGGTAGAGGTAGAGGTAGAGGTAGAGGTAGAGGTAGAGGTAGAGGTAGAGGTAGAGGTAGAGGTAGAGGTAGAGGTAGAGGTAGAGGTAGAGGTAGAGGTAGAGGTAGAGGTAGAGGTAGAGGTAGAGGTAGAGGTAGAGGTAGAGGTAGAGGTAGAGGTAGAGGTAGAGGTAGAGGTAGAGGTAGAGGTAGAGGTAGAGGTAGAGGTAGAGGTAGAGGTAGAGGTAGAGGTAGAGGTAGAGGTAGAGGTAGGGGTAGAGGTAGAGGTAGAGGTAGAGGTAGAGGTAGAGGTAGAAGTAGAGGTAGAGGTAGAGGTAGAGGTAGAGGTAGAGGTAGAGGTAGAGGTAGAGGTAGAGGTAGAGGTAGAGGTAGAGGTAGAGGTAGAGGTAGAGGTAGAGGTAGAGGTAGAGGTAGAGGTAGAGGTAGAGGTAGAGGTAGATTTAGAGGTAGAGGTAGAGGTAGAGGTAGAGGTAGAGGTAGAGGTAGAGGTAGAGGTAGAGGTAGAGGTAGAGGTAGAGGTAGAGGTAGAGGTAGAGGTAGAGGTAGAGGTAGAGGTAGAGGTAGAGGTAGAGGTAGAGGTAGAGGTAGAGGTAGAGGTAGAGGTAGAGGTAGAAATAGAGGAAGAGGTAGAAATAGATGTAGAGCTACAGTTAAAGTAAAAAGCTGACGAAATTGGCCAAGGAAAGGGAGGCAGAAACTCAAGGGACGAAAAAAAGATAAAAAAAGAGGGAGAGCTAGATTAGGGGAAGAAGACAGAAGGTAACTCTGCGGGTTGAGGGGTTAGAATATGCCCGAGGTAGGCATGCCTGTCGTATGAGGCGACTAAAATGCACAAAGATAATGACGTGCAACTTGGTGGTTAATCTACGGGTTTCATGCCTATCACCTCTCATTATCCATATTCTCCTTCCTAGAGAGTGCCATGACCTAGAAGGTCAACTGGCCATACCAAGTCGCTGACAAGACAGTTGCGCATGCACCGTAAGGGAGTACCGGAGCTTACGGGGCTCATATCCCCCAAAGGATTGTCACTTTCGAGAACACTCCCGAAAACCTTTGGGGAGTGTGTTTGTAGTTGAAAACGGCAACAGCAACAAAATAAAAGTGAAATATAGTGACAGCATAACGAAAGTTCGGCCAAGACAATATCAGGGCTAATATTAACTAACTGGAAATAATTTATATAGCACATAAACGTTTACCGGTTCAGCTAGTAAATGTAATATGACACACGGTTTCACCCTAACTTAGACTTCCTTACTTCTTTTAAATTACTTTTTTTGCTTTCAAGAAATACCATTGTCTTTACAATCCTTTGTTCGCGTTTCAATTGTAAGTGAGGTAATAAATTAAGTCTGTCGTGATATGCTTTATTGCCATTACGCTCAATTAGCTACTTTACAGGCTTTGTTTGGTCTTTCATACATTTTTTTATAATACCATTAGAAAGAGAATGGAGGAAGTGCTTAAAATAAAATATACGGAAATTCCAGACAAACGAAAAATTCCCTACTTGCCTTCGAAAAAAAAACTCTGATATTATACTTTAGGTAAATAATTGCTCTTTATTGTTGTAACTCATTGATTTGAACTTAATACACTTAAGATACACTCACACTAACACATACTGCACTACAAATTTAACAACAATAAAAACAACAACAGCTAAATTCATAAATTATAGCTAAAAAACCGAGTGAATTTCAAATGAATGAAAACAAAAACTGCTTTTATTAACATTTGCAGATCAAACGGACCACTTAACACACACACTCACAACCATACCTAGCGCACATAAATATATATTTTTACTCACTTACTTACTTAATAAGCTTATTTTAAAAATAAAAAAAGAGATAATTTGAAGCTTTTACCAAGAATTATAGACACAAAAATACCCAAAAGGTCAACTTGTCGCTCGTGATAACCTCTACTTCTTCTTACTGATTTCTGCGCTCACTACAACCATACATACTCGAGTTCGATCACCACAACTGAAACATGTTTTAGGGTCATTTAAGCGCATAGCTAAACGCATTTTAAGTTATTTCTACGACGAATGACATTAACCTACTCTACTGCTGCCTCTTCATGCTGTCTCCTTTATTTTAAAACTTTTTTAAGTTTGCTTAAATTGTAGCTCAGCCTGCCAACGATTGCAGTGATTTGGGTGATAATTTACGATTTTTCGAATTTTCTCGACCGCGCATACGCAACGCCATACGTTCTGCCTGCACGCTCTCGTCCCGCTCATAGATGCCAGTGTTTTCGGAATCGGGAATGACACCGACCTCAGTGTGTCGTGTTCCATCGGTGTTATCGTAACTGCAATAAAAAAGCGAAAGGGAAATTAAGTAATAAAATATATCTATGTACATAAATCAGTTTTAGTATACCCATGTGTACAGTACTGTGCAATTAAAAAGCAATACAAAAGCTGAATGAAAATTTTATTATAAACATTCCATATATTGTAGCTTTGTCTAGATAGTTCAAGGAAAATTGGTGAAAAAGTACCTTATTATTCACCTTCTTTAATGAAAAAGTAGCCGGACCTCGAAAAATAATGAAGAAAAATATGTCTTAACTAACAACAGACATGACTAGACTATCTCCTCTCCTCATCACTGCTCCTACGTAGCCATTTCCTGGTGCTTCTCCTTCTTCTCTTTGTCCCTTCTTCCACCTGTTCCACCTGCTTTTCATCTCTCATATTCCTTTTCCATTCTTGTATCTTTTCATTCTTTCTGTCATATCGTTCTGCCTGCTTGTTTTTTTCTATATCTCTTGTCCCCTCTCTATTACACTCGTGGTTACTGCTTCAACAAATATTAGTTGCCTGGTACAAATAGCCGCGGATTTATAATAAGTTAAGGTATTTTTCTAATAGAAACAGTCGCACTGCATACAGGGTGGCTGATGAAAGCCGCTACCAAAAAAAAATTAAATAACTTTTTTTCTATTTAATGAATCTGGTTAATTTTTTTTTTATTTTGCAGATTGACTTTTACATTTAACAAAAATGGATAACTGGGACACTGAAACAAGAATCCAATGTCCGCCGCTATCACGCACTGGAGTCCGTAGTTTCGGTTCAAAGAGAGTATAGGCGCACGTTTGGCGGCAATCCTCCGAGCAGATGGACCATGGGACAGTCAGACCATGGGACAGTCAACAGAAGACCTTACCATCGAAACCCTTCAGTTCGAACGGAGGAAACAATCGCTGCTGTAGCTGCTGCCATACAAAACAATCCACATGTTTCGACAAGAAGCTTATCTGCTCAAAAGGGTGTAAGCAGACAGTCATTACAGTCAATTATGCACAAAGATTTGGACTTATTCCCATATAAAATTCAAATGGCCAACAAACTGAACGCTACAGACTTGCCGATTCGCTTGGAATTTTGCCAGAAGATGCTTCAAATGGTGGAAGAGGATGGAAACATGTTGAACTGTCTTTTCATGTCTGACAAGGCTCATTTCGATTTAAACAGCAACATAAACAAACAAAATTGTCGAATATGGAGTGCTTCCAACCCACAGATACTCCATGAGACGGAATTGCATCCACTTCGTGTCACAGTGTGGTGTGCAGTTTCATCACGCTGCATTGTCGGGCCCTACTTCTTCGAAGAAAACGGTCACACCGTTACGGTTACTGGAGACCGTTACTTGAGCATGTTGAGAGAGTTTTTTTATCCAGAATTAAGCCGAATGAGAATTTCTTTCAACTCTGTGTGGTTTCAGCAAGATGGTGCAGCTCCTCATATAGCCCAACCTGTTATGACAGAATTGCGACGAAAATTTCCCAATAAGCTGATATCCAGAAACTCCACATTCCGTTGGCCACCCAGGTCGCCTGACCTTACTGCACCTGACTTTTTCTTGTGGGGTTATTGCAAACAGGAAGTCTTCAAAGCAAAACCAACAAATTTGAATGAACTAAGGCAATCCATTCGAGAAACAATTGCGGCTATTCCTGTCTCAACTCTCCAAGCAGTAATGAACAACTTTTTGGTAAGATGCCGCACATGCATCGACGAGCAGGGGGGGCTTTTAAATTCCATTATTTTTAAAACTAATTAAGCTATATTTAATAAAATTTAATGAGCTTTAATAGGAATAAAAGAAAAATGAATTCTATACACTGAAAAAAATATTATTTGAGTTTCTTAATGTAGCAAAATTCATCAGCCACCCTGTATGTTAAAAAGAACACTAAAAATAGATATACAGGGATATATGGAATGTGCGCTGATTACATCCAAAAGACTGCACGTTCGCGGTGGACGCCAACATTTCAAGCGTTTTAATTGCATTTAATGCAGGCCTGTTAAATTTGATTAGTAATTACTAATCAATTAATTAATCGGTTTTTTTAATTACTAATGATTACTTTAATAGTTTTTCAAGAAAAGGCAATTATTATTTGACTAAAATAATCAAAAAAAACGATAAATAATCAAAAATATCAGCAAAAGTTGTTTTCATTACTTTTGATTATTTTTAATTTTTCTCTTATTATTTTTGATTAATTTTGATTTTCAAGTATTGTTGATGTGATTATTAATGTGATTCTACTGAAAAAAAGAACCAAAATAAGCAAAACAAATCAAAAAAAAATTAAGTTATAAACCCCATTTTTTGCTGAATTTTTTTATTTTTTTTTAATATTTTTGATTTTTTTAGTATTCTTGTAGAGGCACATAAAAATTCACATCAACAGTAATCAAAAAAATAAAAAATAGTCAAAAAAAAAATTTAATTAATCAAACCCACTTTTTTTATTATTTTAGATTTTTTTGATTTTCCTTGAAAATCAAATATAACTAATCAGAACTAATCAAAACAACTTTATTGATTATTTTTTTAATAATCGTACAAAATTATTATTTTTATTTTTTTTTATTTTTTTAATTAATTGCAAAATAATCATTAAAAATTGAGAGTAATTGGTAATCAATCATTAAATGGATTCTCAAGAAAATAATTAATCAAACCGGTATTCATTACGATAAGTAAGCTTTATTTAACAGGTCTGATTTAATGTTTCTCAAGAAAAATTAATACTAATAACAATTTGGTGTTACAAAAGTTCTTCAAAGGGGACTTGCCTTTCCACTTCACTTAGAATTTCCAAGTTTCAAAATAAAAAATGAAACTATAAGCCAATTCCGCCACATTATTCTAGAAGTCATTGTAGTTGCTGTAGGAAAGCCTCTCTCTCACCTTTTATTTTCCTTGCTTACTTTATCCACCCCACCCTGTTACTCCTATTTATTTCGACATAAAAGCCATTCTAACCTGTAATCAGATTGAACATTTTTCAATAAACAGACTGTCCAATTGTGACAAAACTCGCATAAAAAATTATTGATATTATTTCACGGAAGATATTATGTTTAAAGATGAGCTCGGAATCATGGACAGTTTTGGAAGGGATGCAGATATTCGGAAGAGCATTCTTAATGAGTGGTATCAACGAAAGGTCCAAAGGTTCCGCTGACTAGGTCATGTTTTAGTTTACTATCGATTCTCGTTTTAGGCTGGAGGGTTCTTCTCATACGAAAAACATACAGGTGGCTTTCCATGGTGTCGTGGGTATCGCAGCCTTGTGATTTAGGGCTAGGTTAGAACACGCCCGAGGTAGTCATGACTGCAGTAAGAGTCGACTAAAAAGCACAAAGGTACACGGCCAAAAATTTTTACGTAAATTTTAAACTTTTCTGGGCCAAACCAAATTTGGTTTTGAACTTAAATTGTGGCAGTTTTCGAGAAAATGGGGGTCAAGAAAAAAGTTAAAATTTTAAACCAGAAATGTCTTAACAATTAAAAAACATTAAAAACATTTGTGTGAGTTGGCAGGATTCGAGCCGACGCTCCCGCACCAGAGTCGTCTGCTCTACCCACTGAGCTACGGCGCACACAAAACTGTAATGAGAAAAATTCAATGACTTGAAAAATATTTCAGAAATAAATGAAAAGAAATTTAAAAAATTGTAAACGTTTTTATCCGTTAAGTTTTAAATCTAAGCCGTAATAAATTCAAAATTGGTGTAGGTAGTTAAACGGTTTGGAATTTATTACGAAAACGTTTAACAAATTGCTTAAACCGACGAATGGTTAAAAATTTTGGCTCATATTTTTAACCGTGTAATGACATGCAACTGTACGGTTGATCTCATCACCCATCGTCTTCTTCCGTATGGAAGGGGGTTAACACTACCTTGAAGGTTGCCTGAAAGCTGCCAGGAACTTGGACCTTTTATATGATAATGTTATTGTTATTGTTTTTAGTGACAAAAACACTCCCCAAAAGTCTTAGGGAGTATTGTCGGAAGTAACAGTCCTTTTCTGGCTATGAACGCGGTACGCCCCGATACTCCCTTGCGGTACTGCCCGAGTGTCGTGGTAACGATTTGGTATGACCAGTTGAACCTTTTAGGTCATGTCACCCCTTACGGAAGGAGAAGGTGGGTAATAAGAGGTGAAAAGCATCAAACCCTAGATCAACCATGGAGTCAAAATTGTTGTAGGTAGTTAGCCATTATCTTTGTGCATTTTAGTCGCCTCTTAAGACCGGTATGCCTACCCCGGGCATATTCTAACCCCCTAACCCGCAGGGGGGTTGGTATGATAATCAAACACACTACTTAAGCAAACTTCTAGTTAGTTTACAAGATAATGAAAAAAGTTATTTCGCCAAAAATATAGAATAATTTACTAGCAGATCCGGCCGATTTTGGCCTGCTAGAACAGTTGTAATATCGCGGCCTCACATTTCTCACTTCCTATTCCTCTACTTCTATTTCTTCGTATTTTCCTACCACTTACTCTTCCTTCCCTGCGCCCTTCTTCCTTCCCTTTGCGTTTCCTTGCCCTTGTTAATGCCCTTCTTTCACGTCCTTTTGCACCCCTTTTTTCTCTATTCCTCTTTCACTGTAAAAATATCCTTTTATCCTTGATGTCATTTTAAAATTTGAATTAGAGAAATTGGCTTAGTAAATATGCTGTGCTCTTACAAATATTTGAGTTTCAATTTCTTATATACAGCATAGATAAGAAAATTAAAGGTCAGCCTCGTTGCTTTTTATCAGTACGATATAGATTCTAGTATTACCAAACACAGTTTTCCCTCTTATGAACATACGGGGCTGCTATTATTTTTCACAACACTGTACATTTAAGCAAACATGCGCATACGCATAAGTGAACACCAAAATCCTTTCATTCTCAGAACCAACACGACACAAATTATGTAATGCATTAAAAAATGACTCAAACTGATTTAACAACAGCCATTACTTACGAAAAGCGATATCCATTGGGCGTCGGAACATACTCAAAGTCTCCCAAGAAGATTTTTGGTAATTTTATTGCCAACGACGGATTGCTGGTTTGTCCATTGCGTCTGTTATTTTTGATATATTCGTTGATATTTTTATGGTTGTTTTCGTTTTGTATATTATTGTTGTTGTTATTGTTACCATGGAAAGTGCTGTAAGCAATGTTGTTACTGCTGTATCCATTGTAATCGCCATTTGTATAGAAACTCTGCGCGCCATAGTAAGGATTGTGGTAATGTTGTTGCTGACTATATGGATAATGTGCCTCGGCAAAGATGAACATGAATGAGGCTAACGCCAAGAACTGTAGCTACAAAAATAAACACAAAACGCGTTATAATATTAAAAAAAAAAAAACTCCTTGCATCAAACAAAGTGAATAAGTGAAAAATTAAATTTTTTTTGTACGAAAAATTACTATCAATCATAATTAAAACACAATATTTATTCACTTCACTATCTCGCCTTAAACTTACAATATTCGGTTGATTCATATTTGGCTACAAATTGCAACTGTTCATCTGCGCTGTCACAAACAAAATGATTACAAAATGCCGCACAAAATTTTTATTGTAGCTAACCAAAGCGCTGACGCACAAAGTGGAAACGGTGCCACAGATGTGTTAGTAATTAAATTTGTTTACTCAAATAAAAAAAAAAAAACAAAAAACGAAATAAAAGCGCGAAATAAGTTTGAAGTAAAAAATTTCCAAACACAAATCTCATTTCTCAGCCCAGCAATTACCTCTGACATGCTGCTACTACAGCAGCCGATTTTGTTGCTTTGTCTAGTTGTTTGCTGCATTGTTGTTTTTATTTTTTGTTGCTGTAATGATTTTGCTCTTTTGCCGCTTTTGGTTGATTGTCCATTGAACACTATGTCGTTAGAAAATCGTTATTGGGTTTGTTTGAAGTTGACTAATACTTGCAAGTTCGTTGCTTAAGTCTTCCGTTGCATTATGAAGTGTTTTTTTATGATTTGTTGCTTTTTTCACAAATGCCAATTCATAAAACAAGCATTAAAATATACATATGTTAATTTTCAAAGTCTTTACTCCACAATCAATAGGTTGTTTGGTGGTAAAAATATTTAATTTGTTTGACGATCGATACTTTATGGTCGTTTCAATGAATTATGCATATGTTTTATGGCAAATTAGAGCAAATACCGATTTTTCGGGATTATTACAAATGTGTGATATAAGTAATATTTCTAAAATGTATTTATTATTTCCCAACCCAACTATGAAGAGATGCGAATAGCAATCTCCCGTTTGAAAAACAATAAATCGGCAGGCGCAGATGAGCTATTCAAGCATAGCGGCGAGGAGCTGGTCAGGCATCAGCACGAAAAGCAGCTGCTTATATGCCGCTGTGTCTGAATTTGGATTCCCTGCAAAACGTAAAGGGCTGTGCAAACTGACGCTGAGCAACACCACCAGCCCAGTCAGAATCGGAAAAGACCTTTCCGAGCAGTTAGAACTTAACGAGGTATCAGGAAGAGGGAGGAACTTCGCCACTCAGGCTCAAATAACCTAGACGTCAGGTCTACCTACTCCAAACTGCAGAAAGAAGCGAAAAAAGTGGGTTCGAAGGTGAACGCGGATAAAACGAATTATCTTCTGTCATCATGCAAACAGTCAGCGTATTCGCGCCTGTTGGCAGCTATAAGTTTGAATATGGAGCAGAATAGTGGGCATCCGCTGATGAGTCGGCCCTTGGAGCATTCGAGAGAAAAGTTTAATATGCATGCCTGCCGATTGGAGTCGAAGTGCCCTCTGCCCAATCCACAAGAAAGAAGATACTACAATCTGCACCAATTATCCTGGAATTAACCTCCTTAAAGTCGCATATAAGGCCCTGCAAAAGACTGATGCCCGCCGTTGACAAACTGATTTGACTTCATCAGCGTTTTTAATTGGCGTCAGCTCGAGAAGAATAGAGTAACGTGGCGCGTTTATTGAATTTTTCGTTTCCCCTTCATTAACTGTGTTAGTCTCAAAAGCTTTACACTTTCAAAGTGCAAAATGTTAAAGTGTTTCACAAAAACATACCCAAAAATCGGGCTTAGCATCTCCACCGCATGTTTAAATTGTAAAATCTTTCAAGAGTTTCATTTTATCTTCTTGTTGACCATCGGTTTATCGAAATCTCCTCAACTTCCACTTGAACTTACAATGACATGAACATTCATCTATACACTTGTTGTACAAAGAGTTTAAATTCAAAGTACTACACGTAAAAAATTCAATGTCATTCAAGAAAGTTTATTGCGTCATGGAAATTTCTATTTTGTTTGTACGAAATTCGCAGTACTGACTCTCAAAGTCATTTATATATATTTTGCGTAGATATATCTTTACAACATTAATCTCTCTATGGCGCGATATACAACAGGTATATCATCATAAACCTCCTAAGAGATTTTTGTGCCAAGCTTCTCTTCCAATTTGTGGTGTGCCGATTTGAATTTTCCCTACAAATTGGTGGGACCTACAGTTTTTTGCCGACTCCGAACGGCATCTACAAAGGAGACGAATTTTTGCTGAGAAGCCTGTCATGGCAGAAATACACTCGGAGAGTTTGCCAAACCACTGCCGAGGGGCGACCCCGTTTTGAAAAACTTTTTTCAAATCACTTTTGATGTTACCTGTACCAGGGCTCGAACCATGGACCTTCGGTGTGGTAGGCCGGCAACACTACCTTCACACCACGGCGGCCGCCAACATTAAATTTCTCTTTCATTTAATTGTAACAATTCTTGTGCAAACTCAACTGCAGCTTCATACAAATTGCAGGGACCTGCAGTTTTTATGTAGATTCCGAACAGCATCTGCTAAAAATAGAGTTCCTGAGACGGGTTTTATGGCGAAAATACACACGAAGGGTTTCCGACTGCTGTGGAGACCCGTTCTCAACCATTTTTTGCTTAAATTAACCTTTTCCAGAAGTCTGAGAAATTGGCAAGGAAGCCATAATACTCTGATAGATACATATCTGAATCCAAAAAAAAAACTTAAGATGCGTCTAATAATCTGCTTTAAATACATATGTATATGCATTGGGGTGATTGAAAAAATCTATTTTTTTTAGGTCTTACCCCCTCAAAAGTTAATAATAGATAAGATAATAAAACTCGCAAAAATTAGCGCTGTTCGTTAATCTTCAAAGTTCTTAATTTTTTTTGTTGCTTATACATTTTGTTTGGAAAAAAATTATTGTTATTATTATTATTTTTTTTAAGTGAATTTTCCTAAAATTTTGAAATTTTTTTACACATTCTCAAATTTGAAGCTTTTAATTTGTCAAAACTATATTTCAGCAGCGTTTCTTTTATGTAACCACAACACTTTTTACAGCCATTTGAAAATGTAAAATAATGAAAAAATTAAGCAGAAAGTAATGAAAAAATTGATTTTGTATGTAAAGGTTTTTTGAAAAAAAATTCTAAAATTTTAGGCAAATTCACTTAGCAAAAAAATATATTTTTTCCCATACAGAAAAAAAAAAAAAAAAAGAACTCTAAGGGTTAAGTACAGCGCTTCATTTGACTAGGTTTATTTTCTTATCAATTACTAACTTTTGATGTGGTAGGACCAAAAAAACGGAATTTTTTTTTTATTCACTTTAATACATATAAACTTTTATATCAACATATATACTATATATGGTAGTCAATATTGACAAAAATTGTTTTGATACATACGAACCAAACTTCGAATCAGCATGGCCAAGTTGTGCACATCAATATTGTTTTGGTTAATATTGAGAATCATAATAGTGGTAATAGACATAAATGTCCACGTGTTTGTGCTATGGTGAATCTGAGCTTGACTGAGCTTTGGCTGAAGTTTCATCTAGTACGCAAACCGAATTTTGAGCTTCGTCACTAGCTTACTTACGTGATGATTGAGTAGCTTTTAGATACATTCGTATGCTTCTTTCATATACTTGTTTAAGCTCGATTTATAAGCTTCAAGCACAACTTCACTAATACAAGGTGGCGCAAAAGTAAGCTTCCGATGTTCAGCATATCGGTTGTGGCACGTGCAGTGTGTGCTGTTGCACCGTCTTGTTGGAACCACATGTTTTCCAATCCCAATTCATCAAGTTGCGGCAAAAAGAACTCGTTGATCATTGCTCTGTAGCGCTCACCATTCATAGTAACCGTTTGGCCCCGACCGATTATTGGTCAAATAAATAGTCAGTAATATTCCGCGTTCTGGAGCAGTGTAGCGTAACATTGTTTATTAACGTGTATTTCGCATGTGTTTACTACACAAATGTCAAAACAGAACTGACTTTAGGGGCCAATCGCAAAATTTATAGCATTTTCTGATAGGAGGATTACTTTTGCGCCACCTTGTAGAAGTGGTAATGCTTTATTTACAGCATTAACAAGATCATTGGTCAAGCAATTCTTATGTGCGTCATTAAGTAGTAATCAAATATAGAAACAATGGGTTAATTTCAGAAACGGTCTATTTTCTTCCTTATGAGATTGTGAAACATGTTACTCAACACACAAAAATCTCTGACAATATTCAATGCAAGCATCTAAAATACGTTTGCCTTCCTCGAGAGGATTTGAAAAAGGCTGGTTATCCACACCTATTTAAGTTTTTATTTTAAATTTGCCACAGGCTTTTGTCTTTTAAGTATATTACAAAAGTCGTAAGAGAACTTGATTGCAGTTTAAGTTTTCTAGTTTAGTGTCTAATTGCAGTTCTAGTTTCGCTTATAATTTGAGTGCCAGTTTCTGAACTAATTTCCGTTCCAGTTTTGGATGAAGTGCCAGTTCCTCTTTCGGCTAGAATTTAGGTACCAGTTTTGATTGCAGTCCCAATTCCGATTTAGATGTCAGTTGCGGTTCTAGTTTCGATTTCAATAGGCGTTCTAATTTTTTAAAAAAAATTTTAGTCCAATTATTAGTTCCATTTGCGGTTCTAGTTTCAATATGAGTTTCATATCAATGTAAGTGACAGTTCTGGTTCCGAACCAATTTGGGTTCCAGTTTCAGCTAATGTACTAGTTACACTTTCGCATAAAACTGTAGTTCCTGTTTCAATTTCGGCTTCAGTTGCGGTTTCAAGTTTCAGTATCAATTTTAATTCCAGACATGGCATAGTAAAGCAGGTAACAGAACGGCGGCCATATTGGAAATCGCTTCTCTAAAACGTCAGAACATCACAGCACATGTTAAAATGTAAACAAACCGATTGCAAGCAAGTTTGACAATTAAGAGAAAATTAAAATGAAAAAAATCTAATGAGCGGTTGAGATGATATTACCTGTATGGTTATGCCATGGTTCCAGATTGCTTTCTAGTCTCGTTGCCGATTTGGATTCCAGATTCCATTCCATCTATGGTTCAAGCTTCAATTTCAGTGTCGGTGCCTGCTTTGATCCCAGACTCGTTGCCAGTTTCGATTACAATTAAAGGTCAAGATTAAATTCTAGTTTCGATTTTAATTAAGGGTTAAGTTGCAATTCTAGTTGCCGTTTCAATTTCGGTACCACCTTTCGGTTCCCACTTAGATATTACTTTAAGTTTCGGCTCAATTGTCGCTTAAAGTTTCGGTACCAATTTCGTTAGTAGTTTATGTTTCAGTTCCATCATCGTCCCAGATTCGTTGCAAGTTTCGATTATAATTAAATTTCAAGATTAAATTACAGTTTCGGTACCAATTAAAGGTCAAGATTAAATTTCAGTTTCTGTTTCAATTTCGGTACCAACTCTCCGATTTATGTTCCGGTTCAGGCTTCTGTCCCGATTTCCATTTTAATTTTAATTTTACATATTTGATGCTATATGAAAACATGTATGGATAAATATGTTATTTGGGAAAATTTTAATTTCCGGAAAATTCTATATCATATTTTAAATTTGAACTAGACAACTACGCTATAACTCTTTTATCTGTGCAGGTCTTCATATAAGCTTTTTGGCAGTCTTCATATTCAAAATCCGAAAAAACTAATTCTGTGTTTTATTAAGTATCATAATTTTTATTTGAGAATTGAAGGTCCTTAAAATAACTACAATAATAAAAAAGTATATAAATAATACAGGTATAATTATCTACTATAACTATTACATAAAACAAAATATTACATTAACAAATTAAGTTATAATTATGTTAATTATGTAATTTTCTGTTTCTTTTTGTGTTTTGTGTCCTCATTCAAACTTTGTCGTTGTAAAGTTTACGCGCTGTGACAAAAGGCTGGAATCCATTTTTATTTGCTTTGTACAGCACTGTGTACTCGTAACCATCCGCTGAAATGAAACTATAGCCACCTCGATACTCCACAGGCCTAACTGTTGTTGAATCCTGCTCCAGCTGTTCACCACTGTCTGAGCTCATCTCATTACTTGTATTATTATATTTGATGTCCTCTGTACGCGACTGACTCTCTGTTTTGAATCTGTAAAAGGTGAGGAGAAAACAAAAACATAAATGGAAAAATAAAAAATTTCTATTGAATGCCGTTTGAAGAATCTATACTTCTTGGCTTATTATATTTTAAATTATGCATACATAGAAATAATTTGCAAATATTTTGCGGTTTTCGTCTATTGTTTAATACTTTTGTATGGAAATATTTGTTTACGTTAAAATAAAAGATTCAAATTCATTTTTTTTTTGTTAACAAAATGATATCATAGTTTGAATATAAATAAACAAGTATTTATAAGAATTACTATTAACAGGAACGAACTAATTTACATGAAATATTATTAAAAATTAATGTTAATAATAACATTGAAATAGAACTAGAAAAATTTTTTTGTTTCGCTTTTTTTTACTGACAACTTACTCGAAATGTTGCAATTGTTCACCGTTATTCAGAGTTGTCACCATAGCGTTTATCGATTCCATAAATAATACTAACGAAATGCTAAAAATCTGAAATGAAAGGAATAATATGTTAGGTTAGTTGGGTTGGGTATCGATAGCATCCGTGCAAAAAATCCTGGGACTGATCTCTAAAGAGTGGGCTACAATTCATCCCGTCTATTCCGTAATGGGCATAGTTGGGAAAAGTCGATCTTAATTTCTGTAGCCTACTTTTAGGTGTTGAAAGTAAACATGTCCCACCGTACACGTAGGGGCCCTCTGGGCATGAAAGTGACCAATTAGTCCCTTCATAGCACATGCTCAAACAAAATAGATCACTTCAACCCATGCAAAGAGATCAAAACTGACATTGATCGCATGCTCCTTTGCGACTCATCCCGGATTCATCCTAGACTTATCGCTTTTTTTGCAGGGATCTTATGTGTTTTGTGATATCTTGAGTGCTCTAGAGTGAGGTTAGTGAATCCTGGTTATTAGCAGTATACTGGCCACCAAAATAATTTGTAATATTAGCATCACTCGTGGTCGAAAATTCGATCAGGAACGGTTCCTAATGTAGTACAATGAATAAATTCCATAAACTTAAGACGTCTGAAGTCTAGCGTTAACAAGTGGATGCTTCTATCATTGTTTGTGTGACATAAATATCGCTTACTCCAGCCTATTTTATTCTCTTAGAGATGAGAACAACTAAATTCGCTGTATAGTGAGTCATATGTGACTCATGTAAGCACATTTACTGAAGTTCGTCAATCACATTTGACTCATGTTTACCTTTATTTGAGATACGTGGATAACCTTAATGTTGCCGAATTATCTGGTAGATTATTTTAAAACGGTGGCAAACAAAATGTGTATTTGAAACTCAAATCTCGCTATTCCTACTGTTTATGGTAACAAAAATTTTTGTGCGAAAGCTGTACAAGTTTGTGTGCTTATAGATCTTAGTACGTATTATTGCGTTATAATGACAGAATTTCGTCTTAGGTCGAATTAGCTTGTATTGCTTCTTTCCATAGATTGCCAGAAGACCCTAAAGACGGTGTCATGCGGAATAGTTAACTTATTCCATTTGTGTTCTTTTGTATCCTATTTCGCTTCCTTCATCCTTTTTTAGAATTCCCTTTCCCTCTCTTCATTTTATTTTGTTCGGTCGTTACTTTCTAAATCGGAATTCTTGTTGTTTTGTTTTGTTGGCTTTACGATATGGTGGGACGTTGATATGTGTGGAAACAAACCTGTTTCTCCATCTATTATTTCCCATTATTTTCCTTCGTCCTCCCCTTCTCCTCCTGGTAGTACGTAGGTCAGATCCTGCCACCAAAAAATATTCAGCTCTAACACAAATGTAGGTTTAAAAAAGACGACTGCCAAAAAAAGTCATTGGTCCTCATAAATCTTCTGATTCGAAACAGTTAATATTTCCAAAAACGTCACTGGTTTCAAAACAGTCACCTTTTCAAACCAGTCACTGGTTTCAAATAAAGACTACTTCCAAAAAGTCACTGTATTAAAAAACAAACACAAATTCAAATAAGTCAATGGGAGCTTTCTAAAACCAGTAACTTCCTTGGAACCGATTTTTTTTGAGCTTGATTAATATTAGCTGTGTTCGGTGACAAAACTTGCAAAGAATGACGTAAAACTCTCTCGAAACGTAGGTAAAAAGTAAAAAGTTTCCACCGAACAAGAATCAGTTAAAACTTGCAAGCAAAACAGGTGTTGCTTTTTTGATTGGATAATAACTAAAATTTTTATGTTTTTGTTGATGCTTTCCTGTGTCACGATCAGCTGTTTTTCACTTGCAAGTTTTACTGAGTGAAATTCCCCCAGCGGAAACTTGCAACTCTCTCTCTCCCAATGAAATGTCAAAATGTGATTTCCCGATGTAAATATTTTGTGTCACCAAACACCTTCCAGTAAATATTTTATAAAATTTTTTAAAACACAGCTATTATTCACATGCATTTTTATTTAATATCTATAATTTCTTTCACTATATGTATTAAAATATATAAATATATACAATCCTGTGGCCATAACTGATAACCGCCTAAGTCCTATACTGTTACATGCATGTGACCACAGAATTAAATACCATACAATATGTTGTACACAAAACTCCTGTAGATCGGCCACAAATCGACATAATTTAAAATTAAATTCGTTAAAACTGGGAACTTACTACCCTGCAGTCAACTGCCAAACTGGTTAGTAAACATTCTAGTTCATTAACTAGAATTTCGTGGACTTATTCATACCAGTCTGAGCGACTGCAACGTTTCCGCTGTCATAAGTAGCAAACAACCCTCCAAACCTGCATACAAAGCTACATACATGCACGAGCGAGGAGAAAAAGAGAGTTCAGTATTCGGACAGCAATCAAAGATGACGCAGCAATCGTTCAATTAACAATGCCGTCCTATATTTTAATTTTCTGTTCAAATAATATTCTGAGATTTTAGATATTCATTTAATTAAATTATATATAAACTAGAAACTTGAAACTTAACACATGGTTAAGGACCAGATGACAATACAATTTACACACTTTGTGTTGGATACACTGGAGGTTATCCAATAATAATTGATACTGGCAACGCTGTCAGTAAAGCGCAACATCTGACAGAAGATCATATTAACGACAATTTTAGAAAGACAACCATCCGCCGAAGCAGACTTGAAAACTCTTGACTAGTTGTGTTTAATTGAATAATTACAATTATTGTTATTTCACTATCTTTTATTAAAATAAACGTAAAATTATATTGTTCGCAAAAACTAAAACGCGTGTAAATCTATAACACTTTGAATTGTAAACGCGCTTCCATTGCACAATTTTTGCGATAGCCGATTATTAAAAATCAATAATCACACTGTAAACATTTTCGCTTAAATTACTAAATTAGTGGTTGCACAATTGCAATTGTCCTTTTATAGACAGTACTAAAAAAGATTAAATAAAAAGTAGTTAAAAAAAATGTTAAGACTACCTTGATATTTATATCATCAATAAGAAGTTTAAATTTGTCCTTAAACAAATACATGGTGAAAATATAAAGACAATTAATAGACTTTAAATGTTTTGTCAATTGCCAGACTTCCATTTTGGCTTTAAAAATTGCCTATGTATGTTTGGAAACGCGCACTCAACCTTTTTATTCTCAAATCTCATAAATTGATTACAATTGGTATGGTTTAAATTTCAAAATCAAAACTCACATACTGCTTTGTTTAAGGAAGAATTTTAGTGCTGATTTTTGCGACATTAAAATTTTTCAAAATTCAAATTTTCTTTCAAATTTTTTTACCATATTTTTGTTTTTATTCAACGCGTCCAAAACCCGCTGTAATAAAATTTACTCACAATTTTCGAATTCATCTTTTGTCTGATGTGTACCAAATGGTCTTAATTATTTTATTTATTCTACCAATTTTGTCGCTTCAACTAAACTTCCGTTTAAACGTTGCGTTCTGTTCAAATTATTACTTCCAACTAAATGTTGCGTTGCGCTAAACTATTCTAAAAAGCACTAACATAACGGGCAGTTAAATTTGCTTTTTGAAGTGTAATATTGTGCTACGCTTGAACAAAAAGCCGCTTAGCTATTTTGCCGATATTTTTGCATATTCTTCTTTGTATTTTCCTAGGATTTGTTAGCGTTTTGCTCTCTTTGTTTTGAATTTAGTTTGAGGTTATGCAAATGAACCAAACCGCTTGTAAACTAGAAGATGGATCATTTAGACCAGTGGAATACAATAATAATAGATTACGTCATTATTTAGGGGACAAGTTTTGTTTATCTAAGCCAAAAGCGCGATGTATTAAATTGAATTTATGTGCAAAATAGTGAACACATGTGAAACACATGAAAACAAACTAAACTAACCATTACACTTATTCAAAAGATAATGATTAGCATTGAAGATGTGAAAAGGCCGGCACATTCAAAAGGGGTTTTAAATAGAATCAGCTTCATACTAAAATTTGTATTATTAAAAATTGATTTTTATTAGATATTATGATTTTCATTATGTATCTAATTGTAATAATTTTAGACCCAAGCCTATAAATGAGCTAATTGCCACGAGCACAAATCGGGTGGTGTGAAAATTGACACTACAAACTAAAAATCCATCATAGGCAGTGACCAATACCACCAAGATGCTCAATGTTGTGGTAAAAATAAAAAGAAATAGGCCCGTAATCATAGTCGTTTCTTAACACGCCTTTTAAGTTAAGTCTTTACTTAACTTAAAAAGATATTTAAAATGTTGGTCAATCATAGTGATATTAAACACAGATTTTAGCTAAAATGAAATATAACAGGGGCCCTTATGAAACAAAATTTAATTGGTTGGTGGCATGAAGAAATTTTGTATGTTATGCAAGGTCACCCTGTGTCAACTATTTTATTCACCAACCATAGTATACTATGGTACGGTATGGTATATGCCTTGGAGTAAGCAATGTCACAAACACAACTATAGACACATACTGTGATTTTAAAATGTTAAGTCATTTTAAAATTAAAACTCCGTCTTAGACATAAAATGTATTTTAAGTTGACTATGACAGACATGAAATGATGTTTATTTTAGAATCATGTTTAAGTAGATAAAACTCTATTCTAATTTATTTAAGAGTAGAAATAGGATTCACCGTGCATGTCAAAATGTTCCTTCTCTATTCTAATAAAAACTTTTAATAATTAATTTAAAAAATTTTAAAAAACCAAATGTTATTTTTTTTTTTTATGTATCTAAATGGTTTCTAAATTTAGGGTAAACTTCGAGGAATACATCGTTGGAAATCGTATTTAAAATACTGCAGCTGAGTGATGCGCGTGCAAACAAAATGGCGGATAAACAGACAGAAATTCTAAGAATTTTTTGATCTGACCTCTAGGGTTTCAGTTTAGTTCCGTTTTCACCTAATATAAATTAAAAGCAAACATCGGGTTGTGACACTTTCGATATATGTATTAAAAAATATTGAGCCTTCTTATACTGCCACTACTGTCAATTAGTTAACTGCGGTAAAAGTCTACTAAGGTATGTAGAAATGTATGCGTGTCAATGTCATGGAATCCTGCGAAGCCGATTTTGTGTGATGCGCGTACAAACATACAGACAGACAGACAAAAATAAAAGCTGTTCTTTCGGCTTATATTACTCCGATGAATTGGATTTCTTTAAAAAAGAGCGCAGTATTCCACACGCAAATATTAGCTTTTCTTCTTCATTTTATTGTAATGCGTATAGCTTAAAAATGTCCTGTAATTCATGTACGCTTAACCCGAAAATAACTTCCCTTTGTATTTGCATTCGCTTAAAATTCGCCTTCAAATCAAATACCGCGGCATCAGTGTTCTTAATATCGCATATAAGGTACTATCGTAGAGAAGCTGATTGGACCTTAAAACTGTTGGCTCAGATCTTGCAAGTCTACCATCGACTAAATTATCACTATACGCCAATTCCTGGAGAAGACCGTTGAAAAGAGAATCGACATTTCTCTTTGTCGACTTCAAAGCTACTTTTGACACCGCGAATAGGTTGCCTGTATGAATTTGCATTTGCAACAACAACAACAGCCCTGACCAATAATTTTAGACGTAAAATCGTGTTTACCTTAAAAAAAAAATTCGCACCCAATTGTGCCACCCTAATTTAATTTGACGTGTGCTGCTACGTATTTAGATGATACGTAGTAAACTATTTGCAATTTGTTCTGCTACTAAATTAAACAACTTGTATTAACATAAATACTACGTATGTGAATTTGCGTATAACTTTTTTATTTTATTTTTCTCTTTCTTATGTTCGTAGCCGGCGTAGTTTATGGACACATCATTGGCTGTACAAATTAGTAACTAAAATTCATTTATCACAAAATGACTTATGACTGTATCTATAGGGTAATTAGGGAAATGGATGGCAATAAGGTTGTTACTTTTCTGATTTGTCTGGTTGAATGTTGGAGAACAATAATTAATTACAAAAACAAGACTGAATTAAGATGCACTCTAAATGAGTTGGACGTTTAGTGTTGACAGCGTGCCCAAGAGGGTGGAGGTCGGGTGATACCAATTTTATAGCTTTCAAGAAGTTGTGTGTTAGCTTTGGTCTCAGAGCTACTTTTTTTTTATGAATAAGTACATCTAAATGTTAGTAACCGTATCTGCAATAACGTCCTATATATTCTACTAAACTTTTCAACTCTTTTTAGACCTTAGAATAAGCCTGCTACAGATATGCGTAATTCATAAGCCACTTCCACTTCAGAAAGCTCACCAAACGTGAGCAGTAGGCTGATATCCACGATGTATATAGGATAAAAATGTTGAAAATATTCCATGCGGCAATAGCACTTAACATGAGCGGCTTTCAAAAATTGGGGGAACACAACTTTCGTCCCCTGTAGTATCTCTTTGTCCTTTAATATTTATGGCTAATATATTATTGGCCTCTTTATCCAGTCTACATAAAGTTTAAGGTTGGGTTATGTTACGAGTTTTGCCCCTCAGCATAGAAAACAGGCCGGCTGCCTCATAGCGACTCCACTGATTTGAGCTAAAAGCTCTTCCACTTTAGGAAGATCAACCATTGGAGAATAAAACACCTCCCACGTTACCTTTAAGTTTGGAGCCATCCTTTAAATTCTCCAATCCGTGCCTCTTATGGAGAATGTTTTTACACGTACAAGTATGATGTAGCTTCATGTCAGAACTATCTAAATGCATTACAGATTGCCTGGAATTTACCGTAAAGCTATATCGGATGAAGGTTGAGCATAACCTATACAGCTTTTGTGGGCATATTACAAGCATGGCAGCAAACCTCCATTCATTCAACCATTACATTATAAGTGACATTGCGTCCCACCGTTTACACACGGCTGCAGTGGAGAATGCAGTAAAAGCGATTTTCAGGAAAGCGATTCCGAAGTAGATAGTGCCATTTGAGGGATCACCTATTTTGCATATTGGGCAGAGCTCACTTAAATTACAAGCCAGCGGCCTGCATAGAAGTATATGCAAACTTTTCTACAACTCTTAACATTCGTGTTTGAACAGCTGGATATATTTTCCACCTTTGAGAGCTAATGTTGCTATCCTCACTTCATCATACTTTTTTCTTTCATCAAAGCGAAGGGCATCGATTTAGCCACCTCCATCGTAGTTTAAGAATAAGGAAAATGTATCTATCCATTTAGGTCACCATTATTATCCCCGGAAGTATCCGCTCCGTCTTTAATCCTTCCGTCATATGCCGTATCTTTTTGTAGAATTTACCGGCTCACGAATAGACGATACTCTGCCTCACAATAGCATTCCTTACCCCTTTAACCTATTCGCGACGTGTCGCTGTAGGCAGCGTCATCCCTTTCTGAGGCTGAGTGAGAAATATGCCCCCACCACTCAGTTATATCCCTTGGTCGGAGATTGCTATCGGAGGGCAGGTGCGAGAGCCTATTGAAGAAATTATTAGCTGTTTGTACTCTGCACAGCTTTTTGGGCGTAAAGCTCTTTGCTTTACACAGATGCGTGCGAGTATCTAGACTGGTACAAAATGATGATGGAATCAATCAAGCTTCTCATGTGGAAAGATGCATGGTGGAGGCTAATTTTTTCAACTGTAGAACGAAAGTCTCTTTCGCTGCCCGACCAATCATTGCATTCGCTCAGCACGCTATGTGGGGTCTGTAAAACAAATATTTTGAAAAATTAGAATACATTTTTTATATTTTCTCAGGAATTCTTGTTTTATTTTTATTATTTAGTTACCGAGTGTATCAAATTATAGACTGAATGTAGATTTCAAATTTTTAAAATAGTTTATGTTTTTACCAAATCTCACCAACCGGCCATTTGGCTTAACCTATCGTATACACACTTTGAAAAAGTTTTTAACTACTTATAAATATAACCGTTATTTGGAGGACTTGGAGCACCACCGCCACTACAAATGTCGGCACTAGGACAACCGTTACCACCGTCATCTGGATGTCCACCACCCGCTGCAATCTTGTCCAATGCGTCTTGTATTTCGGGCGGTATTGGTGGCGGTGTGGGTAAATGATCACCCTGCGGTTGAAATCCATTCTCATCGGCCGTGTAGGTAACCATGAAAGGTTGACCCTCTGGTCCTGTATAGGAAAAGGAGCCTTCAGCAGCTATATGTGCCTTACAAGGATCTTCTGCATTTTTAAGATAACCCGACTCCTGTGCCATAATACCATTGCCAGTCTCATATTCGTACTGCAAATCAAAAGCGAGCAAAATATAAAGAGTTATGCTTTCAAATACATTCAATTGTTGTTGCTTGGTATAGATATTTACTTGATATGAACCATCGACATTAACTTTGGACTCCAATTTGATAATAGGTATATCCGAACCTGCGCCTGGTGCACCACCACCACCAGCACTTGGTGGTAAATATGAGTAGCCTCCACCGCTAGGAGGTGGTTGCGGCTTCGGTGGTGGCGGTGCTGGTGGTCCACCTTTGGGATAACCACGTGGTGCTGCCAGTGTCGCGCCGACTATGCAACAACAAATCACAAAATTGAACTGCAAAAAACGATATTTTTGTTAGAGCTTTTTTGTTTGTAAAACTTTTAGTTTTATTTCACGAACCTGCACGCTTTGCATGCTTCTGGAAGAGCTCTACGCTCTGTATTTGACTGGAAAAATATTAGTTACAACACTTACAACTACCGAAATTGTACTAAATCTAGGAGCCACATGGGATTCGATTTTATAAACTTTTTCTATTGTTTTGTGCTTACGGTGATTCTGAATGTATTACACTGCTTGAATGATCCTCACGTACGAAAAGTCATCTGGATGCGCTGGTAAAGTCGATGAGAAAGATGGAAAACTTGGAAAAGTGATAAATATGTTAACACTGAAAAAAATCAGTAGCGTGGATTAGATTTTATTGCAATGAAATAAATAAATTTAAATAACTAACATAAAATCACACTACATATCATAACATAACATAACATACGATATCCACACATAACATGGTATTATAGCAATAAGTATAAAGCAGCATAACATAACAAAGCATAACATAGCATAACACAATATAACATGACATAACATAACCCTACTAGACAGGTACCAGTTAAAAGGTAAGTCAGATAACCTCTCGGCCTTACTTCCGTTTGCGTTATTTTTGCTTATTTTTCTCAATTAGTTTCTGAAGAGCAGTGTGCCAAATCTAACCATGTGTTTGCTGTCCGTGTGTACACGTACAGTATACGGCATCCCTTTCTAGTGCATGTAAAACCACATATATCTGCTCTCTTCACTCTCATTATCCATAATGAAAAGCTGGGTTAGCGCTAACAGTCAGGTATAATGCAAACGCACGCCACCACTAATGGTTATGAGTATGGCAAACATGCGCCAGTCCTAATGGTTATGAATCATGGAAACTTCATATAAAGCTAACAATTAAAAGACAATTCGTTTTATTATTAGATTTAGTTATTAATGTTTAATATTATTTAAAATTACACAATTTACACGTTCACAATAGTCAGTGAGATCTATATTTATACCACTAAACATTTACAAAATATAATTTTACTCCATTTGCTTCAAATTGAAAATTCCTTTGCTAGAGCATCTGAAAGTAAAAAATTTTGGGTGCATAAATATTTAAACCAGGACTTGAATTGTGTAACAACAATAATTAGCACTATATACTTGCCTTATCTGGGCGTATTAGTTGCAATTTCACTGCAAAACTCCTTGTTAAACATTTTATAAATTTTTTAAAGACGCACTAACATTTCGTTCACAATATCAAAGAAAAAGATGCACAAAGAAAAAGAAAAACTTCACAGAAGGCTTTGTGTGTGTTAGTAATTTAGGAATTTCGCTTGCATGTATTAGTGAGTGTGGTTAGGCCCGTCTAGTAGGGAACATAACTAAGCATAGTATAACACAATATAGAATAGCATAACATAGCATAACATAATATAACTAAATATAACGTAACATAATATAACATAACATAACGAAGAAGAAAAATCAGTAGAGCATATTACATACTATTGGAGCAACCAATGAATTAAATTATCTGTGTGCAGCAATACAAGCTAGAATAATATAACATGGCACAGTATAACAGAACATATTATATTGAAGCACAACATTGCATACCGTCAAAAAATATTACTTAAGACGGCATAATGTAACAAGAAAACATAAGATACCATACATAACATACTTTAAAATGCAATCAAATATATTAACATCATATAACGTAACATCACATGATATGATCAACCTCCGTTTCATAGTCTTCATCGCTTGCACATGCCAGAAAACATTTTCAAGATGGAGATCGCCATACGTCCTTTGTATTGAAAAGGAATTAAAGGAGGCCAGCAACCAAACTCATCTTTTAAGAGCACTATCGAAAATCCTGTGAGGAGGAACGGCGTATACTCGCTAACTATTTCAGGCGGGCCAAAGCCACGTATGATAAATTACCAACAGCTATCAACTTAATTCAACGCAGAGTAGCGCTACGAATTTTTCAGCCTACCTTAAAATATTTCATGGAGAAAAGTCAATTTACAAAGTCAAATCAGAAGTAGTTAGAGAGCCTACTGCCATACATGGACGCCAGCCGTTATTGTTGTTGTAACTCCAAAGCACTTCCCGCAGTTAAGGGGAGTCCGCGGTTAGATTCTAAGCCCTCGAACAGCGATGGAGCAGCTTTGGTGCAGGAAGGTGGACTAGCGTGCCAATTCCTATGCTTTAGCTATGGCTGCATCATCCACACTTCCCCCGATATGGTCGCGTATGCTTCTTTGAGTATCATTACTTGGCAGTATGACTAAGGGGCAGAAAATATAATCTGTGGACAACGTGATTCATACGATCAGCTATCAGCATTTACTTGAGGAATATGCTTTTTACGAAATGGTATTTCGTAGGCCATTGAGCGTCCCGTGGGATCTGAGGTTTTAATGGTTAGACCTTCAAAACAAGAACGAAGTCCTACATTCGGAAAGTTTCGCTCGTTTTCCTAGACCACGAGGTATCGAGAGTAAAGAACCATCTTACAGCACGAAGCATTTAGTACAACACAATGAAAATAAGAAACCATAAAATAACCTAGATGTTACCATGTTAGCATTTTTTTCCAAGGTTGCCACGTATTTCAATTTTTTTTACATTATGTGAGATATGCCAATAGGGATGTCAAATTATTAATGAATAGCTGCAGCAAACTAAATAATACAAACTAAAACTGATAATAACCCAATGTAGATTTCTCTCAGTGTACCAATGTTTCTATTATGATTGTCCAATACATTATGATGAAATGTACATGTGTAGATATAAATATCAACCATAATGAAATAAGTAATGCAATGATTATCGAAACACACTCTTCGACAACGTTTTCGCGCTTCATAGATGGTAAGGTGAGCATGTGCGACCAATGGAAAAACCGACTGATATAATAAGCGTTACATGTGTTAAATGATTACGCCGATGTCTGCCTTGAAAACGGCGCTTATAGAAAATTTCGAAAATATAATGGACGTACCATTGCCAACGCATTGAAAAGTAAGCTAGGATGTGTTGAAATTCTTAAAGTTGATTCTACTTCGTGCGCTTTGGAACGAATCCAACAAACAAAGACACTGGGCTCATAGTACTAAAAATATATATCAATTACAAGTAAACGAAAACAAGCCTTTCTGTACTTTTCCAGAGAAAGTATCCCCTTCACTAAAAGAGTAATTTCAAATTGTTTAAATCACCTCGAAACAAATTTTGCTTTGATTTTTATTCATTGCAATTCGGTATCTCAATTGACTAATTCTAACAAATGATAAAAGCCTGATAAATTGATACCAACGCAAATCCTCCTACCCCTTCAACAACACCATACATATGTATGTATGTACACCCTGCTACGTATGCGGCTGTGTATAGCTTGATTTGGACATGCCCGACCTAATCGCTCAAAGCAACAAAACCCGCTGTGCGACAAGTAAACTTCAAATTTAATTAAAACTCATTAAAAATAGCACATTTTGTTGTAGAAATGTGTGGTGTTGCCAGCCTGGAGATTTTTAATATCCACCAGTATTTATAAATTTAAGGAGAGGAATTAAGTCTGGAGTTTGGAATCATGCCGATAAGCTCAGCAGTTGACTTTCAGGTGAGAATATGTTAATTTAGATTTTTATTTTGACTTTTGCAGAGTAACCATATTCCAAACTAAAAAACGTTAAGCGAGACCAATAGTTATAGGTTGAGTACTCTAGAACGGCCCACAAGTTGAAAATTTTCATTTAGAAATTTTTTGTGCAGAATTTAATTTCCCACTAAACTTTATACATTTACATTTTTTAACTGCAAATGGTTTGACAGTTTTAAGGCAAAACTTAGATCTGTCATCAAAAATCTAAACCAGCAATTATGGACCTTTAAAAATTAATAATAAGGTCCGAAACCTTTTTAGTAATTTTTTCACCATTTAAAAAAAAAATCAATATAATTTTCAAAAAATAAAAGTTTTAAATGTTCTCAGTCTAATGTCTAAACAAATGTATGTCTAAACTCTTTTTGTAACTTAGCTCTTAAAATTAACACTATAACAATAGTTTTGAAGGTTGCAGAAACCTCCCAACCCAACCTAACCTCAGCACGATTTATAAGTATATAGCCGCTATATTAATGAAAATCAAGCAGAAATTTCAAAAAGGTAAAAATATTTTTAAAATTTTACCGATTTCCAATAGTATTCAAAGGTGAAGAGAGTAGTTGTGGTGAAATATATAATTTGAATAACTCGATGGTTATCCCACAGATCCGCACTCTTTGGACTTAAGAACTGCAGCCAATTATTTCGGTAAAACTAATCGGACTAACATTGTAAAGAAAGTTTCTCGCCCGAGTAGGCTTTTAGTAAAATGTTGAAATTTTTGTATAACTTCTATTGAGTGAATATATCACGAAAATAATTAAAATAACAGTTATGAATAATTGAAAACAAAACCAAAAATGCCACATTACTCCAGAGAATTTTTGTATGTACATATATGTGTGTATATTGGAACTATTTTAGAGGTACTTTGAAGGTCGCAGAAATATCACTTTGAAAAATCTGAACACATCTAGAGATTACCATGACTATAAACGAGCTAAGGGCCAATAATAATAATTTTGTTTTTTTTATGGAAATCATTATTGGTTTATTTTTTTTTTTTTATACTTATTTTTTAGTTAATTATTAAAAGTTTTTATTAGAATAGAATAGGAAAATTTTTAGAGACAACTACCATAGCTTTTCTTATAGAACCAACACTAAGCAGATTCAAAGTATCCTAGATGTTTAGGCGTGAGAAATTCGATGCAAAAATTATGGCGTGTTCTACAAAACATTTTCGGTTTTTTCGTTCTGAAAACGTTAGACATGTTTGTTTTGTTCGAAAAAGCTACCTAACTAACATAGAATAATATCTATGTTTTTTTAAATAAAATTTACTAAAGTAATTTTTTGTTATAACTAGAAAAATTAAGAACTAAAAAATTAAGAAGGTATTTGAAAAATTAAAATCAACACATTTAAAAAATCCTCTTTCAAGTTGGTCCAGCACGGACTTGAACTTAAATACTTTGAACATAGCTTTAAACAGCATTTGCCTCTTTGGGACCTATATAGCTTTTGATATGCGAAAATCAAATGTGTAATATATTTATATAGCAAAAGACAAATCTGAAGGCTTCAAATAATTTCCGAATTTAAGTAAAATGGAACGATTTCAAATCGTAGCCTAATAAATCCAAATAAGGTTTTTGTCTTTTAAATTACACATTTTTACAAAAGTTTTTGGAATTTCTTTAGTTTTCGTCAATTCAATTCAAAAAGCGATTAGTCTGGGATGAATCCGGGATGAGTCGCAATCTCTTAATCTCTTTGTAAGGGTTAAACTGATCAGTTTTGTTTTAACATGTCCAATGAAGAGACTAATTATGCCGTTTCCTTCTTAAACGGATTGTGTTGGACAGATTCACTTTTTTCAACATCTGAAAGTAGGCTTCAGAAATTGAAATCAACTTATCCCAACTATGCTTATAACATATTAGTTGAGATCAATTGTAACCGACTGTAGACGAAAGGTATTGATCGCGGGTCACTCTCTTTGGAGATCAGGCGCACGATTTTTTGCAGGCCGCCAAGGCAAACTAAACAAGGTAAAATTGAAAACTGAAATATTTTGTTTCTGCAGAAATCTTACTTAAAAAAAATATCAACAAGTGTATTAACACTTTGTGGCCCGAGCAAAATAACTGAATTTTTTTATTAACAAATTAGAACGAATTTGCTGAAGCAGAAAAGTTATTAATATTTTCGAACCAGCATTGTCAACCAAAGAAGCTTCAAACTAGAATTGAAACGAGGTTACTTTTGTCACGAAATGTTACTTTAGCATCTATGTCTGAATTGCTACTATAGAGCATTTGTGTTGAAAACACTATTGGAAAACAGTGATTGAAAAAACTTTCTTTATATAATGGCCTTTGTAATTTTTTATTTGTTTTTACATGAGATATTTGTATATTTTCTCTAACTAAATATTTTGTTTTTTACGTGCTTTATTCTAAGAAATATCCCGCATCTAAAAAACCGATTTCAAATGCTCTTTCAAGTTTAAATATGTATTTACATAGGTCTCACAGTTGGGCACTAAATTATTTTGGTGAGAAATTTCTTGGTCATTGTATTTGTTGAATACCATTTCTAAAAATTTTATTTTATTGAAAAATGCATGGTTAGGCTTACTTATGTTTATCCAACCGTTAAAAGATTTTTTTTCCTCAATGTAGATAAGCCCATATTCATACCATTCATCTTATTAAATAGTTTCATCGACTACGAATTGGTCTTCTTTCACTTCTGTAAATATCTAATCTATTCCCTAGTCCGTAATATAATTTTCTGAACATATGCCAGTACAGGCCGAAGGAAAAGTAGCTATCAGCTGATTGAATAATACCACCTTGTCCTGAATTCCCCTTGCATAGTATGAAGAGTTTTGGACTCTTAATAAAAATAATAAATGTAATAAAAAAAACAGAAATTTTTAAATATAATGGTTTAATAATGTTTTTTATTGGACGCAAGCATTCCTACAGAAAAGAGAGAACTGTCAAGTTCGCTACTATTTTGTTCGGCGCAATAAAATATGTATGTTGGCATGTAAGTTCGGGTGTATGTCGGTATGTTCTTCTGCGATTTTTCAGTCACCGCGTTTAAACGTTTACAAAACGTTTGCAGGTAATGTGAACATCATGTCGAGCACATGGGCATTGTGTATCAAAACAAGTGTGATATGTTATGTTATCTGTCAAAGGCACATCAACATGGAGTCATTGTTTACATTTAAGGCACTTCAATATGACGACGCATCCGGTACAAATCGAACTTCTATCTTCTAACGAATAGATAGATAGAAAGGGATGCAGGATGAGACCAATATAGAACATAAAAAAACAGGTGACGAAATCTCTTCGAAATTTTACGTCTCTGCCTTAGATATCACACTTGACATGGTACACAATGCACATTAATTATATTTCCCCCAGCCAGCAGCGTAATGTGTATTTTTTGAGAATTATTTTTCTCATTGTTGAGCATTTCCTTAAATATTTTGTAATGTGCTGTAGCACAGTTGGAAAATTCAAAAATTCACACGGCAACGGCACCAAGTTCGAAACCCATTAAAATCCTTCAGAAAATTTTAACAATTTGGAACAAATAAGAACGCAAAAATATAATGTACAAAAATGAAAATGTTGCGAAATTGAAAAGTTTAAAGATTTATTGTTTTTGTAAAATCAGTATAAATATTTTTGCAGTGATTTTGTTTGCTGTGACTCGAAATCTTTTTAATTTTTAAAACCTTTGAAATTATTTATTACGTATTTGGGCCGATCCTGGCTATACTGCAATGCCAGGCCAACCCGTAACAGAGGTGGAGCAAGCTCCTAAACACTCCGTCTGTTTCCAAAAATCAGTTTAACATGAGGTGTCCTTCGATGAAGGATCTATCAGATGTTAAGCTAATAAGAACAGATACTACACGTTTGATCTAAGCCTTGAGGCCGAGAAGCGATAAAATTTCGAACCACAAAATATATTATTTAAGTTGCAAAAGTTATAAAATGTTTGAGAATTGAAATGGGACCACACACTTCCAATCGAATTTCAACGAAAAATTTGCAAGTCAAACGCTCAACTCACAATTCCAACAAACAAATATTACAATGCACTCAAAATACTTTTCATTTTACTTGCATACGTTTAGTAAACGTTTAAAAACCAGTCGTTGAAAAGTGACATAAAACATACCGAGACACGCTCGCACTTACATGCCAATGTATGTATGTAGCTACACGCTCACCTACCCCTAATTTCATTGCGTTTCCCAACAGCTTGAAATGCTTGAAGAATCATTTACCTGTACTTTTGTGCAAATCCTTCATTATTTTAATCTGCAGACAAACTTTCTTATCCATAAATCCATAGTCATAACCATACCATATGGTTAACCATATCTATTGTCATCGATTAATGGTGCCGCAACCTAAAAAAGATGGAAATTTCATTTAAAGTAAGAAAATGGAAAAAATGTCTAATGATTTAAGCAAGTAATAACTCACTTAATCTAAATGCATCGAAAACGAAACATAAAAGTTCCACACAGTTAAACAATTTGTAGGTTATGGATATGGCAGAAAACCAAAAGCCAGTTGGTTGACTAAGGTATGGTTATGGCGTTAGGGTTATGGTATGGCACCATTAATCGATTACATTGATTTCCATAAGGTTGGTTGGATCAGCTGTTTTATTTGGATATGGCTATGTCACCAATAAGAGGGCTCTTAGTTATTGTAAAAGTATTTGTACTTCAAATTACCCTACCAACCATGGCTATCCAGTTTTTATCAATTTCTTATCGATTTGAAAAACCATCTCTATTTTTTTCACCTCCATACCAACACCAACGCATATTTATGGAATATATTTCCCAAACAAAAATCGTTCTCTTTTTTCGCTATTGCCACTCCTATGAGTGCGAATGAAAAAGTAGGATTTTAATAAGTGAAAACCAAAATCATAACAAAGGGAAATTAAACAGCTGGTTTCATAAATAAAATTTTCTGTCAAAATCAAAATTAAAATTTTTTTTAATTTTTTTAGCTAAAAATTTGAATTTCATCAAAAAACAAGGTAAGTACAAATTTAAACCTTTTTTAAGTAGTAATATTAATATTTCTAATGCAGTTTATATTTCCACAGGGCACAAATAATGAACATGAATAATGAACAATGTGGTTGGTAGAGGAGAATAATGTAAGTATGCCAATAATGTTTCCAGCGCATTCATGAAAAGGAATTGCAAGCTTTTTGATAAGCTAACAGAAAGCTATACAGCTGAACGACAGAAAGATAAGAAGCGGGAGCATAATTGGGAAGAATTGTGGAAGAAGAAAAAGCGGCAGTGGCGTGAGAACATCAGCGGTTAAGTCGGTTCAAGGAGGTGGTGGTAGAAGCGGCAGTGGCGCTGGTTCACAACAAAGCAGCAAAAAACTTATCAACAACAGCATCAACGGTGAACGGAAATTTTTCCGTAGAATTATGAAGTGCAACAGCGGGATGTTTCATTTAAATTAAATTTCATGTTTGTTAACATCGGTGGAATGCTGCCATAGTTATTTCCTTTCAATACATTTCATTGCATTTTTATTTTAGTTTATTTTATCAAATTTTATTTTATTATATTTTATTATATTTTATTTTATTTAAGTTTATTTTATTTTACTTAAGTTTATTTTATTTTATTTTTTATTTTATTTTATTACATTTTATTTTATTTTATTTTGATTTATTATTTTTATTTATTATCTGCCTTTATTTGTAAAATATTAAGAAATTCACCGAGCTCTAGGCCATACATATATATAAATTAAAAACACCAAAAATTATTGTTTTTGTATATATAATGGACAATTATATATATATGGACAAATACGACGATATACATATTATATATACAAAAACAATAATTTTTGGTGTTTTTAATTTATGTACGAGTATATGTATGGCCTAGAGCTCGGTGAATTTCTTAATATTTTGATTTATTCTATTTTTTTAAATTTAATTTGTATTACTTTATTCCATTTACAATTTAGTAAGGAGTCATTATAGTTTATAAGTAAATATTCACTATGTGAAATCAGTTTTCGAATAAAAACGATATTGGAAATTTATTGGTAATTTTTTGGGTTTTTTAAAAGATGGGTATATAATTTAACAGGATGGCAACCCAGGTAGTGCCTAAAAGTATGCAACCTTTACTGTGCTGTCAGGTTTGTTTTGGGAAATTTTTTAGCTAGAGAAGTGCAGCCATGTTATTTCTTTATGGAGTTTCTGCATAAGTGCGAGGGCGATGGGCGATTACATGTACACGCCATGTGCAAGGGGAAAGTGGATAATATCTTCACGCTGCCCATACAAAACTATCCACTTTTTTATCCTCATTTGTGGATAGCGCGACCTATGTTTTATCCACTATTTTATCTGCGTATGGTTGGTAGGGTATCTTCATTCGTATTTTTTATATAAAGATTCGATATTAAGAAGAAAAATATTTAAAATTTTGTATTGAAAAAAAGACCAAAATTTTTTTTTATTTTAAAGTAGAACTTTACAAAATTTTAAAATATTTATTTTAATCTTTAAGTAGAATTTTATAATATGTAGACTAAACAATTAAAATGGAATTGAAATAGAAAGAAAAAGAAAAAACTTCTTGTTTTTGTCTTTCAACCTTATCGGCCGAAGAAGCTCCAACCCAGCAAACTAAATAGAATGAAATTGATCAAAATTAAGAAAAAAAATTATAAAAACTTTAAAATGTTTTTTAATTCGAAGTTTTTAATATGCCCAATAGTGGACTGAAAGTCAACCAACAATTAAAAGAAAATTTAATTTAACTAAAAAATTAAAATTTCTTAGATGAAAAGAGTTAAAATTTTTTAATAGATATTTTTCTACAACAAAATGCCCAAAAAAAAGATTTTTTATTTAAATAAAATTAAAATTTCTTAATTTAAAACTATTATGAAAGAAAAAATTGAATTTTTTTAATTGGGGAAAAATATTATATATCAACAGATTTTTCCTGCACCATTTATTTAGAAGACTGAATTTGAGATAAATATAAAAATAAAACACCGTATATATGTATGCATAAATAATTTTAAAACACAAATTTTTGTAATATTTTGGTAGACTAAATATTGTTAAAAAAATGGAAATAAAAAAGCAGATTTGATTAATCTTTGTTTAAATGAACTCAATGTTGATCAAAAATTTAAAAAAAAAAATTTTTATATATACAAATTTTAAAAAACTTTTTTGTGCAATTGTTTTAATATACTATTTAGTTAAAGGACTTCCCTTAAAGACAATAAAAAAAATTTTAATTGAATCGAAAAACATATCAGCATTTTTTTTTAATTTTTAAGTATGTAGACTGAACTGAAAAAAGCAAGAAATTTGCACAAATACAAAATTTAGATATTTTTTAATTTTTAGGTCGAATTTTTTAATGTGTGTGGAATTGGAAAATAAACTTAATTAACTTTTTTAGTTTTTAAGACGAAGGCTGATCAAAAAGAAAATCTTGTTGTGAAAGGATTATTGCCAAGTCATATAAATGTAGTAAAAAGTACCTAATATTCAATATTAAAACCTGATGGAAGATGCAAAATAGCAGCGAGGCATCGTTTAGTTGCTTTCACTCAACTGCCGAGAAGTTTCAAAATATTACCTCATAAACGCTAAAATATTGGTTCTACAAAAATCGAAATCAGGCAACGTCATCAGCGCTCTCATCCTGACCAAACAGTAAAACATCAACAACACCTGCAGTTTAGTAACTTGCCTGCGCCAATACTCGCGAGGACATTCAGAAACATACCAATCACAGAAATGTAACACAGTCAACAATAGGGTGTGCCTTATTTTACAACTTAACCGGCAAAGAGAGTTATGCTATTTTTTTTTTTTTTTAATTGTATAGCTGGAGGATTTGAGTAAAAGGATTTAAAGATCACCAAATTTTCAAAATTTTTCGAAAATTCGAAAAATAGTGTGCTGCGTATATTGTTTTGATAGAAATTTTAATGCTGATCACGAATCACTGGCCATCAAGCAGCCACCAGTTGCAGATAGCGAACAAAATGTTTTAGGAAGCCAAATTTTTGACAGTAATCCCTGAAGTTATCATCGCTTAACCTTGAACTATGTAACGTTGTACCGTTTCGAAAATTTTGAACCGAACACAGGGGATTTAAGGCCAATTTGGTTCAAAATCACGTCTAGAACAAAAAACTCAACCTTTTCCAATAAATTAACGAACTTTTTACCTAAATTAATAGCAAGTGTTTTGTCGATAACTTCTTTTTAATTAATTGTTTAGAGAAATTACACTGTGTAACAAATTGAAAAAATGTTAAAACACCTTTTCTAGGCCTACAATTAAAGGCCTTATCAAACAAAAAAAATACTACTTACCAAGAATTTTCAATGACCCCACAAAATCTGGAATTGGGGGCGAGAACCCCCCTTTCATGGTTTGTTTCAAAGTTACCTAAAGGATACAAAACTCAACCTTTTCTGAAAACTTAAACGGCATTGGCTTAGTTAAACAAATTAAAATCTTTGTCCCTACCCTTTTTAAATTATTTGTGTCAAAAAACTATACTGTGTAACAAATTAAAAAATTATAAAAAAAAATGTTTGTCGACCCCTTAACCCTCGAAACCATTTTTTTAATTTTTTTTAATTTCTTAATTCTTTGACAAACATTTGCAGTTAATTTAGCTAATAAAACCATTTTAAATTCTTTGAAAGAAATTAGTATAGTTTCCCCGAGAATGAATGAGAAATTTTCTAAAAAAAGTCCCGCCTTGTGTTTCTACAATAAAGTAACTCCATAAAAACAACGTACACTCTAATGCATACGCATTTCCTCAGGTCCAAAAAAGTAGCATGCGTAAAATCGAGTAACCACCACAAAAAGCAAAAACAAAACTCCCTCATACCGCTCAGTATGCCTTGCTAATGCACAATGAATGTAATTTACTACACTTTTACTACGGATATTCATACCTTGCCTACTTACATACATATCCCATCTTCTGAAACCCTCACAAGGGTGATCTAATCCAATGAGCGTCTATTAACTTTTTGTCAGCAACTCTGATGTGTGCATGTATTCGTGGTGTCCTTGACTATGCGTTACAAGTTTTCTTCTTGTAGGTCTTAGTAAATCTAGCTGGGCAATTTGAAATCACATTCGAATCGAACTAATGTTGATTGTTGTGCAAGTGCGTTAAGCAGGGAAGCTTCTTTTTGGAAAAACATTGGGCTAAAGCTCATTGAATCGAAATAATGATGACATGACAAACTTGTCCTACTTACTTGTAGCACATGCAGACAGCTGACGATTTCTCAGCTTACCACGAGGCAGATATTGAGATTAGCTAGTCTGATAATGCTGAAAAATGATGGTGAGAATGAATGTTGTTAGAGATTTAAAAGGTCTCTAGATTACGTTCTAAGATTGAATTAGTTTATGAATAAATCTAAAAATACTAGCTAGACTTCATATTTGTTGTTGTAGAAGTACTTCTACATGCCTAGTCAACAGTTCTCGTAAAGAACTCTCACCTCTTTCCGCATTCGGGCTATGAATACATTAAGTATATCGGGCTTTAGTCTGGGTAGGTAAGCGTTTCACCTTGTTATAGGAACCAGATCGAATTGACATCAATCCAGGCAATACAGGGATGCCGTTCTAGGAATGATCGTTATCCGTTAGCCAAAATCTGAGCTTCTTGATTATTTATACTTCTGCAGAGAATATTTACGCCTATTCAAGAATACAAATTACAGAGGGTACCTTTTAATAGTTGTGCCGGTATATGAAGGTTTTCGTACAATAACAAAATCTGCGTCACTTCTGTGTAGCTTCAATTTTAATCATTATAAGAAGATGAATTCATGCGAACTTTTGTCTCTTTGTTGTATTCCGTCCAATCCTAGTTAAATCCAAGCACCAAGAAGAAGAGTCCGTAAGCTTTCATGTCAGCTCTCGACCTGTGAGTACCGTCATTCAGGCAAAAGCTCCACCTATTGCCGATGTGGAACGCGTTTTTCCCAGGGAGACAAGAGTCACAATGGCCCAACTTCGATCTGGATACTGTAACAGATTAAACTTTTACATATACAGACTGAACCCTGACGATCCGCATGCCTGCATAAAACCAACCATCTTTTCACTATCTCGGCAGTGCAGATTATTCTAATACAAATCTCACTCAGGTCCAACCCTATTGAAGCCGCAGGGACTCCCGTTAGAAAATATTGACGCCAATGGTAAGGAAAGTGACGAGTAGGCAGGGCGAAGCATTAATACAACAACAACAGCAAGATGGCAGAATGCAGTGTTATATCTGTTTCCTGTCGCGATGAAAAGTTTTTCCCGTAAAGCAATTGCCATCGACATGCGCCCAGCTTGTTAAAAGCTTGGCTAACACTATCCCATACAACGCGAGGACATAGTTCAAAATTATATCATATCACCATATATTATAAAAAAAATTAAAATCGTTCATTTACAAACTTCTGGCTGGTCACTCAATTATGTGAACTTAATAGTATCCATTTAGAAGAACAAGGTATCCTACAGACTCACTCTTCTTCCTTCAGTAGTTTTCACGTTTTATATTTTGAGTTGTAGAGCTAACGTTTGCATTCGCGTTAACTGAGCTTAAAGAAGACTTCCCACTCGAGGCAATATACTAATATCGTCTACGAAATCTGCCGTGCAAATTCAAAGGTATTGTTCCCATCCCATAATTTCCCTCCGTAACACCAAGACTGAAAAGTTTCATGGACTTACATTTATACTTAGATAGGAGTTTCTTAATTTTGGCAACCAACTCCAATTGAAGCACCAAATCGAACTCCAGTCAACATGAGTAAACAAACATAGCCGCATATACTGTTTGAAGAAAGATTAAGATAACCACGACAGAGCTAAGTAAGTTCATTAAACCGACAATATCTCGATTGTTTTCAAAATTGTAGATTCATCTTTATAAGCTCAGAATTTCTTCATCCATCAGAAAAAGGTAAATATATATGTATATTTGGCAGTGCTAAATGATGTCAACGCTAAACCAAAACGCTAATCGTCACGGGAATTCACGCACCTGACATCCTGCTGCTCTGACAATGCAAAAGTTTGTTAGGCACTTTCAACCAACCTTCAACCCCGTAACGAAGGGCAAAGATCTAATGTACCACCAAGCAAGTACCCTGCAACACCAACACAACTACTACTCAAATGAAAATGTTCAACAACAACATCAACAACGAACAAGTCGTGCCAGCCAAAGGCCGAAAGCCGAAAACAAGTAAACACCCTTCTGCGAAATGGTAAAAGCCGGTGTTTTGTACACTTGCTAATGCACCAACATATCACCGGCCAAGAAACCAACAATTGTTGGTCCCAACAAAAAATTCATTTCAACAATTTTTCACGCACTCGTTGCGCCGCCGCACATGCTGTCATATACCGTTACGCTCTGTATGAAAGCTATTAATGAAAGTTCGCGACTTAAATGCATGCGTGGATTGATGTAGTATATGAGAATGTATATTAGAGTGTCCGCTATTTATCAAGTTTGTTTTTCTTTTCGCTGGAAATTTGGAGAGACATACCTTCGGAAAGATTAAGGCCGAGTTTGTTGCGCAACTCCAAATAATTACTTTTCATCCACAAAAAATTTTGCGTTTCGGCGTTGTACAATTAAAAAGAAAATTTAATTTAACTAAAAAATTTTTAATTTTTTAAATGAAAATAAAATTAAAATTTCCTAAATGAAAAAAAAAAAGAAAATTTTTTTAATTTTAGTTTTTTAATATATATTTTTCTACACCAAAATGCTTTACAGTGGACTTAAACTAAGCCAAAATTTTTAAAAAATATATATATTTATTTAAAAAAAAGAAAAATGTTTAATAAAAAAAATTTTATTTAACTAAAAAATTTTAAATTTTTTGAATGAAAATAAAATTTCCTAAATGAAAAAAAAGAAATTCTTTTTAATTTTATTTTTTTAATATATAGTTTTCTACACCAAAATGCCCTATAGTGGACTGAAAGTCAGCCAAAAATTAAAAATTTTTAAATGAAAAAAATTTAAGTTTTTTTCATGAATTTAAAAAAGTTTTTTATTGTAAGTTGTATTTTATCTAAAAAAAAAAATGTATATGATAAAAAAATTTTATTTAATATAAAAAAAAGAAAAAGTTAAAATGAAAAACATAATTGTATTTAATATAAGAAATTAAAATTGTTTAATGAATTTAAAAAAAATTTTAATTTTTAAAGAAAAAGAAATTGTATTTAATTCAAAACAAAAATTTTAAATGAAAAAAATTTAAAAATACAAATTTTTTTAATGAAAGAAAAAATTCAATATTTAATTAAATTTTTTTAAACACAATTTAGTTAGAAAACTGAACCAGATATATATATAATAAAATATATGTATCTTAAACGCAATTTTTTTTTAAATATTGGTAGACTAAATATTGTTAAAAAAAATGGGTTTGAAAAATTAATTGTAATAGTTTTGTTTTTTAAATGATTATATCAAAAATTAGCAAAAAAAGTTTATTGAATTGAAAAAAATTTTTAAATTATAAAAATATATAAAAAAATTTTTTTTTTTAATTATTAGTAAAATTGTTGTAGCGCACAATTTGGTTAGATAATAAAAAAAAATTTAATTAATTCAAAAAATATATTTACATTTTTTTTTTAATTTTTGGCGTTGTACGAAAAAAATGGCAGGAGGTTCCACTAAAAACTTAGCGAAGTTATGAATTATCTCCTTTTATAAGTTTTTCGAAAATTTCGATATCGAAAAAAAAGGCGTAATTATTAGTAATTTCCCCGCTTTCAGTAGCAACTTTTCGTGGCAGAACTTTAATGCATGGTACTCTATATCTGCATCTGTTCTTTTATGTAGTTACAAAGAACCGTTGTGTAAGCAATACTCTGTGCAGGAAAAATTCAACAAGTAAACAAACTACTTGGCAAATATCGGACACTCTAATGAGTATGAGTATATGTTGCTAACATTTTTGCAAATAGAAAACATATTAAATAATGTTCTTTTGATTTTTAATAAAATTTTATGAAATAAAACATTATTAAGTTTATGTGCGTACAAAATTGAAATCAAATTCGATGCGTATTAGCTACACTGCCAAAAACTGCGCTGAATAGCTAATGCTGTCGAGGAGGGTGTAGGCATGCCGTGCTTTGACGCTTGTTGAGGGTGAGCCATACATGCGTTTGTATGTGAGTAAGTATAGTGCTGTGCGGTACAATAGCAATACTACAATGTTAAAAGTCCTCCATTCCTTACCAACAGATATCTACGGTATTACCACAGGACCTTTGGCTGGGTTTGGCGACAATATGATGAGGCATAACACCCAGTAAGTTTTGCCAGATAAACGAAAAGCAGTATGGCCGTAATATTATCCTGACCAGGAACTTAAGGATTCTTAAAAAGAAGAGACCTGCGAGGTGTCTGAGTTTATGAAGACGTTGTAATTTTAGCCTGCGCAGACGGGTTCAAACTTGACTGTGGTATTAAAGCAGAGGTCTTCTCAGTAGTACTTTCCATTCCTCTTGCAAAGAGGGCTTTAATATTTCAGGCGAAATCAATAGAAATCAACAGCTCTATTTCAGAATTTGGTTCAAGAACGCCCTATCTCAGAATGAGTTTCAAAAGCAACCCATATCAACGAAAATTTAATGCATTTTCAGCTGAGCATTTTTGTATGAAATTCTGAGAAGAGCCGTTTTTGGAAAACAAAATTCTGTTAGGGCGTTCTTTAAAAATATTTAAAAATAGGGTGACCTTCAACTCAGCCATAGATCTAGTGGATTCATATTGATGCACTTAAGAAACTGATGCTCAAACAGTTCGACCTAATTAATCGCTGTATTTTTGAGTGAACAGTACAACAATCTACCTACTAATCACTTATTTTTGCCTAAAATAAGTCACAATGAAACACTATTTACACTTTTAAAACTTGCATTTTTATTTATTATAAATTTTCTTTAAAAACAAAAATATAAAATTAACAGCCAATCATTCCATATTTCGTGCGCGCTTATACTTTTGGTGCAACCGGCAAATGAGCACCTACTGGATGGAAACCAGTCGCATCAGCAGTGTAATCTACAGAGAAAGCTTGGCCAGTCTTCTCATCGGTGTAATGGTAATTACCTTTCACAACGATGGCCTCGTTTTCGCTACCAGCATTCTCCAAATGTCCAGCCTCATCGTGATGTGTGCCATCGCTGGTGTCAACATTGTAGTTGTAGCTCTCCGGTCCGACATCAGAAGCTATATTGACAATTTCTACTTCAGCCAAGGCAACGGCGAAAAGGCAGGCAAAGATGATAACAGCTTTCATGATGATAATTTGTTTGTTGTGCTCGGGTTTAGCTATGTGGCTACGATAAGAGTTGACAAATTTTTGGATACATTTGACAATGCGCTTGGCTTTTTTATACCATTTCACTCGATGCATGCGCTTATTTCTCCAAATTATAATTAAATCTGGTTTTGGGGTAGTTAATTTTGCGTTCCTAAGGCAGTTATTATGCAAATGAACCAGTAATGCAAATTAAATAAATTTTCTGAGTTGAAATTGAAATCGCGTTTTAGTTATTGTTGTGTTGTTTGTAACTATAACATACTTTGCGCAGGTTAACGGGAGTGATGCCGATGTGAACAGTCCTTTTTCGTTCTGTTGTACTTTTGCTTCGTCGATTTAAGTCGCCCCTTACCATATTATCCTTGGATATGTTCTTAGCAACCTGAGCCGATGAGCTTCAGTTTGCTCGCTAACGTATATATATTTCTTTTGGTCTTGAAACCAGTTTTCTCTTAATCGCCAGTCTAATGGTGCTCTAAAAAAGCAGTGCAAGAATTTGCATTTCCAGTTAGCTTAATCACATTAGATGCATATATTCATTTCAAGTATTACAGTCAGTTCTTTAATTTCTTTTAGTTTTTTTAATGTTTTGCATATAAAATATATTCAATTAAATTTCTATAAATTATCGCTTTAAGCTATCAAAATTCAGATATGTGTTAGAAAGTGTTGCAACAGAAACATGACGTTTGCTCATTGTCTTATGAGGTGAGAGGTGGGATAACGAAGCTCCTTCGCCCAAGTACTCTTGTAATAATATATGTTATAATATTCATCTTACAATTCTAATGTCGTAGCGCCAAAAGGCCATAGTACACTGCCGCGGTAGGAAGAGTGGACAGTGCAACCTGAACTATTACTCAAAGCGACAGTGGAATCCCCCCTGAAAAAATCAAGGGGCCTTTTTCCTGTTTACAGTGATTGAAGTGAGTAAAGGGAAGACACTTTACTGGATTTAAATTCTAGGCATAAGTAGATGTTCTTTCCATTTACCATACTCAGAAACTCAAAGTGGATACAAGGCACTGGTTAGTGATTGTTTAAGCGACAAATCTGTGTTCATTTATCTCATTTGTCTTGCATGCTACTGTAGTTCCCAGCCAGCTTATGAAATATTCTAAGGACATAGTTTATGTTTGAAGTCCGCAAATGGGAACTTTTCCCACCGAAATTGTGGAGGCTAATCCCACGCTAATACCCCAGAGCTACAAGTGTTCGCCCCAAATAAATACACACAGAGTGTAACACCTTTGCGATGTTGACTGGGTGAGGGCGTGTGTAGAAGTCCATAAAAGTGCGGAATGTTCTTATCGCATTCGCCTGCGAATGGTCAGAGCGATTCTTTTCAATGCAGTACAAGCAGGTTACTACTACCGGCCACTTCCGTCCAAGTAACCTCTGGGTAGCCACCGAACATCTGTTTGGTGGTGATCTGAACGTGAGAAGGCGACACCCTGGTAAAGGCACCCCGACATAATTAATCTAAAAGCTTGCTAGGGGATTTAAACAGCAGCGTCTGGTCACCATGAGGGGGGGCTTCAAACGAGCGTCTGTATTGGTTCAATCGGCTTGATATATAAACGTGTAATTTATATTCACGGTTTGTGCTTTCGGCTTTGGGTTTGGGACTTACCATATAGAACAATACTCTAATGAAAAGTCAACAACAAGCCTCGGATATGAGAAACAATTTTTTTAATGGATGCCCCGTTCTCCCCAGAGCAAATAGTTTAAGTTTAAAAAAAAATAAAATAATATAACAAAAAGGTTCCCGTATGCAATGTGTGCTCCGCACCGTCGTTCTACTCTCTGAACAAATAATAATATAACATACGAAATAACATAAATAAACTACTCGCCCCCCATAACCACAAAGCTTAGATAGTCATTTCTCACAAATTTGAGAACACGCAAGAAAGTTAGATATAGACAACCGTATAATTTTAAGATCACAAGACTCCCCGTCACCATTGCCTACACTAAGGAGATTCTTTAATATTCTTTTCCCCGCACCTCTAGATTTCCCTTTCACTTGACTTATCTTACACCGTCTCATTTCTATATCTCACCATCTCCTTCGTCTCCTATCATTATGATTTAAGTCGTTACCTTTGTATTTTACTTTCATCTTCCCGTTTCATTTCCGTCTCCCATTCCACTTATTGCTCTTACTGTTTTCAATTTCTTTTGTTTTTCTTTTCCCGTTTCCTGTAATTCATATTCTTCCTCTACTACACCTCACCCCACTCCTTCTTCCGCCACTGTTCTGCTGCCATTTCATCTCTCTTCAAATTTAAATTCAAAACATTCCATTTTATTGCACATCACTGTACCAGCATAAGTGATATACGGGTGTAGCTTAGATATTTATGGTTATGATTGTGGTTGCGAATAGATTAAGTTGTTGTTAAGTAAACAAAAGCCAGCAAATGCACTTGGCGCGCACTCGTTGCATAGCTCTATGTGTTTCGGTACGTTTAATAACTATTAGATGCGAAAAATGATAAATTAGCTTGGTGACACCCCTCCAACAACCGTTGACAAACACAATATGTATGAGGCGCACTCAACATAGCATCCAACCGTGTACACACTCAGCCACATAGAATCTTAGCTAACTCATTCCAACCAACATCTGCAACAGCTTGCGAAATACAACAACTGTGGTGACCAACATATTTTCAACCTAAATCTTGATAGTGATCCTATATATGTATGAATGTACACATGTATGCTTTTAAGGCTTGAGCAGAGTAATTCAGAAATAAAACGCTCAATGTCAAGCTAGGAATCAGCACGATTAGCATATTTCCATGCGACAGATTTATGCGCCTTTTGATGATATCATTTGCTGATAAATTAATTTAATTATGTTATATTCGTATATTGTGCAATCAATACGTTATTGTTGAAGAATATAAGCAAATAAATGTAAATGTTTTTGGACATTCATCTCATTATCCGCAATCAGATAAGAAGGCTAAGCTTACCCATACAAACCTACTTGATTGATAAACCTTCAACTTAGGCAAGCCGGCGAAAATAGGCTAGCAGCCTAATGAATATGTGCTAGGTATTTACTCCAAAAGTTGCTCAAATTTTTTTATTAAATAAATTATTATAATTATTTTCGGATATAAGTATTTTATATTTATTTCAATAATTTTTTTATTACAATTTAAATATAATAAAGTTTATATAAATTAAGTAACTAAATTATTTCGCAAAAAAAGTAATCTACGTGTTTTTAATTTAATGAAATAGGTAGTATAATATTAACCCTCTAACCAGTAGGACCGCCTCTAGGCGTGGTTAACTTAAACAAATATGACCCGCATGCCTCTACTTTTCTTGTATAATTATTGAAACACAATCTTCGCCAAAAATTTTATCTATCTCCTAACCTCGATTTTATAGTTTTAAGTGGTGGCAGAGTTACGCTATAATAATTCTCATTGAAAAATTGAGCACAACTTGTAAAAAAATTTGTTTTGACAGAAGTGTTTTTGGTAACTACAAAAAAGTGATAAAAATAACTTCTTTAGTAAAAAACAAAATTGGTAGTAAGTGAAATAATTGTTAAGGATTAGAAGTTATAAAGAAGATGTGGATTTATTAATAAATTTATAGAAATATTGGCTAAAGGCGGAGTGGGCAGTTAACAGGCAAGTCCGGCTAGTGGCGGGGTCGGGGGTTCAGCCACGAAAGCACAATTATGAACTCTTTTGGATATATGACTTTAAGTTCACGTTTATCGTACTGTCATTATAAGGTATGAGTTTTTTTATTTACAACAAAAATTGGCCTGTCAGAAGGCTAAGACATACAGTTGTGTTCACAATAATCATTGTGAAATTAAATTATATATCGTTCGACGAATTAAGAAGAAGCGAATTCTATAACAGAAGCCACAAAGCTAAATGAGAGAATGAAAGTTTCTAGAGAGCTTTTGAGTACTCAATTTTGTAGCCCAATTAAATTCACTTCAGGAATGTGTAAGTCAGAACTCGTTCAAAAATGTTCCTAAATTTGTAGGACCATTTTTGTACAGGCTGTTCAAAACTTCCTTTCATACAAAATTAAATTTTGTTCATGCGTTGTATGGCCGAAATCACTCAACTTCCTAGACGAAAAGAATTCTGAAAATTCAGCGAAAATGTTTAAACAAGTTCTAACTTGCACAGTATTCTACTAAAATTGATTGGTCTACAAAACTGCGTACTCAAAATTTTTCTATAAACTCTGCCAAAAAAGTTACAGATTTTGATGCCCATTTTTTGAAGTTTAATTAACTTTCCTGAACTTTGTGTAAACTTTGAAATTTCATTACAATTATTGTGAACACATCTGTACACAAACATGAAGGTAATTATAGTAAAATAACCTTGTTGGTTCTGAGCTTCACAATCCAAACTACAATTGACATCCACTGCAGGAAGGAGTTGGATTGTCAACGCCACGTAACTTCTCAATCCCCAAATATTTTAAGGCATGTAAAGTCACTCACTAAATTCGATTATATTTTAAAATTTTCCGAAACATTAAAGAAGTCACGATAGTTTTTAAAAATTTATTTTTGAAAACTGCCAAAATGTTCAGCTTACAAAAACTTCATCCCAAGTTACTTCCCCAAAGCTACCATGCAATTGTGAAAACATATTTCAACGTTTGGAAAATATTGTTTAATAAACTAGCTTACTTTATTGTTTATTGGGTAAATTTTCTACTTGAATATTGCTTTCTACCTACCTCTCTTTTTCTCACTCGCTTAGACATATTCGAAATATCAGTCAGAGCGGTTAAGACCTTCCTAGTTCATTAGCATATCTACAGAGGCACTGTTTGAAATGAATGGATAAAAACCTCAGGAACATGAATCCCGCCTAAAAGCATGCAACATTTGACTACACCTAAATATCAGTACATATAGACATAATAATAATAATAACTAGCAGACCTAAATTTGGCTTGACTACATTTGACAAATTGTACTCTCTTCCCTTCCCATTTGGCGCTTCCTCTTCATTTATCTGTATATCATCCTCCTTCTTTAACCTCCTCTACATTTAAAATTTACTCCTCCTACTCCTCTTGTTCTCCCTTTTCCTCTGCTGTTACTGATATGTACATAGTTTCGAAAATATAGAGAATTAACATTTGTACCTAGCGGACTCCTGAACCTACTGTGAAAGTTTCATTGAGACATGAATGAAAGACAAACAACGAAGAACCATAAGTGGGCTTGACACCGCCTTTTCTAAAATTATTTAAATCTTGACGAAAGGCCTCATATGTCCAAATATCACTAATTTCGACCGAATACCTTCAGAGTTATGACAAAATTAAATTTTATATAGCCTTCGGCGACCCCGTTTGGTAAAACTTGTTGAAACCATATTTGAAGTTATCTATCCCGTGACATGAACCAGGGCCATTGATGACTTGTAAACGGAGTATTTTAGATGACTCTGGTTTTGATATATGATGATGAATACATGTGGGATGCACAGAGACATGATCTACATGTATACTACCTTTGACTTATGCATCTGAGTATATGTTTAACTTTAGCAATGGGTTGAGTAGTTTTATTATGATTAGAATTTCCCATGGCCATGCTTTTACAGAGGCGAGATTTTTGTACTTCGGCTTGGATTTTGATTTTGGGGGAATCTACTAAATCCTCATCCAAATGGATAATGTCTTCCATGGCCAAGTGCCCTTTTTACTAAACCAATCTAGCTGACAAAGGGTTGAAACGGAAACGTTTCCGGTTTTGATTTGACTTTCGGCTCGGCTGAGTGCAAACACTAACATTTGAAAGTTTTAAAAAGTCCGCATAATATTGTCCAGCCTTTAGATATCAAGAAGGAAGTATCTATGTTAGACTGGCATCTGCTCTCCGTAGCAATTGAAGCCTTTCATATATAATACTACAAGACCACATCTATGTACAAGCGAACCTGCCATTGGAGTCCTTCACCATTCCAATAAAGCTGGCAAGCATAGCCGGCCTATGAAGAGCTGAAAACAAAAGCAGGTCCCACAGAGTCACGTAAAAAATAAAAAAAAACTACCAGGATACCTTGCATTCTCAAAAATACAATAATCTTTTGCCGAATATATGGGAAGAGTTTCCGAAATGGCAGCCCAGGTTCAACTGCCCGAGTAGGCGCATCTGCCTTGGAAGGTGCCGCTTAGAGTCAGCAAAAGACAAATAGGTCCTATCAGTTGTTAGACACAGCACGCCATAATCTCCTCGGAGGTATAGCGCGCCAAATATTTGTAATTATAATTAGGTAAGTAATTAAACTCTAGCCATTATTTTGATTATTTTGAACTTCAAATCTTCAAAACTGCAGCTGCATATTTCTGCACCGAAAACCAGATAAGCGCAACTCACCATCCAAACATCGAACAAGATGATTATACCACCAGCGCCACCAACGATGCGCACCACACAATCTTCCACCTGCAAACCTACGAAATAGCCCCTTAAGCACTTAATTAAAAACCTAAATAAACCCAACCAAATGCACTTGTAATGCTAAAATAATTTTTAACCCAACAAAAATATTATAAAACAAGCAAACACCAAAACAATCACAACCCACTCGCTCCGAACTCTCAACCCTGCACATATTTGTGTAAACTCTAAGAGTCCACGAGCCAAAAACAACTAGGCATAGGAAGCGTTTGAGTGGCGCGTGCGGTGTGATCTGAAACACATGTTTTTCAGGATTTGCAGATTTACGCACAATAACACGACAAAAACGTTTGACGCACTGTAAAGGGCACGAGCCAACGCGCGATGATACAGTGATTTGAAAGGTAAACGTTTTATGATTTTTGATGTTTTTGTTTATGAAGTTTAATTCTGGGTTGGTCTTTGTGCAGCCTATAAACTGATACAGGCACTTATGAGTTTTGCGGTTGAGTGGTTGCAATTGCGCTCACAAAGCTAATGTCAGTTGTGTACGTATATAAATTAGGGTGTTTCAATTTGTGATAAAATTTATTTTCTTTTCTGCAAAAGATGGTTTTTATATATGTAAGTAAAAAATTGGCACAGGCCGATATCTGTACAACTAAAATATTAACGATGAATTATTCCAGCAACATACCCCAAAAAAATAAGGAATTTTTGTCCTAAGTATTTAATCGATTTTTCAACCATATATTAATCAAGGTCTAACTTAAGGTTCAGTGTCAGTGAGCATGTTGTTCTCCTTAAATACAGTAGTGGCAATAAAAGCAGACTCAAAATCTTTTTATGGGTATAATAAAACTATAACAGACCCATAAATTGATATGGATATTAGAGCGTATCGCCAAAAAAAAAGCTTAAAATGTGCCCCCCTGGTTCGAATGTTTGCTTGTTGCAGATTTTAAAAATTACATTTTTTTTTTTCAGCACCCTGTTAAAACAGCGAAATTTGTTTTTTCTTTAAAACTTTTCTATTTGGGATATGATTTTAAGGAGCTATTAGGTTCATAGAAAAACTTTATTTCTGGTTTTTTTTTTATTCGGATAAAAATAACATGCAGGTCCACCCGGTCTTTTTTTCTCGCCAACAAAAACGGTGCGGGTTGGTAAGTTGTTATCGGACTGTTTTCATAAAAATCAAAAAAATTTTGGTCAGGATTTTGATCTTGTAAGTTTTGGGATGACAGAAAAGTTAATAACTTTCCTCTAACCCCGGACTATTATAAAATCGAAAAAAAACTTGTATATTCGGTGCCTAATTAATGGCAGAGAGATCCGTAAAGAAGTGAATACACTTACTAGAAACTATACTTTCCACCTAATATTTTATATCCACTGTAGACCTTATTATGTAGTTAACAACACCTTAATGTACGTATCATCACTCGCATTTAGTTTTTGAGGCCAACAGCTAGTTTACTCTGGTTACAACAACATTGGCGGCTGCAGCGACCGCTTATTATTATTTGAATGTGTTAGGAAAACGTGCGGCCAATAAAGTGGTGTTCAATGCTTGCCTTTTGTACAGGAGCGGTTCAGGAAATAACAAAAGGTTGAGACTTTGGCAATCATTTTAATCTTACAGATATGAAGGACTCACTGCGAGGGAAGTTGCTCAGTTTGCTCTAGTTTAAGACTGAGTTTTCCCTCTAGCAGTCGTTTTTGAAGGCAAATTCCAAACGCACAGGCTGGATGAGTTTGAGTAGTACTTCCTCCGGTAGAAGCTGACACCGAAAGCAGTTGTGCAATCCAGATGGCATTTAGAGCCAATTTACTGAATCTTTTAACGCAAGACTTACATCAATCCTCTAACAGAAAACCGCCATCCGACCTTTTCTTCCAACTTCGAGCCGGCAATAATGCTGTCGTACCTGTAGCTCACGAGCCTATAGTTCATATCACAAAAATCCTGATTACCGCCCTTTACTCCAAAAAAGAGTATTCGACTAACCACCATCTCATAGAGCAATCCGTAGAGACACTGTACGACTCTTGGCGAGAGTCCCCAGATTTTACCGATAGCCTCTTTGTAGCAGTACAAGGCGAACAAGGCCTCCTTAACACTATCTTCCAAACAAGGGTTTCAAAACAGCTTCCTATCAAGTATCCGAATGCATGAATCTTGTACCTTCTCGTAAAGAGAACTATACTTAGTTAAATTTTTCCGGTTTTGACAGCCCGTCCACAAGACTATGCCCATCTAATCAACTTGTCCCGATGAGCCACTAAGGATATCAAAGAAATACTCCGATGTGTTCTTGCTACTGACATTCTGCGACTTCTCTGGTATATCCTTCTTCCTTACGACTAAATAAATGGCCCAAATGTGAATATACTATACTACGCTCCTGGAAATCACGACCAACCCTAAACTTGACCGCAAACAAATGCAAAAATTAAGGTATTAAATGGATTGTGGAAAGAGAGGGGTGGCATAGCTATATCTATCCCTGTGTGTACACACACACATGGCACTAACATTGACACTCGATCGTTTAATTTCAATTAAAAACCTTTTTACGCTGCGCCTTTCATTCATAAAGTGATAAGTAGGGGAGGAATGCCGGGGGATGGAAGCAAATGCGAAAAGCCAAAAAGGCTCAACCAACTCAAAAAAAAAAGAATTGATATGCGTAAAACAACAACAACAACTCGACATATACAACATAAGTAGCGACAAATGATTGTGTTGCAACGATAAAAAAATTAGAGTTTGTGTGTGTCAGTGTGCGAGTGTGTGTGGAAAATATTGAGACGTGCAACACTTGCTTCATGGCTTAGCGTGTGGCAAAAACATGATGCTGCACTTGCTGCTCGAAACTACCACCGCACAACGTACGCTTGGACCTGGACCATGCTAAGCCAGCAATAAAGGCAGAATGTTTGGTGTTGTTTGGTTGCTTCGGATTTTGTGTTGTTATTGTACGGATGTATATGCTATTTATGATATGGACGAAGTCGAGTGATGTTAGGGTATGCCGGTGTAAGTATGTGCACATTCAAATGCTGGGAATTCTTGCACTTGTCACCAAAAGCGGAACTAAAATTATGTGATGGGCATGGCAGAGGCAGAGATAAAAGCAGAGGCAGAGCTACTGAGAAAGAGCGACTGAGAGAGAATCAGGATTTAAAACTACAACAACATCGAAAGAAGGCAATGATGTCTAATCAGAAAAGTTGACGTACTCTGGCGCGCAGTACAAACGCATTTGCCAAGCTTTTAGCTATTCTGCCAACTGCGAGAGGGTCGCAAATGTTACGCTGAACACGTGGTTGGCAAGGATGCTCTTTGCTGATATAAAAGCCAAGGACATTTTCCAATTGGAAAACAAAATCAATTTAGAATGCGAATAGAACGCATGAAACACTTGAGGTGGACAACATTTTTCAAAAACAAAGGACGAACGTTAACATTTTTTTCTTCGGTGAATTTTATATCAATAAAAGTTTTATTTCATAGAAACTTAAAACTGGAAATGACAAAAAAAAAATGAAAAAATATTAAAAACGAAATGAAAACAATTTGAAACAATTTTAAAAAATGTTTCCGAAAAAATTAAAAAACTAATTTGTATAAAGTAAATTTACCTGAAAACTAATTGAAAAAATTTATAGAGTTGAATAAATATATAAACTAAAAACTTAATGTAAAGGTGCATTAAAAAATCTGAAATACAATTCTTCTTTCTTCAATAGCTTAAACTAAAAAGACTATATATAATTGAGCTTTTTATAGATATTTAAAAAAATAAAGTGTAAAATAAATAAATATTTGAAAAAAAATTTCCCACAAAAAAAATTTTAAAAGAATAGGCACATTAAAAAAAATATAAAAAAATTGAGAAAGAACATTTTTAAACTACCGAAAATTTAAATTAAAACATTTATTAAAAAAACTAATTCAACGCAAAAACATTTGGAAAAAAGCATGCACGCATTTAAAAAGAGTTATTTAAACTATAAAAGAAACAAATTTTAAAACTTTAGACAATAGCACCGAAGATAATTAAAAAATATGTTTTATGAAAATTTTTAAACACAAAAAGTTTTTTGGAAAAATTCACGAACAAAAGTTTTGCGCTTAAAAAAAATGTTGCCAGCATTATCGAGCAACAACCGACAACATTTGCATTTGGGTAGTAGCAGCAATACAACATCACAACAACACGAGCAGCACACACCACTGCAAAACTCGCAACAACAACAACAACAGCAACTACCCCAACATCTACAACAACAACACCGCTCCAATAAACGTAACGCCAGCATGATATTCCGTATAGAGCATTTATTGCCAAGCACCAGTCGTGGTTCCTCATCTGCTATTGCACCCATAACAATGTCAACCGATCCAACAACTTCCTCTGCTGGCAACTCTTCCAGTTCTTTAGACACCGTCAAACGTTCAAAGTTACGTGCACCATTTAACGGTGTATTTATGTCGCAATTCACTCCTAAGGATACACGATCAGAGGCTATACCAACTTATGCCTTAATGAATGCCACCACCTTCAATGCGGTTGCTGAACAGTCATCAGCCTATTGTACACTCTCTCAAGGCGTACTGCGCATGAGTTCGTCACTTTTAAGACGTATTAAACTCTCTGAAGATATACATAGTTATAATGCGCTTTTTGAGTTGCAACCAGGTGCTAGTGGTTGTGGTATGGTGCATGTGCGCGTGGTGCGTGATGTGGCAAATGATGAGGAGCTGGTCGCTTGGTTTGGTGAAGAAATTGCACTGCTTATGTCTATACCGTTTCTAACGCCAATGAATATACAAGGTGAGGTATTTTTTTAATGGATGTTTTTATGCTTTTATTGCTTCTTAACTACAGGGTGTCCCAAAAATGTTTAAATCAGAAAATTGGACCCTTCGACAGGGGATTCTTGAAAAAAATAAAAATTTTTTTGTTTGGGTATCGATACTGACAAAAAACTACCTATATTTAGCCAACGTGCATATTGTATGTATTATCAATAGTTCCTCGATTATTTTCTCATATCAAATGGTACTAATTCAGTAATAACTCAAATCTGACTCCGATTTCACTTTGCGGGCAACGTTTTCCTAACTTCCGCTCAATCGAGTGTTATTGAGTGAGCTCTGACTCTTTGAGCTGGAATCTCACTCAGCATCAGGCATTTGGAACAAGAAATATATAATTCGGACAAAAGTTCTATTTGGCTACTAAACTTACACAAATGCAGAGCCAACAACATGAGCCACCGGGTTATAAGCTGGTTCTCCAGTCGTTTCTTCGTTGCGCCAACTGGCGCCAATTGGAAACACCGCGGGATCGCAAACCGGTCTCCACTTGGTCCTTCTATCGGAGTGGTGGTCTCCCTCTTCCGCTGCTTCCGCCGGCGGGTGCCGATAAGAATACCTTCTGGGCTGGAGCATCTTCGCTCATTCTCACTACGTGGCCTAGCCAGCGAAGCCGCTGTGTTTTAATTCGCTGAACTATGTCGGCGTCTGCGTAAAGTTCATACAGCTCATCATTAAATCTTCTTCGGTACTCGCCGTCGCCAACGCGTAGAGGTCCACAAATCTTTCGAAGAACCTTTCTCTCGAATACTCCCAGAGCCGCCTCATCAGATGTTGTTAGTGTCCCCGCTTCTGCACCATATAGCAGGACGGGTGCTATGAGTGACTTGTAGAGTGTTATTTTCGTTCGTCGAGAGAGGACTTTACTTTTCAATTGCCTACTCAGTCCGAAGTAGCATTTGTTTGCAAGAGTAATTCCTCGTCGGATTTCTAGGCTAACATTATTGTTGGTGTTAATGCTGGTTCCCAGGTAAACGAAGTCCTTTACTATTTCGAAATTATTGCTGCCAACAGTGGCTTGGTTGCCAAGGCGCGAATGCACTGACTCTTTGCATGATGACAGAAGGTACTTCGTTTTGCCCTCGTTCACCACCAATCCCATTTTCTCCGCTTGTTTTTCTAATTTGGAGTAAGTAGAAGTTACGGCGCGGTTGTTAAGGCCAATGATATCAATATCGTCAGCATACGCCAAAAGTTGCACGCTTTTATAAAAGTGCTATCCGAATTTGCGCCAAGAGGCTCACACTAAGCCAATATAAAATAACGTTTATTTCGATGAGTTTGAGTTTTTTCTTCCTTAAAGCTAAAGTGAGCCAATTCAACTGCTGAGTTACCTATGCATGGTGGTGATGCCCTCATCCAACAAAGGATATAACTATTTTGTATACAAAATGCACACTAAAACTCTTCTGAAATATGTCATCTTTCTCCTAATCCTCACAACTTTTGTGGGGGGAACTTGTAGGTATACGCCATTGTCGGATCAGCGGTGTCCAGTAATGAATCCCGTAAATTTGCTTTTCTTTAGTTTAAAAAGGAAGCTCAATTTTTTCAATTAAAAAAAAATTCCTCTGGACATAACCTAATAGTGATCGTACTGACCCGATTATGTCCACTCCCAAACTTTTCCCCAGCCTCTCATTTCATTAGCGATCTCGTTCACTTCGATATAGTCTTGCACGTGGACCCCAGTCCCCTTTCTGTAGTTTTTAACTCATCGTGTAGCTTGCAACTTGCTAATATCGTCTCAACTTTCTCTCTACTGCTCCTTTCAAAGTTTCTTAAATAAATATTTATCCAATTTTTAATCAAAAAAATTTTGCCATCTCTTACAGGCAATAAACGTTACACCTGTCACCTCTGCCATCTAACATTTGAAACACCAAATCCACTTAAAATTCACTTGGCCCTCGGTTGCGGTCATCACTCTATGGATATACTCTGGATACGTCTGCATTATGCACTCAAAGCATCCAACTATACGCAACAACATCGTCAGTTACTCGAAGCAACAACGACATTGGCCACAACACAACCACCACTTCGAATTACACAACATTCTCCAACAGCAGCACCTTCAAGTACATCATCAATTTCACCAACATCATCACCACAACTAACTCCATTGCCACAATCATCACCAGAGCAGCAGCAACAACAGCAACAGAGCCAACACCAACTTCAACAAACGCAACGTTTCTCAGCCTTCAAACCTGTACCGCCTTCGATAGCCTTCACTTCGGCTATAACAACGAGTTCATTTAGTATACCAAATATGCACACGAGCACAGTTGCTGCAGCATCAAGGCCTACACTTTCATACCTGACACCCATCTCATCAGTTAGTGGCACTTTATCACACATGCATCTATTGCAGGCGCCAAGTGGCATGGGTGGTAGCCCACTGAATGCAGCTGCACAAATCGAAGCGATCGTTAGTAATATGGGCGCTTCGAAACAAGGTCATCTGTGCATCTATTGTGGCAAGGTTTACTCAAGGAAATATGGTCTTAAAATTCATATACGCACCCATACCGGTTTCAAGCCACTCAAATGTAAATTTTGTATGCGTCCTTTTGGTGATCCCAGCAATTTGAATAAACATGTGCGCTTACATATGCAAACGAATGTGGGTAATACACCGCTCGAAGGCTATCAATGCACTTTATGTAACAAGACTTTGGCGAGGAGGAGAGATCTGCAACGTCATATTGAATCGAGGCATGCAGGAGATGGCGCGAGCTCCTGATACAGCATTATTGGGTTTTGGCATTGGAGATGGCTTAAAAAGTTGAGAAAATCTGTGATATTAGAAATAAGCTACCTAGAATATGTAAGGTCCAAAATATAATACAAAAATAAAAATATACAAATCTCAACATATTTTATTTTATTGGTTTAAAAGTCTATTACAAACATAAGTTGCAAGATCAGGAGAGAGAGCCCAACAGCTTAACCTTTAAATTGTTGTTTGATAGCCGTCGGAACATTTTCAGAGGGTAAAAGAGGCTGTCAGCCAAAATACGCAGCACCTTATAACAAATTTGATAGCAAATAGATATAAGATTACTCCTTGTTCCGCGTCGTCTTCAACATGGTGCTTGAAAATAGAATAAGAGCAGCAGTACTGGACAGGGTAGGGGTAATATTTGTAATTGGGGGCATTGAAATTATCCTCCTAAATCATAAGCAAGGCCGTATCCCGCTTATTATTTAAGGAGGATCATAATATACATTAATGTTCGTTACTTTATGAGTTTTCTCTATATGTCTCTCCTTCGTCGTCTGGTTTACGAGGTTAAGGCATTTCTGCCTGTTTCCATTGGTGGACAGACACAAGACCTGTGCTACATAGCTAACTACCTCACTGCCGATGTGTTTCAGTAACACCATGTAAATACCATCTGAGCTCCTTAATTTGAAGGCGTTGGGGTTCTGAGGTCTTCCTCAACGTAGTGCAAAGGGCGGGGTGCAGTAAAGCCATTGACAATAAAGCCATATGCCCCTATTTCTCAACGTATTAAGAAATAAGACCATACTATTCAATATGGCTTTTTTCCACAATAAATATGAAATAAAGCCATTATGGCATTATTGCGCTTTTGGTAGTATCACGTGCGATGTTTATGTATCACATGACATCTCAATGACATCGAATAAATCAAACAGCATTTTCCTAAAACACGGCTGCAGTAGCGGTCGCGGGAACGAAGAATTAAATGCAAAAGCGACCCTGGCGACGATTTTTAGTTCCAAATTTTAATTTAAAATATTTAATCGCGTGATTTTTAATTCCAATTCTTCATTTTTTATTATGATATGAATTTAAATATCTAGTCCTATCACGCGATTTTTTGTCCTCAATTTTCTTTTGCGGTGCTTTTTTAATAAATGTCAAATTAATAAGACTAAATATTTTAAATTCATATCATAATGAAAAATGAAAATTTGTAATTAAAAATAGCGCTATTTTTCTTTCTCTAAACGTGTGCTTTTTTTTGATTTGGTATGCGATGTCATTATGTGGCTTTATTTCTCAAATTTCTATGGCTTTATTTCACATTTCATATTTCACGTGGTGGAAATAATGCCATATTGATTAATATAGCCTTATTTCTCAAAATGTTGGCTTTATTGCACTTCGCCGGTGAAAAGAAGTAAATATTTTTAACCACTGTCGTTGTTGGGAAAATAAATCCGTGCTTTAAGAATTTTAAACGGATTTTGTGTTGGTACTCCAATATCTCTAAAATCAATTTATGAAAAGCACTTTTATTTTTATTAGTTGAATTTATTTATATTAATAGTAATAGATATGAAGGTAATTTACATTTCATTACAATAATTTCTAATACAAATTCCACATTTATTTTATAGTTAGGTAATAATATCGCATTGTATATCGTTATTCTTCATGAACATCTGTATAACCTTTTCAATTTATTTAGATTTTAATTCACATTTGGTTGCAATTTTCACCGCCTTCTTTTTCGGGTAAAAACGTGTAAATTGATTAATAGAAAATATGAAAAAATTATAAAATATATCATTAACAGAAATTTATAAAACATTTAGTTTTAAAATCTAAAGTCTAGATTGTACGTATATTTAAAGTCGATGAATATGTGTGTTGGTACGTATTTATGCATGTCTTCAATGGAATTTTTACATATTGGTCACAATTTAATATCTATGTACTTAATATATTCAGTGTATACAAGACCGTGCGCAGGAATTTCGCATGTGGGGAATTAGCATACAAAATTTCCTATACACTATAAGGAACATAGAAACTTGAGATGGCTGTGAAATGTGAGCAAAATTTTATAGCGGCGATAGTAAAGAAGCGTTTAAAGTGAATTCATTAGAAGCAGGAAGGAAAAATTTAAATAATCCCATACTAGTATAAAAATCGTAAAATGATATCAGTTGGTTCTACTAAAAAAAAATTATAAATAAAAAAATTATAAATACAACGTGGATTTTTTTTAAATAAAGAGATTCTCTTGATGAATTTTTATATTAATTTAAATTAGCCTTACGTTGTTTAAGGAAAATTTCAAGGTTCCCCAAGTTTTTCAAAATTTTCTAAATGTCACTATCGGTGCGCAATAGAGCAGTTGTTTTTTATATTGCATTCCCACTGTATTCTGACTTAAGTTGTAAGTCTATAGCTTTATGAGAAATGAATCGCGAGATTTACCCTGATTATTGAGGAATGTTCGAAATATCTGAAGCCCTCGAAATTATTTCCCATATATTCCAAATTTCAAACTTTTGGCTCAACAGAGAAGCTACTTAAAAATGTATTGCAATATTACCCAGTTTTGTGATGAATATAGACGGAACAAAGAATAATAATTTTATATATCGGTAGTAAAACAAGACAATTATATTTGTCTATAAAAGATAGATATAATAAACCCCAAGTCCACCTACCATTTCTACTCTTGCGCACGGCCCTGTTATTCATTCATACCCAACAAACCAGCTTCGGAGCGCTCTTAAATCTGAGCTCAAATACGAGTATGAGTTTTTTACGAGTTTTTCTGAACGCATATAAATACTTCTTTTACTCTGCCATATGTAACTTTTATTATTTAAGTATGTTATATATTGTTAGGATTTTTTTTCAATTTGAAATAAGAATAAGAAATTTTTATGTAGAAGGAATAAAAATAAAGAGAAGGAAAAAAATAAAAGTGAGAAAGAAAACAAAAGAACGAAAAAGATAAAGAAACAAGTAGGGAAAGGGCTGTGCCGAAGACTTTATACCTTTCATGAATACGCATCACGGTTTTAGGTGTCGGATCCTTACTCACAACTAGTACAAACTCTCGGAAAAATCGATTGTATGGAAGCTATATGTTATGTTGGTGCGATCTAAGTGATTTTCACTACACACATTACATATGTAATATGTACCAAAACTGTAAAATTTAACGTTGCTAGCTTTTTAATTGGAACAGTTATAAGCCAAACCCCGTTTATCTGAACAATCGATTATATGGGAGCTATGCGTTGCATTGGTCCGATCATGCTGGTTTCGACAAATGATTAATGCTTTACAAAATGGCTGCCTCTTACCAAATTTCCTCGAGATATCTTTAAAACTGAGGGAATCGTTTGCGTTCAAACAGACAGACGGACAGACGGACGGATGGACTGTTAACAACAACAACAACGGACGGATGGCTAAATCAACTCAGCTCATCGCCCTGATCATTTCGGTATACTTATTGGTGGGTTTATCTCTTCTTCTTCTCATACTTACAAACATCGGACCAAAGTTATAATACCATTTCATATTCATGTAAGGTATAAAAACTCGTTTCATGGGAATATTTTATGCTATGGCTTAGGAACATACAAAAAATCACTCAAAAAATCCTCTTTTATGAACTGGAGGAGCTAACAATATAACTCAAAAAAAAACTATTTTATGCATCAGACTGAGAGTCTCATAGCAAAAACATTTAAATACGAGCTTTTTATGACTGTTTGTGATTATTTTATAAACTCATTTTGAATTTAAACGACTAGAGGAAAGACCCCTATATGCGCTCATTTCCAGCTCTTTTGGTTTGCTGGGTATTCATTGTAAATCAGTAAAGGCCTATGTACATCATTACATGCATTATTATTTATTTTTATTTTAGTTATTTAATATGTACTCTATGTATGGATTTACTTTTTAAGTATTAGGTAGATTTCAATAGAAATTGAGCAAAAAAATTTGAAACATTGATATTTAGAAATTCTATTACTTAATTTATTCACAATGGAGTTACTACATGAGTTTGATGTACATAAGTAGTAGCTTAGTTTAGAGGGATTCGTTTAATATTCCCTCAATGCATGCTTTATTGATTGTTATTGAAATTACAAAAAATTCCAGTTTTTATTATAAATTTATGAAAATTGTATTAAGTACTTATAATTTTTGTTTTAAATCTCTGTAATCTTTTATGCTCTTTATTTCCATTTAATTTTACATCACTGTATGTATTAGTCCCTATTTAATACTTTAGTGTTATTTATATATACTTTTTTTTTATAATGTTATTCGTATTTTTTAATATATATATATTTTTTTTTTTTTGTATTTTTTGCTGTGACTTATTCTGAATTGCTTAGCCGCTTCACAAAAATTGCATATGAATGTATGTATGTTTAAGAACTTTTCAATTATTTTGTTTTTTTTTTGTTTTTTGGAAAATAAAAACTTTAGTAGACGGTTGTTTAGTATTTCAGTTTAGTTATCAGTTAAGAGTAACTATTTTATCAAGTTAACATATCCATATGTATTGTATTGTTGTATGGGCTCTTGTATGTGTAGTATTTGCATATGAAGTGTATGCATGTTGGAATGCATGTGTATTAGTAAATAATTTTGCGGTTTTTGTATTACAGAATAAGGCACTTTATCCAGAAGTTTGTTGACATAAATATAATTATGCATGTACTCTTGTATGTAATACTATAATTGTATCAATATGGTCTATAATAAAGGAAGAACATTGGAATGAGCTTTAGGGATTCGTGGCAAATTCTTCTCTAAAGTGAACTACCTACGCAACGGGATCGGAGACTTGATGGGATGTTTTAGTCACGGACTCATCTTCAGCGTAGATATTTCTTGAGGAGGCACTACTTTCTCTATATGCCACAGTTACGCGCAAAAAAAAATCAAGCAATCCCAATCCCCCCCCCCCTTCGAAATGTCCAAATTAGTGAAATTTTTTTATATGTCTACATATTAAAAGTTAAAATAAAGGAATTTTAGGTCATGAAATTATATGGATTTTGAGTCAGGGATGGATAAGGGGGGTCCAAACTCCCTTAAGCGTCAAATAAGATTAAAAAAAACATTAATAAGTGTTGAACAAAGGCATTTTAGGTCATGAAACTATATGGATTTTGCGTCAGGGATGGATAAGGGAGGGTCCAAACTTTCTGGACTGTTAGAGTAAAAAAAATCAACATAATAAAATTAAAATAAAAAAAAATAAATGGCACGAATCAGTTTTTGGTCCAATCAGACTAAAGTGGCAACCGTGGTTACGTGATGCAGCGCCAATGCTTGTAATTGACACAGTACATTTGTTTGTTGGAAAGCCTCTTATGTATATAATATTGCACTGTAACTTTGTCATTTCCATTTTATGCTTGGTATTGTGGTTTTCAGGTGAAAATGTCTCAAGTCGCCTAGAAACTATTTGAGACGACACTTTAACCCTCTTATAAATCAAAAATAAAATAGGTTTATTAAGCTCTTATAATTGAAAATTTGTATGGAAATCTCATTTAAAAAAGCTTTATAAACCTTTAATAATTTTAATGAATAACGGGGTAAATGTTTTGAATATAGAATATCTTCCTGGCATCGTTTCCCATTAGATTCAGATTTTTTCATGCCTTGAACATGTTTTTAAACGACGATTTTCACTGCAAAATGTTGCCAGCGTCCATGACTGAATCTAATGGGAAACGATGCCAGGCACACTTCAAAACATTTAAATTTTCAAGTGAACAGCACAATACCTAGCTTTACTCTCAAAATCGTTTTTATGACAAAAAAAAAAAAAAAAGTTGGACCCCCCCCGATATTATTTTCTGGATCCGCGCCTGGGTGTTGGTATAGAATTTTAGAGTTACGTCTAGTGCCGACCCCAGAGCAGGAGCAGCAATGGAAAATATACTCTGCTATTGCCTCGTTTTATACGCTCAGCTCTGCTCTTTACGCTATTTAAAACATCGAAACGACATAGCATTTTCAATCTCTTTTAAAAATTATAAGCAGACTTTAGCATTCCCAGAAACAGTTTTATACTCGTATAGGTTTTTTTTTAATTATAGCTTTATAAAATACTCAAATATCTTTAGATGTGGATTAGAGTTCGTATTTTTAATTTAGAAAAAAAGAAAGGCGGCTACTTCTTCAATCATTTAAAGCTTAATATATATGTATATTGAGTTCACACTATCAATCATGCTGCAAAATGTTTGTGTTTCAAAGAAATTTGTTTCCTAATATTTAGACTTACACACTATAAGTACACAACTACAGATATATACCACACGTCTCAAATATTTTGACTATAATTTTAACTGTACGCAATGGTAAGTTTTTTTTATTTGTCTATAAACAAAGTAGTGTGATTTTTTTTTTTTCTTAGTAATATGTATATTTTTTTTTTCGTTTTATTTGAAATTTTTTATAAATTTCATTTTTTCTTTTTATTTATTTATTTTTTTTTTTCTTTTTTAATTTTTTCTTATTTTCAACTTTTTTTTTGTTAATTTTTTGTTTTTATTCAACTTTTTTCCTTACTGTTTTAAGTTTAAAGAGAAAAATATGTACTCAAGGATATTAGCATTTTCATTGTGAAAGTCTTTCATATTTGTTGCAAAGTTTTTATCTATATTTAAGTCGTTTAGGTTAGTTAAGTATACATTTGAGCTGCAAAAATTGTCCCATTATAAACATATAACAATATTTGTTTATGTATACATGTATATAAGTATCATATGTAAGTGGGTCGTCAAGTAACACATTGGTTATGTATGTACGTATATCTATTTGAATTTTTTAAAAACCAGTACACACATATATTGTTCTTAAGGTAGTTGTTATTTGAGAAAAAATTTCACCACGCCTTTGTCATTTTTTTCTTGCTTTTCGTTTTGTTATAGTAAATTCTGAATATTTAAATAGACACCAATAGTAAAGTTAACATTGTTGATTGTTTGTTTTTATTTGCAATTTAACATTAATAATGGTATGTATGTATGCGTTTTGGTCCTTGAAAAGCTTACAGTAGTTTTAATTTAGTTCGTTTTATAACATTTCTAAGACTTCATTCTCGTCTTAATTAATATGTATGTGTTATTACTTTCGCTTTATTATATAACATAAATTTCACTTGAAGCACACTTGGGTTGTTTTAACACTACATTCAATTAATTTTTTTCTGTAATCTTTTTAAACTATTCCTTTTTTATTTAAAACAATTTTTTTTTTTTGTTTTTATTTTTTTACATCCTATGCATAAAACAAAATATGTCTCTTTACCTTTAGTTAACAATTAATTTTATGTATGGAGTTTTTTTTTTTTGTTTTCTCAATTTTCAAAAAGTGTACATCTCATATTACAGTTTTAGCTATTACAATCGTTGTTTCTCCCAATAAGGTAGTTTTCAGTTTGTGTGACTTTATTAAATTTTTTTCTTTTCAATTAATTTTGTTTAAATACATTGCACAAATATTTGCATACACGTGATACGCTTAATTTTATGTTTTTTCGAATGCCACTTATATTAATCGTTTCCAATAAAAAGATCTGGAAAAATTTTTTAATTTAGAAGTTAGTTCCAAAGATGAAGATTTTTCGAAACAATTTAGAATGAAGAAGCTTGTATATTGTACCAGGGCCGTCAGGATTTTTCGGTTTATTTGATTTTTTTTTAAATTTTATTTAAAAGTGTTTTAATAAAAAAGTATTTTTAAAATAAAATATTTATGTATTGGATTGTGTTGACTGTGTTTTTAGTCAACGCTAGCAGATGCCTTTATTGCTGATAAAATACCGGGGACTAACAGTAGTTCGCTTAAAGGGTAATTCACAAAACAGTTTTTTGGAAAACTAAAAATATAATATATTTTGCTTTTTTTCAGTTTTTGACAAAACCCAAAGCCACAAAATTCCATTTTGCACCAGGAACTGTCTGCGTCTTTACAAACTATTTCCAAATAGAACATTTTCTGTGGAGAACGAATCACAAGAATATGGACCAAAATCTTTCACTGTCCAATACCGCAGAAGATTTCGATTTCTCTGAAATTGTCGTAGGATACAACAGAAGATACGACTAACTGATTGAATGTTTGTTAGTCGCCACTAGTATAAAAACCTACAAAAATCAATTTAATTAACATAAATACAGAAGTCTAAAATTACATATATCATTATGTTTTGGCTTAATTGGAATGCTGTAATTGAACACTGTGCGTTTTTGAACTCACATATGTAGTATGTACGAGTATATGCAATAATTCCGTGCATAGCATACCCAACAAGCAAAGTAAATTTAAAATAAGTTTTTAAAAAGCTTTCCGAAATAAATATTAAGCTTACAAAGTGCTGAGTTTTGGTTATAAAATGTATGAAAGCGTTTTATAATCAAAACGGCACGTTGATTAAAAGCTTATTAATATAAGCGTATAACAAATTTTCACAGAAAGCTTTTTATAAGTGTTTTTCTGAAACTTTATTCAAACCATATTTTTTATATTATTTAGCTATTGCAATCAAATAAATAAATAAGTTCTAATCATACATTTAAACCAATTATTAGTCGATTGGGGAAGTGGTTAAGATTCAGCCATGATTTTTGGTTTTTCGCCGCCATTCTCATCTTAATCTTCTATAAAAAAAATGGGAAATATTTTAAAGAAAAAAACTCAAATATCTGTTTCTGGATTTTTTGTAAACATTTGTATTTTCCTTTTAAAGTGAAATGATTTATAAAAGATCGTTCTTGAAGTTTATAAAAAGTTTTCTTTAAACTTTCAAATAAATAAAAACTGAAAAAGCTTATTATATCGCTTATTTTAGCAAGTTTACTTTAATTTATTTTTAAAAATATTTACTAAAATGCTTGTTGGGATGTATAAATAAAATATATAATTGTGCTTGTGTATGCATACGCATTTATTTACCTAGATCCTTATAATAGGCATATCAAACCCCTTATTTTTCATATATTTTCTTTAACACAAAAACATTTAAAATTTTATTACTATTATATTAAAACTTGATTCTATTGAATATTTTACATAAAAGAAAAAGCTTTGCAATATAAAAGAATTTCGATTTACGAAAAATGTAAAAAGGTCCATTTACAACGTTTTTCGAGGCTATTTCACAAATTTAGCTTTAATTACACAACTTTTCTACTTTGACATTTACAACCTGCAAGAAAAAATATAAATAAGTAGCTTACAAACTATACATGTAGTAAATTGCTCTGTGCTGCATAATTCCAACTCGGGATGAAAACCCAGACGCAAATATTAAAACCTCAGGGTCCTTTTTCACTTCAGGTAAAATTTTTGTGCTATGCCCTGTTAAAAAATTATTTTGCCAGACTGCTTGTGCAAAGAAGGTGAAAGCCTAGAGAACATAAAAACTAAAATTGGTTTTTGTACCTGCTTAAATAAGCACTTTCCTCTGCCAACCCTAAACTGGCAAAAATCTGTATAAACAGTGAGTAGCGCATACCAAAAATTTAGAAAAAAAAGTGGAAAATTTTGTTCGGAGAGGTTCATTTTTTTCCGTGAAGGTATGAGGTCTCAGAGCCTGCATACTTTTAGGCACTTGTTTTCCATACAAATTCCATAAAAATGCGTTGGTGTCAGTAAAAGTGTTTCACTTTTCAAAATGTTTTTATTTTTGGACTATCTATCGAAAAAACTTTCCAAAACGATAACTTTATGGGCGCTATAATGGGTGAATTGGTCATAGCAAAAAAGTTTTACTAAGAGAACAAAAATATTTTGAGTTGGAATTATTCTGGCTTTGAAATTGTTGATCGAATAATTGTTTTTTGCCATCTTTGTTCTAATTAAAGCACCATTTAGCAAATAAATCTATACAGAGTGCAGTTTTGATATAAATAAATTTGGTTTTAAATCTAAAAATAAAAAGTAATTAGAAATACAATTTTTGTTTTTATTCTGCTTAACTTACGTATGTACGCTTGACTTTTTTTACTTAAAATACGGCTTACAAAATTTAAATTTTACTTTTAAATCTCACTTATAATTTTCAGTTTAATGCAAACAAATTGGACGTATTAGGTTAAATGTGTTTATTAGTTTTATTATTTTTCTCAATTGAACAATAATTCAATTAAATTAAATTAGGTATTTATTTTTCTTTGACCTAAAAATCAATTTTAAAGCTTAAGTATTTTTAATTTTTTAAATTAATTTATAATTATTTCTTATGTATTTACATTATTTTTCTTAAATACTTAAGTAATAATATTTCTCTAAGCAATACCGAGGCAAAGTAATTTATTCTTATTGAAAATTCGGCTTTGATATTAACTTTAGCTTTTCTTAAGTTCGTTTAATTTTCGTTAAATTTCATATGTTTTTGTTTATTTTTACATTTGTATGCATGAATGTAGTGTGTTGACTTTGGCAAGGAAGGTTATATGTTTTAGGGAGGGCGCACTATTTTTATATTTCGTGTACTTTAAGAGCTTATAAATTACAAGACACACGCGTAATCATATACGTTTGTAATTACAATTACAGTAAGACTCAAATGTTCACTTGTTCAAAGCTTAAATTAAAGCTGTATTTAATTTTTTTCTTTGCAAATTTTTATATTTTTCTTACGTACTTTAAACCTTTTTTTATTATCTTCCTCTTTTTTTTGGCAATTTACATTCTATTTGATTTGCATGTTAAAGGTTGGCTAAAAATTTATGAGCGTTTTATTTGGATATCCGTTAAACAGAAAGTGGGGAAGACTTTTGCGGGTTTTGGTTTTTGTGGATGTAAAATTATAAGTTTACTACATACAAATATTGACTTGTATGTATGTATTTCTAAAATGTGATATGATAAACTACTTACATTACTTCTAATTACCTACTATTAATTTTTTGAAAAACTAATCATACCTTACCTTTACGAAATTTTCCCAATGATTCGTCACCAGAAAAATAATTATTTTCTATATGGGTGTAGTTCAATTTAAAGGCCTGCTACAAACGAAAGCAACTATGGTGAAATATTCTAATCTGTGGTGAAACTGCTTTGAAGTACTTGTTTGCGAGAACGGTAAATATTCTTCACCTTATAACTGTCACAAATTTTCTATCCAAGGTACTTGGCTACAGTTTGACAAGGTCTCTTTCTACTTATCGACTGCAGTAATTACTCCGATCACAAAGTGTTGGAACTGAAATCGTTATCAAAAGTTTAATCGATGCTTCATTCCGATTGAAAACAGTTTTTAACTTAGGAAATATTTTAATTGTTCAAGTTTTTAAAGGACTGATTTCATTATAAAACATTTCATTGAATTATAACCCAAAAATCTTGAAAATAGCGGTTATTCCATTTAGACACATTTAGATATAAAATTATTTGATCTGTTGTGAACTGTTTATAAGTCTTTTTGGGAATACAGATTATACCTAGTACGTAAATTTATTAATTTGAAGGAAACCTTTGTTAAGATTTTAAATTGGAGAATTTTTATTACATCAAGGCCAATTTTTTATGGCAAGTTTTACTTTTAATACATGCCTACATATTTTTTTAACATCGGTTACTATTCCTATTTGCGTTGTAATCATGTATTTATGTTTTTTATTTATATTTATGTGTGTATTTTAAAGTTTCAATATTTTTTTTTTACATGAAGGTGAGTTTTTTAGTTTTAATTATATCATTTCTTCATTGCATTGCATTTTTATTGCTTCTTGTTGGATTTTTTTATTTTGTAGGTCTTAGAGCGTTCATATTATATATTTCTGTTCACATGTACTTGTTATATGTATTTGTATAATTCGAAGATTCTAGCCTGTTTTACATGCGTTGCTCGTGTTTTTTTTTTGTCTTTTCATATTTTTACACAAATACATTGATACATGTTATATATATGATACTATATACTGTTTTCTGAATGTGCATATGTATTTAGTTTATATATTAGTAACTCGTCGTTTTTAGTGTCTATTGAAATGTGGTCTCATCTCTGTTTGCTTGCCTTAGCATCGGTAGATCGTTTACACATATTTTGCAGTGAATATTTTTTTGAGTGTAGTATGTAGGACAGAATTTTTATAGCCAGTATGTGCTTATCGTACTTCTTGCCCATTTACAATTAAAGGCAAACAGTTCGTCCTCGCATTTTGGGTGGGTGATCAGTGTAAGTTTTTAGTTATATTTTAACTTGGCAATGTTTGATTTGAACAACACACAATGGCAGATGTTCTACATATGTATGTACCCTTTAAAAAACGGAAATATTCCCTTCCATCATCCAAAGAATACTCCTTAAAAAGTATAAGAGAACACCAATACTTATCCTCATTCAAATAAAAAAGGTGGTCCAATTTATATCTCGGATTATTCCATTTCTTTGCTTTTGAATACTCCGTGGAGCACCAACGTGAGAGTACTCTGGAAATGCTCCCAAAGGAGTATTCAACACCAAAGCGAGAGAGGGAGTATGTGGTTTTCAAAAGTCCACGTTTTTTATGTGATTGAGGATAAGTGTTGGAGTACTCTGACACTTCATCGTTTTTTACGGTGTATATGCACCCATATGTGTACGGTGAGTACTCGTATATGAATGTTAAGTTCTTGTTCCGTTTTTTGTAATGCACTTTCCATTGAGTTCTAAATTTTTGAATTTTTTTCTACTTTATTTAATTTTCCTTTTTATTTATTCATGAAATACCCTGCAACTTCAGTTAATATCACAGTTTTAATAGATAATTTTGTAACAAAAAGATTCAAAAAAGGAAAACTTATATAAAAACATCAAAACTCTCCTAGCATAACATTGTACAAGTCCGATGTCTATATAAATGATATTAAATAAAAATTCATGCAGAAGATCTTTATTAAATTAAAAGAAGTCAGTTCAATAATATATAGAATTTTTGTCTGTTTATTAATTTGTACGAGCCAGACCTGTTAAATTTTATTAGTAATTAGTAATCAGTTAATTAGATGGCTTTTTTAATTGGTAATTATTATTTTAATTGTTTTTCAAGAAAAGGCAATTATTAATTGATTACGATTAGAAAAAAAAAACAACAAAAAAAGTTGTTTTGATTACTTTTGATTATTTTAAATTTTTTTTTTTGTTATCATTTTTGATTTTTCCATTGTTGCTGATGTGCATATTAATGTGCTTCTACAACAATACTAAAAAAAAATTAAAAATAATCCAAAAAAATTAAAAATTATCAAAATTAATCAAAATAACTTTTTTTGACGTTTTTTGTTTTTTTTTTTTATTTAATTTTTTTTTTTTTATAATCGTAAAAAACCATGATTTTTTTGATTATTTTTTAAATTAACTGGAAAATGATCATTAAAAATTGAAAGTAATGGTAGTCAATCAATAAATGGATTCTCGAGAAAATAATTAATCAGACTGGTAATCACTGTGATTAGTAATAGTAAGTAAAGAAATACTACATGGATCTTAATGCCTCTTCAACCGATGTATTGCTGGAGATCTACCTTGAAATATAAGATATATTTTGCCGTTGCTGCTAGATGTATTCTTTACATTTGGGTGCTTGGCTAGTGTACGTCATTCACCACCCCTTTTAAACGATATTCGGAAATATTGTTACTTTATGCTAATATACATAATGAGGCTTAGTTTACTAGATTTTTATTCATTCCAAAAGTAAAAATTTATTAGTAGGGAAAAAATTCCCTACTACTAAAAAATATAATAATCGTTTTACTACCCCGGAGCTCTTCAGTGAAAATTAGTTTCTTTTCAGTCCTGTACATTAACCCACTAGACCGGCTTATAAAGGGTAGCTATGCCAACTATCATTTAGAAAATCAGCTGAGAAGAGAGGAAGCTCAATGAGTAACGTAAACGTCGGATCACATGCTTGCAACGGTCAAAGAACTTATTGGGAGTATAAAATACAACACCTCTCTGGAAGTGATTACAAATCACGAGCACACTTTCTTATCTCGAAAATAATTACTTTCGTAAGTATGGGGTATTTTGATTATAGAATGGCACATTTTAATCCTAAAGGTTCAAAAATATATAAATGCGCCTAAATATATGCAACATTTTTTGTAATAGAGTCACAGTGTATCCAAGAATTATAGAACTATAGTTGATATATTAATTCGACACCTTCAAACAGGTACAGGCAAAAGTCAACTTACACTTGTTGAGTTGTTTTAGGTTCAATAAGGTTTAGAACTTTTCTCTAAGTGCAATCAAAAATTAGTGGCAAAAAAGGACTTAGCTTACAACAGACAACAGATATTTCATTTCATTATTTTATATCCCCAAAACTTTCGGGAGTGTTTTTGTCGCTAAAAACAACAACAAATCGGTAGTGGAGACAATATAAACCGTCAGATTTTAATAGGGCCTGTTGTAGTTATTCCTTATTTGGCTGACTTACTTACATATATGGGTACACTCACGCAATACTCTTTCTGCTCAATGAAAATCCGCCTCCCAGGAGAATAAGGAGTCATCTCCGTAAGCACTATGACGAGATCCGGCATCATATTTTGTTGCCGTTTGATCCAAAGGTGCATCGGTGCGCCCTCAATCTCATCCACACAGAGTCGATAAACTCCTTTGTCAGCCTGCGACATGAAAGTGCCGTCCTACAGGCACAAGTTCCACCTGTTCCCGAAGAGAAGCGCGAACTGTCTAGGGAGACAAGGGTCATGCTGGCCCAACTTCATTCTGGATACTGCAACAGGTTAAACTCTTACCTATCCAGACTGAACCTTGACATGCCAAATGTCTGCCCGGCATGCGGCGTGTCTCGCCATGACACTAACCATCTGTTCATCTGCTCAACTGAGCCTACTCTTCTAAAAGCAATTTCACTTTGGTCCAACATTATTGAAGCCGCGAGGTCTCTGGGCTTGATGCAAATGTTGGGTAAGGAGGTGATATTTTAGGCAGGTTAAATAGTCGCTACAACAACAACTCTTTTTGCCCGAAACAGAATGAAACTTCACTGCACGAGGTCCCTCCACTTCAGGGTGTGTATTTATCGTTACAATAATGATAACAGAATTAAACGTGTAAATAATGTCAGCGCTAACGATATGTTCTGGCATCATTGGCGCCCTTTGGTAGAAATGTATCCTTTTAATGCTCACTTACCCAGACGACCGCATTTGACTCCAAAGCTAGTAAAATCTGTGCTTTTTACAGGTGCGAACCTATCGATAATCTTGCCATTGATGGACTGTGCCGAAATAATCTAGAGCTAACCATTTGACTAGAGTACTAGTTCTAGATAAATACTCAAAATATATTTTCAGCTGTCTAATTTTACATAGCCGGTTCCGGTGTTTCATAACCGGCAAAGGTCTTCAAATATCAGCGAACATCGGTAGCGCTATCAAATTTCTGGTCGCTGCCAACTAATCTGTGTCAATGTCTGGTTATGATAAACTTTATCACATGATAACCTTATCATCGGTTTGCTCAGAATGACAGTTTCGTTTACACAAAAGTCTGTTCAAGTTACCATGATAAAGTTGTCATTGTGAACGTTTTTGGAAAAATTCACAAAAGTTGCATTGTGAACGCATAAAAACTGACAGCTGCTCTTGTTTAATCAGACATTGAGTAAACGGCCCTTAGTTGTAAAATTTTTAATTGTGGCCCCCACCGTATGTATGAAGTCTTTCTGTGCCATTTGAAACAATTTCGAACCTAAAATGCTGCTCCGTTCGTAGTCAAACAAAAAAATTAACAAACGCAACCTAAGCAGAAAATAATAAAAAATGTAACCAACTAAATCAAGAAAAATAAAACAAGCGTCAGTTTTTTGTGTTTATATTAAAAAATGTGTGGCTTGAAAACCATTACAAACTCATTTATTTGGGTCACACAATTTTTTTTTGTTTTTAATTTTTTTTTTAAGCATATACATATGTATGTATTTATTTATTTATATGAAGGGATAAACTTAAATTCTTCGCTTTGATTTTATTTTTGCTTAAACATTTTAACAGTCGCTAATATTAAAGTTAACAATTCATGAATGCATTTCAAATCGCATAACTCACATAGTAATATTAAAAAAGAATAGGTGCATAGCATGGCATAGTATTTAATGAAAACATAAGTACATACTTACATATGTATGTAGCCATATTTTTATTTGTCTTTCTTTATATGTTTCAAGGCAATTAATTCGTAAGTAATTAAGTCTGATTTTATTAAGTTTTTTTTGTTTGTAATTAAGTTTAATATGTAGTTGTTGTAATAACAGCAATTCAACAATTTAAACGAATAAAACTAAATATTTATTTACAATTATAATTGTAATGCATGTACCGATGTATGTATGTATTAGAGCTGGTCAATGATGATTACATAAATGTAATTGATTACACGTATAATGGACACGTTGCATTACGATTGCAGTAATTTTAAGTTGCAAGTTTTAAAAACCACTTCTATTGTTTCGGTTTGAAAATTGTATATGTCGCATATTTTGACTAAAAAATTCTTCCACAAGCGCTGAAAATATTTTTTTTACTAATTTAAATCAGGTCCGTTAAATTTGATTATTAATCAATTAATTAGATGGTTTTTGTAATTTTGTTTTAATTGGGTTTCAAGAAAAAACAATTATTGATTGATTATGATTAGAACAAATTTAAAAAAAATCGAAAATAATCAAAAATAATAAAAAAAAAAATATTTTGGTATTTTTTTTTTGAATTTTTTTGTTATGAACTAACATTTATGTGATTCTACAACAATACTGAAAAAAGTCAAAAATAATCAAAAGAAATGAAAAAAATTTAAAAAATCAAAAATAATCAAAACAATTATTTTTTTGATAATTCTGTATTTTTTTTATTATTTTTTTAATTAAATGGAAAATAATCATTAAAAATTTAAAATAATGGCAATCAATCATTAAATGGATTCTCAAGAAAATAATTAATCAGACCGGTAATCATTATTTAACAGGTCTGATTGTAATGCTTCGAAATCTGAAATCCCTCAAAACGGGTTTATATGGAAATGTGTGTGACTTTCCATTAATACTAATGCAGACAAATCTCGAGTAAATATAAATCTCAGTGTTAATGAAGATGAAGTTTAATTACAAACATATTTAGTGCTAATGAAATTGAGTCCACACTCACAAGCCACATTGTATGATAATGTTAGGGTAGTTCAAATAAAATAAAATGTTAAAAGATAGTAAACACACAGTTCCATTCAAAAATCAAACATTTAATGTTAGGTGTAATGCAAATGGGAACCTTGCTTTAAAAAACCTTATTTAAAAAAAAATATATCTAAATACGAAAGATATCTTGTTGTAATGCCTAACACCGACAATAGCAATGCTTCTAATAATAAGATTAAGTTATGCACCCCTATTCTGCATTTCGACTTGGATCGAAATTTTCTCCGTTTGACAACTTTGGTATTCTGCGTTCCGTTTCCGTTCAATTCAACTTCAAAATTTCCGCCTATTCTACACTTCGATCGTAGTTCCGTTTGTTTGCGTATATTTGCTTTGATGTTCTAGTTTCACATATTTCAAGGCAAACAGCTGATTTCGAAAAAGTTATAGCTCTTCCTCTTCTTCTTTCAATTCACTCGTAACGCAGAATACCTACTTTCGATCCCGGCAGAGCGTAGAGCGGGAACGTAATCGAAATGCAGAATAGGGGTGATGATTATGATAATTGTAGCCGAACTGAATAAGATTGAAATCACGGTAATTATACATAATTACTACTTTTGTAAAAGTATGATTGCTGCAAATCCTATGTTAAATCTTTTTATAATAAATATAATCCAAGTTCCTAGCTTTTTAAGATTATTGCTATCGCACTAGTATTGTAATCGTTAACATTATCATTAAACTCAAGTATTTACATACATACATACGACACAGTGTTGATATTTTTTCATAATTTTTTATTCAAATACGTTTTTAAAGTATGTTTGTATACATATTTGTGTGATGTTGTGTGCTTTCTTTGGAAAAAAATGTATTCAAAAAATTGCATTAAATAAGTTATAATTATTGTTTTTAATTTGAAGATGGCAATTTTTGAAGTAAACTTATAGTTTCTTCTTCAGAATACAAGCAATGCATAATAGATAGTTCCTTTATATCGTCAATGTAAGTATAACGATTGTATACTTTCAATGACAATATTTATTAGCGCACATTATATATATGTACAGCGGTGTTCAATATAATAGTAGTGAAATTGAAATGTATATAGTTCGACGAAAAAAGAAGCTGGGTTTTTAATCATTTTCATTTATAGTCATGAATACTTACTTAATTTTCATTTAAATATAACGAATTCCATAACAGAAACCACATAAAAAGAAATTTCAAAGTTGACAAAAAATTGAAAAATGGCCATCAAAATCTTCAAATTTTTGGCAGAGTTTCTAGAAAATTTTTGAGTACGCAGTTTTGTAGACCAATCAATAATGTGCAAGTTAGAACTTGTTCAACAATTTTACTTAATTTTCAGAATGTTTTTCGTCTAGGATGTTTGAGTGATTTCTTCCATAAAACGCATGAAGCAAAATTGATTTTGTATGGAAAAAAATACCCAACATCCTTGACAAAAAAAATTCTAAAAATGCAGGAGAAATTTTTAAGTAATTCTAACTTGCACAATATTATGCTAAAATTAAATGAGCTATAAAACTGCGTAGTCAAAAACTTTCTGAAAATTCTGCCCAAAAATATTGAAATTTTGATGTAAAATTTTAAAAGTTTAATTAACTTTCCCGAACTTTGTGTAAACTCAAAATTACTTTTAATGTGGTTTCTGTAATGGAATTAGCTATATTTTAAATGAAAATTATTAAACCGCAGTTTCTTTTTATTTCATCGAACGATATCAAATTTAATTTCACTATTATTGTATTAAACACAACTGTATATAGACCACGGCATTTATATGTGTGTGTGTACATATGGATTTGGCCTGTTTTAAATTAAATACTTGTATAAAACCTGATATATACTCGCGATAGTGAAAAATTATCGGTAGAAGCTAGAGGGCGAACCAAACCGAAATTTGGTATCCAGAAGTCTAAATAATAGGTGTGTTCTTTTGGACGCCCTAAGTCGACCAAAAATTCAAGTCAAAAGCCCAGATATTTCTCATCTTTTCAGGTTCAATTCCACGAGCTGCTTTTTATACTTAGTTATAATACATACACGTTACATCAGGGATCAGATCACAAAACCATAATCACAAGACAGGTCTTAAGCGACAGGTAGAAGATTTTACAGTAGACGGATATTTAGTATTAAAAAAAGTTTTTATCTATAAAAATGTGCGTTTAAGTCAAAATTGCTTTAGGCATAACTTCACAATGCTTTATCGTAGAGTATTGAAATTAAAACAGCTGTTCAGTATTATACTGTAACAATTCCTAGCAAATATAAAAAATCGAAAATTGAATGCAGTATTTTTGGTTGTTATGTCGCGATATACCAATAATGACTAAGATATTTATTTATAAAAAAAACATATTTTAAAACATACATACATACACATACAACTCCATATATATGTATGTATGTACATATAATACGCAAAATGATAGTTGCCTGTAAATAGCATCGTTAGCATTAGCACTTAAGGGCAAGTAAACTAAAAAAAAATATTTTTGGATACAAAAAGGTCTGCGCCTTGAGCCTTTTTTGATAATTTTTTTCTTTAATTATTATAATTTTACCTTTATTTTTTTTTCCTATTTAATATTTTTAAAATCTTTTTTTTTATTCTTTTAAATGAACTTCTTTAATTAATTTTTTAGTACAAAAATGTTTCAGTTAATCGTTTCACTTAATTGAATTCTTAATTTGTTTTGTTTTTATAATTACATTTTTTTTATTTTTTTTCAATCAATTATTTTTTTTTAACTCTATAGTAGCATTAACTTGATTTGCATTATTACTTAAATTGCATTTGAATGTGATTTTGTACTTTTTGACAAACTTCTTTTATTCGCTTAGTTTATTATTAATTAATTAGTAATTAAATGTTCGTTTTCTTACTCATTTCTTCTAAAAGTCATTGCTCGTTTTCTTTTTTGGCGACAAGTAAAATGCACGCAGATTCGGTTTGGCATTTAAGGCTTAAGTAGGTTAAAAAAAAATTTTCTGTAAAAAGTATGAAAAGCAAGTCACCGCAGAATATGTTCAGACTGACTGAATTTCGGACATCATTTTTACGCAAAGTACCTATAAACTAAGCAGAAAATACAAATAATACTTCGCAGTTGATAATAAACTATGAATGGGCTAGATACTAGCTTTTGCGTGTCGCATATTTTTAGGCGCAAGTGTGCATAATAAACTTAGCAAAGAGTATTAAAACATGTCGGGTAATCACAGTTTCGTGGCGAAGTTAACAGCGATTATCTTTAACGAGATAACACCATGTATCAGTGAGCACGCTTTTATTTTTTAATATTTTAACAATGATAGTATATTATTTAACTTGCACACTTTTTATTCGTGCTATTATTCCTTTTACTAATGAAATTTCTTCTACTCGCCTGCACGAAATTAAATCAGTTGATGCAAGATGTCACCTTAAAACAAAAGAAATACATACCGCAGAGCATTTTATGTTTCACAACTCGTAATAGTCAGCAATATAATAATATGAAACTTTGATTACCCCAGCTATGTACTTTTGTAGCAGGCAAAGTCCAAAACCTAAACTTGCTTGCTAATTAATGGGGTCTATGAGCTATTCCGACGGAACTGCCGGCGGGAAATAATTTTAATAGAGTTTTGTGATCTCTATCGATTTTATCGAAATTCACGCGATTGAATTCTCTAATGATCTATTACATTTCTCCCGACGGCAGCTCCGTCGGAATACCTGATAGACCCCAATATGAAACCAAGTAATGTATACTATAGTCTGAACATACATATATTTTTTTGTGGTCATTCCAAATTCATTAGTGTTTGAAAGAGTAAGAACTTATAAATTCTATAAAATATGTTAATTTTTTAATGTGCTTATTTTTTTATTTTTATTTACAATTACTTGCATTTAAAATAATTGTAAATGTAATAAAAGCTCAAAAGTTAAAACTAAAGAAATTTTACTCAGCCATGAGCTTTATAAAAATTTTAAAACTACATATGTTGTGCACACTAGGTATATCTATTTTGAACACAATCAAACCACTGCCTCAATTGTTAAAAATACTATGAGATATCTACGTACTAAACCATTATTATATTTCTCAAAAAAAAAAAAATTATACAAATACCTTAAATTCATAAGAAACAAAAAGGTATAAATCGATTAAAAAAAATTTTGTTAATTCTTTTAAGATAGTAATTAATAGCTTCAATTTTCTGATTATTGTGGTTTATATTATACAGTTTTCTGATTATTATTAATCTAATTGCGAAAGTAATCGTTTTGATTGCCAGAGGATGTTCTCCAATCTATTAATACAGATTTATCAGATTAATTGCCAATTTTTGGTTTGAGTGGATTAATCGACAAAGATTATTCTCTTATTTATTTATAGCTTAATTTCAGTTTAATAGGCATTTTCGTTTAATTGATAAATCGCACACCCGACTTTCATAATGTTTCATACCTGAAAATTTGTATACGAACGCCATTGACATGAACATTTTCTTTTCTTATGAATTCAGGGTAACCTTTGTACTGTTTACATTAAAGATTGGGCCTTACCGGGGAAGAATCGTTTTAATCCTTTCCGAAAATTTAAAATCAAATAAATGAAAATACAATGAAATATTAAGACGTTTTTATTCGCAACTAAATCAAATATTTGAAGAAACATTTTTTTAGGATAAAAAAAGTTTAAATCAACTGTTATTTTAGGTTCAGCATTCAAACATAATTATTTTGTCCTTATATAAAATTATGTTTTTACAAACCAATATAAACAAAAAAATACGTTTACTGTAGTAAATTTCAACTCCTTTCTCCATTTACGAAGCTACAAATATACCTTCTAAGCAAAATTAAATACGTAATTTGGCATTTAAGTAGTTCTTTAATTGATTGATTTCCACATATTCATTTTTTTTCTTTAACTTTTTTTTATGTAGAATTCCATATAAAAATCTTATGTTTTTTGCACTTTTTTCCATTTTTATGAAAATAAATAGCATTAGTCATAGTAAAATATTTGATAATAATAAAAAATGAGAAGAAAAACATAACTTTATAAATAATTGGCATATAGAGCGAGGGTGTTGTGTTGTCTCTCTGTATTTGGATTTTTTTCTTTTGTAAGTGGTGTATTTAACTTTGTATTTGTGTCTTTTGTCTCTTAATTATAAATCTGTATTCCTTCTTTCTTATACTTTAAAGGTTATTTTGATCGTTTTTTATCATTTTCTTATTTGTTCCTTTATTGAAATTTTTTTTTTTAATAATGGTCTGTGTGTTTCTTTAATTTTTAATGTACGTTTTGTGCAGTCCTTTCGTTGTTTATCTTATATTGCAATTTCGCACTTAATTAACTACAAAGTTTTTGTTGCTTTTTTGTATTTTTGGGGATTTATTATTGTTACTGCATAACCTTTTAACTATATTAGACACCGACCGAGACAAATACATATTGTCATTAAAATCTCAAAATCAAATACCTCGCAAACTGTTAAAGATAGGGCAGATAATCCAATACCGTTTTATAGAAAGGGATTTAAAACCGGCCTATCTAAAAATTTTTTTAAAACGCCATAGTTTAGAATTTGGTTGAATTTGCGTACTCTCAGCTAGAGGGTCATTTTAAATGAAATACTGAAAACATTTCTGAGATAAGGGGGGTTACTCTGTATAGCGATTTGACAGCTTTCGTATAACGTTTGCATCGCAGTACAGCGTAAACCCCAGATGTGATTTTGAAAAATATTTTGAAATATGACGGAAAATCGTCTTAATTTACATCAACTTTCCATCCTGCCGGAAAGTCAAAAAAACAAAACGATGAATATATTTTTGGGTTGTTGAATTAAATTAACTTATATTCTTCAAAATGTTTTTCAAAATTAAGCTATGAATTCAGTTTTTAATTTTTTTACTAATATTTGATTGTGTTTCCTATTGGCAAATATTTATTCCTCGTATTCAGCATCTCAAAATCTATAAGAAAACAGTAAAAAAAAATATATATTTTCAAGAACGTTAATCGGCACTTATGTATATTTGAAATTTGAGTTTCAAGCATTATTTGTTAACCGTCCTAACTCTAAACCCGACATATTTTATTTTGACTAATACAGTTAGAATAGTGATTCAAAAACGATTTTTAATTTACATATTTCGCAATCAAGTATGGTCTGTATTTCACTTTCACTCGGATTCGTTTAGTAGGTAAACTGCAGAACATGCCAGAAAAGTTACAAAAACATTTTATAAATATGCTATTTCGCAGTTGTTTAATTGCAATTGTGAGAGCTGCATGAAAACACTCAGTACGATATATGCAGTTTGTGCTTATCTTCGTATAAAAGGCTCAGCTGAGAGTGTGGAACCGATTTGGGAGTCAAATGAAATATTAGCGGCGATATATTCGCTATTTTCTAATTTTTGAACTTTTAGATATCTGTGGTTAAAAACACGCACGTATGTACATGTAAATGGGAGCCGTGAGTGTAACTATTATTGATATTTCGATATTGAATTTCATGACCTTTTGAGTGGCAGTAACAAAATCATAGATTTTTTTTCTACCGAATACCTGAAACCATGGCAGAAAAAAGGAGGTAGTTCCATTGTCAATTTTTGGTAGCCATGTTAGATATCTGACAATTGAAGGGATTATGACGTTTTGTGCTACCAGTTCCATTGTTTGGTTCGTTTTGTTTGTTTACAAATCAAAAAATTGTTTGTAAAATTATTTAAAAGTTTTGTGTAGGCTGAAAATCTTTGCTTTTTGCTATGGAAAAAGAAGTATCAAATAGAAAATATGAGATGTTAATTTAATAACAAACTAAATATCTATGCAATACAGAAATAGTCATCGGGGCATTATGATATTGATCTGGCCCTCAAGGAATACATTTTTGATATATTACCCATGATTCTAATAACACATGAAAATCAGATAGAGCTGCTTCACAATTCAACCCAGGGAGACCTGCTAAAGAAGCTAAATCATATAATCATATAGACCAACATTTCCCTCTGTAATATTGAGGCCTAGCTCGTAATCAGCTTATTGAACGCTCCGATATTATTTGTTCGCAGCCAGCAGTGGCATAGCCAAAGGACTCTCCAACATATAATCAAGACAAGAAAGACTGTTGAAATATTCTTCCTTTCTATCCATCTTAACTATCACCTATTCATTTGAAATGCCAAACCACTAGATCCTGGTGCATCTTGGCTTCGGTAGCGCGTTGCTAAAAGCCCATTACTTCAGTGACAGAAACCCTCAACTTTCTTCCACCAATTCCTCAGACACCACATTACAACTGACCATCGCCTTTTATGGCACAATAATCCCGTCCCTAAACAAATATTTAGTGTTATTTCTCGACAAACACGACAATGCACCGAAATTACTTGGTTTTATCCCACCAAGGGGCTTTGTTTATAACCTTGTTTAAAACTTCCCAGCCGTGCGGACTATTGTTACAGCAAGAGAGCCAATAAGGGGCCATAACATATCCAGTAAATATTCTAAGGCTTACACCCATAAATATTTTTAAATGAATAAAAACAAATTTCAAAATACAGAAATACAGTTCTAGCCCTCTTTTAGAGGTTCAAATAAAAATTGTAAATTATTTGTATCGTTAAATGAAAGTTTGTATTATATAAGCTTCCACAAAGAACAATTTGGCAAAATCCCCAATATATGGTTAAAAATTTCCCTTTACCGTATATCCGATTTGGCAACGCTATATATATAATTTTTACACCAAAAGAACGTCAAAAATCTCTTTTTTAATCAAAAAGAAAATAAGATTGACAACCTATTTCTGACAATGGAACTACCTTTTTTTTTTATACCATGCCTGAAACTATCGAAAAATAAATAAAATTTTTATTTGAACTGTATTTCATCAAACAACCGTGAGAATTGTTTTCGGTTTAACACTTCGTACTTTGGTTTTGATCTCAGCTGGCCATCATTTCAATGCGTGTTTGATTTTACCGTACACCTACATATATCCATTCACCTGCACTTAAATATGTAAATATTTTTTTCCTTATAATGTCACCTTAATACAAAATGTGGAATATAAAATATTTGAAGAAATTAAAATATTAATTATACAAGCAACACATTTGATTACAAAATTGTTCTAATCTTAGTATATAGGCAGACAGAAGATTTTGATATGAAGAGGTTGAGAACGGCATCAGGTTTGCTTTATCTTAACGAAAGGTGCCCAAAACGAAATCCTTCTTGCGAGCATTGAATAGATTTTTGGAAAGTACAATTTTCATAAAACACAGAGACGATAGAGCAAGTCTGAGACCAAATTCTTATAATCTATAATAGTTAAACGAAATGAGAAAGAAATGTCGACCTTATTTTCTGTTTATTTTCTTCTGTTTTTTACCATAAAAATTATTAGTGGATTTCTCTTCCATAATACCATCATAACAGTTTTGCATTTTTTTTTATATATATATTATATATGTATATGTATTTCTAAATCATGATGTAAGTTTTTACTTGAATTTTTATGATGTATTGGGAAGCTGAAACTTTTCACAAGTACGTTTGCTAAAGTACGTATGTCTGTATGTAAGTAGTTGCAGCAGCATTTTGTGTTTGATGGATGATACAGCCGCGTATTTAGATGCTGCGCAGGCGCTCTTATATGCAGGTATGTATTTAGGTATATATGTACATTACACGTGTTCTTGTTCTTTTCTTCGCTTTTAATTCACTAATATTTAATTTTTGTTTTTTTTATCTTTTTTTTATTTTTGTATATATGCGTATGGCGAAGTAGTTTTTGTTTGTGATTATATATATTTTTTTTTAATATTTATGTGACTATTTATTAAGAATACCTGTGTGTGTGTAAGTGCAGCGCGACATATGATTGCGTGCAACTGTTTGAGTATGTGTTTGCTTTAGTTTTTATATGCTGAATTGGTATATAACTATGTATCTATGTAGTAAGTGTGAGGTTAGTTGATTAGTTACATATATTTATTTTAGGTTTATACAATGGGCGGTACCTCAACTTTTGGCATGGCGCATTTAAGGCGCGTCAAAAGTAGATCGTTTTTTTGTTTTTTTTCCGATTTGCATGTCTTTGAGCGTTTTTTCTTTTGATGTATGATTTTATATAGTATTGTACATATATAGTAGTTTATGTATGTAGTAAGTCTCTACGTATAACATACACTCATGCGTTTACGTGCTGTGTTGTTACTCGTTGTGTGTATATTTGTGCCAACATAATTTTGTTTATGTTGTTGTTGGCGCGATCTCAACAGGATTACTATTGGCCGTTGTTGTTGTAGCATTGGCCACAGCTGCGACATTGCATCCGCTCACATCATTAATGATGGTGGTGGTGGCATCCAAAGATTTTAAGCTGTCTGTGCGTTTTGTATCACACATCGTAGCACTTTTCATATATTCACTATCTGCAACATCATTGATATGCGCCGCCGTTTCAATTTTGCTGGAGGACGAGGAGGTGTCAACATCATCAGTTTTGTTTCTGAAAGCAGTAAAATTCAAAAAATAACTTTATTAGTAATATTTTAGATATTTATAGAGACTTAGTAGCTGTTCCAATTGATTTCGTATATTTTTATCCTACATTCATTTAACTACATTTTTTTTTCTCTTAAAATGCCACGCCCATGTTTTTACTAAATTTTATTGAAAAGATCATACCATAATCAAATTAGCAATGCCTTGGGGGTTATGTAACTATGTTCGAAGTCATAAGTAATATTGTTTCAGCTCAGTCTAAAATTGAGAGCAAAAATAAACCAATCAGAACAATTTTTCTTGATGGAAGTCGGCTGATAGCCACTTGAAAAGCGATATCTCAGTAACTAGATAACTGCACAAATAATGAGTTTTTCAAATAAAGTTAAAGGCTATACAAAATACTTAGAGGCAGGCATGGCACCGCCCACTTTTCAGTAGAAAAGTAATGTTATTTCCACAGACGATTACTATCAACTTTATTGAGGCATAGCTTTGAATAATACCCAATACAGTAAAAATGAGTGAAGTTATTATTTACTAAGAGAATACATTTTCTCAAACAAGGAGAAAATATCCCGTATACAAATGTGATTTTTTTATTTAAAGGAAAGAAACCGTCTGATAGCCCTGATCCTTCCTCAGACTAATTTGTACTTTTGTTTTATATTTATCGGCAAACACATATGTAAGTATAAATTCTATATTTTTTTTTATCCCTAGGTCAATTAATTCATACTATTCCATTTTCTTAAAAAAACTTCATTCTGCTCCTTTTTCAAAATCGATTAGGTTTAGTGAAATAGTTTCGATATAGGTAAATAAGTTACCGTATTTTGCCATTTAGCACACTTAGAGCATACTTTTTCTCATTCTAGTAACTAAACTCAATTGGAACTCAACAGTGCCTCTTCGATTTAAAAGAAAAGAAGATATCACCAAATTACTCAATGATCTAATCTTGTAAAGCAACGAGTGCGTGTGTAATTTTTCAAAGTTGTAGTCGGCACAGGCATTGTTGCATTCAATGATAGAGCATTCGAAGAAAGTGAAATAAAGAGATGGAAATAGCGCTTACAATTTATTTTTAATCTCATTTTCGGCCGCAGTTTTGCTACTTGGACCATTAGTCAAATGCAGTACATTCGATTTCGTTTCGCCGTTATCACTTTCATTATCATCATCATTATGTGTATCATCTACAGCGGTACCGCCCAGCGGTTTTGTCCACATACCCTCATCATCCTCATAATCATCCTCTGAATCTTGCATAACAGATTGCAATGTACGCACCAAAGAAGTGGCCAACGCCTTTTCATTCGATGACACATCATCCAAATCCAAGTCATCTGCAGCGCTTGTACCATCAGCAAATTCACCAATTTCTTGTGCTACCAATGTTAAATTTTTTTCAACATTTGCATTATTATCATAGCCCATTTCGGTGGAGGACTTATCACTATTTATAGTTGGTGTGTTTGTACGATCAATTGCATTCATAAAAGCTGCTGAACCATTATCGGTGACGGATCGCTGTTTTTTATTAGCATCGCCACCGCCACTGCCTTCATCATTAATATTGCTATTATCTTTAGATGTTGTTGTAATATTATTCGTTGTAGCCATTGTTGCTGCTGCACTAACCAAACTTTCACCTAAATCATTTGCAAACGAACTAAAATGCGAATCGAAATCAGCAAAATTATCCGTATTAAATTCAGCTGCCCATGGTGTTGCATTGCTATTCGCCGTAAGATCACTGAATGGATCCATATGATCCCATGGATTATTGGTTACACCGAATGCTTGTAGGGCTGATGTTGAGACGGCATTTTTGCCAAAGAGAGAGGAATTGTTTCCTATGCCACTAACCCCGTTACCGATGTTGCTACTGCCGTCACCCCCGCCGCCCCGGCCACCAGTGTTGTCATCGTCGTCGACGTCATCATCTTCATCAATATTGCGACCAAACTGAAACAAATTAAGGTCGTTTTCGGCGTTATCATCATTATCGAGCAAATTATTGCGATAGATATCATGTTCAAGCGTAAAAACAATGTCCTGTTGATTTTTTTAAGTTTTTTGATTTTTTTTGTTTTTTTTTTGGTGATGGTGGTTGGCAAACGTTTTCGAATTGCATTCAAGACACGACAAATAGACAAAGATAGCAGATAGTGATGAAAGTGAAAAAATTATTACAATTAGAACTACATATATGCCTACAGATATATAGAACAACAAACTTGATAAGACTGAGAGAAGTTTGTTTGATAAACTACATATATATGTTAATAAATACTTTTTCTCTGTTCTCCAATCTGTTTGCAATAGTAATACGAAAATTTAGAACTCAACAGATCTAAGAAAAGCCTTATACAAGAGGGCCAAAATTCAACGTAAAGTGTAGTTTTGAAAGAGTTTATTGAAAATAGTGTTGGTGAAGCGTTTTAAGTGGTATTAAAAAAGGAAGTAAAAATGAAATGTTATGTGCCTGTGCGTTACAAAACTTTTTCCACTAATGTATGTATTGTTAACAATTATTTGACGTAGTGCATACTTTAAGTCGAAAAATTATGGTATTTTCGAGGTTACTGGTTGAAAGTCAAACGCAGCTTTCGACTCAGGATAAAAAAGCTAGACAAAGGCATACATATTTTACATACTACAAATTTGTTAACATCAGAAAGCAGCCTAGTTATTTCCGTAATAAAAATTCTTAAATTTGAACTGACTTAAAAACCAAATTTCGTTCGAGGAGGCCAAGAGTATGTAGATATTTTACTTTATTTGTCGAGGTCTTACGTCCGAAATAGGAACCATTACTCAAGCAAAAATGCTTTTGTACTTTTTATATACCAACCACAAATAGTGTTAAAATACTAATTTTCGATTTAACGGATGCAGTACAATTTATATACATTTTTTAACTTAAATCAACTCAAGGCTAGTTTTTAGTTGGGTTGCATTTCACACGTATGAATTCGATGGTGGAACTTACATTTGAGCCTGAGTCACTGAAGCCAAGGTTATTGCTGCAAATAAGATATGAGAAACAATTATTTATTGTACATAAATACTAAGTGTTACAAACAAAGTACTAAAGGAGTACTTACATCATATTCGATGACATAGGGTAGTCCCAAGTACTATTATCACCCAAAAAGTCTTTTGGTAAATGTTGGCTATAGTCACCCGCTTCATGGGCATTACAATTTGCTAACATTTTACTTTGTGTGGCTAAGGCCTTTGTTAGATCACCATCGGTTGAATTTATTATTGATTGCCACAATTTTAATTCAATCTCATCACTTAAATTACTCTCAATTAAGGCACCGATATGTACAGATTCTGATATACTATCCATAATGTGTTTAAATATTTTTATTAAATGTCCCATATAACCAAGGCGGCGTCCTTTTTCGGCTGATCTATTAGCATAAACAGAAAAGATATATTATTAGTATACTTGTTTTATTAAATAAATCAGAAAGTATATACTCCGTTTCGGTATTATATTTCCAGCAGTCAATTAATTTCGAAATCAGCTTGCACTTTTCTATTATCTAAAGTGTGTAAAATAAATTCAAATTATTGCTTTTTCATTTTATAGTCTACGTATATACGTACGTGTATTTGTAATGCGGACGGACCATTGTCAGCACGAACTTTGGTTTTATTTAGCTCAGTATTTTCACCTTCACTTTCAGCAGTTGATTCTGCTTCAGTTGCCGACTTTATTTCATTTATAACAGCAGGTTTTTCGACAGTCACCACATCATCAGTTTCCATATAATTTGCCTGCGTTGCAGTCTCAATATTTTCGGACTTAGCTTCAGTTTTAATATCTTTTTTTTCATCGACTATTTGCTCATCTGTTTTCATTTCAACATCTTCTTTTTCCTCAGACTTTATTATTATATTATTTTTAACATTGTCACCCTCATTTGTAGTAGCCTCAATATCGTTAACGTCTTTTTTATTATTTGACTTAAAAACCATATCGAAAAACGTGTATGTATTTTCGACATTATTCCCCAACTTATTAAAAGTTTCATTATTTCTACTGCCTTGCATTGTATTATTATTGTTATTGGATAGTTGTGTATAAAATACTAACTGAAGACACTTTTCAACTTCGCTATGCAAAAAATTATTCCAACAATATTGCTTGAAGAGGATTAGGAGGGTTTCAAAGAAATCCGTTTCACAGACGCTGATATGAAATATTATGAAAAATATATAAATCAATAAATACAAAATGGAAATTTGTTATAGTTACGCTTTCAAAATCTCTTCGTTTTTAGTCTGCAATAACACTGTAAAAATACGGCAGATTTGCAAACGTGTCATTCCAAAAGGTTGTGATAACTTGGCTGCTGTAGTTACTATTTCTGGTTTCTGAAAAATAATAGATGAAAACTTTGAATAAGCCACACTTTCTAACCGGGGATATAAAAAAAATAATTATTATTTAGTATACTTACATTTGGCGGGTTTGTGAGTAGCTCATTGAAATTTTTTAGACGAGGTGCAATGACACGAATCACAGTGGAGAGTATTTGTTCACGAATTTCTTCTTCACGCTTTTGTATGAACTTCATACGATCCGAATTAGGCTCATCACTAAAAACATGTTACAATTAATGATAAAGGAAAGATATATCAAAACATAAGCAGGTTTTATTCTTTTAGAAGAACTTCGTTATATGATTCCAACAGTTTGTAATACCTAAGCACACAAAATGTAAACAAATATACTTAAACAACTTACGTGAAAATCACAGGTTTTAAAAGCATAAGTACAACCGATATTGCCGATACGACTGCGCTCTCTTGCGCATTTGGTTCCAAAATCACATTCAACAAGGCTTCAATATTCGCTTCTTCTTCGATGCGTTTCAATATTGGATTTGAACCATCGAATGTGGGCTCAAAAGAGTCGTTTTCTTGCTCCATATAGCGCATAGAACGACCTTGTTGTATTAAATCACAGAGAAATTCCGCAACATTTGCATGTTTGTCGGTATCTTGGGGATTACCAATTATTGCAATCAGTCTCTCGACAAGTTTATCTTCAGTGAGCCACTAAAGAAAATAAATTAAAATTTTATAATTATCTCCAGATTTTTGGTTTTTGATTAATTTAGATACATCGCAGGTGTTTTATAGATAAATCCATTTCAAATTTTAAATTCTAATTTCGAAATAACATGATAGACGAAAATAACCGACTAATGAAATCAGGAATCGAAATTGACTAATGAGATCAGGAATCGAAATTTCTGGACTTTTTTTTAAGTAAATGTTCAAAATAATTTCAAATTCAATACAACTGGCGACAATCATATGGATATATCTTTTCTGCACTCACTTCGTATAAATTACGCTTCATTTGTCCACCCTCTACATCCCTCATCATTTGCATTATCAAATCGGGTATGACGGGTGTCGAAAAGTGATTACAAATCAAATCCAAAAAATTCTTTTGAGACTTAATGTATTGCAAGAGTTTTAGGCACATTTGTTGATACAAAAACCAATCTTGTTCAGCCTTTTTTGTGAAGAGCATACTAAATGTTTTGCTAAAAAATGATGATAGCAAAGGATTTAACGGTGGTTCATTTTCTAGATATGAATAAAGTGTTTTCAATATATTTTCATCTGACAAAAGCTTTTCATCAAGGGACGGTAAACCACTGCAGGAAGAAACAATAAAGAGAATAAATAAATACCTAATTTAGCAACTAATAAATGCTTTTTAATACGTACAATGTTAAAATTTCACAAGCCATATTTGCATGACGATATCTTTGTGCCATAGGTAAATCCTCAGGAGGTTCTGCAGTTATTAGTTCAACAAGGCGTTTGATTACATCTGGACGAGTGAGACTAGAATAAAGATAATAAGAAATTTAGTAGATATATCCAAATTAAGAACTAAATATGTAAAGGAAGTATATATGTATAAACCAACACATGGAAATAATGAAAAAATGCATAAAAAATGGGCGAAAAAAACTAAAACTTAAAATAGGAGATAAATGCTCTAAAAACAAGTAAGGAAAGTGCTGTCTTCGACTGTGCCGAAGTCTATATACCTTTCATGAATACGCATTATGGTTTTAAGTGTCTGATCCTTACTCAAAATTAGTACAAACTCTGCAAAACTGTTAATTTAAAGATACATACCCCAAACCCCATTTATCGGAAAAATCGACTAGACTACACACATTACATATATAATATGTACTAAACCTGCAAAATTTTACGTTCCTAGCTTTTTATTTGCAACAGTTATAGGCCAAACCCCGTTTATCGGAACAATCAATTGCATGGGAGCTATGCGTTGTATTGGTCCGATCATGCTGGTTCCGACAAATGATTAATGTTTTACAAAATGGCTGCCTCTTACCAAATTTCATCGAGATAGTATCTCTAAAACTGAGGGACTAGTTTGCGTTCAAACAGACAGAAGGACGGACGGACGGACGGACGGACATGGCTTAATCAACTCAGCTCATCGCCCTGATCATTTCGGTATATTTATTGGTGGGTCTTTCTCTTCTTCTTCTCATACTTACAAGCATCGGACCAAAGTTATAATACCATTTCATGTTCATGAAAGGTATAAAAACTGATAGAAATAGATCGATTAGGTAGATAGGAACCCTGCGGGTTAGGGGTTTAGAATATGGTCGAGGTAGGCATACCGGTCGTAATAGGCGACTAATATGCACAAAGGTAATGACGTGCAACCCGATGGTTGATCTACGGATATGATGCCTCTCACCTCCCATTACCCATCTTATCCTTCATTACTGAAGGAGGTGTGACATGACCTAGAAGGTTTCACTGGTCACAAATCGCTGACACGACAGTCGGGCAGTACCGCAAGGGAGTACCGGAGCGCACCGGGTTCAAATCCGGTCAAGGACTGTTAATTCGACCACACTCCCCAAAACCTCCGGGGAGTGTTTTTGTCGTTACCACAGTGAGAAGTGGGACTGTTAACTCAAGCAAATATTTCGCCGGGAAGTTGTGCAATCCGGTAACAAGAGTATTTGATTGGATAAAACCCAAGTCATCTCGAAAATTACATTGTTTGAGACTTTTTGATATGCCAAAATAATTTACCTTATCCTTTTATGCTGGATGTCTCTAGCATGGATTTATATGATACTGTTTGGATAAGCAATGTAATGGATAAGCAAGAGTTTGGTATGGGTTGTCTTCAACCTCATTTAGAGGCCCCTTTTTTTTAAGGTTTGAATTAAAATAAATACTCCGCACTTTTGTGCCTCATTAAATAGGCACTGTAGTGCTATGAAGAGAGTTCGTAGATACTGTGCGAGCATGCAACGGTAAAAATAAAAACTACTTAATATATATTATTTGAAGGTACAATTCGCAACTATATATTGGCATTGTATTAAAATATATATATAAATTCATAAAAATAAATATTTGTAACTTACTAATTAACAATAGCTTTTTTTTGTGATCTGCACTCAAGTAATATATCATCATCATCCAGAAATTCTTCTACTGTTGCAGTCTGTAAAAGGGTGTAAAGTAAGTTAGGAATAGGTATAGCATTACTATGGAATCAATACAGAAGTATCTATGTATATGTACATACTTAATTGTATATACAGTCGAATCTGGATATAATGAAGTAATTTTTGCAAGGCCTGTTCACAGTATTCAGGTTGGTCACTCTATTAAGGTTGACATTTTTATTCAGAGACTTATTTTATTTACTCAAAATTCCTGTTTTTGGATGTAAGCTCAACTAATCATTGGAATAAGCTTATACATAGAAAAATACAAATGTTATATGAATGTTTATTGGAAGAATTCGCGAATAGATGACTTTTGCATCGCCTTTTCGCGTATTCTTTGTTGTTGTTGTGTTGTTGTTGTTGTTAACAGTGCTTCGCCCTGCCCCAGATTGGACAGGGTTACACTGAAATAACAGCCCTTGGCCGGGTGAAAAAAACCCGGGTCATTCCGGTGCGATAGAACCGGCTGTTGTGGGAATGGCGTATTCTTTGTCGTTGCGTTAATGCCATCACTTTTGTGATTTTTATAGAATCTCCCATCTGTCATCGCAAGATTCTTCAGTATCCGGCATCTTTATCTAAATTAATTGGTTCGTCACTATGGAGTGTATTCCACTTTCCAATATCATTTTCAGTGTGGGTTTCCTGAAACAAATATGTTATCTGTAGAATTGAAGCATACTTATAAAGGCTTCTAATATGTCGCTATTACACTTGCCTGCATCTGATTCCAAGTAAGCATTAAAAATGATAGAGCATCTTTCAAAGTTAAAGTTTTTAAAAATTGTGTGATGTCTATATCAACATATATCAGTGTTTGATATACATATATTTTAATCATATAAAAAATTTTCTTTGTTTTTATAGAGTTAAAATTAAATTACTATAATTTTCATTTTGATATTTAACAAAAAACAAATATTGAACAATAACAAAAATGCAAAAGTATTAAAGTAGATTTAATGCAAGTTTATAACCCTACAATGTCATCTTTTCCTACAGCTACTTTATTGCTTTTCCCTAAGCATTTGAGCAGCAACTGGACATTTTTTTTTCGTTGAGCTTTAAACTACTGGTGTAATTGGATGTTCCAGTCGTCTGGTGGGATATAATAGATCTGTTTGCAAGGAAGTGTCAGTAAAGTGAGACCGACGTAAAAATCTTTCGAAACGCAAAAAGTAAAAAGTTTTCGCCGAACAGGAATCAGTAAAACCTTGCAAGCAAAGCAGCTGTTGCTTTTTCTTCTGGTTAATAGCTCAAATTTTTTAATTTTTTGTTCCTTCTTTCCTATGTCACGATCAGCTGTTTTCCACTTGCAAGTACTCCATGTCAAAGAACATTTAACTATAAGAAGGTTCAACGCGACGAATGGTGGGAAACAGTAACCCATCAATTCGCGGGTAGGCAATTCACCACTGGGGAAGTTTCCATTTAAATCGCTGGTGTGAGGGCTATTTGCACACTTATGTTTATGTAATATTCACAATAAAGCGTTTTTGTAACACCAACTATAACTTTTTGTGTAAATATTTAGCTAAAAGACAGTGAACTCAAGCATTTTACATGCAGGTACAGTGGTGAATTACATACCATCACTTTGACAGCGCCCACTTGCATTCGCTGTTGTACTTTCTTATAGTTATATGTTCTTTGTCCATGTACAAATTTCGGTGATCACTATATCGACGCGTTTATTATAGCGGGGATCCACTCTATCCAGATTCGACTGTACTTAAATATTAATTATGACTTGACTTAAGCAGCACACACACTGGGCGATGTTTCAAATTCATTTCTCCTTCAGGGTATGTTAACCGCTCAGAAATAAGAGCTGTACCATTTTTCGAAAATTTATTCTGAATATAAATCAATGGTATTTGTTTGCTTTAGGAGACAACTAGTAAAACACGTCCAAAATTATCGGAAAAGTTATCAAAATACGCGTTTTGATGATTTTATATTTCTTTGAAGAGATATTTGCAATCAAAGTTGAAAATTGTATGTGATTTTCATGTGGTTGTTGTAATCACACATTTTGGGTGTTACGAAATGTGCAAAAATGTGTTCTACGCAGAAATACTGGGGATCACGTAGCCGGTGTTGGACCGGCTAAGGGTTATTTTTTTGAAGGCCGGCCGAAGGCCGTCTTTGAAAACAGGTTTTCTTTACATAAACACCATGGAACACGCCCATTTGGTTTCGGACCAGGGTCATTTTGGTGTTTGCCAATAACTTTTCACTGAAACAAAAAATCGAAAATCCGCTTACGGAATATTGTTACCGAGGTCAAAACGCGTCTTTGTCTGCTAAAGGAAACAAATACCAAATTAACTGCTATCGCAGTTTCTATCTCTTCTTTATGGATTAGTCTCAATACTTCTTTAAATGCTCTCGTAATTTTTTAGTTTGAGGCGCAGGCAAAAGTATATTCACTTGCCATGTGTGAGTGTTGCCTAACGTTCGCAGGTGAAATGGAGTTTGGGCGTTAAGCAGTGCTTGCGTATTTTTGCGAGTGCACTAGCATGGAAATCTTATGTGCACTCCCATCGACTCCCGACAAGGCCCACAAAATCATGAGTTAAGCTGTTGTTAAAGCAGCCTACATGCATATAATACGCCACACGACTCATCATAACTTACCTCTTTCTCCAGCAGCGCTTCAATGTTCTGCGATGGTGTATAACTTTTATCCCAAAACATTTTTGGATTTACGTTTTCAACCACCTATTATGGGTTTACTACGTCTGATGGTTGATCTGTTACTAATTTCTGAAGCTTTCTATTTTTGTTACAAATCAATGTTAATTTTTTTAATGATTAGTCTGGCACAGCACTAGAAGTAGAGATCAATTAGTTTTATTTTTTTACTATAGATACTATGCGAAGTAGCGCAATGTAGGCGTTTTACTGGCACAAAAAAAACACCTTTTTTTGCTGCCTTTTTGTCAACCTCTTCACTTTAGCTGCAGCATTTCTTTCACACACATTTACACATACACCAAAGAAAATATTTGTTGTATGTATCACATGCAGTTCTTCTTGTTTAATTAGGTTTTCTTATTCTTAATGAAAACTGTTTTTTTAATATCTATTTATTCAAAGTGTTCCTTCAATAAGACTAGTATTTTTTATTTGCGATTTATCAGTCCCTTGAGCTGCTGAAAATTTTTCCAATTTCACTTGACAGCTAAAAAAGAAGAATACGAAGGGAACAAAGAGAAAAGCAATAGAACGATATACTACTTAGCATATGCTGTCGATATTCTTTATGATTACACTCGATTATTACTACTCGATACTTATAGCTAGTGAGTTGTGAGTAGGCATTTCGACAAAACAGACTTAAATTAAATGATGCTCCTTTCGAAGAAGATAAAAAGTTTGGTGCGTTTCTGTTTGTGATAGTGTATTCAGCGTTCAATTTTCTTCCCTGTAACAAGAGTCCCGTGCTTTGGTTGACCTAAGAATACATACATATGTTAATGTTTTTACATAAGGAAGCACGACTTCGAAACCTGCGGCTCAGTTTTTATATCATAACCATAGTCAGTATGTCTTAGTGCAATTGCTGAAGAATGTTACAATATGAAGAGCAGCTTCGTTCAGTACTTGACGGAACTCAACAAGATTAAACTGGTAACGTAACAGGCGATTGCCTTGGTATAGAGGTTGTGTGCTGACATCAAAATAGTTTTATTTTATTGAAAAACGCATGAAAATGTTTCGAAGCAAAAAATCGTCTAACATTAAACATGTGAGGCAAAACGCGTTTATTGATAAATCTCTCGACATTTTTGGACGACAAGTTGATAAAAGGCTTTTTAATGTAAACCTATCAAAAAAAATGTCAAATAAAGCTTTTTATAAATGTTTTTTTCTGAAACTTTATTCAAGCCAGATTTTTTATATTATTGAGCTAATCCAATAAAATAAATCAGTTGTAAACATACACTGACCGTTGCAACTTAAACCAATTATTAGCAACATGCAGAAGTTGTTAAAATACAATCATGTTTTTGTTTTTTCGTCGTCATTTTCAAGTAAAATCTGTTCTGAAAAGAATTTGAAATATATATTTTAAGTTGAAAAAAAACAACTGACTAATAGTTTTTTCTGGATTTTTTGTCAACATTTAACTTGTAAAGTAAAATGATTTATAACAGTTTGTTCTTGTTTATAGAAAGTTTACTTGAAACTTTCAATAAATTAAACCTAAAAAAGCTTATATATCGCTTATTGTAGCAAATTTACTTAAAATTATTTTTAAAAACTTTTACAGAAATGCTTGTTGGGAATAAATACACATAACACCAAGTATTGTTATATTTTAAAAAAGCGAGTGTAACTATCGATAAATCGAGTACATCAAATTAGTACTTGTATCACTACTTTCCCAAGAGGTTGTGAGATCTGGCGGCAGGGAGAAGCTATAAGTATTGTTGTCCCTCTTGCACGTATTTAAGTGGCTTTTAGAAATGTAAAAATTGCTCTAAAAGTGGTATTAAACAATAGTGAAATGGAAATGTAGTACTTGTTGCTCCCAAACTTTGGGGTGGTGGCAACCGCATATTGTATTCTTTCTGTTTGCAAATTCAACTTGTCGACAAATTTTTAGTTTTGATTTACCAAAATTTACAAAAGAACGCTATATTAATTGTTCAATCACATTCATAAAAATCACCCTTATCAACTCGGGTATTAGTAATGATAAATCACTTAAACAGGACGCAACAAATCACATCTCTAGCGCCAACTCTCCACTTATAAAAAAACAAATCACATTTATTTCTTACAGAATATGCTGGAGCTACGTTTTATTATTATTGCTTAACCAAATACAGTACTTTCCGGCACTTTCGGTAGTTTTGCATGCAAAACAAGAAAACCAAATCCCTTTTGCTAACTTATTGTATGTATCTACGATTTTAGGTGCCCGTGTGAGGTCATGTATCTCCACGCGATACTTCCGTAATTGCGATCTGACGAAACCCACTAAATCACTCACCACACAATTTATAAAATGATGTTAATTAGTACGTTCGTATTATATAAATTTAAATTTTTAGTCGTATTAATTATTTTACTTCGGCTTCATTAGGAATATTGCAATTTTAACGTCGCCACGGCGAAATTTTTGTTCTTCCACTGCAAATTTTTTCCCGTTTGACAGCTCACCTTTTTCTCTATTGTCTTCTTTAATTTCGCAAATACACTCGTGTGGACCTGTTCTAACATTTTTATATGGAACTGTCAGTTTGCTATAAACCAGAGATGGAACACAACAAAGTACAAAGAAAAGGGTAAACTATTTAGTCATTCTCAGACATAATAGGCGTGCTCCAATCGGGAGTGATCCAGATCCAGATAGAAATTTTGCAGGTAAATGCAACAACGACGTTTGTTTAATTTTTTTGTAGTAGATTTTAGCTGCTAATATACGTCCAAAAATATCGGGAAAGGTATCAAACGATGCGTTTTGATCTCTGTATCAATACTCCGAAAGCGGAAATTAAATAATTTGTGTCAGTGAAAAGTTTTTAGCAAACAACCCAAAAATAGGCCAGGTCCGATCCCAAATAGGGGGCTTGATCCAAGGTAGCTAACCGTATAAAATACGTCATTTAAACTCTCGTTAGCAGTTACCGGCTTTTATGAAAGTGACCCTTAGGGGCCATAGCTGTCAAATTAATCGCCGAATAGCGTTTCCCACTATTAGTCGCATTGAACATTCTTTATGCTCTTTGCCCATGACGCATGTTTTGACACCTCTCCCGACATTTTCTATGTGTTTTAGCAGTTGCATTAAGGGCCTTTTACATGATATGTTTTTTTATATGACTTGCCACTTTTTCTACACTCACGTAATGTCGTATGACTTTCAACAATTCAATTTATTTGATTAATTTTACACAGTAAATAAATAACTCTAGGTGGAGGTGGACGGGAAACTCACCAACATCGTGTTCGCCGCTGCCTATTTCCCGGTGGTCTCGTGATCTTCTGGCAATGAGGAAGACCGTCCACAGACTATTTAATAGGACTAAGCGGCAGGCAGCTGGGAAGAATATACAAGACAGCTAACGGTATACAACAAAGAGCTAAAGAAAGCCAAAAGGACCAGTTTTAGGAATTTCTGCGATAGTATTTTCTCAACACTTGCAGCGGCGGTGTTGTACAAGGCACTAGCCAAAGAGCAGAGGGAGATAAATCTCGTATTAAAGCTTCCAGATGGTACCTATACAAGTACAGAGGAAGAGAGAGCACAAGCCCTGCTGACAGCTCACTTCCTCATGCGTCCGAGACAACACTGACAAGGAGATGGTGTGCCAGTGTTGGGTTAAATATAAATCCCACAAAAACGGCCATAATTCCCTTTTTCAGAAAAAGAACCCTACCAGGACTAGAGACGATAACCCTTCATGGCATGTCCTTAGAATATGTGGCTGAAGTAAGATACTTGGGAGTCATCTTTGACAACAAGCTCTTATGGAAGCAACACTTCGCGAACATGTCAGGTAGGGCGACAATGTCCATCATGGAATATCCGAAGGGATTGGAGCCGGAATATTCGGCCCCAGAGCTGAAATCTCAGCACCTTTGAGAACCTATCCGAGCATCTTTGAAGCGGAAGCATACGCTATTTACAAATGCGCCGAGATATATCTACAGCGTAGTTATAGCAATGAGAGGATCGTTATACTAAGTGACAGTCAAGCCGCACTCAAAGCGATCGCATCATGCGAAATAAAATCAGCGCTTATCCGCGAGTGTGTAGAAAAGTTAAATCAACTTGGAACCCACAATAGTGCGTTATTAGCATGGGTTGCAGGTCACGTAGGAGTCGAGGGAAAAGGGAGGGCAGATAACCTAGCTAGACATGCAGCGAGCACAAGGCCCATCGGGCCTGAGCCAATACTTCCAGTAGGTCCTCACACAATTAGGAAATGTTTAAGATGTGAAGAGAAGGAGAAAAGTGAGGGCTACTGACGCAATATGCCAGGCATGCGGCAATAAAAACTGTTCCTGTGGGGGTATAACACCGCCCGCTACAGGGAGATAATTAGCCTCTCCGAAGTTAATTTAAGATTGCTTACAAGTATACTTACAGACTCAACAGCCACCTGCACAAAATGGGAATACGGGCATAAGATTCATGCTGCTTCTGTCACACAATGGCGGAGACTGCGGAGCACAACCTTTTGGCATGCGACGCAATCGCTGGAAAAAGGGCAAAATTCCTGGGATCACCATGACCAGAGCACAAACGCATACAAACCCTCAAGCCAACAGAAATATTAACCTTCCTGAGGGAGGTCGGCTTAAATGAGGTGGTATGAGGAGACGAGGGCACAATAGACCTACTGGTCGCGGTGCATTCCTCAATTTATTATCTATGTTGTTGTTGTTGTTGTTGTTGTTAACAGTGTTTCGCCCTGCCTAATGGGAACGATCAAACGCGCAGTTTCCACAGGGTTGGACCAGAGTGATGTAGGTGTTTGAAGAGTAGGTTCGATTGAAGAGGAGAAGAGATGTTTGGTATCATGAGGGGAGATACCACATGCAGGGCATGTGTTTGGTATGGTGGGGTTCAGTCTGGATAAGTAAGAGTTTAACCTATTACAATATCCAGAACGAAGTTGTGATAGCATGACTCTAGTCTCCCTCTGAAGTACACGCTCCTCTTTATCCAATACAGGTGGTGGAATGTTGATAACGGGATTCACAGTCCGAGATCTGAGAGATCTGTCTACCGACTCAGTATGGAGATCATTTAGAGCCCGCCTATGTTTCCGCAGATCAAATGGCAAAGAAATGTGGTGCCGGATCTCATCGTAGTGCTTGCGAAGATGTCTCCTTATGTCTCTGGGGGGCGGGGCTACATCCAATAGATGTCGATTTGGATGACTGGGCGCATGACAGTTCAGAAGGAACTGTCTATTCAAGCGTTCCGAGTGCTCTTGAACATTGAGCAATTTAGCCCCTTGATGGAGGTGAGACTCAGATGACATAAGCAGACTGTAACCGCCTACGTGTACCAGAGGAAGTTCATTAGGAGGGAGTTTATTTGCACTTAGGTGTGCTAGTTGGGGCCCATTAATCTAGGCTAGGCTTCAATGGCTGCGACTATTTTATTTTTATAGATTCCCGAATTTTCTTAAAACAATTTTAACAATAAACCAAATAATAACTGATAAAAGGTACCAAAAAAAACTTAATAAAGGGCCGGTATTCTATAAAACAAAATTAACAGAACTCTCGATGATGGTCTTTCTCAACTGCGCCCACAGTCAAAGCTAATCAAAGATGGAACTGATTAGCTGGCTCACTACCCTCCCTTCCGTGGTTTCCATTGGCTAGAATTTTTGGAAAACCCCTACCTAAACCTGGATTAGGTTACTAACAGGGATTACCTACCGATCCACGAGAAAACAACAAAAAACTTTTCTAGCTAAACATTTCGCTATTTATTTTTACATTGCATGAATTTCCAACAAGATTTGTTTAATGCTTATGTTAATCAAACAATTTAAGTATACATTATGAAAGATTTTTAAATTTTAAGTGGTATGATTATAAGAAAATTTAGTGCATCGAAAAGAAAAAATATATATAGTTCATAGGCTTTGATTTTTTTCTAACTTCTCTTCGCTATATCTATATTAACACAAAGGATTTCGGTTTTACGTTTGGAACAAAATTTAGATAACCAAAGATAATTATACACATACATAGGTATGTTTGTACTCAAAGTTTAAGCAACCAAGAGCAAAGAGACTCGAATTCTTTAAAATCAAATTAAAAAAAAAAATAAGTAAAGGCAAACAATAATGACATCTAAGCAGAGGATGCAAGTAATGACACTATTCTAACTCTGCTGAGATGTATGGTTATAAGGCCGTGTGCCGGTTGGTTGGTTGGTTCTAGTGGCGAGTCTCCTGCGACTCCAATTAGCGCTGATGCGCCGTTTTGATACCACAACTCGTGAATTAACCAATGAAGGATGTATTATAGAAGACTTTGAATGTGCTTATATAGTATAGTTGGAATCCCATACGACTATATCCATCCTGTGGAGTTCAAATATTTAAGGAGGTCCCTAGGCTTCATGTCCCTAAGCTCTGAGAGACTTTCGAAAAAGGGCCTACCAAGGTATTTGGTTCTCTTCCCCCAGTGCACTGGACACTCGCACAGTAGGTGCTCCACCGTCTCTTCCGCCCCCGGGAGATTGCAACTGCGGCACGGAACGTTGTGCTCTAGCCCCATCCGCGACGCGTGAGCCCCAATAGTCCAGTGCCCTGTTAGTACTGCTATCCTGCCTGAAAATGTCCCTTCTATTCATCCTGAGAATGGATAGGGATCATGCCTCGTTGTAAGATGGCCATAAACTCTTAGAAACTCTGCAGGACTGCAGACGCTTCCACCTTTTATTTGCCTCGCTAAACCAGTGCTGAGAGATTCTGCCCTTGATAAGTCCCAGGGGTACGAGGACCTCCTTCGCTCCTGTGACATCAAGAGCCGATCCACCTCGGGCTAGCTCATCTGCCATCTCGTTTCCCTGTATATTTAGGTACCCCGGCACCCAAAATAAGGAAACGATATGCCGACTAGCCAGCCTCGTGGGCCACTCCCTGCACTGATTTACCAGGCTCGATGTTATCGTTGCAGACCCCAGAGCCCCCAGGGCTGCGGGAGGCGCAAAGAAATGGAAAGAGCCGGGTGTGTTGCGAAGACTCCTGATCCAACTCCACAGGCCATCTTGGAGCCATCCGTAAACACTGAAATGTCGAAATTGTGAGTGAATTCGCCTTTATTCCAGTCCTTTCTGGTTGGAAAGAGAATTGAATAATTTATATCTATCGCTGTCCTGGGACAGATATAGTCCGATTGGGTTGTAATGTACGAGTCGTTAATATTGAAGAGTATGCGGCCGTGTCCGTACGTGCGTTCTCTCCATAGTCCCGACTCGCGGAGCCTAAGTGCCCCTGTGATGCTGTGTCCTTAATGAAGAGATATCGGTAGTTTGTTGCAGATCACGTTCAGAGCCTCTGAAGGGCATGATCTGATGGCCCCTGTGATTGCTCCACAGGCAGCTCGTTGAACTTTGCCAAGCATGCTACTTATGTAGTTCGCCTCGACTGCCTTCCACCATACAAGTGCACCGTAAGTAAGTATCGGTCGGATGACTGCCTTGTACATCCATGCCGTGAGTTCCGGCCTCAACCCCACTGTCTCCCTAGCATTCTTTTGCACGCATACAGAGCCCCATAAGCTCTTTTGACCCTGTGTTCTGTATTTAGTCTCCAATTCAACTTAGGCATCAAAAATACACCTAGATACTTCACACTTTCAGAAAGACTCAACTCCTGGCCGTTGAGAGAAGGTAGAGAAAAGATTGGGATTTTCGTCCTAGTTGTGAAGAGAACCAACTCCGTCTTGGAAGGTTTTACGTTGAGCCCAGCAGTCTGTGCCCTTTCGCTCAGCTTCGCCAGTGCTCCCTGCATTATTCCACTGAACCCATTGGGGTATAGACCAGACACCATTATGGCTACATCGTCCGCGTAGGCCACCACCTTCACTCCCCCCCTGTTGAGTTGGCGAAGTATCCCGTCTAAAACGCAGACCCAGAGAAGTGGTGACAGAACGCCCCCCTGTGGAGTACCCCTCCACGGATGCGTAGTGACCCCACTATCTCCAAGTTTGGCACTTATCAACCTTGACCTCAGAGCAGTTCCTATCCAGTTTACAATAGGGTCCTCTATGCCAAGTGTAAAGAGCGAATCCTCTATCGCCTCTAATCGAACGTTATTGAAGGCTCCTTCTATGTCCAAGGAAGCCGCCAACATGTACTGTTTTCCTTCCAATGTAGCTTCCACCTTGTGTACTACTTCGTGAAGAGCGGTTTCGGTTGATTTACCGTTGAGATACGCGTGTTGCGCTGTTGACAACCCAGGGGTACCCAAACTTCCGCGAATATGAACATCCACTAGTCTTTCGAAGGCTTTTAGAACAAATGACGATAGACTAATGGGTCTTAAACCCTTAGGCTTCTCATGGTCCCTCTTATTGACCTTTGGGATGAAGACCACCCGGGTTCCTCTCCAATTTAGAGGGTCGTGATTTAGCCGAATACAAGCCCTGCAAATAAGTTCCAACCAGGGTATCACCACCGAGCTTGCCCTCTGCAGCATGGCTGGGAAAATTCCATCCGGACCTGGTGATTTATATGGTGAAAAACTGTTGATTTCCCATTCAATCTTCTTTTGCGTTATAAGCCCATTCACTAGCTGAGGGGAGGGTACTGTCCCAGTACGTTCCCTTGGTTCCATCTCCATGGAGCTACAGCCTGGGAAGTGTGTACTTATAAGCAACTCAAGAGTTTCCACCGAGCTGCTTGTCCATGACCGATCATCCTTCCTGATGAAGGATGGGCAGGACTTTTCTTTTGAGAGAATTTTTCCCATTCTCGAAGATTCTTTAGTCGATTCGATAGATGAGCAGAAGTCCCTCCAGGATTCCTGCCTGGCCTTTCGAATCACCTTTTTATAGCACCTGAGACTCTCTTTGTATGGTTGCCAGTTACCAGTAGAGTGAGTCAGATTGAAAAGTTTGCGCGTCTCTCTTCTGAGCCTGAAGAGATCCGGGTTCCACCAAGGAGGATAAGACTTTTTACTAAAGCTTTTAGGACTAGCTATCCGTAGAGCCGACCCCAAGGCCTTTTCTAGCTTGTTACTGCTTGCGTTCAGGTCACCCACTAATGTGATTTCCTGAACCGAAGATATACCTAGCTTGTTGTTCACCACCCTACAGAACTTATGTCATTTAGTCCTTCTTGGATTGCGTTGAGGAATAAAGGATTCTAATTTGAGACCTATATAGAAAAGTATCCACCTGTGGTCTGAAAAAGATAGACGTTCCGATACCCTCCAGTTATCTACCTGAATACTACTGTTATCATTTAGTAGCGTTACATCTAGCACCTCCTCCCACCCGTTGAAAGTATCCGTGCTAGGAAATACAAAGGTGGGTGTGCTTCCCTGATTACAAACTATTAAATCCATACGCATGTTTATTTCCGAACTCTTCCATAGAGAGTGTCTTGCATTGAAAGACAGGCTGTTCCTCTTTGACTCTTCGGCCTTGATGACCATCCAGTCACCGATCGGAACCTGCCGGTTGTGTGCCTGTAGGTATTTCAACAGCGTCCCGCTGTCAATCTTCATTCTCGAGCTGTTGGTCGTCGAGGAATTTCGGCCGCTGGGATGAGCTTTAGCCGTAAGCCCTCCCAGGCACTTCGCCAGGAAGTCCTTCGATTGTTGGTCCTCGCATTTGACCACCCTGTAACCGCGGACAACCTCCGCCGAGTCGAATGAGGGGAGATTTCCCTCCGGGTTGGCCATCACGAAATCGATGACCATTTGAGACAACCTAGCCTCAATCTCCCCCCACCTCTCCAGGACGGGCTTGCCGCTGTTTGTGGTCTCATCCACGAGGGCAACGTGAAGGTTGCACCTGGCCATGTCGGCGAAAGACTTTGCCCCCTTCAGCACTGCGGAGTACCGTTTCCTACGGTACTTGCTCCGACGCTTCGTCCGTCCGTCTCTTCACTGGAGGAGAGGAACTCGTCATCAGAGGAGTTCGTCTTCCCCAGCCTTAGTCCCGTACTAGTGTCCTTCTTTCGTCTAATGTCGCCTGTGTTCGTCCGTGATGTCCCTGGCGTAGTGTCTAGTGTCCCTTCCTGTCGTTCGTCATTAGTTTTCGTATCTTTGTTTTGTTTGTTGTTGGTATTTGTTTTGTTATTCATAATTTGGTCCCACGAGTATGCACGGAAAGGGTTGGTCACCCGCCCGCAGAGCGGGCATGCGCGCGAGAAGTCACTTATACAACCGACCTTGCCCGGGCGTCGGAGGGAACCGTTCGCGATCAGCTATTCGATATACACCCGCTGACCATTCAGCCATCAGCACGGTGTCTAACACCTTGGCTTAGGGTGGCGTTGGCACGGATGTCCTCACATTTCCTGCAGTACCCTCTGCCTGAGTTTGTAGGAAATATGAGGTGTTCCTCTTCGTTCGTCCCGCATTGAGAGCCGTCACCCGAGTGCTTTCAATGCGAAACTTAAGCCACTTCTCCACGGCAAGGCGACCAACAATGAAGGGGAGGACGTGTGCTAATCGGAAACATTTTCTCTCTCTCTATGGCGCGATATACAACAGGTATATCATCATAAACCTCCTAAGAGTTTTTTGCGCCAAGCTTCTCTTCCCATTTATGGTGTGCCGATTTGAATTTTTCCCTACAAATTGGTGGGACCTACAGTTTTTTGCCGACTCCGAACGTGTTATGGTTTACTTTCAATTGATAGTATTCAATTGTTACTTGGTTCAATGCGGTTGGTTGGGTGACAGTTTTGATTCACCTTCCGGTTTGACGTTTAGCTACGGGAAAGTGCGTGATTTTTGCTGAAGTGGCAGCACCAAATGGTTCAATCCGTTCATAGCAAGCATTTGAAGGTAACGACCAATCAGAATGTTCCACCTGGCAATAATCACGCCACGTCAACGGGTAACGGAACTTTTCCATTGCGCAGTCGCGTTAAGTGAATAATTTTGGGCATAGCAGCGTCACCGGCATTCGACCAATTCAAAAAGATACCGGATTTGAACGGGAGCGGTCGTGCGCGTGTAAAAAGAAAAGAAAAAAAATCATTCGGCCTAAAACCCATTTTAAAAAAAAAAAAAAAAAAGAACAAATCTGTAAACTATGAACCGACTTGTCTTCAAACCGTAAACAACAACCTTTAAGAAAATAAAATAAAACTAAGTTATGATGCATTTTTAAAGTCAGTATGCCTACTCAAGATGTTTAACCAAGAGCAAAGCGATTCTGCTCATTCAAAATTTGTCTTGCTTAGCGAACTACAAAAAAGCTTACCGCCTTAATCAAATTTATAATTAAAAGTGCATAGCGTGCGGTGCTGTAAAAGACTTGCTAGTAAAGCATAAACCTAGACAACAAAATACTAAACAAAAAATCTACAAAAAAAAAATATATAAAAACAAAATAAAGCTACAAAAGTAAACTACAAAAACCACAACAAAAATAACAACTTGGCGATAATAAATAGCTAAAACAAACCAACCAACAAACAGAAGAAGTTCACAAAACAACAGTCAAAGAAATCACAACAACAACCACATCATTAGCAGCAGTAGCAGCAGCCACAACAACATTCCTGGGTATCCAGCAACAACAACAGCGGGGGCCGCCTTCACATAGGCCCACCGCCATAAACCGCAACAGCAACAACGCGCAACAGGGCGCGCAACAACCAGCAGCAGTAATTACAGCGGGGGCCGCCCGCATATAGGCCCACCGCACGACGACAACCAGCAGTGACAACAGCGGGGGCCGCCGTAGTATAGGCCCGCCGCACTAACCCAGCAACCACAACACCACCAGCAACAACAACAACAGTAGCGCGACCCACAGCCTACTGCAACAACCGGGTGAGACCTATCTAATATAGACGTAGTTTTTTTTTTATAAATTAAGATTTAAAAATAGGGAAAATTAAATGTAAAGTTTATTTTCAAAGCTAGAAGAAGAGAAAACACTTAAGAGAAGAAAGTAATATAAATTTAAATGAAATATGATTAGAACTTAGATACGAAAATAAACTTAAATTAGAGAACTTATTAGATAAGGCTTAGGTTAGCTATAGCTAAACGAGGTAGAACTTAGAAAAAGAACCAAAGTAAAATTTAATTATTAAAATAAATGAAAATAATAATAACATATAAATTAAAACTAAAATATGAATAAAATTCTAGTAACCTTACTTAATAAACCTAATAATACCAAATAAAATGGCCAAATAATAATATATATATAAGCAACGGCGGCCGCCGTGGTGTGAAGGTAGTGTTGCCGGCCTACCACACCGAAGGTCCATGGTTCGAGCGCTGGTACAGGTAACATCAAAAGTGATTTGAAAAAAGTTTTTCAAAACGGGGTCGCCCCTCGGCAGTGGTTTGGCAAACTCTCCGAGTGTATTTCTGCCATGACAGGCTTCTCAGCAAAAATTCGTCTCCTTTGTAGATGCCGTTCGGAGTCGGCAAAAAAACTGTAGGTCCCACCAATTTGTAGGGAAAATTCAAAATCGGCACACCTCAAATTGGAAGAGAAGCTTGGCGCAAAAATCTCTTAGGAGGTTTATGATGATATACCTGTTGTATATCGCGCCATAGAGAGAGAGAGAGAAATAAAGAAATCCATAATTATCTGAACCATAACATAAAATATTTTTTTGCAAGCAAAGATTATAATAAAATCAATAGATTTTTTTTTGTAATTTGCAATAAATTAAGTAAATTTGAACCTTGCATAAATGTCCCATATGTTCTAAAACTCTGGTTGTTTGTAATATCTTCCTTGAAATATTTTTGAAAACCCATACAGATGGCAATCGTTTTTTTTTGCTTAAGAATTTTTTTTTCATGTTAACTTTTTCTTGGTTCTAATGAAATTACTCTTCAGCTCATAGTAACACTCTTTCATAAAGTATTTACTGGAAGAGTAAATGTACAAACCGAATATGTAATATTAGACATTGTTCTTTGCTTTTTTTTTCCACTTAGTTAATTAAGAAAATGAGTTGTAAATAAATTTTGTATAAAATGGGAATGCTTAATCTCATTATTTAGAAGGCATATAGGATTTTAGGTAAGGGGCCATCGGGATTAGTTTGGTGCACCGATGGCCATGGATGAGGGTGGGCCAAGCACCGGGCGTCGCAACAACACCCGCGGCGCCCCCTTATATTGTTCGGCCTCTTTTTTTTATTTTTCCTTTTTCAGCATGGTAACCGGTCATTTCCGGTTCGTTTTTTTTTAATTTTCAGGGTTTCTTTTCGGTTAATTTAAATTTATCTTTGTTTTCCTTTTTCCGTTCGTTATTTCAGTTTTAATTTCGTTTCATTTTCGGTTATTTTAAATTTATATTTGAGTTAGTTTCGCTTTCGGTTATTTTTGAATTCTGATTTTCATTTTAAATATTTTAGTTGCCCGTTTCTTTTGAATTTATTTGATTTTCCGTTTTATTTGAGTTTTTGAATATTTAAATGTCAACGGTCTGTCCGTGGCATCCGGTGTTTTAACCGGATGTTGTTTTAAAAGTTGTTTTGCGCGGCTTTTTTGCGTTTTCCCCGCGTTTTCAAAAGGCATGATATGACCTTTTCTCTGATTATGGCGCAGGACGGTAAGGTTGGCAAGAGCCCACCCCAGCCGACAATGACTAGCCACAGTGCGACCTCATATCGTGCCGACCGCCTTCCTTACTGCTCTATTTTGATGCGAAAACCATAACAGATGGCGCCCAACGCGGAAACCGAGGCGCTGACCGCGGTGACTTTCTGGTCAGCTTGTGAGGTTTCACTATCCCGTAAGTCCCAGGTAGGCAGGCCCAGGAGCCGCCACCTGCGTTGCGACGGGATGGTGGGACTGATCAAGTTGTCCGGATTAGTCATCGTGTTCAGTAGCTATGGGCGCCCGCGATACCATAACAGATGGCGCCCAACGTGGGGCCTGAAGCGCTGACCGCGATGACTTTCTGGTCAGCTTGTGAGGTTTCACTATCCCGTAAGTCCCAGGTAGGCAGGCCCAGGAGCCGCCACCTGCGTTGCGACGGGATGGTGGGACCGATCAAGTTGTCCGGATGGGTCTTCGTGTTCAGTAGCCAAGGGCTCCACGAGACTGAACGTCATGTCCACCGGACGTTTTCATTTCACCCGGTGAGGTAGTGCTAAACGCACTTAGTTTTTTTGTAGTTTCAATTTATTTTTTTTTTGTCCCGGGTCTGTTGTCCGATGTCGGCTTCGGGAAAAATATATATGTCCGCTAAGTGGGGTTTAGTTTCTTTTGGGGATTATTAATATTTATGTTTTTGCCGAACGTGATGTTTTGTTTTGTCTTCGTTTTTTTTGTATGCATTTATTTTTGTAGGATCCTTACTTCTCCAACCAGTCTCAGGGAGGCAGCCCTTAGCAGCCCCTGCATTGCGGGAGGAGGAGTAGGGACCCCATATCCACCCCTTTCCAACTGCGCAAGTCTGGGGAAACGCGGTACCAAACCGCATCCTTTCATTGCGGCGTGGTTGAGGAGGGGTGTTTCAAAAAAAAATTAAATAAAGTTTTGACGTTTTGATCGCTGGTGTCCAGCGCTCCGACCAGTCTCAGGGAGGCAGCCTTTAGCAGCCCCTGCATTGCGGTCCGGAGTACTGGAGTCCAAATAAGTTTAAAAATTTTACCAATTTTCGCCACGGTACACCAACATGTCTCAGGGCGAGGTGTCTTATAACCACGCCTGCATTGCGGTAGGTGTACCTGGAAGAATGTCCTTGTCTAGTGTTATTTCGTTTTTTTTTGTTATACCTATGCCTTCTAATGATGGGATGTCAGCATTCCCATTCAATATATAAATACACAACTAGCTTTGCCAAACTTATACCGTTTTTGCTTTTTACATAGTACATTTCAACACGTATATTTACTAATAATCAATTTCTTTCAGCATATATATATTTATATGTATATATTTATTTTTTTTTGACATATTCGCGGTAATCAGTTGATGCAAATATCGGTTAGGAAAATTTGCATTAATTAAATTTTTTATTTTTCAAAACCCTTGCAATCGTCGGTATTATAGGGTGGGGGAGTGAATTTTGACTTGTTATACCTTCCAACCGCCCCTTGTAACCGAATACTTTTTTTGTATTTTTCTTGTTTATCTAACGTGGTTGGAGATTTTTCCTTTCAATATGGATCAGTCGGCTGAACGCATGACTACTAGGAACTCGGTACGAGGAAGTGGGGGCAAGCCTAGAGGTCAGGGTAGAGGGGCGCTTCCGAAGCAACCCACCAATCGGCCTCTGGTACTGCATTCTCCAATAGGTAGTCCGGGCGGGGGAGATCCGACCAGGGTAGTGTTGAATCCTGCTTCCAACCACAAAATGGATAGACCAGCTAGTACTAATATCCTTGACTCGTCCATGGCAGCAGATCCAATGCAAAATATTTTTGACCCTTCAACTGGCGTGTTAACAGGTATACAGGGGGAAGCTAGAGCTTCGGTTCAAGACCGTATACCTCCTGACACTTTAGGTGATAGGATCACTACGCAAAGGAACAATGCCGAGGTCCCTCCTGTAGATTCGTGGGTGAACGTGCTACATCAGCTGTTCAGGACATCGCAGGAGGAGATGCGGAACGAAATGAGGACGATCAGGGAGAACATGGACTTACTCAACGCCGCAGTAACATCGTCGCAGGGTAGTGCGACCTATACCGGAAACACCAATAGGGAGGAAAGGAACCAAGCCTCGACATTCGTTAGTAACCAGGCCAACATCGTTTCGAATAGCGTGGCAGTGAAACCACAGGATTGGAAGATTTCCTTCGATGGTACTGGAAGCGTTGCTGATTTTTTGTTTAAGTTGGACACCCTATGTGAGCGGACTCAATGCTCTAGCGACCAACTTATGGCAAGTTTTCATCTCTTTTTGTCAGGACGGGCGCAAGAATGGTATTGGCTGTTCACAAAGCAGAATCCAACCGCGAATTATCCCTTTTTGTGCTATTCCCTGAAGCGTGAGTTTGGAACATTGAAAAGTGACCACGAGATTATGATGGAAATCTCAATGCGTAAGCAGAAGCTAAGTGAGTCATGCGACGTGTTCCACACTGACATAGTAGCACTTAACGCACGCCTTAGAGAACCGATGTCTGAAGCCCTGCTGATTGACATAATAAAGCGGAACGTCAACAGTAGCTTGAAGCTAATGCTCTTCAACGCGGGGGCTAGGACATTGCATGATCTACGCGATATAGCACGAAGAGGGGAACAAGTTCTGAAAGAAAGCAAAATATTGGGAACCACTTACCATGGACGTCAGGTCAACGAAGCCCGCACGATAACACCGGACATGAGGATGGAAGGCGAGGATTGCGAAGCTGACCCGCAGATAGAGGCGTTGGAGTACCGGCGCAATAGAAAACCGGATTATTCCGGAATTCAATGTTGGAATTGTCAGGCCATGGGGCATTCGTATATTTATTGTGAGGAACCCATTAGGAGCCCCTTCTGCTTTAAGTGCGGGCACAGAGGCGTGTTTACCCCAAAATGTCCAAAGGACCATCGCCGGCAGGGAAACCAATATCCGAGCGAGAAGATGGGGGAAACTCGTTCGGCGCCATAGCCCCCATATCAGCCAGTGCTCAAGGAGTCGCCTCGAGTACTGAACCCAGTGGTAGGTCCCTCGCGAGCGGAGAGTTCCAAAGCAGTGTTGAAGTTCCAAGGAGCAGTGGCACTCTGGCGAAGGAATACCCAAAAATAGTTGTAACTTTTCCTGACACTATAGACGGTTCTGATTCCGATAGTCCGAGGTCATCAGCGGTAATTTGCAAACCAATAAAAATCTTGAAAGCCCCGAGTAGGGAGGTCGCCTGCCAGACGCAATTTCCACCTAGTTTGGAACAAAGGGTAACCAATTACGAGCTAGTTAGGTCGAGAATTTTTCATAACCCAGAGTCATTTGTATCGGAAGATATTTTGAAATGTAGGAAGAGATATAACAGTCGAGTACAGGAGCGTAAACTGCTACAAAGCACCACTTTGGTGCTCACCGAGGATGAAAGGCCTCTGGTGCGAGTAAAAATAGAAAACAGTTTCATAGTAGGGTTGCTGGACTCAGGCGCGAATGTCTCTATCCTTGGGAAGGACTGTGAAAAGTTTTTGGATTCAATTGGACTTAAATACCACCCACTACAGGCTTTCGTATACACGGCGGGTGGCGGCAAGCAGAAAATATTAGGGTGTGTTTCCTTACCAGTGACGTTCAAAAATTCCACCAAATCTATTCGTTTTTATCTTGTTTCGTCGCTTCTTCAAGAAGCCTATTTCGGAGTTGATTTTTGGAGAGCCTTTGCGCTGGCGCCCGAAATATTTCCCAGTGTGGAGTGCATAGACTTTAATAATAAAAATGATGACGAAATAAATTTCCATGATTTGTCACCAACCCAGAAAGTCAATTTGCAGAAGGTCATAGAGACGTTTCCTTCTTTCGAAAAGTTAGGATTGGGGCAAACGAGATTGGTTGAGCATCATATTGATACTGGTGATGCAGTCCCAATCAAAAGTAAACATTTTCCTCTTTCGCCACCGAGGCAAGCCGAAGCTTTTAGCGAAATAGATAGGCTGCTCGAAATGGGAGTTATAGAAGAGTCAAACTCGCCTTGGTGTAGTCCAGTTGTTCTAGTTCGGAAGCCAAGGAAGGTCAGGCTCTGCATAGATTCCAGGAAGGTCAACGCGGTAACTAAAAAGGACTCGTACCCGTTGCCTCATATCAACGGCCTATTGAGCAGACTGAAGGACACGCACTTCATTAGTGGCATTGATCTGAAGGACGCGTTCTTTCAGATCAAGCTGACAGAGTCTTCCAAGGAAAAAACAGCATTCGCAGTTCCTGGGAAGCCTTTGTACCACTTTAAGGTGATGCCCTTTGGTCTGTGCAATGGACCGCAGACTATGAGCCGCCTGATGGACAAGGCAATTCCCTCGCGGTTGCGGGAGAATGTCTTCGTCTACCTGGATGATCTAATGGTATGCAGCACTAACTTTGAAGACCACCTAAAGTTGCTTGCGGAAGTGGCAAATTGTTTGAGGGACGCGGGCCTCACAATCAATGTGAAGAAGAGCAAATTTTGTCAGAAGGAAATTCGGTATTTAGGGTACTTGATAGGTAGCGGGTGCTTGAAGGTGGATCCTGGGAAAATAGAAGCAATGCAGAACTTTCCGATCCCTAAATCTCCGCGACAGGTTCGTAGGTTTGTGGGCATGGCAAATTGGTATAGGGCATTTATTACAAATTTTGCTGACCTAGCAGGTCCTTTGACTGATTGTCTTCGCAAGTCAGCAGGCCCATTTAAGCTTACCCCTGAAGCGGTAGAAGCATTCGAAAAGTTAAAAGAAGCCTTGAGCTCCGCTCCTGTCTTGGCCCAACCCGATTTCTCAAAGGAATTTGTTATTCAGTGTGATGCTTTAAAAATAGGTGTAGGGGGCGTGTTATTCCAGCTCGATGACGAGGGCGCTGAGCATCCAATCGCGTTTGTTTCAAAAAAACTTAACAATGCTCAGCGCAATTATACTGTAACCGAACTGGAATGCCTCGCCGCCATTATAAGTGTCAAGCGTTTTAGACCGTACATAGAGGGTTTGCCATTCCGAATCATAACTGACCATTCAAGTCTCAAGTGGTTGATGACTCAGAAGGACTTGAGTGGCAGGCTGGCTCGATGGTCACTCCTACTGCAAAGATACGATTTTGCCATGGAGCATCGCAAGGGAACCCTGAATATAGTACCGGATGCCCTCTCGCGTTTTGATGTAGACGAGCTAACCTCCTCCGCCCCACCTCACGAAATTGACTTAGCATCGCCGGAATTTGAAAGCGCGGAATACTTGGATCTTTGCAGAACCATTTTGGAAAACAAAGATGCACTACCAGATTTGAGTGTAAATGATGGCGTGGTTTTAAAAAGGGTTAAATTTCGTAAGGGTGTGGCGGATGAGGAGGACTCGTTATGGCGGGTGTGGTTACCGACAGGGTTAACTGAGAAAGCGATAAGTCTTGCACATGATGCGAATAGGAGTTACCATGGGGGTTGGCAGAAAACTTTAGAGCGTGTCAGACAAAATTACTTCTGGCCTAGGCAAGCTAAAGACGTTAGAGACTATGTACAGAAATGCGACACTTGTAAGGCTGTTAAGTCAACAAATCAGCAGTCAAGACCACCTATAGCGAACACTTTTGCTTCAGAAAGACCATTTCAGCGGTTCTATTGCGACTTTCTAGGACCTTACCCGCGATCTAAGCGGCGCAATCAGTTTCTCTTCATTGTTCTAGACCATTTTGCAAAGTATGTTTGGTTGAAGCCCATGCAGAGAGCAACAGCTGTTAATGCTATGAATTACTTTGCCTCTGAAATTTTTCCATCGGTTGGGGTTCCTGAATATATCCATAGCGATAATGGTAAACAGTTTATCTCTAAGGAAATGAAACAATTCCTCGAGAATTATGGGGTGACCCATATAAAGACGGGGTTATACTCGCCGCAAGCAAACGCGTCGGAACGCGTAAATAGAGAAATTGTTTCAAAAATAAGAATTTTCCTTAAAGATAAACAGGATCATACCGACTGGGACAAGCATATACCCGAAATTTTAGCGGTGTTAAGAAGCGATTTTCATACCTCAATTCAGTGCTCTCCATACTTTGCCTTATACGGTCAGAACATGGTCCAACACGCCTCAGCCTATAATATATTAGATAAACTCGGTACTCTTAGGGAAGATGAAATTCCAATAATAACTAGGGCGGATAAGTTGTCCACTATTCGCGAGCAAATTCGTAGGAATTTAGATCAGGCGAAGGATAGGGAAAACAACGTTTATAACAAACGCTCTAGACAAGTTAACTATAGGGAAGGTCAGGAGGTTTTTAGGAAAAATTTTGCTTTGAGTAACTTTAAACAAGGCATAAACGCCAAATTCTTGCCGAAGTCCCCCAAGTGCCGAGTGCGTCGAAAAGTAGGCAATGCGTTGTACGACCTAGAGGACCTGACAGGGAAACTGATAGGTCGCTTTCACGCTTCGGATATTCGCCCACAATAACAATTTTGTTTTTTTTTTTCACATATACATTTTGACATTTGGAACCGTACCTGGGCGTTTTGGCGGTCGGGGACAACTCGCCCAGTATCCTCCCCGAGCATTGACTTAATAGGGTATTTACATACGCTTCCATCGGAAGTAGTGGATAACCTGGCAATCCTCGGTTATGCGGATTGTCTTTCGGAGTTTTGACGAGTTCTCCTTAATTAAAATGTCTACCGGCTGAAAAGTTTTTTTTACCATGGAACAAGCTTCTCCGGTTAATTTTTTTTTTGCTAAACCTTTTTGTGGGGGTGAAACCACTAGGACCAAAAATTTTCGGAGTTTTGACGAGTTCTCCTTTATTAAAATGTCTACAGCCGCGAAGCATTGTAACTAGGAAACCAAAATAAATTCTCCGTTTGCCTCGGAGTGTTGACGCGTTCTCCGATATCAAAATGTCTAACTAAATTACACGTTTTTCTTATAAGCCTATTTCGGTGGGGGTAAAGCCACTTAACAAATTTCCAATTGCCGCAAAGCCTACTAAACTATGAAACAAAATACTTCAAAAATTTTCCTTTGCTGGCGGATCTTCTTGCCCGGCTAGCTCGTGGTAGAACTAGAGACTCTTATCTAGGGGTGAGTCGTGCCCCACGTTTTTACCCAGAAATGGCTTCCTTGCAAGTAAACCTTTTTCCTGTTCGCTTCATCGACCGGTCTTCGAAGCGAAGCAGGCCTGTTATGGTTTACTTTCAATTGATAGTAATTGTTACTTGGTTCAATGCGGTTGGTTGGGTGACAGTTTTGATTCACCTTCCGGTTTGACGTTTAGCTACGGGAAAGTGCGTGATTTTTGCTGAAGTGGCAGCACCAAATGGTTCAATCCGTTCATAGCAAGCATTTGAAGGTAACGACCAATCAGAATGTTCCACCTGGCAATAATCACGCCACGTCAACGGGTAACGGAACTTTTCCATTGCGCAGTCGCGTTAAGTGAATAATTTTGGGCATAGCAGCGTCACCGGCATTCGACCAATTCAAAAAGATACCGGATTTGAACGGGAGCGGTCGTGCGCGTGTAAAAAGAAAAGAAAAAAAATCATTCGGCCTAAAACCCATTTAAAAAAAAAAAAAAAAAAAAGAACAAATCTGTAAACTATGAACCGACTTGTCTTCAAACCGTAAACAACAACCTTTAAGAAAATAAAATAAAACTAAGTTATGATGCATTTTTAAAGTCAGTATGCCTACTCAAGATGTTTAACCAAGAGCACAGCGATTCTGCTCATTCAAAATTTGTCTTGCTTAGCGAACTACAAAAAAGCTTACCGCCTTAATCAAATTTATAATTAAAAGTGCATAGCGTGCGGTGCTGTAAAAGACTTGCTAGTAAAGCATAAACCTAGACAACAAAATACTAAACAAAAAATCTACAAAAAAAAAAATATAAAAACAAAATAAAGCTACAAAAGTAAACTACAAAAACCACAACAAAAATAACAACTTGGCGATAATAAATAGCTAAAACAAACCAACCAACAAACAGAAGAAGTTCACAAAACAACAGTCAAAGAAATCACAACAACAACCACATCATTAGCAGCAGTAGCAGCAGCCACAACAACATTCCTGGGTATCCAGCAACAACAACAGCGGGGGCCGCCTTCACATAGGCCCACCGCCATAAACCGCAACAGCAACAACGCGCAACAACCAGCAGCAGTAATTACAGCGGGGGCCGCCCGCATATAGGCCCACCGCACGACGACAACCAGCAGTGACAACAGCGGGGGCCGCCGTAGTATAGGCCCGCCGCACTAACCCAGCAACAACAACAACAGTAGCGCGACCCACAGCCTACTGCAACAACCGGGTGAGACCTATCTAATATAGACGTAGTTTTTTTTTATAAATTAAGATTTAAAAATAGGGAAAATTAAATGTAAAGTTTATTTTCAAAGCTAGAAGAAGAGAAAACACTTAAGAGAAGAAAGTAATATAAATTTAAATGAAATATGATTAGAACTTAGATACGAAAATAAACTTAAATTAGAGAACTTATTAGATAAGGCTTAGGTTAGCTATAGCTAAACGAGGTAGAACTTAGAAAAAGAACCAAAGTAAAATTTAATTATTAAAATAAATGAAAATAATAATAACATATAAATTAAAACTAAAATATGAATAAAATTCTAGTAACCTTACTTAATAAACCTAATAATACCAAATAAAATGGCCAAATAATAATATATATATAAGCAAATAAAGAAATCCATAATTATCTGAACCATAACATAAAATTTTTTTTTGCAAGCAAAGATTATAAAAAATCAATAGATTTTTTTTTGTAATTTGCAATAAATTAAGTAAATTTGAACCTTGCATAAATGTCCCATATGTTCTAAAACTCTGGTTGTTTGTAATATCTTCATTGAAATATTTTTGAAAACCCATACAGATGGCAATCGTTTTTTTTTTGCTTAAGAATTTTTTTTTCATGTTAACTTTTTCTTGGTTCTAATGAAATTACTCTTCAGCTCATAGTAACACTCTTTCATAAAGTATTTACTGGAAGAGTAAATGTACAAACCGAATATGTAATATTAGACATTGTTCTTTGCTTTTTTTTTCCACTTAGTTAATTAAGAAAATGAGTTGTAAATAAATTTTGTATAAAATGGGAATGCTTAATCTCATTATTTAGAAGGCATATAGGATTTTAGGTAAGGGGCCATCGGGATTAGTTTGGTGCACCGATGGCCATGGATGAGGGTGGGCCAAGCACCGGGCGTCGCAACAACACCCGCGGCGCCCCCTTATATTGTTCGGCCTCTTTTTTTTATTTTTCCTTTTTCAGCATGGTAACCGGTCATTTCCGGTTCGTTTTTTTTTTAATTTTCAGGGTTTCTTTTCGGTTAATTTAAATTTATCTTTGTTTTCCTTTTTCCGTTCGTTATTTCAGTTTTAATTTCGTTTCATTTTCGGTTATTTTAAATTTATATTTGAGTTAGTTTCGCTTTCGGTTATTTTTGAATTCTGATTTTCATTTTAAATATTTTAGTTGCCCGTTTCTTTTGAATTTATTTGATTTTCCGTTTTATTTGAGTTTTTGAATATTTAAATGTCAACGGTCTGTCCGTGGCATCCGGTGTTTTAACCGGATGTTGTTTTAAAAGTTGTTTTGCGCGGCTTTTTTGCGTTTTCCCCGCGTTTTCAAAAGGCATGATATGACCTTTTCTCTGATTATGGCGCAGGACGGTAAGGTTGGCAAGAGCCCACCCCAGCCGACAATGACTAGCCACAGTGCGACCCTAGATCATGCCGACCGCCTTCCTTACTGCTCCAATTTGTTGCGAAATCCATAACAAACGGCATCTACAAAGGAGACGAATTTTTTGCTGAGAAGCTGTCATGGCAGAAATACACTCGGAGAGTTTGCCAAACCACTGCCGAGGGGCGGCTCCGTTTTGAAAAACTTTTTTCAAATCACTTTTGATGTTACCTGTACCAGGGCTCGAACCATAGACCTTCGGTGTGGTAGGCCGGCAACACTACCTTCACACCACGGCGGCCGGAACATTTTACTCAGAGGAAAAATGAGGTGAACAAATTTTCTATGGTGTAAAAATATTTTCCATTTCGCTGTGCCAAAAGAAATGGTAAATTTTGAGTTGTAAATTTTGACATCTGAAAAAATCACGTGCGAAAGCAAATAGTCTGTGAATAAATTTTAAATGTACGTATTTTTGTCTGCCATTATATTTCGTATCTTTTGCGTTAAATTATATTTTATCGGTTAATAATGTGTTGGCATATAAATTCATTTGATATAATATGATGGGCAATACCGAATGCATATATGTGTACACATTCGTAGTTGTCAAAATTTTACCTAGGGTAAATTTTGACGTTCATACTCCCCGCGATAAATGTCAGAATTTTCTTTCGCTCTGTCAATATTTACAATTTTGAACCGATTGGCACAGGGCCTAAGTTTTATCAAAGCAAAGCACAATGTATATGAAACGAAAACAGGTATTAACAACTTACGCGCTGACCCGCAGTGCACGCAGAAACGCCTTCCGGAGCGCAGTGGAGAGTGCACCTAAAGAAGCTGAGAGTAGTTTTTTGCTTTGCGTTGATAAAATTGGATTTTGTCTTTCCCAAAAAAATTTGTTCTTTATACTTTTATTTTATTGTGATTTTGTTGTTGTTTTGACTGTATTAATTTTTACCAGCTTAAGGCCTGGGGTTTTTATGTCTTTTCTCCTTTATATATATGTATATACATCTATATATCCGTAGACAGATATTTATATGCGTATATAGCATGTATGTATGGTTTTTTTTTTTTTATAGCACTAAATTAACTTTTTGGTTTTTTTTTCAAATTTGATTTTACTTTAAAGAACACCAATTTCCATTATGTAGACACTAATTATGCATGATTTTAGTTAAGCAACGATTTTGGTATGCTAGTATTATACAGGGTGGCGCAAAAGTCATCCTCCTATCAGAAAATGCTATAAATTGTGCGATTGGCCCCTAAAGTCAGTTCTGTTTTGACATTTGTGTAGTAAACACATGCGAAATACACGTTAATAAACAATGTTACGCTACACTGCTCCAGAACGCGGAATATTGCTGACTATTTATTTCGGTCGGTGAAAAACGGTTACTGCGCAAAAGTAATCCTCCTATCAGAAAATGCTATACATTTTGCGATTGGCCCCTAAAGTCAGTTCTGTTTTGACATTTGTGTAGCAAACACATGCGAAATACACGTTAATAAACAATGTTACGCTACACTGCTCCAGAACGCGGAATATTGCTGACTATTTATTTCGGTCGGTGAAAAACGGTTACTGCGCAAAAGTAATCCTCCTATCAGAAAATGCTATAAATTTTGCGATTGGCCCCTAAAGTCAGTTCTGTTTTGACATTTGTGTAGTAAACACATGCGAAATACACGTTAATAAACAATGTTACGCTACACTGCTCCAGAACGCGGAATATTGCTGACTATTTATTTGACCAATAATCGGTCGGGGCCAAACGGTTACTGTGAATGGTGAGCGCTACAGAGCAATGATCAACGAGTTCTTTTTGCCGCAACTTGATGAATTGGGATTGGAAAACATGTGGTTCCAACAAGACGGTGCAACAGCACACACTGCACGTGCCACAACCGATATGCTGAACATCGGAAGCTTACTTTTGCGCCACCTTGTATAATTTAAAAATTGTGTTTCGAATAGGTGCGCCCCTACCGGGAGTTTCATTACTCAGCAGGGTCAGCACTTTTTGCGAGTATTGGCTTTGATTTTTTTTTTCAGTGAGAGTTAAGGCCGCTCTTAAGATTTGCTTTTTATACGGCAACATTGGTTTTTTTTTATCTAGATACGGCAACAGATAACATTTGTTTACATATTCAGCGCCATTGCTTCTCCACAGTATTGTAATAGTTAGGATTTCGCTAATTTCTGCATCACTATAATCACTTTCGTCAGATGATATATCCAGTATTTAATTAAATATAAAAATATCGTCCTTTTTTAATTGCGTTCAGTTTATTGTTTCACAACCAAAACCATCAAATATGCAAACAGCTGACAGGTTAACTAGAGTTTAACCCTGCCACATTGGGCGGTTAAACTACGTTTGAACTTCGTTTAAAGTTGACTGAAAAACTGCGTAACAAGTTTAAGCTTAGTTTAACTAACAAATTTAGTTGAACTTGTACTAAAAAATCGGGCCTTAGTCCAAGGTTGAAAGTGAAAGGAAGTTACTTAGCTTCCGACAAGCTCATGGACCCTGTTATGGTTTACTTTCAATTGATAGTCATTTATATTTGGTGCAATGCGGTTGGTTGGATGACAGTTTTGATTCACCTTCCGGTTTGACGTTTAGCTAAGGGAAAGTGCGTGATTTTTGCTGAAGTGGCAGCACCAAATGGTTCAATCCGTTCATATCAATCATCTGAAGGTAACGACCAATCAGAATGTTCCACCTGGCAATAATCACGCCACGTCAACGGGTAACGGAACTTTTCCATTGCGCAGTCGCGTTAAGCGAATAATTTTGGGCATAGCAGCGTCACCGGCATTCGACCAATTCAAAAAGATACATGATTTGAACGGGAGCGGTCGTGTCGCGGAGTGTGAAAAAGAAAATTGTGCTGTCGCCCAATTGCAATTTTTACTGGTTTTAATTTGTGAAAACTGAATCTTACATAAAACTCCAAGTGCTAAAGTTACGACAAGAAATTGTCAAGTTAAAAAAATTGGATTACAGCCAAATAAAATACAGCTTAGTACGTGTTTTCATTTTATCTCAATTATTCACTTTTACAGTGGTGCGCCTTGATAAATATAAAAAAAGAAAAAAAAAAAAAACTTAAGTTTAGTGTGGTGAAGTGGTTATTCAATTTTTTTGATTAAGTTGGTGAAGCAATTAAGAAAAGTTCTGTAAGAAAAATGTTTGTAGTGGCACCCTGACTTATAAAATTATTGTATAAATTGAAATCTTTTCATTAAATGGATTTGGCCTTGCTATTTTGGCATTTAAGTACTTGGGAAGGGGGTCTTTTTAACAATAATTTCACAAAAACGTTATCTAGTTTGTACAGTTTTTTTTTGATACTGTAACTCGTTTAGAAAATTACTTCTTTTCGAATTAAATACGCAGCCCACTTTTATGAAAGCATTCTGAATCAAGTTTAAATTGAGCTATTGAATCGGCAATTCTGTACGACGGCACGCGCTGCTGATGTGCGTCCGAGAGTCTCGGGGGGTTCTATATTTTGGGTCTGTTTAGAGATATTTGCAATCCAAGTTGAAAAGTTTTCGTCATTTTCAGGTGGTTGTTGTAATCACAGATTAGGGTGTACCAAAAAGTGCAAAAAGTGTGTCCTGCTCAAAATATTGTGGACCGTGTAACGGGGGTTGGACCAGCTAAAGGTTATTCTTTTGAAAGGCGGCCAAAGGTCGTATACGCGAAAAGGTGTTGTGCACATAAATACCTTGGATGAAGCCGCCTATTTGGGATCGAACCTAGCGCATTTTGAGTTTTTGCTGATAGCTTTCCACCGAGACAAATTATTTGATTTCCGCCTTCGGATTGTTGGTGCGGGGGTCGGAGCGCGTCGATTGATGCCTTTCCCGAGGGTTTTGAACGTATATTGGCGGTTGAACGCTGTCGTATAGAATTGCCATTGAATCTGAAAATTTTAGCACACTTCCTTGAAAACCTATCAAAACTTCATAAGTTCCATTTTGTTTTTTTTTTTAAACGAAAGTGAATCGGAAGGACTCAGTCCTAAACTACAAAAACAAATATCCAAAGATATCAAGTTCAAAAGCGCTATAAGAACAAAAGCAAACAAAAACAACGAAAATAAAGTTTCAAAGTACAAAACGCAATAAGAAAAGAATTACAAAACAACATAAACCCAATAATTATAAAAAAATAAACTTTAGAACCTTCTGAATAGAAGTAAGTGTTGTGGAAAAAAAAAAAATGTAAACAAAAGTTATCATAAATAACCTTGCTTGTGGTCTTCTAGCGTGTGCATCGTAGTTAGATAGCAGCGCTTAGGAATCAGGAAAAAACACCTAGTTTTTTTTGAAAAGGCAACGAAATTATGAACAAACCGCATTTGATGTATTGATAAATTGATTGAGCTGAAATTGTATCCTTGATAACTAGTTGTGTGGTCAATAAAAATATACTGAACATAGATACACATATAAACAAAAAAATCTACAAAAAGAATATAAAAACAAAATAAAGCTACAAAATTAAACTACAAAAACCACCGCAAAAAATTAACAACTTGGTGAGAATAAATAGCTAAAACAAACAAACCAACAAACAGAAAAGTTCACCAAACAACAAAAATAAATCACAACAACAACCACATCAGTAGCAGCAGTTGCAGCAGCCACAACAACATTCCTGGATATTCATCAACAACAACAGCGGGGGCCGCCTTCACATAGGCCCACCGCCATAAACCGCAACAACAACAACGCGCACCAGGGCGCGCAACAATCAGCAGCAGTAATTACAGCGGGGGCCGTCCTCATATAGGCCCACCGCACGACGACATCCAGCAGTGACAACAGCGGGGGCCGCCGTAATATAGGCCCGCCGCACTAGCAGCAGCGACAACAACACCAGCAGTAACATCAGCGAGGGCCGCCGTAACATAGGCCCGTCGCACCACCAGCAACAACGCGCAACAGGGCGCGCAACAACCAGCAGCAGTAATTACAGCGGGGGCCGCCCTCATATAGGCCCACCGCACGACGACATCCAGCATTGACAACAGCGGGGGCCGCCATAATATAGGCCCGCCGCCCTATACAATGACCAGCAACCACCAACAGAGACAACAACCATAGTAGCGCCCTACTAACGGCCTACTGCAAGAAGAACCGGGTGAGACCTATCTGATGTAGACGTAACTTTTTTTAATTTATTCATGTGGTAGTATACCATGATGTATGCGTAATGTATAAATTTTTTAATTTTTTTGTATTACTTATAATTAATTTTTACCCAGTACATGCTAAGCGTATGACTGCAATGAAAGTTTCAAACTAAAAAAAAAAAAAAAAAAAAAAAAAAAAAAAAAAAAAAAAATCTGGTATAGTTAAAACTAAAGTATATTTTCAAAACTAGAGAAAAAAAAAATATTTACAAGATGAAGCATTAAAACTGTCAAACTAAAGGGGGGAGAAACGGTTAGGTATGTAGAAATAGAAATAAGGTGAGGTATTTAAGATACAACTAGAAACAAAAAGCGTAACTACTTCAAATAAATAATGGATTTTTTTTCATAAAAATAATAACAAATAATAACTATTAAAGAAAGCTATTCCAACAAAATATTAATTACTTAAATTAAACTAACTTGAAATAAAAATAAAATAAAATCAAATACACAAGAAAATAAAATAATGAAACAAGGCCACTAAATGAATAATTAATGCGGTAAATCGAAATAAAGATAAATCGACTAAATAAAATAAAGCTTAGTGATTACAAATAATATTAGTAGATACATAAATAAACTCAACGAAATACTTAAGAAAAATTAAGCCCAGTAGAGATTTTTTTCCTTGTTTCGTGGTTTTTTTTGATTAGTCTTAATAGTTTCTATAGAGTTTAATTCGAACATAAATACCTAGTATTTGATTTAAACCTAAATACCCGGGGAGTTAAACTATGTATATATATACGTAAATACATTTTCTTTTACTTTCTTTTGTTGCACCCTAATGTGGTAAAAGCTAATTTAAAATAGCCAAAATAGGGCTGAATTTAAAATATCTTGTTATGAGTTAAGCAAAACAATGAATTGTAAATAAATTTTGTATAATATGGGAATGCTGACGTTTCACGTTATTTAGAAGGCATGTAGGTTTTTTTAGGTAAGGGGCCATCGGGATTCGGTTTGGTGCACCGGTGGCCATGGATGAGGGTGGGTCAGCACCAGGGCGTCGCAACCACACCCGCGACGCCCCCTTATAATGTTCGGCCTCTTTTTTTTAATTTTTTTCTTTTGCAGCAGGGTAACCGGTCATTTCCGGTTCGTTTAAAATTTCAGGGTTTCTTTTCGGTTAATTTAAATTTATCTTTGTTTTCTTCTTCCGTTCGTTATTTCAGTTTTAATTTCGTTTCATTTTCGGTTATTTTTAAATTTATATTTAAGTTAGTTTCGCTTTTGGTTATTTTTGAATTTTGATTTTCATTTTAAATATTTTGGTTGCCCGTTTCTTTTGAATTTATTTGATTTTCCGTTTTATTTGAGTTTTTGTATTTTGAATATTTAAATGTCAACGGTCTGTCCGTGGCATCCGGTGTTTTAACCGGATGTTGTTTTTATATAGTTGTTTTTGCGCGGTTTTGTGCATTTCCCCGCGTATTTAAAGGCACGATCTGACCTTTTCTCTGATTATGGCGCAGGACGGTAAGGTTGGCAAGAACCCACCCCAGCCGACAATGACTAGCCACAGTGCGACCTCATATCGTGCCGACCGCCTTCCTTACTGCTCCATCTTGTTGCGATTCCATAACAGATGGCGCCCAACGTGGGGCCCTGAAGCGCTGACGGCGATGACTGTTCGGGTCAGCTTGTGAGGTTTCACCATTCTGTATGTCCCAGGTAGGCAGGCCCAGGAGCCGCCACCTGCGTTGCGACGGGATGGTGGGACCGATCAGGTTGTCCGGATTAGTCGTCGTGTTCAGTAGCCAAGGGCTCCACGAGACTGAACGTCATGTCCACCGGAAGTTTTCATTTCACCCGGTGAGGCAGTGCTAAACGCACTTAGTTTTTTTTGTAGTTTCAATTTATTTTTTTTTGTCCCGGGTCTGTTGTCCGATGTCGGCTTCGGGAAATATATATGTCCGCTAAGTGGGGTTTAGTTTTCTTTTGGGATTATTCATATTTATGTTTTTGCCGAACGTGATGTTTTGTTTTGTCTTCGTTTTTTTGTATGCATTTTTTTTGTAGTGATCCTTACTTCTCCAACCAGTCTCAGGGAGGCAGCCATTAGCAGCCCCTGCATTGCGGGAGGAGGAGTAGGGACCCCATATCCACCCCTTTCCAACTGCGCAAGTCTGGGGAAAAGCGGTACCAAACCGCATCCTTTCATTGCGGCGTGGTTGAGGAGGGGTGTTTCAAAAAAAAAAATAAATAAAGTTTTGACGTTTTTGATCGCTGGTGTCCAGTGCTCCGACCAGTCTCAGGGAGGCAGCCATTAGCAGCCCCTGCATTGCGGTCCGGAGTACTGGAGTCCAAATAAATTTAAAATTTTGCCAATTTTCGCCATGGTACACCAACATGTCTCAGGGCGAGGTGTCTTATGACCACCCCTGCATTGCGGTAGGTGTACCTGGAAGAATGTCCTTGTCTAGTGTTATTTCGTTTTTTTTTGTTATGCCTATGCCTTCTAATGATGGGATGTCAGCATTCCCATGCAATATATAAATACACAACTAGCTTTTGCCAAACTTTATACCGTTTTTGCTTTTTACATAGTACATTTCAACACGTATATTTACTAATAATCAATTTCTTTCAGCATATGTATATTTATATGTATATATTTATTTTTTTTGACATATTCGCGGTAATCAGTTGATGCAAATATCGGTTAGAAAAATTTGCATTAATTAAATTTTTATTTTTCAAAACCTTGCAATCGTCGGCATTATAGGGTGGGGGAGTGAATCTTGAGTTTTTATACCCTCCAACCGCCCCTTGTAACCGAACACCTTTTTTTTTCTTTGTTTATCTAACGGGTCATAGGTTCATAGGCCCTTTCCATGCTTCGGATATTCGTCCACAATAACCAGACTTTTGAATTTTTTTTTTCCCACACTTACAATTTCATCTGGGTGTTTTGGCGGTCGGGGACAACTCGCCCAGTATCCTCCCCGAGCATATTAAGTCAATGGTATTTACATACGCTTCCATCGGAAGTAGTGGATAACCTGGCAATCCTCGGTTATGCGGATTGTCTTTCGGAGTTTTGACGAGTTCTCCTTAATTAAAATGTCTACCGGGTGAAAAGTTTTTTTTTACCATGGAACAAGCTTCTCCGGTTAATTTTTTTTGCTAAACCTTTTTGTGGGGGTGAAACCACTAGGACCAAAAATTTTCGGAGTTTTGACGAGTTCTCCTTTATTAAAATGTCTACAGCCGCGAAGCATTGTAACTAGGAAACCAAAATAAATTCTCCGTTTGCCTCGGAGTTTTGACGCGTTCTCCGATATCAAAATGTCTAACTAAATTACACGTTTTTCTTATAAGCCTATTTCGGTGGGGGTAAAGCCACTTAACAAATTTCCATTTGCCGCAAAGCCTACTAAACTATGAAACAAAATACTTCAAAAAATTTTCCTTTACTGGCGGATCTTCTTGCCCGGCTAGCTCGTGGTAGAACTAGAGACTCTTATCTAGGGGTGAGTCGTGCCCCACGTTTTACCCAGAAATGGCTTCCTTGCAGGTAAACCTTTTTCCTGTTCGCTTCATCGACCGGTCTTCGAAGCGAAGCAGGCCTGTTATGGTTTACTTTCAATTGATAGTCATTTATATTTGGTGCAATGCGGTTGGTTGGATGACAGTTTGATTCACCTTCCGGTTTGACGTTTAGCTAAGGGAAAGTGCGTGATTTTTGCTGAAGTGGCAGCACCAAATGGTTCAATCCGTTCATATCAATCATCTGAAGGTAACGACCAATCAGAATGTTCCACCTGGCAATAATCACGCCACGTCAACGGGTAACGGAACTTTTCCATTGCGCAGTCGCGTTAAGCGAATAATTTTGGGCATAGCAGCGTCACCGGCATTCGACCAATTCAAAAAGATACATGATTTGAACGGGAGCGGTCGTGTCGCGGAGTGTGAAAAAGAAAATTGTGCTGTCGCCCAATTGCAATTTTTACTGGTTTTAATTTGTGAAAACTGAATCTTACATAAAACTCCAAGTGCTAAAGTTACGACAAGAAATTGTCAAGTTAAAAAAATTGGATTACAGCCAAATAAAATACAGCTTAGTACGTGTTTTCATTTTATCTCAATTATTCACTTTTACAGTGGTGCGCCTTGATAAATATAAAAAAAGAAAAAAAAAAAAAACTTAAGTTTAGTGTGGTGAAGTGGTTATTCAATTTTTTTGATTAAGTTGGTGAAGCAATTAAGAAAAGTTCTGTAAGAAAAATGTTTGTAGTGGCACCCTGACTTATAAAATTATTGTATAAATTGAAATCTTTTCATTAAATGGATTTGGCCTTGCTATTTTGGCATTTAAGTACTTGGGAAGGGGGTCTTTTTAACAATAATTTCACAAAAACGTTATCTAGTTTGTACAGTTTTTTTTTTGATACTGTAACTCGTTTAGAAAATTACTTCTTTTCGAATTAAATACGCAGCCCACTTTTATGAAAGCATTCTGAATCAAGTTTAAATTGAGCTATTGAATCGGCAATTCTGTACGACGGCACGCGCTGCTGATGTGCGTCCGAGAGTCTCGGGGGGTTCTATATTTTGGGTCTGTTTAGAGATATTTGCAATCCAAGTTGAAAAGTTTTCGTCATTTTCAGGTGGTTGTTGTAATCACAGATTAGGGTGTACCAAAAAGTGCAAAAAGTGTGTCCTGCTCAAAATATTGTGGACCGTGTAACGGGGGTTGGACCAGCTAAAGGTTATTCTTTTGAAAGGCGGCCAAAGGTCGTATACGCGAAAAGGTGTTGTGCACATAAATACCTTGGATGAAGCCGCCTATTTGGGATCGAACCTAGCGCATTTTGAGTTTTTGCTGATAGCTTTCCACCGAGACAAATTATTTGATTTCCGCCTTCGGATTGTTGGTGCGGGGGTCGGAGCGCGTCGATTGATGCCTTTCCCGAGGGTTTTGAACGTATATTGGCGGTTGAACGCTGTCGTATAGAATTGCCATTGAATCTGAAAATTTTAGCACACTTCCTTGAAAACCTATCAAAACTTCATAAGTTCCATTTTGTTTTTTTTTTTAAACGAAAGTGAATCGGAAGGACTCAGTCCTAAACTACAAAAACAAATATCCAAAGATATCAAGTTCAAAAGCGCTATAAGAACAAAAGCAAACAAAAACAACGAAAATAAAGTTTCAAAGTACAAAACGCAATAAGAAAAGAATTACAAAACAACATAAACCCAATAATTATAAAAAAATAAACTTTAGAACCTTCTGAATAGAAGTAAGTGTTGTGGAAAAAAAAAAAATGTAAACAAAAGTTATCATAAATAACCTTGCTTGTGGTCTTCTAGCGTGTGCATCGTAGTTAGATAGCAGCGCTTAGGAATCAGGAAAAAACACCTAGTTTTTTTTGAAAAGGCAACGAAATTATGAACAAACCGCATTTGATGTATTGATAAATTGATTGAGCTGAAATTGTATCCTTGATAACTAGTTGTGTGGTCAATAAAAATATACTGAACATAGATACACATATAAACAAAAAAATCTACAAAAAGAATATAAAAACAAAATAAAGCTACAAAATTAAACTACAAAAACCACCGCAAAAAATTAACAACTTGGTGAGAATAAATAGCTAAAACAAACAAACCAACAAACAGAAAAGTTCACCAAACAACAAAAATAAATCACAACAACAACCACATCAGTAGCAGCAGTTGCAGCAGCCACAACAACATTCCTGGATATTCATCAACAACAACAGCGGGGGCCGCCTTCACATAGGCCCACCGCCATAAACCGCAACAACAACAACGCGCACCAGGGCGCGCAACAATCAGCAGCAGTAATTACAGCGGGGGCCGTCCTCATATAGGCCCACCGCACGACGACATCCAGCAGTGACAACAGCGGGGGCCGCCGTAATATAGGCCCGCCGCACTAGCAGCAGCGACAACAACACCAGCAGTAACATCAGCGAGGGCCGCCGTAACATAGGCCCGTCGCACCACCAGCAACAACGCGCAACAGGGCGCGCAACAACCAGCAGCAGTAATTACAGCGGGGGCCGTCCTCATATAGGCCCACCGCACGACGACATCCAGCATTGACAACAGCGGGGGCCGCCATAATATAGGCCCGCCGCCCTATACAATGACCAGCAACCACCAACAGAGACAACAACCATAGTAGCGCCCTACTAACGGCCTACTGCAAGAAGAACCGGGTGAGACCTATCTGATGTAGACGTAACTTTTTTTAATTTATTCATGTGGTAGTATACCATGATGTATGCGTAATGTATAAATTTTTTAATTTTTTTGTATTACTTATAATTAATTTTTACCCAGTACATGCTAAGCGTATGACTGCAATGAAAGTTTCAAACTAAAAAAAAAAAAAAAAAAAAAAAAAAAAAAATCTGGTATAGTTAAAACTAAAGTATATTTTCAAAACTAGAGAAAAAAAAATATTTACAAGATGAAGCATTAAAACTGTCAAACTAAAGGGGGGAGAAACGGTTAGGTATGTAGAAATAGAAATAAGGTGAGGTATTTAAGATACAACTAGAAACAAAAAGCGTAACTACTTAAAATAAATAATGGATTTTTTTTCATAAAAATAATAACAAATAATAACTATTAAAGAAAGCTATTCCAACAAAATATTAATTACTTAAATTAAACTAACTTGAAATAAAAATAAAATAAAATCAAATACACAAGAAAATAAAATAATGAAACAAGGCCACTAAATGAATAATTAATGCGGTAAATCGAAATAAAGATAAATCGACTAAATAAAATAAAGCTTAGTGATTACAAATAATATTAGTAGATACATAAATAAACTCAACGAAATACTTAAGAAAAATTAAGCCCAGTAGAGATTTTTTTCCTTGTTTCGTGGTTTTTTTTGATTAGTCTTAATAGTTTCTATAGAGTTTAATTCGAACATAAATACCTAGTATTTGATTTAAACCTAAATACCCGGGGAGTTAAACTATGTATATATATACGTAAATACATTTTCTTTTACTTTCTTTTGTTGCACCCTAATGTGGTAAAAGCTAATTTAAAATAGCCAAAATAGGGCTGAATTTAAAATATCTTGTTATGAGTTAAGCAAAACAATGAATTGTAAATAAATTTTGTATAATATGGGAATGCTGACGTTTCACGTTATTTAGAAGGCATGTAGGTTTTTTTAGGTAAGGGGCCATCGGGATTCGGTTTGGTGCACCGGTGGCCATGGATGAGGGTGGGTCAGCACCAGGGCGTCGCAACCACACCCGCGGCGCCCCCTTATAATGTTCGGCCTCTTTTTTTTAATTTTTTTCTTTTGCAGCAGGGTAACCGGTCATTTCCGGTTCGTTTAAAATTTCAGGGTTTCTTTTCGGTTAATTTAAATTTATCTTTGTTTTCTTCTTCCGTTCGTTATTTCAGTTTTAATTTCGTTTCATTTTCGGTTATTTTTAAATTTATATTTAAGTTAGTTTCGCTTTTGGTTATTTTTGAATTTTGATTTTCATTTTAAATATTTTGGTTGCCCGTTTCTTTTGAATTTATTTGATTTTCCGTTTTATTTGAGTTTTTGTATTTTGAATATTTAAATGTCAACGGTCTGTCCGTGGCATCCGGTGTTTTAACCGGATGTTGTTTTTATATAGTTGTTTTTGCGCGGTTTTGTGCATTTCCCCGCGTATTTAAAGGCACGATCTGACCTTTTCTCTGATTATGGCGCAGGACGGTAAGGTTGGCAAGAACCCACCCCAGCCGACAATGACTAGCCACAGTGCGACCTCATATCGTGCCGACCGCCTTCCTTACTGCTCCATCTTGTTGCGATTCCATAACAACCCTGACGGCTAACACTTTAGATTATCCTTACAGTTGGTACTGCTGCCAAGATAACACAATTATCTTTCTTTTGCTGTTCTTCCTTTTTAAGCGATGTGGCAATAATAGGAACAAATATCGCATGATAGAAAAAGTTTGGATTCTAATTGACAGGGTGACTCAACTAGCCAAACTTGTAGGTATTAAGTCCACATTGTAAAATACCACAAATAAACTATGACCCTCTAAACCAATCCCTAGAGTTTCTTGCAATTTCCTCCAGTTGGTGTCAGCAAGGTTGGGCGAGCATATGGGCGCAGCATAGTCAATAACCGGTCGGCCAATAGAGTTATATGTAGCAAGCAATGTTTCTTTATCTTTCCCCCAAGTACTGCCGGCCAGTGACTTGAGGATCTTATATAGATAGGGCCAGATTTCGCTCGGTGAAGAAAACGGAAAGGTCTCGAAGGTAACTGTTAATTCTAGTACAGAGTTCGTCAATGGAGGGACCTTTGCCCGAGCCCATTATCGTACAGTCGTCAGCGTAGGAAACAATGGAGACTCCGTCTGGTGGGGGGAAGTCTCGAAATATAGAAATTAAACAAAAGGGGGAAGAGAACACTATCTTGCGGCACCCCTTGTTTTATTCTTCGTGGCCTATATTTCTGGTTCCTGAATTCGACTGATGCCTGTCGACCATTGAGGTAATTAGCGGTCCACCTTTTAAGGCCGGCAAGGAGCAGTGTCTCTTCCAGGCCTCGGAGGAGTGTGGCATGCTTGACCGTATCGAATGGATTAGATAGGTCAATTGCCACGAGAGCCGTCCTATGGTTTGGTGAGTGTTGTTTCAAATCATGATTTATTTGCGTTGTAATGACATTCAAAACGGATGTAGTGCTGTGAGATTTACGGAAACCATGCTAGCGATCGGCCAATTGCAGATTTGCGGTAAAGTATGTGAGTAGAATGGTCTCTAGTACCTTCGCGACCGGCGAAAGGAGGGATATCGGACGATAAGAATCTTCTTGGTTTGCCGGCTTCCCTGGTTTTAGTAGGGGAACTACAATCGCTTGTTTCCATATCTCAGGTATGACGAAAGTAGTTAGAGAGAGGTTAAAAAGAGCCGCTAGATAACTCTGTCCCTCGAGGCCTAGGTGTTTAGTCATCTTCATGGCGATTCCATCGGGTCCGATGGATTTTGAGGGTTTGACCTTCATTATGGCTTCCTGGACCTCTGCGACTGAGACGGTAATGGGCGCAGTGGAGTGTGTGTGCTTGTGCGCACGACGGACGGCTCTTCTCTTAGTCCTATCAGCAGGTGGATGCATTTTAAACATTTCCTGGCGTCCGATTTCACGCTGTCGCCGAATGCAATGGCGACCTTGTCCTTTTATTTGGTCGGATTGGATAGGGCCTTGCTAGTTGACCATAATTTGCCTACTCCGCCGGAGAGGTTGCATGGCTCAAGGTGTTGTTTCCACTTGGTCAGTTTGTGTTCATTGACTGTCCTACGAATTTCCGCATTGAGATCTTTGATTCTGGGATCTGCGGTATTGATGAGTTGCACTTGGTCACGTTCTCTTCCCATTGCCGCAGCTTCTGCAGGGAAATTCGGGCGAATTTCGGGGAATGTAGATGTTTATAATTTTCAGGTCGACGTCACCTGACCGGACTACTATGCCTTGGCATTCTAAGGTAGAGTCCGTGGGGTCGACGTCAGGGAAAAATAGATTATATTGTACAGAGTGATGTGTAATGAACGCAAGGCCACCCCCATGACCGCTGGGACGGTCTTTTCGATATACATTATACCCATCACAAGTTCGTAAGTCCGATCTTGTGTTCAATTTTGTCTCCTGTATCGCGACGATATTGATGTTGTACGACTTCATAAAGTCAGTTATCTCCGCGATCTTTCCAGCTAATCCGTTACAGTTCAGCTGTAAAATTTTGAAGTGTGTAGGAGGGGAGAGGGGGGCATGCCAGGCGTGAGAGACGGATGGGACCCCGCTGCAAGTGTTTGCTTCGAGGATGACAATTTAAGAGTGGGAGGAGACAGATTAGACAGGGTTACACTGAATTCCGGTACGATAGAATCGGCTGTCTATCTAACTCCAAAAAAAATTGTTATCAACAAATTAAAAAACAGCTGATTGTAATTGTAAGTCAGACAACAACAGAAACGTTTCTATTTCGTATGTTCATTTTTCTGACTTGTACAACCGGAAAATGTAATTTTACTTTACACGTTACGTTGGTTTTTATACGTAAAATATACACATGACAAAACCATATCGTGTAAAAGGTCTTTTAGTTGTGTTCGGTGAGGATACAATTTTTAAAAATTTTATAAAATTTTTACTGGAAAGTGTTCGGTGACACAAAACATTTGATCGTGACATAGGAAAGCAACAACAAAAACTTAAAAATTTGAGCTATTAACCAATCAAAATAGCAACAGCTGTTTTGCTTGCAAGTTTTTACTGACTCCTGTTCCGCGAAAACTTTTTACTTTTTAGCGTTTCGAGAGGGTTTTACGTCATACTCACTTTACTGACAGTTATTTTCAAGTGTTTGCAATTTTTTTCACCGAACACAGCTATTAATTCTATACGACAATTGACATTGTTATTTCTGTTATGTAGAATTGTCTGCTAGTAGCACTGACCATCCTCTCTTCAATGCCTGGTGGTACACGGACAATATTTAGTGACGTGACCCATATTAATGGATCTCAAAATGTATTGAAATCCGTTCCACGATCCATCAATATTGCATACTACACTATCAATGAATATCTCGAGACATGGATCACGTCAGTAAATATTGAGCGTGTACCATCTGCCAATAACTTGCAATAATTTGCAAGTAAATGCCATTCAATTTGATCTGAAATCACTAGAACAGCCCTACGACCGATATAAAATGTCATTGTAATATGTATAAACATAAACAATACAAGAAAAGGTGCCTAAAATAAAGAACGGAGAACGTACGTTCTTTGCCTAAATTTAGTTGATAAAATGGCTGGCCCCAACAAAATGTTTGCAGATAAAGCTTTTGAATTGATTGAGGAGTTAGAACGTTCGTCCCAGACTATACCACCTTTCGATGTGAGTAATTTTATATTTTATTCACCAACGAAAAACAGCTTGCAACTTACTCACATGTTGTTGTTGTTGTGGTAACGACAAAAACACTCCCCCAAGGTTATGGGGAGTGTTGTCGAATTAACAGTCCTTGACCAGATTTGAACCCGGTACGCCCCGATACTCCCTTGGGGTACTGCCCGAATGTCGTGGTAGCGATTTATGACCAGTGAAACCTTCTAGGTGATTTCACACCTCCTTCAGTAAGCAAGGATAAGATGGGTAATGAGAGGTCGGAGGCATCATATCCGTGGATCAACCATCGAGTTGCACGTCATTACCTTTGTGCATATTAGTTGCCTCTTACGACCGGTATGCCAACCTCGGGCATATTCTAAACTCCTATACCGCAGGGGTATTCTCAAAGACTCCCGGTTATTTATTAAAGTTCGCTAGAAATTACCATCGTCAGCGTTGGTCTCATAAACTGCGTTGACTGCGACCGATGTTGGCTCTTGCATCATGTTATTTAATAATTGTCCTCTCAGTCGTCAATCAATATCATTACCCATCTTCTCCTTCCTTAAGGAAGGAGGGATGACATGACCTAGAAGGTTGTACTGGCCATACCAAATCGCTACCACGAAAGTCGGGCTACTATGAAATAGTGGCGGGTAAAATCAGGGCTTGACTCTGTAGTTCTATTCGAAAGGCTATTCTACTCGAAAGCAAAAAGCGATTCTGATACACATAGGCACTCTGTAGTTCGTTAGAATTTACTTTAGAAAATATTCCATAATAGTAGGCATCACTGTTTCACAAATTTCAAGCGTAAAGCAAAATACAAAAACACTTTGCATAAATCTCTAGTGCAGTATTAGGCAGCGCAGTTTAATATGTCGCAGTAGTACAGATGATAAGAATCTCCACTACCACGCGTGCGGTTGCAGGTTCGAACGTAAGTGCTTGCACAAGTAATTTTAATTCTTTAATTTTATTTTTATTAAATAAAATTTTATTTTTTTTAAATATGTGAACACTTCTAATCTTTAAAAATTTTGTTTTCTTGAATTTTTTACATATAATTCTTCAATTATTTTCTGTAAGCAGGGATTGCTTAACTCTTTCTGCGATAAAAATGATTTCTTGATGAAAAACTAATAATTGTTTTACTATAATCATAAGAATATACGCTTTTGTGGATTTCCGTTTACTAAATTCTATTCTACAGATTTTCTAACTTTGTTGTTGTTGTTGTTGTGGTAACGACAACCCGACTGTAGTGGTAGCGATTTATGACCAGTGAAACCTTCTAGGTCATGCCATCCCTTCTCCCGTAAGGACGGATAAGGTGGGTAATGAGAGGTGAGAGGCATCATATCCGTAGATCAACCATCGAGTTGCACGTCATTACCTTTGTGCATATTAGTCGCCTCTTACGACCGGTATGCCTACCTCGAGCATATTCTAAACCCCTAACCCGCAGGGGCTATTTTCTAACTTTCGACCATATTGGCATATGCTTTCGAAATAGTGAGTACCAAATTTTCTACAATCGAAAGGGGATAAATCAAATCCGAAGGGAGCAGAATGGAACTCGAACAACGAATGCGTTCTACTCGAATATGGTAATTGTTTCCTTTAGGAGACAACTTCTAAAACACGTCCGAAATTATCGGGAAAGGTATCAAAAGACGCGTTTTGACCTCGGTAACAATAATTCGAATTTTCGAGTTTTTGTTTCAGTGAAGAGATATTTGCCATCAAAGTTGAAAATTTTCTGTCATTTTCATGTGGGTGTTGTAATCACAGATTAGGGTGGACCGAAAAGTGCAAAAAGTATGTTCTGCGCAGAAATATTGTGGACCGCGTAGCCGGTGTTGGACCGGCTAAGGGTTATTTTTTTGAAGCGCCGCCGAAGGCCGCCTATGCAAAAAAGTGTTCTGCACATAAATACCTTGGATCAAGCCCCCTATTTGGGATCGGACCTGGGTGACTTTTGTGTTTTTTTGCAAATAACTTTTCACTGAAACAAAAAGTTGAAAATCCGCTTCCGGATTGTTGATACCGAAGTCAAAACGCGTTGTTTGATACCTCTCCCGATATTTTTGGACGTGTTTTAGCAGTTGTCTCCTAAAGGAAACAATTACCTCGAAAATTTCTTACAGAGTTCGAATCACTCGAAAGCGAACAAATTTTGTTTCGAATAGAACTACAGAGTGAGCGCCCAGAACTTCCAAGCAGTATGATGTAGTTTCCTCTACGTTTTGCAAACTATTGTGGCGATTATTCTCAAGCATGTACCATCCCTAAGTCAATAACACTCCCACCACTAGTTAACACAACCGAGATAACGATGTATACGCTTATGCATGCAAGCGTATAACTAGGAAGAGGAAGAGAGATGGCGCGAGTGTTTGCGAATACGATGCAAAGAGGAGATGCCAATAAATAACACCGACCCTTCCAGAACACGAAAAGCGAACAACCAAGAAAGTTATCGGTGCGTAGGCAAGCACCCTGTTGGACTATATAAGGCGGTGACCAAGCAAGACAGGTTGATCAGTTTATTTTCAAGCGTTCAATAGTGAACTACTGCGAAGTTACCAACCTCTTAAATTTGTATTGCGTTTATTACTAGTAAATAAAACTAGCTATTAGTTACATTATCTGTGCGTGTGTTTATTCGACTTTATAGTGATCGAACCCAGGATTGATAATCAAGGAATCATCGAAATCGTCACAATTGGTGTCAGAAGCGGTATTGTTGAATAAATACCAGTGAATTTAAGGATAACAAGGACATGGCGAAGCTGAATGGATTAAAGATTCAGCAACTCAAAAATGAGTTGGAACAACGGGGACTGAACACTACAGGCAATAAATCAGAGTTACAGTCACGATTGCGAGAGGCTATGGTAGCAGAAGGAATCGACGTTGATGATCATGTTTTTCATCTTGTGGAGGAGGCACCGACAAAAATGGAAGAAAAAAAGGAGTCTCCGAATCCAGTAGCAACCGTCGACACAAACATGATATTGGCTGTATTAACTCAGATGTCGACTAAAATGGAAGAACAGAAAACTTACATGGCATCTCAGCTAGAGGAACAGAAAACTTGCATGGCATCTCAGCTCGAAGAACAGAAAACTTGCATGGCATCTCAGTTGGAAGAACAGAAGACTTGCATGGCATCTCAGATTTCAGCTCAACTAGATGAAACGAAGGCATACATGAGATCTCAAATGGAAGAACAGAAGGCATATATCTCATCGCAGTTGGAAGAACAGGAAGCAAAGGTGTCATCGAAACTAGAAGTGCAAGATGCAAAAATTGCACAATTGCAGGATAAAATCGATGCTGAGGTTGATGCATTGAGAGGTCGTATCCAGGAATTGCAACTAAATCGTCCATCTGCTTTAGCGAATACGCCCAAGGTAAAATCACCTTCCTTTGATGGTTCTGTTCCATTCCAGGTATTTAAGCTGCAATTTGAGAAGACGGCTGCGGTGAATAATTGGTGCACTGAAGATAAAGTTGCAGCACTATTCGTGGCATTGAAGGGACCTGCAGCAGAAATCTTACAGACTATTCCCGAGTCCGAAAGGAACAGTTATGATGCATTGATGGGTGCGGTTGAGAGACGCTATGGTAGCGAACATCGAAGGCAGATATACCACATAGAGCTACAGAATCGATCCCAGAAACCTAATGAGACTTTGCAGGAATTTGCATCGGATCTCGAGAGGTTGGCCCATCTAGCAAATGCGGACGCACCCGTGGAGTACACTGAGAGGGTTAAAATCCAAAGTTTTATAAATGGAATACGCGATGTAGAGACGAAGCGGGCCACATATGCAAACCCCAAACGGACATTCTCTGAAACGGTATCGCATGGTCTGACGCAGGAAACAGCTTCGCTTTTGAGTAAACCTGCATACAAGGCTCATCGCGTAGAAGTGGACACTCCGGCTTGGGTAGACAAAAATTTTGGAAGCGTTGAACGGAGTACAGAAAAAAAGTGATGGTGCCATTAAATGCTTTAAGTGCGGAAAACCAGGTCACATAGCACGTTATTGCGGCTCTGGCTCCAGTAACCCCAGCAATTCAGGTGGACGAAAACGCAAAGCTGAAGGAGATGAGCAAACCTCCCAACCAAATCAGTCGTTAAACTAAATCGAGCCAGCCGAAAGGGGCGTGGACTGGCTCCCGCAACTGAATGCCCCATAATCTCTGTCTCACAGATCGGAAGGAAAGCTAGTAATGTTACTGTTGTTGCATATGTGGATGGAAAAGAGCACTTACTAACTGTGGATACAGGCAAATCGCATTCCATAATTCGATCTGATTTAGTCAACAAGGAGGTGAGACCATTGCATGGAGCAAAGTTACGTACGGCCACTGGTGAGGACACCCATGTCCTAGGAGAAGTAACATGTGAAATCGTAATTGGGAACGTGGCCGTTCGACACAGTTTTATAGTAGCAGATATTGTTGACGAAATCATAGTTGGTGTGGACTTCTTAAGCGAGCAAGGCATCAAGATCGACATGCAAAACAGGATTATGAATTACCAGAACATGGATGTGCCATTAAATTATGGTTACGAAAACAAATACGTTAGTAAGCGAGTGCTTGTGGAGGAGAGCCAACAAATTCCACCGAAGTCGGAAGCAATCATATAGGCAAAGATTGATGGAGATTATGGGACAAACAAATTGTGGGTTGTCGAGGCAGCAAACAAATCAAGGACGAACATATTAGTAGGAAAAACCCTGGCCATGAGAAAGCAAGATGGACATGTACCGGTAAGAGTACTTAATGAGTTCAAATCGCCGATTAAACTTTCTAAAGGAGCAATATTGGGACAATGCCAAGAGGTCGAGGTAGTTATCAATTGTGAACAGCTTCAGGAAAATGATTCTACCATCAAGATTAATCTTTCAGATGATATCACGTCGTGGACGGCAGGCCTCGAAAAAGATCATCAGAAAAAGGCAAAGGAACTTCTATCAAAGTACTCGAGCATATTTGACAAGGATGGTTCTAAACCAGGTCGGACCAAAGTTGTGAAGCATCAAATTGATACTGGTGATGCAAGGCACATCCGCCAAGCTCCTCGTAGTATTCCATTGGCCAAACGCCAAGTAGTAAGAGAAATTATACAGGAAATGAGTGACAGCGGCGTGATCGAACCATCAGCTAGTCCATGGAGCTCACCGGTAGTACTAGTGAAAAAGAAAGATGGACAAATGAGGTTCTGTGTGGATTACCGGAAATTGAACGACGTAACGAAGAAGGATAGTTATCCATTGCCAAGAATCGACGATACTCTGGACTCGTTATCTGGCACGAAATGGTTTTCCACACTGGATTTGAAAAGCGGCTACTGGCAAGTGGAGGTAAAGGATGAAGATAAAGAGAAGACGGCTTTCAGCGTTGGAGAAGGGCTTTGGCAATTTACGGTAATGCCCTTCGGGCTATGCAATGCTCCAGCTACTTTTGAGAGACTCATGGACCAGATACTAAAAGGTTTGCACTGGCAAACATGTTTGGTGTACCTCGACGACATCATCGTGCTGGGAAAAAGCTTTGAGGAGCACCTAAAGAACTTGGAGGAAGTTTTCCAAAGAATAGCTGGTGCTGGTCTGAAACTAAGTCCCAAGAAGTGTTCCTTGTTTAAAAAGGAAGTAAGTTATTTGGGTCACAAAGTAACTACGGAGGGAATCTGCACTGCTTAGGAAAAGATCGAAGCCGTAAAAGATTGGCCAAGACCGAGAAATTTGCATGAGTTACGGAGCTTCCTGGGGCTGTGCACGTATTATCGGCGATTTGTACCAAATTTTGCCAGCGTAGCTAGTAGTCTCCACGACCTTACAAGGAAGAATATGTGTTTTGAATGGAAGAAGGAACAGGAGGTGGCTTTTCAAACATTGAAGGAACGACTATGCACTGCCCCGATGTTAGCATATCCAATTCCAGGTTCAAAGTTTATTCTGGATACAGATGCAAGTGGTTATGCTATAGGAGGTGTTTTGTCCCAGATTGTTGATGGACAGGAGAAGGTAGTTGCATACTATAGCCGAACAATTGGGAAGCCTGAGAGGAACTATTGTGTAACCCGGAGAGAACTGTTGGCATTGGTAGAGTGCGTTAAGCATTTCCACAAGTATCTCTATGGGCAGCGATTCCACGTCAGGACAGATCATGCAGCGTTGAAATGGCTCTTACAGTTCCGTAATCCGGAAGGTCAATTGGCACGGTGGATAGAGCGACTGCAAAATTATGACTTTTCCATAGAGCATCGCAAAGGTAGCACCCACGGAAATGCTGATGCAATGTCACGAAGACCATGTAACTTGGAATGCAAGCATTGTTCCAAAGCTGAGACCAAGGAAGACATTATAGATGTGCGGCTCATGACTATAACATCTTCGGACGAATGGGACATGGATCAATTAAGGAGGTGTCAGCACGAAGATCCAGATCTTAAACGTGTGATGCAAGGAATCGAACGAAACGAGCGACCATCAAGAGAGGAGATGTCAGCAGAAAGTCCTGTTGCCAAGTCATATTGGGCACAGTGGAATAGTTTGCAATTAGAATCCGGTTGTTTGCATCGAATATGGGAGAGTGAGGATGGTCAATGTGTTCGAAAGCTGATAGTCGTCCCAAGGAAGAAAATCCCTGATGTACTCAATGAATTACATAACGGTCCAAGCGGAGGTCACCTTGGAGTCACCAAGACCTTGGAGAAAGTCAAGCAAAGATTCTATTGGGTTGGTTGCCGTCAATCGGTCGCGGAGTGGATTGCCAACTGTGAAGTATGTATCAAAGCTAAAGGACCGAAATCAAGGAGCCATGGCCAAATGAAACAGTATAACTCAGGTGCGCCATTTGAGAGGATAGCCATGGATGTAGCTGGTCCATTTCCTACTAGCAAACTCGGAAACAAATATGTACTAGTGGTTATGGACTATTTCAGCAAATGGCCAGAAGTGTACCCTATTCCAAATCAAGAGGCAGAAACAATAGCAGAGGTGTTTACTAACAATTGGGTAGCTCGGTTTGGTGCACCGATGGAGATACATTCTGACCAAGGCAGAAATTTCGAATCAGCTGTGTTCCAGGAAATGTGCAAGACATTGGGCATTCGGAAAACTCGAACAACTGCACTACATCCTCAGTCAGATGGCATGGTGGAACGATTCCATAGAACCTTGGAAGAGCACCTGAGGAAAGTAGTGGATAAGTTCCAGAAGGATTGGGATACTCACATCTCCTTATTCCTAATGGCATATCGCTCTGCAGTACATGAAACAACTGGTCAGACTCCTGCAAAGGTAATTTTCGGGAATGATCTTCGATTGCCAGCTGACTTGAAGTTTGGGATAAACGCTGATGCAGGAGTAAATGCTCGGAAATCTACTAGCGTATTGGAAGAAGAAATGAGAGAAATTCACGACCTTGTGAGACAACGGACTAAGATCATGAGCGATAAGATGAAGGCCAGGTACGACAAAGCAATAAATTCGGAAGGTTTTATAGAAGGAGATTTAGTGCTGCTATACAACCCACAGCGTAAGAAAGGTTTGTCCCCAAAACTACAATGTAACTGGGAAGGCCCAAACAAAGTCATAAAACGGATCAACGATGTGGTATATCGCATACAAACTATGGGAAGGCCAAGGAATAAGATGAAGGTGGTCCATTTGGAAAGGCTAGCTGCGTTTGGTTCCGGCAATGTGTCTGATCGGGACGATCAGACTTAGGTGGAGGGCAGTGTGGCGATTATTCTCAAGCATGTACCATCCCTAAGTCAATAACACTCCCACCACTAGTTAACACAACCGAGATAACGATGGCTACGCTTATGCATGCAAGCGTATAACTAGGAAGAGGAAGAGAGATGGCGCGAGTGTTTGCGAATACGATGCCAATAAATAAACCGACCCTTCCAGAACACGAAAAGCGAACAACCAAGAAAGTTCTCGGTGCGTAGGCAAGCACCCTGTTGGACTATATAAGGCGGTGACCAAGCAAGACAGGTTGATCAGTTTATTTTCAAGCGTTCAATAGTGAACTACTGCGAAGTTACCAACCTCTTAAATTTGTATTGCGTTTATTACTAGTAAATAAAACTAGCTATTAGTTACATTATCTGTGCGTGTGTTTATTCGACTTTATAGTTATCGAACCCAGGATTGATAATCAAGGAATCATCGAAATCGTCACACTATTTATAGTTGAAAGATGTGAAACCGGTTTTACATGTTACACCGGATAAGAAGTTAATTTTATCTGGCAATACTCCCATCAGCTGATGCTTGTTTATTGTTTAAATTAAAAAAAAGAAAATCGCGAAATTCCATTAAACCGGTTTTGGTAGCAAGAATATACTCAAGTTAGTATGCTATATGCTAGGTTCGTGATTCCAATTTGATTAACACTTTACCAGATTACAGACCAAAGGTGCAATGAAAAGAAACATCGAGTAAACAAGCCGAAATAACTATCAAATAAAGCAAATGTAAGAAAAACAAAGCTTAGATGTATGTATGTGCTTTCTTTCAAGAGACTGCAGAGCGCCAACGACTTTAGTTTCACTTCACAACGAGCAAAGCTTCCGCGTGGACGTTGAATGAAAGTGGACGCTCAGTAAACTTAAAAAAAGATTGAATAACTTCAGCTAACTACACCAACATTTTTTTATTATCAAGAAAATATATCCTTACGAGCGTGTGCAATATGTGGAGACGTTTAGCTATGCAAACAAATCACCTATGGATTCCCGGAGGCAAATATAATCTGCACTCTTTTGCACCTGTAGCAGCCACTTTCACTTTTGCCCAACAAACGCAACTATGTATGTCAACGTCGGCAGCGAAGCCAACACCACCGAAACACGACTGGAATCGTGCTGTCAGCGAGGCTGAACGTATTGTAGGTTACCCCACCTCATTTCTAAGTTTGCGTTGGTTACTCAGCGATGAAATTGCCAATGTAGCATTACATCTGCGCAAGTTGGTGGGCAGCAATCATCCTTTACTTAAGACAGCAAAGTATTCAGTTGTAATGCAATGTAAATTTTATTTAAATGCAAATTCGAATTTAAAATTTTCAGACATTTACTTTACAATGGTAAAAACACGATGCAAGCTTGGGGTCTAATTGTGCTACTTATATCAAAGGCTGCAGGCCATGCACCGAATATTCCAGATATGGAACAGGATAAAAGTGCTGGTGTATTACATTCACAACGTGCACTAGCCGAAGTAACGGAAATGATAAGAATTTCACATTTGGTGCATAATGTAAGTCATCAATCCAGAAAATATGTACCTATTTGATATTTTTATAATTACAGAGTTTGGTAAATTTACAACCATCATCAGAAGCTGGAAAAGATAAAGCTTCATATGAAGATATGGCATTTGGCAATAAAATCGGTTTACTCACCGGTGACTATTTGCTAGGGCACTCTAGCGCTGAATTGGCTAATTTACGCAATCAAGAAGTTGTAGAGTTAATTTCATCAGCCATACGTGATTTCTCAGAATCACAATTTATAGGCGAACGTGATGACCAAAACAATCCATTGCCTTATAAGCCAGGATGTGAATTACCTAAAACGAATGGCACTGCCACAACAGAAGACATAGATTTTGATGTAAATGATGTTATGATACCTTTAAATATATCCAAAGTTATGGGTGTACCAGAAAAAGAGTGGGAATGTCGCAATATATTGAATGCTGGAAGTCTCTTGGGCAAAGCATGCCAAAGTGCCTTGAAATTAGCTGGTCAAAGTGAAGAAATGCAAACGCAGGCATATCTGTTTGGCAAACATTTGTCTCTAGCATGGCAAGCATGTTTGGATGCAGAACCATTTCAGAGTACAACACTACCAATGGGTGGGTGAATAAAAATATCATATTTTTATATTGTATTGAATTATTTCTTTCAGATACAACATTCAGTTTGGTTAGCGCGCCAGTGCTATTTCATCTTGAATATGATAATTCAATGTATGATGAAATTGAAAAAGGCAAGGTATCGGTGGAAAATATTGATTATGAGAAAATACATAAAGCAGTACTATCTGGACCTGGCTTGGAAAAAACTAAAGCTTTACAACGTAAACACACGACCGCAGCTATGGAAGTACTCGAAAAGTTTCCACCAACTGATGCGCGCACTGCTCTCGAGAATATAATACTAGCTATGCAGGACTTATAAGATATATTAAGCAATACTAGGAAATAGAAAATAACATTTAATATTCATTTATATAAATTACTTATATTTATTTACATTTTAGTTTATGGTTGAAGCGTTTGTATATGTTAATATAATTAATATATATGGTATATATATATATTATATTATAATTATAGTTTAGCTAATAAATTAAATGTAATGTATGTACATTAACTACTTATTAGGCTTGACTTGAAGTAGTACTAAATGTCGACTACGTTCATACTCAAAATACTGTGGAAAGTCTGTTTCGATATATTCGATCTTCCATGGCTTATGCATTGTCTGCCTTAGAAAATATTCAAACATTGGCGCTACTGTATCCAGTTCGGCTAGCGTGAAAACATAGCGCTTTTCTAGTGCTATATAAACTATTTTATCTTTTTTGCTTAGCTTGCCTCTTTCAAACAACGTATCTATAACACGTATAAATGCATCAGTTAAGCTATCATCATAGATTACATCAGCCGCAAGAACCATCTCGCAATTGTCAATTGCATTCAATAATTCACTAGAATACTCTTGCAGTGGTTGAAGAAAATCAAATTCCAATACATTAATACTATTTAGATTTGTAAAAAGATTCGCATTGTGCTTTACATTGGCACGGATTAAGTCTAAGATTCCACCAATATTTACATCGGTGCACACCACATTTGGTGTATACATCGCTGCAGCAATGCTGGTAAGTCCGACGCCAGCACCTAGCTCAAGCACAACCCTGTTACGAACCTTTTCACGGTTATGGAAAATATAATCCGCCAGTAACAAAGCACCCCGCCATACTTGTAAACCCACCAGTCGCAGTTCGGTTGATTCAGAGTGCTCTATTTGAATCACACCATCCAGTTTAGTGTCTGATTTTCGTTGTACTATTAAATCACCATCTTTATCGGCAATAATTTCGTTACGTGCTGTTGTTGTTTCTCTATCAACATCCGGCGGATAGGTAAATTTAAATTTTGACAATACTCTGCCATTGTCAGCCTTGGTTGTATTATAGTTGGTCTCCTCGTAAATTTCACTGGTCACTTTGTACATTATTCTGCTTTTGACTTATGCAATGCTTTATATTTTCACCAGAGCGAACTCGTAATAAATGACAAGATTTCGATTTATCCCTTTTGAGCATAGTACTTATTGACCAGGTAGTGATTTGTTATGATATTTCGTTATAAATAGCATCGCGGTATAAAAAACAGAATGCTATGGCGTTCAAGGTAGTTCCGCACAAATGTTTTTGACAATAAAGCGCTAAACGCAACCAAGACCGCAATAACAACCCTACCGGACAGATGTTTGGTAAGTGACAGCAAGCTGATACTCAGGTCCTAGGTAGTGAGGCATCAGAATTGTGATACGAGTTCTATGGCGGTGGTGCAAAATATTATCAAAACATTTGTGTACGATTGAGCCATTGGCGTATGTGTGTCGCTCCACCTAAGACCTGAGTGTGAGCTGAGTTGTCACTGATCAGTCATATGTCCATATGTGATGGTGCGGATTGTCCGATAGGGAAGCTTCACGAGCATGGCACGACAAGAGGGTTAAATCGACAGCAACCCCATTGCCAAAAATTAAAGCTGAAGCTATTGGTGCGTTTGTCGTAGCTCCGTAATCGTATCCTTAACGTAAGAGAAAACCCAACATGCAATTGTTCGGTCAGCTTACTTTACGGATAGGGAATTACTATACAGCAAAAATGATCGATTGCATTGTTTCTAATAAGGTTGGTCGAATCAACTGTTTGATAAGGTTACCGATAACACACCAATTACTTGAGCTTAAGTCAGAGAAATATTCATTTGTGAGAAATTGTGTGTTGCGAGCGTTGTTGAAAAGTGATTATTGTTGGTAATACTTTCCATTCAATATCAACTGTCAAAACTGTCGGGAGGGGTATCAAAATACTCGTTTTGACCTCGGTATCAAAATAAGTATTTTGTTTCAGTGAAAAGTTATTGGCAAACAACCAAAAAAATTTCCCAAGTCCGATCCCAAAGGGAAGGCACACAGCACACTTTTGCACTTTTTTGAACACCCTACATGTCTAAAACAACCACATACAAATGACAGAAAATTTTCAACTTTGGCCGTGTGCTAATCGGAAACATTTTACTCAGAGGAAAAATGAGGTGTATAAATTTTCTATGGTGTAAAAATATTTTCCATTTCGCTGTGCCAAATGAAATGGTAAATTTTGACAGTTGTAATTTTTGACATCTGAAAAAATCACGTGCGAAAGCAAATAGTCTGTGAATAAATTTTAAATGTACGTATTTTTACTGCCATTATATCTCATGTTTTTTGCTTTAAATTATTATTTATCGTTTAATAACGTGTTGGCATATAAATACATTTGAAATAATATGATTGGCAATACCGAATGCATATATGTGTACACATTCGTAGTTGTCAAAATTTTACCTAGCCCCATGGGCTAGGGTAAATTCTGACGTTCATACTCACCGCGATAAATGTCAGAATTTTCTTTCGCTCTGTCAAAATTTACAATTTTCAACCGATTGGCACAGGGCCTTTAATTGCAAATATCTCTTGATAGAAATAGAAAATCGGATTACGCGGAACGCGATACCTCTCCCTACATTTTTGGACGTTTTTTAGCAGTCGACGTTGGATGGAAAGAAAGAATAACAATTGAATAATATCGTCATATCGAATGAAAATCTGCTGCTTGCATCTCCTTTTGACAATCTGTCATCTCGTTTCATCAGCTGATTGAATTTTTTTGAACACATTACGGTATAGATTAACTGTGTTCGGTGACAAAACTTGCAAAGAAGTGTCAGTAAAGTGAAAACGACGTAAAACTCTCTCGAAACGCCAAAAGTAAAAAATTTCTCCCAAACAGGAATCAGTAAAAATTTGCAAGCAAAACAGTTGTTGGTTTTTTGATTGGCTAATAGCTGAACTTTTAAAGTTTTTGTTGTTGCTTTTCTATGTCACGATCAGCTGTTTTTCACTTGCAAGTTTTACTGAGTGAAATGGCCCCAGCAGAAACTTCTAACCAAAGATGAATCTTTGCTTGTAACTCTTTCTCTCAATGATATGTTATATGCTCTCTAGGTGCAAATGTTTTGTGTCACCGAACACTTTCCAGTAAAATTTGTATCCTCACCGAACACAACTATTGTCAAAAGATGCAAACAGCTGAATGTAGACAAGCAAAATGTAAACAAGCGTGGTTTGCCATTGCAATTTTATGTTTTTATGTCCTTAATCGGAAACATTTTAACCAGAGGAAAAATGAGGTGAACAAATTTTCTATGGTGTAAAAATATTTTCCATTTTGCAAATTTTGACATGTGAAAAAAGCACGAGCAAATAGTCTGTGAATAAATTTGAAATTAAAAACCAAAACAACCAATTCACGGGTAGGTAATTCACCACTGTGGAAATTTGCTTTTAAATCGCGAGTTTTAAGGCTATTAGCACTTTTATTTTTATTCAATATTCACAATTAAACGTTTTTGTAACTCGAACTATAATTTTTTTGTGTAAATATTCCATTAATACAAAGTGAATTTAAGCAATTCACACACAGGTACAGTGGTGAATTATCTACCATCGATTTGACAGCGTCCACTTGAATTCGCTGTTGGACCTTCTTATGGTTATACGTTCTTTTGCGTTGAATAATATTTTACCGTTTAATAACGTGTTTGCATACAAATTTATTTGAAATAATATGATTGGCAATACCGAATACATATATGTGTACACATCCGTAGTTGTCAACATTTTAAACAGGCCCAAGGCGAATTCGCTACAAGATGGAAGCGAAGCGAATTGCAATCACACATACATACATTTTGAATGTATTTTGTTTTTGTAATTCGTAGTTCTAATGTCAAAATCGTACAGCTTCAACATTCGTAGTGTCAAAAGTCGAGAAGAAAGTTGCTGCATACTTCCAGGTTAACTTCTGACGTTTATATTCACCTCGATAAATGTCCGAATTTTCTTTCCGTTCGTAAAAATCTACAATTTTCAACCGATTGGCACAGGGCCTATGTAATAAATAATGACTTGTTAAGCATTTTTCAAAATATGCGATTTATAGAAAATGAGGACGATTTTGTAAATTTTAAAAAGAGATGGAACTTCCAACATCAAATTTTAATACGATATCTAAAAAAAAAAATAAGGAAACGGAAAAAATTTTGAAATATTTTCTTCTTCTATATGGAGTGCAAACCAAAATCCTATAGAAACAGACACAGGATAAGACTAAGGTAAAAACTTAAAAAACAGGTGATGTTTTTTTTCGGCTTCGGCCACTTTTGTAAAATTGTCTAAATTGTGACTTGTTATACTACTTTTTTGTGCCTAATAATATTGACCAAAACATGTTCTTTAAATTAGCTAAAAATCAAATTATGATTATTATATGTATTAATTCCACATTGGCACATTTTTGAGCACAGATTCGAGCTCAGCGTGAAAAATCCTAAAGGAAGCATATAGTTTTGTTGCAATTACGTAACATATACGGGGCAGGGTGATTTGTGTCTGAAATATGAATAAATTATTTAATTTATACGCATATTGTCACTTGCGAAGCGAATGAAAATTTTGTCGAATTTCGCGGTCTCGAATTGCGAGATGCGAATCTCCAGCGAATTCGCCAAAAAAAGTCGAATGAGTGACGAAGATGAATTTGTCGAATTGCCAAAAGCGAAAAAATCATATTCGCTTCGCCAAATCTGTCAAAATTTGTCGAATGCTTATTGTGTTCGCGCTTAAAAGTAAAAAGGACGTATTTGCATGTATTTGAACGTTTTCAATTTAATAAATTGAATAAATAAATAAAAGTGAGTAATTAATTTAATTAAATTGAGTTATTTGTTTGAATAAATGAAGTTTTTAGAACGAGAAGAACAACGCCGCAGCAATTCCAAAAGCCACGGATCTTAACTCCATAGGTCCTCTGTGTGCACTGTGGACGGAAGCTCCATGGGATTGGAGTAATCCCTTATAAAACGCCGCTGACGAAGAAGATCAACTCGCGGCTCAACATTATAATTGTCTTCGAAAAAAAGATCAACCTTATAAAACATTTTGGTAATTGTTTCCTTTAGAAGACAACTGCTAAAACACGTCCAAAAATATCGGGAGGTGTATCAAACAACGCGTTTTGACTTCGGTATCAACAATCCGAAAGCGGATTTAAAATTTTTTGTTTCAGTGCAAAGTTATTCGCAAAAAACCCAAAAATGACCCAGGTCCGATCCCAAATAGGGGGCTTGATCCAAGGTAATTATGTGCAGAACACCTTTAGCCGGTCCAACACCGGCTACACGGTCCACAGTATTTCTGCGCAGAACACACTTTTTGCACTTTTCGGTACACCCCAATCTGTGATTACAACAACCACATGAAAATGACGAAAATTTTTCAACTTTGATGGCAAATATCTCTTCACTGAAACAAAAACTCGAAAATCCGCCTCCAGATTATAGTTACCGAGGTCAAAATGCGTCTTTTGATACCTTTCCCGATAAGTTCGGACGTGTTTTAGCAGTTGTCTCCTAAAGGAAACAATTACCAACATTTTTAACTTTATTTATTACTTAAACTTGCTTTTTACATTTCTGTTTTGTGCACAAATAAATAATAAAAACAGATGACAGAAACGGCAAGTTCGGATGAACTAATTAAATTTGTTTGAATGGCAACGACACATGGCAGTCGAATAAGTTCATTCGCCACTCACAATGCAAATTTGATGTGAGTTCGCCAATCTGTTCGACTCGCCAAATATATTCGCTTCGCAAGTGACAATATGTGTAGTAGTTATAGTTTTTAAAATTTGTTTAGAAACAGCTATTCTTAGATATGAACGTCAGTAATAGAAACAGAATATACCAACGAACCCAAAAAACTGTTTTTGAAAAAGTTCTATAGTAAAATATATCTATCCATATACTAAGCATCAGAATTGTTAAGGCGATATTTCGGGAGAAGGATCAGCTCTAATCCCCTTTATCGGAACAATCGATTGTATGGGGGCTATGTGTTGTATTATACATTACAAAATGGCTGCCCGATACCAAATTTCAGCGAGATATCTGCAAAACTGAGCGACTAATTTGCGTTCAAACAGGCCGACGGACGGACGGACAGACTGATCGTCCGACATCCCTCCTTTCCCTTACTTTATTGCAAATCTGAAATTGGCTGATCACCAGCACGGTTTCCGCAAATCTCATAGCACTACACCCGCTTTGAATGCCATTACAACACAGATAAATCATGGTTTAACTCAACACCCACCAAGCCATAGGACGGTTCTCGTGGCACTTGACCTATCATATGCATTTGATACGGTCAACCACGCCACACTCCTTCGAGACCTGGAAGAGACACCGCTCCCTGCCGGCCTAAAAAGGTGGACCACTAATTACCTCAATGGTCGACAGGCATCAGTCAAATTCAGGAACAAGAAATCTAGGCCACGAAGAATAAAACAAGGGGTCCCGCAGGGTGGCGTTCTCTCTCCCCTTTTGTTTAATTTCTATATTTCGAGACTTCGGGCCCCCTCTTCCCCCCCCCCCCCCCCCCCCCACCTCTCCAGAGGGAGTCTCCATTGTTTCCTACGCTGACGACTGCACGATAATGGCCTCGGGCAAGGGTCCCTCCATTGCCGAACTCTGCACTAGAATCAATAGTTACCTCCGTGACCTTTCCAGCTTCTTCACCGAGCGAAATCTGACCCTATCTTCGACTAAATCGACAGCGACCCTGTTTACGACATGGAATGCGCAGATGGGGCAAGAGTTACATGTCCACGTAGACGGAGTACCTCTACCTACTGTCAACCACCCGAAAATCATGGGTGTGACGTTTGACAACGGCCTCACCTTCGCTAGTCATGCCACCGCAATTGCTTCAAAGGTACAGAGTGGCAATAAGATCCTCAAGGCTATTGGTCGACCGGTTATTGACTACGCTGCGCCCATATAGTCGCCCAACCTTGCTGACACCAATTGGAGGAAATTGAAAATCTGCCAAAACACCGCCATCAGAACTGCTACGGGATGTCTGCTTATGTCATCTGAGTCTCACCTCCATCAAGAAGAAAACTGCTCAATGTTCAAGAGCACGCGGAACTCTTGAGTTCCTTCTGAATTGTCATACACCCAGTCATCCAAATCAACATCTATTGGATATAGCCCCGCTCCCCAGAGACATCTTCGTAAGCACTACGATGAGATCCGGCACCACATCTCTTTGCCGCTTGATCTGCGGAACCATAGACGGACTCTAAATGACCTCCACACTGAGTCGGTAGATAGATCTCTCAGATCTCGGCCTGTGAATCCAGTTATCAATATTCAACCACCTGTATTAGCTAAAGAGGAGAGTGTACTTCAGAGGGAGACTAGCGTCATGCTAGCACAACTTCGTTTTGGATATTGTAATAGGTTAAACTCTTACTTATCCAGACTGAACCCCAACATACCAAACATATGCCTTTCATGTGGTATGTCCCCTCATGATACCAAACATCTCTTCTCTTCAAACACCTACATCACTCTGGTCCAACCCTGTGGAAACTGCGCGTTTCCTCGGACTTCCGTTAGAAGAGCCTGATTACAATTTAGAGTGATCGTTCCCATTAGGCAGGGTGAAAAAACTGTTAACAACAACAACAAAAACAACGAACAGACTGACATTGCTAATTCGACTCAGCTCATCGACCTGATCATTTCGTTATGCTTATTGATGGGTCTATATCTCCTTCTTCTCATACTTACAAACATCGGACCAAAGTTATAATACCATTTCATGTTCATGAAAGGTATAAAAATGTTACTTTGCTGGTTAAAGCTAATAAATATATATTTTATGTATATAAGCATGCACGTATATTATGTAAGAGTAGATTATAATTTGATACTTCGACTGCAGACTGATTAGCTGATAAAAAATAGACAGGAACTAATACTATGTAGCATTATAAGTTTTTTTTTGTATTTATTGACATAGGAATATTTTTTATACCCACTTGCACTAGTGCACAATTTATTATGACTTCTTCAACATAGTTTGTAACGGACAACGAGCCCGGAGATAGTTAACAGTTCGTCGAATGGATAGAGAAATCTATTGGTTCATGTCCACCCTGAAACGATAAGTTGGTGAAAAATTTAAATATTTGGTACACAGATACCTAATAACCACGACCGCTTTTTCAATTTCATAATCTTAACATTCAAGCAAGTGATGTGCATAGCCTACTTATCCAATTCTGTTTTAAGTTGGTTCAGTAATTTCATATAACAATTTTGTTAAATTTTAGAAGACGGTCAAAATTAAATAATGGCATTTGATAAAATTTATATGTATAGAAATTTATGGAGGATTGCTCCTCAAACAATCCCTTAAGGTGAGCTATTGTTATACCCCACATTTGGGTATATAGCGCTGTTTCATTCGAAATTACTTATTTATAATTATTAAGTACTTAATTTTCAAAAGCTACTATGTTGCGAAAAGGTTCAATGTTGACAAGAAGTTATAATGTGAGCTATAATCTTTACTTACTCGTATCATAAACAGACCGATGCCTGTACACTATCCTTGTAGATATTGAAGAGTAATAAATAGTTCAGTTACCCCGACGTGTGTAAAGTATGAGCGAATCTATTGAAAAGATTTTTTGAACGTCAGTGACTTCATTTACTATAATAGAAGCCAAAACAAAAGTTTTTAAATTTTTTCTCTTTTTGTCTGTATGTTTGTACGCGCATCACTCAAAAACCGCTGTATAGAATTGAATGCAATTTTCACCGAAAACATTTGTATACATACACTTGCTAGAAAAAATACCCGTACAGTTAGCAGAATTTTTTTCTTTTCTTAGCAAAATGCAAAAGTATTTTCTTTTGAGGTTTGGTCTTTTGAATGCATCACCTTAAAATGTTTTTCTTGTCATCCAATTTGTATGTGTCAGTACACACTGTTTAAAGAAGGACCTAAAAAGGCGAAGGTTCAAAAAAGGAAACACTATACCCCAGAAAAAGTTTCCGTACAGAGCAGTCACCGCGTGAATTGACAACGAATTCATTCATAGCAACGACTATTTTTGAAATCATATACAATATTTAGTCGATTGCATTTACATTGTGTTCGTTTTAAAGCTTTGGTGCATAAAATCCCGCGATGGCTCCCAAAACTAAAGAAATCAGTTCTGAAGAGAGGAGAATTATCCTTAATCTTAAAAAGGAAGGCAAAACCTACCGCGAAATTGGGCAGATCATAGGGAGAAGTCACTCCTCTGTTCAATACGTTGTGAATTCTATCAATTCGACGGCGTCTATTCTTTCTAAGCCACGCTCTGGGCGCCCTAGCAAGTTGACCGAACGTGAACAACGAACTATAGTGCAGGCTGTGAAAAGGAATCCAAGAATTACTGCTTCCAAATTAAGTGAAACCGTTAAAACTTTATTTAATAAGGATATCCATGAAGATACTCTACGAAAAACCGTTACAAAAAATGGATATCGCTCCCGCGTAGCTCGTCGAAAACCATACATTTCGGAAGTCAATAGAAAGAAACGAATAGAGTTTGCGAATAAATATGTAGGAAAGCCGCAAGACTTCTGGGAACGCGTTTTATTCTCAGACGAAAGCAAATTTTGTATATTTGGTATCAAAGGAAAGAAGCTGGTGTGGCGTAAGAGCGGCATCGCCTTCGATAAAAAAAATCTAGTACCGACGGTTAAACATGGTGGAGGTGTGATCATGGTTTGGGGATGCATGGCCGCAAAAGGAGTTGGTAACCTCGTTTTTATATAGTCCACAATGAATCAGTTTGGATATCTAAACATTCTTAAAAATAATTTGAAGGAAAGCGCCCTACATCTACAGCTTGGTGATAATTTTTGGTTTCAACAGGACAATGATCCGAAACATGCTGCTCAAAATGTGAAGCTTTGGTTGCTCTATAACACAAAATACCAGTTGCGTACACCACCTCAGTCCCAAGACCTGAATCCCATTGAACATTTGTGGGATTTATTGGAGCGCAGAATCCGTCAGCACCATATCAGCTCTAAAGAAATGCTTAAGACAGTCATATTAGAGGAATGGCAAAAAATAACCAAGGAGGATACAGCCAAGTTGATTCATTCTCTACCAAATCGTCTTGCAGAGGTCTTAAAACGGAAAGGAAACCCTACAAGTTACTGAACATGCCTTATTTCTATCCAAAAGGTTACAAAAATTGCATTGTATGGATACTTTTTCTGTTAAGTTTTTCTGAGTATTTTTCTTTTTTTGCTGCAATGGAGTTGTTAATTTACATACTTAAATAAAAATGTATAGAAATGACAATATATTGTTTACTAAATAAACTGCTAAAAAGAAATCAAATTTTAACCATTCTTTGATCGCGTGTTTCCCACACTTTTACGTTCCTCTATACTCTGTACGGATAATTTTTCAAGCAAGTGTATGTATGTATAGTGAAATTGGAACACGCTGATGTTTATGCATAAACCACACGTCGTAAAAATGCGTATTGGTAGTCTTTTCTTCCTGATGTTGTTTCAAAATCTGCTGGTTTTGCACTTGCAATGCCTCAAACAATGCCAGGAATTGTGCCTGATCCATTTTGCAGATAAACCGTGTGTTCTTAATTAAACTCGTCGCCAATGTTATAAATAAGAGTTAATATTTAGTAACAGATTTATATATTTAAGAAAAATGATTTATTCAATTCAATTTCCAATTACAAAGTAAAAGTCTTATTTTCAAGAGAGAAAATACTTGACATAAATTACAAAGCTAGTCAGACAATTACATTTACTGTCAAGTAGATTTACTCCAAAGTTTTTAACACTTTAGTTATTCATTCACAACAAACATAAATTTCTTCCAAAAATCATCACGCATAGCACTTACCTAACGCGATGTATGTATGTACATTATAAGAGACTATTAATAAACAACACAAATAAGTTTCGACTTTTGCGATTGTTACTAACGCAATTATTGGCGGGAACTTATGGATGACCACCAGTTATTGGCATAATACGGCTACAAATGATATGCACACCTTAGAGGTTAGGTTTAGAGAGGGACCTCGCCTCCTCTCCAGAAAGTATGTAATTAGTGAAGCTGGCGGATGGAGCAGTGACGCACATTCGGTTGAAGTCGGAGGCTTAAACTTATGTACCTTGCCCACCTACTGAATTCAACGCCAGAGACGGTGGTGTATATAAGTCTTAGCCAGGTGCCGCATGCTTTTTATATTTTTGGAATCCAATAGTGCACAATATTGGCCTGTCATACATTTCATATAACCAGTTTACTACAAGTATGAATAGCTCTTTGCTCCTAATGCTTATGAGCAAATACTCAGCTTTGGGAGAAAATGCAAACATTTGCCGTGGTGATATGAATTTCGTCGTACTAAGGTTAACAACTAGACCACGGGATTTAGGCCCCTTGTTACAATAAAGCATGGTAGCTCTGCAAGATACCCCTGCATTATCTTTACAATCACGGCGATCTCTTTAGACTTAATATTTCCTTGGCCTGCCTTTAAAAAAAGGTATACTGTGATGACGGCGCACAGTGTAACTTTTGTCATTTTTAGGATGCCAAAATTAATAACAGCCAAACCAATAGAGCAATTCATTTGAAATTTTGCAGTGTGGTTGCAGATACCTAAATCTGATTTGAGAATAAAAATGGGCGTAATCCGCCCACTTTTTCTCCATGCCCTCATATAAGGTGAAACTTCACATAATCATATTTTCTAATTTAAAAGCATTTTCCAGTGCCAATATAAATAAAAAATTTTTAGATTTCTTAACTTTACCTTAGAGGCTTTTGATTAATATTTAAACAATTTTATTTTCAAAGTCAAACACAACATGTACATATATTTGTAAAAACTAAATCGAAATACATACTTATAAATAAAAAGTGATATTATAATTGGTATAAAGTTAGTCGGAGTCAATATCGTCGACATGCTCTGGTTCAGATAATAAGCCAATAACTTCACTCGTTAATGCTGGACGCTTTGACCTAGGGGTTTTCCGCAAACTGTTTATGAACGGGTCTGACGATATCAGCAATCTGTGCAGCAAATCCAAGTTACTACAAATTCTTGACTTTTTTCTGGTGAAAAGTTCACGATAGTTTCGTGCATCTTTGTTTCTGGACTCTTGAGCTTCTTCCGAAAGTTGACCAATAGGAAGAATAGCAGACACGATTATACTCTTTCCATGAAACAGAATTTTATGTACGCTCACTGGCATATTGTACCAAGCATATTCCGATAAATATAGTTCCCTTGTCTGTGTCACATAGTGGTCAAAAGCTTCAGAATTTATTTGAAACCCACATCCTATGCATGAAAGTATTGTATGAAACCTTTTCAAAAGATTGATGTTTATGCCGGTTATGTCTGATGTTATTTTAGGATCTTCAAAGAATCTTCTCGCAGTGTTGCCGGTTTTTTGCTTTGGCATATTAATCAAAATACCAACTTCTTTGCTGAATCTATTTTGGATATGTTCTTTCTCCGAGCAAGCTATAGGTAGGCATTTATGTATGTGATGTATACATACGAGGTGTGTTCAAAAAGTATCGCGAATTTTGAATTTTCGCTGGTTACGTATATTCGAATTTCGAATTTTTTGTGGCGTTATGTTGGTACTCATGTCTCTCACTTATGCCGACAAGCTCGGCCATTTTGAATGTTCAGTTAATTGTTGACAGCTGCTTTGCTTGCACGTGTTTTAGATCGTCTTCGACTTTTACGCGAAATTCGTACCAAAATTGCTCAATTGTGACCAAAAACAGCATCGCATGAACATTGCTAATGAGATGTTAAACTCTGTCCGCGACGACCCAAATTTGCTCCGGAGGGTCATAACTGGTGACGAATCGTGGGTTTATGGTTATGACGTGGAAACCAAAGCTCAATCATCTCAATGGAAGCTGCCGCACGAACCAAGACCGAAAAAAGCGCGCCAAGTTCGGTCGAATGTGAAAGTTTTGCTGACAGTTTTCTTCGATTGCAGGGGCGTGGTGGAATATTACCTGCAAGTTATGCGCAATTTGCGCGAAGCAATCCGCCAGAAACGCCCGGATTTGTGGAAGAACAAAAATTGGCTTTTGCACCACGATAACGCCCCTGCTCAGGCATCGTTGCTTGTGCGCGACTTTTTGGCCAAAAATAACACACTAATGATGCCGCAGCCACCGTATTCCCCAGATCTGGCCCCCTGTGACTTTTTCTTGTTCCCTAAACTGAAGAGGCCCATGAAAGGACGACGTTACGCTTCTCTTGACGAGATAAAGACGGCATCGAAGGAGGAGCTGAACAAGATACAAAAAAATGATTTTTTGAAGTGCTTCGAAGATTGGAAAAACCGTTGGCACAAGTGTATAATATCTCATGGGGATTACTTTGAAGGGGACAAAATAGATATTCATGAATAAATAAATAATTTTTGAAAAAACACAAAATTCGCGATACTTTTTGAACACACCTCGTACATAGTACATATGTATATTCCCGAAGCAATCAATTACTTAGAAGTATCACCCATAAAAGACGACCCTCAGGTAGGCGTGCATACATAACATAAGTTGATGGGATAAGTGCTCAACTCGTTAACTATGGGAAAATTATGAGAAAACCCATATGACAAACAATGAAGGCTATTCAGTGCACAAGTTTCCTTTTTCTGGGTTTTTACTATTTCAGATATAACTGTCTTTTTTTTGGATGTAGTATTGTAGACTTGAACTGAGGACATTCCATTGTTAGGTCACTGTGCATTCATACGTGAGCGAGGGGATAGAGACCTTCAGTTGGCGATTACAAAGAAAAACGAAAAATTTCGCAATGGTTTTTTCTTTTATCTGAAACTATATGAAATTCCCTTTAATGTGTATGTATTCGTTCAATCAAATCGGGCCAAATCATGCAAGTTTAATTCTATTGAAAACGAAAAACTTTCTAGGCTTACCAAACTTTTAGTGGCTGTCTAAAACAAAAAAAAAAAAAATTTTGAAATTCCTACGTGGCTGAAACTACCAATGCTGTTATAAACTACCCAAGTATGTTAAATAAAATAGTTTGAAGTTCAAACAGTTATCCAAAAATCCACCACGTGGCCACAAATTTGGTCAAAAATTTTGGACTGTGAAATGATTTTTACACTTGTTTCAGTTATTCAAGTTTCATAATGCTTATCATGGTGATCGTGGGTTTTTTACTTTACTTTGTACACATTTTCTTAACAGCTGGTTATTAATCTGTTGCATGTCAAAAAATGTTTGAGATTGGAGAACATTGTTTTTTGGACTTTTGGCATCCTAAAAGTGAAAAAAGTTACACTGTGCGGCGTTTGCTGTCATTACATATGCATGACAGCCTTGTTAAACAAAGTAGTGTTTATACAGGTTGTGCAACTACTGGGCTATTGACACACACCTCACGCTAGCCTTATCAGCTACCCCTGTATTCGAATCCCTATGACTGGCAATGATATGTATTTACAGGTGTATGTGTGTACATACCCTGCAATAAAAGTTATTAGTCTAGGGTGCATCCGGGATGAGTCGCAAAAGGAGGATGCGAATAATGCCAGTTCTGATCACTTTGTATGACCTGAACTGTTCCAAACAGGTACTTTTAACTCCTATGAATATGCTACAAAAACTAAAATTTACTTGCATCCCTACGAGTATGCTACATAAATAAATATTTACTTACGTATATTAATTATAGCCAACTGTACAATAAACGAATTAATCACGGATCACTCTCTTTAGAGATTAATCGCACACTTCTTTGCGGGGCTAGTATTTTAATACATTTACTGGGCGATCGTCAGACACACTTGAGACTTGTGCAAATCAGCAGATATCGATTATTGACAGACACAACAAATAAGTTAAATGTATTTCGTATCAGTAGACACCGAGAATGCCTAAATTTTTATACCCAGTTGCGGTGATGATGCCGTGTACAGATCTTAGCGAAGAGGGCAAAAGGTTATTGTCGCTATCGACTTTAGGACGCTTGCAAAGGGTTTTTTGGGTAGGTACTGATCATACGTTTGGTTTAAGCTAAACTGATAAGACACAACCTGACAATGTCACTCCGACACAAGTGCGTTAAATTTTGTCTACCATATTTTTTATAAAGGGCTTCAATCAGTCTTCGAATCTCTGTGGTAGGCAATTAAGAAACATAGTCCTCTCTCGAAGAATAAAAATTATTATTTAAATTGAATAGAATAGTCTATACGCGGTTAAAAATATTTAACCTAAATTTAAAACTTTTGTGTACCACCTACATGTGTACATACGAAGTGTGTTCAAAACGTATCGCGAATTTTGAATTTTCGCTGGTTACGTATATTCGAATTTCGAATTTTTTGTGGCATTATGTTGGTACTCACGTCTCTCACTTATGCCGACAAGCTCGGCCATTTTGAATGTTCAGTTAATTGTTGACAGCTGCTTTGCTTGCACGTGTTTTGGATCGTCTTCGATTTTTACCTATTCAAAAAAATGGATCAAAGAACCTGTATCAAATTTTGTGTGAAAAACGAAATTAAGTGCGCGGATGCATTCCGAATGTTGACTGTGGCATACGGAGAAGCTACCTTGGAGCGAAGCAACGTTTATCGGTGGTACAAAATGTTCTCAGAAGGCCGAGAAGATGTGCAAAGAAGAACAAAAATTGGATTTTGCACCACGATAACGCCCCTGCTCACGCATCGTTGCTTGTGCGCGACTTTTTGGCCAAAAACAACACACTAATGATGCCGCAGCCACCGTATTCCCCAGATCTAGCCCCCTGTGACTTTTTCTTGTTTCCTAAACTGAAGAGGCCCATGAAAGGACGACGTTACGCTTCTCTTGACGAGATAAAGACGGCATCGAAGGAGGAGCTGAACAAGATACAAAAAAATGATTTTTTGAAGTGCTTCGAAGATTGGAAAAACCGTTGGCACAAGTGTATAATATCTCATGGGGATTACTTTGAAGGGGACAAAATAGATATTCATGAATAAATAAATAATTTTTGAAAAAACACAAAATTCGCGATACTTTTTGAACACACCTCGTATATGTATAATCAAACCAAATTTGGTTTAAAATTTAAACTATTTTATTTATCGAGGAAACGAGCGTGATGCAAGCAAAAATGATGACATCAGCAATTAAACAAGTTTAAAAAATTACTTAAACCGATAGATGAATGTTTTCAAATCTAAGCCCAAATTGTTTACCGTGTAGTGTTAATTATAGGGTGGGTTTTGACATATCAATAAGTAGTTGGCCGTCTACTTATGGCTATCTTGGCTCACTTGTTTTCGAGATCCAAGTATCCTGCTTTAAAGTTTTGAGCTGTCCAGGGGCCGAATTACGTGATACGATCCGTGATCGAAAGCGAATTTGCAAATCGCATAAGCTTTAAACCTATAGCTCGGAATGACGTCATACTTGAGCAATTGGCTTGAAGTACCAGTAGGTTCAATTATGCATTATTACTTTTGTTAAAAATTAGAAAATTTCAAAGTTATTTTGACTTAAAAAACTGTTTACGATCACGGAACGGATGTCGTAATTCGGCCCCTGATCTTTAATTTGGAATTCAATGACTTTTACCAGAGTTTGAACAAAAGGGTAACAAAGTAATGTTTTAGAAATGCTTTTAATTCTCTGAAATTGTTCTAGGCAAATAATAAACATTTTTAATGTTATATAATTTATATGTCGTACACCTAGATCTAAACAGCGTTCAACACAGAAAAAACTCTGCTCAGAAAACTCGATAAGCCGACGAGTAGTGGAGCTATTATTGAATCATAACGATTGATTTTGAATTCAGAAGCTCGGCAATATGCATAACTTTCACATTTAATATATTTAGTTAGATCTAGGTGTGCTACGTGTAGATAGATAATAAAAACTAACGCTTGGCATATTTCAGTCTTCGCTCTCTACTTCAGCACTCTCACTGATGTACTTGGTGAACTGATTGCGCACGCCCCGACGGATCTTCAGGGCAACCCCAATCTGTGCGTGGTACCCAACGTTTAACAGTTTCCGCTGCCGGATTACCAGGGAATATTTCATCAAAAATTGTACGATAATAGAAAGCCTCTTTTGTGGTCGGTGTGTTAACCGGAAAACGTTTACTCGCCGTACCGAATTGCTCATCGGTGATGTGTGAGGTCGCAACACTACGTATACTATCTATCCAATCATAGCCGACACCATCAGAAAATTGCTCCTTTTGTCGCCATAACACTTCATTGGGTAGATAATTATTGGCGAAAGCAGCGCGCAGGATATGTTTCTCAATGCGATATTTTTGTATGTTCCCCAATAGATTTTGATTGCCTGGCATCTTATCCTCTGGCCGTACGGACATTACATAATTTACAAAAGCCGTATCGAGAAATGGTACACGCAATTCCAAACCTTTGGCCATTGTAACTTTGTTGGCGCGCAAACAATCAGACAAATGAAGTTGCTCCACACGCTTAACCAGCTCCTTATGAAACTCGACGGGGTTTGGAGCCTGAAAGAAATATAAATAACCACCAAATATTTCATCGGCACCCTCACCGGACAAAATCATCTTGATGCCAGTACTCTTGATGTGACGTGCCAGCAATAGCATTGGTAAACTGCAACGCACCGTTGTTACATCGTACGTTTCCAAATAATAGATAATATCACGTATGCCATCCAAAGCATCTTCAATTTCGAACACAATCTCACTGTGATCGCTAGCGATATAATCCGCGACCAACTTAGCCGCCTTAAAATCGGGCGCATTACGTAGACCCACTGAAAATGTACGAAGCCGATAATTCGGATCACGTTCACGTCGTAATTTTGTTGCGATCGATGCCACCAAGCTGGAATCGACACCACCTGAGAGAAGGGCACCAAACGGCACATCACACTGCAGATGCGAACGTACAGCCGATTCGAATTTTGAACGCAGTATTGAAAGGTCCACCTCTTGTGTGGGTATATGTTCGATCCATTGAACTTGGAAGTATTTTTTACGTTGCAAGTTATTAGCTGGTCCCAAACGGTATTCACCAGGTGTAAACATTTCGAGTTTGGGACAAAACTCTACAATACACTTCATCTCTGATGAGACCCACACATTACCATCAATATCCTCCCCAATGTACAATGGAATAATACCGAAGGGATCACGTGCAATCAATATATCCTTTGTACGTTTATCGTAAAGCGCAAAGGCGTACATGCCGGTGATATATTGCAAAAGCTCTTCACCATGCTCTTCGTACAATTCCACAATTACATTACAATCACTCTTTGGTTTATAATGGCCGCGTTTTTCAGCGATTTCCGCCGATAATTCAAGATAATTATATATTTCACCGTTAGCCACCAACAAGACATCACCATTTTCCGAGCTCAAAGGTTGATGTCCGGTCTCTACACCAATAACTGCCAAACGTTCATGTACCAATACAACGCCATGTTCCGGTAAAAATTTGACGCCGGTGTCGTCTGGACCGCGATGTCTCTGCTTGCCACTTTGTCGATAGGCGATTTCACGCAACGTATGCATGCAGCCATGATAGACTTTCGGCGCTATGGATTGGCCATCTTTGGAAAAAATTACAAATATACCACACATTTTTTTTCTTTGTTTTAATTTCAAATCTTAACTTCTTAACTCTGTTTTAAAACAGATTCTTACTCGTATTTTGTAACTTAAACACTAGTTCTCGTACATATGATTATGTATTTCGCGTCGTTATTTCTCTAGCACAACTGAAATACATTTAGAATATGAGCAGTATTTTATAGCGCCGATCGCACGCTTGGTTTTGCTACCACAACCGACGGGTGCTGAGCGTAAGCGAGGAGAGTGATTATCCGTTCCATCTGATTGCGTCAGAAAGTACCGTACCTCATATTCTCATTCAAATTATACTCTTGTATACATCGCTTTGTCTTCCCTACTAGACGGACCTAACCACACTCACTAATACATGCAAGCGAAAATTGTAAATTACTAACACACACAAAGCCTTCTGTCAAGTTTTTTTTTCTTTGTGTATCTTCTTTGGTATTGTGAGCGAAATGTTAGTGCATCGTAAAAAAATGTATAAAATATTTGATAAGGAGTTTTGCAAAGAAATTGCAAGTAATACGTCTAGATAAGGCAAGTATATAGTGCTTATTATTGTTATTAAACAAGTAAAGTCCTGGTTTATATTTTTATGCACAAAAATTTTCATATTTTCAGGTGGACGAGCAAAGGAATTTTCAACTTGCGGCAAATGGAGTGAAATTATATTTTGTAAATGTTTAGTGGTATAAATATGTATTTATAGATCTAATTGACTGTTGTGAACGTGAAAATTGTGTAATTTTAAATTATATTAAACATTAAAAACCAAATCTAATAATAAACCCAATTGTATTTTCATTGTTAGCTATATATGAAGTTTCCATTATTCATAACCATTAGGCCTGGCGCATGTTTGCCGTACTCATAACCATTAGCGATTGCGTGCGTTTGCATTATACCTGACTGTTAGCGCTAACCCAACTTTTCATTACGGATAATGAGAGTGAAGAGTGCAGACAGATGTGGTTTTACATGCGCAAGAAAGGGATGCCGTATACTGTACGTGTGCACACGGACAGCAAACACATGGTTAGATTTGGCACACTGCTCTTCAGAAACTAATTGAGAAAAATAAGCAAAAATAACGCAAACGCAAGTCAGGCCGAGGGGTTATCTGACCAACCATTTAACTAGTACCTGTCTAGTAGGGTATATATGAAGTTTCCATGATTCATAACCATTAGGACTGGCGCATGTTTGCCATACTCATAACCATTAGTGGTGGCGTGCGTTTGCATTATACCTGACTGTTAGCGCTAACCCAGCTTTTCATTATGGATAATGAGAGTGAAGAGAGCAGATATATGTGGTTTTACATGCACTAGAAAGGGATGCCGTATACTGTACGTGTACACACGGACAGCAAACACATGGTTAGATTTGGCACACTGCTCTTCAGAAACTAATTGAGAAAAATAAGCAAAAATAACGCAAACGGAAGTCAGGCCGAGAGGTTATCTGACTTACCATTTAACTGGTACCTGTCTAGTAGGGTTGTCTTCTGTCAGCAAAAATTGACCAAGACTGACTATTGCAGCATTGTTTGGTATCTGAACGGCCACATTTAGAAAACCGTGATAACGATAAAAAGTAAGGAGAGCGGTGTCTTTGGTTGTGCCGAAATCTGTATCCCTTTCATGAATACGAGTCCCAAGTTTTATTTTCTGATCTTTATTTATAAGAAGTGCAAACTGTGCGGAGTTTGATTGTAATATTGGTCTAATCTTTTCGGTTCCGACAAAAGTTAATCATATATACAGGGTGGCGCAAAAGTAATCCTCCTATCAGAAAATGCTATAAATTTTGCGATTGGCCCCTAAAGTCAGTTCTGTTTTGACATTTGTGTAGTAAACACATGCGAAATACACGTTAATAAACAATGTTACGCTACACTGCTCCAGAACGCGGAATATTGCTGACTATTTATTTGACCAATAATCGGTCGGGGCCAAACGGTTACTGTGAATGGTGAGCGCTACAGAGCAATGATCAACGAGTTCTTTTTGCCGCAACTTGATGAATTGGGATTGGAAAACATGTGGTTCCAACAAGACGGTGCAACAGCACACACTGCACGTGGCACAACTGATATGCTGAACATCGGAAGCTTACTTTTGCGCCACCTTGTATTATTTCTGTAAGGTCTTTTTGTGTTATTTCCTAATTTTCTGCTCTTATTTGGAACCAATATTAATAAATAAGGTATCGTTTTAAAGGTGGGGGTTAGCTCTACATGCGAAACCATGTTTTAATTAGCGGAGTGCTTTTGTTTAAGCGTATTTTATAAAAATAAATTCTTTAAAATAAACGATTGTGGATGCACAAAAAAATCAATTTGTACTGCAACGCTATTGTGACTGTGGCATTCATATGCCTCGCGACATCTACAGTTGAATAGTAAGACTGAACAGTGCTAGAATAATTAAAGGCGAGCGCGCCATCTACACTTGAACATTGCTAAAATAAGTGAATAAGACTGCGTTCACACTGGGTCATGAACTCGAGTTAAAGGGACATTTTTTGAGTTAATTCATATTGATGTTGGCAATCAACTCAAGTTTATGGCTCAATGTGAATGTAATATAAGTGGTGGAATTTCAAATAGCTGTTTGCGCATATTTGCATAATTTTTTGGGTAATTCTATACGACAGCACGTAACTGCTAATATAGGTCCAAAAATATCGGGAAAGGTATCAAACGACGGGTTTTAACCTTCGTATCAATAATCCGAAAGCGGAAATTCGATATTTTATGTCTGTTCAGAGATATTTGCAATTAAAGTTGAAAATTTTCTGTCATTTTCATGTGGTTGTTGTAATCACAGATTAGGGTGTACCGAAAAGTGCAGAAATGTGCTCCGGGCAGAAATATTGTGGACCGCGTAGCCGGTGTTGCACCGGCTAAGGTTGTTTTTTTGAAGCCTACGCAGAAAGGTGTTGTGCACATAAATACCTTGGATCAAGTCCCCTATTTGGGATCGGACCTAGGCAATTTTTGGGTTTTTTACTAATAACTTTTCACTGAAACAAATTATTTAATTCCCGCTTTCGGATTATTGATACAGAGATCAAAACGCGTCGTCCGAGATTTTTGGACCTGCATATATTAGCAGTTACGTGCTGTCGTATAGAATTACCATTTTTTGTGGTCTCACAACAAGTGTAGCTGAAAATCTTTTTTTAGAATTTGAGAAAAAGGTTTGAAAAATCCTGGACCTGGACTAACAAAAGGTTTCAAACCATTTTTGTTTTTTTTTTTGTTTTTGCGCAAGGAGCGCACGGTTCCAGCTAGTATATTATAAATTGGTGGCCACATGCCACATTTGAAGTAGATATTTCTAAAACTGAGGGACTAGTTTGCATTCAAAAAGACAGACGGACATGGCTAAATCGACTCGGCGCATTTATCATTGCGGTATGCTTATTTGTCGGACCAAATCATTATACCATGTCATGTTAATGTAAGTCCCACACATTTTCCATGAATCTAACTCACACGATTTTTAGACCGACCTTGCAGCAGTTTTCAAAATAACGGTTTTTTGCCTTGGTTCTGGTTTTGGTCAGGTTCGACCTCGCTTCATTTTAAGTTTCTATATCTAGGTTCCGGTTCTAGTTTTGGCCGATTCAGTTTTGGATCCTACATCAGTTTCGTTTGCAGTGGAATTGAATAATAAGAATATTCATTGACTGCAAGTTTAGAGTGGATAAAATATTAAATTTACCTACAACTTTTTTATTCAAGACAGACATGGTTTCCTGCGACTTCCGGCTCAAAAACCACTTTCTTGTTGCATAGCCAAAAGTTAAGTTGCCTCCAGATGTACAAGGTGGCGCAAAAGTAAGCTTCCGATGTTCAGCATATCGGCTGTGGCACGTGCAGTGTGTGCTGTTGCACCGTCTTGTTGGAACCACATGTTTTCCAATCCCAATTCATCAAGTTGCGGCAAAAAGAACTCGTTGATCATTGCTCTGTAGCGCTCACCATTCACAGTAACCGTTTGGCCCCGACCGATTATTGGTCAAATAAATAGTCAGCAATATTCCGCGTTATTAACGTGTATTTCGCATGTGTTTACTACACAAATGTCAAAACAGAACTGACTTTAGGGGCCAATCGCAAAATTTATAGCATTTTCTGATAGGAGGATTACTTTTGCGCCACCTTGTACTAGCACGCTCTTGAGCATGTTGTGCTCGGCGAATTTTGCTTGTTAGTAGCGTGGCATTGAAAGAAACAACAAAAATACAGTTTCTCTTGACGATAGACACGGCCGCCGTGGTGTGAAGGTAGTGTTGCCGGCCTACCACACCGAAGGTCCAGGGTTCGAGCCCTGGTACAGGTAACATCAAAAGTGATTTGAAAAAAAAAGTTTTTCAAAACGGGGTCGCCCCTCGGCAGTGGTTTGGCAAACTCTCCGAGTGTATTTCTGCCATGACAGGCTTCTCAGCAAAAATTCGTCTCCTTTGTAGATACCGTTCGGAGTCGGCAAAAAACTGTAGGTCCCACCAATTTGTAGGGAAAATTCAAATCGGCACACCACAAATTGGAAGAGAAGCTTGGCGCAAAAATCTCTTAGGAGGTTTATGATGATATACCTGTTGTATATCGCGCCATAGAGAGATAGAGAGACATAGTAAACATCGCAAAAAAATGTGCCCTGCACAGAAATCAACTATACATTAAATTAGGTGTCTAAAGTACGAGCCATCACTATCTTTACATATAATAAAATTGTAACAGGTCGATGTCTGTACATTGAAGATATTCAAGAAAAACTGATAGGAGAGGTCGTTGTTGGACCAGCTGAACCCAAATCTAAAATTTTTAGAATTTCTGTCTGTCTGTCTGTCTGTCCGTCTGTATGATTGTGCGCATCAGTCATAAACTACTGAATATAATTGAATGAAATTTTTACCATTCTATCACATAACGTCTAACTTAAATTCTAGGATAACTTTCCTTTAGATATCTTACCCGGTTCCCGAGTTATTGACCAAAATATGGTGCAAGACAAAGAACCAATAAGCCAAAAACACATTCGGAAATTACTATAAAAAGTATCCGGACGAAAAACAACAGCTTTTTCAAAAAAGCCCCAATATTTATGTATATTCCATTTTATATTTTGTAAAAAATTTATAAAGGCCCTAGAAACATAACATGGAGTTTTCGCTTTAAATGAAATTAATAAATCAATAACAGCTGTGATCACCTGATTTTCGCAGTTATTAGCTAGACACCTGATTTACACAAGGCGGCAGTTACACGGTCAATATTTATCACGATATTTGGATGACGATAAAGGTGTATTAATCTTTTTGTGCTGAACTAACCAGTGGTGTTTTATTTCGACGCTCTCAAAAAAATAATCATGCTGTTGTGTCATTGTGATTTTTACGCATACGAAGTCGCGGGCATCAGCTAGTGGAAAATAAAAATGGGGAAATATAAAGTAGAAAATAATAATGCATGGGAGGGAATATTACCAGTGTATGAAGAATATGAAATAATAGGTCCAATCTCGTACTTTTCTGACTAGAGCGTCATCTTTGCTGTCCAAAACTAAACATTCGCTGAGAGCGAAACGGTAAAATTAGAAAGTAGGGATTTGAATTCTAGTGAAAATCTAACTTCAGTCAATTTCAATTTCAATCTATTTCATTCTAATAAAAACCATTAATAATTAATTAAAAATAATTATTAAAAAAACAAAAAAAAAAAAAACAATCATAATTTTAATAAATAAGAAGAAAAATTATTATTCTTGGTCTTGAGCTCGTTTATAGTCATGGTACTTTATAATTGGAAAATTTTATTTCTAAATTAAATCGCATCATAATACAATAAAAAAGAAACATAAAATACTTTTTTTCATGTAGTTAATCCCCAATCCTAATTTGAAATTTAGTCTCCTTTTGCTAACTAATTTTTTGTGAAATGAGCGGATCGTTTGCCAGATTTAGCGGAAGTATTCAGTAAAACTATTTCTGATTAAAACTTACAAATTCTGACAGATCGAACCAGTGATATTTTTCTTTATCCGCCCAACTGTTACAGGGCATGACTACCTTGCCTTTATCGGATCGGCTTATCGAAACAACAGATTTTAAGGGAGCTATGCGTTGTAATGGGACGATCTCGTTAGTTCCGACAAATTATTAATATATTACAAAATGGCGGCATACAAAATTTCAGTGAGAAGTCTCAAAAACTTCAAACAGACAGACGAACATGGCTAAATCGACTCAGCTCTTCGCTCTGATCATTTCCATATACTTATTATTAGGCTGAGTTGTTAAGGAATGCATTCATGTCGGAATGCAATCCATGCATTTCCACTCACTGAATAACAATTTTGGATTGCAGCCTTTATTCTTTTTGTTATCCCGGAATAATTATTCCTTTGCAGTCATGTGGAATAAAAAAATTGAAAAGCATTCTGCATGTAAATAATGAAGTTAGAAAGCAGTTGTTAGGTGAAAAGTTTGTTTTTAAGCAGTTTTGAATTGACATATGTATTGTGACGAATTCGATGATTCCTTTATTATCAATCCTGGGTTCGATCACTATAAAGTCAAATAAACACACGCACAGATATTGTAACTTATAGCTAGTTTTATTTACTAGTAATAAACGCAATACAAATTTAAGAGTTTGGTAGCTTCACAGTAGTTCACTGTTCAACGCTTGAAAATAAACTGATCAACTTGCCTTGCTTGGTCACCGCCTTATATAGTCCAACAGGGTGCTTGCCTACGCACCGAGAACTTTCTTGGTTGTTCGCTTTTCGTGTTCTGGAAGGGTCGGTGTTATTTATTGGCATCTCCTCTTTGCATCGTATTCGCAAACACTCGCGCCATCTCTCTTCCTCTTCCTAGTTACACGCTTGCATGCATAAGCCTAGCCATCGTTATCTCAGTTGTGTTTAACTAGTGGTGGGAGTGTTATTGAATTAGGGATGGTACATGTTTGAGAATAATCGCCACAGTATGTCTCGCACTGATATCGAAAAGGGCGAATATCAAGATTTTCTATTTTGTATTGATAGTATAAGATTGATTAAGTTTCGCTAGGTTAAGGATTGAGTATTCACCATTTCGGTTAGATGATTTGACTTTCAGATATTTTTTTCTTCTGAAAGATGCTTTGGTGTTTCAGATAAATGTTTACTCGCTCAAGTTACAATCGTTCAAAGTTGATGTCATTGTTCGGCAGGGGTGCGTCGGAAAACGAAAGTGGGTGGCGCATCGAGGTCGATCTCGGACAGGATTGCGGTAGTATATAGAAACCAATTATCAAAAGCACAATTGGACAAAAAACACATAAGCATAGTTAATAAATAGTTTACAAAGGAATGTTGTTGTTGTTGTTGTTGTTGTTGTAGCGACTACTTAACCTGTCCAGGGTGTCACCCCCAACCAACATTGTCATCAGGCTCTTCTAACGGAAGTCCAAGAAACCTCGCGGCTTCAACAGGGGTGGACCAGAGTGAGATTGGAGTTAGAAGAGTGGGCTCGGTTGAGCAGAGGAACAGATGGTTAGTATCGTGGGGAGACACGCCGCATGCCGGGCAGACATTTGGCATGTCGGGGTTCAGTCTGGATAAGTAAGAGTTTAGTCTGTTACAATATCCAGAACGAAGTTGAGCCAGCGTGACTCTTGTCTCCCTGGGCAGTTCGCGTTCCTCGGCGGCAACAGGTGGAGCTTGTGCCTGTAGGACCACATTCACTGGACGAGACCCGACAAAGGAGTTTACCGACTCCGTGTGGATGAGGTTGAGGGCCCGCCGGTGCACCTCTGGATCAAACGGCGAGGAGATGTGATGCCGGATCTCATCATAGTGCTTACGGAGGTGACTCCTTATTCTCCTGGGAGGCGGATTTTCGTTGAGCAGGTTCCTGTTCGGATGCTGCTGATTATGGCAGTTGAACAGGAATTGTCTGGACAACATCTCGCAATGCTCTTTGACATTGAGCATTTTTGCCTCATTATGAAGGTGATGCTCAGGAGACATAAGGAGGCACCCCGTGGCGGTTCTGAGTGCGGCGGCCAAAACACCAAAACAAAGGAATGCGGAATGCATTGCTTTCGGTATGCAATCCAGTGAATGAAAAGAATGGAACCAAAAATAGGAATAATTATTCCGGAATTCAAAAAAGGAATAAGGACAGCAAATTTGCATTCCTTATTTCAAAAAATGGAATAAAGGCTGCGATCAAAAATTTTGCAATCCCAGGAATAATTATTCCAAAAGGAATGCATTCTTTAACAACTCTGTTATTGGGTCTATATATTCTTATTCCCAAATTACAAACATCGGACCAAAGTTATAATACCATTTCATGTTCATGAAAGGTATAAAAAGCGACTCCGAGCAATTGCCGTCTCTAGCTTTACTTGCCTACTCTTGTTTATTTTCTATTCGCGTTTACATTAGTATAAAAACGGCTACTAAGGAGAGAAATAGATAATAAAAAACATTGTACTTCCTTAAAGAAAGGTTATTGGTGCGTTATCAGTAACCTTATAAAACAGCTGAACCAACCTTATTAACCGTAATTACCTAACTGGTACATAACCTTACCGACCAATTGCATTTTGAGGTTTCTCTTACAAAGAGGTACGACTATATTTATACTCCAACGGAACCCATGTTTGATCTATAATCATGCATATTCCTATCCAATGCCGCATATTTGGGTTGCTTAGCAATTTTTTGTACACTCTGATTGAAATTTTATTGTCGAAAAATCGGTTGAAGTAAAAATCTAATTTTTTCCTATCCAATTTGTATGGAAAATTTTAATTTTGAATGAGCCAAGTGTAAAGTACTTGGAATTTTTTTTGAGTGAAATATTTTCTACTCAGGTGTGATAAAGAAAAAATATTGAAACACGCTATTGTTAGCAGATACGTAATTTAACTGGCAAGCAAAAAAAGCGATCAATTTAGTTCAATTTGTAAGCAATTGTTGTAACCGTTTTCGGGTTTTAATCAACTTATTCATAAACTAATTGAGTGTCACTTTGCCATTGCATAATTTGTTAGGGAATTTCAAAAGCAAATGAACTTTCTCTTAAGTAATAGATGCGTAATAGGATGGAATCCCCCCAATTCATCGTATACCAAAACTATTTATTTCTAACTACACAGCAAAAGATTTGGTGAAGTTAGTAAATGTCATTGATTCTAATTCGAGCTAATTGAATATCTAATTGCATTAGCAGAAGTCAATTAGATTTCTAGTTGTAAAGGTAACCCAATTTTTTTTGCTAATGGCAACTAATTGCAATTAGATTTACCAGTAGAATAAACATTTTAATTATCTAATGGGAATTAGTTGAACTATTTCTAATTGTTTAATGAATTAGAGAATATAAACAAATTCCATCAATTGCTAATTCTAGTTGGAATTTACAATGAGTTAAACCCAACATATGCATAAAGCTAACACACAAGAGGCTTTTGGTCAGTAACGGACGTAAAACCGATACGATTTTCTACTACAGTACTTTCTTTTTACTTTTTAACTAAAAAGCTAGAAATATAGCTAACCAAACGCTATTTATTTTTGCTTTCTTTAATATATTTTGAACGAAACGGGATGAAAATTACATAATTACTGAAACGATAAATATTGAAGGTGTATAATTTATCATAGTGTATCATATCAAGTGTGATATGTATCTTATAGTCCAACTACCCTATTACCCACCGACGTGTGTAACGTACGTTTACGTATCCCGTACGTACGTACGTTTGAGGGAATCTTGTGCCCGTGGCGCCAACGGAGAAATCAGCCATTTCCGTTGCTTACATTCAATACAATGTTGCCATTGATCAGTTTTCATGCATGCTAACGCAAACGCGTACTTTTGAAACAATTATTTTTCATTTTATGAGTGTCCGAATTTAATATTAAATACTTATAGCCAGGCAATTTATTTAAAAGCAACAACTTAATATCGTAATTTCAGGTTATTTCAACATTATTACGAAAATTTAAAGGTATTTTGAGGTATTTTTGTAAAGCAACTGCAAACGATCCATAACCAGCATACACACGTATGTGTAGGCAACACTGCATATGAGAGAGCAATCAGCTGACACGTTCTTACGGAAAAAATCAAAATTTCTTTGATTTCTACGCTACGTACTACGTATACGGAAAAATTGAACGTCGGTGAGTGTTCGTTTACATGGCACTCTCATAAGACAGGTCGTGTCAGCTGACACGTACTACGTACGTGCGTCGGTGGGTAATTAGAATAATACGCACGTTTGAGCGAATCTTATACCCATTGCTTATCCTTACTAGTTTGGCATCTTCTTTTGCGAATCGGAGTGGAAGGTAGTGGATGAAGGTACTCCGAGAGAGTATAATGAAGAAAATCGCGTTCAGAAATGTTTTAAAGTAAAAACTACATCTTAAAATTTCAGTTTAAATTGAAATTTACATTCTGCAGGAACTGATAAGGTGTTATAACTGCTTTGTATTCAATAATTTGGGAGTTTTATTTCTTCACTTTCAATTTTACAGTATTTTAATTTGATGGTTTTATTATTGCATACAACGCACTCTGTGTGGTTTGTGTGTGTGTGCAGATTCGGAGTAATAGTCCAATTACCCACCGACGTGTGTAACGTAAGTTTACGTATCCCTACGTTTGAGGGAATCTTATGCCCGTGGCGCCAACGGAGAAATCAGCCATTTCTGTTGTTTACATTCAATACAATGTTGCCATTGATCAGTTTTCATGCATGCTAACTCAAACGTGTACTTTTGAAACAATTATTTTTCATTTTATGAGTGTCCGAAATTAATATTAAATAATTATTATTTAAAATCAACAACTTAATTTCGTAATTTCAGGTTATTTCAACATTATTACGAAAATTTAAATGGTATTTTGAGGTATTTATGTAAGGCAACTGCAAACGATCCATAACCAGCACACACGTATGAATAGGCAACACTGTGAGAGAGCAATCAGCTGACACGTTCTTACGTTTACATGGCACTCTCATGAGGCAGGTCGTGTCTGCTGACACGTACTACGTACGTGCGTCGGTGGGTAATTGGACTATAAGTTGCGCTACTAGTAGACATATCCCTACAAGCACACTGACAATCATTTGTTACAACATCTGAGAGTTAGTCCTGTCAATCTAACTATCAGGGACTTGCATCATACTCTTTGCGAATAGCAAAAAATGATGTCAACAACCGTGTACGTGTAAGTACGGTATGTTCTTTTGTTATCGCCCGCGAAGCTTCGGCTTGTCCAATTCGTGTTCTTTCCCTAAGTTCTTTGTGGGTGTTGGCAGCAAAGGACACCCGTGTGCTAAGCAACAAACATACTAGACTGAAAGTATCAGCATTGACAAATAAATTATCATCGCTGTCAATAAAGCGTGTGAGTGCGTTAGTAAAAAAATCAAGGTTTCTTGTAGGGTATACTATGCTTATGCCCATGGAGCTAAAATCAGCTGTTTTCTTTTGTCCACATTTGATACAATGTTGCCATTGATCAGTTTTCATGCATGCTTGTAAAACGATTATTTTTCCTTTTATGAATGCCCGTAATACATATTAAATAATTATAGCCAGTCAATTTATTTAAAAGCAACAACTTAATAACCTTAAGCAACACCGCCAGCTCGGTCAGAATAGGGAAGTACCTCTCCGAGCCGTTCGAAACTAAATGAGGTTTCAGACAGGGAGACCCCCTATCGTGCGATTTCTTTAATTTAATGCTGGAGAAAATAAAAAAAAGCTCCAGAACTTAACCGCGCTGGAACAATATTTTATAAAAGCGTGCAACTGTTGGCATATGCTGACGATATTGATATCATTGGCCTTAACAACCGCGCCGTAACTTTTGCTTACTCCAAATTAGAAAAAGAAGCGGAAAAATTGGGATTGGTGGTGAACGAGGGCAAAACGAAGTACCTTCTGTCCTCATGCAAAGAGTCAGCGCATTCGCGCCTTGGCAACCAAGCCACTGTTGGCAGCAATAATTTCGAAATAGTAAAGGACTTCGTTTACCTGGGAATCAGCATTAACACCAACAATAATGTTAGCCTAGAAATCCGACGAAAAATTACTCTTGCAAACAAATGCTACTTCGGACTGAGTAGGCAATTGAAAAGTAAAGTCCTCTCTCGATGAACGAAAATAACACTCTACAAGTCACTCATCGCACCCGTCCTGCTATATGGTGCAGAAGCGTGGACACTAACAAAATCTGATGAGGCGGCTCTGGGAGTATTCGAGAGAAAGGTTCTTCGAAAGATTTGTGGACCTCTAGATCTAGAAGAAGATTTAATGATGAGCTGTATGAACTTTACGCAGACGCCGCCATAGTTCAGCGAATTAAAACACAGCGGCTTCGCTGGCTAGGCCACGTAGTGCGAATGAGCGAAGATGCTCCAGCCCAGAAGGTATTCTTATCGGCACCCGCCGGTGGAAGCAGAGGAAGAGGGAGACCACCACTCCGATGGAAGGACCAAGTGGAGACCGATTTGCGATCCCCCGGTGTTTCCAATTGGCGCCAGTTGGCGCAACGAAGAAACGACTGGCGAGCTATGTTGGACGGGCAAAATCGCCCAGGCGGTTAGATGACCATTTAAAGAAGGAGAACAACTTAATATAGTAATTACAGGTTCTTTCAATATTAGGGAAATTTAAAAAATATTTTTTTTGGTATTTTTGTAAAACAACTGCAAACAATCGATAACTAGCATACCAACGTATAAATAGCCAATACTGTCATGTGAGAAAGCAATCAGCTGACATGTGCTTACGGAAAAAATCAAAACTCCTAATTAATTCGACTAATCGGGATGGACGCAGAAAAAATTTTAAATATGTCACCTGGTTTTTGAATTCTATGTCAATTTCATTCTGCGTCTCTTTCTATCAATATTCTAAGATAGGAATTTGGCTTAAACAGGTTGAGCAGCCATGTTGAAAAGCGTTTTTTTTAATAAAATAAAAGTTACAAAAGAGTCGTGTTTATTTAATAATAGGAAAGTGTAACACCAGCAGGGAGAATCCATGTTAGTTCTTTTGCAGTTCCCAAAGATCCCAGAAGGAAGCAGAATAAGGACAAAGTTTGGAACAAGTGCAGAATACGTACATTTGTCAAATTTTAAAATGAAAAATTTGGCATTACAGAGGATTTTATGTCAATTCTAACAGTATCTCTTTTTTTTGGTGCAACGAAGGGGTTAAAGAGATATTCAAGGTTAAAGGTCAAACTATGATTTTTTCAATTCAAAATATCTTCCGAACAAGTAAACGGATTTTTAAAAATGTAAGATCTATAAATACCTTTCATTTAATGTTTAATTTGTTAACCCCTTACAAAATGTCTATCTTCCGTTGTACATACGTATTTATATAATCATATATTAAACGGAAGCAAGCCATTGATGATCCAACATCGGCCTTCTGCACAGAACACACTTTTGCGTGGGCGGCCGGTCGCGCATCAAAAAAATTACCCTGGGCCGATCCAACACCGGCTACGCCATCCACAGTACTTCTGCACAGAACACTCTTCTGCGTGGGCGGCCTCCGGCCGCGCTTAAAAAAATAGACTTGGGCCCATCCAATACCGGCTACGCTATCCACAATATCCATGTACAAATATGAGTATTAAATTAAAGGTAATTGTACCGTTTACAATATTTTAATATTTAATAATACCATTAATAACGCATTTTATGTTTTATAAATAATTTTATTCATTTTTATTTAATTTTTTCCATAAACAAATAATTTTCTTATAAATTTTCTTAAAATACAAAATATGCAAATGAAAGCTATTTTTATTACCTACTTATCGGCATTTATGACTTAAATCCTCCCACTAGTTTTGAAAATATTTTTATTTAAAAAAATGCAAAAATTTACCTTTTCACATGGAATAACCCCAAAAGTTTTAGTTACCACCCAAAAAAATACACAGCTAAAACCACCACAAGTACTGCTATCGATTCCGGTATAAATTCGGTAATACTTTGCATCCAACGTCAACTGTAAAAACTGCACTGAAAAGGTCGATATTGGCAGCCAGAGACGCGTTTCGGTCCCAGGAACCCTAGTCCGGTGGGGGAAACCCAATATTTTTAGTAGTTTGCAATATATTTGCAAGCAAAATTAACAATTGTCTGTCATCTTCATGTGGTTGTTGTAGACAAAGATATAGGGTGTTCTGAAAAGTGCAAAAGCGAGTTCGGCGCGGAAATACTGTGGACCGCGTAGCCAGTGTTGGACCGGCTAAGGTTTTTTTTTTTGAAGCGCGGCCGAAGGCCGCCTACGCAGAAAAGTATTCTGTACATAAATATCTTAGATCAAGCCCCCTATTTGGGATAAATTACTAAAAATATTGGGTTTCCCCCACCGGATTAGGGTTCCTGGGACCGAAACGCGTTTCTGGCTACCAATATCGATCTTTTTAGTGCAGTTTTTACAGTTGACGTTGAATGTAAAGTATTTCCATACATTTTTTTAATTTGCGAAATTTATGTCTTCTTTCTGCACTAATCCCCGAAGTTTGTATCGTTGAGGCTTTAAGGTCAGAAGGGTCAATCTTAATGATAACCAGTTTGTGCAGGAACACACCTTACCCTCGTGTAAAATACCTCTTAATAAACTGGCTGACAAGGATATTGTGACGAATTCGATGATTCCTTAATTATCAATCCTGGGTTCGATCACTATAAAGTCGAATAAACACACGCACAAATAATGTAAGTAATAGCTAGTTTTATTTACTAGTAATAAACGCAAAACAATTTTAAGAGTTTGATAACTTTACAGTAGTTCACTATTGAACGCTTGAAAATAAACTGAACAACCTGCCTTGCTTGGTCACCGCCTTATATAGTCCAACAGGGTACTTGCCTACGCACCGAGAACTTTCTTGGTTATTCGCTTTTCGTGTTCTGGAAGGGTCGGTGTTATTTATTGGAATCTCCTCTTTGCATCGTATTCGCAAACACTCGCGCCATCTCTCTTCCTCTTCCTAGTTACACGCTTGCATGCATAAGCGTAGCCATCGTTATCTCTGTTGTGGTTTAACTAGTGGTGGGAGTGTTATTGAGTTAGGGATGGTACATGCTTGAGAATAATCGCCACACTGCCCTCCACCTAAGTCTGATCGTCCCGATCAGACACATTTCCCAAACCAAACGCTGCTAGACGCTCAATGGTTGGCACTGCTTTACCAAACCTCATTTCCTCCAGTGATTGAAACTCCGACATCAATCCTCTCCTGCAGAGATTCCCACAATGTATTGCAGTGTTACATATTCCAACCATTTTGTCCGTTCTTAATCCCGAATGGATTTGTGCCTTCACTTTCGTTCCCAGTGGTACCCGGCAAACATTCCTGCAGCTCGTTTCTTCAGGATTCCGTTCCGTTCTCTCATGCCCATTGCACTGGTTCACATTATCCACTAAGTTGCGTTGCTTCCTCGGAACATGGCCATCAGATGTTCGTCTTTTATCCTCAGCACACCGTGCATACTTAGTAATCCATTTCCTCACAGTTTGTTTGCAACCGATCCAATAGAACCGCCGCTTTACCTCTTGCAGCGTTTTCTTTATTCCCATGTGCCTTCCATCTGGGCAACTATGCGACGCTTTGATAACATCTGGAATTCTTGCCTTGGGAACAACAATAAGTGCTCGATGATTCCGGCCATCTTCACTTTCCCATATCCGATGCAAACACCCAGATATTAGCTTCAAATTACTCCATTGTGTCCAGTATGCTTTTGCGATGCGACTCTCTCTTATCATCTCTCCTCTTCTTGGCTGTTTGTTTTCCTTTATTCCTTTCAACACACGTGCCAAATCTGGATCTTCCTCCTGGCCTTGCCGAATCTTCTTCAGGAGGCACCTGTCCATGAAAGCCTTTGGTCGAGGAGCTACCGGTGCTTTACGAGGCTTCTGTTGCTTCATCTTCAAGATCACTCCCTTGGTGGTATAGCCACTATTGTGTCCAAAGACCAGAGGAACTTCTTGGCCGTTGTAAGTCATAACCCTGTTCCTTACGTTGATGTGAATGTCTCTCTCAGCCAAGAAGTCAACGCCAATGATGACTTCGTCGACAATATTCGCTACCAAGAAGTTGTGATAAGTAGCTACATTCCCAATCACAATCTTACATGTCACCTCTCCCAGGACTTGCTTGCTTTCACCAGTTACTGTCCACAATTTAGCTTTCCGCAATAGTCTCACCTTCCCGCTGACCAAGTCACTCCGAATGATGGAATGTGATGCACCCGTATCCACAGTCAGCAAGCGCTCTTTCCCGTCCACGTTGCCTTCAACAGTAACATTACCCGCTTTCCGTTCGAGTTGTGACACAGAGATTATAGGGCATTCATCTTGCTCATCTTCTCCAGCTTTGCGTTTACTTCCACTTAAATTGCCAGGATTACTGGAGCCAGTGCCACAATAACGTGCTATGTGACCTGGTTTTCCGCACTTAAAGCATTTAATGGCACCATCACTTTTTTTCTGTACTCCGTTCAACGCTTCCAAAATTTTGTCTACCCAAGCCGGAGTTTCCACTTCTACACGATGAGCCTTGTATGCAGGTTTACTTAATAGCGAGGCTGTTTCCTGCGTTAGAGCATGAGCTACCGTCTCAGCAAATGATCTCTTGGGATTTGCATATGTGGCTCGCTTCGTCTCCACGTCACGTATTCCATTTATAAAGCTTTGGATTTTTACCCTTTCCGTGTATTCTACGGGTGCGTCTGCGTTTGCCAGATGGGCCAACCTCTCGATGTCCGATGCAAATTCCTGCAAAGTCTCATTAGGTTTCTGGGATCGATTCTGTAGCTCTATTTGGTATATCTGCTTTCGATGTTCGCTACCATAGCGTCTCTCAACCGCACCCATCAATGCATCATAACTGTTCCTTTCGGACTCGGGAATAGTCTGTAAGATTTCTGCTGCAGGTCCCTTCAATGCCACGAATAGTGCTGCAACTTTATCTTCAGTGCACCAATTATTCACCGCAGCCGTCTTCTCAAATTGCAGCTTAAATACCTGGAATGGAACAGAACCATCAAAAGATGGGGTTTTTACCTTCGGGACACTCATTGAAGTAGTTGGACGATTCAGTTGTAACTCCTGGATACGACCTCTCAGTGCGTCTACTTCAGCATCGATTTTATTCTGTAGCTGTGCAATTTTCGCATCCTGCACTTCTAGCTGCGAAGACATTCGTGCCACCTGCATAGATATACGCTCCTCTTGTTCTTCCAATTTTGATGTTATACGTGTCTCCTGGTGTTCCATCTGAGATCTCACGTATGCCTTCTGTTCGTCTAGTTGAACTGAAATCTGAGATGCCATGCTAGTCTTCTGTTCTTCCAGCTGAGATGCCATGTGTGCCTTTTGTTCTTCCAACTGAGATGCCATGTGTGTCTTTTGTTCTTCCAACTGAGCTGAAATGCTAGATGACATCTGTGTCAATACAGTCAACAACGCGTTAGTGTCCACACTTGCGGCTGGAATTGTAGACTCCTTCTCTTCCATTTTTGTCGATGCTTCTTCCACAAGATGAAACACATGATCGTCAACGTTAATTCCTTCAGCTTCCATAGCCTCCCGCAATCGTGACTGTAGCTCGGATTTATTGCCTGTTGTATTCAATCCACGCTGTTGCAGCTCATTTTTGAGTTGCTGGATCTTCAGCTCATTCAACTTTGCCATGCCTTTGTTATCCTTGAAAACTCTCGGTATTTATTTAACAATATCACTTCTGACACCAATTGTGACGAATTCGATGATTCCTTAATTATCAATCCTGGGTTCGATCACTATAAAGTCGAATAAACACACGCACAAATAATGTAAGTAATAGCTAGTTTTATTTACTAGTAATAAACGCAAAACAATTTTAAGAGTTTGATAACTTTACAGTAGTTCACTATTGAACGCTTGAAAATAAACTGAACAACCTGCCTTGCTTGGTCACCGCCTTATATAGTCCAACAGGGTACTTGCCTACGCACCGAGAACTTTCTTGGTTATTCGCTTTTCGTGTTCTGGAAGGGTCGGTGTTATTTATTGGAATCTCCTCTTTGCATCGTATTCGCAAACACTCGCGCCATCTCTCTTCCTCTTCCTAGTTACACGCTTGCATGCATAAGCGTAGCCATCGTTATCTCTGTTGTGGTTTAACTAGTGGTGGGAGTGTTATTGAGTTAGGGATGGTACATGCTTGAGAATAATCGCCACAATATTAACAAAAAAACCACTGTAATACTTGAATATATTTGTACAATCACCCTGTGCTGATGGCGGCCACCTGGCGGAAGTATTTGTCAGTGCTTCATCGTATGACATTCCGTTAAAATGTGTGACTTTTGACATTTTGACCAAGGAAACTGAAAATGACATAATTTTACGAAAGACGAATCACTTCCAGCGATTTTACGTGCAGCTGCAAAAATAGTTCATTTTAAATTAAAAACTAAATACGAAAAAGACGAAAATATGTGAAAAAGTTGTGGCAGATTCTAAATAATTAAACAATTTTTATATATTTCTGATTGGGTAGTAAGTTGTTGACAATTAATAAGTGAAAACTGTGAACTGCCGCAGACAGAATTAAAAAAAAGTCAAACTGCGTCACTCGCTGGAAAACGCGGACAGAAGACGCAGCGACAAAAGCGTTGCGTCTAGTAAATACAGTCTCGTCGAATGTAAATTGATGTGCATTGTTTTTATTTGTGGAATGAAATACATATATAAAAAAAAGTAACTTATTTATAAAAAAATTCAATTAAAAAAAATTATTTGAAAAGTATATAAACCAGATTTTAAAAAAATATAAGAAATTGAAAAAGGAAGCAGCGGAATCAGCAGCGCGAAGCAGAAGACCACGAAGAGCAGTGGAAAAGTAAACCGAAAATCTCAAGCAGAGAGAAGAAGAAGAAAGACATTGGAATTTGTTAAATGTGAGTACATACAGTAAATGCAACAGCGAATATTTTGGATATATTTGACACGGCAGAAATAACTATGCAGAAAAACATATAAAACTTTATAAGTAAAAAAAGAAAATAGAGATTTATTAAGTATGTACAAATTTGTGAACAGGAAGGAAGCTATGAGTGTGGCGGGGTGCTTTGAATTTAAGTTTCTCTATTTGGTTAAAAGAATTTGTCCATAGGCATTAAATTTGCAGGCGGTGATTTAACCAAAATTAAAAAAAAGGACAGAAGTTAACATAAGTGACGAACAAACTCTCCAGGGAGTGGTTAGCAAACGCCCTTCCATATGATCCTGATCTCCTGGAAAATCAATTTTTGCCTGCATTATGTGAGAGAACAAAAAAAAGTAAATTGAATAAAAAAAAAAAATAATTATCAAAACCGAAAGAATACAATTTTTGCTATCGATAAACTGATGTAGCAGCAGCAACCACCCAAGCAGCGAAGTGTCACAGCGTAGCAATTTTTTCACCAAAAGACTTCATTGGTAGACTGCCCAATGGCAAGAGGGCTATAGGAGCAACCGTGGCAAGCTTTGTTGCTGTTGTGTCATTTCATATTATTAGTAAATAGTAAGTAGCAGTGGAAATAAGTAGGATTTATCTTGCTTCATGACCGGAAAGTTTTTATAAATACTATATTTAAACCTATACATATGTATGTAGTATGTATAAAGTGATTAAAATTTTAATATGCCTTGACATCTTTATTATTTATTGTAGAAAGTGCAAAATGAAGTTTTACAAGATCATAAGCCCATAACTTTGAAATACTTGTGTATCACTGAATTGATGTTAATACTCTCAACTATCACTGGGTGGAGACGACGAGTCCACACAGTACAAGTGGAACTTGGCATGATACGTAGTATGAACATATGTTTATATTCATATACAGCTTTGTTCAAAATAAGAGAAACTTCACTTATGATCGCAGATCTTGAAATATACATTCGTAACCGGCAACAAGTGGGTTGGTTGAAATAATTTCGAGAGGTCGAATAGTTCACTTGTTGCAGAGAAGGACTTTATCCAAAATACCCAAAGCAAAGAGCGCTTAGGTCATTAAGTTTCGGGTAAGCTAACCCCTGCGGATTAGGGTGTTAGAATATGCCTGAGGTATGTTTGCCTAGGATTCTGAGAGACATGCCATCTGTGAATCATTTCAAAGTGTAATTAGATTGCTTTATTTTATATTGGAACGATTTTTCGTCATCCCTTGTCAAATTTGGGTTTGTAACAAACCGGTTTCGGCGTTCCGCCATTCTCAGTGTTTAGTCTCGTTCTCGTAACTAGACTGCGCTTGGACCGATAAACATCCGAAGAGATTACGGCCAAACTTCTTTCTCTACGAGTAACACTAAAACCACACCACTGCGGCCATGGATGAAATCTATGTTAATTTACAAATACAAATAGCTTTAATAAGATGTCACAGCAAGACTGGTGTTTGCATTAGTGTGGACATAGCTTCCCATAAGACACTCTGAATATATCTCTCTGTTCTCTTGTGCCTCTTCTACTTGTGTCTTTTGCAAATCTCGCTGGTATACAGTAATGAAATTGTTTTTAATTCCTTTTTGTTCAGTCAATTGAAATCAATTTGGAATGGGGTTCTTTAAAATTTCTTTGGTCACTTGTCAACGCGTCACACATTTCTCTATGTAGCTACGTAGCACATATGTACACCAAACACCTTACACAAATTCAAGCAGAGCTGCCTCAAAAGTACGCTTATTTACCGGCTAACCATTGCTAATTTTTTCAATTCAATTGTGAAACATTGATGCTTATAAATAGAAAATTGCGTATGCATTAAGTTCGACGTTGTGACGATGCTCAGTTGACGTCCGTGACGTAGTCGGCAGCAACAACGTTGATGGTCATATTATGCATATTTGTGTATGAGTGAGTAGTGTACTTTTTATACCTTCTATGAAATATTGAATTCATTCTTAAGATTTGTTGTGGTCATTTTCCGCAAGGGAGTACCGGAGCATACCGGGTTATTATCTTTTGAAGAAACGCGGCCCTTGGGAGAGATTTCCTCTAAGACAGCCGGATTTAGATAACGGAATGAGTAATGTTTTACTTGACCAATTTGTTTTGATTCAGGCAATCTTTGCATCCATGAGTGGACGTTTTGGTTACTACAACAGCAACAGAATTGTGTATGGGAGGTGTACAGATTAAGTTGCGATGCATTATTTATTAATTAAAATGTATAATATCTTTTTATTAACGCAAGTTATTGCTTTTAGTTAATTCAGCTAATGCGGTTTTGTTAGACGATGTACGGTTCCGTTTTTTTAAAGCACCCGGTTTTCCAAAATACAATGTGGACTCTAACTAAGGGTTGCTGTTTTCTGTTCAATTCCTCCTCCGTGCTCAGCATCTTTTGTCGAGAATATTTCATAAGTGGTACATTATTGTACGACATTGTTACTTTGGTCGGTTGTTTTTGTTGTTATTCGCAGTCTTTTATTGTCGTTAAATAAGCTGGCAATCATAATTTTCCATAAATGTTAACAGAAATACAAAAAAACCGGAGAATTTAACAAAACAATAGCACAAACGTTGAATACATATACGCATAGAACAATATCAATCACAATATTCGCTGGAAAGTAACGTCATATGTATATTAAGGTGCACCGCCCAAAAAGTAGAAAATTTTTTCTGGGTCCCAGCGTCAGATTATACAATAGGCTAAGCTTGGTGGTGTAGGCATGTATGGCGTTTTCGTCAAAGACCAGGATCTCGTAAATATATGCAATGTTAATAACAGCAACAAACGATTATCATCCGAAATACACAACAACAACGTTAACGCAACTGGAGCGTACCGGATTGATATCTGGCAAAGGACCGTCAAAATCAGTGCAACCCTCTTTGGTGCGACGCGTCCCATTCCATTACTGGATGTGCTAAGCAGGGCGAAGTGCTGCTACAATAATAATGTAGGTTTGTGTCAGGGAGTCAGTAGCCGAACGATAGCTGACTTCGTCCATGCAGCTTTCGAAAGAATATGCAACTTGTAATTAAATACAAAATACACTATCTCGAGAAGACAGAAGCACCTAGGTCCCCGACACTAGAGTGCAAGCACATACACGACATAAAGCCGACTTCTGTCCTGGATTTCCGGAGGTGGATCGGCCTAGATGGTGTGCTGTGAGCCTACGAGGGTACAATAGATCTTTAAGTTGCAGTACACTACCTCACGACTGTTATTAAATTCAAGGTGAAAAGTAAAATAAAAAAATTTGTTTATTAAAGCTATTGCACTCCTTAGCGAAAGTCTTCTAATACAAAAACGTTCATGATTACGATGAAAAAAAAATTTACATTTTTTGTGGCTATACCATCAGCCTAATGTGTAGATATTAAAAATGGTATTGTACCCGAATAAGTCAGTATGTTTGTAAATGAACGGCGTCAAGTGGCAGAGGAAAAAAATAATACTTCGATTAGAAAAAACTTTTAGATGTTCACCAAGTCAAGAGTTAAACAGAGTCAGCGCCAGTCAGACACCATACACACCTTGTAACAACCTCATACTAACGCCAGAAGATACAATAATACAAGTTTAGGACAACAATATAAAAGACACAAACAGCAGTGCTCCACAGTCGTTGGTTCTCTTCGTTTTTAGCGATTTCTGCTATTTTATTTTGTTTTCACCAATAGAGCCAAGACAGATGATTCACCAAACCCAAAAGCTAAGAACAAAAAAAAAACAAAAATTCGCTCCCACACTCTGTCGTATTGTCGCACATTTGTTTACGGTTACGGTTATACTTTTTTTACATTGATTGCAGTTAGTCGCGGTAGAAGTTGAGGTAAGTGAGCAAAAGTAGTAGAGGTGGGCGTAGTAATAGTGGTGGGGGCAGCGCCCTAAAATTTGTAAGTTTTATATTAATGCAGCAGTGAACTGAATCTATTTTTATGCCCAATGAATCGATTATGAAATGTCCACCATCCCTCGTTCAGTCAGTTCGTATAAGCTTACGAAAGACACGTGAGACAGCGAAAACTGTATAGGGGAAACCAAGTTGGAAAAACTTTTAAAAACTTATTTAAAAAGCCTTCCAGTTTCGGTATAAGTTTATGAAAGTTTTTAGGTTTCCTCGCTTTCTTCAAGACTAGTTTCTGCTTCGGCTTTGGGAATCTAAAGCATGGTACTGCAGTAATAAATTTCTAATTTTGGCCGTAGTTGTGAGGTGCAGGACCTGTTTGCAAAAATTAACGAATAGCTGAAAAAATGTTCTCGCAAAAACCAACTAAATGTGGACGTGGTCGCCTGTATTTTGAAAATTCCGGAAGTTATGAAGTACTCCGCCCGTTTTACAAAATCTAGCTAAAGCTATTATTTAAAATATCTAAGTTGATGTCGTTGTTTTTACTGTAACAGTAAATCGCCCTGCTTCGTCGACGCATCCATGCACACATTTGGACGTGATCAACCAAAAAAGGAAGGAGATGACGTTACCTAGAAAGTTGCACTGTCCATAAAAAATCACTCCCGCAAGGTAGTACCGGAGCGTACCGGGTTGATATCCGGCAAAGGACTGTCACTTTCAACAACACTCCCCAAAACCTTCGGGAGTGTTTTTGTAATTACAAACAACAACCACAACTGCATCAATCAATGAATTATCGCGTTTTACATGTTTTTCGAAAATTTGAAGTGTTACGCCAAGATTTTCACAATCTTCATTCAAATTTAAAAATCATGATTCAATTACAAGAAGGTTAGCTCTCTAGCTGACGTTTACTTTTGACACTTCCATTTTCTGGGTTTCTTTTGTGAACGAAAAAAAAGGTAGGAGTATTTTTTTTATTTGTCGAGGAAATGGTAGTAGAAAAATAAAAAATGTAGGAAATTAGCAGTAATACGTTTTGTAAAGTCAACTAAATAAAACATATAATCCCATTCTATCACTGTATAAATTGTTGTAAACTTTTTCTATAATCAATTAAAATACAATAAAAAACGGTCACTGCTCAAACAAAAATTCAAATAAATATATATGTGCGCCCTTTCCAGAATCATGAATGTGCTAAAATGAAAATGTTGATAAAACAAGATTAAATTTGATTTCGGCTCACTCGGTTTACATGGACCGCAAAATATTGTCGTTCCGGTGTAAGCATGATACCAGGGATTTTCGTCAACCCTTGAACTTTCAATGGCTAATACAGTAAACTTATCAACTCAAATTCTGAATAATTGCACATTTGTGCTTCTGACAATAGGACCATGTTTTTAAATAATAATTCCGGGCATAAATACAAACGCACATAGTCTACCAAGTGTATAGTAAAGTGATAAGTTTCAATAAGATAGGATTGACTCCTATTATTCTTGCAAACTTAAAACAGAAGTTAACTTAAAACTGTTGCTTTATACATAAGTTAAGCCAGAACTCATTATCAAGCTCAGAGAATAGTAGTAAATTTTTGTTAAAAAAGAGACTTCGAATCGCATAAGAAACAGCTTTGAAGTCACGATAGACCTAAGTAAGTATATAAGTATGCAGGTACAAAACTTTAAGACAGCCATGGCTTCATACCGGAATGTCCCGAGTTTTATACGTCCACAACTACACTACACCCCCAAAATTCTATCTAAATAATAGTGCAAATTAATCTATTTTCTGAAACCAACTTATTTAAAATCTTGTATAATATTACATTTTTAACTACTATTTTTACATAATTTCGACAAAAGGCAACCCAGAATATAAATGATAATTTTTCAGGCAGTGGCGGCAATTGTCAAAATATGTCACTATAGTGAGCTAACCTTCTAGTTCTTGAATCATGTTTTAAAATAACTTCCTTTGACATTTAGGCAAAATATAGGTTATAAAAAGTTTAGGAAAAGTGACCAATGTTGTTGCTGTTGTTGTTCTAAGCGATAAAAACACTCCCCGGAAGTGACAGTCCTTTGCCGGATATGAACCTGGTACGCTCCGGTACTCCCTTGCGGTACTGCCCGACTGCCGTGGTAGCAATTTGGTATGACCAGTGGAATAGAGGAATCAAAAGATAATAATAATAAATCCAACGGATTACCCACCATCCCGCCCAATCTAAACGAGGGCTGCATCCGCATAACGCGCAGATTAGATTTCCCGAGTGTTTGAAAGGCGGAGGTTGGTTAAGCGTCGAGATCTCAAACTGCTCAGTTACAGAAAAAAGGGTAATTGTTTCCTTTAGGAGACAACTGCTAAAACAAGTCGGAAATTATCGGGAAAGGTATCAAAAGACGCGTTTTGACCTCGGTAACAATAATCCAGAAGCGAATTTTCGAGTTTTTGTTTCAGTGAAGAGATATTTGCCATCAAAGTTGAAAAATTTCTGTCATTTTCATGTGGTTGTTGTAATCACAGATTAGGGTGGATCGAAAAGTGCAAAAAGTGTGTTCTGCGCAGAAATACTGTGGACCGCGTAGCCGGTGTTGGACCGGCTAAGGGTTATTTTTTTGAAGCGCGGCCGAAGGCCGCCTACGCAGAAAGGTGTTCTGCACATAGATACCTTGGATCAAGCCCCCTATTTGGGATCGGACCCTAGTCATTTTTGGGTTTTTCTCGAATAACTTTTCACTGAAACAAAAAATTGAAAATCCGCTTTCGGATTGTTGATACCGAAGTCAAAACGCGTTGTTTGATACCTCTCCCGACATTTTTGGACGTGTTTTAGCAGTTGTCTCCTAAAGGAAACAATTACCGAAAAAAGTTCATCAGCTGAGAACGATACATACATACAATAAAATATTAAAATATAAGTAATTTGTCAAGAGAGGACAGAATAGTTTTTTTTATTGCAAAAAGTGAGTTAAAAATATCAGCGGTGCCTGGAACGGCTCGTGTAATTGAAAGTTTGTTCTGCAGAAGAATTGGTTGAAAATGTCTTGAAGCTCGGTAGGGAATATTAAAGTTAAATGCGTTCAGAAGAAATGGGCTAGAAATTGATCCATTTAAGAGTTTAGACATAAATATTACAGAGATTTATAAGTTTCAAACGATTGGTATAAGGTGGAAGGTTATGCAATGGATCCCATTGAAGATTTCTCAGGCAAAAAGTAAGAATTCTTTTTGAATCGATTCTAGCCTATCAACATAAACTTTATAACGCGGATTCCAGATAATGGAACCATATTCCAATATCGGTCTAACTAAAGTTGTAAAAAGAGTCTTAGTAACATAAGGGTCGCTAAACTCTTTTGATTTGACTACCTTTTCACAAAGGCTAAAACGCCTCTAGCCTTATTGACTGTAGCCTCAATATGAGGAATAAAACTAAGTTTGCTGTTCATAGTCACACCCAAGTCGACAAACACATTAACTATTTCAAGACTGTGGTTTTTAATTGCATAAGAAGCTAGCTGTATATATCTACGTGAGAAACACATGAATTTACATTTATTTAGATTGAGCGGCATATGGTTTACGTTGCACCAAGTAACTAAGTAATCTACATCCGATTGAAGCAAAGAACGATCTTCGACTTAAATAGTTTTACATCGTCTGCATACATCAAGATCTTTGAATACTTTATTGTTGTACAGATATCGTTTATGAACAGCAAAAACAGAACCGGGCCAAGATGGCTGCCCTGAGGAACACCTGAGGTCACGTCAATGGCATTGGAAACAAATTTGTTTGAAAATTACTCTTTGTGTTTTACCACTTAGATAGGAGGAGATCCAATGGATATGAAGTGGAGGCATAGGGAGGAGGAACAGTGACTACGAAGATGTAGGCAAAATAAATTCCTTCCATCTGGCATTTTGAATTGAAAATAACTTTTATAATCAGTATTTGTAAAATCTGTGGCAATAACTGAAAAAACCAAAGTAATTTTTTTGAATTTTTCACTAGAGCGCTTTAAAAGTTGAAATTGTAGTGTAAATGTATGGAATGGAGATATGGTTTTTGTCCATTAAATCCACAATTTTCGAGCAAAGGCCTTGAAAATTGGTGTTATCAGAGATTAGTGTACGGAGAATACAAAGCTGGTAAAATATCGTCTCTTTTTGTCCTATCTTGAGCTTGGCTTTTCTCGATTATTGCCACAGAAATAATCAAACTAATAGTTGGCAAATATTTGACCACATTTCATTGGAATTTACTATATAAAACTATGTAAACAATTTTATATGTTCTTGTACTCTGATATTTTCCAACATAACACTAATCGTATTTTTTTACTTCTTTTCTTGGTACAGATTAAAAACTCGCAACTACGCGGCAAATTGCCGTAGCCGTGGCACACTAATTTCTTCTCTGAAGAATCAGCAAAAAAATTAAAAACTTAATAAATATGGCGTATCGTAAACCGAACGACTTGGATGGCTTCATTCAAATGATGCCAAAGGCAGATATGCGAGTTAAAGGACTACTCGCCGAAGACTTGGTCACATTCCTCAGCGATGAGACAAATTCGATTGTCTGCAGCGACATGGGCTTGCTGGTGGATGGTCTCATGCCCTGGCTAACTGGTAGCCATTTTAAAATAGCACAAAAGTCAATAGAAGCATTTTCAGAACTGATTAAAAGACTTGGACCAGATTTTAATGCGTATAATGCAACTGTATTGCCACACGTAATCGATCGATTGGGCGACAGCAAAGATACTGTACGCGAAAAAGCACAATTACTATTACAAATCGTAATGGAATATAAAGTGCTTTCGCCACAAACAACAATAGATAAACTAGCAGCATCATGTTTTAAACACAAAAATTCGAAAGTACGTGAAGAGTTTTTGCAGACTATTGTGAATACATTGAATGAATATGGTACATCACAGTTAAGTGTACGCACCTACATACAACCGTTAAGCACTTTGTTGGGTGATCCTACAGTAACTGTGCGTGATGCAGCGATACAGACACTGGTGGAGATTTATAAACATGTTGGTGATCGCTTGCGTGCCGATTTACGAAAAATGGATGATTTACCAGCAACAAAATTGGCAATACTAGAGCAGAAATTCGATCAAATCAAAGCTGAAGGTCTCTTACTAAAATCAGCGCTTCAAACAACAGCATCGGCGAATAATGGACACGACGACACGGATAATGTAGGTGTACGTGATCGTCCAACAAAAATTGTTAAACGTACTATTTCAGCAGCGATGCGCATGAAGCCAAGCGGTGTAGGAGGAGGCGGGGGTGATTCAAATGCAGCTGGTGATGCTGGCGCTGTCACAATGGATATATTCGAAGCTAGTTTCGAAACTGTGCCACAATTAACTATATTTAATCAAAAAGATATGGATGATGCATATAGGAATATTGTTGTTGTAATAAGCGATAAGAACGCCGATTGGGAGAAGCGTATAGATTCGCTTAAGAAAGTACGCTCATTACTTATGTTAAATATACATTCACAACCGCAATTTGTTGCGCAACTAAAAGATCTTTCAATACCATTCCTTGATATACTAAAGGAAGAGCTACGTTCACAAGTAATACGCGAAGCTTGCATAACAATTGCTTACATGGCGAAGACTTTACGCAACAAATTTGAACCATTCTGTGTGTCCATTTTAGAGGCGCTCATCAATTTAATACAAAACTCAGCAAAAGTCATAGCATCATCATCGACAATCACACTTAAGTATATAATTAAATATACACATTCACCGAAAATGGTTAAACTTATCACAGAAACGCTACAACAATCGAAATCCAAAGATATACGCGCCGCTCTCTGTGAAATACTTTGCCTCATGTTCGATGAGTGGCAGACGAAAACAATGGAACGTTGTTCTCCGCAAATACGTGATGTGTTAAAGCGTTCAATTGGTGATGCAGATAATGAAGCACGTCGTCATTCTAGACGTGCCTATTGGCGCTTTCGACGACACTTTCCCGATCTCGCTGATCAAATTTATACTACGCTTGATATTGCATCACAACGTGCGCTGGAGCGTGAGCGCGATGGTGGCGCCAAGGTGATCACCGAAGCGGAACGCCGCTCTGCTGCTCCGAGTACAACACGTTTTCAACGTTCACCGGGTTCATTGCAAAAACCAGCAGCTGGTATGCGCAGCGTATCAGCTGTAGATACTGCAGCAGCACAACGGGCTAAGGCGCGTGCACAGTACTCATTTTATCCTCGTAAGAAATTGAGCACGGTTAATAATACAAGTAGTGCATTGGGGAGTAGCACAACAAGCACTGGCGCAGCCACTGGTTCTTTACCCCGACCACGGTATATGGGTGGCGGTGCAGGTGGTATATCTTCAACTGCGGGCGCTACAGGGCACGCAAGTGTCGGAATTTCACCGCGCACGCGTGGTCGTGCTGGTGTGTCACAATCTCAGCCGGGCTCACGTTCAACATCACCCAGCTCTAAGCTGCGTGAACAATATGGTGGTTATAGACCAATAACGGGCACAATACCAAAAAAAGCATCCGGCATACCACGCTCACTCACAAGCTCACGCGAAACGAGTCCAACACGTGTCCCCATGAAACGTAGTGTTTATGCTACAAACAGCTCTGCAGCACGTCGCACACCTGAACGAAGCAATGCGCGCTCATTGGCAGCAGCACGGATTCTGCAACAAAGTCGTGAGGCAGAAAATGCATTGGCTGATGCACTCTCACCCGAAGCAGAACGTGTTATAGATTATGGTGAATATTCGCGTGGTTATACAGCCGGTCTGCGAATGGGTCGAAAATTGTTGTCGCGCGACGAGTCCGACGACTCCGAAGCATCGTCGGTGTGTTCGGAGCGGTCGTTTGATTCGTCCATGACACGTGGCAATAATTCGAACTATTCGTTATCGGGCTCACGAAATCGTCTAGATTGGAGTTGTACACGTGCACCATTCGATGATATCGATACCATCATACAATATTGTGCATCGACGCATTGGTCGGATCGGAAGGATGGAGTTATTAGTTTAACACAGTACTTGGCTGATGGCAATCAATTGACACCACAACAATTACAAGCTGTTTTGGATATGTTTCGTAAACTCTTCATGGATCCACATACTAAAGTGTATTCGCTGTTTCTCGATGCAGTTACTGAGCTAATATTAACACATGCCAATGAACTACAAGATTGGTTATTTGTATTGCTAACACGTCTATTTAATAAACTTGGCACCGAGTTGCTTAATTCAATGCATATAAAAATTGGTAAAACCCTACAAGTTGTGCACGAATACTTTCCGACCGATCAACAATTGCGGGATGTTTTCCGCATACTCGCCGACACAGCACAGACACCATGTACTAAAACCAAAATAGCCATATTAAAATTCCTCACCGACTTAGCGACCAATTATTGCAAGTCCACCGATTTTTCTGCCGATGATGGCCCCCTGGCAGTTGATAAGGCTATATTGAAGATTGTGCAATTAGCAGGTGACCCTAAAAGTAAAGATTTGCGTGATCAAGCTCGTAAATGCCTAATTTCGCTCTACAATCGTAGCACACCACAGATGACTAAACTATTATCTAACTTACCCAAAGGTTATCAGGATACAGCTAAAGCTATTATACAATCACATTTACGACGCAATAGCACTTCCGGCACTAACTCGCCTTCTTCACCACATTCAAGTGCCAGCCCTAAGCCACTACAAAGTCCATCGCTTGGGCCATTCTCATCGTTACAACCCCAATTCAATACTAGTCCACGCTCACGTCAACCCTCAGTAGATCATGAACTCTATTCAGAGGCGGATGTGCAACACAATATACACAAAACTTCAGAAGAAATACGAAACTGTTTCGGTGTAGAATCAAGCACCACCAACAGCACTCGTCAATATCATTCACTCTCTAATGCCAATGGCTATAATGGCTATCTACATCATCAAGATCAGCAAGATTCTTGCGCTTCTTCCAATTCAAAAACACAATCAGCTACTACAACAGAATCGAATACACCCGAAAGCACTACAATGCGTTTGGATGCCAATCTATTAGAACAACATCAGCGCATGACAACCAATAGCATACAGAGTGGTGGGCTCAATGCGGCTAACACAGCAAATGCCAACACAGCAACTGTGGTTGGTAGCGGTGTTGGTGGTGGCGGCTCCTCATCACATCACAGTTCACGCTGTAATTACTCAATCGCTTCAAATGGTGAACTTATACTCGAAAATGGTTTAAACGAAACTGAAATTATACGTGTCGCTTGTGGGCTTAAACCGGATATGCCCGTAGAGCAGATACAGCAAGCTTTAGCAAATTTAGAAATATGCATAAAAGGTGGCAATTGTGAGTTACCCAACAAACATTTCCGTGCTATCATGAAAATGTTGCTAGGTCTACTCGATACACAAACAGCTGATGTGATGATCGCCGTCATAAGCGTACTCGGTAAAATAGTGCGTAGCACCAAAATGAAAGATACATGGATAAACTTTCTTGAACTCATACTACTACGTATTATTAATTGTTATCAACATAGCAAAGAGACAGCACGTGAAATTGATTTAATTATACCACGTATTGTAGCATCACTCCCACTAAATGCTACCATTAACATTGTAAATCCTGTCATTGCCACAAGTAGTTATCCACTCAATTTATGTGCTGTAAAGTTGCTTACTGAGCTCGCCGATCGTCATGGTAGCGAATTGACCGAACTACATTTGGATAGCGTATTTCCGAATTTGGCACGCCTCACCGATGATGGTGAATCCATGGTACGTAAAGCTGCCGTTTTTTGTATTGTTAAACTTTATATAGTTATGGGTGAAGAAAAAGTTAAACCGAAATTATCGGTATTGAATGCGAGCAAGGTACGATTACTAAATGTTTACATTGATAAGCAACGTGGTGGCGGTAGTGCCGGTGGTAGTTCAACGAAAAATTCATCTGCATCATCTTCATGATTGCGTCGTACTGCACAAGGTATGCGTGAAGAACAACTAGACACAGAACGGCGGCAATTGCAACAGTAGGCAACAACAACAACGATTTCAGCAGCAACAGAAGACAGGCGCAAGTAAATGTATTATTAAGTCATTCACTTCTGGTTGATTGATTAGTTGCGTAGTTAGTTTGTTGTTTACACAGTGTAAAAGCTTACACCGAGACGTAATGAATCCAATTTGATTTGAAAGACCTAGACCAATATAGTAAAACCTCCCAGTATTTTTTTTTTTTGTATTTCGTTGTTCAGAATTCTTGTTCACGTCAAAAACACTTAGCTAATTTAGGTTCCACTGCAATAGGCACCATTGGATGATTTTGACATCTTCATTTAAATATTTTAAATACTAAATATTATAAATTTGTATAGGTGCGTACATATTGCTGAACTGTTTTTGGTATTGCAAAAAACGTGTGTGTTATTTGCCTACCTTGCATAGCTCAAGATACTCCATATTTAAAAATGATATAAGTTTAGAATCTAGCAAGAAAAACAATTCGAATGGTATGAAATTTGTATGTTATAATAAAACGTTTCGCTAGTGGATACTGCTCTATTTTGAAGAGTTAAAATATTCTAGGAATTTTTCAGTGAGAGATTTCACTGGGGATAATTTTGAAGGGTTAAAATCCATTAGCTTTCTCATCGTTTTTAACGCTTTTTGAATGATATTATAAAATAAATAAAATGGGTCCGTAGAGGGTTAACATGTTGTAAAAAGTGGTTTTAAAAAAATTTCACTACAGCCATCCTCAGCCAAAATCTCTCTTAAAAGGTTTAACAGAAAGGAACACAAAATGTGCGCCTGAAAATATTCGAACTTTAATGTTTTCCTTTATTATTATAAATATCATACATATGCGAGGCGATAGAGGCATCAGAAGAAATAGCTTTGTAACTTTAAATTTGAACTATGCAATCCGAAAAGGAACCCTGTTCGGCACGAGATTCACTCGAAAAACACTTGGTAACTTTACCAGAGTACTAAACAGTGTGAAAGAGTTTCAAGAAGTCGAATTGATAAGTCTTAATTTTCTCGAAAGAAAATAAAAGCATTTCTTCTTTAGTAGATTGGTCACTCCTGTAGGTAGTATTGTGTTTATCGACTGCTATAGAAATTACAAAAACGTTGATGCATATTCCAAGGGGCATATTTCAAATTAGTTTGTATGTACTCCCTTACGTTGTTTTTTAAAATATTAAGTTTGTTTCAAGATTTTGCTAACGGAAGAGCTTAAAGTTATACAATTTCATATATTTATATATATTATTTTTTTATTAACAGTTTTTTTTAGAAATCAATTTAGAATGCAAATGGTTCGAGTATCTCTCTAAAATGGTCTAGATCTTTCATGTGTGGTTGAAATCATTTGGCTCCCTAGGAAAATGATCATAAAATATGTTGCACAGTGTTAGTTAGCTGTAAAAGATTAAGATTTGTTAACTGTGCATTATGGCGGCAGTGTGTATGTGTGTACGGACGTACGCGTATTGTATGTTGATTTGGTAAAAAAAAAAATATTTTAAACTGTAGGTAAACGCATTAAATGCAATACGGTAATACATAAAAGCAGCATGCGGCAGTTTCCAAAGTGTGGTGTGTTGCGGGAAGTCCAGTTAGGCAAATAATATTTCATATTTGTTTTTTTTTTTTTTTTTACTTTTCAAAGAGAAATTATGTGATTAGAGTTAAAAAATTTGGTAGCATAATTTTTGGCGCTGTCGCTTAAAACCTTGTATTGCTTTGGTGAAAGCGCACCTTACGGTATAACCCCTTTACGGTTATTATTCGAATTTCGGATGCACCATCCGATTCCATAACTATCTGTTTTATCTCTTAGAAAGTACTGTTTTGTAATTGAATAACACATTTTCGACGCCCAACAAGATACATTTTTTTCTGTCGGGTATATATAGCTCTCAAATGATAATAATTTCTAGTAGGACTCGGGTTGTGCGTATACATTACTCACTATCTATTAGACTGCGTCGATTTATTAACCGATATCGGGCCATCGATTTTTCGATAGGTTTTGGCGAAAGGGTCAATTTTTTTTAAGGGTTTTTTCAACATACATGCAAAAATGTTTTCGATGAAAACGAACTTGTCTCATATTTCCTGTTCCACTTAAAATTATGCGCTAAAACGTTGGCGATAACGGTTTTTTGAAAAAAAATTGTATTTTCGGGTTTTGGGACTTGTTTTGATCGAAAAATCGACTTAGAAAGTACTGTTTTGTAATTGAATAACACATTTTCGACGCCCAACAAGATACACTTTTTTCTGTCGGGTATATATAGCTCTCAAATGATAATAATTTCTAGTAGGGCTCGGGTTGTGCGTATACATTACTCACTATCTATTAGACTGCGTCGATTTATTAACCGATATCGGGCCATCGATTTTTCGATAGGTTTTGGCGAAAGGGTCAATTTTTTTAAGGGTTTTTTCAACATACATGCAAAAATGTTTTCGATGAAAACGAATTTGTCTCATATTTCCTGTTCCACTTAAAATTATGCGCTAAAACGTTGGCGATAACGGTTTTTTGAAAAAAAATTGTATTTTCGGGTTTTGGAACTTGTTTTGATCGAAAAATCGACTTTTCCAAAACCCGAAAATAAAATTTTTTTTTCCAAAAACTGTTATCGCCAACGTTTTTAGCGCATAATTTTAAGTGGGACAGGAAATATGAGACAAATTCGTTTTTATCGAAAACATTTTTGCATGTATGCTGAAAAAACCTTGAAAAAATGGCGAAAGGGTACATTTTTTGATCAAAACACTTCCCAAAACCCAAAAAATATTTATTTTTCAAAAAAACGTTTTAACCGGACATTTTTGGGTCGGATAGGGTATACTCGTACATACATGAAAATTTTAAAATCAAATGAAATTTTTTTAGTAGGTCATGAAAAAAAACCTTAAAAATCAAAGTCGAAAAAAGTCAAAAAAATGAAATTTCGCAGGCTCGAAAATTGTTTTTTTTGGGTATGCGTAGTGGAACTTTTTTTCCTGAACCCAAAAGCCATCGAAAAATCGATGGCGCGATAACGGTTAACTTTCGTCCATACAAATCGACCCACCCTACTATCTATATCGTATAATATGTATATCTGCTAAAAAAAAACTAATCTTGGTTATTCGGGATATTGAATACATTTGATTTCCATTTTTTACCAAAGATTCTTGAATACACATTATTTCATGATTTGTCCATCCGGATAACACGGATAACCTATTTTATTCTGTGTGTTAAGGTCTCCAGATGCGAATTTCAGTCTACAGATATACAAGAACTGATTATCAGCGAATAATATCTAGTCATTACGTTATTCGGGTTCTTGACCTAGCGATTATTTGGTCTCTTGGATAGTCTTGGAAAGAGAAAAATTGTTAATTTCTATGGAATTGAATTTGATCTTGATATCAAAATATTAAGCCAAAAAATTTGCGTAGAACCTGCCTTAATATCAAATTCGACTTGATCACGAAACTCGATAGGAATTATCGGAATTCGGTAGATATACCGCAATGATCTAGAAATGCCTACAGAAAATTCGACTGGAACTATACTTTCAACTCAATACCCAAGAATGCTTTCAACTATCCTGTTTTAATATGTCATCCCCCAGTGCATTACTTGGCATTTCGTTAGGTAGTTTCCGGCTAGTTCTCAGCCAGTTCCTTTCCGGTCAGTTTAGGATTAGTTATGGTTATGGATGAGTTATTATCGATACACGATAATTTAAAGTAGCTCTAAAAGAAAGTCAAAAGGAAATCGAATCTCAAACATAAATACATTGAATAATCAGTTTAAGCTTGAGTGTGTTTTATAATTAGGGAATCTCCCTCTACACCAACGCCCACAACAACAGCAAGAGTCAACGCTTCTCTCAATTTTTTACTTCAAAAGTAGTGATTTGCTTTGCATTTATTTTCGGACATTTGTTTCAACAACTCCACTTTGGGCTTAAGCGTGGTTATGCTTATGATATAAGTAGCTAGCTGCTTAGCGAATTTGCAATAGAATTCTAAATATGTATGTATGTATTTGCATAATTTTGCTTATAAATAAAAATTAAAGAAAAATATAAAACAAGTATGTAAATTTACACAACAAAAAAAGAAAGGAACCTATTAATTAATTAATAACTAATTGTAATTTGTTAGTTATAAATACATGTAATTAACACCAATGATATAAACAACTGAAACTACTTTTTCTCGCACATTCTCTTCCCCACACTCCAACATATAAACATTTTTAAATCGGTATCCGTATGCTGATCACTAAGGCATTCGAATATTTTTGTGAGTCGTTGTTTTTCAAGAATTTGTTCACATAAAACTAAAGTTTTTTTTTATATTTGTAACATCTGTTTTTTATGTGTTTGTATGTAATCATTTATCGATATAATTGACCGCTCAAGCTCAATTTTGTGTGTCACTACTTTTGACATTTTTATTACTATACAACAATAAAAATTAAAAAAGAAATGAAAGACAATGCCGAACTAAACAAGCTAAAAATTCAAAATTTGATGTATTGTTTTTTTTTTTTTAATTGAACTGTCAATTTTATTGTCCTTATGTTGTCCTTTTTTGTTTAATTACCGTTTCTTGCTTTTAATTTAAACTTCTTTTTAATTTCTTTGTTTCTTCTATATGTATGTAATTATAAGCTGAATGATTTTCTTATAACGATTTTTCGACATTTAACACAAACGAAAACACTCTTTACAAATACAAACACACACACACATAAAAATAAAAAATAATTATTTAAAATTTTTAATTACGTTAATCATAAATTTAAGTTATTTTTGCATACTTTAATAATTTATAAATTAAAAACATATATACATACATAATAATAATAATGCTGTAAAAGTGTATACTTTCCCTTAATATATTTTTTTGCAAAAAACAAAACAAATTTATTGAAAACAAATACCAACATCAAAATAAATAATAATAAAATGCGACTTAACAAAAAATATATGTCTAAAAAATTTGTCTTCTTCAACTAGTACACGAGATGCAGTGTTCAACTAGTTTTTTTTTCCAGTTTTGAATTATTCAATTTGAAAAAAAAAACAAGTAAGGAAGTCTAAGTTCGGGTGGAACCGAGCATAATATACCTAGAAGTGATCTATTATGGCATACCAATTTACTCAGGTCTATTTTAATACTTTTCAGTTCGTATTATAAAGCCAGCTGATAGTTTTCAATAAAAACACTACTGTTATAAGTTTTGAGGAGTAAATTAATTTAAAAAAATATATGAATGTATGGCGCGATATACAACAGGTATATCATCATAAACCCCCTAAGAGATTTTTGCGTTTTGAATTTTTTCCTACAAATTGGCGAGACCTACAGATTTTTGCCGACTTCGAACGGCATCTACAACGGAGATGCATTTTTGCTGAGAAGCCTTCCATAGTAGAAAGACACTCGGAGAGTTGCCAAACCACTGCCAAGGGGCGACCTCGTTTTGAAAAACTTTTTCAAACCACTTTTGATGTTACCAGTCCCAGGACTGTTGTTGTTGTTGTGGTAACGACAAAAACACTCCCCGAAGATTTTGGGGAGTGGTGTCGAATTAACAGTCCTTGGCCGGATTTGAACCCGGTAAGCTCCGGTACTCCCTTGCGGTACTGCCCGACTGTCGTGGTAGCGATTTATGACCAGTAAAACCTTCTAGGTCATGTCACCCCTCCTTCCGTATGGAAGGATAAGATGGGTAATGAGAGGTGAGAGGCATCATATCCGTAGATCAACCATCGAGTTGCACGTCATTACCTTTGTGCATATTAGTCGCCTCTTACGACCGGTATGCCTACCTCGGGCATATTCTAAACCCCTAACCCGCAGGGGTTATAGGTGTGATAGGCCGGCAACACTACCGCCACACCACGGCGGCCGCCATTAATTTATTTGTATGTAAATAGCTTCCCTACCAACAAAATCAAAAAAGGTATATAACTACCCTATTTCAGTGGGGTATTAACAACTTGCCCGAATATTTTACTTGTGTGTTATCCCATTTGCCTAATTTTTGGCAGGAGTATACTACATACTATTGAGAAGCAGCTGACCAATTTTGATTGAAATATCTAGTTCAAACTACAAGCAATCGCCTTTGAAAACAGCAGAATTTTTATGCTGAAAAGTGGGCGGCGCCACGCCTACTTCCCCAAAATTTACAAAATTTCTTTGCGGTTGAGTTTTGCTTAAAAAGCTTATTATGTGTGCAAGATCGTATTGATATAGATTGCATGGTTATAAAAATATTTTACAGAACTATGTTAAAAAACTGGGCGTGGCCGTTGACCGATTTTCGCCAAATATCGCTTCGATAAATCAATTTTTGCCGGAGTTATGGCATAAAAAGATTTGTGGAATAATCCACAATAAAAGGGATGGGACCACGCCCATTTTCAAAAATTTATATTTTCGACTTTCCTCGTTCACGGACACTTTGAAAGTGAAATATAAATGATATAAAGCTTTTGTAAGCAAACTTACTGCCTATTAAATATATCAATGATCCTTTTCAAAATCTTCGTATAAAAGTGGGCATGGTTCTTAACCGATTTCGCCCATTTCCGGAACATACCTTGTATTAATATAAATATGTGTGCTAAATTTCGTTTCGATATCTTGAACGGTTTTCGATTTATGATTAATATTATTTCTAAATTGGCCCATGCCATGCCCATTTTCAAAAATTTATTTTCTGCTTTAACATTAATGTAAATTTAAATTTAATCCTTCTAAGTGTATTATCTATTGAATAATCAATTTTTTTTGTAATTTCGAAAATATTCTGTATATAAAAAGTGCCAAGCCTATCATCCGATTTTGCCCATTTTAAAAAGCGCTCGGAGATGAGTGCCAAGGAACTTGCATACCGAATGTCATTAAGATATCTCAAAATTTACTCAAGTTATCGTGTTAACAGACGGACGGACGGACATGGCTTAATCAATTTCTTTTTTCCTCCTCAACATTTTGATATATATAAGTCAATATCTATTTTTAGGGTACTGCCTAAAATGCAAAATGCAGGCTCAGCATGAACAGCACATTAAACCAAACGTAGAGCATAATGCGCCAAGCAGATACAGTACTTCACCGTCGACGTATCCGACGTACCGAAAGGTGTTCTGCACATAAATACCTTGGATCACGTCCCCTATTTGGGATCTGACCTGATTATTGATACAGAAGTCAAAACACGTCGTTTGATACCTTTCCCGATATTATTGGATGAATATTAGCAGTTACGTATGGTCGTATAGAATTACCCATTTTCGCAACTTTCACGATATACAAATATTTAATTACAACACAGTGATTTTAGCATTTTACGATTAGATATTTGACAGCGGCCACTTACATCCGCTGTTGGACCTCCTTGTTGTTATATTCCGCTAAAGAACAGAAATACTCTGTTCAATTATCTAAAGAATACTCCTTAAGGATGATCAGAGGACTCCAACATTTGTTCTTATTCATAAAAGATCATTCCATGGAGTATTCAACACCAAAAAGAGAGAGGGAGTAGGTGGTCCTCAAAAGTACATAGCTAGCCTTTTGGGCGTGTTAGTGGGTTCAATGCCGAATCCGAGTCTGCCAAACTAGATTGATTTTTTCTGAGAAGCTTTTTCATGGCAGAAATATACTCGAGGGCTGCACCCCAGCCGCATTAATTGAAAAAACTGGATGATTAGTACCTGATGGTACCTGGTTGGTAATCAGAGGTGAGAGGCATCATATCCGTAGATCAACCATCAAGTTGCACGTCATTACAATTTGTGGATTTTAGTCGCATACGACCGGCATACCTACCTTTGATCGTACCGAAATGACTAGAGTTTTACCCGACCAAGGGGTGTTATTTCGATGTTACCCTGTTGTTGTTGTTACGACCTTGTCTAACTCGTCACTTTTCCCTAAAACTGTCATCCTTTGAGCAGCTCTCTTTCTCCGAGCGGGTGTTGAACCCCAGGCGGGACCAAGAAACTGTATCTGCTGCGTTTGCTGAAAGAAGATTTATGTCAAACGTTCACACACCGTACAATGTGCCAAATGTAAAATGCTAAATCCCTCCACACACAGAGCCGCTAGTTTCTTCAAAATTTTTGAGGCCCCTTGCTGTTCACGCCCTATGTCGTCTTGTGGTCAATGCCGATCCAGAGTCGCACCGCCACATGTCCCAGATACAGTCTCCACGACTAGCAGCACTAATACTGCTCAGCAAGTACTGTCGAACCCCGCTGCTACTCGCGCCCCCCGGCTCCAAAGCCGGGCTGTTTTCTGCGACAGCCCACCCCCACCCCACTAACAACCCCCCTCTTCTTACAGCAATAGCACGAATGTAAGCCAAAGCCACCAGCTCCTGATCCCTTACACCACTTGCACTGTTTGTTGGTTGAGATTATATACACCGGCTGCATCAGTCAAATGCAACTCATGCCTTGGCTTATGTTACTTGCTTATATACTCTGACCTTAGAGACAGGAATTTATATACTGACACGTACGTTGCACCATGTTGTCGAGCTGCGCAGCCTACAACGTCGATGGATTTGCGTCCTCCTTCAGGCGGTTCGGATCCCTCGCCCTCTACATTGCTGCGACGTACGCGACCTAACCTGATTCCACTTAGGCATACGCACCAGTCCTTGATTCGCAGCGTGACTATTTCTCCCCCTTCGCACTTTCGTGTCCTGCAGCTAAACTGCAACGGCCTAACCGGCAAGGTTAGTGAAATAGTGAGTTATGAAGCGGCAAAATATTAAGATTGCTGCTCTACAGCAGACAAAGCTCGGTGGTGCATGATCAGATCTGTGAAGGCTATAACATCCATCGTCGTGACCGTGCGAGAGGACTTGAGTCCATCACTCACCAATCTGTGCAATACCGTCTATTTGAGCCTGATGTCGACCCGAGGGGCAGCACCTTAGAACATCAAGGCTTGGTAGTCCGCTCAGGCGATGAGGACGTAACTTTTTAATGACCTTGAATAGTCAACTATTCCCCCTGTCTAAAGCTTCGGACCGCCAACTATCTGAGTGGTCGTCAATCATCGGTGGAATTCAGAGGCAAACAATCAAAACCAGGTATAATTAAGCAAGGGGTGCCACAGGGTGGTGTCCTATCCCCGCTCTTGTTTAATTACTACATATCGAGGTTCCCCTCCCCTCCCTCGGGCATATTCTAACCCCCTAACCTGCAGGGGTGCCTCTTGGGCCTTGTAGACTTTCACCTCGTTTTCAAGCTCTGTTGTTTTCTTTGTCCGAAAGATGTTACCGAAAATGTGAGTTTATTTTGCATATGTTTTGTACCGACGCCGAGGAGTTTCTGGCATACCGGTGAGCTAGGGAAAAAAACACTTCCCATTAGATATGTCGTATTACTTCGGATAAAGGGCATGCTGCCTACAGGGACACGTTGCTCACGCCAAAAAAGTGTGAGTGTGAGGGAATCGAGATTTTGGTTCATAGAAATATTGCAAGAAAACCAACTAACCACCAACTAATTTGCTGATGTCAATGGGACAACTGCAACATGGTAATCGACGTACAGGTCATACTTAAGTTAAGGAACATCTCCCTAACGCAATGCGATTGGAATTTAAGTATGCTTTGCATATTCCGAAAGAGGTGTAACTCTGCTAAACCGGCCATTTATCGCGGTCATTTCTCGCCGAGCTAACCAGATCTTGTCAGCGCGGCTTCCGATCTGTTAAGCACCGCACCGCAAAATTCACCTCGCGAAGAGATTTTTCAAATAGGAAAACTTGTGATCGATATTTTATTAACTTCCTGTCAGACCTATAAAAAAAAAGTACTTTGATGAATTTTAAGCGGTTTTCGAACCGGAGTACTTTTACTTTACTTTACTTTAAAGGTATGCTCCCCGGTAAGATAGATCCGAAACTTTGAACATGTCTAAAAGCACAATGGCAATGGGACTTAGATTGGGATATTTAAAAATGGTATTATGATTTGGCTCATATTTAAAATATGGAAAAAGAGTTCCTAAAATATCTTACGCTGGAGTAGGGAAGTGAATCCATTTAAGTCGACAATCAGGTTTACCACATTGACTAGGGTTTTACCCAACCAAGGGCTGTTGTTATATCAGTATAAACTTTTTTTAATCTGCAGCAAAAATATCTTCAAGTCTGTATCTTTGTTTAAGCAAAAACTGTCAGCAGCTTTTGGATCCATTAATAAAACATTTTTAGTAGCATAATTTTTATTTTTCTTGTTTCACTACCTACATTTTCGAAAAAATATAAATCTTAAAGACAGTTTAAATTTATTTAGAGCGATTCAAAAAGGTACTTAAGCTTATACATGCATAAGTGTACACACATATATAAAACGGTAAAGTTGTTTTATTATTTTTAAAAATTTAATGTATGGCTTTAGTTTTATAAATAAAAATAAAAGTTTATAAATTTATGTGTGATTACAGAAATGGATTAAAAAAAAAAAAATAATGATATTAAACAATACCTCTCGTGACAGCAAGAATTTACAAACATGTCCAGTATATAACAGTTATGTATTTTATACAGGTATGCGCGTTTTCTACTTCATAGATATAGTACATATTTCTCTAAATATTATAACAAAATAATATTTTTATGCAAAATTGTGTACATATCTATAAGTGGTGTTAGCAATTTTACTTAATAACGTCCAGAAATTTCCAACTGCAAACGTTACTATAAAATTCAGACACTAAATTTGTAATAACTATGTATGTAACTCTCACTCGCGCTTCCACTCAACAACATATCCCAACATTTCAGTCCAAGTCATCGGTACTAACACCAGTATAGATAGGCTCTTCTGCAGTTTTTGTATTTGATTTATCATCACTAGACTCAGTCTTTTGAATGACTATTGGTGTTTTATTAATCTCCGATTCTTTTTCCTCTTCCTCGCCGGCCTCAAGATCTGCTGCATTTGGTACCCATAGGCCGGAATCAACGCATCGTTTCATATGATATTTGGCTTCCTCAACAGGCATTTCCGCAATTGTTTTTTGTAATAGCTCAATATCACGAGATTCAAAACAGTTTTGCAGAGACTGGAAAGGTAAGTTTTATATTAGCCAAAATCCTTTTCATGCGTAAACGAATAAGAGCTTCACTAGAACAAAGGCTGTTGTTTCAGCCTGTTGTTGTGGTCACGACAAAAACACTCCCGGTACTCCCTTGCGGTACTGCCCGACTGTCGTGGTAGCGATTTATGACCAGTGAAACCTTCTAGGTCATGTCACCCCTCCTTCCATAAGGAAGGATAAGATGGGTAATGAGAGGTGAGAGGCATCATATCCGTAGATCAACCATCGAGTTGCACGTCATTACCTTTGTGCATATTAGTCGCCTCTTACGACCGGTATGCCTACCTCGGGCATATTCTAAACCCCTAACCCGCAGCCTAAGCCTAATTAGGTGGGTAAATAACAATAAAATTCTACCTTTAGGTTGTTGTTGTTTTTCAATATCTTATGCTTATTTATAACATTAACAGATGCACACTTAAAAAAATTACCCACAATGAGAAAAAATTACGCAATAACTGCTCTAACCCCGGAAAAATTTCAGAGCCAAAGGAAATTATAAAGTTTATAAATTCATGGACGAAATTCCACTATGTTTATCATCTGACTGCCACTGATATAGGGATACATGCCCCCTACTAAAACTAAGGAAACTGAAAATGAGATCGGGGAATGTATTACTCGAAATTTGAATCTGCAACGCGACATCATGGACTTCGTTAAATACAAAAATAGTTCACTAACCCATGTTCCTCTAGATCAAATTTTTTAAGAAATTACCTCTGGTAGTGTTTCAAACACCTCAGCTGGGTCTAGTCCACCGGGACCTAGGCGTGCTTTTCGCTCCTCTTCTTCAGCTTCGGCTAATGCTTCCTTAATCTTCTCCTGTGCACGTTTAGTTATACGATCTTTGAAGCCTTCAATTTCACTTTCAAATTGTTCTCTATACTCTGGCACACAATTTTGAATTTTTGAAAAGAAAGAACTTACGCAGGCACGTGGATCTATATCTAATTGCTTTGCAAGCTCTAATATATATTGCATACAAATACATTGATGCGCAACATGAGCCATCAGTTCATGTTTTTCTTCCATTTCCAAGTTGATTGACCAAATAACTAAATAATTGGCCGTATCCTCGCAAACCAGCTCGAGATGTTCTTGTAGGAAATGTTTGGAATCATCATATTTACGTAGCATACCATACTGTTTGCAAAGCTTTTCATTTTCTTTTACAAACTTTTTCATACGAGATTCCTTTTCTTCTTCGGATAAATTTTCATCAGGCTTACGTACAGCTTGTTTATTTAGTACAGTTTTTTCGAAACCCGGTTTGCTGATTGTATCCACATTCCATGGTGCCTTTTTCTCCTTCTTCACAAGTTCTTCCTCTTGTCGATCAAGCTCTTTACCTTCCTTTTCAATTTTCTCCAATTGTTTCTAAAAGTGCAACAGGGATTCTTTTTAATCAGCTTTTGTAGCAATGGTATTGGGTAATTGTTTACCTTAAGTTCCGCTTCTTCACCATCTTTTTTTTTCATGCGTTCTTTCACATCTAGCAAACGCGCTTGATAAGATTGTTTTTTCTTTTTGAATTCCTCCTTTTCACGTTCCATATCGGCCATGCGTTCAACGCGCGCCTGATGTCGCCAACGGAATAGCGAAGGTGTATCAATATTGGGATGTGTGTCATCCTCGTCATCTGAAACCTAAGTTGAAAGAAAAGGTTAATCAAAGCACAAATTAAAACTACTTGACTCACTTCAATATTCTTCCATTTACTGTAGTCCACCATTTTTTATGGTTTCTATGTTAATCTTTAGTTGTTCTGTTAAACAAAAGAATATTTGGCAGGAAATTGTATATTTTTTTCTCCACGAACCGCTGTATTTGCTAGAATTTTCTTTTGACGTTTCACGCTAAATTTTGGAACGCAGAAAGAAAAGAAAACACAAATGACAGTAAGTAACGCGTGCACAAAATGAAATTAAAGCTGAAGGTTTGTAAATCAGTACAGAGTGGGACATGCAACGCAGGCTCAAAAAAAAAGCCCTCTGGTTTGCGTCTTGGAGCTCCGCGGTACAGCGGCTGTAGGTGCATTCATTACTTCAGTAGTCACTGCTAGAAATTAGCTAAATTTTTGAAGGGGTGCCCAAGCACGTGCTTTGGTAATTCTATACGACCGTACGTAACTGCTAATATACGGCCAAAAATATCAGGAAAGGTATCAAACGACTCGGTTTGATCTCTGTATCTATAATCCGAAAGCGGAAATTAAATAATTTGTTTCAGTGAAAAGTTATTATGGAGGATGGGGACGTGCAGAAGTCCATGCATGTGGGGAAAGTTTCTGATCGCCATTCACCTGGGAATGGCCAGAGCGATTCTCTTGCATGCGGTTCAAGCAGCTCACTACTTCCGGGCTTTGCGCCCAAGTATCCTCTGGGTAACGACCGAACACCCGTTTGGTGGTGAGCTAAACGTGAGAAGGCGACAACCTGGTAAGGCCACTCCGACATAATCGGTTTAAGGGCTTGCTGGGGGGTTCAAACAGCAGCGTCTAACCACCATGTGGTGCGGCTGCAAGCGGGCGTCTGTCTTGGATCAAGCGGCTCGCTATACAAACGTGTAATAGAATTCAACCTCCCGTGAAACGGGTTGTGGGTTGGGTTTGGGACCCACCACATAAAACAACGTTCCAATGAAATTCAACAACAAAGCCTCGGATATGAGAGCCCCTTTTTTAGATGACAACACCCGCAAACGAAATAAGGATTATGAGGTAAGGGCATGTACCTGGAATGTCCGGTCCCTTAATGGGGAAGGTGCCGCTGCCCGGCTGGTTGAGGTTCTGAGGAAAGCAAAACTTGACATCACCGCCATACAAGAGATGCGATGGACGGGGCGAGGAAACACGCAACATCTACTGGAGTGGACATGAAGGCAAGCGCAGATTCGGCGTGGGATTTGTGGTGGGAGAGAGACTCCGTCACCGAGTACTGTCGTTCACACCCGTGAACGAGCGTCTCGCCGCAATCCGCATAAAAGTACGATTTTTATACCTAGTAGTGCTACGCACACAAGGTATATTAACTTTAGTCGCCTAACGGCAGTACGTAACGGCATAACGGATCGAGATAGATAATGACTTATATATATCAAAATGTTGAGGACGAAAAGAGAAATTGATTAAGCCATGTCCGTCCGTCCGTCTGTGAACACGATAACTTCAGTAAATTTTGAGATATCTTAATGAAATTTGGTATGCAGGTTCCTTGGCACTCATCTCCGAGCGCTATTTAAAATGGGCGAAATCGGATGATAGCCACGCCCACTTTTTATACAAGGTGGCGCAAAAGTAAGCTTCCGATGTTCAGCATATCGGTTGTGGCACGTGCAGTGTGTGCTGTTGCACCGTCTTGTTGGAACCACATGTTTTCCAATCCCAATTCATCAAGTTGCGGCAAAAAGAACTCGTTGATCATTGCTTTGCAGCGCTCACCATTCACAGTAACCGTTTGGCCCCGACCGATTATTGGTCAAATAAATAGTCAGCAATATTCCGCGTTCTGGAGCAGTGTAGCGTAACATTGTTTATTAACGTGTATTTCGCATGTGTTTACTACACAAATGTCAAAACAGAACTGACTTTAGGGGCCAATCGCAAAATTTATAGCATTTTCTGATAGGAGGATTACTTTTGCGCCACCTTGTATATAGAATATTTTCGAAAACACAAAAAAGTGATTACTCAGTACATAATACACCTATAAAATTTTGTGGCTACATTGAGATAGAGGCATAAAATAAATTTTTAAAAAAATTTTTGAAAATGGTCTTGGCACCGCCCCTTTTGATTAAGTCAAATTTAGAAATAATATTAATCATAAATCAAAAACCGTTCAAGATATTGAAACGAAATTCAGTACGCAGGTTTTCAGGTATGCAAGGAATGTTCCAGGAAAAAATGAGCGGGATTGGTTAAGGTACACGCCCACTTTTATATGAAAGATTTTGAAAAGGATCGTAGATATATTAAATAGGCAATAACTTTGCCTAAAATAGCTTTACATCATTTATATTTCAATTTTAAAGTTTCCGTAAACAAAAAAATCCAAAAACTGAAAATTTTCGAAAATGATCGTGGCCCCGCCCCTTTTATAGTGGGCTATTCCAAGGAACTGTTTATGCCATAACTCCGCCAAAAATTGATTTGTCGAAACGAAATTTGGTGACAATGTTCTATATATAAAGGTAACTGTTTGCTGTAAAAATGGGCGAAATCGGTTAAAGTCCGCCGCCCACTTTTCAGCATAAAATTTCTGCTATTTTCAAAGGCAATCGCTTATAATTCAATCTTGATATTTCAATGAAAATTGGTCAGCTGCTTCTTAGTAGTATGTATTATACTCACGTATTAATAGCCCACTGCAATAGCGAAGTTACATATCTTTTTTGATTTTCATACCTTTCATAAACATTAAATGTATGTAAGTATGAGAACAAGAAAAGGAAAGTTCACTAAAATGATCAGTACGATGAGTGGAGTCGATTTAGCCATGCCCGTCTCTCCGTTCGTCTGTCTGTCTGCCCGTCTGTCTATTTGAACGCAAACTAGTCTCTCAGTTTTACAAAAGAATGCTGAAATTCGTTGTTTGCTTTCTCCATTTTATAATATAAAGGGTGTTTTTTTAGGGGTATAGAACTTCGAATTGAAATAAAACACAAGAAAATCGTTTTAAGGTCCATCAATTTGGCTTTATTGGAAGGATAATTTTATGCCATTAATGTTTAAATATGATTTCGGGCATATGGCCGCCGCGGCTGGCTCGAATAAAGCCAATTCTACAGGTCCAATTTTCAACCACTTTTTCGAGCATATGGGGCCGTATGTCGGCAATAACGCCACGAATGTTGGCTTCCAATTCCCCTAACGTTTCCGGTTTGTTGGTGTAGACGAGCGACTTCACATATCCCCAAAGAAAATAATCCAATGGTGTCAAATCACACGACCTTGGTGGCCAATTGACCGGTCCATTCCGCGAAATTATGCGCTCATCGAATGTTTCCTTCAATAAATCGATTGTGACGTGCGCTGTGTGGCATGTAGCGCCGTCTTGTTGGAACCACAACTCATCCACATTCATGCCATCCAATTCGGGAACAAAATAGTCGGTTATCATGGCTCTATACCGGTCTCCATTAACGGTAGCTGCCTCTCCAGCATTATTGCGGAAGAAGTATGGCCCAATGACTCCACCAGCCCATAGAGCACACCAAACAGTCAGTTTTTGTGGATGTAATGGCGTTTCAAGGGTCTCATGTGGATTCTGTTCACTCCAAATGCGGCAATTTTGCTTGTTGACGTAGCCATTCAACGAAAAATGAGCCTCATCACTGAACAAAATTTTGCGATGAAAATCAGCATCGAAATCAATCTCATTTTCGGCCCATACACCAAAATCACGACGCATTGCATGGTCTCGCGGCTTTAATTCTTGCACAAGCTGGATCTTGTAAGGTCGCAAGCCAAGATCTTTGCGCAAAATCTTCCATAAAGTTGATGGACAAAGCTCCAATTGCTGTGCACGGTGGCGAATCGATTCATTCGGGTCCTCTTCAACACTTTGCTCTACAGCGGCAATTGTTTCTTCGGTGCGCACTGTCCGACGTCTCTGCGGATGCGTATTATCACATAGAGTAAACGTAGTGCGAAAACGATCCATGGTTAACCGAATTAATTGCTCTGATGGACGATTATGTCGACCATAAAATGGACGGAGCTCACGGTAAACTTCGCGAACTGAACCATTATTTTCGAAATAAATTTGCACGATTTGCAAGCGTTGTTCTTTTGTCAACCTGTTCATGATGAAATGGCAAACCAAACTGAACATAAATGACATTAGAGTTGCCAGATTTGACCACAAAATGCCAGTTTTATCTCTATTCGAAAAACAAACCTGTAAAAAAAACACCCTGTACAAACAAACCCGGTATACGTTGTTTTGACGTTTTGATACATAGACCACATCTATGTATAAAATGTCATTAACTTGAACACAATAAAATCCTAACTATACCGAACTGCAGGTTTATACAAGGTGGCGCAAAAGTAAGCTTCCGATGTTCAGCATATCGGTTGTGGCACGTGCAGTGTGTGCTGTTGCACCGTCTTGTTGGAACCACATGTTTTCCAATCCCAATTCATCAAGTTGCGGCAAAAAGAACTCGTTGATCATTGCTCTGTAGCGCTCACCATTCATAGTAACCGTTTGGCCCCCACCGATTATTTGTCAAATAAATAGTCAGCAATATTCCGCGTTCTGGAGCAGTGTAGCGTAACATTGTTTATTAACGTGTATTTCGCATGTGTTTACTACACAAATGTCAAAACAGAACTGACTTTAGGGGCCAATCGCAAAATTTATAGCATTTTCTGATAGGAGGATTACTTTTGCGCCACCCTGTATATGCAGACTGTGTCGTGCCCAGCGAACTCCTGAACATATCGTGAAATTCCAAGAGCAAAACAAAACACAAAATATGTGGGCGTGGCACCGCCCACTTTTGAAAAATTATGTAGATATTGACTAAGTGACACACACATATATCCAAATTTCATTAATTTAGACCAAAAATGTTCAGAATTATGACGAATTGAAACTTTATATAGCCTGGGGGCGTGGCTGCGCCTACTTTTCCAATACCATATATTGTCTATGCTGTACCCAGTGAACCCAAGTATATATTGTGAAAATTTCATAAAGATCGGTTGAGTTCTTTGGCGCCTATAAAAGACACCCTTTTTTATATCTATTTTTGTTACGCACACAAGGTATATTACTTCATTCGGCATAAACGATTCGAGGTATATATTTATTAATGTATATCAAAACGTTCAGGATGAAAAGTAAAATATCCGGGCAAGTAGTTAATACCCCACTGCAAAAGCGAAGTTGCATATCTTTTTTGTCCCATCAAAAAGTGTACTGAAATGATCAGGAGGATGAGCTGAGTCGATGTAGGCATGTCCGGATCTCGATACGTCTCCGTCTGTCGGTCTGTCTATTTGAGCGGAAATACGAACTGAAAGTATTAAAATAGACCTGCGTAAATTGGGATGACATAATAGATCACTATACCTAGTAGTAATGTTCGGTTCCACCCGAAATTAGACTTCCTTACTTGTTCATTATATCGTTTATCTGCGCTCATGCACCGACGGAGGAGAAGGACGACGTGGAAAAGGATGCATTCTACGAGCGCTTGGAAGAAGCATACGAGCGCTGCCCCCGTCATGATATCAAAGTCGTGCTTGGCGACTTTAACGCCAGGGTGGGTAAGGAGGGTGTATTCGGCCCCACTGTCGGGAAGTTCTGTCTCCACGATCAGACTTCGCCAAATGGATTCCGGCTGATCGACTTCGCCGGTGCCCGAAACATGGTCATATCCAGCACTAGGTTTATGCACAAGATGATCCATGAGGCTACATGGCTGTCCCCCGATCGAAAAACACGCAACCAGATCGACCACGTTGTGATAGACGGACGGCATGCCTCCAGCGTTTAAGATGTTCGTACAATACGAGGACCTAACATCGACTCTGATCACTACCTAGTAGCAGCCAAGATTCGTACCCGCCTCTGTACGACAAAACAGGCGCAACAAAAAACGCAGGGAAAGCTGGACGTCGAAAAGCTGCAATCGCAACAGACCGCCAATTATTTCGCAGATCGCCTCGCACACCTCCTCTCCGAGAGCGCAATTCAACCTAGTGGAATGCATGAGCAGTGGGATCATATCTCAGGAGCACTCCGTACCGCAACCGAAAAGTAATTGGATTCCGTCGAACTCGAAGAAACAACTGGTATGATGATGAAGAGTGCCGCGCTGCAACGAAAAGAAAGGACGAAGCCTACAAGGCAACGCTGAGATCGAATGCAACGAGGAGTGTGTGTGAACACTACCGCGGGTTGAAGAGGGAAGCGAGGCGGCTTTTCCGGGCGAAAAAAAGAGAGGCAGAAAGGCGTGAAATAAAGGAGCTTGAGATGCTGGCCAACGGGAATAATGCCCGAAAATTCTATCAAAAAACTCCTGTAAGAATGAAAACGGCGACCTGGTGGCAGATGTTCAGAGAACACTCAGAATATGGAGGGATCACTTCTCTGCCCTTTTAAATGGAGAAACTGAGCAAGAAACCAGAGAAGATGCCGAACCCGAGCCCACAATCGAAGATGATGGAATTGACGTTCCACAACCCGACTATAATGAGGTGCGAATAGCAATATCCCGATTGAAAAACAATAAAGCAGCTGGCGCTGATGGTTTGCCTGCTGAGCTATTCAAACACGGAGGCGAGGAGCTGGTAAGGCGCATGCATCAGCTTCTATGCAGAATTTGGTCGGATGAATGCATGCCTGAAGATTGGAATCTAAGTGTTCTCTGCCCAATCCACAAAAAGGGCGATCCTGCAAACTGCGCCAACTATCGCGGAATCAGCCTTTTGAATATCGCATATAAGGTCCTATCAAGCGTATTGTGGGAAAGACTGAAGCCTGATGTGAACAGACTGATTGGACCTTATCAGTTTGGCTTCAGACCTGGTAAACCTACCATCGACCAGATTTTTACAATACGCCAAATCTTGGAAAAAACCCGTGAAAAGAGAATCGACACACATCATCTCTTTGTTGATTTTAAAGCCGCTTTCGATAGCACGAAAAGGAGCTGAAGAAATCCTCCCTCGACGAAAAAAGATCAGCATATTAAAGTCTCTTATCATATTTGTACTGACATGTGTCTAGGAAAAGTGTATGACATTAATTTTTGTGTATTCTAGAAAAAACTTTTCTGGGAAAGCTATAGTCTAGAACGGCCAGAACCATGTGTAGCATCCCTGCCTGCAATTACTACAGGTGTATATTTCAAATAATTTTAATTCATTTCTTATAAGAAACGCCCTTCTTTAATTAAAAACGACACCAAACACTTTTGACTAAACTCCTTTCAGTTAATATTCATTAGATCAGATCCGTTACCTCAGTTTGTCACATTTTTGCATTACTATGATATAAGTTTAAGTCGAATTTTTAATAATACAAATCAGTTCCAATACTAAATGAATGATTTAGCTTGGTACGGTTATAAGTATAACGAAAAAACTTATTCAGAGACAGCAAGAAATATCCCTAATATATCCTTTTACCTCAACCAAAAACCACAGTCGGCTTTTCTAATTTGGTTGAGATGCAGGGATATTTTTGCTGACTCATCCCGACAACGTCTAAAAACGAAGTGGCGTTCGAAATTCAATGAAAAAAGCTCAACAGCTTCGACTTTTCATACTATGCGAATAAAGGCGTTCCGGTCTATGAGTTATTCTGCACTGAGTTGAAAAAAGCAGCTGAAGGATGGACTTAAATATAGCTCATATTGAATATTGAGGAAGATATATTTATATACATATGTCTGAGTACATAATCAATATAATTCTGGTTTAAGGTCAGCCAACATGCTACACTATAGGACATTGGTTGCATTGTTTTCTTATAAACGCTCACGCTCTTTATTTCACTGTTGAAAGTAACTTGTTCCTTGTTGACATTTAGCGAGTCTAAAGTAAACAAAAGTATAAAATACAAATATCAATGAATTTTTAATGTTTGCACTATCCGCCTTTTCTAAATGGATGAATTCTATTTCAAGTCAAGTGATTTTTGTTAAAGCGTGTAGTATTCATTTAGAGGTTATTCGGAAAGGTTATGGTTTTTTAATGTTAACGGCGCTATTTCAAATAAATAAGTAAAAAATTAACAAAATAAGGAACACAAACAAATTCATAATGTTTAACGGTTACAAACGTCGCAAGAAGACCAATACAGTTTTCCTAAATGTTAAGCCAACCTTTAACGGTGAAAGTGGTGGCTTAAGAAAATATTCCACTGGTTTATTAGATAACGAGGATTATTCATATAATTATGATGCAAATAGTAGTCGTGGTAGTCGGGTATCGGTCGGAACCATAACTACATTGAATGAAAATTTTCGTCCAGTAAGTGAACAATATTCAAATAGATAATAAAATACAAGGAAATAGGACATCATCCTCACTTGGCATTGATGGCTTTAAGCGAAGCTCCGTTGGGGAAGTAAGCACGTACTTACGACGAACATAGATATTGCTTTATCGATTTTACAAACCTTAGTAACTTGGGAAGTGCCCCAGGAACTGGTAAACAAATTCAACTTTGGGAAACATTTTCGGAAAGTACAGTTACTTATGACTTCCCAGGTCTTTTACTTATTTGTATGTTTAACATTGAAACTTCGCTATAAGACTGAAGGACTGATGCCCCAAACCTTGAAGAACTAACCGTGGATAGGATATGAACTCACGATTAATCGAATTTTCACCTCCTCAACCAAGTCACTATGACCATATGCAAATTAATGAAGGGTTAGAAATCGAACAAACAGTTTTTATTGCAAATAGTTCACCCTTAAGTTGCGCTTGTACCCCATTTGTATTTGCATTTATTTGTCGCTGGATATATCAGTACAATAAGATTCAGGGATCTTTTACTGTACAACAATAGTTATCAACAATTTAATACAGAATAAGAACTAATAATAGCATATATATAATATAAATATATGTAAATAAGTGGATTTTAAAAAGAGATATTGTAGATATTATAACTGGTGAGTAGTTTGATCACTCAAATGCACATAAAGGGATTGCTTAAAGCTGCTTGTGTTTAACTTATTTCTGGTACTGGGCTGAATTGCGTTCCATAGGCGTGTAGTGTTGACGAAAAATAGTCTTTCTGAAGCTTACGAGCTAAACTACAGTTCTTCAGGTCATTGAGATGAGCTGACCTGGTAAACTCATGAGCTTGAACAGGAATGTAAAATTTCTTGCTCTTAAAAAGTTTAAGATGTCACAACCAAATAAACGATACCTCCAAAGTCCAATATGGTCAAACCTCGGTTGATAGGTAGACAAAGGATTTTTTACAGTTTAGTAATAAACCATTTTTTGTCGTCCAGCTGGATATTGCTGATAAGTCGTCATAAATATTACAACAAAGACGATCAACTTGCTTAATCGAGTCAGATAAATAGAGCTGAAGGTCATTAGCATACGCATCAAGTCTTACATGTTTACATTGACCAAAACTATCATTAATGAAAATACTGAAAACTAGGGGGCCAATAATGGAACCTTGCGGTCAGTTCTTTAAATTGTGACACATAAGAACCAAGTCGAACACGATTATACCACCTTGTTAGATAGCTACCCATTAAACTCAGAGCATGTTTGCGAAATCCGAAGTAATACTTCAGCTTGATTGATAGTACGGCATGGTTGATAGATACGAATGCTTTGGAGAAATCAAGCAGACACAACAAAGTTAAAGTACCCTTGTCAAAAGGAATTCTGATGTCATCCAAGATGTTAAACATTGCAGTAGCGCAGCTGTGGTTTTTTCTAAAACCCGACTTAAGTGGGTAGAGTAGATTATGCTCATTAACATATTCAGAAATCTGGTCATGCATAATTGTTTCAAATATCTTGGAGAAGTCAGGCAAGACACCAATCGGACGAAAAAGCTCGTACACTCAGCGAAAGCACGAAGAGTTCGGTTTCGATCATGCCGAGAGTAAAATTTAACTATAATCGCGGTGTTGGGATGGCAGTCTGAAGGTTTTGTTGGAAAAATTTCACTTATTTTCGGGACCATTAAATCAATTGATAGGCAAATTCGATTTAAAATGCCCTTCAAACGGTTCCCCAAAAGCAACAAATTCCGAAATTTTTTCTTACGACCGCACACTTTCAATAAACTTACGCAGTTCCCTGGAACAAGACTATACTTGAAACATGCGCAACTAGTTTATCAAAGAGGTTCACATTGTACGATATGGGACCATCTTATTAATCACCAGAATGTATTGAACATTCACGTCGATGGCACTACGTTACCGACAGCAAACCAACCTAAAATCTAGGGTGCATCTGTTTATAAGAACCCGACTTACCAATGGAGACTACTACCCTGTGGATTAGGGGGTTACAATGTGAGCGAGGTAGGTATGCCTGTAGTCACAGGCCAGGTTCTTGTACCGGAGCGTACCGGATTAATATCTGGCAAACTACTGTCAATATCAGTATAATCCTGTTTGGCCCATCACGTGCACGAGTAATCGTGAAATTTTAAATTAAATCTACTCATTAAATTATATAATAACGTTAAAATCGTATCAAGCTTTCGAAAACTCTTAAGGTGGCTGAGCTTTTACGACGAGCATATTTTGTAAAAGGGCATCCGTCTGACTCTACCCGTTCAGGCATAAAAGGGTACAATATTACTGTAGCATACTCCCTACAAGCACACTGACAGTCATTTGTTACAACATCTGAGATTCAGTCCTGTGAATCTAACTATCAGGGACTTGACGTCTATGCTTATTTGAAAATTAATACATGAAAAATGTGTATGTATTGATGCTTTAAGTCAGTAACCCATTTGAACCGACCGGTACAAAACCACACATATGAGTTTTAACGCAAAAGGCTGTATTAATCCACTGTTTCTAGATAGTTATTGGATGATGCTTCACATCTTTAATAGCATAAAAATACCAATACAAAATACCGTAATACCGGGATACCAACATATGTACCTATATGAGTCTAAATAAATGCGAGAGAGAGAAAATAAATAAGTAGATACTATTCGGTAGTGAGGAAAATAAACCATTCTATCATATTAACCGGACAATCGTATTTGTATGCCTGCCTTATAAATATAAACCGATCTTACTCTGTTTGTGTTTGAGCGTTGTTTTTTGGGTCATGTCCTGAATGTATTTTTTGAATGTGGGTAACGAACGTAAGCTACGACCGAAGCAATCACAGAATATTCACCTCAACTAGTAAACTTTCTTGTCACCGGAAACTTGCTCACGGCGTTTTGTACATATGTTTTCAAGAAATCCCTAAACTTTAATGACAGTTATTCCACCTATTGATCGCCAGAGTTGTGCTAAGAGTCACACATGGGTTGTCTTGGTCAGGACATAGGCGTCTCCAGTTCACTCTTAAAAAAGAAAACTAGTTTGGATTAACATTTTTTTTTTCGCAAATATGTGATGTTGGTGGTAATGATGATCCTCATCCGACTTCCAACTCATTAGCATTCTTATATAAGAAACTCGAATTATTGGCATTTTATTTTTCTACACATTAACGAAAATTTTATAAAAATGTTTTTATTTTGGGTTAAGGCAAAGACACCTTTTAGACAGAAATTAAATAAATTTGTCAAATAAGCATATTTACATTTGTTTGTTTTGCTTATCTGGTCTATTGTATACTGTGGTATGAAAGTATCAGCATTGACAAATAAATTATCATCGCTGTCAATAAAGAGTTTGAGTGGGTTAGTACCAAAATCAGCTTTTCTTAGGGCTGTCTGTGCGAGGTTACATGTGAGAAAGTTCAATAAAGCTCTTCTAAGCGAGTTTAGCTTAGGGTTCCACTGCTTTTAGGCTTTATGAAACTATTCTTGGACCGTATTTACTTCGAAACTATGTAGTTAATTTCATTTATTACTCCTTTTCAGAACATCTTTTACAACAATATTGCACCAATACAATGGTTTTTGCATATGGTTGGAGTTCTACCTATAACAAGACAAGAGCCAGGCCAAGCAAAATTTCTTCTCATTTCAATACCATTTGGTTATTCATTGGTGTTTTTCGGGCTTTTAGCGGTAAGATTAAAACTTAATCAGTCCCAAGAATGGTAATAAGAAGAGAATCACACTTTTAGTTCTATATTGAATCCGTGCTCAGAGGTTCTCGGATTTATTATGCATAATGGGTCGTTAGTTACTTAATAAAAAACAATAGGGACGTGCGATTAATTTATTAAAAAATATTTTAATCAACCAATTTCTGATTAATCAAAGCTGATTAGATTTCGATGTTTGCTAAATGGATACAATTCGGAGAGTTAGTTGAATTTTCTAATGAATCATGTTAGGACTACTCGGTTTATTGAATAATCAAATTAGTTAGATTTTAATTAATAAAAATATGATTACTCGTTTTGATTAATATATAATGATTATTATCGGCTGACTTTTATGTAGCATATAATTCTAACATTGCTTTTCTTACATATTAAGCTCATCGCATTTTTTAAGTCAAGTAAAATTCGACCAAGTGGTAGTTTGAATACGAATTTATAAAACAGTCGACGATTACTTTTCACGACCCGCTACAATCGTGATTATTCGAGTACCTCTTTTACTTTGTTTAATTTTAGTACATTATTTTTTATTTCCCGCAGACCTACGTCACCCATGTGGCCAAAAATCGTATAAGTATTGTAACCTCACTTAGTGGACCTTTTGAGGAAGCTGTAATTGCATATTTATTTCTTGTAAACATACTACCATTAGGTTTGGTTCCAATACTATGGTTGGAGGCACGCAAAATAGCTAGACTGTGGAATGATTGGGATGACTTTGAGGTGAGTGAAATTGTTTGGATGGATAAATCGTCAAAAATGCTAAAACAAGATATTAGTACAAGACCTTTCAAATTTTTCAAAATCATTTTATTTCTTTTTCTCTTTTTAAGATTTTATACTATCAAATCTCTGGGCATTCCTTACCTTTGATTTTACGTCGTAAAACTACGATGATTGCTATCACCTTGCCGATTTTATCCATTTTATCGGTTGTAATTACACACATTACCATGGCGGATTTTCAGTTTATTCAAGTAAGTTAGGTAATTTACGTGTATATTTGTGGTAGACCACTAAAGTAATGATTACTAATAGTAACCGATAATCATTATTTGATTGATTATTTTTTGGAAAAAGCCTACCAATGATTGATTACCCATTGTTTTCGGTTTTTAACGATTATTTTAAAAAGTAATAAAATTACTAGCCGATTATCAGAGCAAAAAAAAATTTTTTTTTTATGGTTTTTGATTGCTTTTCGTTTTTTTGTTGTTTTTGATTACTTTTGATTGTTTGATTATTTTTGATTCTTTTTTGGGGCCTCAAAATAATTAAAAAAAATTAAAAATAATAAAAAAAAATTTAAGGATTCAAAAACAATCAAAAAATGTTTGCTTTTAATGACAAAAAATAGCACAGCTGCAGAAACTAGTTTAACCAATAGAGAGGCTGCTTTAGTTGGTTGTTAACGTAGTAACTGCAAAAACACTTCCCAGCGGTCTATTATCTTAGCCCGATTGCGAGGGCGTCGCTTGGTTGGACTATCGATCTTAGTCTAAGATCTAACAGCAACTTCCTTAAATCAGGCTATCGAGGAAGGTATTGGGTCGACACCGCCGAACTTTGGAATAGTCTCACCTTGCTTATTCGTTTGAGATTAACAATGTCTGTTTTTATAAAGGAACCGAACTGCTGCAATGAGCTACTTCATTATGGTCCGCCAATTTCCTATTACTTAATGCCTAAGAAGACCTTTATGACACACTGTTAACAACAACAACAACAACAACCTTTATGACAATTCCAAATCCTCGTTAAGCAGCTTGAAGTACAGTTAGTATAATAATAACGCAGGAGGTAGTGAGAGTTGGAAGACGTGATATCCGTATATCAGGCACGTAAATCAGGAATATATTGCTTTTCGGACCCTTTTTTAGTCGAAAAGGACAGATAAAAGTCTGAGTAGAAAAACGAAGTTATGAGATGTTAGTGTTAGGCATGTCTAGTTTAATCTCCAGAAAGGAAAGCGATCACACTTCTACGGAAAAAACTTATATTTTTTTCAGGTCATTCCATACTGCATCTTGGACAACTTGACCGCCATGTTGGGCGCTTGGTGGTTTATAATATGTGAAAGTCTCAGTATGACAGCCAATATTCTCGGCGAGCGATTTCAGAGGGTAAACTATCACAAAAATTGAATTAATTTCGATCATTAATCGAATGAAATTTTTTTCACTTTTTCGCTGTCAGGCTCTACGTCACATCGGCCCTGCGGCTATGGTCGCCGATTACCGTGCTTTGTGGTTGCGCTTGAGCAAATTGACTCGTGACACCGGCAATGCGACCTGCTACACATTTACATTTATCAATCTTTACCTATTCTTCATCATTACACTTTCGGTTTATGGGTTAATGTCACAGCTTTCGGAAGGTTTCGGCATTAAGGATATCGGTTTAGCTATAACAGCCATTTGGAATGTATTTTTGTTATTCTACATTTGTGACAAAGCCCATTACGCCTCCTTCAATGTACGTACGAATTTTCAAAAAAAGTTATTAATGGTCGAATTGAATTGGATGAACTCGGATGCACAGACCGAGATTAATATGTTTATACGCGCTACAGAAATGAATCCATCAAATATTAATTGTGGTGGATTCTTCAATGTAAATCGAAATCTTTTCAAAGGGGTAGGGGTTTGGACCTTTGATAAGGTACATAAATGCCTAATTTTAAAATTTTTCGTTTTCTTCTCCCAGCTGCTAACAACAATGGTCACCTATCTTGTTGTGCTGTTGCAATTCCAAATCAGCATACCAACCGATACCGGACGTAATAGGAATGTTTCAGTGGCTGAATTAGCCCATGACATGCTTTTGGATAGTGCTGAAGACGAAATGACGACTCCTGTTACCACAACGCTAACAACATCAAGTACTCGAGCAACAACTAAAATGCGACCCCCAAAGGGTAGAAAGGGATAAGATTTTGAGTGGGTGCTTTTTTACATGGAAACATTTGCTTATAGTTGTGACGATTGAGATAAGTAAATGGAAAACTATACGAGTATAGAACATAAAGTTAGGTTGCTAAAATAATAAAAACTTGATTGAATTTGGAAGCTTTGCCATGCGACTTGTTCTTTCTCTTCAGTCGCTTAAGGATCCACGTATTCAACTTTATTTAATGTACATCCCTTTATTTCGTGAATATGATCACCCAAAATACCGATTTTCAATAGAAAAGAAATAATTTTGAAATTTATACAAAAAAACAAGTTAATAATTATATTAAAAACAATTTATAAATAGTAAAATATACACCACCTCAGGTTCCACCGAGATTTGAACTCGGATCGCTGGATTCAGAGTCCAGAGTGCTAACCATTACACCATGGAACCGCTACTTTGTACTTGGACAGAAACGCGACATAAGTTCAATGACTTTGCTCTGCGCATGCTAGAGAGAGCAGCGACGCGAGCGTTAATACGTTATAGCAGTGGTTCAAGTATTCTCCTAAAAGTAGACAATAATTATAGCAAATGCCAGCAAAGAGTAATGCCCTACAGGGTGGTGTTCATATAAATAATATTTGCTAGTGTGTTGACACAGCCAAAAGGTGTTTCATACCCTGCAGTGAAACACTAAACTAATCGAAAAAAATCCTTGAATTTTTTAATTCAACTCGAACTATTCAAAAAAACCGAAATCTGTGCCAACAAAACTTCAAACTTTTGTATAATATTCAAGTGCATAGAGTTGCAAAATTCCCAGTAGAATTTATTAATTTAAAACGGCTTCTATAGCAAGAGAGAGAACAAAGCATAGTGGGATTGAGGTGGAGAGAAGGGGGAATATTTAATCCGATGTTAAGTCCTAGTAAAATATCAACGCATCCAATTATATAGTCATAACTTTATTAAACGAATCAAGTTAAATACATATCTAGCATTAAATAAGCTTTGATTTAGCTGATGTGGTACATGTTGGTATTTACATATTTACTTACATATACATATTATATATGTTTTATCGGCATTTAAAGAATCTACTAAAAATATAGTTTTGCACTTACATATCGTTTTATACTATTGACCTTGTATCGGTATGAAATTTTTAATAGTTATACGATTTCAATCAGGCTGGCTCCTCCTTTAATGTGAAAGGTCCAATTTCTCAAAGTCTTTTGATATGATGCTGTTGGCTAATAGGCCCAGCGATATATAGAGGATAGAATAACTTTCCTTCGAATCTTGGAGTTACATTTTTATTAATAATAAAGTCCTGACTCACTACACCTCTGAGCCTCGTTTTCGCAATCTCCGGTGGAAGCTAACCGGGATTTAAATGGCGTAAACCGTTCGGTTAGCTACCAAATCAAACACCGATTGGCATTAACCGGCTTTTATGTAAGCGATCCTAAGAGAAATTAAAATATTTCGAAGGTAAAAGCGAAATTAAAACTTAAATCATAAATGTATATTCTAATCTCATTAAAGCTTTCAAAGCACTCCTAGCAAAATATCACAAATTATTTAGCATTTACAACAACAATAAAGAACGGCACGCAATTCCTATTTATTAAGTATTAATCTAATTTATATTAGTTTATTTGTATCAAAGCCATTGATTGTGTGAAGGAAGGAATCACGAGATTTGACATAGATAGCCTTAAGGTTCAATTATACCAATTTAACGCAACGCGTGCTCCTGTGTTTAGTTTCGATTATTCCAATAATTACAAAATAAATTAGAGATTTTGTTTAAGTGACAACCTTTAAGTTACGTTAAGTTGTCGTAAATGGACCTTCAATAAGTGTTTAAAATTAAATTGTTCTCATGGTGTTTGTTCCATTTTAAGCATTGTGTACTGTTAGTGCCAATTTTTAAGCTAAACTTTATCAGTAAAATATATATCTTTAATAATTGCCATCTGGTGACTCGGAGAGAATGTGCTTGTAACCGTTGCTGCCAAGGTACATGTTCTCGCGCCGGAAGTGGAAAGGTATCTACGAAAAAGAAAATTACAAGTTTAAAATTAATAAAATTACCACAAAAAAAGTATGAAGTTTACAAAAAAATGTATTTGGAAGAGGCCAGTATGGTTTAATTGCAGAATTTGCGCTGTCACCGAAAAAGTAACACCTTCCGACTTTGCACTCTTTGGCATGCTTTTTTGTCGTTGGTTAAACTCAGTTTAAACCCAGTTTGCTTAAGCGTAGATGAAATTTATAGGTGAATACTATAAGCAGTACCTAGTCACTAATAGAGACATTTTGTGGTCAATTTCAATTTTGATACAATTTGGTATTCAGTAAACTGTCTCACATCTCTAGTCTCAAAAAAGAGTCAAAAATTAAAGAAATAAAAAAATAATAGTTTTTAAGTGTAGAAATATTTATATATTTAAAAAATAGTATTTAATTAACAAAAAAAAAAAAATAAAAAAAAAATTATAAGTGGTCCGTGATCCTGGGCTCGAACCTGTTAATTTGCAACACTGTTGTTATTTAACTAGATATGGCAACAGCTAACATTTGTTTATAAAGTCGACAGGATATTTAAGAAAAATCGACGGGAGGGATAACACTGGATCACAAATTCCAACTTTTTTTCTGCACCAGAGACGCCATAGTGAAATTCCTATGTAAAATCACCTCCTTATTCCGAAAACCAAGGTTATTTTTACTTGAATGGTACCGTTTTTGAGATATTTACGATTTACCGTTATTTCAAAAAACAAAAAAGATGGCTCCACTTAATCGTGTATATCTCAAGAACAAACTGAGCTCTTCCAAAACGGTTTAAAAAATTTGAAAGCTTATAAAATTTAATATAATCAGTACATACAACACTTTTTGCTAGGTCCTGCAGATTCAAACATATTGAACAATCATTACGGATTTTTTAAATTTTTTTTGTAAAAATATAAAAAAATTTGTACTTTGCGAGGAAGCATCTCGAAAACTTTTTGTTTTTTTGCAGATATTTTTTCCCCCCTCTAAGCTCTGTTTTATTACAAAAAAAATAAGCTATCAGTGAACAAAATCGATGAACTAATACAAAAGTTATAAGCATTCAAGTAAATATATCCATTTAATGCTTAAGTACCCTACAAATAATAGCATATGTACATATGGTTCTGTCTTAACTCTATGATCTTATTTTATAATTGAAAAAGTTATGTGTCTTGTTTTGACGCTTATTTAGATTAGGATCGGTTTCTCTTATGAGAAACCAACAGTAGTCGCCCATCATAGCGACATCCCAGAATCCTTGATACCGACTTTCAATCACTTTCATTTGCTGGTGAAACCTTCCGCCATGCTCGTCACTTTCGTCGCCAAGATTTTGCGGGAAAAAATTTAAGTGGGAGTGTAAGAAATGAATTTTTAAAGACATATTTACTCCTGAAAGAAAATAAAAAAGTAAATTAGATAAATACCTTCGTATAGTACTTGGAAAATTCTTCGTGACGAGTTCTATAATATGTTACCTTAACATCGGATGAAACAAATTTAAATTGTTGCATTCGAGAGGCGTGTAGTTCGGCCTTTTCCTTTGACAATTCCAAATCCCTTATCCAATCATTGAGTTGTGCTTGTGACAAAGAATTTCTTTCGTTTTCCGTTTGAAATTCAGTACAACATGATGCCGCGTAATCAGATACTACTGTTGACAATGATGCGGAAATGGGTAAATAAAAAAACATATTATAATAAATTATATATTACATAAATTTACATGAGAATATATAGCCATAAATCTGAATTCATCGTCCAGTTCCGAACAAACAAGAACGGGAAAAATATAAACAAAAAATTTGTTCTGAATTGAAAGATAAATCCAGCCTAAGAAAATTATATACTAATGTGTCACTTATGTATTTATCTAATTTACTTTTTTATTTTCTTTCAGGAGTAAATATGTCTTTAAAAATTCATTTCTTACACTCCCACTTAAATTTTTTCCCGCAAAATCTTGGCGACGAAAGTGACGAGCATGGCGGAAGGTTTCACCAGCAAATGAAAGTGATTGAAAGTCGGTATCAAGGATTCTGGGATGTCGCTATGATGGGCGACTACTGTTGGTTTCTCATAAGAGAAACCGATCCTAATCTAAATAAGCGTCAAAACAAGACACATAACTTTTTCAATTATAAAATAAGATCATAGAGTTAAGACAGAACCATATGTACATATGCTATTATTTGTAGGGTACTTAAGTATTAAATGGATATATTTACTTGAATGCTTATAACTTTTGTATTAGTTCATCGATTTTGTTCACTGATAGCTTATTTTTTTTGTAATAAAACAGAGCTTAGAGGGGAGAAAAAATATCTGCAAAAAAACAAAAAGTTTTCGAGATGCTTCCTCGCAAAGTACAAATTTTTTTATATTTTTACAAAAAAAATTTAAAAAATCCGTAATGATTGTTCAATATGTTTGAATCTGCAGGACCTAGCAAAAAGTGTTGTATGTACTGATTATAGTAAATTTTATAAGCTTTCAAATTTTTTAAACCGTTTTGGAAGAGCTCAGTTTGTTCTTGAGATATACACGATTAAGTGGAGCCATCTTTTTTGTTTTTTGAAATAACGGTAAATCGTAAATATCTCAAAAACGGTACCATTCAAGTAAAAATAACCTTGGTTTTCGGAATTAGGAGGTGATTTTACATAGGAATTTCACTATGGCGTCTCTGGTGCATTTTGGCTGTAAACCAGTGTAATTATTGAACCATTAGAATCCAAAGTAACAAGCAGCAAAGCGTGGCCGAGTTTTCAATTGACGCGATGCGAAATAACGTCAATTGACGATATTTCTATTGACACTGTTACCTGTCACCGAAAAAGAGCAGATTGCAGACATAAATCACTCCGAAAAGTTTCCTTTAAGAATCTTTTTGGAGTCCAATAAGTGCCGATTATAAGACTTAAAGGTCCCATATATGACTCCTATTCAATGTCATAAGATGTATGAAATTGGGATCATATCGAACGACCATCCCAAGAGAAATACCCTCATTACGGTTTTTTCCTTGTTTTTAAGCAGAAAATGGGAAACACAGAATTTTATATTATCAGCAGTGAAAATAGTGTGGTTCCTTGCGATTACTAGTGCCAAGTCTGCTACGGCAGTACCCTGGACAATGGCACAACAGAGCTCCACCATCTTTTCCGACCCCAGAAGATTGCAATTGGGGAACAAGGTATTATGTTTTACCGAGTAACACTTAACTACAACATTACAACAACAACAACTTTCAATTTTCTAAGTCGCAATACAATTTTTGTGATTCAGTTTAAATAAGGGCATAATTATCAAGAATAGTTCTTCTGATGAAGAAATATCGTGAAACTCGGATATCAAGGAACTCAAGAATACTGATTGAAAGCGCTGTAACTATCGAGTAGACTTTTAGCTAGGTGTTCGTGGTAGGAGGCTTATATTCAGCGTTCACATCTAGTCCAAATGCATCACCAAATTTAATCAAATCCAGACCCCAAACTAACTTAGTCCTTTTCTCTACTTTGCCTTGAGCTGGCTGACATTTCAAAAATTTTGAGATTACTAGAACTGCCGTAGGCTAGCATTTGCTTGTAACCGGTAACCCGTCATAACGATTGTTAACATTTAATCAGCGTCGACAAGATATACTTCGTTACCGCGGCAGTCTTGGATGTGGAGAATTCTGCTGGTTCTAGCAGGACCCCTCGGGTGATAGTCTCAGCATTTTTACTGGGTTTTACAGTATTGCTTTTACAAAAAATAGGGATAGGTTAGAAAAGGTCGAGTCAGAGGAAATCAAGCTCTGCATAATATTGTTATATCGTGCCCGAGCTGACGGATCTCAACGTTCTCAAATAGTGTCCTCGTGAGATTGCACATATTGCAATAACAGATAAATAATTAGACGTCTAGCTGCGGTCAAGAGGATGGGATAGAATAAACCTTGATTTTAGACATTCAAAAAGTTACTTACCGATCCAGGTGGCGGACAAGGTATTGCGACGGTAGCGATTTCTCGTAGTTTGTTCATAGTACGTAAGCTTTGATAGAAGACGTGTATGATACACCACATTAGAAAATCAAAGGTTATCACAGTGAAGCATACCATAACTAAGAATGAAGAAAACAAAAGTATGCTCGTAAATATTATTAATACAACAATAAAGATTCGTCTACTCACAATAATAAAATTTGCCTCCAATAATTTCCACAAATCGTTCATTACGCAATCCAAACACTAACAATACAGCCGATACGTTGAATATAAACTCGACAACCAACCAAGGAAGTACAAATTCCGAACGATTTTTAAATATTCCAGCGAAAAGTGCAATTGTGCTGAGCAAATAAATTGATGCGACGCCAGTTAAAATGTAAAGTAACATTTCGGTAACAGAAACCAGTTGTGACGCGGTACGCAGACGCAACTGATTACGAAATGGTGACATATCATAGAAGCCATTATCCTTTTGATCTTCGATGTCCATGGCGAGCATTGTTTTCATTTGTTCAGCATGTGCCAAACCCAATAGCACGAGGAAGAGAAGTAAATGGGCTACAAGCTGTGAAACAAAAAAAGGCAATATAAACTTGTGCAAGTTACAAGTAAAACAATTTAAAGATTGAAGATCATTGAAGTGCATAAAAGTGCATAAAAGTGCAATTACCCAATAAGCACAACGCATTCGCTGTCTATTCTAGACGAATTCGCTTTCTCTGATAATATTATCGCAGCTTAGTTTACCAATCAAAACTTTAAATTTTAGTTAAAATAAATTTTAAATCCGAGAAAATTATTCTCAAGAAATCCTATTTTCGCGAATCTGCATCGAATTCGACACAATTTCAATTCCTCGAATTCGAGATCATTATCGCTTATGTGTCTGTCAGGTAGTTGCAATACGAACGAGTGAGGCTGTAAGTCTTGATTGCTAACAGAAACCTAACGAGATTTCCAACAATAATTACTTAGTTTTTGCGTAACTCTTTGAAGGGTGTATTTTTATGTCCTAGCTAGTGATGTTACGGAGCTTCGATTCCTATGGTTTTTAGTTTACACCTAATTAAGTTATTGCCATACGTTTAAAAATAACTTCCATACATTTTACATGCCACATAAAAGTTTAGTCCGCTTTATTGAACGAACTAGTTCAATTAACAGATTTTGCGCATAAGATCTATAGTTCAAAACCCACCACAGCCTCGCACAAAATCATCTTCGTTTGCAATTCTTAGCAGGTGAATATAATGTCACGTTCTCGCAAATTAGTATAAGAAAATTTTGTATGTGTCGATTATACCCTGTTTTGAATTCCGATTTCTGTTCCAATTCCGATAAACAAATTCCGATTTCAGTTCCGGTATACTCAATTTCGTAACATCCCTAATCCCAGTATACGTCTAGTGTGTAACACCCAGCCGTTTCGGTGTCGAGCCGAATTCGAAGCAGCCCCTGCAAAAAATCCCATCTTAAGTATGGGGTGTAAGTTGAGCAGCGCGTGGAACTTGCGGTTTTCGTAGTGGAAGTCGCGTCATTAAGACAATGTTGACATTCTTTCTATAAGCAGTTGCTACTCGCGCCAACTCTGGAAACTGTTGTCGATAGGCCATTTCGTCTGACTAAGTATTATAGCCCATATGGGGAAATAAAGTGAAATGGTTTTATGCTCGTTCTTTTAAATCAAAATAATAGCAACGATTTTAGTTTCAGTTTTAAACTTTACAAATCGTTGCAATTTTTCTCTAATAGGACACACCGAAGGTCCAAGGTTCGAGTCTTGGGACAGTTAACACGAAAAGTGGTTTGAAAAGGTTTTTTTAGAACGGGGTCGCTCCTCGGCAGTGGTTTGACCAGACCTGTTAAATTTGATTAGTGATTAGTAATCAATTATATAGACGGTTTTTTTAATGGGTAATTATTAATCATTCACATTTCCAAGAAAAAGCAATTATTAATTGATTACGATTAGAAAAAATCAAAGAAAAAAAATCAAAAAAAATCTGAAATAACCATGACGGAACTAGTAAGGTGGAGACATCATTAAATGGATTCTCAAAAAAGTAATTAATCAAACCGGTAATCATTACGATTAGTAATCATTATTTAACACGTCTTGCTTTGACAAACTCTCCGAGTGTATTTCTGCCATGGAAGGCTTCTCAGCAAAAATTCATCTGCTTTCCAGATGCCGTGCGGAGTCGGCATAAAACTGTTGGTCCCTCCAATTTGTAGCAAAAATTAGAAGCAGTACAAAACAAATTGACAGAGAAGCTCGGTCTTGAATTCCTCGTAGGTATTTCGCGCCAAATATTTAATTTTTATGAATTAAAAAAAAAAAAACGGGTTCAAAGGGTTAAGGTTTAAGTTTAAAAAATTAAACGGTTTCAAATTTACTTAATGGTTAATGGTTTTGAAAAAGGGAACAGTTACGCTCCGGCCTCGAGTTTGCAAAACTTCAAGTGGTTCCCAATGGCTAAGGTTTAGGTTCCTTTCCTTGTCAAAAGTTCAGACATTAGTTATCTAATGATAATATCATGATATCATTAATATTGCGATCGATTTTCTGCACCATAACACTATTGCTTGTCGAATCTACTTTAGCCCATGCCTAAGCGCCACATCACCCACATAACATATCTAGTATAAAAGTGTGTGAGCAAAACTAAACACTTTACCTGTTATTATGCCTGCTTCACTGAGTCCATTTGAGTCACAGTTTAAACAACTTGAACCAATATCCAATTACATGCGAGTGATGCAAACTCAAAACACACACACAAATACATATAATCATTCACAGCACAATTTCCTTACAATTATTCTAAGCCTATTTGGGGCGCTGAAGCTGCAACAAATTTCAAAGTTATGATGCAAACACTCACCAATTGATAGATGCCAATGAGTATAGCTGATAGACGAAGATTTTTTGGTGATACTGGTGCCATCATTAAATCCACAAAATACCGCCAATAGGCAGCTGGTGATTTCTGTGGCAGCAACATCGTAATTCTTTATGCAAAAAGCGTTTGATTATTACAAAAATTTATCGTTACAAATCAACTGGATTTCGCACACAAAAATCTAATTAAAATTTATTAATATCTGAATTGTTGCGCAGAAAATTTATTTATTAAAATTTCTTGTTGTAATATCAACTACCGTCGCTGGTGTTAGCGCTTTGTGCATTGCAATCTGCTCAATGCCTAATTTCTTTTCTCAATTAGCTAGTATTTAATCGATATAACGTTAGATATGGGAAGTGTGGCTAGACCACGTCTTTGTTGTACGCTTAGTCCACACCCTTTTGTTTGTCTCTAGTTGACCGTTGACTTGACGGCTAGTCGCATTTGTGGCTCTTAATTAATTGCTACTGTTGCAAGATTGTGAGCAACCAATTGCTTTTGTTTTGCTTGTCTTCTTATCGTTGAAGTGTTTAGAGCTTTGTATATTTCCGCCCACGTTCTAATTTTTTCGCGTAGCGCTATGGTTCTAATTGAGTTTTGTACAACAAGAATGTTTAGACGAATACTAAAGGCGTTGAGTTGGTTGAAAAATTTTGTTAACACGCAGAGCTATAAGGAACTTTCCATGTTGCTTTCTACCTTATTTGTATGCTCTTCTTCTTCTCCAGTGTGTTTTGATTGTGTTGCACAACTTTTGCTTTCATTGCTCGTTTTGAAGCTTTACTGAATGAATTCAATTTGTCTGTTTTGGACACTCTGTTGGTTTATACAGGGTGCACATGGTGAAGCTAGTATGTCACTCTAACCAAAGTTCAAAACCTCCTACTGTCAAAGTACCCATCTTTCCCGGGTTCTGTGTTAGGAAAGGTAAGGTGGTATGTTGTGACACCACATTAAAACGGCGACGTCTTTACAGAATTAAGGAGCGCTGCATTGCAATTATATAACTCTGAATATGACTTAACTTAAACCTCCATAAGTCCCCGAAAAACCTAAGCCAAGACCGAGTAAGCTAAGCATGAAGTGAATCAATGATTTCACCTCTTCATACTCCATGCAACAGCAGCAGGATGGGTTTTCCAATAAATTGAGGCTCACCATGTGCATTTCAACTAAGCAGTCTCTAGTCATAGCTACGATCGAAGGGGATACATGAGCTTTAGTGAACACAATTAGCCAGCATACTACCTTCAATCCACTTTAGGCTAGAAGGACTTAGCTACCCTGCAGGAAGTATCATAAGACCAGAACTTGTTTAGCTTACTCGTGCATAGCGGAAGCCTGAATTCTTTACAGTACAGTTCAAAAGAGCCGCCAGACAATCGGCCGATACCTAGACGATGCTTATTCTTATTCGAGGCAATCGATAGAGTGGTTATAAGTTTTTACTAAGTGTTTTACTTCCCCCATCGGGTTAGGGGTTTAGAATATGCCTCTCATCTCTCATTACCCATCTTCTCTTTTCTTACGGAAGGAGGGATGACATGACCTAGAAGGTTCCACTGATCATACCAAATCACTACCACGAGAGTCTAGCAGTACCCCAAGGGAGTACCGGACCGTACCGGGTTCATATCCGGCAAAGGACTGTCACTTTCGACAACACTCCCAAAAACCTTCGGAGAATTTTTTTGTCGTTAGAAACAACAACAACAACTTTTCTTTGGTAAAATTCCATTACACATTAGTACATTGGAATGAAGTCTAGCTATTATTTTGTGACTGGATTCCTAGCTGACTAAGGACGAACACTTTGGCAGCACCACTATTTTTATATTTGGGGGGGATTTCCGTCATTATAGCAGCAATGCTAGTATTTAGAGAAAACTTCTAGTGCTGACAAGTTCTTTATGACGAATACTAAAGGCGTTGGGGTGGTGGATGGCCTAGTTCCTTTAGGTGCCACCTGAGCATTTTTCATAGATAAACGCAAAATGATATTCTTCTGGGAGTCTTTCTGTAGCCTTTTAGAAATAGAAAGGGCTAAGAATTGACTTAGAAGCCATAAATTATGGCGGAGTACCAGAAATATTTTAGAAACCTTGAAGGCAGATTGTGGTGCAATGGCTTGAAATTGGTTACAAGAAAAACTGATTGCTATGTAACGTCTATCGTTGAACCCTTATAAAATAGGTTTTCAAAGAGTTCACGCTCTGTGCGGGGACAGAGACTTCATTGTCGTGTGAGCGTAAAAAAACTTTGTGACAACAATTTGCTTTATTCGTGGCTTGATTCCATTTTGAAACAAAATATATGAAGTGTTCCCCAAATATTCCTATACCTAAGACACCCGTTAATAACCGCACCATTGTGACAACTTGCTCGCTAAATTCCACCACTTGACACATTCGGCGCATTACTTCATATTCGTCTCTCGTATATGTAATATTGTAATTAAGGACTTGCGCATTCGAAATTCTCAAAAAGCTTTCTCGCGGTGCTTTCACTTAAAGTGGCATATTTTGCTGTTGCAAGCATTTCCTTCCTTCTTTCTTTGTTTGTTTATGTTTATTTTCTGTTTTCTGCTTTAATGATATCTATCTTTGTTTATCTTGCATTCTTCATCATTTTTGTTTTGTGTAAATATACGCTTTCAAGCTTTCTTTCTTAATAAAAAGCTCTTAAGGGCGACTATTACCAAAGCTTCTAATAGCCTTACGTCATGCTATTTGTTGGTGACAATTCGACGATGTTGGAATGGAGACAGTGTATAAAGTACAGTAAGCTATCCATAAAAGTGTTACGTAAATAAAATTAAAAAACATAATAATTTTAATACTGGTATTACTCCTCTTCCAATCACTTTAACTTAACCCGAATCTTCCCACGATTACCATATGGTAATGCAAACATGCCGTTGCAATTTTACGTATTATGTCTGAAGTAAATAACAAAAACAAAAAAGAATAACTGTATTTCACGCAGAATAAATGCAGCTCACGAAAAAACATAAGTTTTTTTGTTATTTTTAGTGCAGCTAGCAAAGCTATAAGACGTTAAAGTCAGGTGAAAAAAAAAGTGAATTATTGTGGTTTTTTAACATGGCACGTCGGTAAGTATATGAATAACTTTTTGATTTTTTGATATATTTCCAAAAAAATTACATCAGTTGGTAGCTAGTGAAATAAACTAGTAAATGCAAGTTTAGTTTTGTTTGAAATTTGATTTTTTGTGTAACTTTTTTGTATTTTACTCAAGGCGTTACCATATGGTAACCGTGGGACGTCTAGGGTACAGGGTTTTAGTTACGTTTGGTGTAGTTTTTTTTTGAGATTTTTGATCATATTTATTGATATTTTGTGAATTACAGCGGTTTATCGTTGCAAGAAATGCTTGATTTCATCCAAGAACTCGATGAAGCAGAAGATCAAAATCAACTGTGTGATATTCCAACCACTCTTTATATCGAGCCTCCTGTGGATGGCAACGAATCTGGCGAAGATGACGCTGAAGATGATTGTGCGGGCATTCCAGATAATGTTTGCCCGGCTCAGCTAAGAGGTGGCTGCGAAGTTGTTATGGCTAGTGGGCGACGTATGCAAGGTTTCGATGAAGAGGAGGATATGGGAGGCATGTTTAGAGACGGTATAACCATACCATCATTTTAATCTTATAAACCCTAAATTTTTCAGCACCAAATCCAGGAGATTTGCCTGTTATTGAGGTTGAAGACACTTTTAGTGAGATGGAGGATGAAGAAACAACGGCTAATAGTTCAGAATCTCCAATGAGGAAGCGCTTACGTAAAATTGAACCGAAACCTTCAAACGTTGCACTGCCATCAGGAAACATGGAAACTGTATTTGAATGGGTCAAGAAGAAATCGTCATCTCTAATTCTAATTTTTGCAAGCGCAAATTACGAAGATTGTCGCCATTCACTGCCACACGAACAGTTTGAAAAATTTTTTGATGACACATTATTGGAACATATTTGCGAACAAAGTGCGTTATATTCGGTGGAACAGAATAGACCGAACCCAAATATAACAGTCAGCGAACTTAGAGCATTCATAGGCATATTGATCGTCACTGGCTACAATTATCACTCCAATTACAAACATTTGTGGAGTCAGGATGAAGACATTCGGAACAATCTTGTCAGTAACACCATGCGTCGGAATCGTTTTCAAGAGATTTTGCAAAATCTCCACTTCGAAGAAAATTCCAAGGCTTCTTCAAAAGACGGCCCAAATCCTGACAAAATGTGGAAACTGCGTCCTCTTACGGATCATTTGAAAGCAAAAATTATAGAAAATTTCCATCCGGAACAAAATCTTTCTTTCGGCGAAAGTATGATATCCTATTTTGGTAAACATGGATGCAAGCAATTTATAAAGGGCAAGCCATTACGATTTGGATATAAAGTCTGGTCCCTATGAACTCCATCTGGTTACTTGGTGAATTTTGAAATTTACCAGGGGAAGAAGCCTCGATCGAATTTGGAGTACGAAGCAAAGTTTGGAAAATGCGCCGCTCCTTTAGTCAGCATGATCGACGATTTTCCTGATGAATTGAAATCGCTGTCATTCCACTTTTATTTCGATAACCTGTTTACTAGTTATCCTCTGTTGGCATATCTCAAGTCATGCGGATGTAATGGTACTGGAACAATCCGAGAAAACAGAATTCCAGCAAGCTGTCCACTAGTGCATAAAAAAGACTTCAAGTCAATGGAAAGAGGTTACTCTGAATCAATTGAAATGAAAAGCACTGGTATTTGTTTGGTGAAATGGAAAGATAACAATGTTGTCTGCATGTTATCTACCTGCTTTGGTGAGGATCCGAAATCAATGGCACAGCGTTATTCGAAGGCAAGTGGATCGAAAATAAATGTACCCCGTCCTTGCGCAATCACGGAATATAATAAATTTATGTGCGGAGTAGACCGATTAGATCAAAATCTATCCCTGCACCGCACCGCATACAGGGGAAAAAAGTGGTGGTCTAGCATTTTTACCTGGCTGTTAGATGCTTGTATTCAAAATGCATGGCAACTTTACCGAAAAGATCAACATATCAGTCAGTTAGAATTTCGACGACAACTTGCAGTATACTACTGCAAACACTATGGTATACCGCCCAAAAGTCCTGGACCTGCGCCCTTTCACAGATATGCATACCAACCAGGTCGAGTTGAACATACTCTGCGCTAGGATCAGGGTGGACATTTTGTGGTACCATCAAATCGTAGGCATTGTGCCGGTGACGGATGCAGAGTTAATGGACGAACTGCATGTGGTAAATGCAACGTAGGCCTTTGCGTACAATGTTTTGCTCAGTACCACACAAAACCATGATAAATTTCAGTTCAAAAATGTTTTTTTTTTTTTTTTCACTGTCGTGAATTCATTTATTTTACTTATTTTTTAAATAAAAATGTTTGAAAACAGTTATTTTTTGAAAAATTAAAAATAAAACGACATTCGAAAACCATTTTGTCTTTCATTAAAAACATGTACCCTAGAGGTCCCACGATTACCATATGGTAACGCTAGTTTTCCGCACTTTCCGGAAAATCGAAGCGAGGAAAATGAAAATGGACTTCATTTTCGTGCTCAGGAGATCGAAATACATAAGTATACAACATTTCACAAAAATCCAAAACAAAAAAAGTTATGGGACTTCCCGGGTTAAACTAAGGGGGAATGTTAAAGGTGAGCCATAGAGCCCTGTGTGTTTGTTTTCACGAAAATATCCATTGCCCGATCGGTACAACAAACATTCAGAATATATTTCTTCTAAACGAGAGTCCGAAGAACAGCCTTTTTATCCAAGAGGATGGCTATTTTTTAACTATCCGATTTAACTAAAATGGCGAATTTCTGAGCTAATATGAAATTATAACCACTGCGGGCTCTGGTTTGTAGTGGTTTAGGACTATCGAAAAATAGAGTAAGTTTGCACTACAATCAATCTGCAGAGTTTTGGTTTATGGCTTAACTGATTCTTCTCTGTACTCGCTTTGTCTGGGGAAGCAGATGATGCTAATTCTGAAATATACTGAGGGCGATCAGGCATTCCCAGACCAACCTGGACCGTACCACGGTTGACCTAAAGCCTTATTAGACGCGTTGCCGTCTATTATATATTGAATTCCCTAGTAAAACTGGATAGCATCCCATTCACTGCATCGTTGCGTCCGGTTTGGAAGACAGATTTGTAGGATCGCCTAGTGGATTAGGCACAGCACACTTAAGTTCCACTTCTAGCGATGAAGTTACATACTTTCGATCCGTCTGAAGATAATTGCTTCCTTTTTCATTCCATTCCATTTTTAACATTTTAACCTCACTTTCTTCGTCAAATACTACACATCTTGCAAAATACCCCACTTTCTTTTTGATTAAGTAATTCAGTAAATTCCTCGGAACAAGATAAAAAAACACGAAAGACGAGAATGAAAACATTAAGATCTGTTACTATCGATTTACACATGCAGCTAATTCTTTTTAAATTAAAAACTCAACCAAACAAATTGGACAAACATCGTCAAGGCAAAAACAAATCGTTTATTTACAACTTCGATTATTGCAATGCAACATTGAACGATTTGCAACATCATTGGGCACAGGTACCCTTCATGGTTGCTCGAGCAGCAGTCTCGCAGTGCATTGTTATTGTTGTAGCCGCAAGTGTAATAATTTTGTAATCACTTGTAAAATATCGAACTTGTAACAGCGAGTGGACTTGCGTTCATTGTGAGGTTGCAACGATGAAATCGAATCGGTAGAAGTGTGCTTGGTAAGAGTCAATACTGCAGTCAAAGTACCGAATGAATAATGTCAGTGTATATTGATGCCTTGGAGGTGTGTCATTTCGGCAAAATGGTGGTTGTTAGTATTGGATAACCAATTGAGCTGTTGCGGTGTAGTGTTGAACAATTTTACAATTTTTTAGAGTAATCGGTTCTATATAGCTTAAGTCGAGCGCACTTTTAATTTCTGTTTGTTTCCTGTCTCTACTACTGAACTAGATATAGCATGATAAAATTGTAACAGATCGATGTCTGTACATTGCAGATATTCAAGAAAAATTGTCTGTCTGTCGGTATGTTTGGGCACATATCACTTAGAAACTGCTGAGTGGAATCGAAACTTTTACCGATGCTTTATTAGACATTTAACTTAAATTTAAAAATATCCGTTATTTCGATAACTTGACTGGTTTTAGAGTTATCGACCAATATCTGGACCAGGATGACCCAAAATTTGTTAGTACAATATGGGTATCAAACGATCGCAATAAGCGATGCCATTAAGTTCCATATCTGAGAGATATAATGATTATAACCGGACTCAGCCTATTACAAGTTCTGAGACGCAGCGAAGCGTGGCCGGGTTTACTAGTTATACTCTCTGATCTAGCTCTGTGGTTGAACCTCATGCGAGTTCTACAGGGTGAACAATGGACGATATTTGGACTCGATCCGAAAGAACTTTAGCGCCAAAAATAGAAAATCTCTATTGTACAAGGTGGCGCAAAAGTAATCCTCCTATCAGAAAATGCTAAAATTTTGCGATTGGCCCCTAAAGTCAGTTCTGTTTTGACATTTGTGTAGTAAACACATGTGAAATACACGTTAATAAACAATGTTACGCTACACTGCTCCAGAACGTGGAATATTGCTGACTATTTATTTGACCAATAATCGGTCGGGGCCAAACGGTTACTGTGAATGGTGAGCGCTACAGAGCAATGATCAACGAGTTCTTTTTGCCGCAACTTGATGAATTGGGATTAGAAAACATGTGGTTCCAACAAGACGGTGCAACAGCACACACTGCACGTGCCGCAACCGATATGCTGAACATCGGAAGCTTACTTTTGCGCCACCTTGTAGGTGCGATTATTTCTCGCAACGGCATTGTTTTAAATCCACCTGAGTAGGTAAGGTCAGGTTAGGTTGAAAGAGGTGGTTGTACACTAAGTAAAAGCTATCGGCCCTACACTTAGGTTACAGTTGGACTATTAAGATGCCCCAAATGGTCTATACGCACTTCTATGTCAAAAAGTCAATATGCTCAGCTAACGCGGTAAGGTTGTTAAAAATGCTAGACCTAGAGTAACCAACTGTCTTCTACTTAGTGCCGGACATTGACAAAACAAATGCTGAAAAACATCCCCCTCGTCGACACGGAGCTGTATTATTTTATCATAAGAAACCCAGGGAAGGTCTAAAACTTTGATCTTCCCAATATTTATTTAATAGAGTTTAGGGCGGATGTGGGGATTTAAAAATCGAAAGGTTTTGTTGGTCTCTACCTTAGAAAGAAATGAACCCAATTTCATTGCTACGAACGATTTCTTTTTTAGAACATGCCAGCGGCTAGAGTTTTGACTTGCGGCCCGCATAAAACTCAAATTCCCATCGGAACATATCTTTGTTAACTACAAAAAAAAAGCCCTTTCTCCAATATAGCAATTTTTCCTATTTTCACGCCCACGCCCATTGGCAAAAATTTTTAAAAATCATGAATAGTTCGACCAAGTAAATAGAAAAAAAATTCAACGAATTATATTATTTTATATGTTTTTCGAAAATTGTGATATCGAAAATAGGGGTGTGATTCAGATTTTGTAAACTCAAATCAAGGAAGGCTGGTCGAAAACTAACTTATTTTGTAAATTTTATAATAGCTCAAACACGGTCTCTTTGTATTCTAAGAACTTTGATGTGTGAAAATATATACATATATATCTCTCAATACCTTTAAGCCTTTTAAAAAATAACATTAAACGTACAATCGGCGAAATTGTTCTGATACGGACTAATTTTTTAAAAGGTAAATCGTCTGGAGTCCACACACATTTTTATATATATACTTTTTTTTTTTAAAAGGGTGTAAAATAAGTCATGGGTTACTGCAACTAGGTAAGTAGAGTGCCGACTAAGCAAGCTGAATTATCGTAAACACAACAACAACTAGGGGTTTCTGTGACCGATCCTCCATCTTCTAATCAGCTGGGAATTCAATCTTCTTTTCCACCGTAATTTAGCCTTTTCTTACATGGTTTAGCTTGTGTCGATATATTTATTTTACACCATCAGGTTACCCTGATCCATAGTTCTCTTATTTGAGCCAATCTTTAAATATAGCATTAGCATCAGCATTAGGCTCGGCTTAGTTTCAAAGAAAGTTATATTCATGCACATTGGTATTGCTTTAAGTAAATTATAAATACAGAACACTCTGCATGGAACTGTTTCAGTACCTTTGTTGTTGTTGTTGTTGTTAACAGTGCTTCGCCCTGCCCCAGATTGGACAGGGTTACACTGAAATAACAGCCCTTGGCCGGGTGAAAAAACCCGGGTCATTCCGGTGCGATAGAACCGGCTGTTGTGGGAACCGATTACTTACATGCGGTATTCTGAGTCCTACAGCAGTCACTAGGACAATTTAATCAAAAACAAGCTACACCTACAGTAATAACCCCACATATTTATAACATTGCTTCTGTTTGAACGGTTTATATTGCAATACCTTTTTGTAATAAAAAAAGCAGGGGAAATATTGTGATGTCTGGAGGACGTAGCGGGAGAAGCAAAAATGTGCTGCACTTTGCACTACACACCCCTGCGACCGTCTCAATGCTCCAAAAGCTACTAAAAGACAATCAATTTGCAAACGTTAAATATCCTCAAAGCTACACGATTCACTCCCTGCGATTCACTCCCTGCCTCTTAGACGGCGTGCCACAAGTAGTATACTTCTTTTGCAATTCTACTTTTCAATAAAATATTGATTCAATGTTGCATGTTGCAAGTGGGATGCTTCCGAAATGAAGTTGCCATTTGGCAGTTGCAGAATGAAAAATCAATCAAAAAACCTTTTCCATTAATTTGCACTTGGAGGTGGAGGCCAAAAGCCAAGTAGTATGTAACCAAGAGCATATGCGTTTTTGTAGCGAGGTGTAAAAGGGAGTATGAAACGTTAAGCTCTTAGCTGCTTGCAGAGTGCATCGCATAAAGACATTTCGATTGTTGTTGTTGGTTTGCAAAAAGCTGCAACATTGATCGGCAATAAATTATCGCAATGCAACTGCGCGCATAAAAACACTTTTTTGTTGTAATTGCAGTTTATTATTTTTGTTCTTCTTTTGTTCAGTTGGTACTTGTTTGCAGTGCGAATAAACGCCTTCACTTCCAGCCAGTGTAGTGGCAGCAATTGCAGCTGAGCTGAGTTGTAATGGACTAGTTTTTGCTGCAAAAAAATTTGTTAAAAACTAATGCACTGTGGGCCAATTTGGTTTCTATACCCATACTATAATTATAAAATTAAAAAATTTCATAAGAAAATAACAGAGTAGAATCACTGCTTCTAATTTTAAAATAACATATTCGTAGCACACAAAGACAGGGACATTTTTAAATTCAGGTTTTGGGAACTCTGTTTAATTTAAGTATAATATTTGGTTTGGAAAACTTATATATGAGGAAAAACAGTGGGAAGACGCAGGACAAAGAAAAGGCGATCTAGAGATACAGACAGATAGAGAGATATCTAGAGATAGCTGCAGATGGAGGCGCAGAGTAATAGAAAGAAGAAAAATAACAGAAAAAGGTTGATGAAGAGTAAGGGGAAGCTGAGGAAACAGAACTAGATATAAGGAAAAAGGAAGAGGTAGAGGAAACAAATAAGGCAGAAAAAAAAGGGAGAATTTCTATTAATTGAACAAAAGTTCTACTAAATTTCGGATGATCGGCAGATTTGAAAATGCAATGAGACTTTTCAACGGTGAGCTATGTTCAGCAGTCGCGCTATGCATACCCTTTTATATGAATGGAAAAAGTTAATATGTGAGCATGGTACTGTTAAAACAGCCATCATCCGTCACAAGTGGGTCTGAACCTAGGATGCTCTACTGAGTTGTTAGTCGCCTACACTTGGTTGACTGATACGGTACCAAAATGTCAATTTATATTTATGAGTTTCACCGCTAATGATCTCTGCTCCAAAACAAACGGTTATCTAAGGGATCGCTACAGTTTTCTCAGCTTACGTAATAGGACACCATTACCGACCAAAACCATGGTAACCCCTTTCACGGTTTGTTACGCGTAGATGAGACTACCATTACCTAATTGGAAACGTACGTAAGTATCATAGATGCGGACTTAAAACGCGGCCATTCCCACCGCCTAGCTGCAGATGAACTAATCAAAGAAAATAAAAGAGTAGTTGTAGTTGATTGATTACATGCCTATGCACTTACATTTATACACTTTTGGTTGTTGGACGAGAACGACTTTCCTTCAATAACACTCCAGACTATAAGGATGAAAAATCTAACAAAAGATCCCCAGCTAAGAACTGAAATTTAAGTACAGGAACGCTGACCAACAGGCGTTGAGACTAGTGCTCAAACCACCTCCCGACGGAATACTTAACGGTAGTACCGGGAAGACGGTAGGAGTTTTAGTGCTGGTTTAAGTCCCACCCTGACTGCAAGCTTTCGATGCTTTCTCGTCTGAAAAAAAACAGGACGTGAACCAATTTGCAAGCATAATATTCATGTCAGTCATTCGCAGATCACTTTCGAGTGCACCCATTTTGCTCTTAAGCTTTTAATTTTAACTTCACTGTGAGTGCTCTGGGTAGCAATACAACCACAGCATATCTAGTAGCAGTGATATAAGCCATAACTCTCTCAAGCAGTCGGCCAGCCGACTTAATCACTTCTGAACGTCGAACAATTTTAATAAGTCCGACTGGGCAGGATTCCATAAATTTGAAAAGCTTTCCTTAGCTCCCTTCAAAAGTCCATATAATACTCGACACGGGAAACAAGATTTCCGCAAAATCATCCACTCCGGCAACCACCACACTTTCAATGCGCAGTAGACCACTGGAATAGATAATGTGATCTAAGGCAATACCTAGCAATAACCCAAATTAACGATGTCTACCCTGAAATCAAGAGACTAGTTAATTTATAACGTTCTAGGATTTATATTTCCAAAATTTTGGGCAAATGGCTGTGAAATCGCCCTTTAAGAGCTAGCAAATTTTAAAATTTTGACTATAATAGCTTTAGCACTATTTACGAAGGAATGACGAAGCTTCGTACAAAGCACTATTGATACGATTGCCTACAGCTTGGTGCTTTTTGTTCGGTTCCGAGTTTCCACTTTATTACTTGTTCAATCAGGGACCCTTAAATTGCTACACAGTGGAATCAAATGCAGCCATTGATGCAACGATAGCAGCTTTCTACAGCCTCAAGTAGCTTGGATTGATTTCCACTGTTCCGGCTTATCGATACTCGTAGTTATGACAATCTTTTCCATTTAAATATACATTTACAAACATATACAATCATAAATTCATTCTCCATTACAATCTGCTTACAAAGCTGTCAATTGGCTACTACTCAAAATTTGCAAAAAAAAGAAGATAATAAAAAAAAGATAATAAAAAAACAAATATATAAAACTATAGTTTACAAAGCTACAGGCATACAAACATACATACATATTCCAATTTATCCCAGCGCTTATTGCCGTATATAAAGAAGAAGCATTTTTAATTGACTTCTGACTTGACTGTTTCGCGCTTGCAGCGATAGCGATATGAACAGCACCTCTGAGGGGGAGGCAATAAATCGGTGCTGATCGACAACATGCCACAACAACAACAGACGGCAGCTTTAGTTGTACCGCCGCGGTGGTGTTTGGTATAGTGTTGGCGGTGTTGGCGGTGTCGGTGGCAGCAGATACACAGTAGGATTTGCCACTTTTTATTGCTACTCAAATAGCGTGTCAGAGTTGTTGTTATTTATAAGGTGCCCAACTCTTGTTGTTTGGCTTAAAGAATTGCTTCTTCATGATTATGTTGTAAGCTATGTATATAGGTTTTTTTATTGTTACATTGCTGCTGCATGGGGCTATAAATGGTTGGTTGCTGTTGCACGAATGAATGTTGCAAGTTTTAAAAGTTAATAAAATACTCCCAATGATAACAAGAAGTCAATCGAACGCATAACTTGGCCCTGAGGTCTTCATCATCAACTCGTTGTACATGCCAAGCAGTAGGGGCCATCAAAAGGCAACAGCAACGAAATATTAATAAATAATTTTTATTGTTTCCTTGTTTAAATATACCCAGTAGTTTGGTGCTCGATGTCTGACATTTGAAGTCAATCGAACGCATAACATTGATGATTGATGTTTGACACTTTGGTGTTTGGATGTTTGGTGTTTCTTAGCTTGACGTTTGTTGTTGTTAGACAATTTTATTTTTTACCTTCCATGTTCAATGTTTGACGCTATTGATAGTTTGATGTTGTTAATCGACCTATTTAAATTCATTTTAGACATCTTATCATTGATGCTCGATTATTTGACAGTTTGATGCTCATCATTTGACAATTTAGTATTTTATCATTTGACAGTTGCTGACAGTTACTTTTATCAGCTAGGAGAAGTGAAAGATAGCGGCTCAAGACACTTTCGAAAAATTATGAGGGTCTAGAATTGGCTTTGATCCAGATTTAGTGTTGGTAGTATTCCAGGAGAAAAAATTACTAATGCTCTTTGCTCGCCTTGGCTACGTCCAGTTCCCAATTAGAAATAAGGGAACAATGCCCCATATGACTACGGGGTATTTAAGATTATGGTCCTGCTTACTTGTTTTTTATCCTAGTTTGTTCTTTCAATGTTATAAATCCGCCGACAACTTTGTTTACGCCCAAATCTAAATATCGGCCTGCCACTGCCACCGAAAGATTGGCTGTCTTCCACAAAATCCTGCTCCTCTAGAAAAACAATCAATTAGGTGCCATGAATGTTGCCGTTTCCGCAGCTCAAAGCCATTTTATGCTTCAGCATATTCATTGGTGTGTAAGTACATTAGACAGTTTAAAAAAAAACGTACTTTTTCTCGGTTTTGAAGCACAGGCTCAAAAGCATAGAGTTTCTCTTTTATTTTAACGAAATTTCAGACTACTTATTTATTGATCTACATATTTTTAGGCGACTCCGAAAGGCATCTGAGTATGAATTACCTCACTTGAAGCTTCTACACATTTTTCTTATGTTTGGGTTATCTATTATAATCATTATTTCTTCAATGGTGACTAAAGGTGGTAGTTGGATTTACATTAGCGAAGTTCCTAACTGGCTTTCAAGATATCACTCATGATATTAGTCCGATATCTCGCAAGCTCGCGTATCTAGCATTTATTCCTACATCGGCATTTATCCAAAACTTAAAAACATCTGGCAGCATTAGTAAGTTATTTTAAATGTTGTGGGGTTGGCTGAGTTTTCCGGATGTCAATGTCTTGGGCATTTATTAAAACCTAACTGATTCAATATTTGACCCTTGCTCAGCATATAGCTGGTTTGGTACATCAAACCTTGCTAACCGGCAATATACATAGAAGTGAAATTCCAGACGCTTTGATTTCCGCCTGGAAGCAAAGCCATTACTGCAAGGAAAGGAAACGGAACGGGCTACATCTGGTTCCAATTTCAACACGCCGTACTAATAAGGTACTACCGGACACCCATCCATAGCATATAAGAGTTTCAAGAAAAGTTATGTGATTTCGTGGATAAAGGGCGTACAATAGGTGAATCGGCAGGCGACTTCATTCGACTCCACCGATGAACTCAAGAGGAAGACGCGTTCTGGAAATGACGACTAGGCTACGACCAGTCTGCGAAGAAATAATACCTGACACAACGATGGAGTCTGAAAGCATCTCTTGAGTCATACAAATACAAAAAATCCTTGAAGAATTTACTGATTGTGACCATCAATACACTTTCTTTGTGGTAGGCAGAAGCACCATCAAATTAGAAGTGTCAAAACTTCTCAGTGAAGTTCTCATTGCTGATATCGCTTGGAAGAAAATATATTTTTTTATGCCACGATCTAATGTACATAATAACTTAAGGGAGTAGCCACATCTCTCTTTTATTTTGGCGCTTTGAATAATTGCTATGCCACTGCTGCTACTCTTTTCGTTTCCAACAACTGTTGATGTGTTTGTTGTTGTCAGTTATATTGGCATTTTATGATCGCAATTTGTTGTTGTTATTTAATTTTTCTTTTTGTGATTTCTTTTTATTCACAAAACATTTCTTGCCTTCATATTGGTATAAGTCCTTCAATTCCTTTTCAGTTTACACATTTTCACCTGAGTTTTATGATGGCTTTCAGCGGCAGCGCAGGATTTATTGCACATTTTTATAGTTACGTGTAAATTGGTTTTTAAAATGTAAATTTATCATAACACAAAAAAGATGCAGTTTCGTTGCAGAAACTAAATTTTATTGCCGATCTTTCTTATACAGTAACTATATATGAAGTCTTATACGAATATTCCCAACAAGCATTTCTGTAAATCCAAAAGACGAAATGTCCCAAACTGCGCCAACTATCGCGCAAACTATTGATCTGGCTGGCCGAAAGGCATTTGTGGAGTTCACGAAAAAACAACAAAACAAAAAACAACTCGTGACCCCCGTGCAATTATAAAATAGGAAACAAAGAGGATGCTCTATCGCGCCACTATTGAATTTAGATGTTTTGAAGCTCTCTTCCCCACCAGAAGGACTATCGATAGTTTCCTTCACAGAGAATAAGGACAACAGGCCAAGACCTTTCCGTTATTAAATAATTATCTCCCGAAAATGAACCGAACCTGACACTGTTACCAAACACGATGTCCACCCACTGTCAAGCACGACTAAATCTTGGGTGTGACACGACCAATTTCGCTCCTCATCCAACATCGTTTTCCACTGAAGTACCAAGCCGTAAGAAAATCCTCAATTCACTGGAGTATCTGGGGAAAAGACAACGAAATAAACGTATTTATAATTAAATCGGCCAGCAGGTCGAACTTGCAAGCCTGACAGAACAACGCAATCAGGACTACTACGGAATATCTAGTTTGATGAGCGAAACATAATCCAGATACGGAGCGCAAGAGCATAAAGAAACGCTCAAAAAACAGTTTTGACTAAGTTGTTGTAAACCACAAAATCCTACGTCGAATAAAGAGGAACCTTTACGTCGAATAAAGATGAACCTTTACCTCAATCGGACAGATAGCCAAACGGTTTCTAACAATTTAACTGCCAGTAAGCGATAGCTGTGGATAATCCGAAGAATTCTGTCTACTACTCCAAGAGAACAGGTATGATGAGAGACTTATAGAGTCGAGTGTGATTTTCGGTGGAATTTCTCGCTGACATTATTTTCTGCGATTTCGTGAAAAATCATGAAGTGAATAATTTCGTAATCGCCTTTCTTGTGTATTATGCTGAGTACTTTTAAGTTCCAATCTGAAGTTATGTGTGTACACACGCTTTTCAACAACTCTTCAACTTCATGTTTGATCATCTCAGTTGGTAGTTCCTCCCGAACCAGGTCATAATTATTTTCCCTTCACAATTATTTTATTCGAATCGGTCCTGGAACCTTTCGTCATCCGCTAAATAATTTTGTAGAAGCTTCTAACACTCACGCTTTTCAGCCTCTATTTTCTTTCGGTTCACTATAGCGTTCACTTACGCCGCTTTTTTCGACTATTTTGCAATTTGGTCCTGGTGTCACCGTCATTTTTTCGTGGTAGAGCGAAATTCCTTATCGCAATTTGGGTCTAATCTGGATAAGGGTTGAGTCTGTTACAATTTCTATAGCCGGGCGGGTTCTGTCACTCAGATTTTCGGTTTGTTCTGTCTACAGTTTGACGGATCTGTGTACTTATCTGACTTTTAGTGTTGCAGTTTAAATTACTTATTCTTTTATTCTCCCCTGCACATATGCATGTACATACCCTGCACTAAGCCCAACTAGTCAACCAACTGTCATAATTCCATTTAAGCAACTAATGTTTTCAACATGGCGATGTCCTTCGAGATGTCAATTGTCAGATTTCGACCAGAACTTACCAGTCATCTGCTACTTATGATATACTAGTTTGTATAGAGTGGATACTGGTCGTAAAATACCTGTTTCATAGAAATGGAAGGAAAATTGTAGTCTAATCATACCAGTATCATACTAGTTCGAAAAAGATAAAATAATACTAGTCCAAATGTGGAGTAAAACCTCTAGCAGGGAGAATAAGAAAATGGACTCCTCATTTTCATTTCTCATCATTTTCGCTGTGAAAACCCACAATTGGGGATTGCAAAACATAAACTATATCTTTGGAATATTTTACAAACTGGTTGCGAATTATAATAGCATGCAATGCAAATGAAATAAGCGAAAGAAATAATTACAGCTTATCTCGGTTAAACACATACTATCAAAATTGTAGTCGCATACTAGTAGGATTGAACTTTTTCTGACTAGTAAGATTTCAAGCAGAAAGTTATAGTTGGATACTAGTATGTTTACTGACTAGTTTGATATTTCACTGCAGGGTGTATTTGCCCAAAACTATACAAATTTACATATATTTCATTGCAACGACAAATTGATTGGCTGTCAGTCGTGGATTGAAGATTTTGATGAAACTGTTAATGGTTGATAATTTAAGCTTTTAGTAGCTTTTATGAGACATTTTTAAGCGCTCTTCGGAGTTAGCTCAGCAGGATCTCTTCTACAAAGTTTGCTCGTTTGTCATCTTGAAGAAATTGTATGTGCCTGAGTGTCGGTTAAATGTCTTAATAAGTTACAACTTGAAGACTGACATCTTATTTATTACGCTTCATTTTATTAAGATGTAGAGGGATGTACTATCGTCGGAGAAATCTTACCATATAAAGGGTGATAACTGTTATTTTGCAGAGGATTACGAAGAGTGGCTTTAACCATGCAGAGTAAGGATGAATGACAGCTAGAACGTTCTTGGCGAAATATGGAAATGATGGTAATGTGTATGAAGTCATTGGTAGTAAGCAACCACACAGCTATCCATGAACCGTCGGGCGCGGAAGATTTCAAGATCGTGGTAAATACGGGCAAGAACAATATTGGCTATCTGAGATTATGAATAGAACACTTCTCCTCAATGGTAAATACCAAGGGGGATCATGACACAGATACCACAAGCTGCGAGCATCTGGTTGACATTTCGGTAAGAAAAGGGAGATTCCTTAACAGCAAAATTGTTGCGAAATCGAACACCTTTTGTATGGATAAATGTTGTCACCATCAAATATATGACGCAATGCAAATATTTTGGACTGATCATGGAAAGGTTTAGTTTTATCCAGACCTGTTAAATTTGATTAGTAATTAGTAATCAATTAATTAGACGGCTTTTTTAATTGGTAATGATTATATTAATTGCTTTTTAAAAATATTTTAAAAAATCAAAAATAATCAAAAAAACTTGTTTTGAATACTTCTGATTATTTTTGATTTTTTTTTAAACAATTAAGATAATTTTTTTTTGATTATTTTTGAATTTTTTCAGTACTGTTGATATATATATGGGCTTTTACGACAACACTAATAAATCAAAAATAATAAAAAAAATAAAAATAAAAAATTAAAAAAAAAATAATAAATAAAATCAAAAATAACCAAAAGAAATCAAATCAACTTTTTTGGCTTATTTTTTTAATTAATTGGAAAATAATCATTGAAAGTTCAAATCAATGGTAATCAATCATTAAATGGATTCTCAAGAAAATTAATCAAATCGGTAATCACTACGATTAGTAATCATAATTTATCCCAAATTTGGAGTGTTTGAATGTGAAAATGTTTAAAGGGACAGTTCCTTCGGATTGTAATATATCGTGGTCTATTCGCAGCTTGCACCACGTTTGAGTCCGCCTTATGGTTTTTGCTCTCAAATGTATGTTGAGTGTGTAGAAAATAATGTTGGTTGCATGACTCCCATATTAACTTTTGTTGTGCACTCCTCTTCCTGATCTGGTGTTCATACAGCTTGCTGTTGTCTTCACGTTACTAAGGAGGATGAGGGTACCATTGACTCAGAGAATAACCAATGTTGGCGTGGAGGGAGAATATCTTAAAAAATAAGCGGGACTTGGAGGTGTTCTTAAGTGAAAGGGCAGAGCAGGTTCAACCTTAGTTTGAGGTTTCTACCAACTGGTCATGATCCTCCACATGCATTTTTGGTTAATAATGCTCCACATACTCGGGCATAAAGGCTGTTGCCAAAAATGGGAACGATTTACGATGGGTTCTATTGAAAAGTTCAATGCGTATGCGGGAGGGGCTTTAAGTGGGGGCAAATAATGTTGAGGCCGTTGGAGGTCGTTGTATGCGTATTGCAGACTAGTACCTAGCACTTGTGAAATGTCTTTGACCCGAGTGCTTCTGGTACCATGAGGGTAGGCCGACAATGGGAGGTACTAACGGTAAACCTATCATACCACAGTCTATCTCTTAAGCACTCTCCTAAATTTATGCCAAATCCACAAGAAAGCGATAGGAACACAGTGCAGCTAGTTTAGGTCTAAAGTCTAGACAAGCTAGGTCATGTTATGCACATGGCCAAAGAAACTCCCGCCTTAAAATTTTTTCTATCGAGAGGACGGTGAAGGCCTTCGGCGAGATGGAAAAATCACTGGGAGGATTACTTGGCTTCCGTTTGGTGATTCGAATTCGGGTCAGCAAAGTTCCAACATGCAAGCAAATTAACCCGTTTTGAGCCAACTAAAATGAAGAGAATTAAATACTGGTCGAGTGCTGTAAGTCATATCCTTTCGATTACTTGCCACTGTTAAAGATAGACAATTAGACTCTTTACAGAACATGCTCAACCCAAATAAAGAGATCAGGATTGGCATTACTCGCATGTTTCTTCAAGTCTCATCCCGGATTCATGTTCGACTGATCACATTTTTGTTTGTATGTATGAATATATATGAATTGATAGCATTATGGGTTAAAGTAGGCAAAATGTGGGTGGCTTAAGGGCTGGCACCAAGTTAAAAATTGGTAAAAGATTTTTGTACATGTAAATCAGTATTTGAGATATGTGTGTTTGGGTGGTTTGTATATTTCCGAGTTGTGAGAACAATAGCTCAGCTCAGCCCTTGTAATTGTTGCTGTTGATTTTATTGCTTCTTACATGCATAGTTGATGTTGTGACAGACTGCCGGCGGCAATTGAACTTACAAAGCATAAGGCTAAATACGGTCATGTGGGTGTGATGATTGTACGTGTGCTGATGTGACGTGTGCGGCAGGCGTTAAATTGACACAATTGAATACACCCTCGAGAATTTCACAAATGGCGTGAGGGTGAATCCATAAACCAGGGCAGCTACCAATGCACACACAAACACGTTTTGCGGTACCGCTTAAACATGCCTTGCAGTGCAATACCAAACTAGTAAGAAAAAGTTTTAGGTTACGGCCAACATTTGCTGACCAAAATTAAACTAGTGCTAAATTGAGGAGAGTTGTACCAACTGCAAAGCGTTGGAGAAGAATAAGAAAACTTAAAAACATAGATTACATTGGTTCGGGCTACACTTCTTATGAGAATGAACCGTCAGGGCGGACTTGTTAAATAATGATTACTAATCGTAATGATTACGGGTTGTATTAATTATTTTCTTGAGAATCCATTTAATGATTGATTGTCATTACTTTCACTTTTTTAATGATTTTTTTCCAATAAATAAAAAAACAATCATGATTTTTTACGATTATTAAGAAAAATTAAATATTATCAAAAAATGGTTTTGATTACTTTCGATAATTTTGGACTTTTCTTGGATTTTTTGTTTGTTTTTTTTTTGATTTTTTTTATTATTTCAGATTTTATTCAGTATTGTTGTAAAAAAAAAAAGGAAAAAAAAATGATAAAAAGTAATCAAAACCACTTTTTTTTTGATTATTATTTTTTGTTTTTTTTTTTGAAATTTTTTAAAATTAAAAAAAAAATTTTTTTTTCGCTTTGTTTTTTCGATCAATTAATAATTGCCTTTTCTTGAAAACCAATTTAAAAAATCATTACCAATTAAAAAGCTTTCTAATTAATTTATTAATTACTATTTACTAATCAAATTTAAAAGGTCTGCTTAAGGGCCAACTACAATAGTATGCTAATATCGGCAAAAAATACATCTTGAAGGTTTAAGGGCTTGTAAATGGTGTTGAAAGACTTTTGCGGATATAGATCTTCGGCTCGTCTCACCCTGATTATCTGTTCTCCAAAAGATGTCTCGAGTAAAATAAAGCAGGAGCTTGATAGTCAGAAGTGAAAGGTGGCACATCCGTACATTAGAAATCGGGTTACCTTCCTGTCATAATACAAATTGTAACAGACTGATTTCTGTTCAATAAAGATTTTAAAGAAAAAATACCATATATTTTTAGTAAAGTAATAGAAGCCAAAACAATAATTTTTAGTATTTTTGTCTGTATGTTTGTTTGCACATCAATCGGAAACCGCCTTACAAAATTTAACTCTATTTACACTGATGTATTGCTACATGTACAAATTAAAGTTTAGGACCTATTTAACAGCACCGAAATATTTTATTTTCGATGTACAATAACAGTCCAAAAGCAAACAGAAGCCAAAAGAAAATGACTTATTTTCTGCCTGAATGACTGTAGTATGTTTGTACGCGTATCACAAATAACTGGCATTGCAGTTGAACGGTTTTCTTTAGAGATGTATTAATGGAGGTCTCTATTGAAATACTCGTATAGAGTACTTTTTTTTACTGCTATAAATATTGTTTTTTGTACATATAAAGGTATGGCATGTACTGTTATATTACTTCCTTTTCATAGAACATGTATTTAGAGATGGGGATCTAGTCGCACCGTATTGTCGCGGTCTACCTAAAGTCGAAATTAAAAAAAAATTTCCCCTTATATATTGGTGGTTCTATACCCACTTTCCAAAAATTTCGCTAAAATCATTAAAAAGATTAATATATGCAAAATATTTGATATCGCCCATTTTCAAAGGCAACTTTTTCTGGTCCGAAAGTAACCACAGCTCCAAATGTTAATCTAGTAGTATTCTATTTATCCAAAGAACTTTAATATAGGGAACTCTTTCCTGTTTCCAGTAGGGCTCAATATAAATACAAGTTGATCATAAAAAAACATGCCCATTGACTGACTCGTCCACCTCGGGTTTCAAACTAGTTTCGACGAGGCTTGCCACGAGTTGCATAGACTGTGGGGTGTGTATTTCGAAAGAAATATTTGTATGTAAGTTGTGCTCGTATTTGCCTTTTATGCTTCGCTTTTGCATTGTTTGTGTTGTTGTATGCGTCTACGTGTGAATTGCACGCTCGAGGGTGCATTTAATCGGAAATGTTAACATCTTCATCAAGTGGTAATGTGACGATTGCTGTGGTACGCTGGTGTTGTGCCTCAGAACTGCTTTTGCTTGTTTTTGCTAATATTTGCTTGTTGCTCGCTACACTAAACTTCACGAACTGCTGGCATATGATGTGGCGTGGGCTAGATGGGGTAGGGGATGCCATTATGGTGTGAGTTTGAAAGATTAGTGAGCGAAAAGGCGGGGGAGGTCCTTAAAAATACCTTCAGTTGTCTTAGAAGCTATTGTTGTGCTTTCATATTATAGCTTCGTAATTTACAATAGCTAACAAGTGTTGATTTATGATATATGCTTTCAAATAAATCGTATGCTACATAATATAAAGCTACTAGGTATGCCAATTTTTTTTAAATGCTATAACTTCTGGATTTTCGGGATCTGATTTTACAATCCTGAGATATTCTTTATTTTCCAACAGTTTAAGTTGAAAAAATTACAGATTTTATTTGAGATTTTATCTGACCTTAAAGCTATAACATATACAAGGTGGCGCAAAAGTAATCCTCCTATCAGAAAATGCTATAAATTTTGCGATTGGCCCCTAAAGTCAGTTCTGTTTTGATATTTGTGTAGCAAACACATGCGAAATACACGTTGATAAACAATGTTACGCTACACTGCTCCAGAACGCGGAATATTGCTGACTATTTATTTGACCAATAATCGGTCGGGGCCAAACGGTTACTGTGAATGGTGAGCGCTACAGAGCAATGATCAACGAGTTATTTTTGCCGAAACTTGATGAATTGGGATTGGAAAACATGTGGTTCCAACAAGACGGTGCAACAGCACACACTGCACGTGCGACAACCGATATGCTGAACATCGGAAGCTTACTTTTGCGCCACCTTGTAATTGCATCAGAGCTGGGCGATAAGATTTTACCTAATATTACGATTGAAGTAATAATTAATTTATGCACCTAGGATTACAATTGCTATAATCTTAATACATACAAATCTTCTGTGCGTCCGTACGTTGTCACTAAACTCCTTCTAAGCGCCTAGACCGATATTGCTGAAATTTTTTTTGTATACTCAAGTGGGCTTGAGGATGGTTTAGATTCACAATCCGGACCACTGGATGATGTGGTCGTGGCACCTTCCATACAAACAAGATTTTCCGAACCACATATCTCTGAAAGTATGTATTGTAGAATATTGAAAATTGATAAGGAGGTAAATGAGATCAATTTCTAACACCTCAAGAAAAAAGTGGCGGAAGGGAGAAGTGGGCATGTCACAAGAAGTATTCATGCCAGAATATTGAAAATTGGTAAGAAGTTAAAGGAGACCAATCTCTAGAAAACGGAGAGGAAGCGAAAAGTGGGCGTGGAACATAGCATAAAAATTCCATATTTCGTACTGCATATCTCTGTAATTATTTGTTGCAGAACACTGAACACTGGTACAGAGTTATATGAGGTTAATCATAACATATCAAGAAAAACTGGGAGGAAGGGACGCGTGGCAGCTTTCTCAGTCAATCTCTACCACCATAAGAAGGTGTAGGGGGAAAAGAAGGCATGAAACCTTTTGATATAATCGAAATTAATATTACCCCGCAATTATTTCTACGAGCTTTGTAATTTTATGTGAAGAAGAAGGGCGGGATAGGCAAAGGGATAGGGATAGGGATAGGGATAGGGATAGGGATAGGTATAGGTATAGGTATAGGAATAGGGATAGGGATGGGATATTGATAGGGATAAGGATAACCAATGTTTCTAGATCCATTCAGGTAAATTTCTGCGCAGGACAAAGTCTGCCGGGGCCTCTAGGTTTTAAATTAGATTTTTAAAATTTAAATCCTTTATTGTCGATCTATTTCTATACCTTCAGAAAAATCGAGTGATTCTTTTGAAGTATCAAAACTTTATAGGCGATTATTGTTTTGAGTGTTTCGTGAAACATTCTTTGCTAAAGAGGACTTCCTTAAGTTCCAACACACCCCTTACTTCATCAACACCAGCAAATAGGTTATTCTCATTCGTTGGTGTGTTCTTTTGAAAAATTAGCCCTTCTAAAGGCCAATTTTCTGTATAGCCAAACTACACAAATTTGCAAACGAATTTTAAATCTCTAGCAAGTTTTATAGTAGTCGTAATGTTAAAAAAGATAAATGTAAATACTATTTTTTTAACTAAAATTTTAATTTTTATTTATTTTCTTTTCCAATGGTAATCAAGTTGTAAGAGCTCTGGTTTAGCTTTAAAATATTGCCAAATTGGATACTTTTCTAAATTAAAATCTGCTACCAAGAAATTTTTATATCTTTAAATATTGGTATCAAGGCCCATATTTTCTGTTGAAAAATTGTTTTGAAACATTTGTCTGCTCCTCTATACAATGTATGTAGTTAATAATTGTTCATTCCTGCAGGTCAGCTTTATACCGATTGACGAAATCGGCTGCAAGGTGGAAACGCCAATGAGCTATTGCTTTTTCATTGTAATAAAATATTGTTTGATTTCTAGTAATAAAAATATAGGGATTTCTTTAGATTTTAGTATATTTATTTTATTTTATTTTAAAGTATTCATGAAACGAGCTCAAGGCTTAGAATAATAATTTTTCACTTTTTTAATTTTAAAGTTGTTTTAATTGAATAGAGTAGGAAACATTTTTAGAGACAACCGCCATAGCTTTTCTTCTAGATCCATTAATTTTATTTTATTTTTTATGTTATGAACTGAAATTAATGTGAATTAAAACCATGTATTGTAGTGTCTTTATAGATTCATTAATCTATATATATATATATATATACAAATAATAATAATAATAAAGTTATAGAATTTTTTAAAATTCATTGATTATTTATTATTATGAACCTTGTAAATGTTTGTTTCGGCTTCGGTCTTAATTGACCGAAGTTCAGTGCGGCTTTAAAAATACATGCCCGGTCGTTCTCTAATAGATACTATTTTTTGTTTTTCATAGTTTATATTTATATTTAAATAAAAATATGATTATTGAACAGATAAATAGATGGAAAATTTTCGATAATGGTTGCACCTACAAATTTATATTAGTTGCTAGAAAAGCTCATATGACTTTGAGTAACAAAATCAACAAAGAAAATTAAAATATGGCACATATCAGAAAAGTTAATATAATTATTATAAATAAATCACACATATTTAGTTCACACCAGTTAAATAAGGTTTACTAATCGTAACGCTTACCGGTTTGATTAATTATTTTCTTCAGAATCCATTTAATGATTGATTACCAATTACTTGAAATTTTTAATGATTATTTTCCAATTAATTAAAAAAATAATCAAAAAACAAATCATGATTTTTTACGATTATAAATAAAAAAAAATAATAAAAAAAATATTGTTTTGATTAATTTTTGATTTTTATTTATTATTTGTGATTTTTATCAGTATTGTTGTAGAAGTACATAAATATATACATCACCAACACTGAAGAAAACCAAAAATAATCAAAAAGAAATAAAAAAAATCATAAATAATCAGAAGTAATCAAAAGAACTTTTTTAGATTATTTTTGATTATTCTTTTTCCAATCGTAATCAATTAATAATTTTCTTTTCCTGAAAAACAATTAAGATAATCATTACCAATTAAAAGACGTGTAATTAATGATTACTAGTTACTAATCAAATTTAACAGGTCTGATTTAGTTTTTAGTGACATGTTAAAGAATTCCCGAAAATCATAGGAATGTAAGAAAAAAAAGAAAAAGAAAAGAAATCTCGGGATTGGCAGCCCTAACACTTACATATGCACACATTGACTTTAGACAATTTGTATTGTTTCTAATAGATACTTACTTGCCACATTCATATTGTTGTTGACAAGCTTATTATATTTATAGATATCACCAAATAAATGCCATATTGATATGATATCAGTTATAATAAGCACAAGTAAAAGTGTCTCGATATTGACTGATTAGATATTACACTTCAAAGCACACAGGTTTCGACTCATAAACACAGCTTTGTGTGGTGAAGCAAAGTTACAAGAAATATTTCTGGTTAAATTTTCAGATGCGTTGGAAAATCTCAACTAAGGGAGACTAAGTTCGGATATGACCTTTATTTTTGACAATTTCATGGCCACAAGCACTGAAAACATGTCCACCAATCTTCAGGAAAGTGCATTTATAACTAGCGGTTGTCACCCCAAACTAGAGGTTGTCATCCCAAATTTCTCTTAAAATATACAAAGTAAATAAATCACTTTTAGATTTTTTGTATAGTTTTTTTATTTATAAAAGAGTTGTGATATCGCTGATTAGCATAGTATATACGATGTTTCTTGTGATACTATTGCAGCAGGCTAAGTATAAATGAACATGCAAGGAACATGATGTCGTGAGATTGACGCCTGTTGCAGCTAACGACTCTCCTTGAGCTTAATTGATTTTTCTTTTGGTGTCAGAAATCACATTCATTTACCTCTTACCGATTTTCAGTTGTATAGTATGAATAATTCCGCAGTTATACAGAATTAAAAATGTATATAGAATGTGCCACGCCTCCTTTTTGATTATTTACCGCTTTTAAGGAGATGTTTTAGATTAACCATTTATAAAAAATCCTATTTGTATGGCCGCGCCAGCTCTTAAATATATTGCAACTATTTTAAGCTTATGCCCATCCCTGGAATGTTTCCAGTTAGGGCTCTAAATTTGGTTTTGAATTTTATATATATAGATGCGGAATTTACAAATTTAGTTGACCTAAGCTATTCATTTTGCAAAAATTTCAGGGGTGCAACTCTTTTTGTATCGCTTTTCTAAATTTGTGGAGCATTTATTGAAGACTATAATCGAAAGTGGGCTTGGTTATTAAAGGGTTGTGCGTATTTTAACGTAACGCGCCCTAAACGGCAACTTCTCTGTGGTGAAACTCACACTTTCAAAAATTTATATTTTTCGCATTTCTTCTTAGAACGAAGTTTGGAAATAAAAAAGAATTCATGTATAATAACTTTCTTGCAGATGTTGACAATTATATTCGTCTGTGATATTTTTTTAGAAATTTTGTATACAAAAGGGGGCGTGGTCCTTAACCGATTTCGTACATTTTTTCGGCCACATGCCTTGTAAAAATTTTGTTGATGTCTTAAATTGTTTTGGATTTATAACAAAATATGTGTATAATTGGCTTGATTAGTAGTGGGCGGTGCCACGCCCTTTTTTAAAAATTTATTGGATGACCAAATTTGGTCTCAATTGATATATTATTATATAGAATAATAACTTTTTTGTGTTTTCCAAAATACTCGAAAAATATCAGAAGTAATCGATTACGAAAATTTCATATGCGGTAGAGTTTTGCTTAGAAAGCGTATTACTTAGTACTTGTGCAAAATCTCATTGATAAATTACCCTGTTTGCATACCAAATTTCAATAATATATCTCAAAATCCTGCTCAAGTTATCGTATTTACAGAACGACAGACTGACATGGTTTATATAATTTTTTTTTCTCTTCAGCACTTTTTTATGTATAAGTATTTATCTATCTCGCTTCGTTTTTACTTGGCGACCTAGCTTTAGCGAAATAAAATTATCTGTGGGTGCTTACAATTCTTGAAACGTTTAATTTAGGGTGATTATCAGATTTGTATCAACATAGTGCATACTACCTCAGTTTGGCGGGACAGCTGGTCGATAACTTGAGGGGATAATGGAAGCATGCCGTGCTTTGCATCACAACAACCAAAATCGTCTAGGTCGTAAAGCACCAATAAATGATTATTGATCGTTTTTTTCTGAGCGCAGACAAATTTTCGAATTTAACTGAAGACGTAGCAATTTAATATTGCTCGGGATACCGTCGAAGTGAATTCAATATCCTTCAACTCTTGAATGAAAACTGCCCAGCTTCAAAAAAAGTGCTGCATGTATCGCATGTATGTATGTAGTATGTTTATCAATGAATTTTTCCGTATGAATGGTGTACGAACCAATATATAACCTTACCTTCGGCTTAAAAAAGCCTTTATAAATTTCTCATCCACTTTTTATTGCTCTACCATTTATTTGCGTCTCTAAAAGCAAAAAAAAAAAAATCTGAAAAAGGGATTTCCATTGCAAATATCCTTGATATCATTTAGTCGAGTGGAAAAAATTCAATCAGCATACTCGACAAATACGTCTCACTGCGACATGCAGACTCACGCCAGTGACAAACCAGCACGAAAATGGAGAGTGCATGCCAGTCACTGGAAAACTGCCGCACAGTGGTCTTTTTTGAAAACTTTTAGGAGAAGACGAATAAGTTTTTATGTCGAATAATTGACAAGTCAGGGGCGAAACAGATGTAATAAGCTTTGAAACGGTTGATTTATGTTAGGTACTCTGATGCTTTGGTACAATGGCAGCCGGCAAATCATTTTTAGTCCCTTGAACAGGATTGTTTTTTAGTGCAGTCAATTTATTTGAGATTGGCAAGTGTAGCTTGTTTTGAAACAGGTGAAAAGTCCTTAAGGAGTGGTTATGTTTCGTTCGCTTAACATCTTAGGTTCCGCTGCTGCCGAAATCGGGAAATCGGATGTCGATATTAAAGCTTTCTGGATTGAATCGTCTTTGTTCATTTCTATAACCACCCCATCGGATTGCGCCACTGTACAGGACAGGTATATTTGCTCGTCCAGATAGGACTATTGTTTTTAGATATGGAAGAAATTGTTCATCCCTAGTTTAAAGAAAAGTGACCACATTGATTACTTTTAAATGCATAAGGCAAAAAGTAAAATTTTCACACCTAAGCATCAGGTTAGGGATGTGACCCCGAGCCGGAAGATACATTTATGAAAAATCGATTTTTAACGAAGATTATCGATTTTTTATACCAACAATGCCATTAGATAAATGAAAATATTAGCAATAACTAATTAAAGGGAAAATAATTTAAAGTAATAAGCATGAAAAAATATCCCAATGAACGATTTTCAGATTTTATTAATTCGAATTCCAATTATTCAGTATTCTAAAATATTTCATTACTAAAATGCAAATGCAAATGCATATCTCGCTACCATTTAGGTTTATACAATAAAGAAAAAACGAATTTGAATTGCTATTATCACAAACAAAATTTGACTAAATAAAAACTAAAATAAACTAATAAATATTAAAATAAATAAAGCGGAAATCGTTTGGTCTTAAAACTAAAAATTACAATAAGTTTTTCTTAATAAACCTGAAATAAATAAAATAAGAAATAAATGTGTGGCACGATATACAACAGGATATACCTCCGAGGAGATTTTTGCCCTGAGCTTCTCTTCCAAATTGTGGTGTGCTGCTTTTAATTTTTTCCTGCAGATTGGGGAGACCTACTATATTTTCCCGACTTCTTAAGGCATCTGAGCCAGATGAATTGAGCCAGTAGTGATCCATTATAGCATACCAGTTTTAGCAGGTCTATTTTAATACTTTTAAGTTCGTACTATAAAGCCAGCTGATTATTTTGAATAAAAATATTAAAATTATTTATTTGTACAGCTTCCCTATCAACCACTGCTAACCACATTTTTTCAAAATACCAATACATGCACATTTTATGTTTGGAAAATTTGCATTCAAATAGACAGACGGACAGACATACAGGCGGACGGAGAGATTGACATGGCTAAATCGACTCAGCTCATCGTCCTTATTATTTCTGTATACTTATTGATGGGCTCATCTCTTCTTCTTCTCATACTTACAAACACTTTGTTGAACATACTGAACTTTAGTTTACAGCCTTGCAACCCACATATTTACAACCTAATACAACTCTGTATTCAATACTTGTAACAATCTTTTGTATAACCAAAATGACACTTGAATTATAGCCTTTGAATTGAACAAACGTTTGTCGTTATTAAATGGACTAAAGAACGTAAGTACATACGAGCGCGAGTGTGTATTACTAACACACTTCATATTCATGAAAGGTATAAAAATCAAAAAAGATATATAACTTTCCTATTGCAGTGGGGTATTAAATATTTGCCCGGGTATTTTGTTTGTGTGTTTTCCGATTTTTTTAATTTTTGGCAGGAGTATACTAAATACTATTTACAAATTTTCATTAAAATATTTAGTTGAAATTACAAGCAATCGCTTTAAAAATAGCAGAACTTTTGTATTGAAAGGCGGATGGCGCCAAGCCTACTTCAGCTTTTGCTTAAAACTCTTATTATGTGTGCAAGATATTTTTTACATATCTTGCATAGTTAAAGGAATATCGCGTTTTAGATTTTATAAACAAATTTTTCAGAGGTATGTTGAAAAACTGGGTGTGGCACTCAACCGATTTCGCTTATTTTTACAATGAACAATTACCTTCAATATTCAACATTTTCGCCAAATTTCGTTTCGACAAATAAATTTTTGGCGGAGTTATGGCATAAAAAGTTTTGTGGAACAATCCACTATAAAAAGGGCGGGGCCACCTCCATTTTCGAAAATTTATATTTTTCGAATTTCTTCCCTCACGGACACTTTGAAAGTGAAATAGAAATAATTTAAAGCTATTTTACCCAAAGTTATTGCATATTGAATATATCTATGATCCTTTGCAAAATATTCTATACAAAGGTGGGCTTGGACTTTTGAACCCATTCCGCCCTTTTTTCCTTGTATTCATGGAAATCTTTGTGTCAAATTTTGTTTCGATATCTTGAACGGGTTTTGATATATGATTGATAATATTTCTAAATTTGACTTAATCAAAAGTGGGCGGTGACACGCCCACTTTAAAAAATTTATTTAAAAATTTATTTTCTGCCAAATATTATCCTTATAAGTGTATTATGAACCAAATAATCACTTTTTTTGTATTTTCGAAAATATTCTATATATAAAAAGTGGGCGTGGCTATAATCCGTTTTCACCTTTTTTAGATAGCGCTCGAAGATGAGTGCAAAGGAGCCTGCATACCAAATTTCATTGAGATATCTCAAAATTACTCAAGTTATCATGTTCACACACAGACGGACGAACATGGCTTAATCAATATCTCTTTTTCTCCTAAACATTTTGGTATACATAAGTCAATATCTATCTCGATTCGTTAATGCCGTTACATACTACCGTTAGGTGAATGAAATTAATATACCTTGATTGCGTAGCACTACTAGGCATAAAAATTGAAATAAAAAAATTATTTTTAAGTTTCCACTTGAACTTGTTTTTATCCCACTGCCCCTGCTACATTCACATTAATCGCCGACTCTTATCGAATTGCTGCATATTCCTTGTCCGCAAATAAATGCTGATCCACAAAAGTTTTTCGCTGTGACGCTGAGAAACAAAAACATCCAAGCGAAATCAAATTGTACTCTCGATAATTCAATTTGTCACAAAAGAAAAAATGAGCAGAGAATACAAGAACAAAGCAAGTTAACGGCGGCGGAGTGAGACATAGATACAAATTGAAGTATGTGCCAGTTGAGAATTATAAGTAGGATTGTGGAAAAACTTACGATTAGGTATTATACGGCGATGAGTTGCTGTACTAAAACTAAACGGTGGGCCTAAGTAGAGGGCGGTGGTTTGTCAGCTGTGGAAAGAAATTCCGTTTTTCCCCTTTTTGAAAGAAGCTCCTACACAAATGTTACATCGTTCTTTTCATCCACTTGTACTATTTAGTTTTTTACTTTATCCTTACTTTATTTATTTTACTTTTTACTTTGAACTTTCATTGGCAAATACTTTTGTATACTTAAATATTCTTTACAATCCAGCTTTACATTTCTCCAGCGACATAGATTTTCTTCTTTTTTTTTGGCATCGCTTGAAATGCATTGGCGCATGAAAACACGTTCTTACTTTATTCCTTCCGTTGGTTCACTGCTTCGAACGCTTTTCCGCTCTTCCAGCCCTAATATCAGTGCATGAAATGTTGGCTATAAAAGTTGTGAAAAGTTATGTCGGAAGAAGACTTGAAAAAAATACACTTGTAGTACAATTGTTTGAAGTACATACTCGTCTGCTTGACGCTCCTGCCCGTCCCTGCTGAATGAATGTAGCTGAAAGCAGAGCAGTTGGCTGTTGGCAGCCAACCAAAGATGGTTCGTCCTTTTAGTCGAATGTTCGTTTTGTTGAGTTTGAGTATTATAAGTTCGCCCATATTATGGGAACAATAAATATACGTGATCAGCATATTGGGGCGATGTCACGCTGTGCTCATCATGTCCGTGCGCATCCTGTGCGACAACCAAGCATCAGCTACCTCATAGATATACCAACACACAGATTCTATACAATTTTATTTGCTATAACATTTTACGTTACAGTTACTTTGGGAATATATGTATACACCTAGTACTGAAACGGCAAACTAGAAAGACATAAAACTAGTTCGAAACTAGAATTTTCTGACTGTTATCAAAATAATCCGAAAAATATCATATTTTTTAAGACCAATAAATCTAAGCCTTGGTAAAAATCTAGTATAATTCTTACTTAAGTTTTGATTATTCCAGCACAATAGATCGAAGCAAATCTATGCCCGGAGCATTTAAACTATTTTCAATTACCATCATTAAACTAAGATTCCCTTAGTTCATGTTGGACTTGTTTGGGACTGGTATAATTTTGTACGAATTCGGATAAATTAAATCTCATAGCACATATCCATGTTAATAATACCAGTTGCGTTTAAAGAAAAGAAGATCGGGTCGAATAGTTTGCTTTTGATTGATACTAGTTCTAACTACTTGGTTTAACTCCAGGGTACACATGTACATACGGCTGTGTGTGTGATGTTTAAAGTCTCTCTTTTTATACCTGTTTGCAGTCTTTTAGAATTATAGGATTTATGTATTGCACAACTACGAGATTTTAAGCAGGAAACACTTGAAGAGTTTTGTATGGCATTCAAGAACATTTTGGCGCATTTTTGAGGAAGTGTCTTTGTGTTTGTGTTGGTATGGGTTATGTTGCTTTAAAAATATGCAGGCGCGTCGGCGGACATTGTCGGATGTACTTAGGACTGTTGAAATGCGTTGCATGGGTGCTCAAGTTTTTGTGACTTTGAACGGAATTTGTCGCTCGACAAAGTCAGTGCTTGTTATTGTAGTGCTACTTAAAAAGTACGCCTTGAATTTGATAAAGCACAACACTTCAAAAGATTAAATACTTAAAACTGTTGAATTGGGAGTTGAGAGTCTAAAACGGCCCATCAAGTGCCAGCCAGGAGTGGAAGAAAAAGATTGACAACTTAGCAGAAGTTAGCTTCAATAAGGTTAAGGACTAACCAAATAAGGTGCACAAGGGTTAGGGGCCTAGAATATGCCAGCGGTAAGGTATACCAGCCATAAGATCTAACTAAGATCCAACATCCGAAGGCTCTACAAATCACTACGTCGGCGGTGGTGCGAGTAACAAAAAGGTGTAGTAGCAGTAGGATTCATTCTGGCAAGGGACTTCCAATTCAAAGAAAAGGGCTTCCAAATTAAAGAAATCGCAAAAAAACCTTCAGAGAGTGTTTTTGAGGTTACAATAGAAACATTCGCACACTTTACTACAACGACTCATTTAACGTTGACTTGGAGTTTTCGGGAGGAGTGAGCACTACTTTTATTTACAACATCACGACGTACAAAAGTCAACCAAAAGAGATAATTTCATTTCGTTAGTAGGGATCTAGTTCCTACTGATTCAGAGTTCCACTTTTGAGTTGAAACTTCAAGATGTTTGGATTTTGACTGGTTTAACTCTTATAATTTAGCCCTTTCCTGTAATTTCAAGTTTGCAGTAGAGACGTTCTTGATTTCAAAAAGCTCCTAGAGGTTTATGTTGCAAAAACTCTGCTGAAAATTCATCATTTAGATCGCCAAATCCAATGAATAAGTTGCTGAAATCTTTCTGCGTTTGGCCAGCTAGCCAATTTTGGTCCTTGTACAGCAAAACATACCTTCGACGGATAACTGAATCCTTTGAGCAAACCTCTAACAGTTAATCATTAGGAGAGGATCTTCCGATACTCTATTTAGTGACAGCAAATACTTAGCCGCACCGCAAAACCCACTTTTTTCGTTGCTTCTTTATCCAGGCCAAACCTCACTATGCGTTTGTTACGATCAATGATATCAATATCTTTAGCACCCACCAACTCTTGTTATCGATTGTCTTTGCGGATTTAAGTTCAGTTGCTTTACCTTCTCCACCATAAGTTAAAGAAATCGTTTGATGAGGACGACTCCTTGTGACAAGTTAGACAGGGCAATGTCGAAATAACTGCCCTTGGTCGGACATAAAATCCGAGTTATTCCGGTACGATAGAACCGGCTGTTGTGGGAATGAGTCGCCTTGTCTAAAGTTTCATTTACTTCCGCAGTAGTTTCCAATTCCGACTGAGTTGTTGATGTCGCTCTACGTCTTTTGGCATAGCCTTTTAAGCAGACAAAGCAGCCTAGCGACTGCCCCTATTTTTCAACATTTTAGTCACATGTAAAATCTTCAGAAAGTTGTTGTTGTGTTATGTTATTTTATTTTATTTTCTGAGTCTAAGTGCTTTGCTTTAAAAAGAGAATTTCCATACAACAGCATACCTTACACCATTGATATTCTCATATTTTCATAACTCATACTTTGCAGTTTTTTGTTTGCAACTTTGATTTGTGTTTATATTATTTGTTTCTATTCTTGTTTTGGAAAATTAATTCCTATATATTGCAAGACCACGCAGTAGTCCACGCACCAAAGAAGGGAGAGAGATATGCAAATAAGAGGCGGTATGACATACATTTTTTTGACAGCATGGCTGCTACAAAATATCTCAACAAATTGTAAGCAATAAGTTAACGCATACACGTACAAAAATATCTTTACACAACATAGATAATATATACTGACATATTTGCACGCATGAATTGCCTTTTGCTAGATTTAGCCCCCAGTGCGCCTTGAAGTATACTATAAAAACCGCCCCACAAAAAGTTATGCCTACAGTTGTGTGTGTGTAGACTTGAAAGTATACCCAGCAGGAACATGCGACTAAAGCCAGTATTCGGGCATACTGTTGCCAATGAAGTTTCTTTCGCTTTTGAAAAAAAATTAGAAGTATTTTGACAGCTTTCATATGGCGATGCAGAATATCCTCTTGATCCATTTATATGGGTTGAACTGAATGGATATTGCCTTAGGTTCGCTTTGCAAGCATTAAAATATCTTTTACAAATTAAGATTGACTTTTAAATTATGACATCACTGTAGACGAAATAGATTAAGAATAAGATCTAAAGTGCCAAAAAGTACAAGTTTGATAATATGTGACTGATCATAAGTTCCAAAGCGGCCGTTTAGTTAGCAGCACTAAGCATTTTGAATTGTATTTGTAAAGGCATTTTTTTAAAGCTCCCTAATAAAAACATTTATTTGCTGAAATATCAATTGCAGTTCAGAATATCTCTAAGCAGAAACGATCAAAATTAATTTTTTTAAATTATATGTTGAACCAGATTAATTAAATAGTGAATATCTATAGTAATGGTGACTGGTGTAATTGATTATTTTCTTGAAAAGCCATTTAGTGACTATTTACCATTCTTTTATATATTGAATTAATATTTTGCAATTTATTAAATAAAAAACAATATAAAATCATTTTTTTTAACGATTATTAAAAATAAAAAATATATCAAAACTATTGAGAAGTAATCATAACAATTGAATAGTTTAGCTGTTTTTATTATTTTTTTAATGTAATCAGTTACAAGTATTAATAACAGCTTTCTGAAAGCAATTGAAATAATCCTTATCAAATACATGAAGCTTCTAATCAATCGAGTACTAATTCTTGTTCTAATTTAATAGGTCTGGCTAGAACATATAAAACGAAAAACAGATGCAACTCAAAATGTTCGTTTTTCTGGATTTTATAATGCACAAAAAAAAAAACCAATTGATGAGATTGTGTTAAGATTTGTAGAATGATCAAATGGACGTAAATGGCATGCATCTGCAATATAACAGTTGACTTGCCAGTCCGCTTATGCGCCAATATAATTAATGTGTTGATGATGGTTTTAAGTAGTGGTTCTTTGTGCCATATGGGAACCCGGTTCCGAGATATTAACCCAAATGTGGTAAGGAATAGAAAGATACATTGAGAAAGAACTTGAGAGTGAGAGAGTGAGGAAGATGAAAGAAAGTGAAAGTGTGAGTAAGTGGAAGAGCGAGAGAGCGGGAGATTGAGTGGTAGTGAAAGGGAATGCTATGAAAAGAGTTAAAGGGGTTAGGGGGTGTGGGAGAGGGTAAGAAGGAAAGGGAGAATGAAAGGGCTAAGGGCTAAGAGGAAGTGAGAGATGGAGAGGGATACGAACTACGGCTATCTGTCAAGTGTGCCGAAGGAATTGCTGATAGACCTCGATGTCTGAAAACAAGAAGTAACCACTTGGGTTTCAATAACCACCTAATATAATGCGGGTCGAAGCTGAATAGATTATCTTACGGAATTGTCGTTCCGCATCTCCGACGAAATATGGAGGGCATCAAACGCGTTATCGTGAATGAAATTTGATTTTTGCTATGCTTTCTCAGAGTTAACAAGTACTTACTTTTCCCATTTGGTCCGTTTGTGATGGACGGCCAAAAGTCTGCCTTTTCTAAGAAGAGCCATATTTGGAGGTTTCCTGGGTTGAAATATCACACTTTATCACGTTCGCTCTCTAAGCTGCTGTCTCGCCTGGGAAATCGGGACCAATTTCCGGTATACCGCCAGCTGGGGTATGTGCCACAATCACCACAAAAATTCTAAAAAAAATCATACTTGTTGTAGCGCTAATTCCAAGGCAGGCCAAGTAAGAACATTGCTTGTCTAATTAAGTGTAAACGATTAGTGGGATTAAATGATTGGTGCCATGCGATCGTTCGCCACTTGCGGACCATTGATCCAATATTTCCAGGCCCAGGCAGGGAAATATATAGGCCTGTAAACATAGTCGTTGCTTAACACGCGTTTTAACTAAAATCTTTACTTAAATTAAAAAGACATTTAAAATGTTGGTTAATCATAGTCATATGAAACATAGATTTTAGCTAAAATGAGATATAGCAGGGTTTCCTTATAAAAAAAATTAAGTGGTTGGTGGTATGAAGAAATTTTTTATGTTTTGTAAGGTCACCCTGTGTCAGCTATTTTATTCACAAACCATAGTGTACTATGGTATATGTCTTGGATTGAGCAATGTCACAAGCACACCCATAGACACATAGTGTGATTTTTAAATGTAAAAAAATTAAAACTCCGTCTTAGACATAAGTGTATTAAGTTGACTATGACAGACATAAAATGAGGTTTATTTTAGAATCATGTTTACGTAGATAAAACTCTATTTTACTTTGACTATGACTATGGCCCGACTAAAAGTGGCGGATCGCCCATATACTACTTTGTTCACTGGGGAAAACCAAGGGAAGTATATGAACAGAACTTTCATTGTAACTATAAACCATTACTATTTATTTGAAAATTAATGTTCGCTTACACTGGTATTTGTACAACTGGTTTAAAACTAGTCAGCAATGAACTAGTATGAATATGCCCACAGTTTGGCGTTTAACTCCAGAGTAGTATTGTTTCCGAATGTGCCAGTTCGTAATGAAAAATTTTCCCTAGAGGGTGTGTGCGAGGGCAAATAATTATGTATGCTTGCGCAGCGCCATATTTATGGCCCCAAGGCGCTCCACAAAGGACTTGCGCGTCGCATACGAACCAAAATTGTTTGCTTTTGTTGTTATTCTTGCGTACATTTTTGCAAACCTTACAAGTATTTTACATGAATTCTTCTCTTTAGAAGAGCGTTTTCTTTTACCATAGTTTTTCTTCTTGTGGTGGCTGTTGAAGCATCAAACAAGAAACAAAAAACATGAAACTTTAAGTTCTTTGCCGCCATTTTTGATTGGCGCCTTGGTGAGTTCCAGGAGTGCGACGTGAAATGCGTCATTTTGCTCTTTTTCTGTTTTGTGTGCCATAACGATGATGCCGGCAAAAGGATACTTTCTGTGTGCCAGCAAAGGATACTTTGTGTGCTTATACGTGCTGAAAGTAGTTGGCAAATTCTTCTTCTTCACTTTCTGTAAAAGTTTGCTTCGCTGGTTAAGATGGCGCCTGTAAGCCATTGTAGGGCTAGAAAAATGAAGAAAATGTCGTAAAACAAATTTGAAATCATAAAGTAGTGGTAAAAAGTTGAAAGAAAATCAAGTAAAAAGTTTTATAGAATTTGAATTTTTTCACAAAGTGCTGCAAAGCAACTTTTAGCAAAGCACCGATTTTTATCAGGCTGTCGCGCAAGCAAAGAAGTGTTTCTTTTTTTTTTTAGTTTATACTTCGTTTTTCTTTGTGCACATTTTTATTTGATTTATGTTCTTTTTGTTGTTTTATTTATTTACAGTTAACTTGGAAAAAGTATCTTTTTGAAATCACTGCAGTGTGTGCAAATGGGTGGATCTCCGGAAATATGCATAATAATCTTTGTGCTGATTTCAAGTCGCATTGAGTAGGAAGGTTGGCCAACTTGGAGAAAAGTTGGGAATATTTACGAGTATATACTTACAAAGTAATACAAATGTATGTACTATGTAGTTATGCCCCCACCAAAAATGTTGCTCCTTATTTCAGGTTAGTACCGACTATGGAGTGCTTGTCTAACAAAACGGACTGAACCTGTTTAGCGCCGGTCGAAGGCTAGTATCAGTACTGCGGACTGCTCTGGTAGGTATCAGCGGCGGTCCTACGACTGACTGTTGAATATTGTGGGCAAAATGGTAGTCGCTCGGACTCTAATCATGCTTTGTGATATATGCTGAACGCGGCTTCGATTTTATGCCGAATCAGACAGACTTATGTGCAACGGTGACTGCCCTCTTACTATTCAAGATTATACTCAGTTGTCGTACTAGGCCACTGAACTATTACACCAATGGAGCGAAGTTGGAATTGACAGTTGAAGGGAGTCACCTCCTGGTTAGATCAACTAGAACTAGGCGGTACTACTACATCATAGCTATAGAAAATATTACATACCGAAGCAATGCTTTTATGGATCCTATATTTTAAACTAGGTTGTTGTTGTTGTTAACAGTGCTTCGCCCTGCCCCAGATTGGACAGGGTTACACTGAAATAACAGTCCTTGGCCGGGTGAAAAAACCCGGGTCATTCCGGTGCGATAGAACCGGCTGTTGTGGGAAACTAGGTCTCTAGCAGTACCTAAGTGAAAACCGCATTCAATTAAAAAAAAAAGTAGTTACCTAGTTATGAGCGTACAAACAGACAGACGGACAGACAAAAAATTTGCGATGCCGTCGTTCATATTTTATAATCTCTAACGCGATTTCTTGTTGCATTTTAGCCCAATGGACGCTGCCTGTGTTTGTATGGCTTCTTTTTTACTCTCTAAAGACTAGAGATAAGATGAAAAGTTTTTTATTTCTGCTCTGCCCTGCTTTGAGGCTTTGAAGAAATTTCCAACGAGATTTGCTTGTAATAAAATTAGACCAAAGTAGTAGTGAACAAGTTTTTGTTGTCATAAATTAAATAGTTGGCAAAGTTATTCAAGTGTGCAAACTTTTAATGCCGAGTAAAAACTTTTAGAGAAACAGTTTTTTGCTGTTTTAGCCTTCTTTAGTGGAGGTCGTTTCCTGGCACTCTAAAGAACTGGGAATTTCCCCTTACAGGCTTACTAAGCTGGAGTAACTCCTCTAACAATAAAAACTCTACGGGATGAAAGATCCATTTGGACAATTCTGAACGGGATGAGAATACATTTTAACAAAACCGAACGTGTTTATCTCCCAAACCGTCGGGAATAGGTTTGTAAGTATAAGGAGCTCAAAGCAGTTGATCATCTATATATTAATAAGCTAACATTTTTTCCATACAATCAATTGCCAGAGTGGGTTGCCTTTTATATTTTGCGCCTTATAATGAAAAACCAGTCAAATAGTAAGGAAAATAGTTTTATTGTTTTTCAAAATATTCTCCATCAAAGTCAATACACTTCTGCATTTGCTTGAACCAATTTTCAAAGCACTTTTGCCACTCAGAAGAGGATACCTCTAAAACGAGCTGTTTGAAAGCTTCTACAGCTCCTTCAGGCGTTGAAAAACGTTGACCTCGCATTTTTTTTTGTTGTTCGGGAATAAAAAGAAATCATTAGGTGCCAAATCGGGCTGTAAGGCGGATGACACATCAATTCGACCTTTTGAGTCCTCGCATTGTCATGGTGAAGAAATGATTTGTCTTCGGCGGTTGGTTTTCATTAATTCTCCAGAAACTTTTGCCAAACAAATGGTTGTATACCACTCAGAATTGACCGTTTTAAGTTTATCTAGTGGAACAGTTGCGATATGACCAGATTTTCCGAAAAAACTGGCGACCATTTGCTTTGACGTGCTTCTTGCGCGAACAACTTTTGTTGGATTAGGCTCGTCTTGGAACACCCATATAGTCGATTGCTGCTTTGTTTCCCGCTCATATGCATAGATCCAAGATTCGTCACCTGTTACGATGTCATAGACGTGCTTTGATCCATCGTGGCTAAATTTCTTCAACATTTCTTCACACCAATCGACACGAGTCCTTTTTTGGGCAATTGTCAAATTATGCGGTATCCAACGAGAACAGATCTTAATGGTGATTCCGGTTTCTTAATAAATTATTGGTGTTGGGTAGGCTATTTGACCTATTTGGTTTATCAATGCAAATAAAATAGATTTATTTCATTGTTACAGCTCGACGTTTCGCTAGTCACCCTAGCATCTTCAGGAGCGAGATCTATATTCAACAACAAAATCATTATATTTCCCATTACATTTTAAATTTTAACAATTAAACATTGAGTTACATATCTTCTTTACGACCAAATGTTAATAAAATATTGAATGTATGCACTAATGGCCAAGGATGCCTCTATCTCGCGATATGTCACATGACGATCTTGTATTATCAATTCACGCACAGCATCGACTGTTTTTGGCACAACCACCGTTTTTGGACGACCTTCACGAAATTCGTCCTGCAAAAATTGGCGGCCACGTAGGAACTCGTTTTACCATCGTTTCGTAGTAGCTAAGTGTGGTGATTCAACACCAAAAGTAGAAGTAAGTTGATTGATGCACTCCTGTCTCGATAATCCACGTCGAAAGTCGTAGTAAATCATCGCACGAAAATGTTCAAGGGTTAATTCCATTTTTAGGCAATATGAATTTTTAAACTCACTATAAATAAACACAAATAAAACTCGTAAGTGAAAACGTTATATGCAAGTTTAGCCAAAAAATACCAAACTTTGCGATAAAAATATCTAATTACAGCTAATCACATGTAGTGTTGCGAAGGCGCAAAATATAAAATATATATATATATATCTTACCTAAACAAGCATAATTCCTATTTAAATGTATTTTGATATCTTCCTATGGATCAGGAGCGGTGCATAGGCATATTTTCTTTAACAAATAGTGCTTCATTTATTTGTAATAATTCACTAAAGTTTTCTGCATAAAGCCATGGCGCTTAACTACAGTATCTGACTGCGTTGTTCTACATACCGAAGTAGCGCAGGTGGTAAGCGTCTGAGGTAGAACTCGTGTGTTCCAAGGTTCGAGTACAAGTTCTCTGAACAACTTTGTTTTTTTTTTTGTATTAAATTGAATTTGTTTTTAAATATATCAAAACTTCTAATCTTGATTTTTTTTTTAATTTATTAGATTTTTAACCTAATATTTTTCGGTTTAAGACCTCTATTTTGAAGTGAGAAAAGGAATTTTTTTTTTCAAAAAACCGCCAGAAGAAATTTACTTTTTTCTCAATAACTTTCGGCTTAAGGTAACCTTATATGCAGCCACTATGTCATAATATTAGAATATTCATATATATCACAACCCAATTGACGCGTGCGTTCTATGGTTCGAGCCCAGGTTCCGGACAGTCACTTTTTTTTTTATAAAATTGAATTTCTTACCTTGACTTGAATTTGTTAAGTTTTTTAAGCAATCTTTTCCTAAAACCAATTTTTTGCAAAAAAACTGCAAGAAAATTACTAAAAATTTACCATAACAAAATATGTAAGATAAATACTTACATAGTTTTATAAATTTTTTTTACAGAATTTACTTTTTTCTGATTGATATAGGACTTAAGGTAAACTTATACGCACAGCCATAAGAAATAATAAGTTCAGGTCATATACATATATATCACAGAATATTATTGAAATGCTATAAAATTCAATATAAAATGTCTTTATACATGTCTAAATTGTGGTTAAGGAAAAAAACCAGAAAACCATATACTGCAGTTGTAATTTCCCCCCGCTAAATGGGTTTTAAAAAAGCCAGATCTAAAGGAAAATTGCTAAATTGACAGCACTGTCTGTATATCCAAAACAAAAAAACCGAAATGGAAACTGGCTTCATGCTCATATTGGGAAATTTAAGGAACTCCAAAATAAACGCAAAATTTATTTTCAATCAAAATATGTATATGTGGACACACTCCTAACGGTGAAATATTTTCATTCTCTCACTCATTAAGCAAATTGATTTTAAGTATACACCGGCGTCGGCGCGTCTGTCTAATTTGATTTTGAGCGAGACTTGCCCTTCACTATAAAGAACTGTACGAAAATCTAAAAAAAAAATACCAATTTGTTTTCAACATATCTCGCGCGTTTTATTGTAAGCAATAGCACAAAATGAAAATTTTCAGGGAAAACACCACAAAAGCTTAATGTTTTTAATAGAACTCTATTATGAAAATGAGATTCAAAAGCATTCAAAGTCGCTGCTGGTCACATAATTCGAAATTGAAATTTTTTTTAAAAACGCAATCAAACTTCTATTTCTTGTAAAATTTTATAATGAAAATGAGATTCAAAGGTATTCGTGGCCACTATTTTCGGTCGGTTATTTAGATGCATCATAAAATACTTGTTTTCAACATATCTCGCACGTTTTATTGCAAACAATAGTTCAAAATTCAAATTATTACTCCATTATAAAAATGAGGTTCAAAAACACCCATAGTCGCCCCCAGTTCATATAATTGAAAAAAATTTTTTTCATGCGCAATTAAACTTTTTTTGTTTTTTTGTAAAATTCCATAATTAAAAAAAGATTCAAAGGTATTCATGGCCTCTGTTTTCGGTCGGATATTTAGATGCACCTAAGTGTTTATAACAAAATGTAAATTTTTACTGTTAATAAAACTCCAATATTAAAACAGGATTCCAAACCAGCCATGGCCGCCTTATAATTCAAAATTTCAGATCAAAAAGAAAGCAGAGTCAAAGTAGGAAAGTGCATCGTTGAGTCGAAATTGCTAAATTGAATTTGTAATTTTCTCCCGGTATATGGATTACAAAAAGCACTGCCTGTATACTAATAACCAAAAAATTACAATATGGCAACCATGTCTAAACAGTGGACATATTTTCACTCACTGAGCACATTGAGTTAAAGTAACCATTATATATATTATAAGTCTAACTATGTTGTTGGTATATATCCATCAAATCCAATTTTTTTTATTGAAATATTGACCGAATCTGAAAGGAGTGGTGACTTTGATGGTGGACTTTCACACATTCCTAAGGACTGCTTTTGCCATCTCCTATTAATAATTACCGGTCTTTAATGGACTGATTTTTTTCGGTGAGTTGTCATGTTACCCGCCGTTTAGTTATGAGTTAAAACTTATTAAAGATACCGATAATAATGACATATCAGTAAATTTTTTGGCTGATGTTGCAGTATTGATTTTAAAATTGAGTAAACAGCTTTGATAAGAACAAACTAAAACGCCTAATAACAGACTAAGTTAGATTTTAGTTTTTATATCTCCGAAACCAGTTGGGATATGGAACTTAATCACGTCGCTTATTGCATTCAATTCTATTTAGCACTTTTTGAGTGATACGCGTACAAACATACATGCAGACAAACATTCTAAAAACTGTTGCTTTGGACTCGATTGGCTCAGTAATAATCCCTCCACTAAATTTTTTCTTAATATCTTCAACTTGTTGCAATTGTATTAGTAGAGATTGTTTTTTTATTTGCCGCCACCTAACTTGACCAAACACGCCACTGTGGCCCGATTCGACCCCTTGTAAAACCTACATAATGTTTTTATTTCATTGTAACTCAAAATTATCTATTAGTACAACACTTCCAACTTTGATTTTCAGTGGAGTTTAATCTTCATTAGCACAAAAATGTATATTTAATGAAACTTCATGTCCATTATCATTCAGATTTATATTTAGTGGACATTTTTTTGCTATAGGATTAATAAAACGGCACAAACAAATACAGTTATCATTTCGAAATGTGGTGTGAATGGAAATGTGGGAGTTTACATCAGTGGCAATGAAGTTGAGGTTGCATTGAAAATCAATATTCGTCTAATGAAACTAGAACATCACTTAAAAACAATGATGAAGGAAACATAACATAAAATTTTTGAGTGAAAATGGAACAGAAGTTGCAATCAAAAATCAAATGTTAGTAACATTTAATGGAAATGGAATTATATCACCAGTATACCCATATTGTAGTATGTTTATTTGCACACACACAATTACATATTTAAACCCCTATTGACATGCTGAACTACCAAATATCCGTTCGCAATTATCTTTCACCAGCTCAGCAGATGTTCTGTTTCGACTCAAATCATTAACTCTGGGGCGAAGTTTGCTGACCAAGTGACGCTTTTTAATTGTACCTTTCGTTACTATCTTCCGAATATGTGTCTGTTAATGTTCATTTGTATCTGAAAGTAAAGTTGTACATAATTTAGTTAATTTCTTTATATTTTGTGATGGTGGTAATTATTGCGTTGTGCGAAATGTGTGAAGTGTAACGCAAGTGTCATTACTTAAAGGGGTTAATTAACTGTATTTCATGTGTGGGTAAGTACCCAATAAACATCAGAAACAATTTTTAAAAGGTTTGAGAAAGTGTTATTTGTCCATTGATTTCCAGGGTTGCTTAACATTTTTATAAACTCTTCTCAAAAGAATGTTTTCAAATTGAATAGGAATTGAGTAGCATTTCGATTCCATTCCGTTCCGGTGATGTTCTAGTTGGGTTAACTGCCCCATTGTGGGGCAGTTTGTCATCGTGGCTACTGACAATTATTATAGCTCAATTCCACTTGTTCCTAATTTTTGCAATATTCATTAAAGCTGTTACCACTTCGTTTGTAGATGACAAGCAAGCTAAGAATAGCACCATAAGAATAGGAAATATCTCAATTTAAGATCTAGCGAAGATAACTTATTAACCTTTACTTAGAATAAAGTCGGCTCTCAAATGCTTTTCAAATTAAGATAAAATAAAATGTTTACTGGGTATAAATGTGAGTAAAAGTTAGATAAGTAACAGTTGTTCACTAGTTTAAAATAATTCGTTACCACGGTTGTCATTAAATATCAATTTGTCAACTATCAGTGTTTTCGATAATGACTTCATTAATGAAAAGGTCAAAAACTTTGTGAATATATTCCCTTTTGTCTTTACCTTTCCGCATGGAAATCGATACGAGGTGTGTTCAAAAAGTATCGCGAATTTTGAATTTTCGCTGGTTACGTACATTCGAATTTCGAATTTTTTTGCGGCGTTATGTTGGTACTCATGTCTCTCACTTATGCCGACAAGCTCGGCCATTTTGAATGTTCAGTTAATTGTTGACAGCTGCTTTGCTTGCACGTGTCTTGGATCGTCTTCGATTTTTCCGCGAAATTCGTACCAAAATTGCTCAATTGTGACCAAAAACAGCATCGCATGAACATTGCTAATGAGATGTTAAACTCTGTCCGCGACGACCCAAATTTGCTCCAGAGGGTCATAACTGGTGACGAATCATGGGTTTATGGTTATGACGTGGAAACCAAAGCTCAATCATCTCAATGGAAGCTGCCGCACCAACCAAGACCGAAAAAAGCGCGCCAAGTTCGGTCGAATGTGAAAGTTTTGCTGACAGTTTTCTTCGATTGCAGGGGCGTGGTGCATCATGAGTTCTTGCCACAGGGAAGAACGGTCAATAAGGAATATTACCTGCAAGTTATGCGCAAAAATTGGCTTTTGCACCACGATAACGCCCCTGCTCACGCATCGTTGCTTGTGCGCGACTTTTTGGCCAAAAACAACACACTAACGATGCCGCAGCCACCGTATTCCCCAGATCTGGCACCCTGTGACTTTTTATTGTTCCCTAAACTGAAGAGGCCCATGAAAGGACGACGTTACGCTTCTCTTGACGAGATAAAGACGGCATCGAAGGAGAAGCTGAACAAGATACAAACAAATGATTTTTTGAAGTGCTTCGAAGATTGGAAAAACCGTTGGCACAAGTGTATAATATCTCATGGGGATTACTTTGAAGGGGACAAAATAGATATTCATGAATAAATAAATACTTTTTGAAAAAACACAAAATTCGCGATACTTTTTGAACACACCTCGTATGACTTTTTAGTTTTAGGTAAATTTATGGGTACTATATTAGACTTCTAGATATAGGGCTTGTGAGGTCAACTTTGTCTAGGATACTTTAAAAAGCCTTAGTAAAAGTAAGGTTATGATCCTTATGTTGTTGTTGTTAAAAGTGCTTCGCCTTGCCCAATGGGCTCGATCACTCTAAATTGTCATCGGCTCTTCTAACGGAAGTCCGAGGAAACGCGCAGTTTCCACAGGGTTTATGATCCTTATCTTTTAGACCAGTTTCAACTTTTATGAGTTGCAAAATATAGAAAAACTAAGCTTTGAGCAAAAACTAGCAAAATTTTTGGAGCTGTTTTGAGCTGGATTCACAGGGTGAGGTGGGGGATGAACAGAAATATTGAGGCAAGAATACACAGGAGGTATTGATCGGGTGGAAGATGTAGATACAGACAGAAACTAGGGCGATGTGATTCAGGGAGGCAGAGTCCAAGCAGAAGACTGTGAAAAGACATACAGATATGGCGGTTTGAGGCTGATGAAAAGAAGGTGATGCAGCATGTGTTCGTTACTCAAACATACAAACCAGTGCTAACGTTGGCTTCCAAATAGAAGAAGTCTCCTAGAGTTCAAGATTTGTAACAGACAACAGTGACGTGCCTGGAAAGGCGCAGGTGCATAAATTCTTTCTTGTGGACAGATCGGTAAGATCTACATTTTTCGTTTCCTAATCCAGGCAGGAATACCTTCCTCAAACAATCAGGCGACATATCGAGCCCTGTGCGCAAAAAAGACGTAAGAGCCAAAAATAAAATTTTACAGGAGAAGGTTTATTTTAATTTATTTCGCATTCAGTTTATGTATTGCCATGAAATTAGGTACATAGCTTTTCTTTAGCCCAGCCTATATAATGCAATAAATTTTAGTTTTATATATGGAATATAAGCGTCATTTTTGCCCTCACCAAATCAGTCTACTTTTTGATAATTTGGATGTTACGTCAAAAATGTTCTTTAACAAAGGTAGGGTTTCCTCACTTTTTTCTTTTTATTTCATATTATTTGTTCTCCCTTGTCTAAAAAGCAGGTGGTACTGGCGAGAAGCTGATAAAACGAATGCATCAGCTTCTAAACAAAATATGGAAGGATGAATGCATGGCTGAAGCATTCTAAATGCTCTTTGCCTGATGTATAGTGCAAAAGGCTGGACGCTGACAACATCTATTGATACGGTTCTGGGGGTATTCGAGAGAAATGGTCTTCGAAAGATTAATGGCCCTCTACGCGTTGGCAGTGTCCAAAAAGATTTAATGATGAGGGGTATGCAAAAATCAACATAAGTCAACGAATTAAAGTACTGCACCTTCATTGGCTAGGCGATGAATGAAGATGCTTCGGGCCTGAGGGAGGCCACCACTCCGACTATAGCACCAAATGAAGACCGATTTACGATCCTGTAACCTCTCCAATTGGAGCCAGTTTGCAAAGCGAAGAAATGACTGGAGCGCTATATTAGGTGGTCAAAACCATTTAAACGGTCACGGTCTATTGAAGTTAGTAAGTAAGTAAATCTTCTTTTAAGTGTTTTTTGAAATGTCCGATATCGGTTCACAAAACCACATTATATTAAAGTCGGAATATTTATTACTGGAGTTTCTTGAGTTTTCGCACAGAAAATATGATGTAACATATTTATATAATATTGGCACATGAACTTTACAAATCAATATATTGTCTTGCATATTTTAACAATATCAATTTGAAAATAATATATCAATAGAGACAAGTTTGCAACGATATGCTTAGCGATGGTATGGGATGATGTGTTTCGAATCCCCCAAATTCTCATGATACCCGTTCTCAGACACTGCGATGCGTACCCAAGGACTTGCATCAAAGCCGCTGTTAGAACTAATACTGTAACAACTCAGCTATGATGCCCTGTAGCGTCACAATGCAATTGTCCTCTAATGTGCCATTTTTGCATTATTCCTTTACATTCTTTGGTACATATGTTTTCTAAATGGAAAATATTTTAGAGACAGCATGGCCTTTTTATTGCATATTAACACTGTGCATCAATTATAATTGAGGTAATTTTTGTTGAAGCAGTGAATATATAAACGGTTCTATTAACACAGCTATAAAAATATTCATTGAGTTAACACAGATACGGGGTATACTCTCCGTAACAATGATATGTTAAGTACCAAGCTCCGTCATTCAATTGGTTGTGCAGTTATTATTTGTTCATTAATATGTGCGTCTCACGCCCATTTTCCAAAAATTTTGCAGAAAGCAATAATAGGACGAAAAGGCCAATGCATTTTACAAATTTTAGCATTCTATCTCCATAAGTCAATGAGATATAGCATGGCTCTGTATTGCTACCTAATTTCCAGTAAACTTTTATGAACTTTTAAGTGACCACGTCGAAAGCGATTATATTCAGTGGGTGTACTTTTCCCAACAATCATTATTCTAGCGTAAATGGGTTTCAAGTTATTAACACTCGAAATTTGCCGGTGCCACGCCCACATTCTAAAATTTAAAAAAAAAATCCTTAATAGAATGATAAAGTTAGTATACATATATACGGAATCTTACAATGAAATATCATATTTTATCATTAATTTGAAAAGAAAAAAAAGACGTAATAGCCACTTTGCGCTCACTAAAAATTTGAATATAGAAAACACATGTACTTACGTCTAAATGGCTTTTGCTCTAAGTTCAGACCGGTACGTTTCACAGCTATGAAACTTTGGGAGGTTATGTGTGTGTTAATAAATGATCGATTTTCATCAAAAAGCTAAAATCGAAAAGCATGGCTCTGACGGCTTTTTTGCGCATAGGGCTCGATATGTGAAAACATCAATGCCTGTAACCATACTAAACCAGCGATTGTCGTGAGTAGATCTGAAGACTTACTCACAATAGGCAGTGAGGGACTTTTCCTTCAATGACTTTTGCAAAAGCTGCAGAGACGAAGAGGGACTTTAAACAGTGATACATGACGAGTTAGACAGGGTACATCGAAATAGCAGCACTTCGTGGGGTAAAACCCTAGTCATTGCGGTACAATAGAACCGGCTGCTGTGGGAATGCATCTTATTTGTGAATGCCCTGCACTGTGTGGTAATAGACTGAAATACATGGGGTTTTTTCGTAAGAGTTGATGTGTGAGGTGGTCTGCCATTTCCCCCTATTCCCGGTTAATCAATTTTGAGAAGTAATTTCGCAGAATCACTTCTTCTTAATTGGTAGTGAAATGTAGCTTCCATTGACATGGATTCGTTCATAACTTCTACAGCATGCTTTACAAGTCGGAATGAAATCTGGTAGCTCCAATTTTTTGGAAAAAGTGAAAGTAGCACATTAAAAATTGGAAGAAAAGCTCGGCCTAATGTAGAATAGATTTCTGATTTTTCATTTCATTTGCTAGTTATTCGGACACCTGTATAGCAACAAATACATATCCTTTGGTATATAAGATAAACAAAATTTACAAATACCAATTAATAAAGTTTATATCATCCGATAACAATATTTGAATAAAACTAATTGCATTAGATTAGATCTTCCACTGCAAAAATGTGAAAGTCAACAACAAAGAGCAAAAGCAAGCGTATGTAGATTTCGACCTCATTGAATAAAACTAGCTTGATGTATGGGTGTTTTGTTATTATGTGCCCGCATCATTACACCCCGCTTTTTTGAAAATATGTCAACATCATAATGCAACTACCGTTAACAACCGAGCAGCCACCTTCACAAGCCACAAATTTATGACTATGATTACAAGTTGTTATTATTTTTGATTGCCCTAAGTGACTGCACTCGAATTTCACCAAATCAAAACTCGAATGAAAGAAATGAGAGCAAAGTCAGTGACCGCAAACCTATAGACTTCAACACAGAGTTACACATATAGATGTTTATATGTACATATGTATGTGAAGATGTCCATACCCAAAAAAAAAATATTCACACCTTTTATAAGACTGATGCGGTCATTGATGCCATTAGATTTTAATTGAAGTGTGCTCTTCCCCCATAAACGTAATACTTCCATTTTGCTAGTAATTATGATTGCAGTTCGCCAAACATTACAGTACAGATACGAGTATACTGTGGAAAGTGATATAAAATCTCAGTAATGGCCGTAAAACGTTTAGGTTGAAAGGACAGGGAAAATTATTACATAAATGGCTCCTCCTAATTCATAAGCAAAGCGATATCGCATATACGAGTATGTGATCACTTAGTGTTAGGTGGAAAAGGCAAGAGCCCATCGACGACATCGACTAATTTGATCTTATTAGTGCGCTTCAGACTTGGTGCACTTCGACTCGGAGACAATTGTTATGAACAGCGTGCCTGGTTGACATCCTAATTATCCGGACAGCTGGTACATTGGTTGCTAGTACTACAATCTTACACTCACAGCAATTTAACTGATTTTGCTTTGGCAAGGGTTTTCGCTTGGCCAGACTGTATGGAAGATACTGTAGGCACGTTAGTCTTTGATACACCAACTCTATTTGTCGATTTCGGAGCAGCTCTTGACTGCGCTTAAAAAGGCTGCCTGTGTGCTGCTGTGCCTGAATTTGTTTAGAATGATTCGGCCTCCGTAGATGTTAACAATTGTCATCAGCTCTTAATGAATGATGATGATTATGATGATATCTGAAATACGGCTGAAAGGCCACATCAATTAATGCTTATATAAAGTTTTGTTATGAGACATTTATTGGAGTGGTATAGTGGTCCCCAAAAAAAGCTTATGGAACAGCTATAAGCTATGTTTTAATTCAAACCTTTATTTGTTTATTTCTTACAGCTTAATTAAGCATAGCTTATACTTAATTACATTCAATTTATTATAAATATAAAAATGTCTAAAGGTTGTCAATTTGTAGGGCTCACTGTTCTGAGGCTTTCAGATTATACAAACACAATGATAAACCCAGTTGGCTGCAGAGTACAGACCGTCTACGCGTGTGAAGCGGGAAGACAACATCTGGACGGCGATGCATTGTTATATGGGAGTGATGCGTACCAGTATGAGTTTCGGCAGCTTTTTGTGCGTGACGTGTGGCGCTGTATCGTACTGTGTATACATCGAACCAACATATTTGCGAACAGACTATTATAAACCATGTTGTAGTGGTTTAGTGCCTACAGACAGGCAACAGGCGAAAATTTCAAGTTTGGCTTTTCATTCTGTACCTTTATAAGAAATGAGTCTTAAATGTAAGTTATACAGGGTGGCTGATGAGTTTTGCTACATTAAGAAACTCAAATAATTTTTTTTTCAGTGTATGGAATTCTTTTTCTTTTATTCATGTTAAAGCTCATTAAATTTTATTAAATATAGCTTAATTAGTTTTAAAAATAATGGAATTTAAATGCCCCCCCTGCTCGTCGATGCATTTGCGGCATCTTACCAAAAAGTTGTTCATTACTGCTTGGAGAGTTGAGACAGGAATAGCCGCAATTGTTTCTCGAATGGATTGCCTTAGTTCATTCAAATTTGTTGGTTTTGCTTTGAAGACTTCCTGTTTGCAATAACCCCACAAGAAAAAGTCAGGTGCAGTAAGGTCAGGCGACCTGGGTGGCCAACGGAATGTGGAGTTTCTGGATATCAGCTTATTGGGAAATTTTCGTCGCAATTCTGTCAAAACAGGTTGGGCTATATGAGGAGCTGCACCATCTTGCTGAAACCACACAGAGTTGAAAGAAATTCTCATTCGGCGTAATTCTGGATAGAAAAACTCTCTCAACATGCTCAAGTAACGGTCTCCAGTAACCGTAACGGTGTGACCGTTTTCTTCGAAGAAGTAGGGCCCGACAATGCAGCGTGATGAAACTGCACACCACACTGTGACACGAAGTGGATGCAATTCCGTCTCATGGAGTATCTGTGGGTTGGAAGCACTCCATATTCGACAATTTTGTTTGTTTATGTTGCCGTTTAAATCGAAATGGGCCTCGTCAGACATGAAAAGACAGTTCAACATGTTTCCATCCTCTTCCACCATTTGAAGCATCTTCTGGCAAAATTCCAAGCGAATCGGCAAGTCTGCAGCGTTCAGTTTGTTGGCCATTTGAATTTTATATGGGAATAAGTCCAAATCTTTGTGCATAATTGACTGTAATGACTGTCTGCTTACACCCATTTGAGCAGATAAGCTTCTTGTCGAAACACGTGGATTGTTTTGTATGGCAGCAGCTACAGCAGCGATTGTTTCCTCCGTTCGACCTGAAGGGTTTCGATGGTAAGGTCTTCTGTTGACTGTCCCATGCTCGGCAAAATTGTTTACAAGTCTTATTATGGTCCATCTGCTCGGAGGATTGCCGCCAAACGTGCGCCTATACTCTCTTTGAACCGAAACTACGGACTCCAGTGCCTGATAGCGGCGGACAATCCAAATTCTTGTTTCAGTGTCCCAGTTATCCATTTTTGTTAAACGTAAAAGTCAATCTGCAAAATAAAAAAAAAATTTACCAGATTCATTAAATAGAAAAAAAGTTATTTAATTTTTTTTTGGTAGCGGCTTTCATTAGCCACCCTGTACATCTAGCAGTACATCGGTGGAAATTTCATTCAGTTCTATGGAGAGGTTTTTGAGTGATGCGCTTACAAACATGTATTACATGTAGACAGCTGTGTTCCTTATTTGCTATGATCGCTTACACGATTTGTTGGGTACCGAAGTGCATTGCCATGGTAACCATCAATAAAGTGCACAAATGTAATAAAATAGTGAATGGCGAAAAAGTTAGGTACTTTTTTTTCCATCTTTTTAACATTTTGTTGTTGCAATGACATGGGAAAATAACAAAGCAATCAATTGAAATGTTGGCAAACATGTCAAACTAAATTACCAACTACGCGTCGTGCGTCAAAGGCCATTGCAAGTGGGGATAAATGCATATGGTATACAGGGATGTGCATTAAAATAGGTACAGCAAGAGTTGTCTTGTATTTAAAAAAAATTTTTAATTTATAGATTTCACTTTAGCCTGCCAGGTTGGGAAGTAATCACGGAGGACGGTGAGGTAAATATTTCTGAAATTAGAATATACATATGTAGATATAATTGCGCAGAAGCATGGACGTTGACAACCGCTGAAGAGTTGGCCCTTCGAATATTCCAGATAAAAGTTCTTCAAAAGGTGTATGAGCCTCTACGCGATGCCGACGATGTTTACTGAAGAAAATTTAATTATGATTTGTATGGCTTTGGCATGTGATGCGAATGGAAGAAGATGATCCGACCCGAAGGTATTCTTGTCGGAACCCACCTATGAAAACAGAGCATCAAGTGTTTGGCTAGTCATCGAATCAGATGCAGAGTTACACGAGAGTTCCTGGGAAAGAGACAGTTGAGCACTTGACCAAGGTGGCTTTGAACAATAATTGGTCTCTAGGGGCCTCAGTTAGAAACTTTGTTAATATTTCTTCTTAATCGAAAGGCTGCAGGCTGGTTAATATTTTGATGCCAAAAATCTCGTAAGGGTCTAATTATCTGCTCTATTGTTCCTGTTTTATTTTCTTTGTTCTGTTTTCCTGTTATCTCGATTGTTCCTATTTTATCTCGCCAACTCCTGGACGCATTCTTTACAGTGTAATAGGTTACATTTCTTCTTGGCCAGACTAAATCTCGAGATACAAACAGTTGGCTCACCGTGCGGTGTGTTCCCTCGATCAAACTCGCTTTGGTCAAACCCGAAGCGCTGTGTGAAATGACAACAAAATCTCTCCTTTCTGACTTGAGGAGAGTGGACATAGCATTTTTTGGTGTTTGAGATATGTATGTAGGCTAACACCTAAGCTCTTCAGCCTCTAGAAACCTACTATAAGCGTTGTTTCGTCCGGGTGTTGCTTGTTGGCCCATTTGAAAAAGAGAAATAGTTTCCAGAAAAATTTCCATACACGCCGAGGTGCTCCTATGTTAACGCACAGCACTGTACATGTGCATATGTATGTGTAGCTATGTTCTAAATGTTGCACGAACAGATGTTGGACAAAAAAAAAGACGCCTCAAATGTACTTGTTGTTACTTGAAAAAGTTACGGTTATTGTGTATGTGTGAGAGTGTGTTGTGTCGCGACCACAAAAACCGAATTTTAATTTGTTCGCTTGCATTTGCGGTGTGGTATGCCACTATTTTATTTATCTACGTTTATTTTATTTTATTTTGCTCTATTTCACTTTGTGCTGCGCAACAGCAAAAAAAAAAGGAAAAACCAACAACAAACCCTTTTATATAACTATTATTACCACCCCAATAAATTGCAACATATTTCCGGCGTAGTTGAGGGTGTGCCACTTCTATCTCGCTGTCGCACAGCAACACAACCGCAGCTTCCACAGGTTCAGCCTTTATTTACCGAAACATTTCCACATGCAACATTTGACAACAACAACAACACGTCATATACTGCACACATACATACATATATTATCCATCTGATCATTGACTTGTGTAAGTATTTTTAATCTGATTATTATTATATGAAGGTATTGTGTTGCATATTAAGTTGTGAATTGTTATGAATAACCGTGCTACATACAAAAAATAATACCAACAACAGCAACAACAATAGAACAAAGCTTAAAAATATCAAATGCTCATAAATAAATGCTGCGAAAGCAGTTCCCAAATGGGGTGTTTCATGTTGCCAATATTATTTCCGTGGCCACTGTGCAAAAAAAAATAAAATAAAACAAAACTGTGGCAACAACAAAGTAACTATACAAAAACAGAATTGTGCACTACACGACGTAGGCGTATACCCACTTGCGGGTTTTGTGTAAAATGAAAAATATGTTTTATAAAAATTACTAGCTATTCCTTTACCATTTGTATACTCTTTAAGAGGTCTTAAATTGAGTTGTTTATTATCTATGTAGCTTATGATTATATTTTTGAACTAATTCCTATTCAACCTTAAAGCAAGGTAATTGTTTTCGATAAGATATGTGTGCGTTTCCCTCTTCTCCGCATTTTACTGGAAAATCTCTACACATGCCAGTTTTATTACGAGTATCTCTTCAGCCAGGGTGAGGTGCATCGATTTTATTTCACAGTTTATTCCTCGATATCGTAAGGGAAGTCGTAATACAGGAATGTGCTTTTAGTAGCAAATCCGTTCTTGGGATAACAACTGCCTAAACCTTTTAAGACCTGATCATGAATTAAAGGCGGTTTGAAACTTTTTATGGTTTTTTGTACTTGAAGAAGCATACAAGACATATTTAAAAAAAATGTTTCTCTTTTTAATTTAAAAAAAAAATGTATTTTTAATTAAAAATTTTTTTTACAAAAATTAAAAAAAAAAAATACTCTTCAGGCCGTGATATATACTAAGCGTAGTTATCTATGCACATAAAGTATTTGTAGTGCTACGAATTGCACAAAATGCCGCTATTAGTTCAAAATTTCAATAAAACCAATTAATCACTTATTGTTTTTGTTGTTGTAGCATCAAAATCACTCTCCAAAGGTAACATCGAGTGTTAGGTATAAGTACATTCCTTTTCCGGCATAAATCTTGTATGCTCCGACTGCCGCGAGAACTGAGAAAAACTGAGTACTTTTATTTGAAGAGGTTCACTTTTTAAACATGTTCAAATTGCTTTTCATTGTAGGTGTGAGGTCTGAGAGGCTGCATACTTTTAATTTTTTTTAAAATTTCATAAATATGCTTAAACAGATATAACACTTATACCTCTAGCAGATTGAAGATATAATCATTCTCGTTGAAAAATTTAGTGCATTTTGAAAAATAAATTAGCTTTGACAGAGGTGGTTTTGGCGAACTAGAAAAAAGTGCTAAAACGTATTTCTGTTGTAAAAACAAAATTTTTGGTAATGCCAATAATTGTTAATGATAAGAGTTAATGAATAAAATTTTGCATAGAATGTATATTTATAGAATTATGGGCCAAAAATCATACCCCGCCTACAGGCGGAGTGAGCTGTTAACAGGCAAGTCCGGCTAGAAGGGGGTAGAAGTTTTCAGCCCTAGGGGGGAAAATATGAACCCTTTTGGAAATATGACTTAAAATTCGAGATTACCGCACTAGAATTATAAAATATGAATTTTGTCATTTAAAACAAAAATTGGCCTGTTACAGGGTTAAGCACCTTAAACTCGGCAGTAAAGCGATCTGAATTTTCAAACACTCTGTAACTGAGGAAAAATCACTTAATACTGGCCGAAGGTTAAGGGGGACATCCCCAGGTTTAAGATTGTAGTGAGAGCGATTTCGTTTTTCGTGGGAACCATTTTAGGGTGGTCTCACCTTGCTTTTCTGTGTCATGAAAAATGTTTGGAGCTCTAGTGCCACCTAAGTCTTTCATTTTATCCAGTGGATTAACCCAAGAGAACAACAGAAAACTAACAGTCTTGAGTGTTTTCAGTAGGTTCTTCTGTTGTTGTAGCATAACTTCGCCTAGCTAATCGGCATACCCATTACAGGAATTGCAATTTATTTTTTAGCTGCAGTTCTAGGAAAGTAGCATCTTCTATAGCACAATGAGTTGACTCTTAGAAGTGTCTGCTCTATTGAGCAGTTCAAAATATGCATTTTATTGTGAGGGAACACGAGCATGAATTGGGTAAGTCAAGCTTTTGCTGGATCACGGAATTTTCGGGCGGAAGAAGACAAGGGAGTTCTGTGTAAATGTTAAGAAGATACTGCCCTTACCGTTTTAACTGGTTAAATATGCTCTAGCCAGCCTCTGTTAAGCGAGCCAAACTTGAATACCTCGCAATCCAAATATCTACATTTGGGTATAATACAGATGCAATACAAACCACCCCTGCCAAAAACAACACTTAACAACATCATCTCTCTACTCCCTTCACAACCTTGCAATTGTCGCGTTGCCACCCACAGGCAACACTGAGCGTTTCCTCCTAACCAAAAAAGGTTAGTTGCGCCGATGGATGGGTATGAGTGAATTTTTAACGCTTGTTTGATTGTATAATTAAATTATACGCCCTTTCATAAACCGTCCTTAGGGAGGGCAATCAAGTGCGCGGGAATGCCTTTCTCGTCAGCTTTGTACCTATTTATTGCCCACAAAAGCAAAGTCAGCATGCAATGCAGGTCTACAGGCTTTACAACTGAGAATAGAGCAGAAAAAAAATGTTTCGAGAAGGAACTATGCTGTATATGTCTGTATGTGTGTGAGTGTTTGGTATTCAACCCGTTGGATATAAAATGACTACTCCAAGCGAATTCTTTAGTGAGTATATTTGAAGTTATAGGAAAATTGAATAAATACAAAAAAAAAAAAAACAGAAAAAGAAGATTTAAAAATATTCCCAGGCTTTAGGTGTGAGCTGAAGGTGAATATTTCACAAGCAACTGTAAAGCGTTTATGATAGCTTTTTGGGGCTATGGCCTTCCACCTTCCTTGACACTTTATCTAGGAAAGGCTGATACGTCTGGTGGCTATTATTTAGCTTCAATGGTATTGCACAATACACTGAGCGGAATTTCGGTTTATTAAAATACTGATTCAAATCTACCACGAAGATTAACAGCGTGATCGACTATGGGCCCAATTAAGATACTTGCGACTTCTCTGTAGCGGTCACTTCCAAGAAAAGTTTTGATAAAAATAGGTTAGTAGAGTAATCTCTTATAGCAATAGAGTCTCCACTTCTTATGGGACAACCTCTTAGCCCACTCTAAAAAGAGGTTGCCAGTCACTTTGACCATCAATTCGTGTTGGAGGGAAGTTTGGTCGGGTTGACAGAGTTTATCGAGGAAACGAAAAAGTGCCGTGGGCAAAATGAATCTCGTTAGTGAATATCGTTAAGATGATGTGTGTAGATGTTTAAGCGCTTGATAAGGTCATTCCGGTAAGTATACCGCTTTTATATCGTCAATGCTTTGCAGTCTATGTGACAAAACTTTCCTGGCCTGAAAAGAAACCGGCGCGCTTAGGTCCCAGCACCTTATGCTAATAGCTCGACCATAGGAGAAATGTTTGGGTCGAACCTTTGAGCCCTGGATTTTAGCCGTGTTATGTATTCAGTTATATATTTTATGCTCCCTTTACCCTGGGGTGTAGTGATCTCCTCGTAGAAGACATAGGAATAGTTGGTTTGCTAAACCAGTCTAAATAACAGGGAAAATGTGGCCCTCAGACAATTGCTAAGCTACCTTTTGGACACGATGTTATTGAAAATGATTCTTCTCAAGAAATAAAATCTACAGGTTTGAAGTACAAGGAAATATTTGAAAATTTTACTTCAATATCTGGGTGACCAAAACTTCTGCTCGTGACTAAACTTTATATCGTTTAAGGGTACAATGGATTATTATAAGGATAGGCAACCCTAACTAAAAAAATATTTTTAGAAAAGTGAATAAAATACCATTGGTTTGTTACCCAAGTTGCCATACTCCATATCACATTTAAATAACTTAATATAGGTGGCAACCTTAGAAGAACATGGCAAGTGGCAATACCTATGCGAAAAACCGAGGGAGGAGTCCACTCTAATTAAAAATATTTTCAATGAATAAAACCACTTAATATTCGCATGTTTCATAAAATTCTTAAATAATTTCAATAATATGGCAACCTTTTGAACAGATGCTCACTTTCAATACCTCGGCAAAAGTTCTTGAAATATAGCCCATTTTCTATACACAAAAATACCTGAAAATATTTTTTAAAAAGTTAATGAAATACCTTTGGCACGTTGCCATAGTCCATAGCAAATTTAAACAGCTTAAAATAGATGGCAACCTTAGCAGAAAATCGCAAGTGGCAGTATCTATTTAAAAAACCTAGGGAGGAGTTCACTCTAATTAAAACTATATTTAATGAATAAAACCACTTAATATTCGCATATTTCATAAAATACTTAAATAATTTCAATAATATGGCAACCTTTTTGAAAAGAATCTCAGTGTCAATACCTCAGCAAAACGTCTTAAAATATAGCACATTTTCCATACACATAAATACCTGCAAATTGGTGGAGTTACATCAGCGCTAGTAGCGGGTATATGTTTAGTTAATTTGCGTTATAATTTCCCCATTAAATTTCTCCCAGTGTTTAAGGGCATTGTCATAATATTAACGGCAGGCATCATAGAGGTCATCATAAATCAACACTCAAAATCAACCGAATCAAACAAACAATATTTTAAATAGCCAAAAGGCCAAAATACTCACACAATAATTTCTAAAGTGAAACCCGGGACATCAAAGCGACTCACGCTGCCTGTCAGCTATTTGATAGCCAAAACACACAGCGATATCAAACCGAACGATAAAAAAAGAAGAAACAAATAGCCAACATCTTACGAAATGGGCTTGAACCGAGTTGAGTGATTGTTGCGGGTAGCATACGAGACCAGCCTCATTTATTTGATCGCTCAATCAAAATGATAAATGAAAATTAATATTTCTTAATAATGTTTACAAAGTGAGAATTACACGAAGCAATCAAGAAAAAAGGCTTTCAAACTGCAAAATGAAACTACAAGTAGTAACATATGAGGGAAATACAAAGCGATCGTTATAATAAATAAGAGATGAATGTGGTAAAGTACGGTAAAAATATGGATCCACATTTTATACGTCTAAATCCAAAAGGGTAAAATATTTACAGTTATAATGAACACGCAGTTCTCAGGATGCACCAAGGAACTCGAAAGGAACTATTTAACTGTCATAAAGCCTAATGGGTTATCGGATTATGCAAAGATGGAACGAGAAAAATGTAGTCTTTATAGCTAAAGAGAGAAGGATTTGAGCTCAAAGCCAATTTACCCAAAGGCGTTAAAAATAATTTGCGTACACATACTCGTATCTTCCTCAAGCTGAATGATTTATGGTATGTTTTTCAAGGCGGGTAATAGGGCACTTGTGAATACGGCGAGGAACTGTAGAGGCAATGCAGTTCCGCTAACCGCCTGTAGCATTTTAAACCGGTGGGCCTCGAGTCCGCTTGTACTGTAGTGAGTTTGAATAAAGATTGGGGCATGCTATTGTTCTGGAGACCGTATTTCTCGCTGTCCAACAAGTTCTCAACAATAATAATTACAATGAGGATAAGCCTTTCAGGGAAATATATTCATCTTTGGTAGCAATCGAACCCAGACCATCAACTTACAGCGATGTAACTGTGAGCTGCGACGCCGACGAAGTAGCGAATAAGGCCCTTGAACAGATCGAGATAGATCAGCTGAGGAGCATTGCTTCTCCTCTTTCTACCTACAACGACTGCCTTGTGCTTTATTTTACACAGAAACAATATGCCAAGTATTCACTGAAAACCAAACGTAAAGTGTTCAGACAAAATTAGCCTCCTTTGCAGTTGCTCTGCATTGGCCAAGCCGCTAATGGAATGCCTTTACAAGTACTTTTCATACTCTTTGACGGAGCTAGGCTCAGCTGTAGTTCAGAAACTTTTGCGATACATTAGAAACAGTTCAGCTTATGTCTGTTCAAAGAAGCAATGTGAGCATACCTCTCTGGAAACATTTGTTAATAGATTTAGAAATTTTCTCGATCACAAATCTAAATAAAATAATCACGCTCCTCTGGGTTCCCATACCATTTTGATCACTTCTTTAGGCCGCACGCCTTGAAAACATTCTTATCTACCATAAAATCTTGATATATAATAAAATTGTAACATACGAATATCTGTACACTAGAGACATCTAATTAATTAGAACAACAGAAGTCAAAACAATAGTTTTTAGAATTTCTGTTTATCTGTCTGTTTGTTTGTTCGCGCATCTCTCAAAAACTGCTGCATGGAATTCAATCACCTCCTCACCACAGTATTGCTAGGTGCCTAAGTTAAAGTTAAGAAGAGTAAAAGTAAGATCAGACATATTTCTAGGGATTGGTATTGAAATATAGAACACATTTCGTAGTTGCCGTAATACTGTTTTTGTTTTGAGTGCGTGGCGAAGCCTCCCATAACCACGGTTAAATATATATAAAACAAGTTTTTTAGTGAGTTTATACGCTTTTAAGGTCTGCTCATTCTCCTTTTCAAATTTATTTGTTTTAATAATTTCCTACATTCAATGGTTGGCCAATTGACCACATGCGGCACAAAAGGCGTCGTCTCTTACACACCTTTTACTTCTTTCCATATATTTACCACCTATTTAACTTATTCAAATATACCATTTTAATGTTATTGTGCTCCTCCTACTCCAACACTGTTTGCTTTCAAATACTTTGTTCACTTTGTTGGCGCATTTTGGTTAACCACAATTTTCGATTTGCTTTTCCTTTGTTGTAAAATATTTTTTTTTTTTTTTACATATTTTAACCCAACTTATTTTGATAAGAAAAATTGCAGTCTATCAATCACTTGGGCAAGTGGAAAGCAACTGCAGAAAAAAGCAGAATGCGTGAAAAAATGATTAAAAGCAGAAAACATTAAAAAGGTGAAACCAATATATTTTCAACGGCAACGCGGAACGAAAAAAACAGTGAAAAAATTTCCAAATTAAAGAAACATAGTGAAATACTATATTTATTTTTATATAGCAAGGTACACGCAAACATTCATCAAAACTTAACAAACATCTCAAATGCAGAACGCAAGAAGAAACAAATAAGGGGAGCGCTATGTTCGATTGTGTCCAAGGCTTTATATGTTTTATGAATACGCATAACGGTTTTAAGTGTCCGATCCTTACTTACTATAAACAAAGGTATATCATTTTAACCTCCTAGGAGATTTTTTAGCCGAGCTTCTCTTCCGATTTGTGTTGTGCCGATTTTGAATTTTTTCCTACAAATTGGCGGGACCTACAGTTTTTTGCCGACTCCGAATGGCATCTACAAAGGAGATGAATTTTTGCTGAGAAGCCTTCCTTGGCCGCAATACGCACGGAGAGCTTGCCAAATTTTGTGTTCATCCCTAATAAATTGCAATGGTTAAGGCGCAAACCCGATTTATCGGAACAATCGATTGGGAGCTATATGTTATGTAGGTCCGAACTGGCTGATTTTTTTTATAACGTATATAATATGTACCAAATCTGCAAAATTTGCGTTCCCAGCCTTTTAACTACAAGAGTTATAGTCCAAAACCCATTTATGGTTGTGTTGGTCAGATCTGGCTGGTTTTCATTAGTCACATTACGTATATAACATGTACCAAACCTACAAAATTTTACGTTCCTAGCTTTTTTAATTGCAAGGCCGAAACCCGTTTATCGGCACAATCGATTATATGGGAAGTCCGCGTTGTATTGGTCCGATCTTGTTGGTTCCGACAAATGATTAACATATTACAAAAAGGCGGCCCATACCAAATTTTAGCGAGATATCTCTAAAACTGAAGGAATAGTTTGCGTTCAAACAGACAGACGGACAAGTGCACGTACAGACGGACATGGCTAAGCCGACTTAGCTCATCGCCCTGATCATTTTAGTATACTTTTTGTTGGGTCTATTTTTTTACTTCTCATACTTACAAACATCGGACCAAAGTTATAATACTATTTCATGTTCATGAAAGGCATAAAAATGTGGGCTTGTGACCCGTCACGCAAAAACCACTACCAAATAAAACCAAAACTTACCTGCTAAAACATTTATCAGAAACTTTCGAACTTAAACCAAATTTAGATATTCTGCGCCGCTAAGTCCTTACAACACCGCTATTTACAGCGACCACACTAGAGCGCAAAGGTCGTCCATGAATATTCGCCAATGTTTAGAATTGAGAATTGCAAAGTTTTAGCAGCACGACTGCGAACTTTCGGCGACCGCATGCATAAATATGTGCTTTTATAGGTTGCTGAGTGTGTTAGCTTCACTTTACCATCGCTGAATAGCTTTCCCTCTATTTACGTAAGCTTCCGCCACTTTGGTTGTGCCCGCTTTGGCTTTGGCTATGACGTTGACTTGGTGGTTTCATGGTTTTACACCGTAGCTCTGTAGGGACAAAGCCATATGTATATATGGACTCTCGTTTTTGGCTGAGATTGTTTCAAAAAGATTAATTGACTTGCGGCCACACGAATCAGACCAAAAGTCAAAATTTGCAGCACCACTACAGTGAATCCACCAACCAACACACATCACCTGGAACAATAAATAGAGTTGCTGATAGATATGTATGTACAACCAAATGTACCCAGCTAGTAGGAATGGTTACACTCAACCAAATGCAATATGCCCAAATTAGGTGGAATGTATGTGACTATGTTTTCGGTTGGATAGGCGTTAAGTTATTTGAAAGCTTTGTGCCAACTCTTCTAGTGAAGCTTGTGCGTGTTTTTTTCGTAGTACCTGAAATTCGTGATGCTTTTTTGTGATTTGAAATATGCGCAAGTAGCATGCTTCGGCGCTTCAATGTTGTGCTTCTAGGACGCGAGATTAATCTATGTCTTTAAAAATATTAAATGTGGCTTATCACGTCAAATTTTTATTTTCTTTTATTTTCTATTTTCAAAATTTGATTTAACAGAGTTGCTTCTCAAGTCCATATGAGCCAAGAGATTTTTTCATTGTTTACATTTGGTCCTCTCGTCCTATTTCTTCCGATTTGATGCTAAAAGGTACCTAATACCTACGCTTCTATACGGTTGTGAAATCTTTGCAAACTATATGTTGTTTACAATAACATTGCCGGGCATGTGTTTGGGCTAAATAGACGTGATCACGTTTCAGTTCATGCTGAAAAAATCCGCAACATTTGAAAGGCTAAATTTTCTTCAGTCTTCGAGGTCCGTACGTGTGGTACACCCTAAATATCGTATACTCACATCTGAGCGTCAGTTCTTAATTTACGCCAAACGTCTTTGGAACTCTCTTCCTGTCAGGCTGCGCCTAATAAGAAATGCACTGCAGTTTAGGAAAGAGCTATCCAGTTTTTATAACAATGTGTAGTTAATTAGTAGATTATGAATTATAAATTATAAATTATAAATTACTAAATTCAACCTCGTTCAGTGAATGTAGTAGTTCAATTCCTCCTGCAATAATAACCAAAGGCGAACTAAAATTGCTTTAGCAACCAAATTCAAAATTGGGTTGGAACAAAAGCTTGATTCATAAAAATGACATTGGCTCTTATGACCACAGAACAGCCAAAGTCGAAAATGAATCATCCCTACTAAGATATATGAATCCACAGTATTTCATCGCTTTTTCTAAAAAAATTAAGATTCTGTAAGCCGAAAACCAAAAGCCCCAATGTATGAAAAAAATTTCAAGATTTGAGAAAAGTTTTGAAACTTGAACTAAAAGCAACTGCGACGATTTTATTAATATGACCCAATAATTAAAACAAATTTCATTTGGTTTTTTATAACAGCCAAAATAAAATTTGATTTCCAAAATAAAATTTGCTTGCTTTTGGAATAATGACGTTGAAATAGTTTATCATAAGTTCAAACCAAAATTTGGAAAAAGCTTAATTTCATATTTTGTTTTATATATCCTAAAATTATTAATTTTATTTTGGAAATCAAATAATATCCTGATCTCAGGAAACAATTTAAACTTTCAATACGCTCTCCTAAAAACCTTTAAAAAATTACTTTTGCTGTTTGTGCTTATTGCCTTAGATATGTGTCCACGCTTTTTTTCTTGCTTCCCAAGTTCCTTACTTTCGAATTGATAGCATCCGATGTTTTGCATTATTCTTATTATTCGATGTGTGCTAGTACGTTTCATCATTCATATTTAAAACAGATTGAAAACAGAAAAACTCCAATTGTATTTCAGAAAATGTTAATCGAATTTCGGAATAGCTAATTGGATTTCAGAATTTGCCATTTGGATTTAAGAAACGGATGTTGGATTTCAGAATTTGTGAATTGGAGTTCAGAAATCGTCAAGCGGATTTCAGAAAACTCCTTTTCAAACTGTGTAAATACAAGACACTTAAAACCATCTTATGCTTAACTCCTCTGTCATGCCTTTGTGGCTACCAGCGTCCACATTTAGTACAATATCTCCAAACCAAAGAGAGATATTGAACTAAAACCCATTCTATAATATCACTCACGTCAATGCCATTTCTTTGATACGCATACTGTTAAAACCTTTTCTAGCGACCCGGGACCATATTAACACCTTAATCAAGTTCTCAAAAAGAGATTTCCATATTTTTTGCCGATAACTCTAGACCACAGCCACCTAGTCTACCGAACTGTGAATCTAAACCATACTCAAACCCACCTTAATGCACAGAAAAAATTTCAACAATATTATCATAGTCGTTTAGGAGCAATTTTCGACCGTTTCGCTAGTGCATATTTACATTCCCTCTCAACCCGTTTTCTGTGTAGTTGTGTGTCATACCTTCACCAAGTCTACCTTTTCGGAAGGTTAACATAAATTATGCATGCATAGTTTCATTTGCTATTCGTGCAAAAAACTGCCGAAACATGCAACTCTGTCGTAATATGAAGAGCCCTTGATATGTACTTTTTTCCTTGCTGCCATACCTTAGTGCAGAAGTTATTCACTCATTAAACACCGTTTATTTAATGTCACTTACTTCAAGTAAGCAATGTTTGCAGGGACTATAATTTAGGAGAACAAATCTTTCTAAAAGTTATTAAAGGTTTTTAGGTTACATTTATTATGCGCTTTGATGGTTTGAATATGGTATATACCAATGAAAATCTGCTTACCAATTTTCATTGAAATATTTTTATAAAATTACGAGCAGAGAAAATATCAAAGTTTTTTTTACTGAAAAGTACGCGGTACCACGCCTACTTACAAAAAATGTACAAAACGTATGCCAAATCTAATTTATATAACTTGAACAGTTACGGAAATAAATATTTTGATAATTGTTGTTGGAGCAGTGCTCGAATTTTTATGTTTTGTTTGTTGATTGATATTAGAGAAAAATTATAACGATATGCACAGCGATGGTATGGGATGACATTTTTCGAAGTGCCCAACTTTTCATCAGACTCCTTCTCACACACTGGGATACGAACCCAAGTGTCTGCACCAAAGCCGCTGTTAGAGTTCTCTAACAACTAAGCTATGATGCCCTGTAGCGTCACGATTTAACAAAATAATTTTTAAGAACAACATTAAAAAGTGGTTGCGGCCCTATACCGATTTCGCACATTTCCAAAATAAACAGTTACCGCTACAAGGTCAATATTTTCAAGAAATTTCAATACGAAAAATCAATTTTTGTTCGAGTTATGGCAGTTTTGTGGAATAATCCACTGTAAAACAGACGGGAGCACGCCCAATTTTTTAAATTTATATTTTTAGAATTTCTTCGTACTCAGACACTTTGCAAGTAAAATAAAATTCTTATAAAATTATTTTTCGCAGAGATATTGTCTATTATAGTCGTGTATAATCTTTTTAAAAGATATTCTATAAAATTGGGCGTGGTTATTTCCCGATTTCGTCCATTTTTCTCCCGAACGTCCATTGTAATAAGGTTAAGTTGTGTGCTAAAGTAGGTTATGATATCTTGAACGGGTTTTTAATTTATAATTACTAGTATTTGTAAAATTAGCTTAGTCAAAAGTGAGAAGAGCCACACACATTTAAACAAAAATTCTAAAAAATCACTGCGGTATTTTAATTTGAATGCGCACTACAAATTTGGTTTTTGTAGGTATAAAAAGTACTGAATATTTGTTTTTGGTGTTTTCCAAAATCTTCGCTATATAAAAAGTGGGCGTGGCTATCATCCGATTTTGCTCATTGTAAAATTGAGAGATGATGACATGACATGGCTTATCAATTTGTCTTTCTCCTAATGAACATTTTAATATCAATAAATTAATATCTATCTCGATTCGTTTATGCCGTTACGAACGGCTGTTAGGCGAACAAAGCTTATATACCTTGTACCAGGCATAAAAAAAATGAGTAAAGAGAATTTATGTTCAGCTTCTCACCACACGACAAATGCTTTAAGTCCTAAGTAAATTAGCAATTCAATGAAAGTGTTGCTTTGTTACGCTTGAGCGAACCTTGCGAGCATCCGCCGCCTAATCGCGGCACGTGCTTCAAATTCATAATTATAGGGTTTGGAAAATATAAATCTTACAAAGATCCTTACCCTGCAAAGAATGCGACTAGACTAGGATGCATACGGGATGAGTCGCAAAGGAGGATGCGACTAATGTTCTGATCACTTTCTACGGATTGAACTGCTCACATTTGTTGGAGCATGTCCTATGGGGATACCAATTGTACCCATTTATACCCGAAAAGGTACGAAAGGACTAATCCACTTTTTACCCAAACGAGTACTTTTAACTCCTATAAGTATGCTACAAAAACTAAAATTTACTTTCACCCCTATGAGTATGATACACAAATAAAAATTTACATCTGTATATTGAGTTATAGACAACTGTAGACTATAGGGATTAATCGCGGATCGCTCTTTTTAGAGATTAGTCACACGATTTTTTGCACTGTGCATACATAATACATACATATCATCAGCAAATCATACAAGTAATAAGAAAGCTGACCTAGAGCGTAATAAAGCACAAAGCAATGCGGAGTGGGGTCTCTACACTCTCATTCCAACTTTTAATGATACAAACAAACATATGTATATCTGTCGGTCTGTAAGTCAACAATTGGAGCGTGCTCGACTTCTATATCGCGTTAAAACCGCTACATATTAACTAGATGCTTTGTCACATTTTTGTTTTGTATCGGAAAGATGGTTTGGTTTGATGTGCTGCAGAGTTGACATGAGCTCGAGTAGCTATCACAAATTCCCGAAAATTGGCAAAAGAATCAGCATTAAAAAGAACTTTCGCTGGAAGGCAATGTATGAAAAGATGCCTGTGGTGTGCGCTCGTGCTGCTTTGTATTCGCACTGAGATGTGCCTGAGCAAATAAATAAAAGTGGGGCGTTGTGTATGTTGAGCTCTAAAAGGTCTAACCTAATTTACTATTGGTCTTTTGCACTAGCCCATTTTCTACTAAACTAAGTTTTGGAAGTTGACTTTTTAAAAGAATAATAAACAAATGGAGCCTTTCATTGCAGCTGGGATCGGGAAAGAAAAAGGAAAATGTTTGAGATAGGACTTTTCTTCTCAATTGCCTGACTCAGTCCAAAGTAGCACACGTTGAAAAAATTTGTTTTACGTTCTCGCCTGGCATTATTTTCTGTGATAGCGCTGGTTCACAAATATACGAATGCGCCCAGCAGATACAATACGGCAATACGTTGAAAAAACTGACAGTTAAGTAGAATGCAAGTGTTGGCGTGCGTAACAACAGATTCGACGGATACAGCAAAGTAGATTTTTCTCTAAATTATGACGTATGACGGATACGTCAACGGTGAAGTACTGTATCTGCCTAGGCGAATTTGGCGGTTGCGTAACAAAGCATGCCAGTCATCTCTTTTTAGCAATAACTGACGCCAATTGGGAACACCAAGGGTTTTTAAACTATACTAAATGTGTTTTTTTTAGTTCAGCGAATTAAAACACAGCGGCTTCGCTGGCTAGGCCACGTAGTGCGAATGAGCGAAGGTGCTCCAGCCCAGAAGGTATTCTTATCGGCACCCGCCGGTGGAAGCAGAGGAAGAGGGAGACCACCACTCCGATGGAAGGACCAAGTGGAGACCGATTTGCGATCCCGCGGTGTTTCCAATTGGCGCCAGTTGGCGCAACGAAGAAACGACTGGCGAGCTATGTTGGACGGTCAAAATCGCCCAGGCGGTTAGATGACCATTTAAAGAAAAAAGAAGAAGAAATGTGTTTTTTAAGCTGCTGCCTAATTCCGGTGTCGATAGGAAACCCTTCTGGGCCGAAGCTTTGGGCTTTAATTTGATGTGATTTGTTTATATATGCGTAAAACTCGTACAGCTCATCGTTATTTCCTTCGATGTTGGCATGACGGGGAGGACGATAAATCTTCCCGAGAACCTTTCTCTCGAATACTGCGCAAGAACCCTCTTCTTTTTATCTTTACTTGATGAGAACAAACCCCTTCAGCAATTGCACGCTCTTGTAATATATTGTACCAGCGTGGTTTAGCTCTGCTACTCGAATTATCTTCTCGACCATCAAGTTGAAGTAATCGCATGCCTTGTTCAAAGCCTCATTTGGTTTCGAATGGCTGGGAGAGTTCCTTTCCAATTCTGATGGGGCTGTTGGTATTGCTTACCTATACCTTTGCAGGAAAATTCAGACATCGTACAGGCAACTCCTTTTCCGCTCAAAAGCCGCTTTGGATCTTCTTTGGGGTTGGCGTATCGTGAAAATCTGGTCGATGGTGGACTTACCAGTAAGAACCAGTGAACTTGTCTACAATAGGCTTTAGTGTTTTACACAATACGCTGTGATATTAAGGAATTTGATCCCGCGGTAGTTCGTGCGATTACGGGAAATACTTATTTTAAAAATTTAAAAGCAATTAGATTCAATCGTCAAGAATTATTTGAATGTGTTCATAGACATATTTATCAGAAGAAGGCCTCCGACTTTTTGTTCCTCACCGAAGAAGCGGGTTAGATGGCTTAAAAAGTTCAAAGTGATCAAATCATACCTTTCGCACGCGTTTCGGTTCCAGTCAGTAACTTCGATTTTATAGGTCTCGATTAAGTACCTAAAATGGATGATACTACCTCAATTGTTTTCCGATATTTTCTAGGTTAATGCAAGGAATCGTATGTTAACATAACATACAAGGCTTACACATTAGGATATTTTTCAGAAAATGATAAAAACCTTACTGATAGAATTCATCATCATCAATCATTACAACAGTTTTTAGAATTTTTTTCTGTTGTATGATTGGGCATCCATCATTGAAAAACTGTTGAACAGAATTGAGTTCCACTTTTACCGTTGCATAACTTTAAAACTTAAGATATAATTTATTTCGATGACTCGACCGGGTTCGGGGTTATCGATCAATATGTGTACTACAGACCCAAAATGTGTTAGTGAAATATGGGTAACAAAGAAACTGCGAACGCCACAAGTTTCATTTGGACTCTGCTATATTCCGATATACAGTGTGCGACAAAACTTAAGCACCGAAAAAATTTTACTCAAAAAAATCGTAAATACAAGTTCTATAATTTTTAGTCCTTTTTATTCAGGGAGAATACATATTAGGTATTATAATTCGAATAAATAAAAGGAGTTCCAAAAAATTTTGTACAGAGAATCCGATGAACTCAAAAAGTGGAGCGACAAAACTAAACCACCATGTAATATATATGCCACAAAGCCGGTTATTTCGTGGCATTTCCGTGGCTCTTTATGGCTTTATGGCAGGTCCACATCGTTTTGGCATTGAGTATATTATTGAGGTAAAATATATTAGGAAATAATTTTCCACCCCTGCTCAACTTGTCCGAATAGAGAGTCTTTGTTGTTGCAATTTTCCTCCGGATTTTTAGCATAAGTAATTTTCTTTAGATTCTCTGTTCGATTAAATAGCACTAGCCATAACATTAAGTCAACATTATTAGCCCCTTTTTATTTTATTTTCTTTAATTAAATTTTTTTTCTTTAATTTTATTTTATTTTACTTATTATATTATATTTTATTTTACTTTATTTTTTTTGTGTTTTTTATTCGATTGGATTTTTTTAGTTTTATTTATTTTTATTCAATTTAATTAAATTTTATTTCATTTTGTTTTGTTTTACTCTATTTAATTTTTTTTTATTTTACTTATTTTACTCTGTTTTATTTTACTTTATTTTATTTTATTTTACTTCCTTGCTTTATTTTATTTTATTTTGTTTTATTTGATTTGATGTTTTTAATTTTATTTATTTTTATTCAATTTAATTTAATTTAATTTATTTTTATTAAATTTTATTTAATTTTATTTGATTTTGTTTTATTTTACTCTATTTTATTTTTTTAAATTTTATTTTATTGTATTTTAATTTACTTACTTTATTTTATTTTCTTTTGTTTTATTTGATTTGATTTTTTTTATTTTCTAAGCAAATCACTATAGGTTTCGGCATAATGTCTTCCTGATAGATGCACTTTAATAGCAATTCTCCGCCCTCAAGAAATAGAATAAAGATTTTATGAATATCTCTGTACATGTAATGATCCAATACCAGCTCAATTGTATGACTTGGACCCCCTCCAAGACCGGGGAAACGTCTACAAACCCCTACACTGGCTCAACCGTGTTTCACCGATCAAAAGTTATAGTAAGAGTGAGTAAGCATTGTACTTTACGCCTGGGAACAAGTTTCAGAGCATCGATTTAACAGAAAATAAAAGTCCTCGTCGTACACCAATTTAGGTGGAATCTTGAAAACCCTTATTTCTCTCAGAAATCAAAGGGGTGTCAAAGCTCCGAAGTGAAGCAATCGGTCTTAAAGAGCACGTCTTTAAATGTTTCTACATGGGGTGGATATCACAAATTATTTCATAAAAATTCTTGTGGAAACAAAAAGAAATATTTTTAGTCCAGTAACGATTGAACGATCTACAGTTCTAAGCGAGCCAGTTGAATGGAAAAAGGTTTAAAGTACGCTAAACAAGCCCGTAAAAATGTTAAAACATTTTGAAATAGTATTTTCTGATTTCTTTCCATTAAATTTTAGTAAAATTTTCTCGCGAAGTACCACAAAATAATTATTTCCAACAAATCTTTAAGACTTCTACAGACCATCCAGCCTCGTTTAACGGCTAAATAAAAGAAGGGCACCGTTGTTTGTAATGTTTCGAGATATATCGGCGTGATTATTGTGGCTCAAAACATTTAAGGAAAAACAAGACCTACCATGATTTGGTGCTTTAGTATTGTCGCACAAATTTTTTAGTTAGCCTAAAAAGTGTAATACATTTTTTTTAATGGACCTTGAAAACAGGGTTTTTGTTTCATATTTCAAATAACTATGATTTTAATATTTAATTTATGAATAAAAACAAACACAAAATCTGAAACCTGTTCATAGAATTTTTATTTAAACATGTTTCGCAGAGGGACTTTAATTAATTTAATTTTCTCGTACACTGTATTTTTCAATAAATCGAAGTATCGGTCAAAATGCGGTTGTCCTAAAATCTTGAAATTTGCACCTCATAGCAGTTTTTCAAGTAAACTTTAAAAACTAATAATAAAAAAATAAAAAATTAAACTTAAGTTCTATGTTAAGAGCTGTTTTCACATGTAACCTTAATGTCATTTCAAAAAGCTTTACAACCCATGTTATTGCTTATGAATATGGGGGTAAATTTTTATCTGGCTTTCAAATAAAAATGTTTTCTTGCGGGCCGAGCAGTTTGTAACTAATAAATCAGTAAAGCAAAAAGAAAAGTTTTAGAGTAAGGATTGTTGCATAGAACTTAACTCCTTTCAAATATCGAGCCTAATGCTGCAAGCAATTTTATTAAACTGAATAAGCCTTATGTAATGCTTGACTGAGTGAGGGGAATTATACGTGGCTTAAGCAATAAGCTTGCCTGTGCGTTGTTGCACCACTTTTATTTATATTGGCATATTTTATATAACAGTAAATAAATAAAACTCATGCGTGCATAAATTTATATTTAAACAAATTCAATTGCATTTCCATATTTTCATATAAAAATATTACATAACATATGCTGGAAAATCCTTGAGTGTGTGTGGACGTGTGCCGCCGAGGCGAGCGGTTTCACAGCCAGCATTTAATTTAGTTTAAGCAATTCCACCCAGAATGGTAACTTGTAAAAGTTTTCCACACAAAATTGTATGCATATTTTTTTGTAAACAATTTAAAATTTATGTACTTATTTTTATGTTGGAGATGTTACTAGCTTTGGCCTCCGATCTCGAAAAGTTTCGATTTCTGCGCTTATGGCTCCATTGAATGCGAGTATTACCGGATATCGACTTGTTATATTGACCACATTCATGTGCAGCAGAAATACTTAAAACGATAGAGCTTCGGATTGTATTTTTCTTTAAATTTCACGTTGAGCTTTACACTACACAACTTGGTAGATGAACCTGACAGGTAGTCCTGTCTATGAAAAACGAGTCATTAGGCATTTTTCTATACATTTACATGCTATTACTTAGCATTTAACTTTATGTACTGAAACTCCGCTTTCGATTTCGACTTAAAAATTAATTACAAAAATTCGTTGCTAACTCCGGTCCTTTAAAACTAACATCCGTCGCATCCCCAGCTTGAGGTTATGCGAGCATATGCAAATGTGTGTGTTTGCATAAATACAAATATTTCAACAGCCAGTGTTGCCACAGTGCAAACAAAAGCAGGACAAATATGTAGAGGAGAGTGCGAGAAGTAAAGGGACAAAGGATATATAGAGGAATATGATAAGTGGCGCCAGGAATGTTGGATATGTGAGAGTCAAATAGTTACGCATATATACATATACGAGTATGTGTCTTAGGGATGTTGCGAATTTGCTCAAAATGCGGAAGTTTTAAGAACCGGATTCGCAGTGTTTGCATAAACCAAGCGAAACAATTGCGATTGGAAGTGCTTTCAAATTCTGGTAATAAGAATGAAAATTTTGCCTGTATAGAGTTTTTTGGAGTAACGTTTGTGGGTTTTTTCGCTTTCTGGGTACAATAAATCTCTATCAAGAGGTAGTAGCAGCTAAAGTCTGTTAAAAGTTTTCAGGAAATCAGCGATTCAGCTTAACTTGAAACATTTACGTTAAATGTTAGCAAATGAGTAGTATTGTGGTTTCTTATTTGATTTTTAGGGAATAATTTAAAAATGTAGGAAATATAAAACAAAATAGATAATTTGGCTGTTGTTCTAAAATTTTTAATTTATTTAATTACAGTACTTTTTTGGTAACTTATTTTAAAGCAGTCTTTATATGAGTGAAGAATAGTTATATCTACACGGCTAAATATTTGAAGCTAAATTTGAAACTTTTTTGTGCTACATATGTATATGTCCAAACTAAATTTGGTTTAAAATTTAAATTATGCCAGTTTTCGAGAAAATGAGCGTGAAGAAAAGAGTTTCAATTTTAAAACAGGAATGTCTTAACAATAAAAAAACATAAAAAACAATTGTATCAGTTGGCAGTATTCGAACCAATGCTCCCCACATAAGAGTCGTCTGCTCTACCCACTAAGCTACGGCGCACACAAAACTGTTTAGAGAAAAATTCAATGACTTGAAAAAGTTTTCAGAAAGAAATAAAAAAAAATTAAAATTTTAGACGTTTTTTCAGCTCAGTTTCAAATCTTAACCGGAAGAAATTGAAAACTTGGTGTGGGTAATTTAAAGGTTTGGAATTTCTTACAGAAAAGCTTAAAAAATTGCTTACACCGAAGAATGGTTTAAAATTTAGCTCAAATTTTTAGCCTTGCATATTCCACTTTACTTTTGTTGGTATTACGAGTACAAAAGATAATAATTTTGTTTTACTAACTAAATCATTTTTTAAACCTATTTTCGGTTGGGCTGTAATTACAAAACAGAAACAGACAGTAGCTATTTGGTTAATCCATTCAAATGTGGAGTATAATAGATGCGGAGAATAAAGAAGAGAAAATCGTCTCCCAATTCTGAGAAAAAATTTAATTCAAGAATGGAAGAACAAAACATGAAAGGACTGTTTAGAAATTCGCTTCGAAAATGTGTTTCAAATAGATCAGTTCTTTTCTCCATTTTTGTAAAAATAAAATTCGCGTTATTTTACGAAACTCGCACCAGAACTCCAAACTTGCGCTTTATCCATCGTTGAGAAATACCATATAAAAGCACATTTTGCATTATCTTCTTCATACAGAGCTTCAAACCGATGAGAAATTCCTGCAATCACTAAATCACTGATGACTACGAACGTTTTTCTTTTGTAAATCGGTTACTTTATCTGCATCTCCTTGGTCATCTCTTTGCTACTCATTCAAAAATCTTCTGAGTTGCCTCTTTCTGGTTCAAGGTAATCATGGTGGCACATCTGATCCGGTTTAACAGTCCCATAAAATGTTCCATTGGTTCCGAATGAACTGTAATTCAGAGAGTATGCTCTCAAAAGTTTTTGCCACAAAATCTTGAACCAAATCGAAGAAATGAGGATACACTAAAACTTTGTTATGTACTGTATGAATTTCTGAAGTTGTATTAAATTCAGTTAATTCTTTTCGGGCGTTTTGTTATTCTTTAAGATGTTTTGTGAAAAGTTGGACTATATAAAATGATCAGTATACTAAATATATCAACGATGAAAATTTCAAGATTGCATGATGAATTTCCGCATTGAAGAGCAAGCATGCAGGAATATATGGGAGAACACGAAAACCACCTACCCGATGTCGATTTATCCCTACGCTACCCCCTTGTCCAAATATCATCCAAATGGGAATAAAATTACACAATTTTCAAATAATGAATTAATTTCAATGAAAAAATAGATCGAAAATAATATTAAAAAGAGCACATATCGGCAATAACGATTATCAAGTATCCGCATTCTCATCCCGAATATTTAAGCCACCTCTTTCGGCACATCCCTAGTACGTACAACGACACTGCCAAAGTATTGTTTTGCAAGTGCATAAAAAAACTGTTATAAAATTTTGAATTTGAATTTACAGTTTGTGTGTAAAAAAAAACATATTTATTGTACGTTCTGTGAATTAAATTTGCATAAAATTCAAATCCACGCGAGCCCCAGAGAGCAGCGCCGTTGCTGTGCGCATTTGAGGATTGAGTTATGTACTTGGCAAATAAAATATTTTATTATGAAAATTCTAACAGTGGATGACACAGCACATACATACATACATACATATGTACAAACTTATATAAAGTTATATTAGAATTTTTATCAGTCAACTTAAAAAGCATTGCGTTTACCAAAGAGTCAACCAAATTTTGTACAACTACCATTATTCAGCACTCCTCACGAGCATGCCCTTACCATCAGACATGCATACATATACATGTATATGTTTCGATCCATCCATTTCAGCAAACATATTTCGTATGCAAAGCTAACTCAATTTACCTCCCCTTTCCTGTTTTTTTTTTCATTTTGTAAAAACTTTTCTTCGTCCTTATGCCGCTTATCCCTTTGTGGTATCATATTTATTAAAAGGATTATTGGTGCTTCACAGCTATATCCTGTTAGCTGCTTTTATGTATTCAAATGAGTTTGGCTACTGCTTGGTTGCTCTTCTCGGTTTTTTGTGAAAAAATAAAATTCGAGTCTCGTTTTGCAATTTTGCTCCTCTTCTATAAACGTCTATATGCATGATTGTATAACATTTTCGCATCATAATTTCATTAGAAATAATTTATAAGGAATAAGCTTTATACCATTTGAACAAAAAAGAACTTTTGGTAATTCATGGTAATCCATTTTACTTCATTTTGGTATGTAGAGAGTGCAAACAAGGATGATTTGAAGGGAGGACCCAAATGCTTTAAATATTTAGGCAATTAGAGTTTTTTTAGGATGAGGTTACACTAAAAAAAATTTTGAATATTGTACGTGCTAACTTGCGATGACTCGCGTGGTATGTACTAAACTACCATAACGAAGTAGTTTCCTAAGTTCCAATCCTTAACTCACTTTAGAAAAGCATTATTCGAATAATGAGTGCACGATCCCACGTATTTCTTCCATGAAAAGTCTTACAAATTCATTTGCTTTGCAGATGCCTTTCGGAATCGTCGTCTAGGCTTCATCAATTTGTAGAAGAAGACAAGCTCGGAGAAATAATGTTGTCAAACTCAATCTTGAAAGCGCCATATTGGATAAACTAATACTTTGCCGAATTTCCCACGGTATTAGTTGACAGAAAGTTCCATCTGAAGATTTATACTTCAAACGGCATTGTTGCTATTGCTTTTTAATCAACAATAAAAAAACTCACTGGTTCTCTGAAACATTGGCTGATATGAAAATATGGACGAATAAGCAATAGAATGATAGTGATGGGCCGAAAGTGTGTAAATAAACATTCACTAAATTTGACAAAAAAAAAAAAAAGGCAGCGGATTACTTGCGTTTCCAAAAAAATTTTTTTTTCAAATGCTCGCAAAATGTCTTCACTCCCAGTAAGCCTCGAAAAGTATATCTAAAAAGGAAAGGCGAAGCAGATTAAAGACCAGACCTCAATGCTCATGAGGCCAAACCCCAGAACAGCGTAATATATATGAAGCTAGCTGCTCTACCAAGAACATTCTTGAATTTACTGATGGCGTTGAAAGGTGTCGTGGAATCTAAAGCCATGGGTGCTGTTACACTGTCTGAGTATAAGCATACCTCACGACATCTAACTGATCCTTCTCAGAGCAAAAGCCAGTCCAAGCAAGTAGAGTGGAGTGAGAATAATTCTTTCTTGTGTAGCGAAAAGTCTTCTCAACTAGGCGCTCTTAAAACACACCATCAAGTGTTTGTAAAAGCTCAGCAAGGGCGGGTAGTAATCTGATGCCGACAACACCACAAGCAGTCCATTGTTTAGCTTCTTGATATTGTATGGTTTGTCTAGGGTTTCTTATTTTTTAATATGATAATATGAGTAGTAGGCTTTCAGCCTTTTCTACACTTCTTTGGCTGATTTTTTTCAGCTTTTTCAGCTAAGCTCACTGTACTCTCGGTAAGGGGAAGGTGCAGCATTCTTCAGAGCTCGCAGTCAAACCCGCGCTACCTTGTTTTTTTTTATCAAACAGAACCACCTATGCTTTGCTTGAATTTACATTTAGTCCGCTTATGGCCGGCCAAGCATAGAACGAGGTCCCATAAGTATTCCAGTTAAAGCTAGGAAAAACGGATGTGCTACTGCGATTACAATATGTTTGACAAGCCCTAGGTATACGCCTACTGCGCCGGAGATAGGTACCAGCCCGCAACAAGAATGATGTAAGACTTATAGGTCTATGCTCGTTAGCGTTTTCAATTAATCTCCCAGCTTTTGGATGAATTTAACTATACTCCATCTATGTGAAATGCATACCTCTTAAATAATGATTGCTAATCGTAGTGATTACCGGTTTGATTAATTACTTTCTTGAGAATCCATTTAATAATTAATTACCAATTACTTAAAATTTTTAATGATTATTTTTTAATTAATTAAAAAAATAATCAAAAAAAGTTGTTTTGATTACTGTTGATTATGTTTAATTTTTTTGTTTTTTTAAAAAATTTTTTTTTATTATTTTTGACTTTTTATTCTTTTTTGATTTTTTTCAGTATTTTTGTAGAATCACATACGTGTACATATGTACGAATACTGAATATAGTCCAAACTAATAAAAAAAAAAATCTAAATAATCAAAGGTAATCAAAACAACTTTTTTTTTATTATTTTTCATTTTTCTTAATTTTGTTTATTGGTTCTAATCGTAATCAATTAATACTTACTTTTCTTGAAAAACAATTAAAATAATCATTACCTACTGACTACTAATTACTAATCAAATTTAACAGGTCTGGTGATATGTAGACCAGAGTGATATATTCGCTCAGTAGATCTTTCCAGCCAGGAGTTCATTGCCTACACAAGCTTTTGAAGCATCAACAGAGAAGATGATGGTAGAACTTTTGTTCCGATTTTGTAGCGCTTCTTTTAATTTTTCCTACAAATTGGCGGGACCCTTATATATGTTTTGTGCTGACTCCGAATGACATCTGCAAAGGCAGATTAATTTTTCCGAGAAGCTTTTTTATGGCAAAAACCACTGCATCATTTTGGCCTTACCTGTCCTGACACTTGAGCTTGGGACCTTTGCCGCGGTAGACCAGCACACTACCTCCGTACAACGGCATACGACAGTAACACAGTTAGGTCCTGGGGAGTTGTGGGAAATAAGTGTACATAAGGGTGTAGGTGAATCTTTTTCAAGCTCCTTCCATACACGGCTTCCTTTCTAATTGGTATACTTCGCACAGAGTCAGGCAGAGTTTCTACGACTCACGGCTCCTGTTTTGCAGTTAACTGACCAGGAATTGATCTTTGATCCTTGCTATGATAAAGAATCACTCTACATAAACAACACTCTGACTATGAAATGTAAATCTTCATTGAGCTACTTAAATTTATGAAATCCTTTCAAAACGTCTGCCCACATAACATCACCTCACATATCAATGATATCCTTTTGTGTCCTTGCGGTAGAGAGTCGTGTCAAATGCGTATGTGACAAAGCAGAAAATTCTGTATGCAAACCACATACATACACAAACCCACACACAGGCGCGCACACACTTGTAGTTATGTGGAAGAAGTTCTGTTCTAGCGAGTGGCAAGTGTGGCTTGTGGCATTTGGTGTTTGTGGCATGACATGCCATCTGCACTACAATTTGAAAATGTTTAAGTATCAAAATCATTGCAATTGCGTTGAGACTGTTTGACTGTTCATAACGCTCGCCGCTTGACTTGCATAAATATTTGACAAAAACGGAATGCTGTCACCGGAATGATATTGATGTTGATAGAAGTACATAAGCATCAATAAAAGATTGAAGTGTGTGAGAGAGAATGGGAGTGTGCAAGGGGAACAGGGGTAGGGAGATGGTGAGAGTGTAGGGAGGGAGATATATGCGCTGTACACTCTGTGAAAGTGAAAAACGACGTGATTCTTCAGCGAGGCGGCCGAGAAGAGTGAGAAGCTTAATGTTGCAGAGTTTTTGGTTTGAAAGCAGCACAAAATAGTTTTTAATGGAAAAAAATTTACATTTTCACTTTTGAATAACCCATTTGCAAGAAAAATAATAAATTTAAAAACATGTAAGGAAGTCTTAATTTTGGTATGGATAAAGTTTTATTTTTTGGTAATAATGACCGTTTTTCATTCTTCTTTTCAAAGCTAGATACAATTTTTTTGGTTTGCCTAAAAAAAATTTTAAATTCAAATCAACAAAAAAATAAGCAAGCAGAAAATATTATAAGCGCTCACAGTTGTGGTTGCTATCCTGCAAGCGACAATTTCACATTTGATTTTTAAAGAAATTAAAAAAAGTAGTATTTTGTTATTTTATGCATAAGTTGGTAAGAGCTTATGAAAAAAATCGGCTAGTATAATAGCCTTATTTTTCTAAGTTACCATAAGAGCTGAATTGGGTTGGTTAAGAGAGGTGGGTACATGAAGTCACCAAAAACAATTAAAAACAGATGTGCTTTTTTTATATTAGAACGAAAGTAATAAAGCCAAATTTGATTTAGATATATTGAGTTGTGCTAACTGACGGACAGGAGGACGAGCGGGTGGGGGGGGGGGCTAAGTTAATTTCTTTTGTAACGCTCCGATTCCGATTACAATTCCAACAGGTGGGTTCTTGCTATTTTTGTTGTGGCAGTGCTTCATTTTGCCTAATTAGCAAGCCATTTACAGATAATTGCTATCAATTTCTTCTGACTGAAGTACTAGAAAACAAGCAGTTTCATAAAAAGTTTAAAATGTAGTTGAGCCAGAGTTCAGAACCCCGTGACAATAGAACGCAAGTGAAAAAATATCACCTGGGTGGCGCACGGGTCAAACAATTTAGGAATTAGTTTGAGATTGGGAATTTTTTAACTAACTCAGCGGCGACTTAGGAACTTGAAACTTGACACATAGTTGAAGACACGTTGAAAATATAATTTGTAGAAAACAAAATTCCGCTAGGTGACATCCCTGGTCGAGATTACTAAAAATTGCTGAAAATCGGGGGAATCTTGCTATCGATTTTTGAGTCTCTTCACGGTGATCTATAGTCTTGAACGTTAGATGTATTTCAGGACCCTGTGGCAGCTTAATTTCCTAAAAAAATTCGCTAGCTGGCTCATGGTCAACGAATTTAGAAAATTCCTCAGGAATGTTGCCATCAAAGCTTAGCTAACTTCCTGGACTTGAAGCTTTGCACAAACCAAATTCCTCGAGGTGCGAGCTGATCGAGATAAGTGAAAATCTATGAGTATAAAAAGCGGGTATTCGTTAGAAAATTTTTTCTTCGTAAAGAATAAGAGAATGAGCCTGATTATCAAGTTATCTGGTTAAAATGATATCCCTTGAAGATATTTCATTTAATTTATTGACACTATATATTAGCACAATAAGATCCTTTATGATCTTTTATAGCACAACAATCGTTTCATAAAAGTGGGTTAATATAACATTCAAAACTTAATATGTATTCATTATCCTCAGATACAATAACAACAAGTAAGAATAAAGTAATAACAGTAAAAGAAGAGGAAAACACATAACAAAACATTATTGTACAGACTACAACAAATAGGTAGCTGAGCTTAGTTGCTATTTGTGTATATATTAACGGAAGAAAGAATATATAACATTCTTAAGGTTGCACTTATTTAAGCTATTGCGACTAGAATTTGGTATAGAGTTCCATATGCGGATAGCATTGACGAAGAAAAGCCTTGCAGAGTTTAGATAGTTGTAACTCGGTACAACTAAATCGCTAACGTGCGCAGACCTCGAGAAGCAAATTTCAAGAAATATTTGCTTACATACCGAGATATCAATGGGCATAGACGTACTTATTTTTGAAATATTTCCTTCAAACCAATTTTCTTAAACTAAAATTCCAACACAAAATGTCCATAAAACTGCCATATAATCGCGTTAAATTTCAGTGCGCTAATGTCTCCACCTCTTTTTTCAATAATTTTTTTAGCCGCCATTGGACATTTTTAGCTACTCAGAAAAAACCTTTCACTATTCCGCTTGTTTACTTTGAAATCCACTCCGTATGCCTGTGGCACGCGTCTGCGTATAAGGTGCCTCCCCCAGAAAAAAGGCACTTAGCAGTAATTTTACACAAAACACTCTGCTGCACCACTACAAAAACATGTTTAAATGCATTTGTATGGGTTGCCTGCTTCACTTAAATGCACTCAAATAAAGGGGCGGGGCATAAACTTACAGCTTAAATATATACAGACATTTACTAGCATAGCAGAGAAACCAGTTTTGGATTGTTCAGTTTGTTGTTTTATTTTATTTACAGTGTTAGTTTTGTGCTGGTAACATTTCTTGCTAACAGCTGTCTGTTACTTCGTTGTTTTTGTGCTTCATGCGCAAATCCATAGTCGTGTGAATCTCCTTCAAACAGCTGTTGCTTTCCTATGTCACATTTGCACGCTGCCGGTCGTAGGATCACGATCAAAGTTTTTTTGCTCCGACATATTTCAACGCACAACACGTAACGGAAAGACCAAAGTGAGCCGAGCGGTGTTTTGATCAATAAACATCTTTGTAGCCGCCGCTTGTACCTAGTTAGAAATTTGGTGTGATTTTTTCAACAAAATTTTACTCGCTCGAAATGATTGTTTCTGCGCTCTCGGCGCATAATAACAAGAAAAGCCAAGATAGATGAATTATTGCTGATTTGATTTTTAAGGCAGAACTACACTCTGTAACTTGCCGACCACTGCCGAGAGACAACCTCATTTTGAAAAAACGTTTCCCCAACAGCTGTCCAGGCCAAAAACCATGAACGCCTCGCTAATTTGTGGGAAAAAATGAGAAGCAGCACCCCACAAATTGGAGGAAATGCTTGCCTTAATCTCCTCAGAGGTATACTGCGCCAATTATTTCTATATTACTCTGCCCTGCTCTAATATACCTCGCATTAAAGAAGATATATCATTAAAAGGAAAATAATTGTGTGCGATGATTTGGGGTTGATCAGGTTGCGATTTGACGGAACGGAGAACTTGTGTGTTTCATTTGGGGCAACCAACTTGGGCCATCTTTGACATTGGTAGGGAGGGGTAATGAATGCAGAATCACCTGCCTCGATTTAATGGAGGCGAACTGCAACGACTGCGGAAGCGTATCAAGATCGAGCGTTCGCGAGTCAAGAGGTTTACAGCAGCTGTAATAGTGAGGGGTATGAAGATTTTTTTTCTCTTGGTTTCTTCTGCGGTACCCAGCGGATCGGCAGACTTCAGACCCGATACGCCCAAGTTTAAAAATATTTAAAAAATCGTATCATTAATAGCATCACTAAGTCAATATTACTGCCAAACAGCTGATCAGCTGTAATTTTACTATTTTATTTGTTTTTCGAAATTTTCGATAGCAGCCTTGCTTTGAAAGTAAACTCTGCGTAAAATTTCATTCCATTCCATCACTTTTCTTAAATTATCGCAAACACAGACGCAAGGACTGAATGCCATATATAAATCTCGACACACGGACATAGCTCACTCAATTTCTGTATTCATCGTAAGAGCTTTAATATATGGAACTTTATATCTACTTCGGTACCTTTATGTCGCTAAATACCCCCCGAGTTGAGGACAAAGATATGCTACCCTCTGTACTTGTAGTGCTCAAAAACTCTTTATATATGTAATTGAGGGTGCTGTAGTATCTCATTGTTTTGTTGACGTGGATGGTCAGGCTTGCCAGCATTGGCGACTTTGTATAAATTTTGGCGACCTTCTTCAAATGGTCATCTAACCGCCTGGGCGATTTTGGCGACCAAATTAGGAAAATTGGCCATTCTAAATATTATGAAGCTTGAGTAAATTTTTAAGTATAATTTTAACTCTATTTTCATCCTTCATCTACACCTTGCCAATACATCTTACGAGAAAATGAAGTAGAGGGCAAACCAGAGTTTGAAGCAAATCAATAGGTATGCAGGATCATTCCTCGTAGCATATGTTAAGAAAATTAATATGTGCAAAGGCATACATACTAAGATTGGGTATTGGCGCCAATTTTCTGGCGACTAGGTCAACAACAGGGATACAAGTACTTTGATGAAAAATGTTGACAATGACTTAGCGTACTATTTACCTGAGGAAGCAAATTTTGGCATACTTTATAATAAAGGGAAAAGTTCATAGCTCAAGATTTCCAAAGATTTTTTTTTCAAAAAAAAAATCAAAATTGACCTGAATCCAAAGATTCACGGCCTCTGGAATTAAATATGAGCGATGAAAAAGCTTTCAGTAGAATTGAATTGATTTTCCTTTGATGGAAATTTTGTTGGCGACATGTAAGTAAAATTTGGCGACTTTTAAGGGAGAATCTGGCGACATCTATCAAAAAAAGACTGGCAACCCTGTGGATGGCCACTATACTCGTATTCCCTGAGAGGTAGATCTGCGTCTGTGTGTCCCGTATGGCACTGTGTTGCCTTTTAGTAATGAAAAGCTGGTAGACTCAGCACTAATCGCTGGAGATAATTACAAGAATATCAACACCGTTATTTATAAACTTATAAGTAGTACAGTAAATGCTACTGAAATAAATCGAATAACACAGATTTGATTCTATTTGTCTATATTTAGCTGCCTTAAATGTCAGAAAGTACCAAAAAGCGAAATAAATTGCCAAGTTTATGGGTAATTTGTTCGAAAAAGCCAAACACAAGAAAAAAGTTAAAACCACAGATGATAGACTAATTAAAAGGAGATCAGAAGTATGTAAATATGTTATTCCAAAATATTTATGTCTAATATGTATGTACGCATTCGCAGTGAAGTACTGAAAAAAGCCGATCTTTAACTCAGCCACCAAAATGCTTTGTTGTTTGACAAAACTTGCAAAGAAGAGTCAGTAAATTGAGAATGATGCAAAACTCTCTCGAAACGCAAAAAGTAAAAAGTTTGCGCGGAACAGAAATCAGTTAAAACTTGAAAGCAAACAGCTGTTGCTTTTTTAATTGGTTAATAGCTCAAATTTTGAGGTTTTTGTTGTAGCTGTCCGATGTCAAGATCAGCACTTGCAAGTTTTACTGAGTGAAATTTCAAAATCCGCTCTCCCCCTAAAAATGTTTTGTGTCACCAAACACTTTTCAGTAAAAATTTCATAAAATTTTTTTAAATTGTATCTTCACCGAACACAGCTAATATCAACATTCCGTCACCTACCATCCATAGTTATGATAGTACCAGTATAATACAAACGCTGTTATCGATACTTTGCGAGCTTAAACTCACAACATTAAAGATATACTACTATATAAATTAAAAAAAAACATATTAATACACAATACATTACATCCCACAAAAGCAACAAAAACACTACTACTTTAAAGTAATTCAAAAGATATAATAATAATTTAAAGTAGCCGAGACCAACGAAAAGTGAACATAAAAAAATTTATAGTGTCAATATCTTAAATGCCAATGATTATCAACTCTTTAAGTATGCCCATATAGACATCTACTATCCAAATTTACATACGATTATATGCTATGGTATCATGCTATTGATTTGGCTTGATATTGGCTTGCATTGAGTGGACGGCAATGACCAAAGCGTGTGCATGCTTAAGTTGTACGAGCTAGTCAACAATGGGTTTACGATATTTTCACGCCCATTCACAATAAACATTATCAGCCAATAGTAACAACAACAAAATCCAATACAACAATTATACTTAGCGAATATGCATAGGCAAGGTAGTAGACAGCTTATCTTAAAGGAGGGGCTCAACTTTCAAGGGTGATTCCTCAGGATTTCTAGGCTGACATTATTGTTGGTGTTAATGATTGAAGTTGAAAATAAATTTTCTTAAAAATTAGATACAGGAATATAAGCTAAATTTAATTAAAGCTAAGGATATTAATTAAACAGCCAATTGAAAAATGCTATTATTTCTGCTGAGCTTTCAATAAGCCTAGTTTGGTGAAAAATAACATTTTTATACCTAGCTGTATAAATACATAGGGGTGTTATAATTTGCTCCACATAGCCTCGGTTTGTAGATAGATCTAGAGTTCCACGTGCGTCGATATCCGCGCTAAATTGAGTGAAAAATTTATGTTTAAAAAACGGGTTATTTTCCGGCCAATGAAGGTTGTTTTGAATATGAGCGAATCCCGATGGTAACCACGCCTCTATTTTCGATGTCGAAAATTGAGAAAATATGTCTCCGATTCAGCTAGAATTTTAAAATGTTCCAGCTTTATACACTTGGTTTATTTTAATAGATTTTGCAGTCTTTTAAAAAATTTCTAAATTAATTTGTAAATTTTTGGTCGCCAAGAGCAAATGACTGAAAACGCTTGACGAACTATCCCAATTTTACATAAAAGTTGTATGAAATGGGGTGGAACAAATCATGAATTTTTGTTCCCTTTCCTGCTCCTAGCAACTCCAGCCTGGTATTTAATGTACGGTTTCACCTTAACTCAGAATTCCTTCGTGCTTTACAAATTCAGGTATGGGCGTTTTTAAAAATTTGAGTCACGAGTGATGAAGAAATCATTTCTAGGATTTTTCGGGGTAGTTTCCCTGAAAAAGTCCCAGAACGGTCTCTAAATAAATTCTAAAAGGTTAAGGAAAAGCCTAATATAAGCCCTAAAACAATTCCGAAATGGTCTTGGAAAAATCGCAAAATAGTTCCTAAAACAATCCGGAAATTATCACGAAAAGATCCAAGCAGTTCCGCCAAAAGCCGTATTTGATCCAGCAATCATCCCGAACTTGAATCAAATCAACTCAGTGAATCTCAATTTATACAAAAATAACCAAAAAAATCTTTATAAATACACATTATATCTATATGCACATATGGGTATAATTTTGCTGTATCTCGTTTTGCTTATTTTTTATTTTCAAAAGCTTGAATAAAAATTGAAATTTTATTCTTTATTAAATTTTTTTGAATAACCAGTAAAATTTCACTCATCACTCAATTTTTTTGAATAACGAATAAAAATGTATTTTTTCTTTTAGTAGTTTTTTATTCAAAGTGACCCAACCCTATTACAAATATTCTGTTCCCTTAAATCCTTGATTTCTATGGGATTTCTATTGAAAAACGATATTCATAGTTTCTTATCTGAAAATAACCTCCCTAGTTACGCCCTGGTTCAAATAATTGTATTCACGTATGCTGGTAAATTTGTAGTAAACACTATTTGTGACGACAAAGCGAGACAATTTCGGTTTGCCAGTTTGTTGTTATTGCCATTTTGCTCTGCATATTTACCATTGTTGTTGTTTTCCATGTTATTGTGCAGTATCGTTTGAATTAATGAGTTTGTTGGTGCAATGTACGCCCACGTAATTTCAAAAACCCAATACATACACACACTTATATACATCCGCACACACTTGAAAAGATCCTCAACAAACTTCCAAAATCATCGCTGTGACAGCCAAAGTGGTGCAGTCTGGACCAAGTTGACAATAGGCGGCCAGTGAAAAAGCCAGATAGTCGCTTAGTCATTTAAGTTGGCCAACAACTGCATGGTTTTTCTATTTGTAGCTTAAAGTGTGTTTCTACGGCGGCGTATATGAACTTCTGGCAAAACCATGTAGAAAGTGCCGTTAGACTGGAATCTGTCCCTGATTAGGCGGAGGGGTTTAGTTGTATGAATATTTTAGATCTTCTTGTATCGTAGGAACTCTTGCTTTTTGTTTGAGGTTTGAAGAGAAATACTTTGATGCATCGACTGAAAGAAATTCATTCTGAGCAATAATTGAAGTCAATTCGAAACAGCAAAGCAAGCCCGTCCAATCTGCAACAGATCCGTGCCAAATCTTCTTTATCCATGTGTATAATACATGAATGATGAATTTTGCTACATTAAGAAACTAAAATTATTTTTTTTTCAGTGTATGGAATTCATTTTTCTTTTATTCATGTTAAAGCTCATTAAATTTTATTAAAGATAGCTTAATTAGTTTTAAAAATAATGGAATTTAAATGCCCCCCCCTGCTCGTCGATGCATGTGCGGCATCTTACCAAAAAGTTGTTCATTACTGCTTGGAGAGTTGAGACAGGAATAGCCGCAATTGTTTCTCGAATGGATTGCCTTAGTTCATTCAAATTTGTTGGTTTTGCTTTGAAGACTTCCTGTTTGCAATAACCCCACAAGAAAAAGTCAGGTGCAGTAAGGTCAGGCGACCTGGGTGGCCAACGGAATGTGGAGTTTCTGGATATCAGCTTATTGGGAAATTTTCGTCGCAATTCTGTCATAACAGGTTGGGCTATATGAGGAGCTGCACCATCTTGCTGAAACCACACAGAGTTGAAAGAAATTCTCATTCGGCGTAATTCTGGATAGAAAAACTCTCTCAACATGCTCAAGTAACGGTCTCCAGTAACCGTAACGGTGTGACCGTTTTCTTCGAAGAAGTAGGGCCCGACAATGCAGCGTGATGAAACTGCACACCACACTGTGACACGAAGTGGATGCAATTCCGTCTCATGGAGTATCTGTGGGTTGGAAGCACTCCATATTCGACAATTTTGTTTGTTTATGTTGCCGTTTAAATCGAAATGGGCCTCGTCAGACATGAAAAGACAGTTCAACATGTTTCCATCCTCTTCCACCATTTGAAGCATCTTCTGGCAAAATTCCAAGCGAATCAGCAAGTCTGCAGCGTTCAGTTTGTTGGCCATTTGATTTTTATATGGGAATAAGTCCAAATCTTTGTGCATAATTGACTGTAATGACTGTCTGCTTACACCCATTTGAGCAGATAAGCTTCTTGTCGAAACACGTGGATTGTTTTGTATGGCAGCAGCTACAGCAGCGATTGTTTCCTCCGTTCGAACTGAAGGGTTTCGATGGTAAGGTCTTCTGTTGACTCTCCCATGCTCGGCAAAATTGTTTACAAGTCTTATTATGGTCCATCTGCTCGGAGGATTGCCGCCAAACGTGCGCCTATACTCTCTTTGAACGGAAACTACGGACTCCAGTGCGTGATAGCGGCGGACAATCCAAATTCTTGTTTCAGTGTCCCAGTTATCCATTTTTGTTAAATGTAAAAGTCAATCTGCAAAATAAAAAAAAAATTAACCAGATTCATTAAATAGAAAAAAAGTTATTTAATTTTTTTTTGGTAGCGGCTTTCATTAGCCACCCTGTAGTTAAGTTCTAAAATAAGATACCGACTTTCTTGCGAGTACGTCGCTTTTAGGCTAACAAAAGTTAACCGACAGTGAGTGGCTGACTAAGAAAAGGTTCAGTTTATTTATATAGAAACGTATGTATTAATAATTCTTGACGGATTCGAAAAGCTTATTTTGTTGATTTAGTTAGTCTCTTTCCTGGTGTATCTGGATTAGCTTATATTTCATTGCCCAAATTAGGGTAACACTTAGATGCTCCATGGAGTACTGTCATGGTTTGTACGAATGGAATATATTGCCGGCTATTTCAAAAGATTTTGATTCAAAAAAGATCTAACTCAGCTGAAAACGTATTGAAATTTCGTTCAGCTGTGGCATTTTTGAAACTGGTTCTGCCATAGGGCGATCTTCAGCCAAATTCTGAGATGGGTTGTTTTTAAAAAATATGTTTAAAGATGTTTCTCTACGACTTAGCTGTCGACATGGGGTTTCTCTAGGATATCGAAAGGTCAATTGAAGCTTTTATGAAGTAAATTGTGGCTTATCTAGAAGTGCTCTGTGATCCTTGAGGAGCACTCTATACAAGCTGTGTTGCATCTACAGGTATATCATTACTTATCAGATACTTAATTTGTATTTACAGTTATTGATATCCGTCATGCACGATATTGAATATGCTAAATAGGTTGTATGTATGTTTGCATGTATCAGAAATGCAATTGCACCCACATTAAACACAAATAAACACGAGCGCATGAGAAATTATATAGTTTGTTGATTGTTGTTGTTTATTATCAGCTAGGAGATATGTATTATTATGGTAAATTTTGTATACATTTTGGGTGGTTGACGCCATGCAAAATACTTATTTATGTATAATTTTAAACTGTTAGTGTCAATCCTCGCTCATTTTAAAATGGATGACAGAAATGGATGCAGCGATGCTATAAATTTCATATGTTGCTGATTTCACTTAAGCCTTTATTCGATGTACATATATATGTACATTACGCTGCCTCAAAAAAATAGGTGCAACAGGTGAATTTCGAAATTCACGCTATTCTACAGCAAACCATCGGAGTCATAAATGAATCAGAAAGCAGTCCTAAATGGGAGCGTTTACGCTCCTTATGAGCTCATTTATGAGTCCGAAATGAGGGTATTCCCCTTCTTGCGATGGTCTTCCGCTATGAGCCTAATTTCAAATATATTATATGACCTTGAATAGGAGTCATTTATGACACTTAATAGCCTCATTAACAGCTCATATTAGGTCTCTTATGTGATACTTGTTGAACTCCGAAAATACGCCTTTAGGAGGGTTTGTAATTCTTTTCAGCCTAATATATAGAGTTATGTAGACTCTTTCATGACTACTGGCCCGCTACCGCAAGACCAAGAGCCATATCAGTAATAATCCATAAGCTTTTAGATTTTCAAAAGACAATGTGTAAACATTTTTTTTTTTTTCATTTAAAATGAAAAAAAGTTCAAAAAAATTTGAAATTGTATTCAGAAGTTGCATACACTCTTGTCATAAGGCTCAAAATTTCCATCATATCGAGCCCTAACCGCAATTTTGGTGTAACCAACAAAATAATGTAAATTCGTTTTTCGACAGATATCGGTAATTTTTTTTGTTTTAAACCATCTCACAAAATTTCACAACCTTAATAAGTTCCATTTCAAAGTTAAACTAAAAGCAATTATGATGTAACTAACATTTTGCATTAAATTATTTAAAAAATTTAATCTAAAAACCCTTCTCCTGTAAAATTTTATTTTTGTTGGTTACACTAAAATTGCTGTTAAGGCTCGATATATGAGTCATTAAAGAGACTTCTATCATTACATTTTCTGAGACTCATATTTCTCACATATTTAGGACTCCCATCGGAATCATAGTTATAGGCGATCCGAAAATGTTTGAGGGGTAAGACCCCAGACAAAATATTTGGAAAAAATATTAGGTAAGATTTGCGTGAGCTGGACCGAGTTGGAAATACCTCTAAAACTGTTTATACATATGTATATAAAAGGAGTTTGAAAAAAATAGAATTTTACAAAAAAGAAAAAAAAAAAAACAACTTCAGATGATCAAACAGTTTTGGTGTAAAAGGTAAATATAAAAATTTTTGAAGATTTTTTCAACGCAATCAAAATAATGAGTTGTATGATGCTGCCGTTAACTAGATTTGGAGGGGTAGGTTTGTGGTAAACTTTTAATAACTTAAACAAATCTGGATCGATTTAGATTAATAAGGTATGACTTGAAAGGTATTTTCAGACATTAATATTTATGCTAAATTTAACCCACTGGCCCAATTTTTTCACATCGCGAATTACACAGGTCAACAATTGTTTTTTTTGTACATGGGGTTTGCTCTATATATTCGGATTCTAAAAAATGCAATTACGAATCAAAAATATTTAGTTTTGTAGAAGTTATAGCGATTTGAAAATTTTGCATTTTTGCGCCAGGCTAATGTACAAGGTGGCGCAAAAGTAAGCTTCCGATGTTCAGCATATCGGTTGTGGAACGTGCAGTGTGTGCTGTTGCACCGTCTTGTTGGAAACACATGTTTTCCAATCCCAATTCATCAAGTTGCGGCAAAAAGAACTCGTTGATCATTGCTCTGTAGCGTTCACCATTCACAGTAACCGTTTGGCCCCGACCGATTATTGGTCAAATAAATAGTCAGCAATATTCCGCGTTCTGGAGCAGTGTAGCGTAACATTGTTTATTAACGTGTATTTCGCATGTGTTTACTACACAAATGTCAAAACAGAACTGACTTTAGGGGCCAATCGCAAAATTTATAGCATTTTCTGATAGGAGGATTACTTTTGCGCAGTAACCGTTTTTCACCGACCGATTATTGGTCAAATAAATAGTCAGCAATATTCCGCGTTGTGGAGCAGTGTAGCGTAACATTGTTTATTAACGTGTATTTCGCATGTGTTTACTACACAAATGTCAAAACAGAACTGACTTTAGGGGCCAATCGCAAAATTTATAGCATTTTCTGATAGGAGGATTACTTTTGCGCAGTAACCGTTTTTCACCGACCGATTATTGGTCAAATAAATAGTTAGCAATATTCCGCGTTCTGGAGCAGTGTAGCGTAACATTGTTTATTAACGTGTATTTCGCATGTGTTTACTACACAAATGTCAAAACAGAACTGACTTTAGGGGCCAATCGCAAAATTTATAGCATTTTCTGATAGGAGGATTACTTTTGCGCCACCTTGTAGGTCCTTTCGTGCAGCGATGCATCGAAAAAAGATCTACTTAAAGCACAACATACTCATCTTAAAAAAAAAACCAAAAAAATGTGGCTGAGAAACAGTAAAAAGGAGATAAAGGTCCCAGATACACATGATTTTAGGTAGATTTGGCAATTCGTTAAGCACATATTAAGAAACTCATCGAAACTTTTACTGACGGATTGGCAGGCCTAGCAATAGAGCATGCCAGCTACCTGATAGCGTTTTCGTAAGTAATTTTTTTTTTAAGAATCTGTAGTTTCTTGGGTCACTCGTTGTGGGCGACACTATGTTTTTGCATATCACAGAGAAATGATGTCTTCGAGAAGTTGTAAACGAGCGGATAATTCGTTTTGCTATATATGTGGCGAATGTATTAAAAGAAGACAAAAAAAGTTTGATTTAACTAAAAACGCAAGGATTTGCGAGACCTACCTAGCCTACTTCGGTCTACCTGTTAAAAACCAGGACAAAAAATGGGCTCCACATATTTCATGTAACTCTTGCAGAAGCATTCTGGAGCGTAAGTAAAAAAAATTATGAACTGCGATATTTTCCCGGACCTACTTAGCAATGAGGAGAAACTAGCGTGTAACAATTTTAAGGCAGTAGTTCCTGGCTTTCTTGGAAATCATAGGGATGAAAATTATGAAGAGCTGATAACTGGCATGATTACGAATTTTTCCGCCATCGGATGTAGAATGTCGCTAAAGATGCACATGTTACATTCACATCTGGATAAATTCAAAGATAATGTGGGAGCTTATTCAGAAGAACACGGGGAGCGATTCCATCAAGATATAATGGAGTTTGAGAAACGCTACCAAGGCCAGTACACGGAAAGCATGACGGGGGACTATATTTGGACGTAAGAGAAAATGTTACCGAATATGGCAGGAAAAGCAGGAAAAAGCTTTTTTAAACATTTAAAGTGTATTCTAAAACTAAGTTTATAAGAATAAATCTTAAATTGATTTTTACTATACTAGAATAAATCAAATCTACGTCAAATTTTTATGAATTTTCATGTTTTTCGTTTTTATAATTTTTTTCGAACAAAACCAAATCAAAAACTTTTTTATGTTGTTGACCAGTGTTATAGACTACCACTATGCAGCCAGAAATTACCGCTGATTTCTGCATGAATCTACATCGAACATTGGTTTTTTAAAATCGTTATAACTATTATCTAAGTATTCTGCGGGACAGTTTTCTGATATTCATAAATTATCTTAAGAACCCCTTTTCTTTCTTAGAAAGTCAACCTATTTCAGCAATTTTTTGAATTCTAGGAAACCCCAAATTAACATGGAATCAATATAGTATCTTATTTCCATCGTTATTTCTTAGTCATTGCAATTTAAGGAAATTTCAACATTATAAGTATAAATGTTTATACTCAACCCTTTTCATCATCTGATGTGGTTTTTTAAAATATCCCTTGGAACACTTTAAATATATATACTAGCAGATCCTGCCGGCAGTGCCCTGCCTAATATTTGAGCTGCCTACATTTAACCCCATATCCGTTAGTTTATTTTACCCTCTTCATTTTCCTCTAACATCTTCTCTAATCCTCAACTTTTCTATTCCTACCCCCTTCTTCTCCGATTTCCTCCGCTGTTACTGATATGTACATCTCTATCTCTATCTCTATGGCGCGATATACAACAGGTATATCATCATAAACCTCCTAAGAGATTTTTGCGCCAAGCTTCTCTTCCAATTTGTGGTGTGCCGATTTGAATTTTCCCTACAAATTGGTGGGACCTACAGTTTTTTTGCCGACTCCGAACGGCATCTACAAAGGAGACGAATTTTTGCTGAGATGCCTGTCATGGCAGAAATACACTCGGAGAGTTTGCCAAACCACTGCCGAGGGGCGACCCCGTTTTGAAAAACTTTTTTTCAAATCACTTTTGATGTTACCTGTACCAGGGCTCGAACCATGGACCTTCGGTGTGGTAGGCCGGCAACACTACCTTCACACCACGGCGGCCGCCTGATATGTACATAGTTTCGAAGATATAGCGGTTAAACATTTTTTGGTCTTGTGTTCTATAACATGTGTTCTATAACATTTCTATTATTATTATCGTTATTATTATTATTAATCTTGTTATTATTATTATTAGTATTATTATTATTATAAAGAATCATTAACTTGAACCAAATAAATTAGCTAGGAACCGAATTGCAGCTTTATATAACTTGGGGCTTTTCGAAAAACTATATACAGCCTGTGTCGTGCCCAACGAACTCTTGAACCTACTGTGTGAGTTTCAGAGACATCCACAATAAACTGTTAATAATAATATAGCACAAAGAAAACACAGAATATGTGGGCGTAGCACCTCCCACTTTGCAAAAATTAGGTTATTGCAATTATTTCCATACCATATAACTTTAATTTTCTATTTGAAATAAGCTCATTTACCTGATTAATGATTAAATTAAAGGGTCAACATCTGACAATTTTTAACAAATAACCAACTACATAAAACTTTATTGTAAGAGTTTACCGTAAAGTAACAACATAAAAATGTTAATTCTGCTGCTATTTGTGTTTATGTCTGCGTACATATTTGTTTAGTTCTACAAATTTCTTCGCCTGACTTTTTGAATAATTCAACATGTTGCAAAAACAAACATAATTAGACATTTCCTGAAGTAAGCCAAATTGTTAACGGTATGTGGCGCAAAATAAAGAGTATAGTTTCCGGTAAATTTCTCCGTCAAGTACAAAAGCCGCCAAAGAGGCGAATTACAAGCATACTTAATAACTAGATGACGGCATGAAACAAAAGAAAATGCAAATAAAATGTGCAAATGCAGACGAGAAAAAAAAAACAACAAAATAAGAGAAAAAAGAATAGTATAAAAGTATGAACTATAGCTGGTAAATGAGAGAGAGGTGATGTGTATTAAGTGCGAATATACATAAGCAAAAATTCATATATGTGCGTCTGAATTCTAGAAAAAAGGGGAACCGGTTGAGAACGAATTTCGAATACTTCACTGGCTTCTTCTTTCTAACGGTAGATAGATCTTACAAATACATGACAAACTCTGTGTGTAGTTGCAAGTTGATAATGTGGAGAACAAACAGGCCCTATTTCTTTCTCTTATAACTCTCCAATCATTAAAGGTACCGTAACGAACACTTTAGTTGTTGGAAAGAGGAAATCTTCTTCTATCGTTTGGGACACCTCTAATCCTTTGTAAATGAACTTCGCTGAATAGTATGGCCTTTTAAATAAGTTGTTTATGGAGCTCTTAACGCAATCTGCAAGAGCAAATTCAAATATTTTAAAATTGGCGATAGTTCTTAGATTTCGTGCTCAAGGATCTTACCAACTGAGCATTGGAACGAGAGTTGCTAGATGTTCTAGAAACCATTATTTGTCCAAGATGGATAAAATCCCATTCCTACTTTTTTGCTGCCTGGACTTTTGTACAAACACCTTTCACTATATTTGGATTTTGCTCCATTAGTAAAAACAGCGTTTCTAGCTGTTGTTTTGTGTTCACGCCCTTACACCCAGATAAAGTTAATACAAATATATAAATGTTAGCATTGTATGTGAAAAAAGTAGAAGATAAATACAAAAACTTAAATTTTTAGCAATTTTGTAATAATTCGATACAGCGTCGACAGAAAAGTTCTATTCGATCAAAAATTAGACACACAATAGCCGTCATCCGGTCATTTTGATCCTGAGCCAAATAAAAATTTTTATGTGTAAATGCAACAACAACGATTTTAACCAAATGGATCCAGATAGATCACAATTGCAATTGTGAGTCAGATAATTTAGCATGTTTCTTTTCTCTAGTATGTACACACAGATGCCGCTGGTACGCTAGGATTTAAATGCATCTGCATTGAGGCTTTAGATTGAGGTGTTTTGTTTGGGTTTCATACTTAAAACACTAAAGTTTTTTGAAGTCTTTTCGTTCCCATGCACATGAGATATATGTAGATTGATTTCTTTTTTTTTTGGATATTATTAACTGGAAAATATGTATATAATTTAAATTATTATATTGCCATTGTATCCTTAAAACGAATTTCATGATTTTTAGTACTAAACAAAATTATTTGGAGTGTTTTGTAAATATTGTAGACGCTCTGGGTCTACTTTAAATGGAAAACGAGCGCGTTGACATCTGCTTCTTAAGTAAACTAATGATCCGGGGTATTCCCCGTGAGAATTCAGCGGTATACGGAGCTTCATGACCCACTGGATGCCGTCTAATGAAAAATTTTGACAGTGATGCGTTACTCATAATACGAATTTGAAATTCAGATGGTTTGAGAATAAGTCTGAAATTTATTTCCGAATAGCATCAGAGAGGAAATATAAGTAAGCTTAATAGTACAGACGTACACATATTTAAATGTAGGTAATTAAGTACCATCATAATTACAGGTGTATGTGTATATTTGTTGTTGCTGCTGTCAAAATGCTGCATCGCGCGTCGTCTGCGTGAATGGTGTGACCCATTATTGATGGCCAACTCACACGAAAAGTGTTAAATAAAAAATATTACGTGATTAGAATCTTTAATTATTGTACAACTTTATTTTTTGTACGTCGCGTGTACGTGCGGTTGTATGTATGTACGTAAGTACCTTTGAAGGTACTTAAGTATGTATTTCATATGTGTGACTAACTGCAACTAGGCATGGTCGATTTGTTGTGTGCCATGCATGAACTGCGTGCTGACATTACAAAGCGAATATTGAGTTATTGCAACGAACGGTAGTGCCAACGGAATTGTTCTGTTTATTTCGCGAATATAATATATTGCAGTGGGCTATTAACTACGTACCCGAATAGTTTGCTTGTGTGTTTTCCGATTTGGCTAATTTTTGGCAGGAGTATAATACATACTACTGAGAAGCAGCTGATCATTTTTCATTGAAATATGAAGATTGAATTATAAGCGATTGCCTTTGAAAATAGCCGAAATTTTATGCTGAAAAGTGGGCGGCGCCACGCCTACTTTTTCAAAATTGACATAATTTTTTTGCAGCCGAGTTTTTCTTAAAAAGGTTATTATGTGTACAAAATCTGATTGATATAACTTGCTTAGTTGTAGAAATATCGCTTTTTAAATTTTACAAAAAATATGTTCAGAACTATGTTAAAAAACTGGGCGTGGACTTTAACCGATTTCGCCCATTTTTACGACAAACATTTACCTTTATATATTGAACATTATCACCAAATTTCGTTTCGACAAATCAATTTTTGGCGGAGTTATGGCATAAAATTTAATCAAAAGTTGACGGTGCCACACCCGTTTTCAAAAATTTCTTTAAAAATTAAATGTTTGCCTCAATCTTAATGTATGCACCAAATTTTATCCTTATAGGTGTGTTATGTACTGAGTAGTCACTATTTTGTGTTTTCGAAAATCTTCTATACATAAAAAGTGGGCGTGACTATAAAACCGATTTCGCCCATTTTAAATAGCGCTCGGAGATGAGTGGCAAGGAACGCGCATATCAAATTTCATTAAGATAACTCAAAATTTACTCAAGTTATCCTGTTCACAGACGGACGGACGGGCATGGCTTAATCCATTTCTCTTTTCGGCCTGAACATTTTGATATATATAAGTCAATATCTATCTCGATCCGTTTATGCCGTTACATACTGCCGTTGGCGACTAAAGGTGATATACCTTGTGTGCGTAGCACTACTAGGTATACAAAGAAATAGCGCAATTGTTGCGGCTTCTTTGAGCACTAGGCTGCAGGCATTTTAATTACTAGTGAAAGGCAGCCACTTTGTATGAATAAAGGTTCAACATCTAAGGAATTAAAAGCTAGTTGTGCTGCAAAATACAAATTCTTTTCACGGGCCGTACACTGTTAAAAGTTTTAGCTTAAATTTGCAAACATTTGGGGAAATAATCAATATTACCTTGATTTTCACTGTAATGAATAAAAAGTCAATTTCTTGTTTAATGACAAAATATTAAAAAAAAAGAAACAAGTAAAACGATGTTTGTTTTTAAATTTGGAAAATATATTCTTGCTTTTAAGAAAATCTTAGAAAATATATATTGTTTTTATTTTTTAAATAAACAAGAAAATATTTTCTAAAAGAGCTTTACTAGATTTTATTAGGAATTTGAAAAATATTTCCTGAAACATACTTTATTTAAGAAAAGATATTTGCTAATATAAAGAAAAATTAAGGAGATTTTTTTAAGAATTAGTAAAATATTTTCTTGTTTATTTAAAAAAAAAAAATAAAATAAAATAAATAATTTTTTTCTTAGATTTTCTTAATAACAAGAAAATATTTTCCAAGCTCAAAAACAAATCTCCTTTTCTTGTTTCTGGTTTGGTGTAAGTAAAATATTCTCTCCGTGTAATTTAAATTCTAAACCAAGTTTGATGTCCAAAAAAGTTTAAGATTTAAGTTGAAATTTTTAGCAGTGTAGTAAGGAATGCAATTCGGTTATTTTGCAAACTTAGTTGGTTTAGGTTTGTCAGTGATAAGGAATGCGGAACGGTCAAGACTTCAGAGAGAATTCCATTCATCATCTCTGACATAACAACGATAATAATTTAAGGTTAAATTTGTGAAGTGCTACTCTAAACCTTTCTTGACGGGACATACATATTTTTTTTTTCGACTCCTAGCGGCGGCTGACAAGGCACGAAACGAAATACACTCGTATAATTTCAGACCACCATAGAGGGACATGCACGTCGGACCTTTCGTATCCAAACCCATTCCATACAATATGATTTACATTACACTTCGCTTTTTGTTAGTAACTGACTCCACTTTAAAAACACCAAAGGACGCCATATCACCTCTGACTGTTTTTCACATCTCAGTCGAAGCCTTCCCCTTTTTTTGGTACTGCATTCGGCTGTGGTTAGGAAAACACAAGCCAGAACTTCTCTGTTAATTCGCAAAACATACTAGAAGCAGACCACAAACTTAAAGCGTAGATCGGCCCTAATCTTCTTGGATTTTCAGCAATCATGCACAGCTCATTTACAAATTTTGTTTGATACTTACCGTTTACAATTTTTCTTTCGAATATTCTAAGAGTCATCTCATCTTCTCTGTCTATGATTGCGAACATTAAATTAGACCAGGTTGGATAAGATACTTATATCCGTATTTCTTTCTCGAGATAGAATTTTGCTGCTTTTCTCAATCGTTTCTCGAGTTTTGGCTTTGTAATTTTTGTTCAACCATTGTTTGCAAAAGCGACGTAGTTAGACCCATTTTCAAAATTTACCTTGTTTTCGAGTATGAAAGTTTTTGAAAGCTTCTTAGTAAAACTGGGAGTGGCCGTTAGACGTTTTCGCCTTTTTAACTGTGTATTATCTATATTTATTGTTTTACCTTAAGACATTTTTGAGCTACAACAAATAGAAACTTAAATGTGGGCGGTGCCATGCCCATTTCGGAAAACTTCATAGTTTGCTGAAATTTTCAACTCACATATCATTATTTTATTGGCGTAGATGTATTGTTTACTGAGTTATTAACCTTTTAATCTTTTTCGGAATTTTTGCTGTACAAAGAGCAAGTTTTAATACCGAGCTTCCTTAGCCGAATATTATTCTACAAAGCAATTTTATTATTTATACAGACAGGTGGGCAAAAATGAGGGCAAATGTCAATCGATTTCTTTTCTCTGTGTCACGGAAATGATTAACTCGTAGTTTCACCGAGGCACCCGGTGACCTAACTTGAAGGAAAGAAGGATATTGAAAATCAGAGGTCACATCCCAAGGACCCTTTCGATGCCTGGGTATAAAAACGAAAGCGAATATCACCTCGAAGTTACAAACTTAAAATATCCACATGTAAAACAAAATTCCGTTAGCCAGCGCTGAGTACAGCGAAGCTTGTGTGACAGAACCTCGATCCACCGCAACCTCACTGTCATAGCACGCATTACAAATTTCGCTTAACAACCGCAGCAAACAACATCCGCTACACAATAACTAAAATGTAATGCAACAAAACAAACGAGCAATAAAAACCAAGCAACAAAAGAAAGGCGAATACCACAATTTTACGTGGCGCTGAATATTGCAGTAGCAAATAGTATGCAACAATAATAACACATTCAAAGGTTGGAATAGTGTCGATAACAACAACCATCAAAGGCAACACGCATCACATCAGCAACAAAGCTCACGCGTTTTGGCAATAAATTAAAGAGTTGCCAACAAAAATGAAATATAAAAAAAAACTCCAAAAAGTGAAGTAGCGAAAACTACTACAAGAGCAAAAGTGGGTGTTGCTTAAGTTGCAGCTGTAGCAGTTGCTGTTGTTGCTTGTTTTGTGCCACGCAATTGTAGTTAGTTTTTATTTTCGATTTTATTTGTTGTTTTGCTTCTTCTTTTTTCTTGGATTGGGGGAGTTGCTTTCAGTCACACATTTATCATCGTGCCCATCGCATTGCAACAACAATGCATATCAAAAAGCTGTAAAAGCTCGCCCTCTCCACAATTAAAAAGCAACTACGACAACAGACTATATGTTAGGCTAGGACTCGACATCAGGTGGCTTGCGCTTTTCAGAGTTTCCCCTCATAGGGCAGCGTTGAAATTGTGAAGCCCAAAATGCCTGGTTTGGAGTTCAATACTGTTGGAATTGTGCGTGTAATGTTCAAGCCGTTCTTCTAAGTCTTTGGTAGGAGAATTTGACTTGCATCAAATAAGTCTAAAGTTCTATGGCTCTGACAAGCTTCCCCTGTCCACTTACCAGTGTTTTTTGAAGCAAGATCCATGTGTCTTTTCAATTTCAGAATTACTAGGCGAGCTCAAGCACTCTTCGATCTAAGGCTAACCCTCATAAAGTTTCGCTAACAATCTATTTGCCCCTTCGCAGTGTTGAGTTGTTGCTGTGCCTTACAGCATGTTATCAATGCAGTGGCATCGACTGCAGCTTCGTCCCCAGATGCATGAAATCTACGATTTTATGAGTATTTCAACAAGTTTTACAGCTTTCACCACTAAATATTTGAAACTATGTGCCACTAGATAAAAAATCTACATAACTGCTTCAACAATAAAAAAATACAATGGCTGCGACAAGCTCATAAAACTTTGGCACCAATTTTAAGTATGCGCCATGGAGCAACAACGCATTGCAGTGGCAAGTAACACATTATACAGGGTGTTTTTTTACAGGTTTGTTTTTCGAATAGAGATAAAACTGGCATTTTGTGGTCAAATCTGGCAACTCTAATGTCATTTATGTTCAGTTTGGTTTGCCATTTCATCGTGAACAGGTTGACAAAAGAACAACGCTTGCAAATCGTGCAAATTTATTTCGAAAATAATGGTTCAGTTCGCGAAGTTTACCGTGAGCTCCGTCCATTTTATGGTCGACATAATCGTCCATCAGAGCAATTAATTCGGTTAACCATGGATCGTTTTCGCACTACGTTTCCTCTATGTGATAATACGCATCCGCAGAGACGTCGAACAGTGCGCACCGAAGAAACAATTGCCGCTGTAGAGCAAAGTGTTGAAGAGGACCCGAATGAATCGATTCGCCACCGTGCACAGCAATTGGAGCTTTGTCCATCAACTTTATGGAAGATTTTGCGCAAAGATCTTGGCTTGCGACCTTACAAGATCCAGCTTGTGCAAGAATTAAAGCCGCGAGACCATGCAATGCGTCGTGATTTTGGTGTATGGGCCGAAAATGAGATTGATTTCGATGCTGATTTTCATCGCAAAATTTTGTTCAGTGATGAGGCTCATTTTTGGTTGAATGGCTACGTCAACAAGCAAAATTGCCGCATTTGGAGTGAAGAGAATCCACATGAGACCCTTGAAACGCCATTACATCCACAAAAACTGACTGTTTGGTGTGCTCTATGGGCTGGTGGAGTCATTGGGCCATACTTCTTCCGCAATAATGCTGGAGAGGCAGATACCGTTAATGGAGACCGGTATAGAGCCATGATAACCGACTATTTTGTTCCCGAATTGGATGGCATGAATGTGGATGAGTTGTGGTTCCAACAAGACGGCGCTACATGCCACACAGCGCACGTCACAATCGATTTATTGAAGGAAACATTCGATGAGCGCATAATTTCGCGGAATGGACCTGTCAATTGGCCACCAAGGTCGTGTGATTTGACACCATTGGATTATTTTCTTTGGGGATATGTGAAGTCGCTCGTCTACACCAACAAACCAGAAACGTTAGGGGAATTGGAAGCCAACATTCGTGGCGTTATTGCCGACATACGGCCCCATATGCTCGAAAAAGTGGTTGAAAATTGGACCTATAGAATTGGCTTTATTCGAGCCAGCCGCGGCGGCCACATGCCCGAAATCATATTTAAACATTAATGGCATAAAATTATCCTTCCAATAAAGCCAAATTGATGGACCTTGAAACGATTTTCTTGTGTTTTATTTCAATTCGAAGTTCTATACCCCTAAAAAAAACACCCTTTATAACGAGAGTCAAGTCACAGATTAGAGTGTTCGACTATTCGATTTTTTTTCAAAACCGGTAGTCGAGTTATTAAAAAAATGTCAACTGCGAACAAAACATATTTAAGAAAAAGCTGGGTAAAACGCATGAAAGTCCCGAAGTTAAGAGATATTGGATACTAAGTGATGGGCCTAGTAGTAGACGAGAAGAAGAAAAAGTTGTTGCAGTCGTCGATGACGAATTCATGCCTCTTGTGCCAATTGAAGTGAAACACTTTGCCTATCTAGCAACTAGTGTTAATTCCGAAAACGATTTCAGTCTATAAATTCAACGAAGAAAAACTCTACAAGTCTTTTATCAAAGCTGTGCTGATATATACTCCAGCAGATTGAATGATAACAATATCAGATGAGTTGGCTTTTATAGTATTCGAGAAAAAGGCAAAAAGTAGGATTTACGGTGGTGTGTTGCTTTGTGCCCACGGTTAGTATCGAAAGTGATTTAATTAGCGGTTGAGCCGCCTGATATTCCAAATAGCCTTCTTCTTACGATGTTTTTAACAATATTTTCTACAGTACAATTTTGACACGCTTATAACGCCCCTCTTATCGGTAAGAGCTGATGAAGCGCATTTATTTTCTCAAAACATTTCAGTTTCTCTCTGAACTCTTTTTCAGAAATTCATGAAACAGTTGACATGATCACCTAGTCTTGCAACGCTGCTTTTATTGCGTCCGGTCCTCTTACCATTCAATGAAAAAAAGGGGCCACCAAATAAAACTCCGAAATTTCCTTACTCAGAAAAAAGAGCAAGAAGGGTAAAGCAAAAGTGACCGGAATTTGGCAAGTTTACAAAGATGCCTTGAAACACTTCAGTACGGCAGACTATTAAGTGCCCTAAAGAACTCTCGGAGGAACTTTGGGGAAACTATAGAAGAAAATGCGGTGGCCAGCAGAATACGTAATGTACTACCAAAAAGTAAAAATGCATCGATCAACATACAGAAGGCCGACGAAAAATTCAATCAAAAAAGGGCTACTATTAAAAAAGAGAAAATTACTTTTTTAACATGTTTTTCAAGGGTATAATTGCTATTAATAGCGACTATATTTTTATTGCAATTGGTTTCATTTGTTTAATATAGTGATAGATATTTGTTCATAACTGATGACTGAATTTTCAATAAAGTGGTTTGTAATGTAGTTGGGCAACTTTCGTGTATTTTTTCACCAAAAATGAACTAACCTACTATGAAGTGGTGCAGTAACTGGTATGATACCAATAAGCTGACTAGTATAACGGCTGGTATGATTCTGGTGTATGTACTGACTAGTATGTAAACTGGTATGAGCCTGATGTATATGCAGACTAGTATTTGCATGGTATGATATTGATGAATATAGTGACTAGTATGTCAACTAACATATAGCTGATGAAGAGACTGACTAGTATGCCAATTGGTATGGTGCTGATGCAGATGCAGACAATTGTCATCTCGTAGGACATCGTCGTGGTAAAAATACCAGTTGCTAATATGAAAAAATTACAGAACTCGAACTTGTTGAGCCGGTTTGGCAAACTAGTATTTGACTAGTATAAAACTAGTAGAATTTAATTCAGGGTAATTAAAAGCACTTCAGATCTATCAAGTCTTATAATTTGTCTCTTCACAACCTAAAAGCAACTGCTAGATGTATACATTAGCTATAATGTGCTAGGAAAAAGCTCTCCTAATGCTTAACGACTTCAAAGGAAAGTCCGTGAAGACAGCTCTCCACGGTCAAAAAATAGAGAAATTTATTGCCTTTACGGACTTCACTCTTAGCATCTTTCTCTTAATTAATGATGACATTGTCTCAGGTCATTTAACTAGGAACATATTTAATGGAAGCTGAGCAGACTTCACTACGGCATTGCTTCTATTGATTTATAAGGATTCAGTTCGATGGGGCTTGGAACTCAGGTTTCAGCGGGCAGCGCCAATTCTGTCCATGATTTCCATTCCATGGAGTTCAAAGAACCGACCGTCAGGAAGCAATATATATGTTTGGTAAACAAGCTTCTGCTCATCAGAATCTCCATATCCAGAGATACCATTGACAAAGTCAGGAAATCCCCTTGATCAAGCCTAGAGTAACCAATAGTTCTCTACTTAATATAAAGCTTAATTTATTATCGCTCAACCCAGTATGAGCACATATATTAGTTTGACACGCATTCAAGCAGGTATCGGATTGCCGCCAACCAATTGTTCTTTAAAGCATTGGAAATCATTACAAATGGCTATAAAACAGTCGCTTAAACATGCATGCATTTTCCACTGTATTTTCCCAAAATTTTTTTGTTCCCTCTCGGCTGATCAAATTCAATGTGCCGTCATAAATTTCGAAGTCCTAAGGGATAGTAAGAAAAGCCAGAATTAAGGTGGAACAGCAACACAAAAAACCATAAAAAGTGAAAGAATGTAATTTTAGTAACATATTAGATTTGATTTGCTTTTGGAACGCTTACAAATATACCATAAAAGCTGATAAACGCGATCAGCGCTTCGATGAGATGCCTGGTTTTTATTTTCATGGCTTAAGAATCTCCAATTTCAATTTCTTATAAAAACCGTTTAACACATAAATACTGAAGTTGTAGTACCTATGCATACACATACATACAGACATATCTATGTATGTAAATATGTTTGTATGCTATGCCACTGACTTCTTGGAATAAATTAGGGCGTTTTGACCTTTTGCTGCAATGCAACGTGGGAATTTTGATATTAATTTATCGAATTCATCGGTGTGTCGGTTGAACATTTCAGATCGCTTGCAGCATCTCACACATTACAACAACCTGCGTACCGCTTTTTTTACTGTGCACCATATGTTATGCTCTCTTTCTTCTTTAATATGTCAGTTTATATTACATTTTATATGCATTTGCTATACCCTTCACAAACATCAAATGGTTTATTTATTTGTTAATATATTCGTAGGTAACGCAGTTTTTCAGTCAACTTTAAACGAAGTTTCAACGTAGTTTAAGCGGCCAATTTGGCAGGGTCAAACTCTAGTTAACCTGTCAGCTGTTTGCATATTTGATGGTTCTGGTTGTGAAACAATAAACTGAACGCAATTAAAAAAGGACGATATTTTTATATTTAATTAAATACTGTATATATCATCTGACGAAAGTGATTATAGTGATGCAGAAATTAGCAAAATCCTAACTATTACAATTCTGAGGAGAAGCAATGGCGTTGAATATGTAAACAAATGTCATCTGTTGTCGTATCTAGATAAAAAAAAACCAATGTTGCCGTATAAAAAGCAAATCTTAAAAGCGGCCTTAAACTCTCACTGAAAAACCGCTCTGCAGTTTAACTGGAGTTTAAATTTATGCCGAGTTAAAGCAAACTTAGTTTAAACTGAGCTTAACCAAGGATTGAAAAACCGGGCCTTAGTATTCAATAAACTTTTTTTAAGCGAACACTCTTAGGCTAAATCGCCCCTGCGGGTTAAGGGTTAAGAATATGCCCGAGGTAGGCATACCGGTCGTAAGAGGCGACTAATATGCACAAAGGTAATGACGTGCAACTCGATGGTTGATCTACTGATATGATGCCCCTCACCTCTCATTACCCATCTTATCCTTCCTTACGGAAGGAGGGGTGACATGACCTAGAAGGTTTCACTGGTCATAAATCGCTACCACGACAGTCGGGCAGTACCGCAAGGGAGTACAGGAGCGTACCGGGGAGTGTTTTTGTCGTTACCACAACAACAACAACAGGCTAAATCTGATTAATCCACTGTATTGATTGAGACGACGTGTTAAATTTGATTAGTAGTTACTAATCAATTAAGTATACGGCTTTTTTAATGATGGTAATGATTACTTTAATTGTTTTCCAAGAAAAGACTATTATTAATTGATTACGATTAGAAAAAAAAAAGAAATTAAAAATAATCAAGAAAAATTGTTTTGATTATTTTTAATTTTTTTGATGTTTTTTGATTTTTCGTTGATTATTTTTAATTTTTTCCAGTATTCTAGATGTGTATATTTATGTGCTTCTACAATAATACTGAAAAAAAAAACAAAAAATAATCAAAAAAAAGGAAAGTCAAAAATAATCGTTTTTTTTTTGATAATTTTTCTAATTAATTGGAAAATAATCATTAGAAATTTAAATTAACTGGTAATCAATCATTAAATGGATTCTCAAGAAAGTAATTAATCAAACCGGTAATTATTACGATTAGAAATCATTATTTAACAGGTCTGATTGAGAATTAAAAATTTGTTTAATCGACTAAATACACATTCCTTGTTTAGACAGCTAAGATCTCTAAACTTTGTTGACTTTCAATTTATAAATCACTTTCTGAATGCCTCAACAGTGGTAAGAAGTAGTAGAAAATTGGTAAAGTGAGTATCGCACCTTCTACGCAAACCAAAAATTTCATATCATATCTCTGGAAGTTCTCCGATAAAATAACTAAAATTTGATAAGCCACTGGCATACATTCGACAAAAAGCAGTTTATAACACGTACTTATATATATCTCTAGAATTACTGGAATTTCATACAGATTTCGGTATTAAATATTTAAGTTTTCACCATAATTATTTAGTATTGAAAAAAGCTATAGCTCTCAAGCAATTAATTGTTCAAGGCATTAGGTTGCATGCTTCCTTGCCAGCTCCCTAACCATTCCTTCCAGAGGCTTTAGTTTTTATTTATTCATAAAAGGTATAAGGTCAGTGGCACAGCCGAAAAAAGGCCTGCCTATATTTGTTTTTTTGTTTTGTATTTACTTACTTTGTTGCTCTTTAGTAATTTTTATGTGTTTATCGAAAATAAAGAGTGCCCATTTTCAACGGAAATGTGTTCAACATAGTTGACATTACGGTTTTGTAAATAAAAATTTTATGGATTAGCACTACTTTGTTCAAGCTTTTCATTTTAGAAAAGGGCGCTTTTACCTTTTTTGCTTGCGCACCATAAATTCTATTGATTCAGTGAAGTTGATAGAGACACTTTTATTGTGGTAGACGACTTCGTAGTTTTATTATGACATTAAAATATTTTTAATTTTATTTTTATTTTTATTGCATATAAAATATATTATTTTCTGTTAAATTATATCGATGTTTTGATTTTGCTTTTGTATGGATTGCTGTTGATCATTTAATGTCTTGTCTAACACGTGAATTCCATTAACGTTCATTGAGGTAAATTTTTATTGAATAACAATAAAGACAAGATCTATTATATTTGATAGACACACAGAATTTACCAGTAATTTGCGAGATTTTAAAACTTCTTTGTCACCTATCGCCAGGTGAATGGCGTAAGTGAGGTACATACATGCTCCATCTGTTGCCTAAGAGGAATGCGAACTTCCAAGGAAGACAAGAGTCACACTGGCCGAACCTCCTTCTGGATACTGTAATAGAATAAACTTGTACCTATCTAAATTGAAGCCTGACATACCAAATGTTTGCCCGTCATGAGGTGTGTCTCCTCATGATACCAACTATATGTTCACCCGCTCAAAAGACCAAACTATGCTAATACAAATTTCACTCTGGTCGAATCTGGTTAGAGCCGCTACGTTCCAGGTACTACTGTTAGAAGGTATTGATGAAAATGTAAGGTAAGGAAAGTAACGACTAGGCCCTCAGCGAGTTACGGGCTAAAATATGCCTGCCGTAGGAGGCGAATAAAACCCACAAAGGGTAATGGTGTGCATCTTGATGGTTCTACGGATATGACGCCTCTCATTACCAACATGGAAGGAGAGGGTGAGATGACCGAGAAGGTTCCACTGGTCACATCAAATCGCTCTCGCGACATTCGAGTACCTGAGCGTACAGGGTTCATATCCGGTAAAGGACTGCCATTGCTACAACAACAACAGAATTTGAAAGAGTCCGAAAGCAGAGCTGTAAAAGTGTGCAATATTTTGGGATTATAAATCATCATATTGGGATTCCTGTTTTACAATTCAAATTTCCCCACTTCTTCATTCACAAAAGTAATGTGTAGCTCGCAACAAACTGAAGCGACAAAGTATATGTACATTACTTCTTATATTACTTTATATAAATGAAAAGATGTATTACTTTCTATGAGAGAAAAGATGCATCACCTGCGTTACTTTTTGTACAGGAATATTCAAAATACAAACTAAGAGATGTCGCCTCTTAGTCCAGGAGGCGACATCGTGCCATTGCACTATGCTGGCAGCCAGGAGGTTCACAGCACCGTCTATACATATTTTGAAGGCACATCGAACCTCGGCCAACTTTGTGGAGTATCAGGGGCTGTACCGCGTCATTGAGCTCCTCTGCTGCGGGGGACGAGATAAGTGCTAGCATTTATTCACTCATCTCGCAACTAAAATACAAGAAGAAAAATAAGGTTTCTGCTTGTATTTCATTTTTTATTTGAGTTCTAATCTTTTACAATGAAGTTTAAATTTTTTTTTCAAACCTCCTTCTGTAAACAAAACATAAAACGCAGTTAAAAAATGAATATGTAGTACTACAAATAAAGAAGAGCGACACATGGCGGTTTGCTACCTCCCAGTTGAAAAGGTTGGCCACATCCCTCAATTGTGGCAAACCTCTACAATTACCTCTACAATTACGATTACTCCTTCGATTGCTTTTGGATTGATCTTTTCTTTCAACAATTTTCGTATATCTTTTCATGAAAAAGGTAATGCATTCCCCATTTTCCGACGGGGGTTCTTTGTGCACACACACTTATTTAGTACCAATCCATCTATTCAAAAATTATATGGCACGAAACCCTCTGAAATATGCACATGGTTGCTTTTGAGCACAGACATTTTAAAGCATCAAAAAATAGTTCATTCGGCGTTATACACCTTTCTTTTGTTAATTTAAACATTATAAACTACAAAAACATTAACTGAAACAATATCTACTTTTTGAAAGTATCATAATAATATAATTTTGAAATATGCAAATGACAAATATTTCAACATCTCTGATTTCAATATTGTCAGGTTTCGGAATAAGTATTGCCATTGTATCAATTGAATTGCATATTCTTAAAATGTACTCTTATCCATATATACATACAAGGTGGCGCAAAAGTAAGCTTCCCATGTTAAGCATATCGGTTGTGGCACGTGCAGTGTGTGCTGTTGCACCGCCTTGTTGGAACCACATGTTTTCCAATCCCAATTCATCAAGTTGCGGCAAAAAAAACTCGTTGATCATTGCTCTGTAGCGCTCACCATTCACAGTAACCGTTTGGCCCCGACCGATTATTGGTCAAATAAATAGTCAGCAATATTCCGCGTTCTGGAGCAGTTTAGCGTAACATTGTTTATTAACGTGTATTTCGCATGTGCTTACTACACAAATGTCAAAACAGAACTGACTTTAGGGGCCAATAGGAGGATGACTTTTGCGCCACCCTGTATATGTTTATATACATATACGTTCTCTGTCCGTGAAATGCAATTTTTAAAATATGGCATAAATTACAGAGAGAAATAGATCTTTTTATGATGATGTAGCTTGCATTGTTTCTTGACCAAATTTCTTTTTATTATTCCCTGTTTTCAATTTTACTCTATGGATATTTTCCAGAAAAAGTAAACCAACATTTCACTTCTCACGTAACGTCTAAATAATAAACGTTACTGGTCTAATATTATTCTTGGTTTTCATCTTTAAATTGTCTTTACTGATCTTTTATAACTTACACTTAAAAATTCGTAGAAAATTGCTGACTACTCTTCTTTTGAGTAACATCCGAAGAGAAAAAAGCGTCATCAAACTAAATTGGAGTTGGGCAAAGCGAAGTACTGACACAACAACAACGACAAAAACTGTAGTCCAATGGTACCCAATACTTTCTTTTGCAAATTTGCAATGATTTTCATTAGAAACTCTAATGTAGAAAAATGCAGCAAGTCGAATCGAAAGTTTTTTTGCTAGGATTTGTATAGTTTTGTTTTTTGAATTTTTTCAATATTATGAATATTAATTTCGAAAAGCCAGCTGAATAATTTCATAAATTGGATTATGATGAACGTTTGAATGAAATTTTTCCAATTTATACCTCATTTTAATTCGACAAGTAATTTTGAATATGGCAAGTTTTCATGCGAGCAACTTAAATGATGGAAGGCGTTGTCGATTCTTCTCATTCTGACTCTGCATCTACCCCGTTTATAGTTCCTTTTTTCTATCCAGTGCCCTTCATCTAACTCTCATTTTTCCTCTTCCTGTACATCTCCGCTGAATCTTGTATTTATTCCTGGAGAATGTCCATTTCAACATAATAAAAATGCTGCTCAACAATATCGTAAGATGATGAAATGACCTTTGGAGTAATCTAAAGAAAAGTTTCTCGAGCACAGCGAACTAAAGTACAAAGGCCCTTCTGGCGGTTCAAGGTTATGCGTTTGAATAAAGAAGCCCCAATGAAGAAGCTTTCTAATCGACACCCAAATTCGGTAGCAGAGGGCGGTGGAGGCCTGGACTGCAATCGAAAAACAGTTGGCGGATCAATTAGCCTACCAACCAACCAGCAAAACAATTAACATCTGTTATACAGTCTAACCTACTTAAGCCTTAAAATACCAATGTATACTTAAAGATGGCTTTTAGTACATAATCTGCCTTGTTTCATCTTAATATGCGACCAAAATGAAATGAGCTAAACATACGGTTAGGGTTAACTTGACTTCAGCGGTCAGCAGCAACGAGGAGCCATTTAGCCAGTGTGATTAATTGCGGTAACAAAAAATGTCTACTTGCCTGGCCTTTCTTTTATTATTATTTTTTGCTTTTTGTTTCAGCGCAGTAAAGATTATATCTGTTTGTTTGAATGTACTTAAATATATACGTATTATTGTGGGTTGAAAAAAAACCCTACTTTACAAAAACCAATAAAAAAAAATTACTCTACATTTTCAGATATTTTTTTCGATTTTTAAATAAATAAACAAAGAATAAAACAACTTCTTCGATATGAATAATGTATTTTTTTTTTTGGCGAAATTTGAAATTTCCTTTGAAAATCAAGTATGAGCTTTTGGGTGCAATAAAGCCATATGGTCCTATTTCTGAACATATTAATCAATATGGCATTATTTCCACTACGTGAAACATGAGATATATGCACATAAACATAAAAAACAAAGCCATATAATCACATCGCAAGCGAAATCCGAAACAGTCACATTTCAAAATCTTAAAAAACTTTGTCTTGAGCGCTCTAATTTTACAAAACCAAGCATGAAGGTAGCTCTTTAACTAAATATGATTATTATTAAGAAGAAATCGAATGCAATTATTGGTGGAAGTTTTGGCAAGCGATTTGTGTTGAAAAAGTCACTAAATATTTATTCGAGTTTTGGCTGTTTCTGATTTAGTGTGCGATATTTCAATACGAAAAGTAAATTTTTTCCTCTTTGATGGAAATTTATTGGCAAAAAGCGCCGCAAGCGAAAATTCGGAATAAATAATCGAGCGATTGTTCATTTTATATTTTGATTTGATGATTTAAAATATGCGAAAAGTTAATTTTAGTGGATACTTAATAATTTTTTCAATATTTTTCAGTTTTTCTTTCATTTGATGTCATTCATGCGCTACATAGACAAACATCACACCAGAAATTACCATTAATAAATTTAAAATTATTAGGACTAAATATTTAAAACTTTTATGCACGCCGGTGCCGTTTTTTTGTAATAAATGTCGGTAAATACAGGGTGGCTGATGAATTTTGCTACATTAAGAAACTCAAATAATTTTTTTTTCAGTGTATGGAATTCATTTTTCTTTTATTCATGTTAAAGCTCATTAAATTTTATTAAATATAGCTTAATTAGTTTTAAAAATAATGCAATGTAAATGCCCCCCCTGCTCGTCGATGCATGTGCGGCATCTTACCAAAAATTTGTTCATAACTGCTTGGAGAGTTGAGACAGGAATAGCCGCAATTGTTTCTCGAATGGATTGCCTTAGTTCATTCAAATTTGTTGGTTTTGCTTTGAAGACTTCCTGTTTGCAATAACCCCACAAGAAAAAGTCAGGTGCAGTAAGGTCAGGCGACCTGGGTGGCCAACGGAATGTGGAGTTTCTGGATATCAGCTTATTGGGAAATTTTCGTCGCAATTCTGTCATAACAGGTTGGGCTATATGAGGAGCTGCACCATCTTGCTGAAACCACACAGAGTTGAAAGAAATTCTCATTCGGCGTAATTCTGGATAGAAAAACTCTCTCAACATGCTCAAGTAACGGTCTCCAGTAACCGTAACGGTGTGACCGTTTTCTTCGTGTGATGAAACTGCACACCACACTGTGACAGGAAGTGGATGCAATTCCGTCTCATGGAGTATCTGTGGGTTGGAAGCACTCCATATTCGACAATTTTGTTTGTTTATGTTGCCGTTTAAGTCGAAATGGGCCTCGTCAGACATGAAAAGACAGTTCAACATGTTTCCATCCTTTTCCACCATTTGAAGCATCTTCTGGCAAAATTCCAAGCGAATCGGCAAGTCTGCAGCGTTCAGTTTGTTGGCCATTTGAATTTTATATGGGCATAAGTCCAAATCTTTGTGCATAATTGACTGTAATGACTGTCTGCTTACACCCATTTGAGCAGATAAGCTCCTTGTCGAAACACGTGGATTGTTTTGTATGGCAGCAGCTACAGCAGCGATTGTTTCCTCCGTTCGAACTGAAGGGTTTCGATGGTAAGGTCTTCTGTTCACTGTCCCATGCTCGGCAAAATTGTTTACAAGTCTTATTATGGTCCATCTGCTCGGAGGATTGCCGCCAAACGTGCGCCTATACTCTCTTTGAACCGAAACTACGGACTCCAGTGCGTGATAGCGGCGGACAATCCAAATTCTTGTTGAACAAGCAAAAATAAACAAAAATTGATTGGGCCGCACACGAACCCTGCATACGTCACAAAAAGTCAGCTGTTTTATTCACAATATGGCGGCAAAATTGAATAAATGTCGGTAAATACTTATTGATTTATGCGATATCATTGCGATGTCACGTCATACATAAACATCACATGTGATATTACCAAAAGTGCAATAATGCTATAATGGATTTATTTCACATTCATTGTGGAAAAAAAGCCATATTGACTAATGTGGCCGTATTTCGTTTCATAATTTTTTTTTTAATTAACCTTTTTTCTGTTCAATTATTTATTTTTAAATCGAGAACGTCACCTCAAAATGTTGATTAAACAATTTTGATTTCTAAATTTTTAGTTTTTCACGTACAAATTTTATAAGACATGCAGCAAAGAAACAAAAATATATTTTTGACCCACCCTAATACTTATATTTATTTTATCTTATTTATGTATTTTTTCTCTCTTTTGTATTCTTTACGATTATTTTTCTGAAGTGATCTTCTCTTGTACGGTTTGACATCTTTATGTGATCCACACCTCTAATACAGATGTTAAAAGTCATTCAACGCACACAAATAGGCCAAATGGAAACACAAACACACGGATGAGGCCTTGAAGAGGAGGTGGATACCCTTTACACAAGTACCTTTGAAGAAATGGACTGCTGCTCTTCAACAAGCTGCTTTTCCATTTGGCATGCGGCAATCTACAATACTTGAGGTTAGCAACTCGCGCGCGCATGCGTACAACCAATGACAAGTTCTTGTGCACCCGCTGCGATAAGATAGCTTATCTACGAAATTGATCATTTTCAAAATGAAATGATGTGGTGGCATTTTCAACTTGTCTGCGATTTCATAATTTACCTACTAAAGGTTTACGATTTTTTTTTCGGTTTATTATTATATCCTGTTTTGATCTTTTTAAAAGGTCGTGCATGCCACTACCGCGCTCAAGCGCCTTAACCTCAGCTCTGTTTCACACAGCACACAGGTTGAAGTGAAGATTTCTAGGGCCAGTACACTTGTTTCAGTGCCTTCATGTAACTACAAAGTAATAATGTTATTTCAATAATATTGTTGTTATTATTGTTTTTGTTAAAGACTCTGCATAGCTCACTACCTCGGGATTTACTTATAACTCGTAAACGGTAATCGTTGTGTGTCCATTTCGATTATCATTGATGCGTGTAATTTAATACGATTGGAGTTCAGTTGCAGCTATGCACACGAAAGTGACCTCAGCCAATGACAGTTGATAGACACTTCCAGTGAAATAGGTATTCTCAACTTATCTGTGGGTACTTAGCGTGAATTACAACAGATTGTTGCCGGCGCTGGTGGATTGCCATCGGAAAATGGTTAGCTATTTCGTGTTGTTAGTTCATAAGCAAACCAATGCTAGGCGGTGACTTGACCTGACAGTTGCAGTTGACAATGTTTACGATTAGGGCACTCAGTTGATGATTAAGAAGGAAAGCGACATGAAATGTGATGATGATATTTAAGTTTACAGTTGTGTTCAATATAATAGTAGTGAAATAAAAATGGATATCGTTCGACGAAATAAGAAGAAGCTGTGATTTTAATTTTCATTTGAAATATAGCAATTTCCATAATAGAAGCCACATAAAAAGAAATTTCAAAGTTTACACAAAGTTCAGGAAATTTAATTAAACTTTTAAAAATTTACATCAAAATTTCAATATTTTTGGGCGGGATTTTGAGGAACTTCTGAGTACGCAGTTTTGTAGACCAATCAATTTAAGTATGACATTGTGCAAGTTATTCATTGAATTTTCAGAATTTTTTTCGTCAAGGGTGTTGAGTGATTCCTTCCATACAAAGCATGAAGAAAAATTAATTTTGTATAGAAAAAAATTGACAACATTCTTGACGATGAAAATTCTGAAAATTCAGGGAAATTTTTGAACAAGTTCTAACTTGCATAATGTTGTACTAAAACTGATTAGTCTACAATACTGCGTTCTCAAAAATTTGCTAAGAATTCTGCCCAAAAATATTAAAATTTTGATGTAAATTTTTAAAAGTTCAATTAAATTTCCTGAACTTTGTGTAAACTTGAAATTTCTTTTTATGTGGTTTCTGTTGTTAATTCGCTATATTTTAAATTAAAATTATTAAAAACACAGCTTCTTTTTATATCGATGTCCAATTTAATTTCACTACTATTATATTGAACACAACTGTATTTGTTTTTAAGTAAATAAGTTTAAAGGTAGTTTACGAATATCAGAACGAAACTATACACTGAGGATGGCGGAACGCCGAAACCGGTTGGTTACAAAACCAAGTTTGACAAGGGTTGACGGAGAATCGCTCCAATATAGATCAATATCTTAACCCTCTAACAGGCCCATTTTTTGTTCAAATGAAAAACTTCTATCTAGTAATTCTAGTGCCACAAACTCGAATTTGAAGTCTTATATCCAAAAGGGTTCATAATTTTGCTTTCGGTGCTGAAACCCCCCACCATGCCTCTAGCAGGGCTTGCCTGTTAACTGCCCACTCTGCCTTTAGGCGGAGTTTGTTTTTTGGCCAATCATTTTATAAATTCAATTATAAATCCACATCTTCCTAATAATTTCTAATCCTTAACAATTATATCACTTACTAACAATATTGTTTTTTACTACATAAACCCTTTTTTAACTTCTTTGTAGTTAGCAAAAACACTTCTGCCAAAGCTTATTTTTTTTTACAATTTGCACTAAATTTTTCAACGAGATTGATTATAACGGAACTCTGCTAACACTTAAAACTATAAAATCAAGGTTACAACATAGATAAAATATTTGGCGAAGATTATGTGTCAATAATTATAGAAAAAAAGTAGAGGTGTGCGGATAATATCTGTTTAACTGAACCCCGCCTAAAGGCGGTCCTGCCAGTTAGAGGGTTAAATATATATTTTCTTCTACTTGGCGGTTTCTTGGTTATATGCAACTCAATGGTTGATCTGCGATGATGATGTGATATGATGACTTCGCCTTTAACTATAAATCTCCTGTTTTGAATTCACGTTAGGTGGAAGTGTTCATTCCGCAAATCTATAAAGGGAATGGCTAAGGAAGATATGAGGCGACTAAAAATGATAAACGCAGTCAAATAAAATCATTTGCACCAAAGTAGAGCCAACTTCTAAACGTGTCAGTCTCCTAGCATACACAATTTATATACGGCAGTGTTCTCGCTGTTACTCTGAACTCCTTTCTTGTCGTTACAGCTGCATCTTCACCACTGCTTAAGTAGATTTTAATCGTCTGGCCAACTAATGATAGGCATAAGAAATATGCTGTTTCAAAATTTTTTCAAACTTTCTTGGACTAATCTGAGTCAGTAAGGCCCGGTTTTTCAGTCCTTGGTGAAGTTCAGTTTAAACTAAGTTTGCTTAAACTCGGCATAAATCTAAACTCCAGTTAAACTGCAGAGCGGTTTTTCAGTGAGAGTTTAAGGCCGCTTTTAAGATTTGGTTTTTATACGGCAACATTGTTTTTTTTTTATCTAGATACGGCAACAGATGACATTTGTTTACATATTCAACGCCATTGCTTCTCCTCAGTATTGTAATAGTTAGGATTTCGCTAATTTCTGCATCACTTTATCCACTTTCGTCAGATGACAATGCAGTATTTAATTAAATATAAAAATATCGTCCTTTTTTAATTGCGTTCAGTTTATTGTTTCACAACCAGAACCATCAAATATGCAAACAGCTGACAGGTTAACTAGAGTTTAACCCGGCCAAATTGGCCGCTTAAACTACGTTTAAACTTCGTTTAAACTTGACTAAAAAGCTGCTTAACAAGCTTAAGCTTAGTTTAACTGACAAATTGAGTTGAACTTGTACTGAAAAACCGGGCCTAAGTGGTAAACTTGCTACGATGTGTGGAGGTGAGCTGCCATAGTCGTCTTAAAGAACAGATTGTGTTTTTTTTACGCCACCGATGGAGGCTGGTCATTGCTTAAATGTGCATAACCGACATTTAGCTCTTAGATATGACTTCTGATCGGTATAGTTTGTTCAGCTTCTGCCAAGTATCTGCCAGTTTGCTTAAAGTAAAATCAGTTATGGTATTGTGTGATGTTTCGTCCTGGCATGTGTGATTAGTGAGCTTTTGTCTGACCTCGGATTCGGCGCGATTATGGATTTTTTTTGCCTCTTATGACAGGCATACCTACCTTGGTTATACTCTAAGTCCCCGAACCGACTGCTCGACGTGGTAAATTCAAGTCGAATGCACGGCGATCGGGCCTTTACCTATATGAACATTCCAGTATTGAATTCATAACCAGCAAAATCTGTAGTGGTCCCCAAAAATATATGGAATGTTTTTGCGCTAAATAAAGCACAACCCTTTAGATGCATTGGAAGCACGAAATTTTCGATTACTCCATTGTTGTTGTTGTTGTTGTATTAGCGATATGTTGCCTGCCAAGCCGTCACAAAAACCTCACGGCTTTAATAGGGTTGGACCATAGTGAAATTGCTGTTAGAAGAACTCCATAGTTCATAGCTCCTAGTTTGGGGTGCCCGCCTCCTTTTCCTTTTTTTTAGTGAGAAAAGTATTGATTCTGTATATTACCATGCCAATTTCCAAGTCCTTGCCATTTACACTTCCAGAGATATTCAACACAAAAATTAAGTTTCCATTTTAAATAACTCTAAATTTTCTCAAAAGTTTTGCATTGATTTAGTATTTCCTCTCTGCGACAATTACTTTTAGAGGCATGAAGTTTGCTATGATCCTGGGTAAAAAATAATCTAGGAAAATCCATACTTAACCTAGACCCTGGCTAGAGTTTCGCTACAATATACAACTATGCCTGGTGTCTGCCAGGGCTCTGGCATGCGAAGTTTATGGCTACCAATTTACAGGCAATTTGTAGTATACTCTGCATGGAGGCTGCCTAGCTTTTTTATTTATTTATTTTATTTTATAAAAGCTTACATAATAATACAAATTATTATACAAACTAAAAATAACGCAGCGCTAGGGGCATAGGCTTTCGGCTGAACTGCTTAGTTTTCCCCACGATTGTTCAATGTGCGGGCAATATGAAACCTACGAAGGTTCTATCTAGTTTTTCTAATGCAGGACCTGCCTAGCTTTTCTGAGATTCTAAAGTTTATGTGCATTTCATGCAAATTGTTTAATTGCTGAAAAGATTTCATTGATTGTAATACCACAATGGATAGAGGCGACGACTATGATGTGCAGGTGTCCGGATTCGATGTTGCCTCAGAGGCAGTTAATTTTTGGCCCATGATTTTAAAAGGGAAAATCTACCTGGGCCTGAGGCAAAGTTCATCACATTTTTTACCCGGAATATTAGTCAACCGTTGGCGGAGAATTCTTACAACAGCGAAGTCATATGCATCACAGCTCAATTCGTCAGAGGGTAACCATTTCAACCTACCCTAACTTTCGGGCTGCACACTTTAGCCAAAATCCAATTTAAAAATTTAGCTTTCTGCCATAACAAAAGAGTATATTGTTCAACTGCTAAATTAAAACAAAAAATGCATTTAATTCATGACTCTTTCCACAAAACTAAAACCTGTATACCAAGTTATCGCTTTGCCCATTCCGAGAGCAAACTAATCACTGAGTTCACCCAAAAATATAAAGCAAAAGCGAACAACTTATTCCCACATTAACAAAAAAATTGACAGAAACTGAATCAGAACAATGCTGGCATATTTGCTAAAAAGCCTTTAGGCTGCTCATGAGCGCACTACAACCGCCTATTGTTAATAAATTAATAACATTTGATTGACTTTTAATGATGAAGATAAAGCTTTCTATATTGCGAGTGCACTGTGCGGCACAGAGTCTTGCGCCCTATATAAAAAAGTGCGCTCGACTCCTGAGATAAAAATACAAAGGATACGAGTACGTTGTCGACTATTAAATCAATCGTCATGCACGGCACCACCACAATTACACCACCGCAACACATCAGAACGATAGTGCGGAAAAGCTGCGCTGATTAAAAGGCCATAATTCGATCAGAAACTGTTGCAATACAGAGCGCACGCTTATAGGCTGCTGTTCGGACGTTAATCGCATGGACCTTGTTAACAGCTCAGCGATTGAATACAATGGACGCAGTGACACACGATGTTTCCTTCCGGATGATAGACAGACGTTGCTGGCTGGCTGGCTGGCTGGCTGGCTGTGATGGTGACGTTGATGGCGTGATGTCAAGAAGTCTTAGGCCACAAATTCGTTACTTTGAGTTATCACTGAAACATGGTCGGTGTATTTTAAATATGTTTTTGCTTTTGTTTATATCGCTTTTGTTGTTGTTAACGTTGAGGCGTTAGTGGCACACAAAAGGGCACGTGTCTTTAATCCGGTAATTATTTTGTCATCATTCGCCATCGTCAAACAAAATGGACAAATAAGCAAATTGATGGGGTGGTTCTTATGCCAAGGTGTGCACTGGAGAATATCCTGATTTCGAGTTTTTTCTTCTCCGGCTAAATTTGTCAATGAATTATCGAGAAAGCGGCAGCGAATTAATGCGATTTGTTAATGTGTTTTTAGTGAGCTGTTGGTGATGTGTGGTCACAGTATTTGAAGAGTCGGTTCTATAAAGTTCGGTTACAAGCGGTTCCAGCGGATCCTTATGTTTGAAAATTGTGCTGTTGAATAAAAATAATAATTTGTAGCGATGTACCTCCGAGGAGATTAAGGCCGAGGTTCGCTTTTAATTTGAGGTGTGCTGCAAGTTTTTTCCTAAAACTTGATGGGACTTGCATGTTTTAATGGCTTCGAGCGGCACCTGATAAATTAATTTTTGCTGAGAAGTGTTCATAAACAGCTTGAGGTGTAATCTAGGAGCCTAGGCATGGCTAACCTTTTTTTCAACGATGTTTTATTACTATGATTTGAGTTTATGCACCCAGAATGTCATCTCAACGAAATTTGTGAACGCTGGGATCAGCAGCCCTCCATATCAGCGTGCCGAGAAATGAAGTAATTGAATACCGGCGATCGCGAAAAAATGTCTGGTCCGATGATGATCGATGTTGCATATTGGAGCAATGAGGAGAGTGTTGTTATTGTTGTTGTTTGTAACGACAAAAACACTCCCCGAAGGTTTTGGGGAGTGTTGTGGAAAGTGACAGTCGTTTGCCGGATATGAGCACGGTACGCTCCAGTACTCCCTTGCGGTACTGCCCGACTGACGTGGTGTCCATTTGGTATGACCAGTGCAACCTTCTGGGTCATGTAAGGAAGGACAAGATGGGTAATGAGAGGTGAGAGCCATCATATCCGTAGATCAACCGTCGAGTTGTACATTATTACCTTTGTGCATAATAGACGCCTTCTACGAGCGGTATACCTACCTCGGGAGAGTGTTCGAACACTACTGTGCATTAGAAAGACCTGCGAGCATCGTTTCTTCCGGAACAGAAAATTGAGACAGTAAGGCGATAAGCTTGAGCTATTAAGAGCCACAGGAAAAACGGCGATGATATTTATGAAACGGTTTCAAGAAAAAGAACAACTCTTGTAAGAACGAAAGCGCCGACTCACTGAACGACGTCCAAAGAGTACATATATATTGAACAACCACCCGGAGACGAACCGGAACGCACAAAATGTAATATTCTCACAGTCATACTATACCGTGGATGGTCTGAGGCAACATTCAATGAGACGACTTCGGAAGTATCGAACACAATTTTTTCAAAAAATTCACGAAACTCTAAGCTAAGCTAAACATTATGAGCTCTAAGCAGACATCAACATATTCACTAAATTAAAATCGAGCTAGTACTCTGGCTAGGCGATATAAGAGAATGAATGGAGATGTTCAGAGCCACTAGATATTCTTACAGGCACACACCGCTATCAGCATTGAAAGCGGGAAGGTTTGCCGAAGGTAAGCAAACCAAATAAGTAAATACTACCTATTGAAATGTGCAGTTGAATCTCAGGACGATTTGTTTATGTGTTTCTATTTGCAGCCATTGTTAGACGAATTTTCATGTCTTTTGGATACGAAACTCTCTTCTTCTGAAATCATTTATTTGGCATTTATGGGTACCCAATTTTCGGTGATCCGGTGTTTTACAGCACCTGGTTCTATGCATCATTAATAATCATACGCCCGACCCTGTATTTGTATTGCAACTACAAAAATGTACACGTACCAAAAAAAGGAAAAAAAAAAGAAAACAAATTCGAAGTAAAATTCAGCAGCCCTCTCAGCTATTTATTTATTGAGCCATTTCCATCTATTTAGGTTTAGCGCAACTTTCCCAGGCTCGAACCATTTACATATTAATTTATGCCCAGCATCCGATATCGATGCCGATTCACCGATAACGCCTGTCTAACCTCATTTCACATGAAACCGTTTGTGAGTCAGTGTTGGGCTCGAGCTGTTGACAGTTTTTTATGGTTTCTGTTTTCACCTTCACATTTTGCCTCTTAGTCTTACAACCATTTTGTATGCTTTTAATCTTACAGTGGCTGTAACAAGTGTGTCTGTCGGTCTCTTTGCGGTCACAATTTCTCTTTACTACCACCAAAACGACGAAAAAGTAAAAAAAAAGAGATTCGAAATATGTATCTTGACAAACTCATCTGTGTGGGAATATTTTTTTCATCGCTCTGCGCGTGCAATGTGCGTAGCGGGCAGGTAGCCACTTCTAACCTGAGAAATCTGTTGTAATCTGTGACAATCTATAAAAGTAACTTAAATAGAGTTAAGAAATAAGTGAGAAATAGGTTTATTAGTTAAATTCTTTTGGAAACTTTTAGCAGACGGATTTAACGGCGAGGCTGTGGCAGGTCTTAAACAATGTACTAAAATTAACAACATCTTCCTAACTCCAGTTAGGCTGCTTCTGGAGATTGACAAATGTAGGTTTTTGTCCATTGGATATAGAGAAATCGGAGCAGAGCACCTAACGGAATCAAAGACATGATAATTGTCTTCAAGATTTATTGGACATTGTCCTGGGATTTGCACACATCATAATGCCCTTCTGGGCCACTGGAAAACTAGCATATCGATAGCTAAGTAAAACATCACCATATATCGAATGCCTATTTGAAAACGGATCATTTAAAATTTTTTTTGCAAAATTGCCCTTTTGTCCAGTGTACGCTTGCTTTGCTAGTTCTATTTGTTTACTTAGTTTACATTGCCAAATCTGCTGATTATTGTGACAGCTTTCAAAGCTTTTATTTGGCCATAGAAGCTCTTCAACAAAAGGCATTTGCGCTAAAGTAAGCAAAGCATGCGTGCATTGGTCCAAAACCTATAGTGTTTTTGAAATAAAAGTTGTAGTTCAAAAGTAATCGATATAGCCTTCGGGCCTATGAAGTTTACTTTAAATTTAAAAGCTTTTCTTTCCACTAAATATTTACCTCCTAACACTCCGAGTCACTGGCCTAGTTACACAGTCTATGTGTCCAAGCGTCTTCCACCTATTGGAGCGCTCAGATATGATCCTTCGCTGAAAGTTATTTATAAGTATAATGCAATTACAGACCTAAACAGGGACCGAATTTAACAGTTTTTCTCGAAATTTCAATTCGAAAAGTCCGATAAAAAGAATATTTCCATTTCATGCTTGAGTAATGTCTAGAGAACGTTTATCTGAAATTACTTTTATGTCGTGACTTTTCTGAAAAAAGGCAAAAGATAACTATTACATTTTAAATTGAGTTTTTAATTAAAAAATAATTCTTAAAATTTTACTTTCATTATAAAACTTAAGCAGAACATATGTGTAGTCAAATAATGCGCTTAAGGGGTTTTAATTTCAAATTTACAAAGAGAAAAAAGCTGTTTAGGCTTTAATTTGAAACTTTTATAATAAAGGTCATTTGTAACTATTATTTTTGACTTTTATTTTAAAAGTCATAACCGTTATGAAAATTATTCACTCTCCGCATATTTTTCCTTATCTTCCTATTCAAACTCAGCCTCTTTACCTTTCTTTTCTTTTTCTTTATCTTATCTCTTTCTCCACCTCGTCGAACACTTGTCTTGCCTATGTTTGAAGAATTTTCCACTTTCCTCTTTGTTTGTTCTATTCCACTATTCTTTTTCTTGCACACTTTCCTTTCCGTTTAACTTTACTTCTACTTTCGCATCCCCCTTTTTCCCCTTTCTTTCCGTTTGGCTCTACCACTGGAATTCCCTCATCTACAGGATTACAATACAAATATATTAGCGCAAATATTGATTAGCGCATAATCATATGTAGTAAAGATAGAGAAGTGCTTTAAAGAAGTTAGAGTACACTTCAACTGAGTGTGTACTTTATCCCAGTCATATTGACGTTGATGTCCGCTTTTGTAGTTAAAGCTGTTGCTAAAGTTAGAGTAGCGAAAACCTGTTACTACAGCTGCTTCTAAATCTGTAATTACGGAAATTTGTAATAACAAAGTTTGAGTTTGTATGGTAGGCACCATGCCTCTTTTCTCTTAGCCTATTTCAAAATATTTACTTCAGGATTTTTTCCAAAAACGCTCTATCACAGAATTTTTTTCAATAACAGCCTATTTCAAAATTCAAACAATCATTGTCAGCTGAAAATGTATTGAATTTTCGTTTAAGAAGATCGTTCTTCAAACGAATTTTGAAATAGGGCGTTATTGAAACAAATTTTGAAGCAGAGCTTTTTCAAACAAATTCTGAGATATGGCGTTTTTAAAAATATTTTGAACATGCCAGATAAATTTGATTAGTAATTAACAATCAATTAATTATATGGCTTTTTTAATTGGTAATGGTTATTTTAATTGGTTTCCAAGAAATTGCAATTATTGATTACGATTAGAAAAAAACAAAAAAATAAGTTAACAAAGTTGTTTTGATTAATTTAGAATAATTTTTTTGTTTGGATTATTTTTGATTATTTTCAGTGTTGTTGATGTGAATATTTAAGTCCTTCTACAATATTACTTAAAAAGATCAAAAAACATAAATAAAAATCAAAAGCAATCAAAACCATTTTTTTTTTATTATTTTTTTAATGAATTGGAAAATAATCATTAAAAATTTGAAAGTAATTGGTTATCAATCATTATTAGTAACAATTATTTAACCGTCCTGACTTTGAAATAGTATGATCTTCCACTCAGCCGTCAATATATAAAAATAAAGTATTAAAATAAAACAGTCAACATTTTTGATGCGCAACGAAATGTGCACTCATAAAAGTGACGAGGAGTGTATTTAGTTATGAACTCACATACCTTTTCCACTATTAAACTTATGAACATTTATTGTAAGTTATTTGAAATTTCTAAATAACGAACTATAATAAATTTCTGTTGAAATCTCAGCAATACCTCGAACCCAATTGGCTATTAGACAGCGCCCTATTCGTGAGCAAGTTTAACGCGCAGCAAGGCTGCTGTACAGTGGCGACGACGTCTATCGGCTGTCTGCACGCGCATAATAGAGACATCAGAAATCTTGATTAATTGTCACCACGCACAGCCAAATACCTAACTCAAACGCTATAATATTATACAACAAGCAATATATGATCCAATGGCTGAACAGGTTTACACCGTCCTAGAGCATCCTCCGATCACCACACTGATCAACTTGATCAGTGCGCGCCTGCGCCCATTGTTGCGTTTCATTGGTTTGCGTTGCGTTAAATCTTTCAGTTCGGCTATTCAAATTTATTTTCCCCAAACACACAAACAAAAGAAGCGTTGAAATATTTATTTGTCATTTGGTCATTGTCTAAAATATTTAAAATTAATTTTTACTCATTTTCGTGGCGGCTTTTTCAAATTGATTTTTTATTAAAATTACCGCTTGTTGAATATTTTTAAATGGTTAAATGGTATGTTTATTCATTCAAATGGCTTCTGATGGTAGCTGCTTATCGCAGCTTATCGATGTTTTTATATTGTTGGTGCTTCTGCTTCTTCTGGTGCCGTGGAGCTGTTGACAATTATTCATTATACTCGTAATTTGTGCTCTGACATTTTGTGGTTGCGTTTAACTTTTACAATGCTTTGTTGGAAATTTTTATTGTTTATATACTTAGATGTGCCCAGCACTTAGAGAATGTTGCCTATTAGTAGATTGCCACAAAATATCGACTTGGATTTGGACTTCCATATAACAATATGCTCATTATTACTTAACAGGCGCGATTACTTGGAAAATATTGAGTTATCTTAACATGGTTGGGTAATGGTTTCCTGGCAACTGTGACAGTTAACAAGGTCAAGGGAAATAACGTCAATTGACTCTATTTTTTTTTTTAAATATTACTTTTGGTAAACAAAGTCAATTGACGATATTTCCGTTCGGCTTGACCCGAATCGACACTTCCCTACCAGTGTTTTTATACCTTTCATGAACATGAAATTGTATTATAACTTTGGTCCGATGTTTGTAAGTATGAGAAGAAGAAGAGATAGAGCTACCAATAAGTATACTGAAATGATTAGGGCGATGAGCTGAGTCGATTCAGCCATGTCCGTGTGTCCGTCTGTCTGTTTGTACGCAAACTAGTCCCTCAGTTTTGAGATATCTTAATTAAATTTGGTATGGAGCTGCCATTTTGCATGAGATTAATCATTCGTCGGAATCAGCAAGATCGGAGCAACATAACATATAGCTCCCATATAATCGATAGTTTCGATAAATGGATTTTGGGCTATAAATTTTGCAATTAAAAAGCTAGGAACGTAAAACTTTGCAGGTTTGGTACCTATTATGTATGTAATGTGTGTAGTGAAAATCAGTCAGATCGGACCTACAGAACATATAGCTCCCATACAATCGATTGTTCCGATAAATGGGGTTTGGGCTATGTATCTTTAAATTAACAGTTTTGCAGGGTTTGTACTAATTGTAAGTAAGGATCGGACACTTAACACCGTGTTGCGCATTCATGAAGGGTATAAAGTCTTCGGCACAGTCGAAGACAGCCCTTTCCTTACTTGTTTTTTTTTTAAATTTTTACTCATAACTAATTTCTTGAACTTGTGAAGTTACTTTGCTATCATACATATAGGTATAGGTATTATATGTGTGGGGACGCATGTTTGTATGCATGAGATGTGAATATTTGATTATATCAACTCGTGGAGATTAAAATATTAAAGCACTTAAATTTCATCCAAATGTCTACTATGTTTTCTTAAATGAGAAATCGTTTCAACAGTGTAGTTAATGTATTTCGAGTTTTGGTTCCGAAAATACCATCAATATATACCTAGTAGTGATCTATTATGATATGCCACTTAACGCATTGCTATCTCAATTATTTGCAGTTTCATTTATATACCCAGCTGTATATCTCTATACCAGACCTGTTAAATTTTATTAGTAATCAATTAATTAGACTGCTTTTTAATTGGTAATGATTATTTTAATTGGTTTTCAAGATAAGGCAACTATTAATTTATTACGATTAGGAAAAATAAAAAACAAATAAAAAATAAAAATTGAAAATAGTCAAAAAAGTTGTTTTTTGATTACTTTTGATTATTATTTTTTTTTGATTTTTCAGATTTTTTTTTTGATTATTTTTGATTTGTTCATTATTGTTGATGTGGCTATTTATGTTCTTTTTTAACAATACTAAAAAAAATAATAAAAAAAATATAAAAAAAAATAAAAAAATTAATTGGATAATAATCGTTAAAAATTGAAAATAATGGTAGTCAATCATTAAATGGATTCGCAAGAAAATAATTAATCAAACCGGCAACCATTACGATTAGTAATCATTATTTGACAGGTCTGTTCTATACATACGTGAAATAAACGAGTAACAGGTCGATGTCCTCACATTGCATATTTTCAAGAAAACTTGATAGGGCGGACCTTTCATTATTGAGCTAATACAATGTAAAGCCATAGTTTTTAGCATTTTTGTCTGTGTGTCTGTATGTTTGTGCGCATCACTCGAAAACTGCCAAATGGAATTGAATGGAACTCTTACCGTTGCATTAGTAGACGTCGAACTTAAATTTAAAGATATTCCATCATTCGATAACACGACCGTTTTCGGAGTTATCGACCAATATGTGGACCAGGGTAAACCAAAATATGTGAGTTCAATATGGGTATCAAACTATAGGTGCTAATGAGTGCTGCAATATGATGAAGTTCCATATCTCAACTGGTTTCGATTAAAATCGAACGATGATTAAAATCGAACTCAGTTTATTTATAAGTTCTGAGATGGAGCCAAGGATGGCCTGGTTTTCTAGTTTTTAAAAACCAAAAAACTTCTTTTAGGGGTTAATTTAGAACTTTTTATATAAATTACTAGTTAAATATTTTAAAGGTAACAAGACTTTCACTCAATAAAAATATATTAAATTTTCCCCGTTTATAAGAGATCCATCAAATACAACACCTATGTCCAAGGATATATGAATTTTAGTAAGCGCAAGAAGTTTGACTGAGTGTTAGGTGTTCTCATGTGCCCATGAATGTCTGAACAGCATTTGTTTTAATAACTCTAGGATGGTTCAAGTGGTGACCCAAACTGTGAGTATACTGCTTCTCATCATTCCCGGTTCACCAGTCCACATTTAGGACAATATATGCAGTTGGTAGTAATCCCGGTTGTCTTTACACGGCCGAAAATTCGAGCATAAATTTTAAACCATACGTCGGTTTAAGCAATTTTGTAAACATTTTTGTAGTAAATTCTAGACCTTTCAATTACCTGCACCAATTTTGAATTTATTGTGGTTTAGATTTAAAACTTAACTGAAAGAAAAGTCTAAAAAATTGTTAAATTTCTTTTCATCATCATCAGAAGGTTTCACTGGTCATAAATCGCTACCACGACAGTCGGGCAGTACCGGAGTGTACCGGGTTCAAATCCGGCCAAGGACTGTTAATTCGACAACACTACCCAAAACCTTCGAGGAGTGTTTTTATCGTTACAACAACAACAGTAGACGACTCTCATGCAGGGAGCGTCGGTTCGAATCCTACCCACTGATAAAAAGGTTTTTTATGTTTTTATAATTGTTAAGGCATTTCTGGTTTGAAATTTAAACTCTTTTCTTCACGCTCATTTTCTCGAAAATTGGCATAATTTAAATTCAAAATCAAATTTGGCTTGGACATACCAATTGCACCACTTCCACCATGCAAGTTGGAAAAAATTTCACCAATTCTTGAATTAGAGTACCGGGTGCCGTAACTCATTGCGTAAAATCTTCAGACGTAACCTATTCAATAATAGAACTTTAGTGCAGAGGTGGGCATATTTTCTGCACCTTAACGAGTGAAAGTACTAGTTCGCGTTAGAGAGTAAAATTACATTTATAATTACATGTGACCTGGTCTACGAAACGGGAGCTAACGTGCGAAAACTAGTTTTCTGTGAAACAGCTGTTAAAAATAAACAACTCGTTTCGTCAGTTTCTCGTTATCTCATTAATTGTTCTAATTTCCAGAGGCTTCAAGGACGTCCAGTAAGTGTTGTTTTTGGTTGGAATATTATTATAGTTCATCGTGTAAGTTGCTAGTGTGGAACATTTAAAAAAGTAACACTGAAGAAGTGACGTTTACTCTAATACTGCGCAGCTGCTGTTGTCTTGTTTTCATTCGTCTCTCTTTCCGGAGGGAACTTTCAGACAAGTTTTGACTTTTTGGATTCTACCACGTGAAAAAGCATCTCATCTTTCATCCGAATCAACTAAAAAGTGAAAATTGATTTTTTGACACCTAAGCCCCCTTTCCGTAGACCAGGTCACACATATAGAGTAGGGAGTGTGTATTATGAGACTTTACTCTCTCTCTCCGCTCTTCTGATCGGCTTTTGGTTTCTCCTAGCGTATTATTGACACTTAGCAGCTTATACCCAGAAAACTAGTAAACTGACAAGTGCAGTACAAAATTAGTTTCGATCTGATACCAAATACTCTAGTAAACTTGCAGAAAATACGACTAGCTCAAAACTAAACAGACTCCAAAAATTTGTTGATAATACTTAGTACATAAGCAATGTTTTTAATTGTCTTTGGCGATTAAATTAGAACCAAGTACGTTGCTTATTCTTAACCGGTTCCAGTGTAGTACAAAATTACACGATGATAAACCCTTTGGCATGGAGATTCGAAGACTATGCAAATGCCCGCAAAGGCGTACCAAGTTCAAACAACCTGAGTACAGTAAATTCCAATAGGATGAACAAAAACCGAAATGGTACTGACTGCATGGAAGTAACTTTAATGAATTCGAAAATTCTTCTGATTCTCCCTTAGGCATTCTGATCAACTTGTATTTACAAACTAAAGGACCACACAGTTTGTAAGTAGATCAAGCAAACATATTGACAAGGAAATTATCGCAACTACAACCAAATCAAAACATACGAATACTGATTTATGTATGTATGTTGGTACAAAAGTCCATAAAAAATAAATCCCTTCAGCTAATATTACAAAATGTTAAAGCCAAAACGTTGTTAAACACTTTAATAGCTTTGTAAAATCTACATTGTAAATACTTTGTACACACACACAGCCACCCATCCACTGGCACAAGTGTTATCATTTTTAAAAAGCGCCGCGCTCTGATTGTACCAAGGGATGTATCGGCGGCCAAGTGATGTTGACACACTAAAGTGACAAAATAAAAATGGTCGAAAAAGAATTGTCAAACAAATAAAGTCGACAGCCAAAATGATGAGCGAGTGCGAATGAGCGCTGCAGCTCAAAAAGGGTGAAGAGGACGACGAACAATTCAGTCGTACTATTTGACGGAAATCCTATTTACATTTCAAAAGGAGCGCAAATGAAAAAATTAAACAAAACTATTAAAAACAAATATTTGCAAGGCCAACAAAAAATACGGCTGACTGGATGCGAACGTCAAAAGTAGGTAGCTTAAATACATACCCTGCAAAAAATGCGATTAGTCTGGGATGAATTGCAAAGGAGCATACGACAATTGCCAGTTTTGAACTCTTTGTATGGGTTGAAGTGATCTCTTTTGTTTGAGCAGGTGCCTTGAAGAGACTAATTGGTCCCTTTCATGCCCAAAAGCGTGGTGTCGGACAGATTCCCTTTGTTCCCCTGCGGGTACGGTCGACAAGTTTACTTTAAACACCTGAAAGTAGGCTACAGAAATTAATTAACGGAATAGTTGGGATCAATTGTAGTCAACTGTAGATGACATGTGTTGATCCCGGATCACTCTCCTTAGAGCTCAGTCCTACGATATTTTGCAGGGTATGTACTATGTACATATATGTAGATATATATTTATAGGTGTTAAAGCAATAACAAACTCAATTGAATCCCTGCAGTTTGCAGTGCGCTTGGTGGCAATGGGAGCTGTTGGTACTAGTTGCGGTACTACGTCTTAATGTGAAGTAGTTGATGGTTAAATGGGAGGCCTGGATAACCAAATGCTACTCTTTGAGTACGACAATGGCGAATCCTATGAATTTAGGGTATGCAGCTGCAATGTCTGCTCTTTTAATGCGAATGGTGGCATCGTCCGGCTGATTGATGCCCTCATGCAGCCAAATGTTGAGATCTCTGACATACAAGAAATGTAAGTACGCCTATTACATCCCTCAAGGTTAAGGTGTAACAAGACTTCGCCGAACCTTCAGCAAGCACATAGTTGTGCCCCGATCAAAAAGAAAAAAAAACGCAACCAGATCAACAACATTGCGATGCACGGATGGCATGCTACTAGCATTCTAGATGTGCACACTATGCGAGGAATCAATATCGACTCGGATCAGTATCCAGTCGCAGACAAGAAATCGGATTTGAACAGCGAAAACTGTGCCACTGATGAGTGCCAGATTCTTCTTGTACCTAGTTCTGCAAAAAATAGTAAGCATAAAGTTGGAAACGATCGACAACTACTTTCAGTTTCATACGAAAACTCCATGTATGATACTAGTATCGACCTAAAAAGTGATGAACTCAGCAGTTCAGTACTAAAACCCTTCGCTGTAGGGATATTAGAGAAGGCTACAAAGTGTAAAATATAAAGTGAACATATGTAACCACTACTATCAACGTTAAGCACACAAATATTGTTAAACTATTGTTGTTATTGCCTTTCGGAATTTCAGAATTTTTTTTTTAATAAAGTTTTGTTTTTGTATTTCATTTGACAACAGCAGTGCCAATGATAGCGCTAGCCCTACAGCATAACATCCGTTTTAACAATTTGTCCAATTGTCAGTCCAGTAAGCTTCGAGCAAAAATCTTAAGTGAAACCGGTCGTGAGCTGTGAATCCTGCAAACGAACAACTTCCGATTACAACTTCATTTGTATGAGAAGCACACAAGCGCACTCCTGCTTTGACGTAAAATAGCTGTAAATACGAGGGTTAACGATTTGTGAAATGTATTGGGCTTATACTTTTTATGTTGTTCCAGACATTCAATCGGATTTGCCAAAATAATCCATCCATTAAGCTGGAGCCCGTCGGAACTTCTAAGCATTTACACGCGAAGGCCCACCAGTCGACTTAATATAAAGGACGGACCCAACAACCACAGTCTCTAACATTAGAAAGGTTTTGGTTGACATTTTAGATAACTAGCGAAATTCTCGAGCTAGTAATGGATAATGAATGATTAGAATAATTTCAAAATCTATGATTATCTCGAGTTGAGAATTATGTCCCACTCTGTTTGAGAATACTATGTTTCTCCAGTGTTTCTCGAGTCGTCCTTTAACGACTAAGATTAGAGAATTCATCTAGTTATCTAATCAACTTCTAACCGATATCTAACTTTAGTGTTTATTGGGAAGGAGAAGCCATAGTCATCCATGGACATAGTTCTGGCCGGACAATAATACTTTTTAGTTAGCTTTTGTGGAGGGTGAGTGTTATTTGATGCGCTTCAATAATGTTTTGCTGTCCCCCTTCCAATTCAAGTATAATGAAGTCGCGAGCTAGTCGTCACAGGCAAGGCCCTAGAAAGTATGTTGGGAAATTCGCTTATAACTTCAAACAAGATATGTTGGGATATATTTGCTAACAGTCTGTATTACTGTAATCCTATATTACAGCAAGGGAACATTGATGGCAAGACGAGGCTCCTATCTATGAACGCTTGTAGTAGAAAATGCCTCTGGAAACGATTATCATCAAAAACCATTTTTGTATGCAATGGGCTCCCGGAATTCAGGCAAAACAAGTAAGGAAAGTGCTATCTTCGGCTGTGCCGAATTATTTATACCCTTCATGAATACGCATCACGGTTTTAAATGTCCGATCCTTAGTCCGATTCCTACTAACAATAAATACAACCTCTGCAAATTCGATGATCTTACCCTGTTAATTTTAAGATACATAGCCCAAACCCCTTTTATCGGAAAAATGTGTTGTATGTGGCGACACGATATATCGGTCCAATCTTGATGATTTTCACTTAACACATTATATATGTAATAAATACCGTAGCTTCCAAATTTTATGTTCCTCGCTTTTAAACTGAAATAGTTATAGCCCAAACCTCATTCATCGAAACAATCGATTGACGGACGGACATGGATAAATCGACTCAGCTCATTGCGCTGATCATTTCGGTATAGTTTTTGGTAGGCCTATCTCTTCTTGTTCTCATACTTACAAACATCGGACCAAAGTTATAATTCCATTTCATGTTCATGAAAGGTATAAAAAGATAAGGAACAGGCAGACCAGATCATAGGTAGCTGGGAAAACCAGCAGCTTGGACAACACTGGATGGAATTCCCAGCACAAAAACAGGCTAAAGGTGTATTATCAACATGTTAAATTTAGGCAGAGAGGGCTTGCGAACTCTCCCTGGGCACTATACCTAAAAATGTAATCACTCACCTGTCGACTGTGGGAACTGGACTAGCACGGCATACCTCCGTAGGTCGGTCTGTGAGTGTGTATGTTTGTGCGGTTTCCACTAAATAACTACTTCATGAAATTCTTATTCAATTTTCAAGTATTCATGAAACGAGCTCAAGGCCAAGAATAATAATTTTTCACTTTTTGAATTTTTATGAAAATTCTTATTCAATTTTTTAATTTAAATTTGGCATTTTACTTAACTTTCGATACTGGAAAATATTTTCTGATATCTGGAAATAGTGCCGTAAATCCCGTGTTTTTTCCACGTCAGCAGCCATCGCGAGAATACCGAACCACGCTTCATCTAATTTCTACTTTTCGAATTTCAACCCAAAAACAACCAAATAATAGTAACCCTAGTATATTTAGAAAAACCCTATCACACATATTTCATGTGGTATGCCAAATAGCTCTCTAAAAGTGAATGTGGGTGAAAGAAAAAATAAACCCAAACAACAATCAACTACACAACCCATTGGCTATTTTCAGCACATCTGTCAATTTCAATGAACTGTCAAATTAAAGTGTGAGTTCATCGTTTTTGTAGAGCCGCGTTAAGCCCTGCTCGCAAACACAACAAACCACCCTATTACACGGATATTAAAGACTATTAAGCACAATGCTCTGGTGTAAATTAAGCCCAATGGATTTACAGCCCCTTATTTGCTTATTTTATTGTAATTGTTGTTGTTGTTATACAAATTTTCATTCAGCCATTGATGTTTATTATTTTATTGCCCTTTTACAGATTTACTTTTTAAGTTTGCGTACATATGTACATTGAATTTTGTTTTTGGTGGCCGTCTATTTCACGACATACATACATTGTGCCGTTATAGCTTTTGGTGTAAAGATTCGCGTTAATCTCTTTAACATATATTTGCATCATTTAACGTACTATTTGTAGATTCCTTCTTTGGAGAATTTTCATGGGTGCGTGGTGCGTTTGACCCTTATTACGTGTTGTAAGTCGACGGGAGTTGTGACTTGCGGGTATGCTTCACTGCATTTATATGGAGACAAGAAGTGAGTGGGATGACAGAAAAAAGGAACTTTGAACTTGAGTAGGTGAAGAGGGGCATTCCTACTGTAATCTAGCATCTTTATAATCACAATCGTCTTCATGTTGTGGGGGCTTGCCGTGGACCTGTTACGCTCTAGCACATTCTGGAAGTAAGATTTCTTTAACCCCTTTAAGCTTCGGTTTATGTATATTATTATAGATATATCTTACCGGGGGGTATAATCTAAGCTCATTATACACACCGCAGGCATATTATACGCACCGCAACATACCATAAAGGTAATCCAACATCTTTCTACGTCGTCCTCGACTTCGAACAGTCTTCAAACATTCGTTCAACATAATTGGATGCATTTTGCCTTTGGAAGAAAGGGCAATAAATAGCCGAAGTGTCAAATCATCTGCTTTTTACAGTACGAGCCATAAATCAGGGACAGGTATAAATCCTCAGTGAGGTGCACCCACCCAGTTGTGTAAGACTTTATGTATAATTTTCCTGTTTTAAAGTTTTCTGGTAGAACTGTCTGGTATTATTTTTATCATCCAGCATCTCGAGCACTTAGTATTTACCATTTTTCGTCTCTCACTTTTCCAACTAGGTTGTCGGTTTGGTCTTATACGCAACGTACTTCTATTTTGACTACTTATCTTTTGGAATATGTGGATCTAATTCGATATTGAGACTTTGTATTGCCAAAGTGATCCCAGACCGGTTTTGATGATCTCTTTATATATTATACAAACTCGGAGGACACGTTTTAAAAAATAATAATAATAATTTTTATAGAGACCTTTTCTAAATATTTAAACTTTTTTCCAGCAAACCTTTCAAAGATTTTTCTTATTGCATGCGGATGAGATTGTGCGAGTAATAAACTTGAAAATTTATTCTGAAGCTACCAACAAACTAAAGTAAATTTTGTTAACAAGATTTTTTTGTAACCGTCTTGTTTATGCATAAACAATCTTTAGCTCATGCTCAAGACTTCACGTTTAACTTTTTTCCCGTACAAAGTTATTTAAACTGCAACTATTTGTGTATGTAAAATTCGTAACTGTGTTTTGAATCCTAAAGTATTTTCTTGTGTTGAACGTCTTCACTATTCTAATAGCGACTTGAGCTGTACCTGCTTGTAAACCTAGATATATATGAGAATCATACTTATACATATACATACATATACTTATATACAGCTGTGTTCAATATAATAGTAGTGAAATTAAAATAGTTATCGTTCGACGAAATAAGAAGAAGCTGTGATTTAAATAACTTTCATTTTAAATATAGCGAATTCCATAACAGAAACCACACAAAAAGAAAATTCAAAGATCACACAAATTTCAATTAATAAAACTTTAAAAAATGGACATAAAAATCTTCAAATTGTTTGGTAGAGTTTCTAAACAAATGCTTAGTATGCAGTTTTGTAGACCAATCAATTTTAGTATCACATCGTGCAAGTTAGAACTCGCTCAAAAATTTCCCTAAATTTTCAGAACTTTATTCCTCAAGGGTGTGATTTCTTCCACACAATGCATGAAGAAAAATTAATTTTGTATAGAAAAAAATACCCAACATCCTTGACAAAAAAATTCTAAAACTTCAGGAGAAGTTTTAAGGTACTTCTAACTTGCAAATTATTGTGCTAAAATTGAATGAGCTTTAAAACTGCGTACTCGAAAATTTTCTAAAAATTCTGCCCAAAAATATTGAAAGTTCGAGGTAAATTTTTAAAAGTTCAATTAACTTTCCTAAACTTTGTGTAAACTTTGAAAATTCTTTTTATGTGTTTTCTGTTATGGAATTCCCTATATTTTAAATAAAAATTATTTAAAACACAGCTACTTTTTATTTTGTCGAACGATATCCAATTTAATTTCAGTACTATTATATCGAACACAACTGTATTTGCATATATATCCATGTGGGTGGGAGCCTGTATAATCGAAACAATCGTTTAAGTATTCGTACATCATCAAATGCCAAATTTTTCAAGCACTGTATTTAAAAATATGTGCAGTTGTCTATAGACTCAAGATACTTAAACATTCCAAAAGCGCTAAATAAATACGCCTAACATGGCAAGGTTAATGTACAGTGTCACATTCTTTTAGATTTTGAAATAAATTTGAAAATGTTCTTATAGCTGCACTAATGTTTTTCTTCTCTTCAATGCAATTTTATCGGTATTTCGATATGAAAAAAAGACCAAACTTAATGGTATAATACCTGCAAAACTCCCATATTAAAGCTATTACCAAACCACAGCTATTCTTCGTAAACTGCGTAGCATTGCAGATCACTTTAATTCGTGAGCAAATGAGCTACGCCATTATGTGGACGCAAGGGCTGGAGAAAGACTAACAGAATAATAACAGAACAGCCAGATTTTATTGGAAATTAGTGACAGCAACGTAAACGAACCATAAGCAAGTCCATGGAGCTCACCGGCAGTAGATACTTGTGAAACAAAATGGTGGGTAGATGATTTTTTTTTTTGTGTATTACTGGAATTTGAACGACGTAAAGAAGAAAGAAGGCTATCTACTAATGACAGGAATCCAAGATACTCTGAAAACAAACACACACTAACTCCGACGAAGCACTCGAACTTTTAAAACCAATTTCTAAACACAAAGCACAAATCGCACTTAAATAATAAACGAGAAAAACTAACGAACACACAGAATAAACTGAAAGCCTAAAACTACTGATTTCTACCTATCTTAACTTATAGCAATACATGCAAAACTCTCTTATACACCCAAATTGACAATACTTGCCTCGGTAACTGCCACAGACAGATCCTAAAGAAAAAACTGTAGATGAAGATGTCACAACGCCGAAACCGGTTTACCTCCAAAGTCATCATGTTAGCACTCTATTGGGTACGTTCTAGAATCTACAGGGTATCCCCCCAATAGAAGCTCAGAATAAAAAGAAAACACACCAACTTTTTATTTTTAATTTAAGTTAAAATCAAAAACAAAACTGCATTTTCTTTCAGATTAGAATGAAAAAGGATGCAAGAAAATTACATTCAACAATTTTAGAATGTTTTGCAAGGTTTTGGACCAACAGAAAAAACCAATTTCCCCTTAGGAAGTACTATTTATATATTTAAATATTTTCTCTTTTAACTTTTTTATAAAATATAAAAATCTCCAACAAGCTAAGCGAAAAAAATTAGCTGTCTGTAATTTTCCCTTTCTATTATATTACAAACTTTTTAAAATTAAATGAATTATTGAAAAAATAAAAACAATAACAATTATTATTCTTGGCATTGAGCTCATTTATAGTAATGAATACTTTTACAATATATAGGCCGCCGTGGTGTGAAGGTAGTGTTGCCGGCCTAGCACACCGAAGGTCCATGGTTCGAGCCCTGGTACAGGTAACATCAAAAAGTGATTTGAAAAAAGTTTTTCAAAACGGGGTCGCCCCTCGGCAGTGGTTTGGCAAACTCTCCGAGTGTATTTCTGCCATGACAGGCTTCTCAGCAAAAATTCGTCTCCTTTGTAGATGCCGTTCGGAGTCGGCAAAAAACTGTAGGTCCCACCAATTTGTAGGGAAAATTCAAATCGGCACACCACAAATTGGAAGAGAAGCTTGGCGCAAAAATCTCTTAGGAGGTTTATGATGATATACCTGTTGTATATCGCGCCATAGAGATAGAGAAAAATAACAATTCACTCAATTGTTGGTTTACAAAATAAACCAAAACCGAACAGCACATCGGAAATGCCAAAAATGGCCACGAAAAAAAAAAATCAAGTCCACCATGCGCAATGCTACATACCGACAGATGGCGGTGCTTGCACAAAGAATGGGGAAATGAATAGAAGTATGAGTTTAGCTGACAGAAAAACCAGCGTTCTAATAGCCTAATGGTGAGCAAAGCGTTCCAAAACGTCTTTGATGAAGAAGGCTACCAGCTTCCGAAATGGATTTATAAGAGAAGCTATGATTGTCTTAATTTGTTTTAATCAATTAACAACTTTCAATAATTAATTAAGTTATTAAAAAAATAAAAACAATTTTCATAACAACTAGTATTCTTTGCCTAGAGCTCAGTCATAAATAAAAATAAAATCATCTTCGAACCAACCTTATCTTATCTTACTAATATTATAAAGGCGTAAGTTTGTGAGTTTGTTTGTGGATCCTTAACATCTAAACTACTGAACCGATCTCTAAAAAATTGTGTACACTTATTCTCAGGAGCATAGAATAGGTAACAGATTCCGGAAAAGTGGACCAGGACCGACCTTTTCAAAAAAATCTTATTTATAATGCGATTTGCTTGAAATTTGGTACCTCGGTAGACCTCTGCCTTTGTTAAAATTGAGAATATTTTTTTTTCCGGGAAGTGGGCCAGGGACCGACCTATTCTAAAAAATCTTATTTATGACGCGACTAGCTGATAAATAAAAATGCCCTTAGAAGAACTTTAGTTATTTTGCTTATTTTCTTAGTGCAGGCGGAGCCGCGGGTAAAAGCTAGTAAATATATAATTTATCAAAGGGAGGTATCTTCAACATAATCTTATTAACAGTCTTCTAGAATCTTTAGGGCTTATCCTCGAAAGCCAATGGAAAGTGAGAAATTGAAAAAAAAAATGTTCGTTTTATTTTTGTAAATCAACTAAAAAATCAAAAATTTAAAGCACTTTCTTCTAAATTTTTGGATTATTTTACGTATTTAGTCCTAGAAAAATATTTTTCCATTTGAACGTCTATTTAATTATTTAAGAACTTCAAAATGAAAATATAATTTTTATAAATTTTCTTTTTAAAAATTATAAAATCTACCCTCAAGATGAACGAAACAAAAATTTCTTTTCACCCTAATGATAATTAATCGACTTGTTCTTTGTACGTCGAGAAAAAACTTCACTAGTAAATTGGCTACTGAGTCCAATCTGACACCTGCTAGTTGTTCCTCAAGTTTTAAACACTGTGCACTCCAGCTACAAACTGAAACAACTGAACTGTTAAATATATTTGTGTGCATAGGGTTTTGTAAGAAATTTTCTTGTTGAATGGTTTTTTTGCGCAACTTTTGTTGTTTACACAAAAAGTTTGGAATAGAAACTACCACGCGCGAGTGACGTTGCTGCCACTTTAGCCAAATCTACAAAACATACAAAAGAACAAATAAACCAGAAAAGTTACAACTAAAGTGCACCTCGTCCCGCTGTGTATGACTTAGTTGTGTTCTTTCTTTTTTTATTGTTTTGGTATATTTATCCGTTGCCCTCCTGCCGCTATTCCATTCTAATCCTTGCGAGTAAATACCTACATAGTCACAGTCAGAGATTGAGTGCATTCAACAAAAAAGGCACACAAACACATTCATACATATACATATGTAAGTATATGGAATTTCTATTGCACTACGTTTTGGCCCCGTGTCAACCCCACCCCAAAAAATATTTAGTTTGGCAGGAATACGTTGGGAAATTTGTAATAAAACAACGCTGCAGGATTTGAAAGATATGAGCGAGCGTGTGTGTGTGTTGTGCCGTGAGTTTTTTTACAGTTGAATTCACAAAATTGTCACGTCTGTTATTTTTCGTTGTTGAATTTATTTACTCAACTGATTTTGATAACATTCGTGTACATGCAAAGATTTCGCAATTAATTGCAATACTGCGACTATACTTTTACTAATGCAAACATAAACTTTAACACAAACATAACCTCAATGTACTGGTATTTACAAAAAAAGGTATTGAATTGGTATTCGAAAGATTTTTTATCTCTCTCTTTAGGTGGATTTTCGTTGGAAAGCTAACTGCTGTTGGCACTACGGGTGGCTTTAAAAAGGCAAGAATAGTTTTCGATAATGGAAAAACTTATACCCCTTGATGTAAACCTGTGGCTCAATTTAAGTGCTTTTCATTATTTTTGTAAGCATTGTATTCGAAACATTCCTATAGTTCAAGAATCGATTTATGACATTTATGATTTCGAGTTAATATGTGGGGTTGATAATAAGGGTTAACCATTGAATCTTCCACGATTGACGAAAATCCGAGTACCATTTGATGTAGCTTGTACTTCTACTCATTGAGCCAAAATTTACTAATTTTCCAAAAACAATAAACTTGTAACCTTGATCTCAAAATATTTTATTTTCAAGTATTCATGTTTGTAGCAAGAAGCTACTATATCATATCACTGATTTCAGACATCAATGGCGTTTCGTATAAAAACTGTAGATGGCTCTAATGTGCACACCACAAATGGTATTACTTAAGTGTAGTGAACGACTTAACACCCAAGTTTTCCCAGTGGTTGAAATTCAACCACAAAAATTAAGTTTTTTTTTTTTTTTTTGTGTGCCTTTTCTTCGAGTTTTTTCCCGAACTGTCTTTGCAGTTCCCTTCCTTTAGTATATTTTCCTTTCCTTCATTTCCCGCTTCTTTGGTCTTTGTTTTTCTTCCTTTCTTTGTCATTATTTTCTCTACATTATTTTTCTCTGCATTCCTTCCTACCCTCTTTGTTAAAACAGTTTCTGGTTTTGTTTATTTTTTATCGTATCCTCTTTTATCGTTTCCTTTCCTTTCATTTCATTATTTTTCTCTGCATTCCTTCCTACCCTCTTTGTTAAAACAGTTTCTGGTTTTGTTTATTTTTTATCGTATCCTCTTTTATCGTTTCCTTTCCTTTCATTTCCTTTTGTTTCCATTTTTAATTTACTTTATTGTATTGCTTTTTTATACCAACAATTTTTGTTAATTTATTTTATTTACTTTATTTTATTTTATTTTAGAATATTTTATTTTACTTTATTTAATTAAATTTTAGTTTATTTTGTTATAGTTTATTTTGTTCGATTTTAATTTATTTTATTTTATTTTATTTTATTTCATTTTATATTAATTTGTTTTATTTTAGTTTATTTAATTTAATTATATTTTATTTTACTTAATTTTTTTATTTTATTTTATTAAATTTTTTTTTAATAAACTTTTTTTTTATTTTGTTATTTATTTTATTTTATTATATTTACTTTAATTTAGTTAATTTTATTATCCTTTCTTTTATTTTATTTTATTTCATTTAATTTTACTTTACTTTATCTTATTTTTTATGTTATTTTATTTCAGTTTATTTTACTTTATTATAAAATTTAATTATATTTTATTTGATTTTATTTTAGTTTATTTAATTTAATTATATTTTATTTTAGTTAATTTTTTTATTTTATTTTATAAATTTTTTTTTTAATTTGTTATTTATTTTATTTTATTATATTTACTTTAATTTAGTTAATTTTATTATCTTTTATTTTATTTTATTTCATTTAATTTTACTTCACTTTATCTTATTTTTTATGTTATTTTATTTCATTTTATTTTACTTTATTATATTTTATTTTATTTTATTTTATTTTATTTAAGTAATTATATTTTATTTTATTTATTTTATTGTGTATACTGTTGGCAAGATACCAAACAACAATTAGAGGAAAACTTGAATTAAGCAGCTTGCAAAACTACACGCAGCATAGCCTATGTGTTAGGCAGCTGCGCTTGCAATCAGAGTGAGTGGGTTCGATTCGCTACAAGATCCTCTGAAAATAGCAAAACTATACGAATTAGTTTGACGAGAAATCGTGGCTGTTTTCGAAATAGTACTATAACTATAGCCTGTATATGTTTGTTGTTTTCAATTTTTCCTCTAATCAAAAATTTATAATAATTAACTAAGAATTATTATCAACTGGTCTTGAGCTCGTTAAACTTACAAAGATATGTAAAAATGAACAGACTATAAAACCAAAAAAATATTTTATTTTAGTTTATTTAATTTAATTTAATTATATTTTATTTTATTTTGTTATTTATTTTATTTTATTTTATTTTATTTTATTGTATTTAATTTAATTTAATTTTTTGTAATTTTATTTTATTTTATTTAAGTTTATTTTAGTTTATTTTATTAAATTTTATTTTATTTTAATTTAATTTATTTTATTTTATTTTATTTTATTTCATTTTGTTTTATTTTATTTTATTTTAATTTTATTTATTTTATTTTTTTTTTTTACTTTAGTTTATTTAATTTAAAAAATTATTTTTATTTTGTTTTGTTTTAGTTTATTTTATTTTACTTTATTATATTTCATTTTATTTAATTAAATTTTATTTTGTTTTATTTTATTCTATTTTATTTTATTTTATTTTGTTTTATTTTATTTTATTTTATTTTATTTTATTTTATTTTATTTTATTTTATTTAATATTATTTTATTTATAATCAATTATATTATATTTTATTTTACTTTATTATATTTTATTTTATTTTATTTTATTTTATTTTATTTTATTTTATTTTATTTTATTTTATTTTATTTTATTTTATTTTATTTTATTTTATTTTATTTTATTTTATTTTATTTTATTTTATTTTATTTTATTTTATTTTATTTTATTTTATTTATAATCAATACAAAGCAATTCTTTGCACTCTCAGTGAGAACCGCTCACACGATGCCCATCGTATATTAATACAATAACAACAACTAAAGCAAAAATGCATGACTTTTTCACTCAACAACGGCTCCGAAGTGTGAATACTTGTTTGGCGTTTATAGTGGTGCCAAATATAAATAGATTTTTTTATATTATAATAAATATTTTTGATTAATGACACCGCAGCTGGAGCAGACCTATCGATACATTTATAATTGTTTATATCTTAGATGTATAGGTTGGCCGTAAAAGGGTCTTCCGCATTTATATTCTAGATTTTTATAAAAATAAAAAATAATTAGCCCTGGTTTCCAATTGGTGACGGTTATATACTAACATATTAGCTGTGTAGACTTGGTGGACACTCTAATACGTTAAACAATTTATTTAATGCTTCTTATCACATTTATGTACATATCTCATCCATATACATAGAAGTAAATCTCAGCATTCAAGATTCGATGCTCAAGCGCACCTCAGTTTATTGTAATTTATATCAGTTATTGACTACACTACCCATGCGCTGATGAACTGCAGCTAACGGATATATTAAAGCACAGCAGGCGTTTACAGATGAAATTTATATATATACCTTAATAATTCTATTTGAACTATTGAGACTCTTCTTTGAATATTTTTTATAGCCTATTTTGAATTTTAATCAACTGGCCCCATCGACGCAACTGCTTGACAGCTTCTTAGGGTTCCTATCGTGTAATCGAATCAGCAATCTTAAGGAGAAGGAAATTACTTAATTTTTATAGACAACCGAGAATTTATATGCATCTTTATGGGCGTGTACATAAGTGTATGCAGCTGGGTATAAAAGTAAGTTAGTACTGTATTAATCATTTATAGAGGGGATCTTAGAAAACACCTTCAAGACTCAAAATATTTTTGTTGATGTGGACTTTCTTTACCTAAAAATCAATTTTATTTACTGCGTTTATTTATGCGTTTCCAAGTACATCTTTCCGTCTACTCCTGGTCAAGTTAAGCAGGCGGATTGAGCTTGCCATTATTTGTCATGGAAACTGACTTGTTAAAAATCCCAAAAGTTCTTTGAATTCCTATCGACTGAACGACATCAGATTAGTAGCTAGACATTCTGAAATTGATACCATGATGGGCTCATGCCACTTTATCATTTAGCGCTGATCCCTTCTTAGCGATGAATGGAGCCATATGGACGCAACTAAAGCACCTTTTTCTCCGGACTCAGTAGATTGCTATGATATATTGTCGAATTCGAGACTCGATAGAAAAACCTTCTACGGAACGTTTAAGTTCAATCGTATAACTTAACTGAGACCTCGAAGCCATTGTGATTTTATTCGCTGGACTATGATTTTATCTTTCAAAAGCTCATCATTAAATTTCATTCAATAGAACTTTTCACTGAGAGACACCAAGGGCCATCTCATCTGCTTTCCACAGGGTCCATTATTGTCTCCTGTGGTAGAGAGCTAGCCTACAACCTATGGTTGAGTTTGGATGTCACTGTCGACCTTCAAATTCATGGCTCTGAACTATTTTCAGAACATATATTATGTCCTCCAGAATTGCTATTATCTCTTTTTGAGGTATATTCCATAAGATAAAGACAAAACATGGACTCCAAACCAGTGGGAAATCACTAATGCAGCACTCCTCAAAATAGACAGCAGCAGGTATTATGGGTTTGAGACTTCACTTCCTGCATCTGTTGTCACCGACGAGACCTAATTTATACAAATGCTAAAACAAAAGGCAGTGCATTGTAAGTACGCCCATGATGAGCCTACCGTCCTGCAGCAGAATTCAGAGCAATTTGGTTCACTTCAATCATACGCATTGCACAGGTCTTTTTTTGAATCAACTATTGCCGGCGTTTCAACTGATCGGGACTTCCACCGTATACAAGAGAGTAGCATTTATCGACGGCTAAATTAGAGTCACAATTTTCCTGTGCAAAAAGGCAGCACACAACGTCGTACACACCCTTCTCCGTTTGATCCGACTGTGAGTAATTTCATAAAAGTTTGAATGTCAACTGAAGTGTATTGAGCTCTTGAAGCTGTTTACGACCTACTAAAATCAAAAAAAAATTATGTTTTAAAGTTATGAATATAAACTAGGGTTGTGTGAATAATCGGTTAATCAAAGTTTTGATTAACCATATTTCTGATTATTCAAAAAGATTGATCAATCAGATTCTGTTGAATAAAATCCTGAATAATTGCTGTTTACTCAAAAACAATTCATTTAAACCTGATTAACTTTATTCATTCCTTTAAATTTATTTTCGAAGTTAATAAAATTTTTTGTTACACACATATACATTAGACATGGGGGTAATATTTTCTTTGTATTTTAATTTTTTCATTTTGATAATTTTATTCATTGCTTAAACGAAAAATCGCCAGTAATTTGTGTTATTTTTTTGGGATTAGGACAGAACGAAACTTAGTAAGCCAATTCGGTTGGCACATTAGAATTCACCGCTTCTAAATGCAAAAAATATATGTGTTAAGTTACCAGATCCACCTCCTTTTTTGTGGTTGTGCTGTTGCAAAACACGTTTTTGTAGAGTAAGTAACTTTTTCGCCCGAATAATCGTAATGATTCCAGTTTTGATTAATTATTTTCTTGAGAGTACATTTAGTGATTGATTACCATTACCATGATTTTATTAAAAAAATAAAAACAATCAAGAAGAGTGGTATTGATTACTTTTGATAATTTTAATTTTTTTGTATTATTTTTGATTTTTTTCAGTATTCTTGTATAAGCACTTAAATATATATATATCAATATACAGAAGTAATCAAACCAACTCTTTTTGATAATTTTTGCATTTTTTCTATTCGTAATCAATTTATAATTGCCTTTTCTTGAAAAAACATTAAAATAATCATTACCAATTAAAAAACCCGACTAATTAATTGATTACTAATTACTAATAAAATTTACCAGGTCTGTGTATAGTAATAATAATTTGGTGCTAATTTGGACTAAAAATAAAAACGTGAAGTCAAAAAAAGATATCGATGTTTAATTCTTTTATACCCAGAAACCTTTCGCCTAACGCAAAGTTCCTTGCTGTTTCTGAACTTTTCTGAAGTGGATGCAATTTTTCACACAAATATATTCAACTTAATTTTTTTTAACGTCATGCAAAAATGAGATCAGTATAAGATATTGTAGACTTCTTCAAATTAATATTAAGGCCTTTCACAATATTTTTTTTCATCATTGTAAAAATAAACTCAATTAATTTTCACAAGTATTAACAAAAAATAGTTGGCTCAGTCTAATGTCCATGCATATATACGTGCTATAAAATATTGTTTTTACAGAGTTTAGAATCGAAGAATAATTGTTTACTCCTTAAAATTGTGTTGATGTTGTATACATAGAAATGGTTTTATGGGAAGTAATGAAATCAGAATATGGTTAATCCTATTCCTGAATAATCAAATTAATTAGGTTATGTTAATCTCATGGTAATTAATCAGGAAATTATTTATTTTGACTAATCAATTCTGTTTTTTTCTGATTAAGTAATTAATGAGATGCTCGATTAATAGATTACTCGCACATCCCTAATATCAACATTCAAAAGCCGAAAAGCAACAGATCCTTGAATCAAAAATAAAGTAAACCTTCATACAGCAACGTGTATATGTATGCCCGAGTGTTTGCAGGTAAATTATAAAAGCTAAAGTCGCCTTTGCAACGCTCACATAAATTTCTTTTGAGCATTTGTACTTATGAAGTCTAATCCGCATTTATTTTATTCGCAGCTACAAATCGTCGCTTTAATAATGTCAACATGAGTTATTTGGAGCGGCGAAAATGCAGCAACGAAACGAACATTGGAAAGTTCAGAGAAGAGAAAAAGGAAAGAAGTTTTTTAGTGCAATGGCAACCCAGCTCACATACATTTGATTGTTTGGGTATTTTTTTTATATTAGAAACTCTTTCCCTACTATGTATATATAATTTTATTAATAAATAAGCTCGCTAAATGAAATTTTTAGACAGCAATTTTGCAACAGAGTAGAGACTTGAGACTTACCAAAAAGCTTTGAATGTGCCCCAACTTAAACAGTTAAGTCTCACATCTTTCCTGTTTTGTCAATTCAAGAATTTTAAATCTGTCGCCGTCGAAGTCCAAATATTCATCAGAACGAACAGTTCATGATGCTGCGGGCTTCTTAGAGCTACCGTTAGAAGTTTTGATGACAACTAATCAGAGCGAAGTATTCTTACAACAACAACAATGAACGCAGTAAGTGCAAGACAAGGAAGAACAGTTAAAAGTTAGTCAAAGACTATTCGCTTGGTAAACCGTCTTTTTGCGTCACTTTCGGCGACTTTTTAAGCAAGGCATTTCAATGAATGGTAGCACTTACTGGACTACAAATATCTCCTTTAATCGCCTCACAGCGGGATGCAACACTTTTAGTAAATCGAATTTTCGTCGGCTTTGACAATATATCCGATCAGAGGAAGCGATTGATCAGGGTAAGAAGTTCACCGACTTCAGGTGTACGAGTATTTAGAGTATGCTTAAAAAAAGAAAAAGGAAAATGAATCCAATTCGCAAATGTTTTAGAACTTGGCAGCGTGTTGTATTACACGCTCTATAAATCAAACTGTTGCGGTTGCTAACTTCGCGGCCACACAACCTCGTTCCAACAGCAATGACAAAAGACCACAGCTGGCGGTGTACTGATTCGAAAATTGGCGACTACGTCGACACTTTTGTTGTTGTACATAAATACTCGTATATCAAGGAGGCATACGAAAAGAAGGGCTAAGGCATATGAGTATACAGGCGGAATAAAACGCAATGCTGTTTGAGCTTTAGTGACGCGACTGCGCACGCGCCCTCAAAAACGATCCAGTGCTTCATCGCCACCGCATAAGTAGTGCTTTGGGCATAAATAGCCGCTAGCAGCTACGGGAGCTCAATGCTACCGCCATCAGCAACATTTGCGCTCTTGTTGCGGTTCATAAAACAAATTTTCGTTATGAATTATTGCTGGCAACAAAAAAGACATTCGGATGGCTGGTGGTGTGGCGAGTATGTACGCAGGTTGGCTGCGAAACGGAAAGGTGTGAATGGTTATTGGTTGGATGTGCGACATAAGCTTGCTCAAAGTTATGTGTACTCGGTGTTGATGGTAAAATTTGTTTTTTTTTTGTAATATTAAAAAAACAAATATATTTTACGCTGCTGTCATTGCTTCTGTTGCTGCCACATTCATATATTGCCCGCAACAATGCTCATGGCATTTGCTCTTAAGTAAAATTTAAGACATTTTTCTGCAATGAGAGCGCTTCATTCTTTCTAGCTTGACATTGTGCCCGTCGCTCCGTTTCTACTACGCAAGTTATTGAGCCGACACTCGTACTTTTGCAGGTATGTCAAGTTGGGTTGCACTTTAAGTTGATTCGCTATGCTGCATAATTCATTTATTTGATGCTGTGGCAAACAGTAAACGTAGCACACACATGCATACTAGGGTTGTAAGCAAAATTTAAATTTTTACGGGGGGCAGTTTGTACTTCATTCAAATAGAAAGTTGCTTTTTTATACCAAAATTTTTTGTTGATTTACGGCCTGTACATTTTCAAGTATTCATGAAACGAGCTCAAGGCCAAGAATAATAATTTTTCACTTTTTGAATTTTTATGAAAATTATTATTGTTTATATCTTTTAATAATCATTTTTCATTATAAAATATAAAAAAAACTTTATACGTTTTTTGAGCAAAAACAAAATTTCCGTTGAAATTATTATAGATTTATTTAAAAATCGAGTAGGAAGCCTTTACCGCTTAAGACCCCGGGTACACATATGTGAATGTATGTAAAAAAAAATTTTTTTTTTTAAATTAAAAAAAATATTTTTAAATAAAAAATTTTTTGTTTTCAACATGTGCTTTTGTGCCTTTTCACGTACAAAAAACCATTAAAAAGTTTAAAATCGCATTGAATTCATGCGCAGGTCTTAAGAGGTTAAAATGTTGAGTAAAAAATTGCTTAAGTTACGTCTAATTTCGTATACTCGTACCTACAAATCAAAGGACACATAAAAAACAATATTAATTATGAGCAATGATAAATACCGCCATCTGGGGTGCTTGCGCAATGTTGTGGTAAAATGAAAAAAAAAAGCGTTCTGCCAAATTTTCTCTGATGAAGAAGTCTAGCAGCTTTTTAAAATGGTTCTATAAGGTTGTCTCTTAATTTCTCTATTCTAATTGATTAAAACAAATATAATTAAAAAAAAATTATTATTCTTGGCCTTGAGCTCACTTAAAGTCATGAAAACAATTCAATGAAATTGTTGGCATACAAAATAAACAAAACCCAAGAGCACATCGCAAGTGTCAAAAATGGACACGACAAAAAAAGATAACAATCCAACATGAGTAACACTACATACCATTAGACGGCAGTGCTTTCACACAGAATGGTGAATAAAAAAGAAGTTTAGATGACAAAAAATCTAGTGTTCTGATAGCTTAATGGTGAGCAGAGTGAGTGCCTAAATTTCTTTGATGGAAAAGTTTAGCAGCTTCCGAAATGAATCTATAAGAAAAAATTTTCGGTTTTATTTTGTTTTGTTGTTTTTCCGACAGGGAGAATGATTGATGTATATTGGAACGATTTCGTTCTCCGAACGAAAATCGACACTGATGATGGCACAACGCCGAAACCGGTTTGTCTCAAAACCAAATTTGACAAGGGATGACGAAAAATCGTTCCAATATACATCAAAAAATTTTCCTTATTTATTCTTATAAAATATTTTATTAAATATTCAAGTATTCATGAAACGAGCTCAAGGCTTGAAAATGTACAGGCCGTAAATCAACAAAAATTGTTGGTATAAAAAAGCAATAACAAAAACCGAGAGCACACGGTAAGGCAGTTCTGCTGATAAAACAGATCTGTCAAAAAAATCCATCATAATCACACTACTAACTGTCAAATGGTGGAAGTGGTTCATGCATATGGTAAAGAAGAATAGAACTAAGAGTTTAGATGACATCAAAACCAGCGTATTGTTAGCTTAATGGTTAGCAATGCGTGCCAAAATTTCTCTGATGAGTGAAGTCTAGCAGCTTCCGAAATGGATCTATAAGAAAAGCTATGGCAGTTGTCTCTAAACATTTTTCCTACTCTATTCAATAAAAACTTTTAATAATTAAATAAAAATGATTATTAAAAAATAAAAACAATAATAATTTTCATAAAAACTCAAAAAATGAAAAATTATTATTCTTGGCCTTGAGCTCGTTTCATGAATACTTAAAAATGAACAGGCCGTAAATCAACAAAAATTGTTGGTATAAAAAAGCAATATTTTATTAAATTTAAAAAAAAATATTTATTTAAAAATTAATTAAATAATTTCTATAAAAATTGTTATACTGGGCTTGAACTCTTTTACGGTAGTGAATAGCTTAAATTTAATTTCCTTTTTTAATAAATAACAATTTAATTTGTATAAATTAAAATAACCTTACACTAATTTAAAATAAAAATTCAAATTAACATTATGAGCTAGCAGCCTCGATTTTCAAATAAATAACTAATCAAATTCTTTGAATGCCGTTCTAGAATTGCAGGGTCTTCTCGCGAAAGATATTGCAAGTCAGAAGTTGTTGAGAAAAATATTTTGTATATAGAATTACTTTCGTAATTTAAGTAAAAAAAATATTTAAAAAAATATAAATAAAATAAATATTTTACAAATATTATTTTTTAGGTTGTCCGTTGCAAGTAATATTTAATTTTCTAAATTTTGAGTAAAAAAATTTTTTAATGAATGTAAAACGATTTCACCATTCCATAGTAAATTTTTATGTATTTCTTTTAATCCACCCTAATAGACGTATATGTTCTCCTATAACCGGACAGGATGTATTAAACGTTTTTTGCTTGCATTGAATATTGCAACTTGCAAGTATTTTTCATATATTTTCATTATTTGCTCATATTCTTACGCACCGATATTTCATATGTTGCTGCCATGTTTTGTTATTTTTGACATTTATAAATGGCGATTGCAATAATTTAGGGATTTCAATGATAAACGTCATTGTCGTTGTGTGTCAACTTGTACTAAAGCTCAAAAGCGCTATTGCCTGCGGTGACAGATACCTTTAAGCGTGAAAAGTTAAGCGGCAAGTTATTGGTTTATACAGAGCTAGTATTCAGATTTGTGGAGACTGGAGGTGGATAAGGTCATAGGCATTTGAAAATTAAATTCTCTTTTTAATGGTCTTAGTTTCATGATTTCAACTGAAAACTCAACATTTTTTATAATTCTCATTTTCACGCCAAACACAAAACTTTGTTACTAGAACTCTTGCTGACGTGGGAAAGAAGGTCTACCGGATCTGGAAAAAGCTTGGTGAAATAAATTAAGCTGATGCTGCTTGTAAACTATCTAATATCTTATCTATCTAAAGTTTATTCAGGTTTGAACAGGAACTAGATAAAAAATGTGTTCTATATTTTACGATGGACCTCCAACAATGCATCGCCGAACACACCAATCAATTACATGACTTCGCTATTTAGTGATGCCCGTACAAATATGCTTACTGACAGACAAGTAGAAATTGAAAGAATTGTTCTTCTTTCCGTTTTTCTTCTTTAAAATACTTCCAAACACTTGTTTACGTAATATTTATTATTATTTACTGACATCGGCATTGTCCAATTTCATTATAAATACATATACAAATATTTTGAAACAACTTTTGTTGTCATCACTGTATACAGTGGGAATAAAATATTACCGTGTACTAAAATGGATCCACAACTTAAAGTTGGCCATCTAGCAATACTTCTGTGAAAATTGCATTCAATTGAGTACAGCGGTTTCTGTGTGATGCGCGAGCAAACATACAGACAAAAAGACGAAAATTCTAAAAACCACCTATGAATTTTTCTTTAATACTAGTATCTATAATGGTTATTACAATCTTATTATGCACATAACAAGATAATCGACGGGTATGTCAGGTACCAGAAAGATGGCGTTTTGAACCATGGAATCAAATTTTTCCCCGATTTTATGCTCCTTCACTTCCCATAACTTTACCTTGTCAGCTTCTAAATTCTCAGTCACCTTAGTATTAAACGCGCAAATGAATCCGATTGTTAGCGAGCAGTCTCGCCGCCCATGCAACAAATTCCTCATGTCGCTGACTAGCCAATATGGTCGCCAAACCAAGTAGACACATGCGATAGGATGCTTATAGCACTGTCGTGTGCCTTTCCGAAGACCTACAGCTAATACGAGAGCATCGATTTGACTACCATTTAATATATTTGCCAACTTAAAGAACACCCCTGTCGTTTAAATCAAGTTTTCAAAACAATTACTCATCAAAATGCGGAAGCCTGAGTTCGAGAGTCTCCGAGGACCTGAAATCAGTTGGTCTGATTCACCCCATCGAGTCAGCTAATCAATAATTTTTTATTTTGAGTTCTGAGCCACAAGAAAATATCCTTCTGGAAGTCCTTATTTCCAGCTAATGAGTACTTCCACAAACATTTTTGAGGGGCTACTGCCCCGTTGGACACAACTTTTCGCTACCTTAACTCTTTGGCTTCAATCATGAACTAGCATATATGTTTCACAAAAGTCGAACAGGCGGTACAATACAATGGCTTATTGAAAGACAGGAGTCATTTGCCCGCTTTTCCCACCTGTCAGGTAGCATTGGTTTATTCAGAGAAGATAAGAGCAAGCGTCCCACCTTGAAGGCTTGACTTTGTCAAATAAGTTCTCATATTCGACAAAGAACTGTCACACCTACAGAACTCCTCAAAATCTCCCGGAATGTGTTCGTCACTCCGCTTCATCTATCCTATACTTTGTCAGTTTTTCAAGCAGTCCAAGCATAAAACCAATAATCCAGTTGGCCTACTCTAAACACTTTACAGCCTACTTCAGCTTACCTACTAGAATCCCTTGCCCCCTATAACATTTAAAAGTCGAAATCAAGCAGTTTATCAAGTTTACAAATTTGTTCTGTCAAACTTGAAATGTACAACGTAGAACTCCAACACATTGTTAAAACGCACAGCAACTAGCAATAAATACGCACAAGTAGCATTTATCTTGTTGCAGTAACAATAACAACAACAGCTTTAACAGCCGCTACGTTTTGTACTGCGAACGCGTCAAATTTGCAATGAGTGCTGCATACAGGATGAGTGGGCGCGCCAAATCAACACGAGAATCACTACCAGCTTGACCACCACCAAAGAGAAACTTCTATAGAAACATCAGTTGAATTTGACTGGTGGGGTCAACTGAGCCCGATTGCACAGCTTTGCGTGTTCATCATGTCAAAAAGGTGTAAGACTGGCAGGAATCGAATTGTAATGTCTACAGCCGTTTGTTTATGTAACTGTTTAACTGGAGAAGCAATTGAACAACTGGGATGCTGCGGAATAGTCGACAGGTTGTGTGTTAAGAGCAGGGTACGCAACCAATTCTAATCAGACTTTAAGAATTCACTTTGACTATTCCGAGACTACTTTAGTTTTAATTTCCCATTGCTTTCAGAGTAAGTTCGAAATTATTAGAGGAATAGCTTCAAGAGTCGAGTTATTTATTAAAAATTTCCGCCCAAGATCCCATGGAATTTGAGTGCTAATACTTATATCTGTTCAACGGGATTTCCGATACACATGTTTGACGAGCCTTCTTCTCTTCCGTCATGTTGGGTAGTACGAAAAAGCAGGTTAGATGAAAGTTCCTCAAACTAGATATTTTTATACCTCTCAAGAACATGAAATGGTGTTATAACCTTTGTCCGATGTTTGTAAGTATGAGAAGAAGAAGAGATAGACCCGCCAATAAGTATACCGAAATGATCAGGGCGATGAGCTGAGTCGATTTAGCCATGTCCGTCTGTCTGTTCGAACGCAAACGAGTCCCTCAGTTTTGGAGTTATCTGGTTGAAATTTGGTATGGGGCCGCCATTTTGTAATATATTAATCATTCGTCGGAACCAACAAGATCGGACCAATACAACGCATAGCTCTCATACAATCGGGGTTTTCAATATGTTCAGCCACATAATGATTACTCCGATTATGCAGGGCCTGTCAGAACGTCTATCACTAAGAATAAGTGAGCCCGCTGTAAAACCAATAAGCTCCGTAGGTGGCCTAATATACATGCTGGGCGAGAAGGAGTGAGATGAACGGCAAACTGTAAAGTCAAACCAGCGTTTGCCCAGCTGGCTCGTGGCACATCTGTTCAGGTGGAGTTATCTACAGTACGCTATGATATTGCTATTCCGCGGAACGCAGATTATGCCGTTTGTGAATTAGCTTGAGGTATTGGAGAGATGGCAGGCATTCCCCGGACCATTATCGATCGCACCACGGTTGAACTCAGAGCTTTAGTAGCCGCTTGGCTGTTCGAGTAAATATTTAATGCCCTAACCGTAGCAGTACTGTATTGCATGCTATCCACTTCCACCTTAGAAGACACTAAAAAAATCACGAAGCTTGAACTTGAGACATACATCACACACCTAACCGAAAGATTCCTCTCCAACTTTCCCTGTTAACCTCGATGCTTCCGTAAATCATATCATTGCTTCACTGCTCGAAATTAGTCTGTCGTCCCACTAATCACTCCTTAACTAGCAAGAGGAGCATTAGAAGGCTTACATTAATCTGCTTCATCTGGAATAAAATCAAAACCGGCAAGAATGTTGTGGTGGCCGTAGTTAACGAGCCTGTGGAGACTAGTACATTTCCGATTCTTTTGTGGAAGACCAGCTTCAAACGTTTTCGAATAACTTCGTTTCTTTGCATGCTCTCTGCTCAAGAGCTAGTAGGTTTCTTCTTTACGTTATTGTTTGTGTAATACATCCTCGTTGTTGGTGATGCCTGCTGTGTTGCTTCAACTGTCGATTGCAATAGGTCAGAGTGATCGAGAGGTGGATATAGGCATGGGCCATAGGCACATTGCAGGATTTCTGCAAGTCAAGTTTTCGCTTTGCCCTTTCGTCCATTTGGCTTGATTGAGTTTCCGAATGTTTGTGTGTGTGTGTTTGGGTGATATTTGCGCATCATTCGCATGCATGTCGTTCGTAGTTTGTGTACGCGTTGACACGCATGCTGTGGCAGTAACACCAGCAAAACATCAACAACAACACTTCAAGCCAACAGCCAACTTTTCGACTTTTGATTCTAGTTGGTTTTCAGCACTTTTGGGCAATTGCGCCATATGTGTCCAAGCAATTGCCACTGGTGCGTCGAAACAACATCGCTACCAACCGAGCGACAACAACAGACAAACCAAGAACAACAACAACATGCAACACAACCAACATTTGCATAATGTTCATATGGTGCTGGCGAAGTTGGCGTAGGAGCAAATGCAAAGTAGTAAACAAGGTAGCAAACAACATGATGCAAATGCAGCAACAACAATTTTCATACACTACGATGCGAGAAGTAACAACTCCTTGAACAACAAGCAACAATAACAACACCAACAACACAGCAACAAGTTACATCAACAACAGTAGCTGTGATCATTGCAAGTACATAAATAGCAACATGGCGTAAAACAACAACAAATCTACATCAACAGCAGCGGTAACAGCGGGAGTAACAACGGCATGCAGGATGATACAGGAAAGTGAATTGCTGGAGCGATGGGAACACCAAGTGGTATGAGTTTGATGGTGCAGGCTTAAGAGCGGTTTGTGGACTTGAATGTGCAAAGTGTGCTCATCCAAAAGCAGTGAATGTTGACATTTGTGACGGCTTCCAAGCCTAGAAACCCAAACAAGTGATATCATGCAAAATTGGATTTGTCCTAGCGGGAAGAACACTTTCCCTTTCAATTAAAATCGGAACGGAGACAAAGAGTTGTCGTAAGTATCTTCTACACGGATATGACGAGTTTTCATTGCTGACAATTAATTTACTGCTTTCTTTAGGTTTTGTGTTCTCATGAATTCCCAGCATGCAGAGGTATACAATTTTCTGCAATGATTACTGAAATCCTGACACAAACAACGAAAGGGCTCATGCGTTTTAAAGTGCGATCTGCAAGTGCTGGGAAAAATCCTTTGGAAATTTTGACTGTCCGATAGGCACATTAAACATAATCGCGCCAAGCGAGAATGGACCACGCGACTTTGTAACGTAGGAAGCTGTAGAAGGTTTAGACGATTGCAGTATGGATTCCTCTCTGGATCCCACGGTAAGTCCTTCAATGCAAAAAAAATATGTTTTTGTACCAATTCCAATTTATCAGAATGGATGTCATAATGCTAGTTTCATACTTGTGAAGCGTATTCCACAATCGCTCTTACCAGCAAGGTATAAAACGTTTTGGTAATATAAAGGCCATTGAATTCATTAACCCAACGCCTAAAAAATGCCAATACACCTTTGGCCCTGTTCCCATAGTTTGCGATATGTATTTTAAAATCAGGTTTAGGTCCATTGGAACACTCATACCAATAAAGCTATTTGTCTGCTCTATTAGGTAGTCACCGATGATATAACTATGCACCGCCAGAGCTTTCCTAGTGTACAACATGGAACTGCATTTTTTCAGGTTGAGTTTCATGTTGCTGGCACTGCACCAATTAACTAAGCTGTTTCAATCCTATTAAAGCCGTGGTATATCCTTTGAAATGCGGATAGGCATGAGATGGCTACCTGGCGACACACCAGCTGTTACATTAATTGAGCGAGATAAGCAGCTTCTAAATATTTTCTACCTTTCAGGTAAGAGGATATCCAACGTAAGGATAGAATGTAAAACTTTATCAAAAGCTTTACTAAAGTCAGTTTGAGTTGTTCATCAAAGTAAGTCAAATGTAACGAAAAAATCGTTGTTGTTGTAGTGCCATTATAATACAAAAGAAAAAGCCACGCCCTTTATTAATTATTCAAAACTCAACTATGCCGTAAAATCTTGGCACATTTTTTTTGGGCTAATGGTTTAAGGGAGCACTACCGATGTTGGTATCGTTACCCGAATGTCCATCCGATCTAGCAACATAGTTGTAGGAACGATATATTTGAATCCGCTACGTTAGTTTTTAACTGCGACGTCGTACTAAGCTCTCATCCGCTACCCCTACTGATTTATAAATATAAAATTCTTAGAAGGCTAGTACTAGGTCAATAAAAAACATATGCCCGCAATATGCCCAGACCAATTAGATGGTAGGTGGCTTAATGTTTTTTTGCCATATGAAGAGTGTCTATATCCAACTGATTTTATATGGCAGATGAGTCCCATACAACGCCCACAACAAGGTGTAGCCATCAACCTTGATTTTTAAAATTCGATGTCTTGATCAGTGTGACCATATATACATCCAAACTAATTAACTATATAATATTTTCTTCGTCTGAGCAAGATATGACATTATTTGCAAACACATTACGCTGAAAGCATCGGATGAACTAAAAATTAACGCTTTTAATATTCCTCTATTAAAAAATCTCTGCAGCAATATAATGCTTCAAGAAATCCTTCCGTTATGTAAAATAAACAATTTAAGGTGGTGCAGATAAGTCTTTTTATCGTATTGTTTTTATAATCTATCACGCCAGCACAGTTTATATCGATGTATTTTTGTCCTGTCTGTACTTACTTGAAATTATGCATTAGGGCCCAAGTAAGAAAATGAATTGAAACGAAAACGCCCTACACCGAGAACCCAAATGAAAAACGACCCGTATAAAAATTGGTTTGAAGATTGATTTTCAAAAACCCCACTATTTAGAATTTGGATTTTGTCTCGTAGTTGCCCTTCCTCAACGTCAATCCAACATATTCTCCCGTAAAATAGGGGTTTTTGAAACAAATTCTACATTGAAGCGTTCTTCAAACGTATTCTGAGAAATGAAATTTCTGGAACGAGCTCTGATGTTGGGTTTTTGAAAAAAAAAAGTGTGTTGTAAGATAGGGCCTTTCGAACCTGCAGATAAGTTTAGAATGAAAGTCAGTTCTTCGTCTGATTAATCAGAAGAGCACGAGTCTGCGTACAAAGTTTTTCTATTTATCATCGAGATGAGATCGTCGGTAATTTCAAAATCAGAGCAACATTTGGATAAGCGTTTTAAAGAACATCTAATATTAAGCAGCGAGTTAAGCATTTTAATTTTTAATCTGTTCCTTAACTTAGTGTTTAAAATGTTCATGACACTAAAAATTCTTTCAACCTCCCCTTTATTGAAAGGTCATACCAAAAACCTAGATACGAATTTGACCAGTTCTAAAAAGGGGGTCGTTTAATGAATTTTTATGTTCTCGGACTTCCGGCCAAAATTCTATGGTAGAGGTCATATTTGTCCACTGTACGGTTATTAGCTTTCGCCACTGCAGTTCAATCAATGCTACTTGACTTGGAGAATACCTAGACTTTTCTTCGTGAAAGTGAGAAAATACATCCGGCTTTGCAACTTTCAAAGAATTATCAACTGAAAAAAATATGTATCTTTTGTAAAGACTTCATATTATCAGGTAGGAGATGTCGCAGTTGGGTTCTCAACTCCATTGACAATTTTTACGAACAATTTTCTGTATTTCGTCATCAATACTACCTTTATTTAATTTTAATTTTATATGAAAAATATGGTGTTGGGACCAGAAAAGGTTTGGAGTAAAATAAGGCTAGAAAAAAGCCACGAAGCTAAACCCAAAATTATGAGGCTAAAAGACAAAAAAAGGCTAAATATAGCCTCGGAAAGGCTAATCTGGTCACACTGGTCCTGATAGTCATCGATAACTCACCATAACCTCACTTAATATTCTAGAACCATTAAAGTAGCATTTAAAAACCTCAGTTACCGGATGCTGTTAGTTTTCAAGGTCGATTTTTGCCAATCATTCCAATGTCTTGGGAATAGCGTGGCTATGTAGAGCTGGACAGCGTTTAATGAACTTTCGACAAAACCACAAGGTTTTGTCCTAGCATATGTGTCCGAAGGGAAACTCACAGGAGTTTGAAGGATGTATTTTCTCAGAAACGATCTATCTCAACATAAATGGATTCTCAGCTGAGATAAGGTGATTTTGGAAGAAATTTTAATACAGCACGTTCTGCAACAAAACTCTGAGCTAGGTCGTTTTTCAAAATTTCACTGAGCGAGTTTTTGCTAAAACAGCTTCCGAATGGTATTTTTTGAGCCTGATTCACAAATTTTAAACGAACTTTAGATAAATTGTAGTTTTTTCGATGTCGGGTTTAAAAATACTTTAGTCCAGAAATAGAAATTTTCCATAAGGGAATGGATCACATACTTAATAAATGTCTCGATACGAAATGCTACATGTACGACCTGCAGTGAAAGCCAAGTAACCTCTTGAGACTCATGTGTGCATAACTGATTTGTACAAATATTTTTAATATTTAAATGTGTGGCTTATTTCCTCCAAAAGAATATCCATTCATATAAAAATTTATAGCAATTGGCAATGCAACGAATGCTGCCAGCTTTTATCCTTGGGAGCAATATTATTGCTGCTGATGTCGGCTACTTGTTACTTCAACTTCCTGCAACAAATCTTCTTCCTCCCATTGCTTGTTGCTTGCCACTTCGACACCCCGCAAGCATTTGTTTCAACACGAACGCGCAAATGAGACGACATGCGGCGAAGGACTAACAACTTGTTGTTGTAAAACAGCTACAACTACAACGCAAGCAGAACGATATTTTGTTCCAAAAGTGTACCTGCAGGTAATTAAAGTTGATAATTTCGCTGATTTCGCTTTTCAACTCTTGACAGCATACGAGAAATTAGGTGTCTGCAACATTGGAATTTATAGATTTTGCGTGTACCAGGAAGAGCTGTGCAAGTCAGTAGATATACGTAATATCTGGGTCAAAAAAAATGTTCAAACATGGATGCCGTCTTGTCTCAGATCAGTTCCAATAAGGGATAACATTAAGAAACGACATACCAAGGTTTAATACTGGGATAGAATATTGTCAATTGTCAATACTCAAAGTTCCTCTGATGCCCTGGTTTGAGGTAGAGATACGATATCGAAACAAAACTTTATATTTGGAACTCTTTTTAGGTATAATTCTAGTCTTATAAATAAAAATGAATGTGTGTCTGTGTGACTGCTTGTCCTCTATAGGCGTCCAAAGTATTCAACCGATCTTCATGACATTTTCACAGTATATTCTTGAGTTCACTGGTTACAGTATAGGCTATATATAGTTTTGGAAAAGTAAGCGGTGCCGCGCCTCCAGGCCATATAAAATTTAAATTCGTCATAAAACTGAACGTATTTAGTCTAAATTAATGATATTTGGATAAATGGCCCCTAAGTCAAGATTCACATATTTTGTGTTTTGTTTGTGCTTCATTTTATTGTCGAAGTCTCTGAAACTTCCACGATAGGTTCAGGAGTTCATTGGGAGGTACCAAGACCAAAAAAAAAGTAAAACTGCTATATTTTCGAAACTATATACATATCAGTACCCGCAGAGGAAAAGGAGGAAGAAGGGGAGTAGGTATAAAAAAATTAAGATGGTAAAATAAAATAACGGGATATGGTGCTGGGGAAAAACCAAAAGTAGAAAGAAAAATTAAGATACGGGAATAAATTACGAGGAAGCGCCAAATGTGGAGGGAAGAGAGTACAATTTGTTAAATGTAGGCAACTCAAATTATAGGCAGCACAACGTCGGGCGGGTATGCTCTCTTAGCGGATATTTTTTTAAATTTCAGTGGCATTAAATCAAATGTAAGCCCATTAAAAATCCAGTGAAAACATTAGGAACATAAGTTTTACACAAATTCTTGACTCCTTCAACTCTTCTTCAAAATAGGACTGAAATATGGTATTCTAATACACGTCCGCTTTTGCTAGAGGGGTGAATGTTTTTCCAGTTACATTTACGCTTCATAGCCCATTACCGCCGTGATTACTTATTCAGCTTCAGACAGAGGTTACTATGGTCGAATAATTGTGGTATTGAAACACCTGGTATCTACATTCTGTGATTAAGTTTTGAAACATCAAACTTGCTTGGTGTCAGTAATGGGATTTAGATAAGACTGAACCTTTGAGATCTTGTAATGTTCTATACTTCAACATTGGAAAACCCTTAACGCCTATTGCAATCGATTTCCTCGCCGCTGTATAACATTCAGGTATCATTTATTTTCATAATTCATTAGAATATAGAAATATGCAATTGCTTTAAATAAAACTACGTATGATACTGTGGATTTATACTCAATTCCTAAGGGGAGCTACAGAAGAATCCACCATCAAGTTCGTCTTCGAAACTTGTATTTCGGTGGACAGAAAGTTACTTATTTTGCGCTTACTTGCTTGAAACATCACCTTCAGTGGGGCACAATTTTTCAATTCTAAATTAGCTGATAATCTTTACCTAATTTTCTTGTGTGCTTGTCTATGTTTTCTATCCTAAACGATTGGTTGACCTAGAAGATCGGCTTAGGGCATATAGGATTATGAAAAATAGCTGACTTCCCTCTATATCATGTAGGGGTTCGAAGATTTCCCAAAATTTACAATGGAAAGTATATATTCACTGTTGTGCTCAAAAAGATTTCAATATCTTACTGTACTAATTTTAAATTCTGAATAAATGTAAATGTAAATGTAAGGATATATCTTAAAAATCATAATTAAATTAACAACTAGTTCCTACAGGGAGTTTCTGTTAGCTTCGGGCTTTGGTGGTAACTCCTCGTATAAAATAAATGCCCGCAAATATGGGGTACATATATACTTGATGCAACGTATGGCACATGTAAAAATTTGTTAGCCGCCTGCAACATTACAAAATTCTAGTAATAGACACCAACAACAATGGTAATTTTTTATGCATCATTTTGATGCTAGATACATTTTCTGTTTGCCTAAGAAAAAATTTTGAATAGAAAACAACACGAACTTAAGCGAGCAAAAAAAAAATAAGCTTTCACAATTTTGCTCGCTATCTCGCAAGCGACAAGCTAATTTTGTTATTTTATTCGTAAAGTTGCTAAGTGCTTACGAAAAAAAAACCGTTAATATTTTTTAATGCAATAACAGAAATCACGACGACACTTATTTTTTATGTTAAATATCGAGGTGTTAGAGGTACGAGTACATAGTAAAAAAATATAATAGTGGAAAATAATAAAAAAAAAAAAATTTATTTTATTTAAAAACAAGTATGGAAAGCGTTGTTTTTTTGCTGTGATGTATTCATATTTTCTTCCTGTCATATTTATTTGATTTGATTTTCATATATAAAAAAAACGATTTTAACTTTATTTGGAACCACTGAAGTTTTTAGTTTATGTATTTCATTCATTTCAATTTTATTTCTATTGTTTACCTTCGCGAGCAAAAAAGCACATCGCGCCTGGCGACTGAACGCCAGTGTCTGCGGCAACACGTACGCATGCAGCAATTTAATTTTAATTAACGCGTCCAATATGTACAAAAATACATCAATACTTGCACAATGAAACCTGCAACGCACCATGCAAATCGGAAGTATTTTAGAGGCGGACAAAAAAATGTGCAAAACATGTTGCAAAGTGTTAATTGGCGAAATTTCCATCTTACAAACATAGCCACTGAACAAACATATGTACAAGGTGGCGCAAAAGTAAGCTTCCGATGTTCAGCATATCGGTTGTGGCACGTGCAGTGTGTGCTGTTGCACCGTCTTGTTGGAACCACATGTTTTCCAATCCCAATTCATCAAGTTGCGGCAAAAAGAACTCGTTGATCATTGCTCTGTAGCGCTCACCATTCACAGTAACCGTTTGGCCCCGAACGATTATTGGTCAAATAAATAGTCAGCAATATTCCGCGTTCTGGAGCAGTGTAGCGTAACATTGTTTATTAACGTGTATTTCGCATGTGTTTACTACACAAATGTCAAAACAGAACTGACTTTAGGGGCCAATCGCAAAATTTATAGCATTTTCTGCTAGGAGGCTTACTTTTGCGCCACCCTGTATATGTATTTGTACATGAAGTCAGTGCTCAACATCAGCCAATGCATTTGGTTAAAAGCCAGCAGCAGCGTTAACATTATGTGAAATGTTATAGCAAGCAAAGTTTAACCCACCCTTCGGCGTAGGGTACAGGGTGCTATAGAAAGTATTACTAGTAGCAGCAGATGTGGAAAAAATACTAATAGTATTAAATTTTTTAAAATTTTACATTTCCTTAAAACACTGAGACATTTTTTTAACTTTGATATCACATAATAACTAGGACTCTTAAAACTATTCGAATAATTGGAATTAATCGAATATTCGATTTTAGTTCCATTGCTAATCGAATTACACTATTCGATTAGTTGACACTTTTAGATTATTCGAATAATCGCCAATCAACGATTAAAAGAATCGAACGAATTTTATAAGAATCGAACATTATCAATAAAAGTTAAGTTTCGTACGAAAAAATAAAAAATTATTTAGCTGTTTAAGCTTTTACATTGTTTTTATTTGAAAATGAGTACGAAAAAAATAAGTTGGGTGTAGAATTTTTATTTGAAATGCACATTTCTGAGTACTAACTAACTAATTTGACATTGGTCGTGTAAGTAATATTTCGAATCCCTTAATTGCATCGTTTGTAGATCTTAAATATAAAACCCTATGTGACGAATATTTTCAAATTATTAAAGAAGATGTATGTATATGGCTTTGTCAAGTGTCAACTCCAAGCAACCAATGCTATTTCAAACAAATCAAGACTTCGATTGTCAAACCCAAATAAGTAGTGCTATGTTCAAAATTGATACCAGTGTCTGAGCATTATTTTTGATAGCTGGAAATATTGTTTCCCCACGGTGAGGATGTTTGTTACAGCAAAGGATTAAGTAGAAATAAATAAATAAATATATGATATACCTCCTAAAAGATTCAGGCCAAGCTTCTCTAAAAATCCGTGGTGTGCTGCTTCTAATTTTTCCTACAAATTGGCGGGACTTGCAGTTTTTTGCCGATGCCGAACAACATCTACAAATGCAGCTGAATTTTTACTGAGAAGCCTTTCATTGCAGAAATACACTCGAAAAGTTTGCCAAACCACTGCCGAGTGGCGATCACCCCGTTTTGAAAAAACTTTATCAAACCACTTTGTGATGTTACATGTACCAGGACTCGAACCTCAACTTTCGCTTCGCTAGGCCAGCAAAGGATTGGTCTGCTGTCTTCCTTCACAATAGTAAGCCCTGTTTATTGATGCCGTTCCTCAATAATTTTTAACAAAAATGTCTGAAATGAAAGTAGAGATAGACCTACCAATAAGTATACCGAAATGATCAGAGCGATGGGCTGAGTCGATTTAGCTGGTTCCGTCTGTCCGTCTGCCTGTTTGTACGCAAACTAGTCCCTCAGTTTTAAGATATCTTGATGAAATTTGGTGTGGAGCCGCCATTTTGCATGAGATTAATTATTCGTCGGAATCAGCTAGAATCGATAGTTTCGATAAATGGGTTTTGGGCTATAAATTTTGCAATTAAGAAGCTAGGAACGTAAAACTTTGCAGGTTGGGTACATATTATGTATGTAATATGTGTAGTGAAAATTTCTTGATACGTTTCGCATAACCTCGTTATTCTTAACTGTATTCGTCCAGTTTAGTTTGATCGCTCAGCTGTTGCTGGAGCTTGCAATATACCCAAATCAGGTATAAAATGTCGTAAAAGGCAACTAAGATCATCTACGGCACCGCTATAATTATAATTATTTAGGCAATATCGGTCATATATATGCGATGAACGCTCAGTAAACCTCAAAACAAATTTGTCAGTTGTCAGCTGCCTATATCACATGTGTGGATATATTTTGCAATACCTTGTATATAACTTGGAGAGAGATAGGTTCTGCCTTTAGCTTTGAAATTTCTACTTTTATAACTCTTTTTCCTTACAAACTATTTTTGTTAATGTTTGTCCTGTTGTTGTAATGCCTGTTGTCGTCTTGCTACTGTTTGTCGCCTTAATCGTTGTCAACAAGATTTGCTTTATTAGCCTCTTTCGGGTGGTTGCATATGTTTCATATGCAAAGATGCTTAGCCAGCAGACCAAATACAACGTTTTTTGAAAACTTTACTGATTTGTTGTTTTGCAGCCTGCAAGTGTGTGGCATTTTGACATTTGCAGCCCGTTCTGGTATGTTTCGCTTACATATCTTGTTGTCGTTGTTTGTTGCTCGCTTTTATTTTGTAAGCACTAGTCACTGTTTGATTTGTTTTTGTGCATTTTGCTGTTCGATTTTTAATTTATGTTCAATTTTAATGAGTGTTAAAGCTAACCTTCTTTTTGGCAGTTGCAACATGTCGCCACACATTGTCATGCCCACACATTAGTTAGGTAATTAAGCATTCGAGCAATTGATACCGATTACAATTCACCAGTCTAGTCCAGCTGGAAAAGCTCTGTGCATGACATGATTTTCCACTTGGTCCTTCCATCGGAGTGGTGGTCTCCCTCTTCCTCTGCTTCCACCGGCGGGTGCCGATAAGAATACCTTCTGGGCTGGAGCATCTTCGCTCATTCGCACTACGTGGCCTAGCCAGCGAAGCCGCTGTGTTTTAATTCGCTGAACTATGTCGGCGTCTGCGTAAAGTTCATACAGCTCATCATTAAATCTTCTTCGGTACTCGCCGTCGCCATCGTGTAGAGGTCCACAAATCTTTCGAAGAACCTTTCTCTCGTATACTCCCAGAGCCGCCTCATCAGATGTTGTTAGTGTCCACGCTTCTGTAGCATATAGCAGGACGGGTGCGATGAGTGACTTGTAGAGTGTTATTTTCGTTCGTCGAGAGAGGACTTTACTTTTCAATTGCCTACTCAGTCCGAAGTAGCATTTGTTTGCAAGAGTGATTCTTCGTCGGATTTCTAGGCTAACATTATTGTTGGTGTTAATGCTGGTTCCCAGGTAAACGAAGTCCTTTACTATTTCGAAATTATTGCTGCCAACAGTGGCTTGGGTGCCAAGGCGTGCATGATGACAGAAGGTACTTCGTTTTGCCCTCGTTCACCACCAATCCCATTTTCTCCGCTTCTTTTTCTAATTTGGAGTAAGCAGAAGTTAAGGCGCGGTTGTTAAGGCCAATGATATGAATATCGTCAGCATATGCCAACAGTTGCACGCTTTTATAAAATATTGTTCCAGCGCGGTTAAGTTCTGCAGCTTGTATTATTTTCTCCAGCATTAAATTAAAGAAATCGCACGATAGGGGGTCACCCTGTCTGAAACCTCGTTTAGTTGCGAACGGCTCGGAGAGGTACTTCCCAATTCTGACCGAGCTGGCGGTGTTGCTCAAGGTCATTTTGCATAGCCGTATAAGTTTTGCGGGGAAACCAAATTCAGACATAGCGGCATATAGGCAGCTCCTTTTCGTGCTATCGAAAGCGGCTTTAAAATCAACAAAGAGATGATGTGTGTCGATTTTTTTCTCACGGGTTTTTTCCAAGATTTGGCGTATTGTAAAAATCTCATCGATGGTAGATTTACCAGGTCTGAAGCCACACTGATAAGGTCCAATCAGTCTGTTCACTTCAGGCTTCAGTCTTTCGCACAATACACTTGATATGACCTTATATGCGATATTCAAAAGGCTGATTCCGCGATAGTTGGCGCAGTTTGCAAGATCGCCCTTCTTGTGGATTGTGCAGAGAACACTTAGAGTCCAATCTTCAGGCATGCATTCATCCGACCATATTCTGCATAGAAGCTGATGCATGCGCCTTACCAGCTCCTTGCCTCCGTGTTTGAATAGCTCAGCAGGCAAACCATCAGCACCAGCTGCTTTATTGTTTTTCAATCGGGATATTGCTATTCGCACCTCATTATAGTCGGGTTGTGGAATGTCAATTCCATCATCTTCGATTGTGGGCTCGGGTTCGGCATCTTCTCTGGTTTCTTGCTCAGTTTCTCCATTTAAAAGGGCAGAGAAGTGATCCCTCCATATTCTGAGTGCTCTCTGAACATCGGTCACCAGGTCGCCGCTCTCATTCGCCGAATTTTTTAATAGAATTTTCGGGCATTATTCCCGTTGGGCAGCATCTCAAGCTCCTTTATTTCACGCTTTTCTGCCTCTCTTTTTTTCGCCCGGAAAAGCCGCCTCGCTTCCCTCTTCAACTCGCGGTAGTGTTCACACACACTCCTCGTTGGATTCGATCTCAGCGTTGCCTTGTAGGCTTCGTCCTTTCTTTTCGTTGCAGCGCGGCACTCTTCATCATCATATCAGTTGTTTCTTCGCGGAGTGCTCCTGAGATATGATCCCACTGCTCATGCATTTCACTAGGTTGAATTGTGCTCTCGGAGAGCAGGTGTGAGAGGCGATCCGCGGAATAATTGGCGGTCTGTTGCGATTGCAGCTTTTCGACGTCCAGCTTTCCCTGCGTTTTTTGTTGCACCTGTTTTGTCGTACAGAGTCGGGTACGAATCTTGGCTGCTACTAGGTAGTGATCAGCTCTGGTACTAGGTTATATCAAAAAGAGATCCACCAAGCCACGTGGGTGTATCGGCATAAACAAGCGGAACTAAATTCTTCAGTTAGTCGACGGCAGCCTTAGTTAAAGCGTTATAGATCTGCGTACTATATATACCCCCACTAGCAAGACTTACTGTCATCTAGCTGCAGACAAGATACATTCACGGATCCTTGAAGCCAAACAAATACTTACAATAACAAAGAGAAAGATGCAGTTGGGAAGTTTGACAACAAACGGACAAGTGATAATTTTTCCACTAGACTCTCTGAGAGCGATTTTTGATCTAATAATGCTGTCAATCAGCTATAGGATCACATTTCTGTTGTTGTTGTTGCAGCAGTACTTCGCCCTGCTTAATCGACGCATCCATTCATGAAAAGGGATGTAACGAACCAAACAGAGTTATATTGATATTGTCAGTCCTTCGCCAGATATGAATCCAGTACGCTTCGGTACTAGCACCTTGGTTTACCAGCCCGATTGTCTTTCGAACGATTTCATGGACCCGGGAGATTTTAGTAGCCTCTTACGACAGAAAAGCCCGTCTCTGGTATATTCTAGGCACAATAACAAGCACGGCGTGGAACTGGGGAGGAGATCCCATTCACTGAGGACACTTTAGTCGGAAGTTGTGCACACTACCCGCGGTGTAAGTGATCGTTATTCCTGGAGGAAGAAGGAAGAGGTTATGGGGGCTTGAAATACAGTCGAGGTACGATATACCTGTCGTAAAAAGCAAGTCATTCCGCAGTATTCGGATTCATTCCGAATAAGAGTGCTTGCATTTACAACAACAACAAGAGCTACTCCTATTCACAACAAGAAAAAACGTGAGAGAGAAATAGTTTCATTAAGGTCAATGATGACAGGTTGGTAACCGACAAACAGAGATAAATAGCAAGGCAAGCGGTGAATCCTATATCCCAATCCCCAACAATCGAAAAATAATGGGCTCTTATCAGCACGACTCAGATTTGCACGATACTCTGGGGAAGACTCATGATAAACAAATATTGAGGTCAAAGCAGTGTGAATGTTGCTCTGGCTGAATTTGACTTGCCTTCAAAGCTTTTGTGGCTTATCCATCTTAAGTTAAGCACCACCGCCAACTTCTTTCGAACTGAGAAGGGCCATTTCAGCCATATAAAAACAAAACCTGGTGCTAGAAAAGGTAATTAGACCATCCCTATGCTGACGATATTGATAACATCGGTCTTTACAAAAGCGCAATGTATGCAAACAATGTCTTCCGGTCACCGAGGCCAATTCTAAGTACATACTAGATAGCAACTAAGAAATAATCGACGAATTAAAGTGAATATAACGTCAGTCTAGAAATCCAACGGAGTATCACGCTTTCTAAAAAGTGATCGGTACGGGCTAAGTAGACCATTGACTTTTGCCCGTAAACACCACAACAAATTATAACAGTTTGTTATCATTTCTTTGTATTCAAACAACATTTAATATGATACAAATACAATAAATTTTATTACTCATCCCTGTGTAATTCATGAAGCCAACTTTTTTTGGTTCCCGTACAATCATTAAAGTAATAAAAGTTGGCTCGATTAATTCGACATAAATCACTTTCGACAGAGGTATGGCCACACCGCCTCCAAAGACAGCCGGCCGATCAATATTGAGCAAAGGAGTTCAGTAACAACAACAATAAATACACATAAGCCATATCAGAGTACTACAAATATGACCGAAACGTTTTACCCATTTAAACATGCCTCTGTGTCATTTAGAGAGGATGACCAAAGGCAGCAATGAAAGCAACACCTACACATGCGCTGCGCACGCGCCTTAACTGTTGATGGAATCGCAGCAATACAGCATGTGGATGTAAGTATGTATATTAGACTGCGTCGATTTATTAACCGATATCGCGCCATGGATTTTTCGATAGGTTTTGGGCTCAGGAAAAAAAAGTTCCACTACGCATACCCAAAAAAATTAATTTCGAGCCTGCGAAAAGTCGATTTTTCGACCAAAACAAGTCCCAAAACCCGGAAATAAAATTTTTTTTTCAAAAAACCGTTATCGCCAACGTTTTTAGCGCTTAATTTTAAGTGGGACAGGAAATATGAGACAAATTCGTTTTCATCGAAACCATTTTTGCATGTATGCTAAAAAAACCCTTAAAAAAATTTTCGAAAGTGTAAATTTTTTGAGCAAAACACTCCCCAAAACCCAAGAAATATTTTTTTTTTTTTTCAAAAAACTGTTATCGCCAACGTTTTTAGCGGACATTTTTGGGTCGGACAGTGTATAAAATAAAATGAAAATTTTTTTAGTAGGTCATGAAAAACAACCTTTAAAATCTAAGTCGAAAAAAGTTAAAAAAATTAAATTTCGCAGGCTGGAAAATTATTATTTTTGGGTATGCGTAGTGGAACTTTTTTTTCCTGAGCCCAAAACCTATCGAAAAATCGATGACGCGATATCGGTTAATTTTCGTCCATACAAATCGACCCACCCTAATGTATATACATATGTCCCATTAGGGATGGATTTAAGGTTTCAACTTTGACGGGAGTAGTGTTTGTTAGAGAAGAAAATTATACAAAAAAATGTTTCTGACTCAAAGTTTTGAGATGCTTGACTCGATTTTTAAATAAATTTTTGTCATAAGTTGTTAAATTCAAACGGACCCCCTACAATTTGTATAGCACCTTTAAGCAAACCGTTTTTAACTTTGGAACTACCCCATTTGTTAAAATTTTTATTAAAAAATGTTGCGTAAATGTTTACCTTTTTTTGTAAAGCTCAAATTCAGAAAAATAACCCAGTTGGAAATATATCAAAATCACTTATTCTGCATGAATGAAATAGCATAACATACGTCAATAATATTTGAATTCATACATCTGACAGAAGCTAAATTTAGACAGGTTGCACAACTTTCAACCATCAATATAATAATATAAGGACAATTAAACTTTTCGCTTATCTTACGTATTTTGTCCCAATGTTCAATTGTCCATATATCCCTTAGGTCGATGCTTTAGCCACTATCATGGACCAAGGAAGATGGTATAAAGGTTGTGCAGGAAATACATCCCATCTCCAGTGAGGCTCCCTTACCCACGGAATTTATGATTTGTTACTAAAAAAACTGGTAACATTTTTGTAACAATAAATTGTAACACTCTTTTGCAAGAGTCTTTTATGCTGGCTGTGTGAGACTATGCCCCACGTAACATTACAAAAAAAAAACAAAAAGTCAATCCTGAGGCAAACATCTGATGAAGAGCAAACTGAAATGTTAAACAGGTAGTTTTTATTAAGTTGTTACAAACTTCAGCATTCTTACTTAGTACCCTCTTAGTATTTGCTTGAAGAAGATCCGCCGCCACGGAAAGTAGGATACATCTCCGTTAGCATTATGACTAGATCCGGCATCTCATAATATCGTCGTTTATCCAAAGGTACACCGGCAGGCCCTCAACAACATCTTAACTCATTTTTCAGCTCCAGCCCGTTCACTGCAGTCATTCAATCATAAGCACCTTGTTTCCGTAGAGGAACGGAAACTTCGTAGGGAAGTCAATGTGGCCGAATTTCGATATGGATGCTGCAATAGGCTAAACTTTTATCTATCCACATCAAACCTTGACATGGGGATTGTTTTCCCAAAATTAGGGGAGTACTTCCACGATACCAATCATCTGTTCACCTTATTGACTGAGCAGACTATTCTAACACTAACTTCACTCGGGTCAAACCCCATTGAAACTGCCAATTTACAGGGACTTCCTACAGAAGATGCTGATGGTAATGCTAGATTCTGTTATAAATGAAATTTTTTTATTACAAAAATTGGGTTATGATAAAATCGAATATTAGCTATTCGATTTTTAAAGAGCACATACGTTGTTATTCACCTTTTCGACTAAATGATAAACAGGATAATCGGATGTAAATATAACAAACTGCTCTAATTTTTAATCTTTCTGGTTATCTGAAGCTCTAATCTAGAAACTGGTAAGTTATTTCATGGTAGTCTGTTTGTTAGGAGAGGGTATTGCGGACTCGATACCCTATACGTCTCCTCGTCACTCCAGCGTCAATAAATGACGTGAGTGAGTTTGTATGGAATGCGTTAAATGACGCGTGGAATTCGTATGCCCTTCGTCTTCATCATTCTTTTATGAAGTTGCGTCGGTGTGTGCCAGCTCTCAAAGTAGTGTCTGTTGAAAATCAAATAAATTTTCTTTCAATAAATTTTGCACGCTTAATCGCGCATGTGAACGCATATTTGTATGTTTCAGCCCCAATAAAGTGCAAAGGTAAAATTGTTTGCGTTGGCTTTAGCTGTGTCTTCGTCTTCTTCAATATTCGCGGTGTTGAAAGCGTTTTATTTTTCACACTGTTGCTGACCTTATTTCTTAGACTTTTAAGCTTTTGTTAACGGTGGCGTTTTGTTTTTGATTTTTGTTGCATTCTCGCTTTTGAGTTCTGTTGTAATCGATCATCCATCATACAAACGCATTCAATAAATTTTTGAGGTACATTATCGGTGTTTGAAGAAGGTATAACGATGATGAATACCATCCCAGCAGGAAATTATGTAGTTTTAAAATTAAGAAAGAACTACATTTCTGACAGTGTAGAGAGCTGATTTATATTAAAAAACTTTTGCGTAAACTAGTCGCAAAAATTTGCTCAAGCAGTCGGTTTCGATGTTATGAAATCTTAGGCGTACTGTACTGGGTCTTTCCATTGATTTTTATAAAAAAAAAGTAATTGGCACGATATATATCTCCGAGGAGATTAAGGCCGAGCTCATGTACAAATATGTGGGGTGCTGATTCTAATTTTTCTAAAAAACTGGCGGGACTTACACTTTTCTGCCGATTTCAAACGGCATGTGCAAGCAGATGAATTTTTGCTGAGAAGCCATCCATGGCAGAAATACACTCGTAGAGTTTGCCAAACAACTGCCCAAGGACGAGCCCGTTTTGAAATACACTTTTATAGAGATGGGTACTGGTACTGGTACGAAGCCGACTGTCGCTTCAAAGATTATTTTGGCAACTTAAATCTTCTGGCGCATCTCCTCAAATAAAGATGTTTGGAGTTCACCGTGCCACTTAACATGAAGGAAAGTCGGAGACTGGAAAAGGTGCCATATTTGTAGTTTGGTCACCGAGTCGCAAGTCACAACCTTTTGCCGCCTCAATGTGCTTAGCTCTATTTTGCTTCCCAAATTTTTGGAGATAAAGCGCTTCGCAACTAAGTTTTTTTAACTGAACTGCTGTAAGCCATGGCAATAACGAATTTTACCAGAAATAGAAATCCGATGCAACAACACTGATAGTGGGAATGGCGGAACTGAAGAATGTAAATCAAGTATTCCGAAGGGTACCTAATGTAGTATTCGATAGCAATGTTCTTCGAAAAATTTAAGGCCCTTTCTGTGATTCAAACGGTGAGTATCAAAGGAAGTTTAACAATATACGAGCTGTACTTCTTCTTCTTTAAATGGTCATCTAATTGCCCGGGCGATTTTGACCGTCCAACAAAGCTTGCCAGTCGTTTCTTCGTTGCGCCAACAGGCGCCAATTGGAAAGGTGGTCTCGCTCTTCCTCTGCTTCCACCGGCGGGTGCCGATAAGAATACCTTCTGTGTTTTAATTCGCTGAACTATGTCGGCGTCTGCGTAAAGTTCATACAGCTCATTATTAAATCTTCTTCGGTACTCGCCGTCGCCAACGCGTAGAGGTCCATAAATCTTTCGAATAACCTTTCTCTCGAATACTACCAGAGCCGCCTCATCAGATGTTGTTAGTGTCCACGCTTCTGCACCATATAGCAGGACGGTTGCGATGAGTGACTTGTAGAGTGTTATTTTCGTTCGTCGAGAGAGGACTTTACTTTTCAATTGCCTACTCAGTCCGAAGTAGCTTTTGTTTGCAAGAGTAATTCCTCGTCGGATTTCTAGGCTAACATTATTGTTGGTGTTAATGCTGGTTCCCAGGTAAACGAAGTCCTTTACTATTTCAAAATTATTGCTGCCAACAGTGGCTTGGTTGCCGAGGCGCGAATGCGCTGACTCTTTGCATGATGGCAGAAGGTACTTCGTTTTGACCTCGTTCACCACCAACCCCATTTTTTCCGCTTCTTTTTCTAAATTGGAGTAAGCAGAAGTTACGGCGCGGTTGTTAAGGCCAATGATATCAATATCGTCAGCATATGCCAACAGTTGCACGCTTTTATAAAATATTGTTCCAGCGCGGTTAAGTTCTGCAGCTTGTATTATTTTCTCCAGCATTAAATTAAAGAAATCGCACGATAGGGGGTCACCCTGTCTGAAACCTGGCTTAGTTTCGAACGGCTCGGAGAGGTGATTCCCAATTCTGACCGAGCTGGCGGTGTTGCTCAAGGTCATTTTGCATAGCCGTATAAGTTTTGCGGGGAAACCAAATTCAGACATAGCGGCATATAGGCAGCTCCTTTTCGTGCTATCGAAAGCGGCTTTAAAATCAACAAAGAGATGATGTGTGTCGATTTTTTTCTCACGGGTTTTTTCCAAGATTTGGCGTATTGTAAAAATCTCATCGATGGTAGATTTACCAGGTCTGAAGCCACACTGATAAGGTCCAATCAGTGTGTTCACATCAGGCTTCAGTCTTTCGCACAATACGCTTGATAGGACCTTATATGCGATATTCAAAAGGCTGATTCCGCGATAGTTGGCACAGTTTGCAGGATCGCCCTTCTTGTGGATTGGGCAGAGAACACTTAGATTGACTGAGATGGAAGAAACCAGTAGAGGATGACTTGGCCCCCGTAATGCTTCCAATCAACTATCGCTAACGCTAAAAAGGGACTACTGGCAAGCTTTGAAAACGCAACCAGAATCGTCTAAGCACCGTAAATGAATGAAAGCATTCTCTGGAGTGATAGTTCGTAGATGGTAAGGTGCTCTGCCGTTTGTCAAAGGATTTTAGTCGTTTCTAAAAACATCATCATTCATTTATTAGCACAGCGAAAAGTGCAGCGTTCATTTGACCGAATTGAAAAAGCCATACTTTTAAACTGTTCCATTAAGCATTAGCCTTAGATTACTTTTAAAAGTACACTAAAGTCTACATTCAACACAAGAACAACTGCTGGGTAAATTTGTGTGCTCAGCGACGTTTTCGGCACTCGGTCAGATGCCAAAACAAAAAGTTGATGAAAAATGTAGCAACATCGACGGTAGTGCTATGGCCAGCTATCGCTCATCACATCAGTATCCAAGCAGGCGTTCCATTTGGAACAATAGAGTTGAGCTTACATTCCAAGAGCTATCAGTTACGAATGTCTTTCCACACTCATTATTAAGCTCATCGCTCACACAATCAAACCCTCAAACACTAAATTGACTAACTCTTTCGGCAGTCAATCGTTCACACAAATGTACAAGGTGGCGCAAAAGTAAGCTTCCGATGTTCAGCATATCGGTTGTGGCACGTGCAGTGTGTGCTGTTGCACCGTCTTGTTGGAACCACATGTTTTCCAATCCCAATTCATCAAGTTGCGGCAAAAAGAACTCGTTGATCATTGCTCTGTAGCGCTCACCATTCACAGTAACCGTTTGGCCCCGACCGCGTTCTGGAGCAGTGTAGCGTAACATTGTTTATTAACGTGTATTTCGCATGTGTTTACTACACAAATGTCAAAACAGAACGGACTTTAGGGGCCAATCGCAAAATTTATAGCATTTTCTGATAGGAGGATTACTTTTGCGCAGTAACCGTTTTTCACCGACCGATTATTGGTCAAATAAATAGTCAGCAATATTCCGCGTTCTGGAGCAGTGTAGCGTAACATTGTTTATTAACGTGTATTTCGCATGTGTTTATTACACAAATGTCAAAACAGAACTGACTTTAGGGGCCAATCGCAAAATTTATAGCATTTTCTGATAGGAGGATTACTTTTGCGCCACCTTGTACATGCAGTGCAGTAAATTTGTAAGTACGCAAGTCAGACAGGGGAGCCAGTGAGTTTGTCAGTCAGTCAGCCGCACCGTGAATGAACTATGGATGCAACACAAATCATGAATTATGAATCATTGCGTTGATGCAAAGTGTCGATGATTAAACATACAAATGTACGTATGAATAAATGGTTTGCAGGTACGAGTATGTATGGGGATTTTGCAGCGCCCTAGCTACGCACGCAGACGAAGTTAAAAGCAGGTTTGCCGTTTTGGGATTTTCCTACCAAATTTGGTGGATTATTTTTTAGACGATACGCTGGTGGGACGACTTAGGTATTAGTAGGCTCTTTATTTTTCTTCTGTAAATTCTAAGCTTTTATTTCTACCTCTTCAGCTACCCAAAAGAAACAAAAAATATATATATATATCAACATCATCGGGGTAAAATGTTTTAAATGCACCTTTAGAAAAACATTTGTGATTTGTGATGGGATCTAATTGATATGCACCTAAAGAAAAAAAGCAGTACCTTGCGAGAACTCTGTTTGTGATCAATCAATCCGTTTTCTTTAGGGATTTTATTAACTTTGGTAACCTAATATGATAATACTCAATCGCCATGCCAGGCCCGTCCACCGAACCGTTACTTCCATTGCAGTTGTAAGAGCGCTTTTGGTGCGCTCACGGGCCAGGTAGTTTGTCCGTCCACTGTTAGATGACACGATACGACCATAGTCATACGGCTTACATTCAAGCTGCTTCTAGGCATTGAGAGGGATGTACAGAATGGACTACAATGCTTCTGTCTTAAATACCCAATATGAAACAGATCGAGATCGTTGTACCTCATATTTTTTTGTGACATAGTGGCGGAATTCTTCGGTCTTTATTCTCCATCTTTATTCTTAGCTTAGTCTTAGTCCAAATCGGGCCCTTGTTACTTTCCGACGATCGTCTCTTGTTTAAAAAAAACGTTTACCTAAAAGCGTTTGTTTCAGGTTTTTGCAGATATTTCTTGGCTGGAAAAAAAAATGTGATTAGTTTTGCATGATTGTGTGCAATGTAGCTACTCGCACTTGTACTACATAAAGTGATAACTTATTCACATATGGTACTCACAGCAATAATACTTAATCAAGAACATCATCTGTAACTTCAACTTCAACTCCAACAGCATCTCCATCTTCATCCCCATACACATTTTCATCTTTCATATCTTCATTTTGCTGCAGCTTTGCAATTGCTTTATGGCTGATGTTGATCGTTTGTGGCGTGTCCAGCAACAAACCCCAGCAACAACAGCGATATGCTAACATCAATAATATTACAACAAATATTCATACAAATTTATTTCAGTACATACATACCCTATAGTCAAATGAACTAGTTGTAAATTACCTAAAAAGTAGTACGAACACCAATCCCAACTAGACAGCAAACTGTAAATTTTCTATATAAGAACTAGCATTTTGAAAATAACGATGTCTTACTAGATGTGAGTTCAAAACTTCAAAGTTCAAACTAGTTCAAACTAGAACAACGGCATTGACCTCTGGCGTGGAGGCATCAAATTAATCAAAAAAAAAAAAATTGTACAAAGATTTTTCAACTCTGGCCACACTAGTATTTAAAAAAAAAACGGGATTTTAGTTGTTATCTACTCTTGCTTTATCGGACTAGTTTGAGATAAGTTAAACAATTCTAGTTGTAAGCTACAAGGTGGCGCAAAAGTAATCCTCCTTTCAGAAAATGCTATAAATTTTGCGATTGGCCCCTAAAGTCAGTTCTGTTTTGACATTTGTGTAGTAAACACATGCAAAATACCCGTTAATAAACAATGTTGCGCTACACTGCTCCAGAACGCGGAATATTGCTGACTATTTATTTGACCAATAATCGGTCGGGGCCAAACGGTTACTGTGAATGGTGAGCGCTACAGAGCAATGATCAACGAGTTCTTTTTGCCGCAACTTGATGAATTGGGATTGGAAAACATGTGGTTCCAACAAGACGGTGCAACACCACACACTGCACGTGCCACAACCGATATGCTGAACATCGGAAGCTTACTTTTGCGCCACCTTGTAGTATTTTGCCTTGGTGTTTCACTGCATGGTACATATGAGTATATCCATCAGCATCTGGGGGGGTTGCTGGTAGTAACCGTTTTTCTATGTGCAAGATATTTAAAAATCTGTTCGTAAATTGACTTGCCTGGACAAAGAAATTTTAGTTTGTTTTTGTTATGGCTTTAGACGGCATATAAATATTTTTGTTGTGTTGTGAATACAACTCAATCGGTTAAGAAAATACAGGGTGTTTTTTTTATAGGTTTGTTTTTCGAATAGAGATAAAACTGGCATTTTGTGGTCAAATCTGGCAACTCTAATGTCATTTATGTTCAGTTTGGTTTGCCATTTCATCATGAACAGGTTGACAAAAGAACAACGCTTGCAAATCGTGCAAATTTATTTCGAAAATAATGGTTCAGTTCGCGAAGTTTACCGTGAGCTCCGTCCATTTTATGGTCGACATAATCGTCCATCAGAGCAATTAATTCGGTTAACCATGGATCGTTTTCGCACTACGTTTACTCTATGTGATAATACGCATCCGCAGAGACGTCGAACAGTGCGCACCGAAGAAACAATTGCCGCTGTAGAGCAAAGTGTTGAAGAGGAGCCGAATGAATCGATTCGCCACCGTGCACAGCAATTGGAGCTTTGTCCATCAACTTTATGGAAGATTTTGCGCAAAGATCTTGGCTTGCGACCTTACAAGATCCAGCTTGTGCAAGAATTAAAGCCGCGAGACCATGCAATGCGTCGTGATTTTGGTGTATGGGCCGAAAATGAGATTGATTTCGATGCTGATTTTCATCGCAAAATTTTGTTCAGTGATGAGGCTCATTTTTGGTTGAATGGCTACGTCAACCAGCAAAATTGCCGCATTTGGAGTGAACAGAATCCACATGAGACCCTTGAAACGCCATTACATCCACAAAAACTGACTGTTTGGTGTGCTCTATGGGCTGGTGGAGTCATTGGGCCATACTTCTTCCGCAATAATGCTGGAGAGGCAGCTACCGTTAATGGAGACCGGTATAGAGCCATGATAACCGACTATTTTGTTCCCGAATTGGATGGCATGAATGTGGATGAGTTGTGGTTCCAACAAGACGGCGCTACATGCCACACAGCGCACGTCACAATCGATTTATTGAAGGAAACATTCGATGAGCGCATAATTTCGCGGAATGGACCTGTCAATTCGCCACCAAGGTCGTGTGATTTGACACCATTGGATTATTTTCTTTGGGGATATGTGAAGTCGCTCGTCTACACCAACAAACCAGAAACGTTAGGGGAATTGGAAGCCAACATTCGTGGCGTTATTGCCGACATACGGCCCCATATGCTCGAAAAAGTGGTTGAAAATTGGACCTGTAGAATTGGCTTTATTCGAGCCAGCCGCGGCGGCCACATGCCCGAAATCATATTTAAACATTAATGGCATAAAATTATCCTTCCAATAAAGCCAAATTGATGGACCTTGAAACGATTTTCTTGTGTTTTATTTCAATTCGAAGTTCTATACCCCTAAAAAAAACACCCTATATTTAACAAGTGTTTGAATGATTTTGAAAAATGATGTACCTCGCCACAAATGGGACATAAATGGGAATAAACGCATATTCTTTCCCTGCCGTCTTTTTCCTTAATTTTAGAATATGATATCTGGTAATATAATAATTAATATAATATACATGGAACCTATTTTTTTTAAGTGGGCGGTGTCACGCCCCTAGTTGTCTTAACTCCGAACCCGTTCGGTTCATATTATACTTAAATAAATAAATAAATAATTATGTAAAGGGAATAAGGAAGAAGAAAGACGAGATGGCAGAGAAAGCTAGAGATGAGGAGAGTAGGGAGGACACTGAATTGATTATTGTGTCATCGGGCTTCACTGCGCATTTTCTGAATTTTCTCTAACTGGCCTCTCCAAATTGTGGCAGCGAGTCTCATGAAAATATGAAAAACATGAATTTGGGAAGACAATTACCATTACAACTACCGAGTTGGGTCGGGTTCGTTTTGAACATGCTATTTCCACATGCCTGGTCTATCCTCAATATAAATACGATAGGTATGACAGATTTGTTTAATTTAAAAAATGCTACGAACTGAAGCAATGGCCAAAGTACATCTGATTTTCAATGTTTTTGAGTTTTAATAAGTATTTTGAGGTGCTGCGGTTCTTTTAGGGTTTTGGGTTTACCTACACTATTCTTATCCTTATTTTTCGGCAAGATACATACATATGTATTCGATTTGCCCTCCAACTGCTCGTGGTAAATTGTGAGAGAAAAAATTTATTTGATTTATTTTAATAAAATCACCAAATCGTACCACTGTTCGTCCCATGTTAATAATCAGTCATTTTAGAACGATGAAAAACAACAAAAATGTAGACATATCACAAATACAAGAAATGAAATAAATATCGGCAAGCATCAACAACAGAAGGTAAAGGATTGAAATGTAGCATTTTGACTGGTAAATAAAATTGCAGATGTTGATATTGAGATATGAAAGAAAGATTGTCGCATTCCCTTGACGGTAGACACACTCTCATACATACCTAAGTAGATTTATTTAATTTATTTAGCGGTATGTACAACGGATTGGTTAATATAACACATCATTCATAATTTTTAAACGGCGAACTCCATTCGATTGACTTTTATATAAATTAAAATTGATTAAGTTGGTATTACAACAAAAATTGTATCTAACATCATAAAACAAAATCATTAACAATATTAACTGCGCAAATAAATATGTATATTGAAAATTGTTTGAAGGCGCGAATGTTTGTGCAATATCGGAGTTAAAGAATTAAAAGTTAGACCGTATAGAAAATACAAATTTTTTAAGCTGCCAGGTTAGAGTGATCGCGTTGATTTTTCCTAATTCCTTTTTGTCAGTTTTTTCTCTCTAGGACAACGTAACGACTTTATTTGTACAGCCTGGTACTGTGTTCACGCGTGAAAAATGTTGAAACGAGTACAAAAATAATTTTAAATCAGTTATTGCTATATTTCTATGTATATACCTTGAAAAAAATTTGTCAAAAACCTGTAAACACCTCCCTGTGGGCTCAGGTGATTTTGATATTTATCGACTCAAAAATAAATATATAAGTATAAAAGTATCAAGCCATATCATAAATAAAGTGGGAATTACTTTAATAGAGTTCCAAAACACTAGAAACGGCGATTTGACTTTAAAAAAGTTTCATTTCATTTGGAAAAAGTTTCATCTGAAAAATTTCATTTGAAAAATTTAATTTAATTTATTTTTTATTTTTTAATTTGACTTGAAAACGCTATATCATTCAATTTCGATTTTGTATGGAATTTCGCTTTTGTGAGTACAATGTATTTTTAATGCAACTTCATCTCCATTACCACTCACATTTATATTTGTTGGATATTTTTCCTCATTAGCATTAATGAAATTCATAAAAATTTTCATTCACACCGGTTTTGAAAGACGTCCAGTTTCAAGGCATTAAATTCAATAAGCAGAAATTTCAAACGCTTTTCGTTTGATATCAATATTATATGCAAATTTCAAGACTTTAGGGGAACTACATTTCGACCGCTAATTTATTTATCGATAAATATGTCGAAATATAGCCGAATGCAAACGAAACCTGTGGCCTTTCCTTGTCGTTTGATACCCGTAATATCGAATATCATTAGTATAGGTGAAATATACTCAGAGTTATATAGAATAAAAAAATATCCAAAAATCACGTTTCTTAGGGGGCCGGAACTTCCAATTTTTTTAAAGACATAGCCTATACTTTCTTTCAGACTTTCAGCTGTCCGCATATAAAATTTAATCAAAATCCGTGAAGCCATTCTCACGTGATTGAGTAACAAAGACAAACCTATGGATATCCAAACATTCCGCTTTATAATATTAGTGCCCATATCCCCATAACAATGTACGGTATTAGAATCGCATGAACCTTGTTACTCATTCTGTACTTATAAGAATAAGTGTGCAAAATTTCGTAGAGATCGCTTCTGTAGTTTAGCCGTGAAAGACTCGCAATATTTTCTTTTTGTGTTCAATCCTTCAAAATTTAGAAGCCATTAAAACCTGCTTTAATGCAAATGTGTGTAAATATCCATTTATGCTAATGTAAACAATTCTCCACTAAAACTCATCTTTGTGGTAATGGAGATGAAGTTCTATTAAAAATACATTTAGTGCTAATAACAGTGAAAGTTCACTTAATGTCAACTTTGAATAATAATGGAAATAAACATAAAGTGAGCTAGACCTTCAATCATTCAACGATGACTCCTTTCCCTGAAAAGAAAAAAAAATGTAGGGACTGATCTCTAAAGGCTACAATTGATTTTAATTTCTGTAGCATGCTTTTAGGTGTTGGAAGCAAACTTGTCCTTATCCCTAGGGGAACAAAGGGAATCTGTTGGATACTACCCAATTAGTCTCTCATAGGACATGCTCAAGCCAAAGAGATCACTTCAAGCCATACAAAGAGATCAAAACTGGCATTGGTCGCCTGCTTCTTTGCGACTCATCCCGGATTCATCCTAGTCTAATCGCTTTTTTCCAGGGTTTGTTCTTACACTCGCGGAGATGAGACCATTCCAGGTTTCGAAGAATCGTCATTAAATTGACCATTCCAAGGTACATTTCAAACATTTAGTCGCTGAATTTGGATAAAAATATGTAAAAGATGACGGATTTTTTTCTTGATGCGGTCTAATGTACATATATATGTATTTGCATACACTGCAATACATTCAATCTTCGTCGCTGACGCAGCAAGTGAGAAGCTTGTCATGCCTTAACTGGCGATTATTATTAATGATGACGATTTGTTGATATTTTTATAAGGTTCATGATAAATGTTTGCGTCCAACTCGGATGTATAAAAGAATATTTCAAGTTTGTGTTGGTAAAAGCAGTGCAAGAGGTGAGGTAATGAAAAGGTGGATAAGTACAGCATTCACATATGAAAAACTGTCTAAATCAACAACTTGAAATGTAAGAAGTGAAGTTGCCAAATCAGTGGTCACTACGACTTACAGGGTTTTGAATGGGCCTAGTTGAGTGAAGATATACCAATATGAGTACGTATTACTTAAGCTAAAGTCCTTCAATTTACACATGAAAAAAATAAACTTCGAGCTCATGTCGGCTGCCACTTAATTTTATAAAATCTGTTAAAGTTGCCGGCTTAAGTGTAACTGTAATAAGTTACAATTCTATTTGTGCCAATATGAAGCTACATAAAGGCAGTCAATCAGCCGCTAATTCGCCTTTCTGACGCTGCACGCGGTCTGCAATCGCGTCCGTCAGTCTAGTTAAGTGTTCGCTTGGTTAAACACCAGATGATATCAAGCGCATGTCCTGTCCGACACGGTTGCAATTCATGCAACGCGTCACGTGATATGCGCCAATGGTAGCATTGCGCGACATGGATATCGCCACTCAGAAAGTATGGCATAGCAAGAAGACACAGCAATGATTTTTGTATACCCTTCATAAGATTGTATTTAACAAGTGAGTTTCGCTCTTGATTCTTAGACAACAGGCATTTCATTAGAACCTAAAACCGGTTGTGACTTATGTGGATTGAGTAAACTAATGGCGTTTAAATAATTTGGAATACCGAGTAAAATTTCAATTATTATTCAATCCTTTAGGGAAAAACTCGAGCTCACTTAGGTGGTGCTTTGGTAGCACAGCTTGGAATATTCCTGCACAAATCAGAACTCTTCCGGGATTAGTTAGGGCCCTTTGTGACAACTCAGGGTTTAATTTCGGCTTTGTTTTGGGATAAATCCGGGACTAGTTAATAAACATTTCCCCAATGACAGCTCCAGACATTTTCGGGATTATTTTAGGAGCTTGGAAGGGGTATTCGGAAATTGGAGAACTATTTTGGCATCGCTTAGAGAGTATTTTGAGTACTTTAAAAATATTTCTGAAATATATCACGACCCATTTCAACGATTCTAAAAAGTCCCTATTTACAATAAGGGTAATTGGCTTTAAAAAAAAGTCACTGGTGCTAAAAAACATAACTAATACTAAAAAAGTAATTTTTTCAAAAAAGTGAGTGACTCGCTAAAAATCATGTGTTCCAAAAAGTTAACTGGTTACAAGAAAGTCACTGGTTCCAGAAACGTCACTGGCTACAAAAAAGTCACTGGTCCCAAAAACGTCACTGGCTACAAAAAATTTACTGATTCCAGAAAAGTCACACGCTTCAAAAACGTAACTGGTACGGAGAAAATCCAACAAACTCTAGAGTTCTAAAAAGTCATTAGTCCCATTGAAAAGTCATTAGTCCCATTGAAGTGTTTGTGTCCAAAAAGATCAGGGGTTCCAGAAAAGCCACTGGTTATAAAAAAGTCACCGTTAAAGAAACGCTACTGGCTAAAAAAAAGTCGCTGGTTTCAAAAATGTAACTGGTTCGAAGAAAATTCAGCAAACTCTCGGGTTCTGAAAAAGTCATTAGTCCTATTTAAATTGCTGACTCCAAAAAGTCACTGGTTCACAAAAATCACCGGTTTCAAAGGAAATTCACTGCTTTCAAAAAAATCTACCAAATTCTCTGGGCCCAAAAAGTCAATGCTTTCAAAAAGTATCTATTTCCGAAGAGTTAGATAATGGCTCAAAAAATTCACTAAACATAAAAATTTAAGAAATACGATTGAAGTATTAATAAAATAACTCCACCTTTGCCAAAAAATGCTCCTGAAATACCACAGAAATAGTTGGAGAAGAATTTCTATATGAACCCATAAAACACCTGCGTAAGTCGAAACATTGTCAAAAGAACCTTGAATATTGAATAAAAATTTGATTGAAAATAAGTCAAAGTCCCTGAAAATAAAGGTCTCTCTCAGTTTTTAATGCTTTGATTTTTCGGTTAACTATTATAGGCTTTCTCATTCGCATGAGTATACCAATGTAGCGATCCCGGCCACGTACTACAAAACTTATGGGCAGCGTATTTTCTGGGGCTGCCTTGAGCTGAGTCAAAGACAACTAATCGCTATTGCCGCCTCCAATTTTATAAGAAATTTCAACATCTGATGCTCTACCTTCTACAACCACATAAAATAATTAAATTTAGCAAACTGTGAAGGGTATTACAATAACGACGCTACCATAATTCCTACAAACCCGTCAGTCATTCAGTTTTATTCTTTTTACAACAAACTCTCTAGACAGCGGTCTGTTGCGATCTGTTGACTGTCGTTGCAGCGAGCAATGATCAATGATCAATAATATTGAAGTTGATGATTGTGCGATTGTGTTGTTTATTCACAAATTGATTCACAAACATCCAACGTTGCAAGTCTGTCCAGAGAAAGAAATTGTTTTTATAATTTTTTGTTTGTTTCGTAAGCATACGTGTCTATATCGTTAACTTTATGTATCGCCTTCGACTTCAAAATGTAAAATTTTTTTTTTTCGCTGTTGTTGAAATCACTTGGCGCAAAGTGTTTGTATGAATACAACCAACACTGCACTTTACCTTTGGGCAACTACATAAACGTTCGGCCAGTCAGCAGGAAATCTTCATATAATCTAGGCTTATAATTCAATTAAAATAAAATAAATACCCGAGCCTCCGTCTTTACTGGTCCTACGTTTCTTGCAGATCAGATCGAATGCAGATATCGTCGCCGTTGAACATCGAAGAACTCAGCTGGCTGTTGAGTGCATTAGAATTCATCTGCATGACTTGCAATTTAAGAGATACTTCGCTTTAATGTTGCCACTTTTGTAAATTTGTAAAGAAGACACCAAGTCTGCCTTGCTGATAGCGTACAAGGCAATGGTTGTTGTTGTTGTAGAATGATGATGACTCAATGAGAATATTAAATACTATGTACAGTATCAACAAATGTAATGGCTATACAGATGGCCGGAAATGAACTGATTTTTTGAAGCTTTTGTCACGGCTTTGTCCAAAAATATTTTGGGAAGATTAATTGGATGACAAGTTCTCCCAAATGATATCACAATTAATTAACGGTACTTAAGTGATTTTTAATTTTTAAAGTCGGTAATCAAATAATGCTTATCTCAGTATATTCGGCGTATTTTTGTCGTGAATGTAACTAAGAGTTTTAAGCCGAAATCGCATTTAAATTTCTGTGGGGCTACGAATCGACCAGACCTACCGTTTATATGCCAAATCCGAACAGCAGGCAGATTAATTTTTGGTTAGAGTATTTCCTTAACAGAAACACACAAGACCGTTTGGAAAACTTATTTTGAAACATTTTAATTTGTGATATTACCTGCTTCGGAATTCCAAACTGAGGCTTTTAGTGGCATTGCCACAATCCCTGCACAAAACGGAAATACTCCATTCGATCATATAAATAATACTACTCAAGAAGTATCAGAGTACTCCAACACTTATCCACAAAATGGTAGTCAAATTTACATGGCGATTGCCTAGGAGAGGATCACCTACTCTACTTCATGTAACCCCTGCGGGAGAGTACTTTCAAAATGCTCACATAAATTAATCAATTGAGTATTCAACACCAAAGCGAGAGAGGGAGGTTTATCCTCATCTAAGCATTATGGTTCGGTTATACTTCGCAGTTCATCGCATGTGATAGAAGGAATTGAACAATCAGTTAGTGTTACTCTGACAGTGTTGCTACTTTTCCTACTCTAACTAACAATTTAGCACAATGAAGAGAAAGAGAGGTGCGCATGCATAAAAATAGAAATTCGACAGACTTCTATGGAAGTCCATGCAATGGGAGGCCTAGGCTAATAAGAAGCGACACCAGCAGTGTTGCCACAGCAATAAAAAAGAAGTATCCAAAAATTAAAAAATTAATTACCAACAAACTACCATTTTATAAGAACGAACTAATACAGGTTTATTTGAAATTACAGGTACGCAAAGGTACGTAAATCAAATACTATAAAAATATTGCATCTTAGATGGAATTGTGAAAAAAAAAAATCAACAAAACCTCCTTGAATATCTTTAAATATGTTTAAAAAGTTATACGTTTTCTTCTTGGCGGCCGCCGTGGTGTGAAGGTAGTGTTGCCGGCCTACCACACCGAAGGTCCATGGTTCGAGCCCTGGTACAGGTAACATCAAAAGTGATTTGAAAAAAGTTTTTCAAAACGGGGTCGCCCCTCGGCAGTGGTTTGGCAAACTCTCCGAGTGTATTTCTGCCATGACAGGCTTCTCAGCAAAAATTCGTCTCCTTTGTAGTTGCCGTTCGGAGTCGGCAAAAAAAACTGTAGGTCCCACCAATTTGTAGGGAAAATTCAAATCGGCACACCACAAATTGGAAGAGAAGCTTGGCGCAAAAATCTCTTAGGAGGTTTATGATGATATATCTGTTGTATATCGCGCCATAGAGATAGAGATACGTTTTCTTAAACCACTGTACGTTTTTTAATAAAAAGCTATTAATTTTTCTGTCATAAGTTAAGCTGCTTTTTCTGAAATGACATCCCTCCATTACCAAATTACCAAAACCGTTTTAAAGTCAGAAAAAATATAAAGTTTGGTTCGAAATAATCAAAACGGCAACATTGTTTGCAAGGCCAAGTAAAGAGCGCAATAATCTATTTGCATTCGGCGCTTTAAATTTGTAACAATAACTTAACTATTTGAAGATGGTTGCTCTCTGCGTTCTGTTGTAACCAAAGCACACACTTTTTCTAAATTTTTTTTTTGTCTCCTTACTTGTAACTCTCCAAAAGGTTTTAAGGATAATCATGGAGCGAAATGATTTGTTATATTAGTTCTTCCATATGCCATTCTAATAATTTGGGATATCCAAATATATCGGAACAATTTCGATAACAATAACAAACAATATATCGATATATATTCGCATAAAACTTACTTCTTATCGGATCGTAACATTGCGTATACTTACTACGCAGATTTAGATCGACTCTGATACTAATCACCCAATCAACTCATACTCTCTCTCTCTATGGCGCGATATACAACAGCTATATCATCATAAACCTCCTAAGAGATTTTTGCGCCAAGCTTCTCTTCCAATTTGTGGTGTGCCGATTTGAATTTTTCCCTACAAATTGGTGGGACCTACAGTTTTTTGCCGACTCCGAACGGCATCTACAAAGGAGACGAATTTTTGCTGAGAAGCCTGTCATGGCAGAAATACACTCGGAGAGTTTGCCAAACCACTGCCGAGGGGCGACCCCGTTTTGAAAAACTTTTTTCAAATCACTTTTGATGTTACCTGTACCAGGGCTCGAACCATGGACCTTTGGTGTGGTAGGCCGGCAACACTACCGCCACACCACGGCGGCCGGTCAACTCATACTACATTTCGTAAACTGGATGACGTAACATATGCTTATAAAACAATCGAGTAGGAAATAGCGCTGTATGATAGCAAAATTATCGATATGGTACCGTATTGAGAGGTCTGTGCTTGTTCGACTGATTGTCTGGGTATATGAAGCAACAACTACGACACTTATCGAAAAATAAAACTACATAAATTTAATATTTCATTTAAAAATTGTTTTAATATTTTTTCAGTATTTTGTTTTTGTGTTTATAATTTGTGTTAACTAGCATTTAGATTTGTTACAATTTATTTAATTTAAATTTATGTTTAATGCTGGCAAGTACTTATTTGCTCATAAATATTTTATTTGTATTTACAAAAGATAAGTTTTATACAGTGTAAATTAATTATAATTTCGTGTTTGTTTTAGTTTTTCTTTACAAATTTAAAAAACAAGAATTAAACAATAACAAGTTTCATATTACATAATTGGCATATAGTTTGTATACATGTAAGTTTAAATGTTTTACAATACTTAAGATATGTTAAATTTTAGTTTTTAGAAGTTTAAAGCCACACACAAATATGTACATACAGAAGTTATTGAGAAAAGTATAATGAAATACAGAAATCATGGGAGAAACTATTTAGCGATCCGATCTTTGCATTTCGTGGTAAGAATAATGAATTTGTTAATTTTGTAGGAAATGCCCAATTTCCCTTATTTTGCTTTATAATTTATTAACAAATAAATACATAAAAAAGTATAAATATATACAAAGATTTATTTACATTTGTGGGGAATGTGTACGATTGCACAGATTGCAAGAAGTCTATCACATTAGGGTGCCCCATTTTTTACCTAACTCTGGTTAACACAAAAGTATTTAAAAACAAATTTTAAAAAAAAGCTAAATCCGGTTGACGGTCACGCCCACTTTTCGAACAATGATTGTTTAAAAGATTATTCTGTATTAAAATTTTCCAATATTTTGGTAACATAAAATAATAGTACACTCATCAGTAGTAGTTGCTGAAGTTCAGTGAAAAAATTTAAAAATAGGCGTCGCTCCGCCCTATTTACTTTTTTCACAATGCATACGAGTACATTTAAAATAATAGCTCAAAATAAAAATTTATCAATCAGAACGACATTTGTCGCAAACTTTGCCCGTTTGAAGATAAGCGTTTGCTTAATTGGTTTGTGACCACGCCCACTTTTCTAATATAGTGCTTTAATGGTATGTTTTGCGAAATTTGAAGGTTACAGATATAACTAAATAAATTGTAGCAGCAAAATTTTGCAGCCTACGAAAAGCGAAAAATTTTGCAGAAAAAAAATCCCAAGAACCATTTTCTCTAAGGACAATAATATTTTTATATTAAAAGAAAAGAAACCAGTTCACAGATATGCCACCAAGGTTCACTTAAGTTATTACAACTAGGAACTTAGCTGCCTTTCTGAAAGCGATTAAAATGATCATGAATAAAGTGGGATGAATGAATTGTCTCACAACTGGGTACGATTTCCATATGAACTAAACGCCTAAAAATGGGATACCCTAATGTGTATGAAAGAATATGCCTACACTCAGAAAAACATGAAATACTTTCACTACGATTTAAATATTTTGACCAGTGCTTTTGCAGTTCATATATTTAATAGTCAGTCGCAAGTGTATAAATTTTCTATTTCAAAGGCTGAGTAAAAGATCAGCCAATTTCAAAATATTTTTTAAGAGCACCCAATTTTAGAATTTTTTTCCGAAAATGCGCTATCACATTACATTCAATGCATATTCAGCTGGGATGATAGCGCGTTTTGGATCAAATGCTGAAATGGGGAGGTTTTCAAAAGTATTATAAATAGGGTGATCTGCAGACTTGGATTTCCACTCAGCCTTACATCTGAGCATGAACAAGAGTGTGTATGAATAAGTGAATGTGATTGCATTAGACTTTATATTTAATTTTGTTTTAATTTTCTTTTTCACGAATAAATTTTTCAGGTGCTAGCTTACACATTAATAACTATAATATATACAGGGTGTTGTCTAAAAGCGGTTTGTTTGTTTTGCCAAAGTTAACAAATAAAATTGGTTTAAAAATAAATTCTTATGTTAACTTAAAATAATTACTCAAGGAATGTTTGAGTCAAACTAAGTTGACCTTTACTCGATATCGGCGTCACATGGAGCATACGCGAAGCAATCTACAGTGGGGTCGACTAAATAGCATCTACAAAGATAAATAACGTATTCTTTTGAGATTTTTTTTACTCCTACGCTCAAATTCATGAAAAATATTAATCAAGTTTTGCAAAAGCTTTTTAATATGACATTTCCATACATATTCTCAACTATAAAAGCTTTATAAAAGAATTATATTGCTTTTCAATTAGAAAAAAGATAATAAAATATTTTCTCCTTTCTTAATACTGCAGCAAACACTTTTTCAAATATTTCTAACACATTTTAAAAATTGATTACAAAATTTAAAAAATATTATGGACGCTTTTCTAATTATCATAAACAAATAAATACCTACTTCAATTTTTTACAATGTATTTTTCTGGGTTTTTTTTCTCAATTTTGACTAGGTTAGGACGTTTTTGATTTTCTCATAATTTTTGTTTTGCATAACTGGGTATTTGTTTCGTTTAGTGTTTTTAAATCACAAATATATACAGACATATATATATCTGAAACATAACATTGCATGAGAGCTTGTTTAAATTTGTAAAGTGTTTACATATACTCGTACATATATATTTTTACGTTATTCCGATACCACCAGTTATAGCTAGAAGTCTGCTCTAATGGTGGTTCAAATGTTCTAGTCACACTTCACTTTGCATGCAGTGCACACTGGAATCTTGTGAGAGTTCATCCATGGAGGACTCTGGAAAAAGAAAAAAAAATGCCAACAAATTTTTAAATTAGAAATATTTTATGTGATTAATAAATATTTACGTGATGAAAAGTATATAAATAGGTGGGGGAATAAAAGAGTAGACCTCTTTTACTTTGTTCACAGTACGAAAGTCTGAATTGTTTTTCAAGGAAACGCAATAATTAATTGTAACGATTATTTTTTTGACTTTTTTAATAATCGTAAAAATTCATAATTTTTTTTTGATTATTTCTTTAATTAATTGGAAAACAATCAATAAAAATTTTAAGTAATGGTAATCAATCATTAAATGGATTCTCAAGAAAACAATTAATCAAACCGGCAATCAATTAGATTAGTAATCATTATTTAACAGGTCTGGTGTGACTAAGCAGGTAAAAGTATTAAAAAAATACAAACGCCTTACTCGGTTAGATCTTTTCTCAGTTGCATAATGTGGACTAGCCAGCCTAACAGATATATTTTCATTATTTGAGCAGGACTGATACACCACATGAAAAAAACCATCACCGATACTCGAACGGACTATTAAATCTCACAATCTGTTTTCTCCAATGCAACCAATGGTCTTATCATCTGATGCTGATCTGATCAGATGCCATGTGTCCCCGTCGTATATGAGGACGGATATTACAGGTGTATAGACCACACCTGTTAAGTAATGATTACTAATCGTAATTTATTTTATGGGAAAGCTTAGTAATGTTTGATTACACACTGTTTCCGGTTTTTAATGATTATTTTGACAAACTATCAAGAAAAATCAGAAATAATGAAAAAAAAAAATCAAACAACATTTTTTTATTTAATATTCAATTAAATTTTTTAAAGTTATTTTTTGAGTTTAACTATAAAAGGGCTTGGGGAAAGGACTTGGAAAAATAAGGAACCAAGCATGGTTCTGCAGGAAATTGGAGAGCAGATCTAGAGGTGTACCGAGCTTTAAGTTCCCAGTATCAGCCAGCACTTTTTAACTTTAAGTACTCTGGGCATCGATCCCTTAATTTGAGATAAAATTGAGAAAAACGAGCTTCGCCAAATTGTGTTATAGTCTAGTAGGAGCTTTACTTTTGTGACCTATTGAACTCACCATGTGATGGATATAACCCCTTTGAGTTGCCATTCATATGCATGGGATTCTGTGCGTTATTCTGAAATGAATACGTTAACTGCAGGTTAATATGGCGGGCAAATGAGCTTCCTTCGGGTTCACGCACTGCAATAGAGAAATGAGAAAGTAATTCAAAGATTGTATTATTTGAGGGCAAATTAGTAGAAGCGAATTTCAAAATCGAATTGCTACAAAGTTTTGTTAAGGAGTACATAATTATGTATGGATATATTAAAGTGTATTGACAGCTGAGTAGAATAATATGTTATCTTAGAATTTATTTTAAAAACGCCATAGCAAAGAATAGTTACTTCAAACTTGGTTAAAAAATTTGGCTCGCAATATAAATGCAATACATATATATATACATTCGGATAAACTCGGTTTTCAATCTAGTCATAGAATAGATCGTTCTGAGATAGTCCATTCTGTCGCAAATTAGATAGTCTTTCAACCGCTTTCTGAAATTGTATGAACTTCTACACAACTGTCGTATGTACAAAGAAGCACGCATTCGGGAACTCTAAGCTTTGGCATTCCAAGTAATTTAAAATTTAGATAATGTTATTATTAACGGTATTTGCGCTCACAGGAAATATTACATTTCCTAATTTCTAGCACGAGGTGTAATAATTCCACGCTGTGCCTTAACAAGATTGCATCATTTGCGATGTAAGTGCAGTTTAAGTTAGATATCAAAGCCAAACCACTTGAATTTTCCACACTGATATTGGTTAAGGAAGCATCAAAGGCACAACATGCAAAATTGCTGCAATGCGGACATTTCATGGTAGCCAATTTAAGTGATAACAAATATTCTTGGCGCCATATCGTTATGAGTGCAGCCAGCTAGACAATTATAATATCGAAGCTATGACAAAGGTAAAATGAAATGCAAATGATAATAGAAGACCCCCTATAGGGAATATTTACCAGATCAACATACCTCTGAGGGTTGTGAAATTCATGATTATTAGTTAATTAATCAAAGAATAATCGTGACTGACTTATTAAAACTATTAATTTCAACTCAATTACATTTTGAGTAATTTTAATTATAATCTTATTATTTTATTATAAAAACGACAAATCACAAACTGATAAATGATTTCGCTTTTAAAAAACTCACTACTCTTCAAGTTTTACCAGTTTAACAAAAAGCTGTTCTTTTATATTGTTTTATTTATTTGTTAGGAAAAGTAGTCGAAAGAAATCAATAAAGTTCATAAATGTCTTGGTTTTTTATATGAGAAATGGATATAATATATAACATAAAGTAATAATTTTTTTGTGAATGAACAGAAGAAGTAATTACGCGGTATCAGAATCTGGCAGAATAAGGCAAGAAAGTGTGTCCCCTTTTAAGGCAAAGCTATACATTTAAGATATAAACAGTTTCAAAATTTTTTATTAAAGCTAATTATAGCATTGAAAAATCGGTTTAAAAATGACACTACTGCCAAACAGAGCCCTTTTTGTGCGAGGGGACATGTCTAACATGCATGAGTTCTTGTTATTATATTGATCGCTGGCATACGGTGTCCAGTGTGAACGGCACTATGAGAGAGCAAGAAGAGTTGCTTTTTTGGAAACATTAACTAAGCAGGGTAAAACAAGAGTAAATATATACACTTCATTGATGATACAAATTCATTGATGATACAAAAACAAATTATATTGAAGATGAGAACGAAATAAATAAAATTAAGTAAATAAATAACAGGAAAGGAAAGAAGAGCAAGCTAAAACAAAAGAAAGAAAAGAGGAATAAATTATACGAAAGGAAAGGAAAGTAACCGAACATTAAATAAGCTCAAATAAAGTTTAGAATGGGAAAGGAAGGGGAAGGAAAGGAAAGGAAAGGAAAGGAAAGAAAAGAAAAGGAAAGGAAAGGAAAGAAAAGAAAATTAAAGGAAACGAAAAAGAGCACATTAAAGAAAAAGATAATAAATTAAAGGAAAGGAACAGCGTGGAAAGGAAGGCAAAGAAGGCACCTGAAAGAACAGCGAATAATTAAAACAAATTAAAATTTTGTGGCTGAATTTTAAACACTAGTCAAATTTTAAAATCCCAAAAAATCGGCGCTATTTCCTTTAAAATTTTTTATGTGTGTTCTTGTACTGCACCATCATCATTTTTTTTAAATTGATCAAAATATTTTCGTTAGAGCAGGCAGTGGAAGAGTCTACACTGCTGGAATTCGAATACAATTATTTTTGGCTAACTCGCTGAATTGAAAGTCCTGCATTTCTTTCTGATGTGAAGCCTAATATGAAAAACTTGATTGATATTAGTAAACTGGAAAATTATTTTTACTTAATTTTAATGAAAAAGAAGTAATGCTACGGAGCTCTGATAACGATTTCAGTGTCGATTGTTTTGTATCGGAGTTATGAAGCAAGTCGCTATGAAGTCTACGTGAGTAAAATCTGCCCAAACTTCCGATTTCGGTTGGGTTTTCGATAAATCAACTAAGAAAACACAGCTTCTGTATTTTAGAATTTTCTAGCTAAAATGGTGGAGGATGACGAATACATAAACAGATCTCGAAAATATCGGAATTGTAAAAATCGAAAGAATTGACATGCCTAGCAGGTATCTATATATTTATAAACCGAGCGAAATGATTTTAGTAAGAAAGACGACCGGCGCTCTAAAAGAAGTTTGGAGTACATATGTATTTAATATCCGAAAATACAAAGAAAAATGAAAACAATAATGCATATTCATATATACGTGTTGACAAACAAACTTATAAACCAAACATGCACAACTCTATCCATACCAAATGCATTACTTTACTAATCTTACAATGCAAGCTACACAACTACAACAACTACTTACTTTTATTCTTACCAGCATGTATATGTTTTTTTTGTCGCGCTCGAGAATTTTGAAACCAAACTTGTGTCACACGCTTACTTAGACCGGTCACCGATGCGATGCGCTCCAAATCTTGCCCATCCGGGTTGCTGTCGATCTGAAAGTTGGCTTGCAGCACCTGTAATTGTTCTTCGGTGAAGGTGGTACGTACACGTTTCGTTTTACTTTTATGATAACCATCACCATCACAGCCATCTATGATACGACAAAGATCAAAAAATCCAAATGTCATTATATTAGTGAAGTAGTGGCCGGCACGTAGTTTGGAGTTTAGCCAAAGCGCCAATGCAATAAAATCGAGATAAGCAATAGAGTTATCAGCGCGCAGCAGCAGTTAGAGCATCATCATTAAAATTGATAATCATGAGCATTGGTTTTGGACGATAGAAAATTGTGGTGGCCAAAAACGGATTAACGGTAAAAGAAATAAACGATAAAATAGAATTGTTATTTGCATAATTATTTGATTGATAAAAATTAATTTTGTTGAAAAGTAGCTATGGAATTCTATGAAAATATCTGTGGTGAATGTTTAAATGTCAAGGTGGCGCCACCCAAATTTCCTACTTACAAAGCGAATTGTTCGATTAAAATATAAAAATGGCTGAATGACCGTTAATGTAAAGCGACCTAATATTGGTGAAATATAGCAAAAAGAGGACAAGGAGTCTACTAAGGAATTCAAGAGCTGCCATCAAAAATTTTATAGCAGCCTGCACATTTTACTGGGCGATAGGCATGTATCCGAAAAAGATGGGCATTCCGCACTATGATCAATGTAGAAGTTGTAAGGAAATAACTACCAAAGAGATCGTTAACCATTTACATGGTTTACATGTGCAAATGCTTGGCTCTAGCCAGAATGCGTCTTAAATGCTTTGGGAGACCCAGTCTGGAAAACCGGAGGATATCTAAAATAGGGCTTCCAAACATTCTTGGCTTTATCAACAACTTTGGCTGGTTGTAACATATACTCGTCTTACTTCTAAAAGCTCACTGGCCGACCTGAGGCGCAGCCATTTTACCTACCTAACTTATATTAGCGACCTTGAAAATTGAAAGCGGGATGTCATAACGGCCCTCAGCAAAAGACAGGCGAAACAGCGAGTGAGGACAAATCTTATTTTTCAGCAGTTCCGTTGTGTAGTAGATAGTGTGAAGATTCTAGGTTCAACTTGCGGTTGGGGTTACATCAAAAATAGAAAGAGGTTTTTAAAAGGCTTAACGAGCTACGTAACCCACTTTCTCTATTCATATTGCTCATATGAAAAGAATCACATTTTGATTACTTTTACTTTGTTGATTTTCCGACAGGGTCGAAAGTAGACGTATATTATACATTATACAGTTTGGCGGCTAAATGGGTGTGGCGGTAGTGTTGCCGGCCTACTACACCGAAGGTCCAAATTTTGAGTCCTGGGACTGGTAACAACAAAAGTGGCAGTGGTTTGGCAAACTCCGAGTGTCTTTCTGCCATGGAAGGCTTCTCAACAAAAATTCATCTCCTTTGTAGATGCCGTTCGGAGTCGGCAAAAAACTGTACGTCCCACCAATTTGTAGGGAAAATCCAAATCGGCACACCACAAATTTTAAGAGAAGCTTGGCGCAAAAGTCTCTTAGGAGGCTTATGATGATATATCTGTTGTATATCGCTCCATAGATTTATTTTTTTTAAATTTGGTCGTAGCCGAGTTCTATCGCATAATATATTTACTCTGAAAGGTCCCCATTCTTGCCGCTGTCTGAAATCTTCTTGTGTACAAAAAAGGTTCCGTTTTGCTCTGGTTACATGTCAACATGTCCACAAAACTCTGCCCAACGAATCAGTGGGTTCAGGTGACCATAGATAATCTCGACTTTGCTTTACTACGAAGTGAAAAGGGTTTTCCGTTGGTCTGCCTTGCAATAGACTCGCGGTGATGTAGAAAATTACCGCTCTCACGTCCAGATCAATCAAGAATTTTTAGAAGAAACGAAGAGAGGGAAGAAGGCGAGCGTGCGACTCAATTGGATGTACCGAAATTAAAAGGGGTTTCGCTTGAGATAAGCTGCAAGAGCATGCTGTCGGATCATTGTAGCAGCTTGCAAGCAGAGGTCGGATCAGTCAGAATGCACTCTTTATTAAGGTCTCAAGAGTGGTGTGGTCTGGGATGATTAGGATGGTGTAGGAATGACTGTCTGTTCTATCTCTTAATGTTGTTGTTGTTGTAGTAACGACAAAAACACTCCCCCAAGGTTTTGGAGAGTGTTGTCGAATTAACAGTCCTTGGCCGGATTTGAACCCGGTACGCTCCGGTACTCCCTTGCGGTACTGCCCGACTGTCGTGGTAGCGATTTATGACCAGTGGAACCTTCTAGGTCATGTCACCCCTCCTTCCGTAAGGAAGGAGAGATGGGTAATGAGAGGTGAGAGGCATCATATCCGTAGATCAGCCATCGAGTTGCACGTCATTACCTTTGTGCATATTAGTCGCCTCTTACGACCGGTATGCCTACCTCGGGCATATTCTAAACCCCTAACCCGCAGGGGGTATTCTTATCTATCTCTTAATCCTATTGCATACTTGCAGACCGAAAGTGACGTGCTGTAGAGAGCTCTTGGTTCCGTTGGCCACATAAAGTCTTCTCTTGAACAAATGGGCAACGAGTCAATTGAGCAAGTGCTTTGCTGACGTTATCTGGTGAGCGCCGTAATGACGGGGTACTGCACATTTGAAGTACACGCAGTGTGCCTTAACATATTGGAAAACCCTTACTGAATTGATTCCAATTGAATGGAGGATGAAGAATCTGAATCCTCGAGCCACTTAATTCTTATATCGCCGGCTTTTTGCCACACCTAGGCGGATGTACTACGGCCTTTGCTTACTCGGTAATCCGGGGGACTTAACCATTTGCCCGACCTATCAGAATTTGCAAGTAAATGTATTACAGAACAAAAGGGTCTTTCAATGATCCAGAAAGCTTAATATTAAACTCGAAAATCTATGACTAATATGGGTTTCGGAAGAAATCTTCAGATTGTTAGTAGTAGAACCCTGACGTATCATCGCACATAAAACTTTTTGCATTAGCGGCAGGATTTCGGAAGCAACAATACACTGCACGCTCCATATACAAATGCTAGAAAAGCATAGCCTAAGGCACTGGAAAACCCACTATAACACAACTAGAATAATTGCCTTATTTAAATGTCCTTAAACCCCTTAAGTCAGTTAACAGAACTTTGTTGCACATCACGGCATGGAGCTTACAATCCCAAAACGATCACATAATCATCAAACTAACAATCAAGTTGACACCAAAATAGTAAGAGACATAAAGCCAACACTTTTGCTTTCCACTTTGCCCCAGCCCTAACGTGGGCATAACACAAACAATTTTTCACAAATGTGGTGCATGCAAATGCAGAGAGGACATTAAGTACTGCCCTGTAAGCATGCGTGAGGTTAAAGCGGTCATAAGTTGCATAGTAGCACCAAACAACATAATGGCACAAAGAGCCCAGTATAACTAGCACTTTTGACAATATTATTCTTTTCGTCGTGTTGCTTTTGTTTTTGCTTAGTTGAAAAGCATGCAATCGCAAGTGATTTAAGGCTTAAAAGTGTGAATAACGCCCAAACGTCAGAAGTGCGTTGAAAATTAAGTGGTAAAAGGAAAAGCAAATGCCGCTAAGTTAAGCTAGCAATGTGACTAGTAAAGGTGACAAAAAGCGTCACAAAAGCTCTTGCCTCATACGGTCGCATATTTTCTAATCAGGAGCAACAAAAACTGTCGAATAAAACAAGGTGGCGCAAACCGATGTTCAGCATATCGGTTGTGGCACGTGCAGTGTGTGGTGTTGCACCGTCTTGTTGGAACCACATGTTTTCCAATCCCAATTCATCAAGTTGCGGCAAAAAGAACTCGTTGATCATTGCTCTGTAGCGCTCACCATTCACAGTAACCGTTTGGCCCCGACCGATTATTGGTCAAATAAATAGTCAGCAATATTCCGCGTTCTGGAGCAGTGTAGCATAACATTATTTATTAACGTGTATTTCGCATGTGTTTACTACACAAATGTCAAAACAGAACTGACTTTAGGGGCCAATCGCAAAATTTATAGCATTTTCTGATAGGAGGATTACTTTTTCGCCACCTTGTATATGCATATAGGGTGCCATGTTACACTGTTAACTGTGTCATTACATCTGAAAATTCCAGTAATAGCCAAGTTTTTGACGGTATTGAGAAATGCCAGAAAAAGGCGAGCTTTGACCATTCAAGGAATAAGCGTAGTACATTAAAGTTATATCAGGGACTGAAGCTGTTAAAGCTGAAAAATGATAAAAACAAATTATCTAGTTAATATTTGAGTGTCAGAATTTGTAAGGTTGTCTTACGAAGATGACTGGAAACAGTAAAAACCATTATCACTCAAAATTTGTGATACTTTCTTTTTGAAACTTGTTTGTATAGTATACAACAACAACAAAAAATACGTCGGAATTTACAAAATATGTAAATAACTCCCGTTCCATAAAAGGCTAAAAGTTTGTAATGGAATGCCTAACAATATATTCCCAGATTTGCCACCGAAGACAAATATTTCACAATTTCCGAATAATTTTTGCAAAAAAATTTATATGCGAAAATAAGAAATTCAGTTTTGAAGAGGTTGCCATCGAATTTCGAAAAATTGTGAAATACGTTTATTTCTGTTTAATCGTTGTAAACATACTACCCAGTTTCATTAAAATATACCATCGGGAAAATTTTAGATGGCTCACTTCACAAATTTTTAGTCTTATTCAAAACAAACCCTTAGCATATTCAGTAGGAAGTCGCATATATCCTGTTAAGTCACGTTTACTATTATGGTCTCGGTAATGATCACTGTTTTAGTCAGAACTCGCTTACGGTGAATGCCACTATTTCTAGCTACTGAGCTTAAATTTTTAACCATTCGTCGGTTTAAACCATTTTTTTAACTTTTTTGTAATAAATTCCAAATCTTTCAATTACTTACACCAATTTTCTATTTCTTGCGATTTAAAACTGAACTAAAAAAAACGTCTAAAATTTTGTAAATTTGTTTCATTTATTTCTGAAAACTTTTTCAAGTCATTGAATTTTTTTCTAAACAGTTTTGTGAGTGCCGTAGCTCAGTGGGTAGAGCAGACGAGTCTGATGCGAAAAGCGTCGGTTCGAATCGTGACAACTGATACAAATGTTTTTTTATGTTTTTTTAAATGTTAAACATTTCTGGTTCAAATTTTAAACTCTTTCCTCATTTTCTTGAAAACTGGCATAGTTAAAATTCTAAACCAACTTTGGTTTGGGCATATATGTAGTATTTAGGCTCAAATTTTTAGCCATGTACATTCCTTTAACGGCTAGGGCCATGATTCCGGTCACTGTCAACTTTGAGTTCATGTTTATGCGTCGGTTTCTTTTCTGTCACGTTAAGATTCACTGTTCTGTGCACGGTGCTTTCACTGACACTGTTAGTGTCACTCTTATAGTCACTATTCCACTCAGAGTTATTATTATAGAGTTATTAGTGCTATTAGATTGAAGGTTGCACCGGCAGGGCCTCAAAAACCTCTCCAAAGAGTCGGTACACTCCTTTGTCAGCTCCCATACTGGGAATGCCTTCATACAAGTGAAGCACATTTGCAGTTTTAAAACGCAACGCAATGCAGCGAGTCACTTCTTCTCGTTTAAAGACAAATTCTTATTATATAAAGGCGTTCACTCACTACAGCGACTGTCACTAAATATGCAAATTTGTTTATTATTACATAAGGTTGAAAGAGAATGTGAGCAACTGTGATGCAAAGTGGAACGGTGACTTAGTGTCTCTAATTGCCAAACAAAAGATTTAATAATTGTATGAATATTAATTTTGTTTGGCGGTCTCCAATCATGTGCCCAAAATCGAATCTTTTAAAGAGCGGTGGATTTAACCTAAAGATGTGTGATTAATCAATTAAACAAACTTTTAATAAATAATTTTTCCAATTAATCAAAGCTGTTGATTAATCAGATTCTGATAAATCAGATACAGAGCAATAACTGTTGACCCAAAAAAAAAATTTATTTAAATCTGACTAACTTAAGTAACTAATCTACCCACTAATCGTGTTATCAAATAAATCCATGAATATAAAAAGAACAGGTTTATGCTAACCGGTATAATTCTTAGTGTGGTGAGTTCTTAAAAGGGAAAATGGCTATATATTGAAAATCTCTGATTAACTAGGTTGTACTCAAATATGTCGGTTGTAATTAAAATTAATCAAAATTTGAATAATCGGGAAGTGAATTGTTGTAATTAATCGAAAATGATTATTCGCTAAGTAATTAATTAATCAAATAGTTCAACTGGCGTTTTCGATTGATTGATTAATCACAATGTCCCTAATTTATTCCGATATCCGTTATTAAATTTTGAATTCATGACAAATTTTGACGGAGCAGACTTTTCTAACACCAATTACATTTTAGAAGAGATTGGTGACAATGCTTGTGCTTAATCGCCAGAGAGAGATATTGCAACCACAGCAACGCAATAACTTTTTAAAACAAATTATGAGTTATAGAGGTTTAAAAAAATATTATAGATAATTCTTAAGTATTGGTTCACACAAAAAACCATCCACCGAGCTGTTGTAGTTATTCGGTGGCCCCTGTGCATGCTTATATAACGAGTCATGTTCATATTCATAGGAATGTCTTCATTTTGACATATAGGTGTACCTATGTACATAATAGAGATGCCAATCCCGTGATCCCGCACTTTTTAGATACCGAACATATTGGGATTTCTTTAATACATGAAATAATTTTCTAGATTAAAAATATGTTACTACAACTAAATATGCCTAGTTTATTTATAAAAATTATATTAGTTTATTTTTTAGTACGCAGTCTTTTTGAGTATCTTAATCTTCTTCGTTGATGGTGTTACCCACGGTCGAAATTTTTTATTTATTTTTCTTAATATTCGGTTTCATTTATTTAAATGCAACATTTAATAAAACAAAAACTACAGTTTCTGTCCAAGTGAATTAATAGGAATTTAAACTTGAAAAACGTAATATAGTGGTGGCAAAAATAATAGGCCCAAAATTAAAAAGGGATTTATTCGTAAAATATATTAATTTACGTGGTTTTTTCATTTTCATTTAAAATATAGCGAAATCTTTAACAGAAACCATAAATCCATATAAAAGTTCCAAAGTTTATACAAAATACATATGAGTTAATTAAACTTGGAAAAATTGGCATCGAAATTTTGTGCAGAATTTTTAGAAAATTTTTGAGTAAGCAGTTTTGGAGCTCATTCAATTTTGGTACAATAAGTGAAAAATATACGCAAGTAAATATATTTTACGTATAAAACCATTTTTAATTTTGGGTCTATCATTTTTGTCACCACTGTAACTCATGGCAATTTTAAGTGGGTCGGCTTGATAAATATAAACGTGATTCACAAAAACGTAAACATACATTTTTTGCACAAGACTTGTGTTTATCACGGTGATACGTTTTAAATATTGCAAAAAAATCCCTTTACAATTTAAAAACTTTTTTAGGTTGGACAGTTTCTCACACAATTTCAAAACTTTTTTTAACCTAAGCTTTTGAAGAATAGCGAATACCCAAATCAAGGGGCTTATTGCATTGTGAAATAAAATCCTGAAAGTCTCGATATTTTTAAAATCCAAAAAATCGGCGTCCCTAATGTATATATGTACATAGGATGCATGTAGTCAACTTTTTATGACGTCACATTTGCCATGCGCTGTTTTGACACGGGTTTTCTAAACGTATTTGGGTCTTCCATTTTCTCACTCAGGCTTTATACAAAGGGAGACCGGCTACTGTTGTACTGCTTTATTTAAAAAACATGCATATGTCAATGTATATTCTTCGAACGTTTTGCAAAACTTCAAACGTGCTTTACTTTGTGCCTCTAACCACTGTTACCCATCTTCCTAACGACCATAGAAATTCTGTTCCATCTGTTGATTTTTTTTATCAACCCGTTGCCCATCCGGTAGCAGTCAGTTGCTTTTCAAAGCATTTGGACTCCATTCGTCACGGTTGTTTGTGACTTTTCGGATTCTACTCCCCTTTCTACGTGTTTAAGCTGAAATGCATTATGTAGGTTTGTGAGTATGTCTTGTCTGCACTTTTGTCATTACAGCTTAAAAGCCGGCCTCAATAATCATTACAGCTCTATGAATGTTTTGCAGTTCTATGCCTAAAAGTGAGTTTCAATTGTCAGACAGAAATACCGATTATGCATTGAATGACTGTGTATAGACGGATTTGGTCCGTAGTATATGCTCTGTGCTTTTAAATGCGTTTGGCAGTTTCACTTTTTAGACTAAGTCGGATTTGAATCATTATATGCCATAATAGATAATATATGAAGCTTAGTTACATCGGTTATTGCAGCACTTATTATTACCTTTTGTTTGATACTCATTTTGTGCTAACACATTTTGGGTCACCTTGGTCCACATATCGGTCGATATCTCCTAAACTGCTCGAGTTTTCGGAACTTAAATTTAAGGTTAAACATCTAGTAATATAACGGTAAAAGCTCCATTCACTTCCATCCAGCAGTTTTTAAGTGATGCGCGCCCAAACATACAGACATACAGACAAAAATTCTAAAAACAGTTGATTTGACTTTTGGCAATTCCTAAAGCTTAGGCAACTTTGGCTGTTTGTTACAAAGCAAGCTTGTGCGCGTTTTTTAGACTGAACTAATTTCAATTAAAACAAATCAAGACAGGTCTAACTCAGGCGAAGCTTCCCCCTTCGCTGCTGCCCAAATTGCGTATAGCTTGGAACACATTCATTCAGTTAATGAAGATACCTAAAAATTAGTTATAATTCCATATGCTGCTTTAGACAAAATTAAATTTGAAACTAAATCACTTACCATCACTTGATGTGGTGCCACCTTCGACCGTTTCTAGGTAATGCGCCTTACAGAGCACCCGATCTTCGATCAAGGCAAATTGTTCGCCGGTGGATAGTTGACGGCCGCATTGATCGCACGCGAAACACGCCAAATGAAAGACGAGATCACGTGCGCGTCGCACCCAATCCGAGGCAGATATACCGCGACAGCATTTTGAGCATTTTGCGCCAAAGTGTCTAGAAATAGAAAAGCATAAAAGGACCGTAAGTACGTACGTATTATTCAAAACAAAAAAAAAAAAATCAAAATACAGAAGTAAAAAAGAAAAACCAAATTTTCAAGTTGAGAGCAGCCTACTTTAGGGCGTAAATGCAGGATTAAGCAAAATTTATGTCAATAAGTGCTTATAGTTCAAACGTTCAAAGTATTTAGTTGTTGCTTTAAGCAGCATTGCAAAGTAGAAGTGGTTATGTCTCTATGTAGTTATGTCTATCTGTATGTAATATGAGTGGATTTGAAAAGCGCCAAATCATGTCACAGCATTCAAATCAGAACGTTGAAAACGGGCAAAGTGCTGGTGGCACTTGTCACCGGAAGTGATGTGAGCTAGTTTGTGTATTTGTGCTGGCTCTTCAGCTACGTATGCAAACATACATATTCACACCCGATTATAGTACCTATTGACTTACGCCTTTAACTTTGTAGGTATATTTGTTTTTGCTTTTATACGCTTCGTCACACTTGACACTTTTTCAAATGAGTTCGCATATTCTGTAAAATTCTCCAATGCCGACTGAATGGCCTGTCTCAGCTGATATTACACTCATACAGATAGATAAAATTGAAGGTAAGAGAGCGTAGATAGTAACTCAAATAGAAGAAATGTGCTGCAAAAACAATTCTCATGTGTTTCATACTAGGTACATCATGCCCGAGAGAGATGTATGTATTACAGCTGTGGGCCCAGAAATAGGATAGGCAAGATACACAAGGTAAGCAATCAAAATCATCTAATTTTTGGCAAAGATCTATAATTCTGTATAGCTCACACCTTCTTGAATAATATATACTCGAAATAAGTTCTCTTACAAAGTTAAGCCCAAAATAATGAATCAATTTATATATTTCACTAAAATGTGTGTGACCTCAAAGTGTACTTGCACCAAAATGAGTTTTCAAGATAACTCACATATATTAGGCAAATAATTAAATAAACTATTAATTTCATATTATTACTATAATTTTTTATGCTCTAATGGATTGTTTGCACATTAAAAAAAGCTTAAGTTCGAACAGTGTAAAATTCCACCACAAAACTTTCTTTTATTTTACTTTATGTTATTATATTTATTTAAAATTTCTTCTTATCCTTTGCTATTCCCTTTACTTACATCTTCTTGCATTTCTTTCTGCCTTTTCGTTTAGTTATAAATTTATTTGAGTTGGTTTCATTCGATTTTAAATAACTTTGTTCACTTTTATTTTTCTTAATTTTTTTATTTATTTTATTTTATTTTATATTATATTATTCTGTTTTTTTTTTTAAATTTAATTTTATTTTATTTTATTTTACTTTATTTTATTTTATTTTATTTTATTTTATTTTATTTTATTTTATTTTATTTTATTTTATTCTGTTTTATTCTATTTTATGCTATTTTATTTTATTCTATTTTACTCTATTTTATTTTATTTTAATTTAGTTTTTTTTTTCATTTTTTTTGGTTTTATTTAACTTTTTTTATTTTATTTTATTTCATTTTTCTATTTTTTAAATTTATTTTATTTTATTTTATTTTGTTTTGTTATATTTTTTCATTTTATTTTTTTATAAATTTTTAAAATTTTTTTGTTTCATTTGATTTTATTTTACTTTATTTTTTTTTATTTTATTTTATTTTGTTTTTTTTTTTTTTATTTTATTTCATTTTATTTTAATTTATTTTATTTTATTTTGTTTTATTTTACTTTATTTTGTTTTATTTTATTTTATTTTGTCTTATTTCATTCTATTTTATCTATCGGTTTTTTTATTTTATTTTATTAATTTAATTTAATTTTGTTTTATTTTATTTTACTTTATTTTATTCTATCTTATATTATTTTATTTCATTTTATTTTCTTTGTAAATTTTTTAAATTTTATTTTATTTCATTTCATTTGATTTTACTTTATTTTATTTTATTCTTTAATTTTTTTTATTTTTTTTCGTTTTATATTAATTTATTCTATTTAATTTTTTTTAATTTACTTTATTTTACTTTATTTTATTTTATTTTGTTTTATTTTATTTTATTTTATTTTATTTTATTTTGTTTTATTTCATTCTATTTTATTTATCCTTTTTTTATTTTATTTTATTATTTTAATTTAATTTTGTTTTATTTTATTTTAGTTTATTTTATTCTATCTTAAATTATTTTATTTCATTTTATTTTCTTTATAAACTTTTTTAATTTAATTTTAGTTTTTATTATTTTATTTGATTAATTTAATTTTATTTATATTTTTAATTTTTTTTAGTTTTATTTTTTTTTATTTCGTTTTATTTTAATTGATTTTATTTTAACTTATTTTATTTTATTTTATGGTATTTGAGTTTATTATAATTTATTATGTTATATTATATGATATTTTATTTTATTTTATTTTATAATAATTTCATATATTGATCTCATCTTCTGATTAGGATACCAGGATTATTAATTTGTGTACCGATTATTTGTCTGATCGAAAAATCTAAAGTCAAGCTTTAGTTCATAATAAAATTTTAAAAACTAGAATTCACTTTTTAATATAAAATGAAAGTAAAAAGTAGAAAATAACTGTTAATACAGAAATAAATTCCACGAAATATTTTATTATTGGAAAAAAGTGTTGGGAGCTTTGTATATGTTAGTTCTTAAAATGCACCTCACACCTTCTTGCTCATTTATTTTATTTTATAAAGAAATGCCCATACTTTCCATGGAATACTTTTAAAATAAGAGCTTCTAATTTGTTGCTCACAGCTGTATGCTATGTATATATGTATGTATACATTTATATTTTCCTCTATGCTATGAATAACAATATCAATATTTTCATCGTTATGCTATTCTTGCGTAGTTGCGTATTGAGCCGAGCTTCACAGCAACATCAACAGTAACTCCAAAATCAACAACAACAACAAGCAGTACCTCATAACGACAACAACTTTAAATTTTTAGTTTGGAGAATAAATATTTTTACAACAGCATCAGTCATTCTCATTACATCTCTGTCAAGCAACAACTTCGACACCAGTACCAACAACAAACAAGTGTAGATGAAAGCCGGGTTAATGCAATGACGTTGCCACGGTTTTGTAGTCAGTTAGCGGCCTCCGTCGGGCATGTTCGTATGTATGGCCACAACCAGCTGGCCCATTGGGATGTTGTTGATATAAATACTAACAGAAATATGTATATACATACATTTGTATGTTTATGATAGACACTGTATCTGTAGTCACAACAACAACGCAGCTAACATTGGAGGCACCTTTCGCGCAATTCGATTGTAACTCGTCATGCAACTGAATGGAATTGAAAATTCAAAGTGGCAGTAGATAGTGTATGAAAAATACATGAGAAATGAAGTTAAGTAAATATACACACTCAAACAGTGATGAAAATGAAAGAAGCGATTGGATAAATCAATTGTAGAAGTTGAAATGAAGTGAAGTCGAGGTCTCTTCAAATTATAAATTTTTGTTTTCTTTACGTGTATTCGCATTTCGCACTTGTATACATCATTTACATAAGCTTATATGTATACATATGTATATATACATAAATATCTAATAATCTTACAAATAAATATTCAAACATATGTACACATCTACTAAAGCACGTACTTTTTTATTGATCGACTTTACAACTTCCTATGTATCCAAGGTTTTTGTTATTGTTTATTTTTAAGCTTAAAATGTTGAATCAAATGCTCTGAGCTATGTTACGTTCGAAATTGTTTAAAGTGCATTCGTAAAAACTTTCGTATTGCTCCCATTAACTTCTACGGAGTGTGGGAAAATACATATTTATTCGACAACCGAGTTTCCGTACGCATATGTTTTTATTTAAAGGTGACATAAATACAAAAGTAAACACGCAAGCAGCAACAATTTTTGTGTGGGCATTAGGGTTCGACTTATTTGAACAACCAAAACATGTGCCTCAAAGTCCCAAATATTAGGCCTTCACGCAACGCACAAAAAATGCGTGGTGGTATTCGTGGTCACGCGTACTTCTCGTCGGCTCGCGTTGATGAAAATCAATTGACTGTTGGTATACTTGTTGGTGGCCGAAGTATTTGACAAGCAACGGCTCTCATAACGAACGTATGAACGGGTAAAAAAAATGTAAACGGATTAATCATGGCATACAGGATATGAAACAAGTATTGTTTTTATTTTAATGCCCTTAAAATTAATAAACATTAAAGATTGTCGAGTAATTAAGGAATAATAAAAAAAGTTGTACGGACTGCTAAGCGCACAACTTTATCTGCTACTCTCAAATCGACTACTTCAAAATATTTTTCAAAAACGCCCTATATCAGAATTTGTTTGAATAACACTCTATATCAGAATTTGATTCAAAAACGCCCTATCTGAGATTTTTTTTCAACAACGCCCTATCTGAGAATTTGATTCAAAAACGCCCTATCTCAGCTAAAATTGTATTGAATTTTCATTCAGACAGGGCGTTTTTGAAACTCATTCTGAGATAGAGCGTTCTTAAACCAAATTTTAAAATAGGGCGTTATTGATCAAGATTTTGAGGTGGGGCGTTCTTCAAAGAAATTCTGAGATAGGGCGTTTTTGAAAAATATTTTGAAATAGGGTGATTTTATTTTCGGCTTTTGGGACTTGTTTTGGTCGAAAAATCGACTTTTCCAAAACCCGAAAATAAATTTTTTTTCCAAAAACCATTATCGCCAACGTTTTTAGCGCATAATTTTAAGTGGGACAGAAAATATGAGACAAATTCGTTTTCATCGAAAACATGTTTGCATGTATGCTGAAAGAACCCTTAAAAAAAGGCGAAAGGATCAAAAAATTGACTAAAACACTCCCCAAAACCCAAAAAACATTTTTTCTTTTTTTTTTCAGAAAATTGTTATCGCCAACGTTTTTAGCTGATATTTTTGGGTCGGACATGAAAATTTTAAAATCAAATGAAATTTTTTTTAGTAGGTCATGAAAAAAACTTTAAAATCAAAGTCGAAAAAAGTCAAAAAAATGGAATTTCGCAGGCTCGAAAATTATTTTTTTAGGTATGCGTAGTGGAACTTTTTTTCCTGAGCCCAAAACCTATCGATAAATCGATGCCTTGATATCGCTTAATAAATGGACCCAGTCTAATGTATGTATACTCGTATGAACAAAAACATCGTTCGGTAGCGAAATTCCAACAACCTATTGCTACGAATTTTCAATGCAAATGGCGATTGACGCTTTCTGATTGTGCGTTGCCGGGCAAGCGATAATCACCCGACACTCACACAACCACAGGTTGCTATGGTTACCTTCAATCAGTTGTTGTGTGTTGCCGTGGGCCATTAAAATAGTTTTTAGTAGATTTGGCTGATTACGAATTAATGCATATTTGGATTTATCAGATTGATATTTCGCAAACAAATTTTCTAAATATTAGAAAAATGTATGCCGCAATTAGCTGAGATAGTTTTCCTTAAGCACAAAACTAATTTACTGAAATAAATAGCGCTGAAGCGGTTGTGGCAGTTGGGAACACCTAGAGATCTCAAGTAGTTCTCAAGAGGCTTATTACTCCTATACCTGTTATTGATATGTCACTTTATAAAAGCCGGTATATACTTTTGTGTAACGAATAATTAAATTTAAAATTTGAATGAGAGAAATAGGTCCAGTATTTTGGGTGTTTTGCTCCTATGAAAATTTTGTTTTTATTTTATTTACATACATATACATATAGAAGGATTGCTACAGAACGGTACAGTTCTGCAACTTCTACCACTTTCAAAGAAATCGCTTGATAGGTGATTAATCTCTCTTAGCTCGGAAAGGGCATTTGTAATTTTGGCCGAGCTGGTGGTTTTGCTCGACGTGTTAGCACAGCCGTTTAAGTTTTACGGGAAAATCAAATCCAGACATTACTTCTAGCAATTAGGCATTTCATTTTCGCGCAAAGCTTTCCTTTAAAATCCCTAAAAAAATCATGCCAAACTTTGGTCACTTATTACCATTTCTAAGAACAAAATTTGAATTCCGCTATCAAATCATAAAAATTTTGTTTGAAACCAAAAATTTGTATGATAATGAAAACACTGCAGTTAGGAGGCCTGCTTGTGGTGTAACAAAAGTTACTCTCCCTTCAAATAAGACACACCCTAATAGACATAATTTTTAAGTGTTTGCAGTTATTATTGCTTGTTTGTAAATTTGTCTAGTAAATGATGGAATTATGTTTATTGTTAAGCTTGCTTTATACCCGACGAATATGGCAACTAGACTTCGAATATGCATACTCAACATCCATAAGACTCCCATTTATATAGACGGCCGATCTATGCATAAATGATGCCTGATATAATACTTATATTGGATAACATTCTATGGCGATAAAGAAGTTTAAGCTGAAGTAGACATTACTCGGTTTACAAGAAAGATGACTGTGTTATTTAAGAAGACTACTTGGACGTTGAAGTATGCACCGAAAAAGAGGTTATAAAAATACTTTTTACTTCATGAAGACCTGAAATCTCAGGGAGGTTGGGTAATACCAGCAAAAAGAACTAAGCTTACTCTAAATAACTTTCCAGAGCTATGCTGCTTTGAAATTGATACAATACATGCTCTGAAGCAAGAGTACACTAAGGGTGCGAGACAGCGGGTAGTGTTCTCATCTCGATGGACAAAGAAGTCCTCTACTGTATGCTCAATACTGAGCTAAAAGTGATGGGGCGCCATTCACATGACATGACTTAGACAGTGAAACCTTTTCACACTGTAAAAAATATCCCTAAAAACTAACTTTTTTTGAAATTATTAAATACTACTCTCATTATACATTCCTGAAGTTAGCGATTCCAGCTAAAAAAAAAGCTAATTTAAATTAAATTATTCTTACTTACTTGCCATAATCCGCTTTGCAATAGACTTGCCGTTCGCGGATGAAACACGACTGCTGACGATCGAGCGGGCACTGACAGATACAGCAACGCAAACAGGTGGCATGCCACGAACAGCCGCCAACCTCGAGAAAAAATCGATCCGAGATTGGCTCCCCACACGCCGCGCACGAACGCAGCTCAGTCTGTAAAAGAAAAGATAAATTTCATAATTTAAAGGTGGAATATATATATAGCATTAAACTAGTTGAATATACGGCTGAAGATATTACAGTTGATATGTACATATGTATGTGTTGATGTTTATAAAAGCAATTTACTCGTTCTTGAGTTCTTACAAAAACAAACTAATGCTGGGAAAATATTGCATTGCAAGCTTTGAAGAAATATGACGTTTTTATGTTAAATACCGATAAAGAAATTAAAATAAATAACAATTTTTATGCAAATAAAGTAAAATAATAAAATGCGGAAAAATATTTAATAGCCATAAAAAGACCAACAAAATTGACATAAACATTTGTTAGAATCCGAGTATCATCATTGCATACTGTGAAATGCTGTTGTTGCTCTTCTTGAATATGCGTTTAGCTTCAGCACTGCGGAGGAGGTAAGCTTTATCAGAGGTTTATTATACCTAAGTGTAAAAAATTTTTCAAAGTGTCATTAATCTGCGCCCACACAGCGACGGAGGATAAGGACAATGTGGTAAAGGACGCGTTTTAGGAGCGCTGGGAAAACACATATGAGCGCTTCCACTGACATGATGTCAAAGTTTTGATGGATGACTTTAACGCCAAGTTGGACAAAGTATGGATGTGTGAGCCCCCAGCCAGACAATTCAGTCTTCATGATGAGACTTCGTCAAATGGATACAGGCTGATTGACTTTGTCGATGCACGAAACATTGGCATATCCAGCAATAGGTTTATGCACAAGAAAATACATCAGGCTACGTGGCTATCCCCTGATCGTAAAACACGCAACCAGATCGACCACGTTGTGATAGACGGACGGCATGCTTCAAGCGTTTTAGATGTACGCACAATTCGAGGTCCTAAAATCGAATCCGACCAAAGCTAAACTTACTGGGGTATGCGAGCATTGGGAGCTTATCTCTGGATCCCTCCGTACCGCCGCTGATTAAGTAATTGGATGCCGGCGGACCCAAAAAAAATACCCGGTACGATGAAGAATGCAGCACTGCAACGGAAAGAAAGGATACTGCCTTTAAGGCTACGTTGAGGTCAAATGCAACGCGAGGAGTATGCGTCTTTCAGCTATAAAAAGCTGCTTTGAAATTGCGAAAGAGGTTGTAATTGAACTGATTCCGCGGAAGTTGGCATGGTGCCACGATCACCTTTTCTATAAATTGCATACAACACACCTTAGATCCAACCTGAACGTATGCATTCATCCAATTTTACGCAACTCGTCAGGAAGTCTCTAATTTTTCGACGCTTTATTATTTTTAATTCATTCCTCTTTTCATACAATTATATTTCAAAAAACTCACAACTAGTTATACATTGGGTTTCGGCCAATTATAGTTCTTGTTTTCTGATGCGCTTCCATGGGAAATAATTTGGTTTGTCGTTGGCGTTTCAAAGCGTTATGAATATTTATGAGCCGGTGAAATGTTGCACAAACTTGAATGAAATTCAATAAAATGCTAATTTTATACTTAGCAAACGCAGAGCTGGCTATATAATAGGGATGTTGCGAACATTTCGTGGTTTCGCCTTTGCGAATGCGATTGCTGACCAAAACCTAACGGTACAACAAACCATTTTCTGTGCACAATTTTTGTTAGAGAAACTCTTTCATGTCTTACCTTTTTTATTGTAATACATAGCAAATAGCAAATAGCAAAATAGCAACCAAAGTACGTCATAAAATAAATATCTTGATCACAACAACAATTTACTCGAATAATATGTTTTTCAAAATTTTAACCACCTACTGCTCTACAAAATGCTATTTTATTCCGACTTTTCAAAAAAAAGAGGAAAAATTATCATTTCGGGAAAGAACTAAGTGGTTAGAATTTCCCATAAAATTATTCCTAGTAAAATTGAACTTTTGAATTTTAACAATTATTTTTTATTGGTTATCAAAGCACTTCAAAAATTTTAAATGACCAAAGCAAAATCAGTGCACCTCATTTTGCAAAAAGATTTTGAGATTTTGCTATACGGAGCTTCAACATTGAATTGGAGTTTTACTGCCCCAAAATTTGTTGCACAGTGTATAATGCAAATAACGGCAATTATCAGTTGTGCACGAATTTCATTCGCTTTTATAGATACAAAACTGGCGCACTCGCTGATGTCCGCCATATTTTAAAGTGTTGAATTTTATTTGATTTTTTTGTAGCTTTATTTTCATATCTTATTTTGCCTTATTTGTTTGCATATACTATATAAAACATTGGTCCAGAAAGTTAACACGCTATATATGGTTCACAAAATAAACGAACAAAAAGTGACGTTTACCCACACTTACCTACAAGTTAGTAAAAAATTACAGTGAGTGCAAATAGTGTTCGGAAAGTTTAAGAACAGAAAGCTGAAGATCGGCAAAGTGAATTAGTTATGACCCGGGTTAGGATTTAATGGAAATTGCTTTGTTTTCTGGCAACGCACATGGTGATTTTGATTGAAAATGACCACGAATTAGCTTCACCTAATATTTTGCTTTTTTTTTGCTTTATTTCTAATAATTTTTTCTTTTTGAATAATTATTTAATTTTTCAAATTTTTAAAAGTAATAGTTAATTTTAAATAACATTGCGTTTGCTTAAGTGCTGTTTAATTCAAAATAATATTCGAGACTGTTTGTTTGATTTTATTTACTACTACCTTGCGAACACGCTATACAATAAGGGATGTTGATAAAATATTAAAAGACGGGGAGAACATTAACCACTTGTATCACACAGGGCACCCAACCTTTAGTACTTGACTTTTAGCGCATTTAAGGCCTATCTTCGCGATAATCGAATGAAACTGCTACCCCAAAAATTTGAGATGTATCTTCTGGTACGATGCTACCACTACTATAGATAGTAAGGTTTTTGAGTTAACAGCTCGATTGGAATCAAAGTTTAAACCAATGTACAATGTAGTCTTTCACTTGCTTTTTGTCATTTTCTTTATAAGTTAAAAAATAAGTGCCTTTTTGAAAACAAAAGAACTTTACAACAAATTTTTTTTTTGCTGCATTTAATTTGCCTTTTTTATATTTTGTAGTGCCTTTTCCTGCCTATTTCGTGACTTTGTTTTGCCTTTTTACCGGTTTTAAGTCCTAAAAATCCTATCCCTGTGTTAACATCTTTGGGCTCGGAAGGAGCTGTCCCGAAAAGTTACGCTTCGCTGCCTGTAAGGGTGCCTCTGCTGAATTTCAGAATATTTAATTGGATTTCAGAGTTTGAAATTTGGGTTTAAGAATAGAAATCAACATATTCATAACATGTTAATGGGATTTCAGAATAGGTAAATGGAATTCAGAATGTGTGAATAAGATTTCAAAAATAGACAATTCATAAAATTTAGAAATTGATTTATTCCATATCAAATAATTTTTACATATTCCATGGCCTTTATACATAATCAAGTATTAACAAGACAAAAACAGTTGGAAAGGTATTTTCTGAAATCGACTTGACGATTTCCGAATTCCAATTCAAACATTCTGAATTCCAATTAAATATTCTGAAATCCAATTAGCTATTCCTAAATTCAATTAACATTTTCTGAAATACAATTGGAGTTTTCTGATTTCAATGTGGAAAAGGTGTAGATTCGGCAGCTTGCTCGAACATTTTTTCAATAGGAATCGCAACTAAATACTTTGTTATTAAGTTCGGTGAACTAAAATCTTATGAACACATGCAGCAATGTAACGCCAATAATATAGTCTGACGTAAATGCTGAGGGTTTTTTCACTGTTACATTTTTCACTTGAATTTGGAATTTTTGCACATCAATCGCACTCCCAGATGAAAGCGCCTCCAGAATTATAAAGAACCTTCCAATGAACGTTTTACTTACACCAGTAATAAAGGCAAAAAATCCGAAAATTTATAAATATTTCTATATTTGTTCATAACATTTACAAATAACTCGTACTAAAATTTTAAAAATTATGTAACGAAAGGAAACGTCATCATTAACAAATGTGACAAAAATCAGCAAAATCGGTCCACGTAGTTTCGAGTTGTAAATAGAATTTTTATAACTTCGAAAATAATTCGAATTTCGAAAAATTATGAGCTTAGGCTTATAATTTTTTAAAACTAGGTTTTACGAAAAAGCCTATATGACCAAAAATTATGACAGAAGATTATAGAATTTGAAAGTATACATTTAGTAGTAAGGACCTGGGCGACCGAGTTTTGCTCGGCATTTTAATTACTAGCAGTGGAGGTTTGCAAAAAGAGATTTTAAAATAGAAAGGTGTTTAATATTTTTTTTATTGTTAAAAAAGTTTGAATATACATAATTACTCCTTGATGGCTGCTCAAAAAAGTTTTCCCCATATTTTCGACAAGTCTTTACAAGATTTCTTGCGGAATTGTATGGTTAGAGGCTGCCAATTGTTATCAAATAATCGAGAAAGAATAGGGTCACTGGATATATTTCTTGGTTAGTTCTCTATATATCAGTAAATATTCTTTGATTTCTTCCTTATTTTTCAAGATAGAAATATCGGTAACTTTTTATATTTAATACATATGAAATCTAAGCCAACACTTTCTTCCATACCATGTACCGAGTACGTCTGTAAAACATTACTTTTAACGTATTTGGTCGCTTAACTCTTGAAAACGCCACATATAACATACCATGCATGAACATCGATGAATTTAGCTTCACTTCGACAAACTACTAGAGGCCCCTTAGACAAGTGTGATTCTCGGTATTTGTTCTTGTTGGCCGGGTTTTGTTGTCGAACAAAAGTGGCAACCCTACTTAGAAAGGGTTTTTCTTAATGCGCAAAATACCTTGCGTTTGATACCCATATTGGCATGTTTCATTACATTAAAAGAAAATCATATAAGTGGAAACTCCATAAAAACATCCCATGTGTATATACCAAATTTCATCAAAATCTGTTTAGCTATTGTCTAGATATTCTGAATATAGAAATATACAAGAATAGCTCGTTTAAAGTTATAAGATTCCCTAATTTTCAATTTCAACCCACTGTGCACCTGTAGAATATTTTTATTCACAACTTTTTTGTGGGGATTTTTAACTTCCCGCGGTTAAATTTTTTTACTTTAATCCGAAAAACTAATCTGGGCATATCAAAGACGGCCAAGACCGACTATTTGAATGATTAGAAATTTTTCTTACCCTATGTGAATGCATTACAAGCTAAAGATAGATATTTTTTGTGGAAAATCCAGCTTTTAAACACCACTAGCACAATCTTAAAATTTGTTATCATTATAAAGGGCTGCTATGAACTGTGTACGAAAACTTCCACAACACACTGTATGTATATAAAACTCGGGCACAGAAATACTCATTGTGGTTTAAACAACTCGTTGCCGGTGTCACATTTACTGGGGGGATTTTAACACTCAAATACATCCATACAAATTTACTGCCGCTATGCAGTGTTGTTGCCTTACTTCCTTCCTTCCTTCCATATCGCTTCCCCTTTTCATTATCCTGTGTGACATTAAAGCATATTGAGTTGGAATTTTATTGTTTTTTTTTTACTACTACTTTTACTGTCTATACACTTTTGAAAGGGTCTGTGGGTTGGTTGTCTCAAATGGTTTTGGGGTTTTTTGATGTAATAAATAATTTTGACATGTTTTGTGGGTATTCAAGAGGCATGACTTTAGCATTGACATGGGCATTGTCTGTATCGCCATTTGTTAGACAATGTGTATGATGTGCAAGTATGCGTACATGTTTGCTTGTATTTTGTTCGTTAATTTTTTTATGGCCGCCTTGCGCATGCGCCTTTGATGGCGTCTAACATAAGAAGGGGCCTTGTTGGTGTGTTGGTAGTACTAATTGAAAAACCATTTTGTATATGACAATTCGTAAATTGTTGATGTGGTTGTTGTTGTGAATATTGTAGTTGTTGTTGTTCTAGCTGTTGTTATTTTATTTTATCTTTTTTTGTTTATTTTTTGTCGTGTAAACATGAACGATTTGCTGTGGTCGCTGCTTGCGGTGAATTTGAACCCTCCGATTTGCCACCAAATACCTCTGTAATGTGTATATACATACATATTTATTAATTATTCATATATCCCTGCATTGTAATGTTAAATAGCACTTGTGTAAGAACCGCTGAAGGACCTTTGCCGTATTGCCGCTGTCAAAAAATGATTTGTGCAATGTAGGTATTTATGTATATGTTTGTATGTGTTTATTAAATAAAATTTACCTCCCTTTATACATTCCTCGCCCAAACAGCACTAAATCTGTTAAAGGTAAAACCCGGCCAAAGCCGTTTCCTCACAAATATTTTAACAGTTTGTTTTGTTTTTGTAATTGTTTTAATTATTTTTTTCATTTGTGCAACCACTTTGAACGCTTCAAATTTCAGCTGCAGCTTTAAAAGTCATCTCATTTTCTGCTTGACTTTATCACTCACTTCACTTATATCACCTCATCCCCTTCCATTTTCACACCCAACCACTCTACAATCTATTACTTACATTCGTTATGCCACGCTGCCATTTCATACATATTTATCAAATTTAAATTTTTTGTATTTAACTTTTCTCAGCCCACAAAGCACTGTGGTTATATATTTATTAAATAAGTTGTCTGCTGTGCTGTTTTCCTTGGCATCAGCGTCGTCGTTACTTTTGATCTTCGCCGCTTGCCTTGTTTATTTGTTTTAGCAGCATTTATCCACGTTCAATAAACAGTACAAATTTGTCGGTTCAACAACAAATAAGTATAAGTACACACTAGTTAATATATTTATGTACATATGCCGCAACATATATACTTTGATGTTTGTTCGCCAAGCATGAAGTTTATTTTTCGCGCCCGCTACTTGACAGGCCTTTGAAATAAACTGATTAGACATATGCCACTGAAGTGGCTTAGTTAGTTTCGACGACTCTGAGCATTGATCACATCATTTGCTTATTCTACCAAGTACAAAAATATAACAACTTTGATGAAAAAGAAGTTTTGAGTGAAAAGTGGACTAAGGAACTTTTAAAACATTGTCGACAATATGTTAATATCAGTGGCGGATCCAGGATTTTGGGAAGAGGGGGGCCTCAAAATTTTTTTTTTTTTTCAATTTCGAGGACATCTTTTGTCCACAGTTCCTTAAAACTTCTTTTTTTAAATAAGCCCAGGTGTGGCCGTTTTTTCTTGTTTTTCACATAAAATATTTGCTGGTATTGGAAATGTCAAATTCAAGGTATCATGTATGTATATAAATCGTTTAAAAAATTACCGAATATTTATTACGTATACCCTATACCGGCTTATCTTGCAACTCATTTAATAAACAAATATCATAAACAAACGCAAAATATCAGTTGCTGGCAGAGATTTGCAACAAAACCATGTATAGAAACGAAACTTCGTTTCTGCTGTTATTGTTCCCAGAAACACATAAATAGAGAAACATAATTAACAACCTAGTGACTGGAACCATTCCCAATGAGTAACAGAAGTGTAACGAAACTCTAAGTAACAAAACTGCCGGAACCCTAAGCTGTCCTGAAACTCTGGGCACAGAAACGAAACCTAAAACGCTACCTTTTTAACAAAACTGTAACAAAACATATCTGTATAGAAACAAAACTAGGAAATGTTTCTCGTAATCGAAGCTGTATGGAAAGCTAAGCTAGTAGCGTTTCTTGCGTACCGAAACTGTAACAAAACTGTACCTAACCCCTATACGGTTTCTGCTAGTGAGTTGTTGTTTATAATTATGTATACACATGCAATATTTATTTAACCACAAATTCTACACATTCTGAACTATTAAGTAGATGCAATTTAAAATGAAATGAATTTCCGCTTTTTTAAGGTAATAAATGTGAACGCATTCAAAAATGTAAATACTTTATTGCGAGTTTTGACAGCATTCAACCTTGAGACGAATCAAGAAGTATTAGAAAAATACGATGGTACAAGAGCATCTTAATGGTATAGCTTCTTTGAATATGCATAACCTTATAGTAAACGCCCTAATTCAAAATTGCCTTCAAGTGGTTTTCGATAGGGTATACCCTTATACGGCATCATTTCTTGAACATTTTAAAGTTACACCAGAAAGCTTAGTCCGTTCGCTAATATCGGCAATATTTCTGGGTACATTCTTAGATCTCCTCTGAATTTAAGAACTTAATTTTTTATATACGAAATTAAGTTTTGCACAAATTTAAATAAAATTTTCGAGATCGTATGCAATGTGAGGACTCATCTGTAGTAACGGCAATTCGCACTCCGATCGCGTATAGAGATTCTCCAAGGACCCTGGCTAGCCACGACATTGCCAAATAATTCCAGATTTTATCACTTCGTTACGCTTCCAGCCTGGGAAATACTATTAGCAGTCATACATTCCTTAGTTTATTATAGACCACGTTATAAGCTGACTGAAAAACTACCCGAGTACATTTACTAATGGACTTAGTGATATTGGGTTTGAGTTCTGAAATTGGTAAACGGTCTCTCTGAATATTTGATATACGTATCCAATATACGATTTGTCTTCGTTAGCCACATATATAGATAAAATAACAATCTAAAAACTGTTTTTCACCTGACAATTCCTTTTAAAATAAAATATGAACTAGTAGCTTGCGAGCTGGCAAACAAAACTGTAAGCGCTTGTAATGTTTTTGCTCGCTTAAGTTTTTGTCATTTTCAATTGAGAATTTTTGTTCTTTAGACAACATAAAATATTTAATTTAGCCAATTTTTTTCTTGAGCATGTCAACAAAATTAAAAAAAATAATTTTTTTTTAAATTGGTGAGCTCTCATAAACAGAAGCTTGCTTGTTTTTTTGTTGTTTTCAATTCAAACATTTTTTTAGGCAAACAGAAGAACTTGTATCTACCATCGAAATGACGAACAAAAAACGGCCAATACATCCTTTTTTCGACCTTGGTCATATCACGGTCCAAAAACCCCATACATACTCGTAGTAGGAGAAGTGAAAATTCCCACAACGCATATAAATTTTATTAGCTGAGGCGCACATAAATTTCTCGCACCTTGCAATGCATGCTCCCAATATCGTCTTCGCTCCATAACATTTGCGTGTATGTATACATATGTATACTTTTCTCGCGCCTCTATAAAATTCAATTTACTTAGGTGCAACCATTGTAATAAAAATAAACAAATCGACGATAGCGCAATAAAATTGACAAGTCAAACAAGATTTTCTCGGTCCAAGCAAAATAATAAAATATAAAACAACAGAACGCTAGTGGCAGTAAAATCCTATATACCTTGAAGCAAACACCAAACTAGTCGGAGAAAAAACTAATTTTAAACTAGTATTTTCTGACTGATATCCAACTAACCCGAAAAAGCACAGATTTGTTACAAAAGATCAAGGGGTTTAAAGCCCATATTTTTATATTGTATGTTTCCAGCAACAGAGCTCAATCCACCACACCGGGTTTCATTTAAATTATTTTCACTTAAAAATGAACAATACAGTTTAAGTTTGAACTAGTTTGAGACTGGTATATTTCTGCCAGAAATCTAACAATTGATATATTCACCATTATTTGCGCACGCTTGAGTAAAAAAATTGTTAGAAGCGGAGAAAGAGCTATAAATAAATCTAAGTAATACATTGAAGGCTATCAAAAGAAAAAATAATAATATAAAAGCAACAAACGCATAACATTGTTTGTACATACAAGACCTGTTAAATTTGATTAGTAATTAGTAAATTTGATTAGTAATTAGTAATGAATTAATTAGAATTTTTAATTGGTAGTGATTATTTTTTTATTGTATTTCAATAAAGTGCAATTATTAATTGATTACGATTAGAAAAAATCAAAAAATAATCATGATTTTTTACGATTATTAAAAAAATCAAAACTAAATCAAACTAAACTGAAAAGAAATCAAACATAATCCAAAAAATAAAAATCAAAATCAAAAAAAAGGAAAAAAAATAATCAAAAAAATAATCAAAATAAAAGAAATCAAAAAAATCTAAAATAATAAAAGTAATCAAAACAACTTTATTTGATTATTTTTGATTTTTTGGAATTTTTTTTTAATAATCGTAAAAAATCATCATTTTTTCTGATTATCTTTTTAATTAATGCTTTTTTATACCAACAATATTTGTTGATTTACGGCCTGTATATTTTCAAGTATTCATGAAACGAGCTCAAGGCCAAGAATAATAATTTTTCACTTTTTGAGTTCTTATGAAAATTATTATTGTTTTTATTTTTTAAAAATCATTTTTAATTAATTATTAAAAGTTTTTTTATTGAATAGAGTTTCATGAATACTTTTTAATTAATGAAAAATAATCATTTAAAATTGAAAGTAATTGGTAATCAACCAAATAATTAAATGGATTCAAAGAATCATTATTTAACAGGTCTGGTACGTACATATATACTACGTTGTAGTAAATAAAACTGCACAAACAAAAAAACTCTTTAAAAATTTTAGTCAAATGGGCTGTTCTAGAGGAATCAAACTTTAAACATTTAAATAAGTTGCCCTCCATTCCAGTATCAAACTGTAAGCTGCCGCACACGGCAAAATGTGTTCGAAGAAATGTAATAAATCTTTACATTGGAGCTACGCAAATCACTCTTTCAGATGGGCATTTTTGTATCACGTTACACACAGTGGTGGCCAGAAACAGAAGCTTAAGAATGCCTTCTGGGCCAGAGCATCTTCATTCAACGAAGTCGCGGGGTTTTAATTCGCTGAGCTACGTCGGTGTCTACGTAAGGCTCGTACAGCTCGTCAATAAATCTTTTTCGAACCTTTCTATCGAATACTCCTAGAGCCGTCTCAATAGATATTGTCAGTATCCAAGCTCCTGCGCCATATATATTATATCGTTCTTCCAAAGAGAACTAAGTATATGTCTCAAATGAATACGCAGCATCATGAAATTTTTAAGTTTTCAAATGTAGAGATGAAACATTACACAAAAATAAAATTTTTTTACTCATTATATGGAACACTTCAGTTGCAGGTTTGCTTATTTACAATATTTTTTGTTATTTTTTGTTTTTTAGCTATAGTTCGTTTCATAATCGCCGTCTGCTCTCTCTCTCTCTATGGCGCGATATACAACAGGTATATCATCATAAACCTCCTAAGAGATTTTTGCGCCAAGCTTCTCTTCCAATTTGTGGTGTGCCGATTTGAATTTTCCCTACAAATTGGTGGGACCTACAGTTTTTTGCCGACTCTGAACGGCATCTACAAAGGAGACGAATTTTTGCTGAGAAGCCTGTCATGGCAGAAATACACTCGGAGAGTTTGCCAAACCACTGCCGAGGGGCGACCCCGTTTTGAAAAACTTTTTTCAAATCACTTTTGATGTTACCTGTACCAGGGCTCGAACCATGGACCTTCGGTGTGGTAGGCCGGCAACACCTTCACCCCACGGCGGCCGCCGTCTGCTCTAGTTTGTTATTAATTGATCTAAAAAAAAATACATACCTCCGAGAAGATTAAGGCCGAGCTTCTCTACCAATTTGTGGTTTTTTCTGGGAAGCCTCACATGGAGAAATAAACTCGGAGAGTTTGCTAAACCATTGTCGAGGGGCAAAAAAAAACTTTTCCAAACCACTTTTGATGATACATGTCCCACACTGCCGCTTATTTATTTATCAAAACAAGTTTAGTTTGCTTGTTAAATCTTTTACCTATCATTACTTTGCACGTCAATGTTTCTATTTATGTGAGAATTTAAAAACAAAATGCTACCGAACTACGTCAGTTTCTATGCGTCAATGACTTGACATTGCATAACTTAAAATACTGTGTTAGAACTTCACTACCACCGTAGTAGATTTTTCAACTTTTTGGGAAAATTGGAATCATGATCTACTACTACTTTCACTAACATAATTTTAAATAACTTCATTTGAGTTATGCTTATACTTTAGCATGTTCAATACGTAGTATTAACCAAATTTTAAAAACTACATTTCTTTGTCACTTCTACAGACCTAAAGATTCGTAGTGAGCCAAAAAGGCGAAAAGATATCAGGTTTAATTATAGATGTATATTGGAACGATTTTCCGTCATCCCTTGTCAAATTTGGTTTTTGTCTCAAATGGTTTTTTGTCTCAAAACCAAATTTGACAAGGGATGACGGAAAATCGTTTTAATATCCATCAATTATTTACCCTGTCGGAAAAAAAAAACAAAATAAACCGTTTAATTATAGGATTTTCAAAATATTTCAACGTTTTTTTTTAACAAAGGCATCTCATTTTTCCCAAATTTTGTTTTACACAAAAGTAGGTAAATTAATGTTTACTTCTACTTAGATTAAGTTTTTGCATGAAAAAACAAATAAATGATTTTAAAAAAATATTCCTTTAAAATATCTACTACGGAATTTCGATTTTTACTACGATTTTGTTCATCGATACTTCCAACACTGATCGCTGCTCTTTATGTTCTCTCTAGTTAACTGGGGTTCAATTTTTATTCCGTCCATTTTTCACACTTTTATAAGCTGGTTACGAGTACTTTTAGCAAAATAAACGGAAAACGAAATCCCTTTAAACTAAGCAGTGAGTCATATTTGATATATTTATATGTGCAGGCATCACATAAACAGTATGAATTTGTGACAATTTCGTGAAACGACATGTCATTGCGCAAATTGAATGATCATCAAAAGTCTTAGAGTGATTCGTCATCAATAATGTTGCTGTCACATTGTCTAGAATGTCAAAGTGAATTGCATCAGACGCGATTTCCACTGTAGGGTGGCATGAGGTAAAGCCTTTTATTTTATTTGAGTAGCGACAAAAATACTCCCCGAAGGATTTGGGGAGTGTTGTCGATGCTGACAGTCCTTTGCTGGGTAAGTACCCGGTACTCTCTGGTGTGGCTTGCGGTACTAGGCTGACTGTCGCGGGAACAATTTTATACGACCAGTGCAAACTTCTAGGTCTTGTCGCCTCCTCCTTACGCAGGGAAAGAGAACATTATTTATGAATACCTTAACCTCTACTCGCAATTTATTTGACAAAAATAACTCAGCAGTCAGGGTTGATATTGAACCTTATAAGATGCAAAATGTAGCTCAACCACCTTTTTGGAGTACTTCGAAAAGTTAGGCTGCTATTAAGAAAAAGAGTACTTTGGTGAGCTACAGGCTCTTTAACTGCTGTAACTTGTAGAACTTAGAGACGTTTGATATGGAACCTAAATAATACCAATGTGAACCCGGTATGCCCAGTATGTTGTCGGAAAATGTTCATTCTATTGTAAAGATATGTCTTAGTTTATAATGTCTAGACCCCTGGGTGATAACTATTGATTAAAATCCATTTTAGGTTAATTTTTCCAAGATCCAGCTAAATTTAAGTTCCTTAATTTCTTAGTGTCCCTTAAGACTTAATGCCTTGAAATGACGGCCTCTTTGGAAAAGCGACGGAAAGTTCTTTCACTTGGGGTCGTGTTTAACGTTATTAGTGGCGTAATTGATTGTCCATTTTTACTTGAGCGTATTAGTTTTAATGTTCCGCGAAGAAATCTGCGTACAATGTTCCCCTTTTATTTAGAAAATTTTAAAACAAAATATGCGAGTATGGCGCTTATTGCTCGGGCATTGCGTGAAATGAATGCTTTATTTTCAATCACAAATCATGTTGACTTTGCTTCCTCAAAATCACAATTTGTAAAAACACTTAATGTATTTTGTTAGTAAAAAAAATCGTGTGCTTGTATTATTCTATATAATATTTACTTCCCTGTCAAGGATTTATCAAAATATATTGTTCTAGTCTGTAAGGTATTTTGTACTGTAGACTCAAAAATTAATAAATAAAAATTAACAAAATTAATAAAATTAAATATAAGATTTCATTGGTTTGAAAAATTTTAGCTGAGTTCAGAAAAATTCAATATACTTAGTTATTTGAAGACATCACATCATTGCTGGAAATGAGCATCACGTGATGTCTTATCCGAGCGCTTAGAGCGACTTCTTGATTTTTAGTAAACGACTAATTGTATTCATAAGTTAACCTATTTGACATTGCAGCTTGCGTTCGTATGTGTATGCAGATATGTATGCGTAGCTAGCGGGGGCGGCAAAAACGTTTGTCACTGATTTCCAAATTTCAGGACAACACTCAAAAATTGATCTCTGACAAAATATTTTATTAAATGAAAAGGTATTTCTATTTACATCGGCAAAATCTTAATGACGGAAAAAATCACTCGAATAGTTCTCTGCCCCGAGCGCTCATTATCTTAGCTACGCCACTGTGTATATATTTGCATCTACATTATTCTACATAAACTTTTGTTTTTGAGAATGGAAGCTTGTCACCAAAATGGAATGATCAAACACTTCATGCGACGATCGCAGATTGTGATCGGTGTGTCATTGCATTGTTGTGAAGAGCTGTATGGAAGCAAAAAAGCGTGAGAAAATGGTTAACTTAAAATCACTTAAAGAATAGCGACTGATGTGTGGATGATAACCTTATCTGGCTTTATTAGTAGAAAACACCTTAAGTCTGAATTTTAGTTTGAAAAAAGACATATATTAAAGTAGTACTCACATACCTAGTTTTTTAAAATCAGTTTATTATTGTTAATTTGCTTATTGAAACGAGCAACGTAGTTATCATAAAAAGTTATATTGAATTACAAAAAAAAAACAATAACATATTATTTTGTTATTTACTTCCGAACACTCACATATAAATACTCTGGATTTGGAAGTAAGCGCCATCGTAACGGAAGACAACAATAAAAACAACGGCAACGCATATTGCTGTTTTCTGATTGGTCAAAAAAGGGGGGCGTTCACTGGTTTGTTGTTTTTCGAATGTTCTCTGGTATGGAGCAAACATTTTTGTTTATTACTAAAAAAATATAATTAATGCGTTAGCGCCAGCGTGCATTGGTCCAAATGAAAAAATTAACAAAAACCAATTAACATAAATACTCATATGTATTTAACAAAAAATTTTATTATGCCTTTGAGGGTAATATATAAAAGCATTTACAAATTTTTCCGCACAAATTGGTTTGCAAATATTAAACATTTTTATTCTTGTTACGGGATGAACAAATCGTTTCGATTTCCTAGAAAAATTTACCGTTAGATGCCGCAGATAGAAAATTGGCATTATGGCATGATTAGGCTCATATTTGAAGCCTAAATATGCCTTAGCAACAAAAGTTTTTATTTATGTATTTACATATTGGCAAGAAAGCTATTGATAATGTTTCTTTAACAGGGGGATAGTCTTGAACATAAGAAAGAATCAAATATGAAAGGAGTGCAGCGAATAAAAGTAAGAAGGCTTTGATTATGAAAAAAAGCTTATAGATTTATGAATATGAATACTATGAAATATGAATACTTGTGAATATGAATACTAATGAATATGAATACTGATGAATATGAATTCTGATAAATATAAATTCTAATGAATATGAATATTTATGAGTTTGAATGCATTTAAGTTTGAGTTCTTTTGAATATGAATAATAACGAATATGCATAGTTATCAATATGGATATTAATGAATATAAATATTTTTGATTGTGAATACTTATGAATCTGAATATTTATGAATATGAATATGCATACTTATGAATATGAATACATATGAATATAAATACTAATGCATATAAATGCTAATGGATATGAATGCATATGAATATGAATACTTATAATTATGATTACTTATGAATATGTATACGAATGAATATATGTATAATGAATAAATAATAAATGTCACAAACGCTTTCACAGGGTTCAATCTGGATGTTAAGTAAGATAAAGTTTGCGAGGTTTTGGCTAATCAGACTAAAAGCCCCTTGAAGCTTCGAATAACCGCATATTTAGCTCTTCCACTACAACGACATTATCCTAATTCACCCTTATTGCCGACATTCATTGCAGTAGCAAACATGTGGTAAATAAGTATGACTAACAATATAAAAAAATTAATGACAGTAATTCAGAAGACTTATAAAAGCGATAAAGAAGTTTGACCAATGAAATAAAGAAAATATTTTTTTTTTTGCTTTTTCCAAAGAACAATGTGAAATGAACAGCCTCGTTGAAACATATAGGAACTGCTTAATTACCGATTAATGTCAAAGTAGGCAACATGTTTTTGCAAAATTTATCGACGATATTAATTTTTATCGCTAAAGAGGCAGCAACTATGCTACGTTGTGGATCGAGTGCAAAGGGAAGCTAACAACTGCCTACGAAGGATGAGAAAAGTACGTCGAATAGGTATACGAATGTAACTATATATACGACTACTATTTACTACTATATTTGCATATTTTTACGGCACCGTGCGGGTCAAGTTGACAGGTTAGGGAAATGGATTTCTCACATACTACATAAACTGCTCTTGCCCAGCGCTGTATGTTGTTGGTGCAAGCAAATATTATGATGGCAGACTGTCGTACGAAATGGGCTATCATTGATACGAAGAAACAAAAACAAAAAATAAAAAAAACACAAGAAAAGATGGCTCAAACAAAGAGTTAGTGCGGTTTGAGCGATGCGGTAATAATGTAGCTGCAGTTGCCAACTGTCGACGAATAGCACATTAAAATATTTTACAGTTTTGCATGCCGACAGACAACTCATACACACACACACAGGCGCACAGCTTAAATATACAATACACTTTCCAATGACCATTGATCGGATAGGATTGGTTTGCTCTTTGTAACTTCTTTTCTTTATTTCTTTAATGCTTTCAACAAGTGATTCCAGAAATCATTTTGTATGAGAATTTATGTTACAATAAACAGAGAGAAAAAAATTGAAATAAAATCTTTGACTGCAAGAGACTGAGGGAAGGCAGTGCAACTTTTGGCGCTCATGCGCATCCGTTTCTCGTTATTCATTCACTCTCTAGCGATTTTACGATCAACAACTATCACATTGGCTACTACCTAAGCTGATTTGAACTCCAACAAACAATTTACTTATCAAAAACACTCAAATGGCGCTGCAATGGAAGCTTTTTATCGGATTAAAGTATTTTATAACCATGAAAAATATGCTGGGTTTTCTTGTATTCTCTGCATTCTTTAGGGATTAGTTAAGTTCAAGTAGGTTGAGTGTAGTTTGAGTTAATTTATCCGTTCTATTAAAACACCTCTGAGCATTTCGGGAGTGTGTCTTAACTCAAAAATTATGCCTTATGATTATTCTGCTAACTGGCGCCAATTGGAAACACCACAGAATCTGCCATGGATCTCCGCCTACTTCTTCCATCGGAGTGGTTCATTAGGCTTATCATTAAATATGCCTCTGTACTTGCTGTCGCTAAAGCGTATCCGAACAATTTTCGAAACACATATCTCTCGAAGACTCCATATCTGAGCAAAAATTCGACACATTTTCCGGCGAGATAGGTGGTTTTTGAAAAGCGTGAGGCCTAAAACTAATTAAATTAAATTAAATTAAATTAAATGAGATTTTGTGTTTTTTAAAGCAAGTTTTGAGTTATAGTTTTTCAAATAACTGCTGGTTCCGAAACGGCAAATGAGCTATGGTGGTCTTTCACTTAGGACTTGATTTGCTTGAAATTGGAAAATTTATTCTGAAACGAATACTGTGGCAGTAGCAATACTTTGGATTGAACCATGGTTGTAGTAGATAGAACCTGATACACTCTAGTTATACAACCGAACTTGACGCAATTGTGTTTTGGATAGCTTTGAAGAGGACAGTTCTTCCGTCCAGTAGACTGGGCCGCAGAAAATCGAAGTCACTGATCCCAGCGGGGTTTGGGAGATTTGATTTATATACCCACGGTATCCACAACCCGAACGTTCAAGGGGTAAATGACATTATTCAGTCGAGATAGTACCAAAAGTTGTTAGTACCGGAGCGAGCCTAATTCATTCCCTGAAAGGCCTACTCATAACCGTAACACTAAACAAACATTCGGGGAGTGCTTTGCCCTCAAAACAACAGCAAGACAAGCAATTTTTTTGTTTTTTCTGGTCAATTTATTGTTGTCATTCTTTTTGATGTAATTTTTCTTTTTGACCTGTTGATCTTCCGTATTGTCTATGATATTGTTGCTTTTAATTTTGTTAATAATCTGAAAATGAAAAATACTGTCGATTCTTTGAGCCACTTTCGCCTTCGAGCTTTCTAACAATATCCCAAAAACACTTCCTCTACACAGATCTGCTTCAACGGCTGCTCACTTGCAGGCCAAACGACTTCGGCTCCCCAAACGAAATGGACATTAAATTAAAATGTAAATTATTTTTGTGTTTTAGCAATACACGTTAAGATAAATTTTACGACTTTTGCACTCGCTCCCGGTCACATTTCGGAAGAAAAAGTTACAAAATCGCACAGTTGCTTTGGACTCGCACACATTCCCAACGCTCGACACATGGCGCATCTGCATGCATACAATTTAAACGCAGTGATATCACAACGTTTGCCGCTCGTATCTTTTATAATTTATAACAGTGTCAGCAAGTAGACGCTGAAAGTGTCAAAAGCAGCGACAAAAGCCAAAAAAAAAACAAAAAATAAAGAAAGGCGCAAAGAAAAAGCAAAAAATCGGCAGTAAATATTTACTGCATTTCACAAGCGGCAGTCCCGTCTAGGATCAATGCACACAAGCGCAGTAAATAACAACAAAATATGAATGATAAAAAACACTAACAACAACAAGAATTAAAACAAAAAGTGAGAAGCTTTTGTACAATTAAATGGACACATTGGTCGACTGTGTTGACATGTTATGGCCCCCACACAAAAAAAGCATACGAATAAATATTTAAAACATTGACGATCATCTGATGTTGATGTGATGTTGCGTTACTCGATCGCCAGCGATCTGGTTTGAGGTGTGCATGTGGTGCGTTTGTGAGGCACTTAAAAATATATGTTTGTATTGTATTTATAAATCCTGTTGCTTGAAAATGCCTTGCATTATTGCTTACTTTAGTGATACAGTCTAACTACCAAGAGATGAGCACATTTTATGCTTATTTATATTATTTGATGTGAGATCGTATCACATATCAGCTGATGTTGGTGCGATCATCGTCGAACTTGCTGCGCTCAAGTGTGGTTATTGATCTTTCTTTGCTATGATCGCGCCTGTACGTTCTTATTCTGTTTAAACAACAAATCGCAGGGTGACTGTTAGAAACTGATGCACTTTGAGAAAACAGAATTTAGAGGATCAATCCAAATGAAGGAACAATTTCTCTTTAACCTTGACTACCCTTACAACATGTACGGCTGCATCGATATATATATATATATATCGAACGCATCTTCGAAAGTTGTACGACTTTAATATTCACAGAGAGGTTTCACTATCGTTGACAATCCTTTTTTTTTTTTTTGTTTTTTCGTCAACTTTGTTATAGGGGGCCTTGGACTTTGTAAAAGAAAAACATTTGGGTTTCTAAATATCATGGCAAGACAATCAAACCATCTTTTCATATCTTTAAAGATAGTGTGGAGGTAGTGTTGCTGGCCAACCACACCAAAGGACCAAGGTTCGAACCCTGGGACAGGTAACATCAAAAGTGGTTTAAAAAAGTATTTTCAAAACGTGGTCGCCTCACGGCAGTGCTTCGGAAAAGATTCTCAGCAAAAATTCATTCCCTTTGCAGATGTCGTTCGGAGTCGGCTAAAAACTGTAGGTGCCGTAGCACACCACAAATTGTTAGAGAAGCTCGTCCTTAATCTTTTCGGAGGTATGCCGCGACAAATTTTATTATTTAGTATTAGTAATCCTTAAAGTTTCACTGAAAAGCTGGTAATTCCATCACCCACCCTGTATATGCACACATCAACAGCTATTTAAATGACTGTAACTTAACCACATTTTTACTACTTCTAACTTTTTGACTTTTATATAAACAAAACTAGTGATACTCTCCAGCTATTCTTCGCTTTAGAAATTAACATATTTCTTCTGTTGTTCTTTCAATATTTTCCCACCGCGCAGTTTGTTGTTGGCCTGTTGCGCCAGTTTGACTTTCATCTAAAGATCTTTTAAATGCTTTTGTTGTGTTTGATCGATTTAGTAGCCATGTTTCAGTTGATCAGAACCACTTTTTACTGTCTGCGCCTATAAAATATTATCGTTAGCTTTGTCTATCCATTGTTAAGTTTTTATGTTACGTTTGAATGTCTGTTTGTAGCAGCGCAAACAGGTGGCAACACTCATTTGCATAAAACAAGATTTTCATATTAAATTTCCAAAAGATTATAGATTTTGTCTCTCTTATATTTATTTGTATGATAATCTGGTGGTTTTTTGAGATATTTTGTTAGTGTTTATTTTTTTGTTTTCGTATGAGTATCTTGAGCGTTGCTATTGCTTATCATCGATTTATAGTGGCGGCAATGTCAGTGACGCGGATAAACAAAAAATAGTGGTAGTAAATGCATAACTTATTAATAGGAATCCCATACATGTGTACCATTAATATATTTTACATATTTCGAACTACTGTTAGAGTACCTTTTTGTTTTAAATATGCATATTTCTTTATGTAAATTCCAATCGTTTGTTTGCTGGCGCTTTTCGGCGGATAAATGGCTTTTGGATCGTTCGCTATTTGTTTCAAGTTTCGAATAAATTTTTTATTGTAATTTCTGTTTTTAGTAACTTTTTTTCATTTTCTTCTATATATATTTTTTCTGAATAATATATTTTTATTTTTTTTCTGTCGTCTCTGCTAAGTTAAAAATATCCATAAATAAATATCTGTATGCAAATTAAAATGTAGTTGACAATAATTTACACAGCATGCCTGAATGAATGTCCGACTGTTTTAAATAATGTTATAAATAAACGTGAAATATGTATTTATTTATTATAATTTTTATTTCTTTAGAGAATATTGGCTGTGATCGGTCGATCGTTAGCCATTTGAGCTGCCTACTTTTGCGGCTACTTATGTTTAGGTCTTTGGATTTTCAAGTATGTTAAGTGTTGGTTTAACGGCTGAAAGCAATATGTAACGGCTTAAAGCCTACCCTTTGCCAATATATTCAGCATAAGAATAATCATTTTTTTCTATATAATTTTTTATCTATACTCATAAAAGGCAAGTGAAGTCCACACATATTGATTGAAATCACTGTAGGTAAAATCAAAACCAATAAGGAAGTCTAAGTTCGGGTCAGAATCGGACATTATATACCTAGTACTGATCTGTTATGGCATACCAATTTACGCAGGTCTATTTTAACACATTTCAATTCGTATTATAAAGTCAGCTGATTGTTTTCAATAAAAACACTTCTGTAATGAGTTTTGACGGGTAGATCAATTTAAAAAAAATATAAATGTATGGCGCGATATACAACAAAAAGACAACTAAAAGATTATTGCGCCAAGCTTCCTTCCGATTTAAATTTTTTTCCTACAAATTGGCGGGACCTACAGATATTTGCCGACTTCGAACGGTATCTACAAAGAAGATGCATTTTTGCTGAGAAGCCTTCCATACCAGAAAGACACTCGGAGAGTCTGCAAACCACTGCCGAGGAGCGACCCTGTTTTGAAAAACTTTTTCAAACCACTTTTTATGTTACCTGTCCCAGGACTCGCACCTTGGACCTTCGGTGTGGTAGGTCGGCAACACTACCGCCACACCACGGCGGCCGCCATTAATTTATTTGTATACGATATAAATAGCTTCCTTACCAATAACTGCTAACCACATTTTTTCAAAATACCAATACATGCACATTTTATGTTTAAAAATTGGTGCGTTCAAACTGCAAGCAATCGCCTTTGAAAATAGCAGAATTTTTATGCTGAAAAGTCGGAGGCGCCACGCCTACTTCCCCAAAATCCACAAAATTTTTTTGGGGTCGAGTTTTTCTTAAAAAGCTTATTATGTGTGCAAGATCCTATTGATATAGCTTGCATCGTTATAAAAATATCGCGTTTTACATTTTACAAACAAATTTTTCAGAACTATGTTAAAAAACTGGGCGTGACCGTTGACCGGTTTCCTCCATTTTTACAACAAACCTTTATATGTACAACATTTTCGTCAAATGTCGTTTCGATAAATCAATTTTTGCCAGAGTTATGGCATAAAAAGTTTTGTGGAATAATCCACTATAAAAGGGGCGGAGCCACGTCCATTTTCAAAAATTTCTATTTTTCGACTTTTCTCGTTCACGGACACTTTGAAAGTGAAATAGAAATGATATGAGGCTTTTGTACCCAAAGTGATTGCCTATTAAATATATCTATGATCCTTTTCTAAATCTTTCGTATAAAAGTGGGCGTGGTTCTTAACCGCTTTCGCCCATTTTTTTCCGGAACATTCCTTATATTAATATAAATGTGTGCGCTAAATTTCGTTTCGGTATCTGGAACGGTTTTTGATTTATGATTAATATTATTTTTAAATTTGATTTAATCAAAAGTGGGCGGTGCCACACCCATTTTTAAAAATTTATTGATAAATTTATTTTCTGCCTTAATAGTAATGTGCACATCAAATTTTATCCTTATAATCGTAAGTGTATTATGTACTGAATAATCACTTTTTTGTATTTTCGAAAATATTATATATAAAAAGTGGGTTTGGCTATCATCCGATTTCGCCCATTTTAAATAGCGCTCGGAGATGAGTGCCAAGGAACCTGAATACCAAATTTCATTAATACATCTCAAAATTTACTCACATTCCTTTTTTCCTACCGAACATTTTGATATATATAAGTCAATATCTATCTCGATCCGTTTATGCCGTTACATGCCACCGTTACGTGACTAAAGTTAATATACCTTATGTGCGTCGCACTACTAGGTATAAAAATAAACAATAAATACAAAAGGAAACAATTGAATAACCACTAAGATGGTAAAGTGATTGACATGGGCAGGGCCGCAGAGAGCCGATCCGGGCACCGAGGATTTCGCGTTTCTTTCTCTTTGAAATCCTGATTAGAGTACTGTCAATACTGCTTTGCCTTGCCGGGCCCCCAAAAACCTTCCGGGCCCCAGGGAAATTGCCCTGACTGCCCCCCCTCTCCGCGGCCCTGGACATGGGTCACGGTCGTGAAGTTTAGCAACTTTCGAAACAGAAATATCCCAAAAGCTATGGTGTTTGTTATCCCCATATTTTTTATCTATATCTTATCTTACTTATGTTATAAATGCGTAAGTTTGTGAGTGAGTGTGTTTGAACCGCTTTCACGCCCAAACTACAGCACCGATCTGTACGAAATTTTGCACACTTATTTCCCGATGTCTCGGATAGGTAACAAGTTTCATGAAATCTCAATACCTCACATGGTTATGGAGTTATGGGCACTAATGTGACCCAACTAACCCAAAAATGTATTTTATCCAATGAATTTATGCAATTGGTGCCCTAAAACCTTAAAATGTGCATACAATATGGGTATTGAACGAAAGGGGAAGGCCACAGTATTCTTTTGGACTTTGCAATATTTCGATAAATTTATCGATAACTGAGTTATTGGTCAGAATGGTGTCGCCCAAAAACCCCTTAATTTGCATACAATATGGATATCAAACGAAAGGGGAAGGCCACAGGATTCTTTTGGACTCTGCAATATTTCGAAGACTTTATCGATAACTGAGTTATCGATCAGAATGTGGTTGCCCAAAAAACCATGAATTTGCATACAATATTGGTATCGAACGAAAGGGGAAGGTCACAGGATTCTTTTGGACTCTGCAATATTTCGATCAATTAATCGATAGCTGATTTATCGGTCAGAATGTGGTTACCCTAAAACCCCTAAATTTGCATACAATATGGGTATCGAACGAATGGGGAAGGCCACGTTATTCTTTTGGACCCTGCAATATTTCGATAACTTTATCGATAACTGAGTTATCGGTCAGAATGGGGTCATCCAAAAACCCCTGAATTTGCATACAATATGGATATCAAACGAAAGGGGAAGGCCACAGTATTATTTTGCACTCTGCAATATTTCGATCAATTAATCGATAACTGAGTTATCGGGCAGAATGTGGTTGCTCCAAACCCCTGAATTTGCATACAATATGGGTATCGAACGAAAGGGGAAGGTCACAGGATAGCTGATTTATCGGTCAGAATGTGGTTGCTCCAAAACCCCTGAATTTACTTACAATATGGGTATCAAACGAAAGGGGAAGGTCACAGAATTCTTTTGGACTCTGCAATATTTCGATCAATTAATCGATAACTGAGTTATCAGTCAGAATGTGGTTGCTCCAAAACGCCTAATTTGCATACAATATGGGTATCAAATGAAAGGGGAAGGCCACAGGGTTCGTTTGGAAATTGCAATATTTCGATAAATTAATCGATAACTGAGCTATCGGTCAAAATGTAAAAGCCCTGAAACCTCTAAATTTGCATTAAATATGGATATGACACAAAACGGAAAGGCCAAAGATTCATATGGACTTCTCGATATTTCAATAAACTAACCGATACTGCTATGTTTTGTTATATAAGTTAATCGATAACTGGTTATCGGTCAAAACGTGCCTAAAAAATTCATCGCCATATCTACAAAAATACTTTTAAAAACTAATTGCTATTATTTTAAAGTTTAGTTACTATGCATCAAGGCGAATTCATATAAGGTGAGAGCAAGGCGAATTTAGCATGTACAGAAATGTCAGATCAAAAGAAAATAACGTTCATGTAATGAATTCGCCTTGCTATACATGCAATACCAATTTTATTTTGCGTTTTCGGTACTTTTTCTGTCACTTAGGGAAAACAGATTCAAGACGACAACGACGGTGCGGCATCTGACAAATTATTTTTACACATGTTCTTATGTAGAGGAATTTTTCATGAATGCCGCTGTCGCCAGATTAGATCTATTTTTAATTTGACAGCGACGGTCGTGGCGTCCTTTTTTCTTTTTGTGAATTAAATCGAAAATATATGCAAATTGCTTTAAATATGTGTTGAAATTGATTAGTTTTTTTTTTTTTTACACATGCAATACTTTTTTCAAAATTTTTTTGCTGTTGTTTGAGCTAATGCTGTTGTTTGAGCTAAGTCGTTGCCGCTTTCATTATTATCATGTCGTCGGTGCTTGGCGGCAATTATCGTCAAGCTTCGGTTTTTCTCCGTTGTCGTTCGCAGTCGTCGTTTTGAATGTCGGCCGGGCTATTGTCGTTATTAATAAATATGAGTAAATCGTCGCCTGTCAAACATACAGGGTGGCGCAAAAGTAATCCTCCTATCAGAAAATGCTATAAATTTTGCGATTGGCCCCTAAAGTCAGTTCTGTTTTGACATTTGTGTAGTAAACACATGCGAAATACACGTTAATAAACAATGTTACGCTACACTGCTCCAGAACGCGGAATATTGCTGACTATTTATTTGACCAATAATCGGTCGGTGAAAAACGGTTACTGCGCAAAAGTAATCCTCCTATCAGAAAATGCTATAAATTTTGCGATTAGCCCCTAAAGTCAGTTCTGTTTCGACATTTGTGTAGTAAACACATGCGAAATACACGTCAATAAACAATCTTACGCTACACTGCTCCAGAACGCGGAATATTGCTGACTATTTATTTGACCAGTAATCGGTCGGGGCCAAACGGTTACTGTGAATGGTGAGCGCTACAGAGCAATGATCAACGAGTTCTTTTTGCCGCAACTTGATGAATTGGGATTGGAAAACATGTGGTTCCAACAAGACGGTGCAACAGCACACACTGCACGTGCCACAACCGATATGCTGAACATCGGAAGCTTACTTTTGCGCCACCTTGTATAATCAAATATTTTGAATGAATTTTTTGTAACTTTTGAGCAAAATAGTTGTGCATTTTAAAGATATTGATATCGTTTCTGCGGAAAATATCCTTTTAGTAAGTTTAGCAATTCTTCATATTTTGGTTGCTTCGCTGTTTCGTAAAAATTATACTTTTATGAGTGTTTATATAATAATTATATAATAATACAATTTATGAAGCTCTTACGGTTTGTTCGGTATGTATCTCTTCTTCAATTTGATCTGAAAAATAATTAATAGCTTTGGCTCTTGTTTAGAATCCTGTATTAGAAGTTGGTGCTCTGTGTGAATTTAATTGTTTACAAGTGCTGCTAAGAAATTTTTAATATTTGGTGTGTAACCTGATTATTTAAGGTTTTTTGTATATCATTATTTTAAGGAACATGTGAACTTTAAAAGTTATCTGTTTTATAAATAAAAATGTTTCCAAAAGCAGCTTAGTTATTTTGCTTATTTCTTTGATGCGAGCTGAGCCGCGGGTAAATTCGAATTGGTCTTCGGCCAAACAAGAAGAATACCCTAGAAAATTGCAAAATAAAAAAGTTTAAATAAACTTCATTTTCCGACACATTTCAATGCAGCGACTTTACGACACCATCTATATCGTGGAAGAAGTTTTGCATTGATTTGATTCTCAACGATCGATAACACGATCGACAGCTGCAGATGAGATTACCACTTCAAATCATTGAGATTCTGGCGTTATGCTGAAAACTTCAAACATGTGAGTTGCAATTGCTAAACGGTGTTTCAATTGCTAACTATCGGTAATGGACGTGTTCCTGTCGACGCATTAAATGGATTTTTCGTCTCAACGGAAGAGTAGTTTATAAATAAAGTAAAATATAAATCAATTAACTAACCAACTAAGTTTTTGGTGTGCCTGGCTTGCCACCGCACAATTTTACAATTGAAGGTTGGTTAAGTCGTCAACGTGCTCCCCCAAAACCTTCGGGGAGTGTTTTTGTCGTTACCACAACAACAGCAACCGAAAAATATAGTTTATCTCGGAGTTCATCAATGAGGGGATATCCAATTCAAAATCGTCAAAACCTCAACCGATCCAGCAAACATCTAAACCCAAAGCATCAGTTTCAATGGACGATTTACCACATTTGAAATGACTTTCAATTGTCATACTTTTCGAAAACAAAATGAAAAATTTCCAAAAATTTTGCAGTCAGTTTAAGAAAGAAATTCCTTGGACCAAAACTAAGTGAAAATCAGTGGCTCCGCACATCACATTCAAATAAAATTATGAAAATAACTATCTTAAAAAATTACAAACCCGGTCTTGAATTGCAAGTGAATTTCATTTTCTAACTTTTTGCTTAAATTACAAGACTTATACGAAAAAAACCTGAAAACCGTTTTAATAGCTATTGGCGCTCTAGGGATAATTCTACATATCCTAAAACGTTTTTACAAAAAAACTGATTAATATTTTATTTAAAAATCGATTGGGCCACCCTCAAATTTTTAATGAAGAACTTCTTATAAATGGTGAAAAAAATCTACAAACATATGCCGCATAGTTAATGTGGTTGTGTTTTCTAACCATGAATCCCACTCCGCACTTTCTGTGTTATCTTTAAAAATTAGTTTATGATTTGCTTTTGAGTGACTATCAGAGTTTTATAGTTCTGGGTTTTATGTTTTTTTTTGCGTTCCAGCTATATTGGCCGGCTTATTCACCGAAGTCAAAAGAACACACCTATTTACTCTAAATAAAGGGTGTTTTTTAGGGGTATAGAACTTCGAATTGAAATAAAACACAAGCAAATCGTTTTAAGGTCCATCAATTTGGCTTTATTGGAAGGATAATTTTATGCCATTAATGTTTAAATATGATTTCGGGCATGTAGCCGCCGCGGCTGGCTCGAATAAAGCCAATTCTACAGGTCCAATTTTCAACCACTTTTTCGAGCATATGGGGCCGTATGTCGGCAATAACGCCACGAATGTTGGCTTCCAATTCCCCTAACGTTTCTGGTTTGTTTGTGTAGACGAGCGACTTCACATATCCCCAAAGAAAATAATCCAATGGTGTCAAATCACACGACCTTGGTGGCCAATTGACAGGTCCATTCCGCGAAATTATGCGCTCATCGAATGTTTCCTTCAATAAATCGATTGTGACGTGCGCTGTGTGGCATGTAGCGCCGTCTTGTTGGAACCACAACTCATCCACATTCATGCCATCCAATTCGGGAACAAAATAGTCGGTTATCATGGCTCTATACCGGTCTCCATTAACGGTAGCTGCCTCTCCAGCATTATTGCGGAAGAAGTATGGCCCAATGACTCCACCAGCCCATAGAGCACACCAAACAGTCAGTTTTTGTGGATGTAATGGCGTTTCAAGGGTCTCATGTGGATTCTCTTCACTCCAAATGCGGCAATTTTTCTTGTTGACGTAGCCATTCAACCAAAAATGAGCCTCATCACTGAACAAAATTTTGCGATGAAAATCAGCATCGAAATCAATCTCATTTTCGGCCCATACACCAAAATCACGACGCATAGCATGGTCTCGCGGCTTTAATTCTTGCACAAGCTGGATCTTGTAAGGTCGCAAGCCAAGATCTTTGCGCAAAATCTTCCATAAAGTTGATGGACAAAGCTCCAATTGCTGTGCACGGTGGCGAATCGATTCATTCGGGTCCTCTTCAACACTTTGCTCTACAGCGGCAATTGTTTCTTCGGTGCGCACTGTTCGACGTCTCTGCGGATGCGTATTATCACATAGAGTAAACGTAGTGCGAAAACGATCCATGGTTAACCGAATTAATTGCTCTGATGGACGATTATGTCGACCATAAAATGGACGGAGCTCACGGTAAACTTCGCGAACTGAACCATTATTTTCGAAATAAATTTGCACGATTTGCAAGCGTTGTTCTTTTGTCAACCTGTTCATGATGAAATGGCAAACCAAACTGAACATAAATGACATTAGAGTTGCCAGATTTGACCACAAAATGCCAGTTTTATCTCTATTCGAAAAACAAACCTGTAAAAAAACACCCTGTACAAGCGAACACATTTACACTGGGCTAATGATTTGTAGGCATTGGCTGACATTAACAGATTTGCACACACTCGTGATTCAAATGATTTGTGCTGAATAAGGGACACAAGAATGGATTTGAGTTATGTACTCGTATATTTGGTGATGCGCTATTCTGTTTGGCAATTCTCTTATAGTTTTTTTTTTTTTTTGTGGGTATAATCGATGACTTTCTAGTATCACATGCATCATTTGTATCCCATCTAAGTATCCTTAAAGGCTATTTTGCGGATTTTCATGCTTCACCAGGCAGCGTAACAATTTGAAAATTGATAAATACATTTTATATGTACGTAAGTACGTATGTCTCTGTGTATGTGAAATATGCTGTATGACATTTGTCTATAAATTTGTTGAACACACATTCACACTCGCACAATAAAAGCCATCCTTTAGATGGCAGTAGCAAAAGCACACAAACACTCAACGAACCCAACCCAACCTTGAGAGTGTGAATTATTTGTTGTTGTACCTTTATTGTATTTACAAGGGTTTGCGGAGGGTTTGATTTTGGTTAGCAGTGCTATTATTTTTATTGTTTTTCATGTTCTTGTTGCAGTCAGGCGTTTGTAGTACCCTCATGAATTTCATGCATTCTCACATTTGATTTGGCCCGCTCCTCTTCAGTTTTATGGTTAGCATTGTTGTTGGTTTATTAGATTTTTGTAGAAATTTCACAATTACCTGTTAAAAATCATGCTGACTTTGAAGAAGCGCCCCATCGTGCTATGGGCAATTCAACCGATCAGCCGTTCATTTCTCTTTTCCAATGCATCTGGCCTCAACTTTTATTTCTTTTTTTTTGTAGGTATATTCGTTCAGTATTTGTTATATATTATTGTTGTATTTGTTTTTAACTGCCGTTGTAAACGCACAAATTGAAATAGAAGGCGCATGCGCATGCGCAACCAACCATACTTTTTGACTGACCGATCGCACGACGCATTCACTTTGACAGCCACCGAAACAAAGGTGTGACTTTTCTTAACACTTATCGATATTGCCAATTGACTCGAGACAAGATGTTTATGTTTTTTTTTCTGATACGCTTTGAGGATATACTTTTATTGTACTACCAGGTAGGAGCTCTTCAGTTCCTTTATACCTTTTGTTTGCAGCACAGATTTGTTGTCTTTGCATGACAAATAAATCGAGAATCCCAAAAAAACAAAAGCAAACAGAAACTGCTTCGAGTATCGGCTGAAAATTATAAAATCAGCCTTTAGTTGACCGTGCTGCGGGTAGCCACTGGGCGGTTGCCGGCTGTTATTCGCTTCCAGCCTTGAGACAATTTAGCTCGCTCATTCCTCCGATCGGACTGCGTTGTGAGTGCATGCTTATTTATTGTTGAAATTTTTGTTTTTATTTAACTAACATACTATCTCTGCCACTGCCTCTGCGCTTCAATTACGAAATAAGTTTGTTGTCTTTTGTTTGAAAATCGGATTATTAGCCATCATGCGCGCTGTGGTCTGCAACGATGTGAAATTTGAATTGGAAAATGACATCTGGACAAGCTGTTGTGTGCGAAATGCCCATGCTCGCGGGTGTGTGTGTGTGCTAAGTGTGAAAATGTCATTGGTTTCGAATGACCGCATTGGCACGCGCAGCAAACGCATTGGAAAGAGGCGTTTGCTTTGTTTAAAACAATGATGTGAAGATGCGGATCAAATCAGTTTTTGTCTGTCACCAAAAAAAATTTATAGAGACAATAGTTTTTTGAAAAATATTTTGCATCTGCTAAGTGGTTTTTGTTGATAATTGGCGCCACCAACTTAGTTAGTGGAATAATGCAATTTCGTTTAGAGATAAATTAAGTATACCAACTATTTGAACATTTTATTCTCCTCTAACAAGCATATTACCCAACGAAAGAAAGCCTAAAATTTGATAATATGCTCAATTTCCTTTCATTCCGTTAATATTCTAGACACTTAAGCCACAAATAAAGTGTACAAACTGAGAGTGCATCTCCCTGAACCAATTTCCTCAACCAAATCCTTTCAAAATATTTTATTTCCAGAAGTAACTCCATTACGCGGCAGGATATGGTAACCGAAGCAGTATAGTCTCGCAGATGTGAGAATTTGATAGTTCCATCTCATCATGCTTCAGCTAGATTCTTACAGTGGGAGCCGCAAGACGATCACGCTACATTTTTCCAATTTACTCGAACTCCTTCAAAGAGATGTTCAATAAAGTTGACTTTGAAATAAAATCTCGAAATTCAGTATAGCGATATCCGGAGAAAGTGATGCGGCACACTCCCCATCCCCTGAGTAAGATTCAAATATTTCTGATTATTTGGTTGAGTTAAGTTTCATAGGGTGTTGTAACAGTACTTGTAACAGTACGTGAGCTTACATATTCGCAAATACCGTTTATATCCATTGCATTTCAGCCTAAAATGTCTTCTTTATAGGTTAATTTATTAGGCGAACTTTTCTTCAAGTGTTTCATGAAATTTCTGTTTTTTTTTTTTGTGAGCTTCAACTTTAGCTTTTTTAAATTCAAATGAATGCGCATAGAAATCGCTGCTTAAATTAAATTGGTAACATTTGTAATTGTTGAATGGAAATAAATTTCACTAAGCTACGAGCGTTTGACAAATTTATTGAAGCTTTATACAGAAAATAACATACACGGAATCAGTTTTAGTTTACAGTTTAAAATATTTAGCAGCTTTTGGTAGAAGTAGCTACCGCTTGATCGCAAGCATCTATTGTCTGGTATTTAAAACAAAAGCAGAATATGTAAATATTGGATGGAATATGAAATGAGCTGTGTAGGGGAACGTGATGTAATGGCAAATATTATATAGATTATCGCAATAAGCTGAAAATGTGATGAAATGTGATGTCTTGTGCTGGAAGTTGCACAAAGCAATGCAGTTTAAAGTGACGAATGGCGAGTGATGTGATGTGGATCCTCGCGATATGAAGTGATGTGATGCATTCAGATCTGTGGTGGAGAATGTGATGTAATGCACAATACAGTAGTATATGATTTTATTATAACAGCAGGAGATATTATAAATGCTATTGTGATAATGGAGCGATACGATGTGATATAGCAATTGTTGAAGTGTTGGTTTTTACGTGCTATAATATGACAGCCTAAGAGTGAGCTATTCAAATCGTAAGTCTGGTAGACAAATGCATTTGTTGACTTTTAATGCAACATAGAAATCTCATATGATATAATAATATTATATTATTGTAGAAATATTGGATGGAATATGAAATGAGCTGTGTAGGGGAACGTGATGTAATGGCAAATATTATATAGATTATCGCAATAAGCTGAAAATGTGATAAAATGTGATGTCTTGTGCTGGAAGTTGCACAAAGCAATGCAGTTTAAAGTGACGAATGGCGAGTGATGTGATGTGGATCCTCGCGATATGAAGTGATGTGATGCATTCAGATCTGTGGTGGAGAATGTGATGTAATGCACAATACAGTAGTATATGATGTTATTATAACAGCAGGAGATATTATAAATGCTATTGTGATAATGGAGCGATACGATGTGATATAGCAATTGTTGAAGTGTTGGTTTTTACGTGCTATAATATGACAGCCTAAGAGTGAGCTATTCAAATCGTAAGTCTGGTAGACAAATGCATTTGTTGACTTTTAATGCAACATAGAAATCTCATATGATATAATAATATTATATTATTGTAGAAATATATTTATATGAGAACCCTGGTTCTAATAGAAAAATAAAACAAAATTGTCATCTCACCTATAACTCTATATATATATATCCTATTATTAAATGATATCTCATTATCTTAATCCAGCGGTATCTATATAGGTATTGCGTGTGATCATATGATTATTTTCGCATCGCATCATGCCCTCTTTCTTCTCTATCGCTACACAAGTGACATATGATGTGATATTATGTTTACTCATTAAAGTTATAAATGTATGTAAACTTAAGTATATAAATAGCTCCAATAAAATCAAATTTGAAATAAATTTTTTAAATATCAGTGTACATAAATAAATATACATATCTACAAATTTTGATACATCACGTCATCTGAAATAAATGTCTATGTACAAATGCATGCTGATAGCTTTCAATGATAGTAATTGTTACAATCTTAAACGAATTTATATATTAATTAGTAATAGTTTTACATAATTTAACCGCGTAAAATTCGGTTATATCATTTTTAAGTACAAGTTTAAATGGTAAATTTTGAACAATTGACGAATTATGTTGTACGAGTATAACATATATATTTAAACACCAGCATGCTAATACCATGTTAAATGAAAAACACAATTTATGTGCCGAGGAAAATTGAGCCTAATTGTACTGACAATTTCTGTAATTAGTGAATTATGTTGTTGGATTGTTATGAGCAATGATGATGTGTAAAACAAAATAGTCGAACGATATATCCAAAGCATCAATAATTTTAAAAATTAATTGGCAGTTTTTAACTTTTCATTGCTTTCTTAATGAAATAGACCGCAGACGTGCTATTAACAAATATATCGATATGCAAAAATTATTAAAAAGTGAGCTCACATATATCGACCATTTTAACGTAACCCACAAAAATAAAATATTACAAAAGGAGGTGTTTTAGTTTACAAATATAAAAAATTGTTAAGCAAAATGTTACTTACATCATGTTTACCTTTTCTTTATTTTTTCAATGGTATATATGAGAGTTGTAACATTTATGTGAGACGGTTTAAAATAAACAGAATCATTGATATCTGCCAAAATACGGGTTTTCAAAATTTTGTTGGTTACGCTAAAATCGCGATGACGCTGTCGCTACACTTTGATTAGCTTAAAATGTTCCCGTGTACTCTCAGAACATTTACAACTCAATTAGATTAACCAGTATTGAACCATGTAATCTCTTTTCAACACACAGCAGAACATGAAGGAGCATCGCTTGTACGTAGAAGATGCTATAGAGCAACAAAAAAACCTATAATATATGTAAATATAAAAAGGGAAATCTTAAAAAAAAAAGATTACAAAAAAGACAGAAAACAAAACACGCACATCAATTTGTATTAAATCAAAGAAGTGCGGCAGCTTTTAACACCAGCTTCTTATGAGTTAGTAAATACCAAAGTTGAAAAAGATTATTGGCGACGAATAATGACGCCACACCGCATTGGCTTGAAAAATTATTAATCTTGATTTATTAGTACACATTGACAATAGCAGTTGAACCGTTTCGTTTTGTTCTTTTTCGAGTTGGCGGCAGCATCCAAAAGGAAAAAAGACATTCAAATGCATCACAAGCTGAGATAAATTAGTTTATAAGACTTTAATGCAAATGTAATAAATTTTTTTTGTGGAAATCGGTAAAATTAGTTTTTTTTAAGAAGTGACAAAGTTGTTTGCTCATTGATAGTAATGCGCAGTTAGGTAAATAAGATGTGTGTGTCCTTTAGGGTAAATACACATAGAAAACATTGAAGATGGTAAAATTTAATGATACAGAAGTAAAATTATAGATGTTTTAAAAAAAGATAGGCATTATTTGCAAAGCGGTAAGAACGCAAGGTTTACGTATTTTCAAAATTGTTTTAAAAAAGAACTAATAGGGGTCCATTTATTTTAACCAAACCAAAGACCTTCGAATAAGTAAAAATCTTCTTGAAATTCTTTAAGAATGGCTATATAGGGTAATTGCACTAGCTTCCGGACAGCGCTAGTGTCCGGACACTATGCCAATGTTTTGCGATTAATAGGCAAATCACTGACAAATAGTCTTAAATAACAACACAAATGGAAAAGTACATGTTTTCTGAGTGTACGTGAAAAATTTAAGTTGAATCTAAAGCATAGTTTAAAATTTACACGTAATTTTAGCGTCAGAAGTCTGAGCATGCGGCAAAATTGCAGGTTTTTGTAAAAAAAAAATTGTGGAAGCATTTTAGAGAAGTAAGGGCCTAAACAAGTATTTATGAATCACAAAAAGAAAAACATCTTTCTCTCCTATATTTTGAGTCTTCGAACACGTTTTTTCAAGTACAAATATTGCTGTCCGAATGCTAAGAAAATAAGTTTTAATGTCCGGACAATTAGCATTTTGTACAAACTTTGTTGGTTTTATCGATATTACTATTTCAAGAATTAATACAGACATCTTACCTCAGCACTTAAAGGTTATAAGGTCAAACCAAACAAGCCTCAGACAAGTGGCAGCTTAGGATAGCTGTGAAACTCCTAATAGTCGGCGCCTTAATCTGGAAAGCGACAGGGTCACAAAATATGTACAATCACTTCTCGTGCAACCTATAAAAACATAATATTGCAGCCTGCCCGTTTTACGGACAAGAGCAATATTATTAACCCATACGACTTGCACATTCCATGTTACTTTTGCTTGGTCGATCGCTTACAACTCTAGACTGCTTTTCAATACTCCCAATCTGATGGGGAGTTCTATGATGGCCAGACTTTCCCTTCCAGGGCGCGGGTGGTACCATTCAGTGTGTCGGCCCTGTTTTTGATGGCGCTGGTACAGGCTACGGCCACCAGACACTAGGCCTGGTTTCAGTTGTTAACACTATGCTTTTGCCCATTAAGTCTACGGGTGCGATGTACAGAATGGCATTTGATAATTCTGTAGGGCTGGCTTTCAAACCTTCCATTATACTAATTATTGATTACCAGATGTTTACTTTGTTGCTCCTGCAGGGTAACCCCTCCCAGTTTAGACCTGAAGATCCCGGGCCTGCATATAACTAATTGTTGACAAAAATCTATCAATTATGACAAATAAAACATTGTAAGTTTGTTTGATCCCTCAAAAGAAAGCTGGGAACAGTTGGTTTATGACCAGTGTCCAAATCAGAAAGATTTCCATTGAGAGATGTGAATATGATTAAGAAGTATTTATTGTAGTCAAAGGCTTTCTCTGTGTTTCAGAAATAATTTACAAAATATAGTGCATACACAAATTTCATGCAAATTTCGGGTGTCCGGAAACTACAGCAAATCGAACTTTTTTGATTTTTTAATTTTTATAATACTAACACCATTACATTTTTAAATTATATAGACGTCATATTATTGAGCAATATTTATGCTATTATACGAGGTGTGTTCAAAAAGAATCGCGAATTTTTAATTTTCGCTGGTTACGTATATTCGAATTTCGAATTTTTTGTGGCGTTATGTTGGTACTCATGTCTCTCACTTATGCCGACAAGCTCGGCCATTTTGAATGTTCAGTTAATTGTTGACAGCTGCTTTGCTTGCACGTGTTATGGATCGTCTTCGATTTTTACCTATTTTTTACCAAAATTGCTCAATTGTGACATCGCATGAACATTGCTAATGAGATGTTAAACTCTGTCCGCGTCGACCCAAATTTGCTCCAGAGGGTCATAACTGGTGACGAATCGTGGGTTTATGGTTATGACGTGGAAACCAAAGCTCAATCATCTCAATGGAAGCTGCCGCAGGAACCAGGACCGAAAAAAGCGCGCCAAGTTCGGTCGAATGTGAAAGTTTTGCTGACAGTTTTCTTCGATTGCAGGGGCGTGGTGCATCATGAGTTCTTGCCACAGGGAAGAACGGTCAATAAGGAATATTACCTGCAAGTTATGCGCAATTTGCGCGAAGCAATCCGCCAGAAACGCCCGGATTTGTGGAAGAACAAAAATTGGCTTTTGCACCACGATAACGCCCCTGCTCACGCATCGTTGCTTGTGCGCGACTTTTTGGCCAAAAACAACACACTAATGATGCCGCAGCCACCGTATTCCCCAGATCTGGCCCCCTGAGACTTTTTCTTGTTCCCTAAACTGAAGAGGCCCATGAAAGAACGACGTTACGCTTCTCTTGACGAGATAAAGACGGCATCGAAGGAGGAGCTGAACAAGATACAAAAAAATGATTTTTTGAAGTGCTTCGAAGATTGGAAAAACCGTTGGCACAAGTGTATAATATCTCATGGGGATTACTTTGAAGGGGACAAATTAGATATTCATGAATAAATAAATAATTTTTGAAAAAACACAAAATTCGCGATACTTTTTGAACACACCTCGTAAACAGTATATCTTTTCGCGGTAGCGTTTATAGTGAGAAAATGAGTCGAAGTCAAAGTTGAGGTAAACGTTAAGTGTCCGGAAACTAGTGCGTTTACCCTAGTCAGACTTGTTAAGCAAGTTTTTAAAGAATGGTTAAAAAAAAAAATGTATTTAATAATATCGACTATTTGTAAAAACTTTCCCTATATCTATCAAAATGAAAATATTTTGATCTGCGGCAAACGATAACACTACGCTAACAGGTAAGCGCTGAAAATTGTTTGTATACCGAGCATAATGCTTTAAAATTTTAAACTCATTAAAACAGGTTTGAATGGAGATGTGCTCTAGTTTCATGAATGCTAATACAGAAAAATCTCCATTAAATATAATTTTGAGTGGCAATGAAAATGAAATTCCATTCAAAATAAGTTTTGGTGCTAACAAAAGTGAATCTTCCACTCAAAATCAAAATTCAGTAATAATGGAAGTGCACTAAAATAAAGTTTTAGATGATAGTGAAGATGTAGTTCCACTCAAAAACCAAATGTTAATTGTAATAAAGTATTGGCAGCATTCAAATTTTAATGTAGTACACCCACGTCTGGTGTAGAAACATGGACACTGACATCTGATAAAACGGCTCTATGAGTATTGGAAAGTAAAGGTCGTTCAAAGATTTATGGACCTCGAGTACCGTAGAAGACTTGAAGATGATAGATAAACACAGCTCACAGAATTAAAAACCATCATCACATTGGCTAGCCCATGCTATGCGAGGGAGAAAAATTCACGATACCTGATGCAGCGCGTATTGTTGGAGGGACAAAACCATTTTAACGGTTCAGCGCTACTCGACCTAAGTAATTATAATAATAGTTTGGCGTGATTTTTTTTTTTTTTTTTTTTTTTTTTTTTTTTATGGCGCGATATACAACAGGTATATCATCATAAACCTCCTAAGAGATTTTTGCGCCAAGCTTCTCTTCCAATTTGTGGTGTGCCGATTTGAATTTTCCCTACAAATTGGTGGGACCTACAGTTTTTTGCCGACTCCGAACGGCATCTACAAAGGAGACGAATTTTTGCTAAGAAGCCTGTCATGGCAGAAATACACTCGGAGAGTTTGCCAAACCACTGCCGAGGGGCGACCCCGTTTTGAAAAACTTGTTTCAAATACTTTTGATGTTACCTGTACCAGGGCTCGAACCATGGACCTTCGGTGTGGTAGGCCGGCAACACTACCTCCACACCACGGCGGCCGCCAGTTTGGCGTGATTAACCTCTTAAATAATTATGTACAGAAAAAATCAAAGGGCACTACTGTGTAGCAAATCTTTTTTATTTTACTTCTCTAGCAAGGGAAATTCACTTACAGGTGGTCTCATAAGAACATATGAGCAGTGGCTTCTTCTGTCAAAATAAAAAAGTTCTATGCAATCTAACAGGAGAAGCCGTCAAAGGAAAAACAAAGCACATGCAGTATGTGTGTGTAGACAGCAACAAATTCGCTATGATGTAACCTAGTATAAATTCGGCTTGTTCTCTAGCATGAATACTTCCTGGATATTTTCTATATTTTTAGTAAATTTTTAGGCAGTGCTGTGGATTCATAGTAGTTTTTTGAAAAAAAAAAAAAAAAAAGCCAAGTGCTGGTGATGAAACATCAAAATTTCCGACACTAAATTCAAAGTTTGATTAAAAAAACATTGGCGGTTAATAACCATCATGGTCAAACGAGATACGCCAGCAACTGTTGCTCAAAGGAGCAACTTTTTTTACTCTAAGCATTCAGCAGATAATAACATGCATACATAGGCATTAAGGTGGGATGAAAACAGAAATGTTTTTCTTATCACGGGAGTAGGATTTGTATTTTTAGTGTAACCAACAAAAATTAAATTTTACAGGAGAAGGTTTGTAGTTCAAAAATATAGAAAATTTTAAAGCTTTATTTTTTTATGCTACATATTAGAGCTCTAATATTTGCGAGATGGTTTAAAATAAACAGAATTATCCATATCTTTCAAAATATGGATTTTCAGAACTGCGTTGGTTACTCCAAAATTGCGGTAAGAGCTCGGTATAATCCCAACAAAAAAAATTAAAAATGTTTGGCGTGACCCACTTAATTTATAAAAAAAATATTAGTTTTTAAATGAAAGATTAATTAACTATAATAATTCCCAATAACCCACAATATCCCACACAACCGATGAGATGTTAAAAAACCTCTTTTCGTATTAGTTTTGTAATTTAAGTATTTATGAATGAAATATGATTAAAGTAATCACATTCGACAATTATTGGGTGGTTTTTATAAACAAACAAATTTTTCAAGTATTGCTCTGATGAAGAAGCCTAGCAGCTTCCGAAATGGATCTATAGGAAAAGCTATGGCAGTTGTCCCTAAACATTTTTCCTACTCTATTCAATTTAGAAAATTTTTAATATTTAATTCAAAAATTATTATTAAAAAATAAAAACAATAATAATTTTCATAAAAATTCAAAAAGTGAAAAATTATATTCTTGGCCTTGAGCTCGTTACATGAATACTTGAAAATTGCCAGGCCGAAAAATCAGAATTGTTGGTACAAAAAAGCAATAACAAACAAATTTTCAAAAGTAGAGTGAGCTAAACCAAAATGACTTTTTTTAAATTTTCTTTTTCTACCGACTTGCTTTGCGAAACAAAAACTTGTTTCAACCCAGCCTAATAAGCATACATTTATGCAAATGTTTAACAGTTGGAGTGCATAATTTTTGTGTCTGCTCCACATTCATTTGTCTGTAAATTGTGCTCCAAGTTATACAGTAGTGGGTTGGTGATGATGACTGACCAACCAAACAGGCAAAATTTATTTGACATGTTGTTATTTAAGACGAAATTTTATTTTCAAATTTGTAACGCACACTAAATATCCAACACGAATTGGTGTCTTAAAATTAACAAATTTAATGGTGCTCAGATGTACGGGTTTAATGTATGCATAGCAATGGATATGCATATACTCGAACACACGTACATATATGCTTCATATGTATAAGAGTATGGAGTCAAATATGCATAGAGCTACATACCTTCATATATTGTAGTACCTTTTCATCGATTTGTTATGGTTTATGTATGTAGTTATGGATGCAAAGGGGTTGTCAACAAACGAATTTTTGGAGGCGTTGACATACCCACTTATGCATGAAGTGAAATCGTTGCGAGCGGGAGTATCGGCTTTTGATTGTAGTCACTGCGTGTATGAAACAGTATTGTCTGCTTTGTTTATAAATATGTTTGTTTATGGATGAAAATATGGCGACATGACGGCCATGTTAATAAATAAATCTTTAATAATTTTGATTTTGGGTGGTATTACTCCGTTAAAAAATCAATAATCTTTAGGGTGATCTCATAAGATGAGATGCAAATATTTTTATTTTATTTGTATTTCATGGGGGGGAGGTCTTAAAGGAATTTTTATTATCGTACTTTATTGGAAGGTTTTTGAATAAAACACATTATATAGTGGCGGGTCAGTGAAATTTAGAAAATAAAGCGATTGTCCGAATGAGTAAAATCTTCTTCAATAAATTTTTAGTCTAATACAATAGTAGTAGTAGCCAGTTACTTTGACTTGAACGGTTTTGATTTCGTATTTCTATACACAAAAACAAAAATAAAAGAATCTATCTATATAAAAATTAATCGTGGTTTGTTCGTCACGCTAAAACTGGAAAACGACTGAACCCAATTGAATACTTAATTTTGGGGGTTTGTTTGTAATTTATATGCTACGAAAATCTTGATTTTACAGGCGTAATATCTTCAAAAGGGTTCATGGTAGGGATATGAAAAATAGTACAGAGATATAGCGTTCCAGCTGTTCATTTTGCCCAAAATAAATTTTTTATGAGTTCATTTAAAAAATTCTCGATAAGACTGGTATTTTTTTAATCGAATCTTAGCGGTTGTTCACAATTTCAAATAAGTATAGATTAAATCCCCGATTCTGTGTTTTTGATAAATTGTCAATATTAATAAATAGTCAAGAAAAAAATATTATTATCAAGTGTTTTTTTAATTCCGCTTCGACAACTACATAATTTTTACTGTTTTTGATGCAAAGTTCAAAAACATTATACAAATATTTTTTTGCATTGCTAGACGTCTAACTAAACATTCAAGAAGTTCCTTATTTCGATTACTGGACTGGATATGAGATTTTAATATGGCTATCAAACGAAAGGTGCTAATGAGTGCTGCAATAAGCGATGTTATTGAATTCCATACCCCAACTGGCTTCGGATATGTACAGATTAAAATCGTATTTAGTCTATTATAAGTATTTCGATGAAGTGCAGCCCGGGTGTTCTAGTTAAAAAATAAAACCCTAACGGTTTTTATTTTATTACTTACACGCTGAGAAAAATTTCTTTAATTTTTACTACGCTAGCACTTTAAAGTTGGTCCAACTCCAAAGTTTAGATTTTTTAAAAGTAAACAAAAATTAGTAAAGCTTAGTAGTTGGTAAATGAAAAGTATTAGAATATATCAAATTTTAATATTTTGGTGTATTAAAAATTAAAGACTATAGAATTTCCTATGCTATTCTTAAATTTTTTAAAAACTTTCAAAACTTTTTAGTATTTTACAGTAATGTTTATTATAATTTAATACTTTTTCGAATATTTCTATAAAATTTCTTAGTTTTTCTTTAATTTTTAATATATTCTTGCTGATATTTCTCTCCGTGTACAGTCACCATTACTCTTGGTTAAAGTAACTCAAGTCAGTGTACTCTTATTGCAGAAGTGAAGTCATTGGTTAGGAATAATTTCACTTTAAATGTGTCCTTATCCCATTTTTATACAGCACCACGCATGCTTTCTAACTCCACTCCATCATCCCAGTGCTGCATGTAAATCTTTCAGTTGCAGTTCTTTATTTAAATATTTAAAAATTAATAATGAAATAATAACATACTTAAGAATGCATTTGCAATTAAATGCACGCGTGTCTCCTACACATTTACATGATACCTACATATCGTCGGTAACACTGCAAAACCGCTTAATATAGTTTTGTGTCAAAAACTTTAATATACCCCTGCCATTGAGATATTTTTATTTATTTTCAAGAAATGGTTTAGAAAATAATTAAAAGAATCGATCTTGATGGGAACTTTTTAAATAAAATCATTATTCGTCTTTAAATTAAGCAATTTGTAGTTGAAAAACAATCAAACTGAGATATCACTTACGCGGCTTTGGAGTGTCACCGACGATACGTAAGAAATTCTCCTAAGAATACTCGTGAAGGTAGGTATACACTGGCACGTTCAATACCGCATAGTGAAATCTCGGGATAGCACACACTTCCTACGTCCCGAAATCTGTAGATAACATCTCAATTGAGGTTTGTGTTTAATTTAAGTTTTTTGAATTTGAAGCGACATCTTATAGCTATCCATAAGTTCAACTACATCCTTTAGAAAATGGTTGTGAAATATTGTAGAACCAATGAAAGTGATCCTTTTCAAAGAATTGTGAAAACTGTAAAATATCGTTTTATTCAATTTATAATAAATATTTCATGTAAGAGTATAAAAGGATTTGCCAAGATGCGAACAATCTTTTGATTTCTACGACACCTCTTACTCATCACGATATTGCTCTGTGGATTTTTTTCTAAATCGGCATTTTGTCAATGTACTTTTTGCCACCTTTGGTCGTGACCATAATTCAGGGACCGCAAATAATGATTATTTTTATTTTTACTCAATCTTGAGTACTATTTTATTTGTCATAATAAAACTCAAAGCATCATATATAGTGAACTATAGGAAATTTCACCTTTAAAATTTGAACGCACATCCCTCTTGCTCTGAAGTGGATGACGCCCAAGATAACTTATTGAACATTCTACTATAAATGGTTGAAAATGGGTATGACAATATTCGTGCCTTCATTTCCATCCCATAAATACCCATTTCCATTACTAAATACTCCTTTTCTTCATTTAAGGTAGAGTTTTCAAAAATGTATCTTTAGGATCAAGAACTTTAGAGTAAGAAGTTTGTTAGTTCAAATTTTTAAGCCAAAATTCCGGATAGTTCAGGATATATGATGATGATGCTTTGAGTTTTATTGTGAAAAATAAAATAATACTCAAGAATGAGTAAAAGATAAAAAGAATCATTATTTGCGGTCCTTGCCATAATTGAATCAACCCAAGTCCAGTAATGTTTTAGGTCAGAAACTTTAGTAGAATTACCCTTTAAAATGCTTCCGATCTCAAAAAAAAATCATCAAAACATGCAATTTTATAGTATATTTAATTATTAACTACTTAATTAACTCTGCAATCAGAACAAAAACAAACTAACTTTTTTTAAGGGCTCAGACTATATATCGAATTTTAGGGAAAAACATATGCGTGAAACTTCTAAAATATTTACTAAAAAAATTACTTATTGTTTTTGCATTTAAAACTCGTCCATATTTTCTTGTAACAGAAGCAAATGAGTATGTCAAAGAGAAACTGAAAAAAGGGACAACGTCTTGAGCGCCTACGGCACACCTCGGGATGCAAATAGAAGGAACTATATTTCTAGTAAATGATCTTAAATAAAATGCGATACACTCGGTGAAATGTAAACGATATTTCGGGATTTAATGCACTAATATGCACTTAGGTGCTTGCTTTGACACTTAAAGCTTTCGTTCAAAGCTTAAACCCAGGAAAGCATATATTTGATAGTTCATTGCATACGCTAACCCTAAGATCGGCTATAACCCAGCTGGTAACCATACGTTTAAAATGTCTACAACCATCAGCGCCAGCAACACGATACAACATTATGACAACGTTGTTTTAACCAGTTATGGCTTTGAAACCAATTTTAGTACGTGTGCAGTGTTGTAGGCGCCAAAAGTAGTTAACAGGTTTGTCACAGACAAAAATAACTGTTTAAGTTTCAGTTTCTACTAAGCATACCATATCAGCAGGATACTCTTTATAGTAGTACTTTGTAGCTAGCTTGAAGTTTAGGCGAAGCTTCATTGTGTTTGACAAACTGAGCCAGGGTCTAAATATTTCTATAATAACTACAGTTATCCGAGAATAAAGTTTTGAATACCGTTGAGCCGAAGTTTCTTTTGCGTTCCAAAAGTTCTAAGATATTATAAAAAAAAACTACGAGACACAGTTTTTCAATGGCCATATATGGGTTGGTAACCCATTCAAGTTTGATCTATAGTCCCTCTCTGATATTAAGAGTTTTCTTTGTCTTCATGGTCCTCAGGATTTATGGCATAATCCCAGAGTTTTTAAATTACAATCATCGTTTTTCGGTAACCTACCTATGGTTATATCAGCAGCAAAATATCGGATATCACTTAGTTCTAAGATAGTTCTATGAGCATTATGACCTTTCCCCACTTGAGTTACTTGTCTTTTAGAATATGAGACTGTGTTGAAATGGTTGATGGAGATATTATTGATCTTTCAATCCGACGGCGGACCACAAAAACTTGACTCCAAATTGCATCAAGAACTGCCTGGAAATTATTATCCTTCTTAGGTATAGGAACAAAATTTAATGTATTTAATGGTGAAGTTCTTTTCAAAATATAAAGTACATACAGGAAAGATGAAGTACAAGGTGGCGCAAAAGTAAGCTTCCGATGTTCAGCATATCGGTTGTGGCACGTGCAGTGTGTGCTGTTGCACCGTCTTGTTGGAACCACATGTTTTCCAATCCCAATTCATCAAGTTGCGGCAAAAAGAACTCGTTGATCATTGCTCTGTAGCGCTCACCATTCACAGTAACCGTTTGGCCCCGACCGATTATTGGTCAAATAAATAGTCAGCAATATTCCGCGTTCTGGAGCAGTGTGGCGTAACATTGTTTATTAACGTGTATTTCGCATGTGTTTGCTACACAAACAGAACTGACTTTAGGGGCCAATCGCAAAATTTATAGCATTTTCTGATAGGAGGATTACGTTTGCGCCACCCTGTATATAGAGCAATGGTCGTCATTTATTTTCCAGGGATTTGTGCTATGTTTGACCTTCACACGTCAACAAACGGCTTTTTACTCATATACAACCCGATCTTTAACGGAAATATAGAAGAGCATCAAATTTAATTTAGATGTTTAATGCAATAGGTATGGGCCTTTAACCTTAAAAACTAATAAATTTAGTTATTGAACCTTCACTTTGTGCCGATCACTGATATAGAGAGATTTTGGGCGAACTCATTTTGAATAACCTGTGCCCAGTGTCTGTATTTATGCTCCTTAACGAGATAATTGAGAGCAGAAATCTCGGAAAGCCACCAACTTTGTTTTTATAATTAAACCAAGGAATTAGGACCAAATTATGCAAAATGCGAAGAGACATAATGAGTCACTTTTACAAGTGTGAATGAAAATTTCTTATCTTCTATATATATAAAAGAAAGTGACGTTAGTTCCAACGCTCATAACTCAAGAACGCCTGCAACGATTTGGATGATTGACACTAATTTAGATTGTTCTCTGACCAGAATAGAAGAATACCCAATAAAATTTCCGAAAAATTCCTGAACAAAAATGTTATTTTCCCATACATTTTGTATGGTGCGAATTTTTATAATTTTTTTTTTGTTAGAAAAGCTCAATAATGGATCGAATAATGATAGGGATAGGAAAAACCAATATTTCTAGATCCATTCAGGTAAATATCTGGGCAGGACAAAGTCTGCCGGGTTCTCTAGTTTTTTATAAAAACCTTCATTATTTTGTGGTGCTGAGAGGACTTTAGTGCAATTTGTCACAGCGTCTTACATAATTACGGCCTTAAATTGCAAAATAATTTTTAAAACTAGAATATTAGGAATTTCTATTCATATCTCAACAAATTAGTTGTTCCAGTTTTTAACTAGGTGGTCTTATTTGGGTAGTAAGTTTCGAACCCCAAAAACTCAGTAAAGTATTTATATGGACTTTCCCAGCTCAATATCAGCAGAGGAGAGCTTGTGTTGTAGAGTTAAGTTTTTCTTAAGGCATTTTCCCGGCAGCAACTTTTTTACTGCTATTAGAAAACTTCGAGCGCTGTATCCGCCGAACTAGTACAGGGGCGACTGATTTTCAACTCTTCGTAAACCGCTTAGTTACTCGTATCTACAGCCACAAATACGCACTTATTTCTTTCTCAAAAAAGTATTTTTAAATCAATCGATATTAATGTTAGATTAATTGAAAGTTGTATTATTTGCTAAACATAATTGATAAAATGACTTGCGCGCCTCACATTGAGTCAAATAAAACTTGAAAATAATACAACACAGCGAAAGGGCTTCATACACAAATCTTGACACAATATAATCATAAAACTGCAACATGAAAACGATATCGAAAATTTGTTTATGAAAATTGTCTACCCGCTGAGCATACATACCGGGCGAGCTGTATGCGTTCAAACACAACGGGATGCGTCGTAGAACACATGCGCAGATGCAAAGGAATCGTAAAAACCCTGTGGGAAAAATTACTCAACTCTAAGAAATTAGTCACATATCTGATCTTTTAGGAAACACAACTACATTTCATACTAGTAGAGAAAAGAATGAAAAAAGAGCCAATCTAAATTGCTGATTTCTCTAGTGCAAACTTTAAAATAACATATAATGTTACACGATGAGGTATTTTAAATGTGAAATTTTAATAACGAAATATGTTTAATTAAATTATTAAATTTATTTATTAGTTATTCTATGCATCGCTAGAGCGTTCACCATTAAATCGTTCGTGATAAGAGAGCGTCAAGAAAACAAAAAATTGCGCTCTAAACTCCACTTTTAGCACATCATCAAAATATCAGTTCTCTATCATAGCAACGAGCTCTACGATTAAAACAATCGAAGGGGAAGACGAAGATAAAGATGTAGAGCAAGAAGAACAGAAAAAGAAGAAGAGGAATAGGAATAGGTTTAGTGACGATTAATAGGAAACGTGAGATTATAAACGAATTCAAATCAAATGAAAAAGTCATAAACCACCTTGGCAGTTGCATAACGGCTTCCTAGTCTGTGGTTTTTATCAGGTATTCTTACAGTCTGCTGTCTTTACTAGTCTTCAATTACATGCCAGATATTAGTGTTTGAAATATCTTTGTTATTCACTCACCTCAAAAAGTTTAAAAATTCGCTGAGGTATCCAATAAAAACTAATTAAACGAAGCTTAGGGTTGGCTGAGGCACGAGTACTTGAGGTTGACATTTGGATTGTACATTTATACTTTGCATATCACAGCGCCATGGATCGCCTAGAATCGAAGATTTTTCACCAGGCAGTTAATTTAAAATGTAAAAAAAAATCCCAGGACATTTTGCTAATATTTATTGGACAAATAAATTCACCTGCCTAGAGGGAGCGATATGCAAATATTCACAATAGTCGGATTAAACCTTTTGAATTCCCAGCAGGGCAATCGTAAATAGTTGCATCTTCATAAAATCTACATATGTTTTTTAAATATATGAACAAAAGCAAGGCGATGAAATGCATGAAATATTTATTAGGCATACAAAGAAAGAAGGAGCAACCGACCGATCCAGCGATGATGACTGGGCAGCTTCGGTTGAGTACAATGTACAGCGTGTTGCTGAGATACGTTGTTGACGCCCGCCCGATTTAATTGTTCACTTGGCAACTTTGAAGTTGATCAATATATTTTTAAATCGCATTTATAAAGACAGCGAACAGAAGATGCCGCCAAAAGTCAAATAGGGCGGCCGTGACGGTGACGACAGGCGGTTGACGTGGCGATAGTGATATATATGAATGCAAGGTATTGAATGTGTGAACAATTTACATATTTACTAAACATACAATTAATTTGCAAGTTTATGAGCTAAATAATAATTTTGTTGAATTTATGCAAATAGGTATATATTTACTTTAACATGTGCATACATATATTGTATAAAATATTTGACATTCATATGTAATATATTTGAATATATGGTGCATTATATTTTTATTTTATTCTGAAACTAATATAATTAACAAAACATATAAAAAGTAAGAGCACAGGTCAAAGCGGTCATTATATACCCAGCGGTGGATTTAAATAACATTAAAGAGGGGTGATCCCACATTGTCTGAAAAAAAATCACTTGCAGGAGCTGTCACATAATTAGCGGGGCTCTTGCTGGCCCTATTTCACAGAATAGCAGTTGTGGTTTGAAATTAACGTACACACTGGCAATCGGAAGAATGTTCCCTACCGATATATTGACAATAAAAGATTTGTTATAAGCTGAATATATATATATATATATAACAACAAAGAACGCTTATATACCCTAAATATTAAAAGCGATTTACAGAGAAGGCAGGGTGAAGTGTGGTCCCATTATTTTAGCATTTGTAGAAATTTTCAAATTATTTTCCACGTTTTTTTTTTTTGAGCAAAAACGGAAATATATATTTGAATTTAATGCATATGTATATCGGCGGTAGATTATCGATACATCAATGTATCGACTTTTTATACAACTATTATTAAAATATTCATAAAATGTTAAACAAAACATTTTTAAATTAAAATTTTTATGTTTGTATATTAATTGATATTAGAGGAAAAATTACAACGTTTGCACAGGGATGGTATGGGATGACATGTTTCGAAGTGCCCAGCTTCTCATCAGACAAATTTTTTAAAATCGAAAAAACTAAAGTTGGCCATTAAATTTTAAACTCAAATTTTTTTTATTATACCTCTAGATATCCTGATTTTTGTTTTTTTCCAAAAATATGAATTTAAAAATTTTTGGCAAACAGTTTTTATTTCTTTTTTTAACTTTCTGCACCTTTTCCATATTGAAATCAGAAAACGTCAATTGAGTTTCAGAATAGGTAATTGGATTTCCGAATTTGTCATTTGGATTTAAAAATAGTTATCTGGATTTCAGAAGATGTTAATGGGATTTCAAAACAGGCAGTTGGATTTCAGAGAACTAGAACTGGATTTCAGAATAGGTAATTGGAATTCAGAATGTATGAAATGGATTTCAGGAATACACAATTCGATTTGAAGTGAACGGCATACAATTTAGGAATTGATTTATTCCATAGCAAATAATTTTTGCATATTCTCTTTTATTCAAGTATTAACATGGCAAAAACCGTCGCAAAGATATTTTCTGAAATCGACTTGACGATTTCTGAATTCCAATTCACACATTCTGAGTTCTAATTGAATATTCTGAAATCCAATTTTAGTTTTCTGAAATCCAATAATCGTTCCTGAAATCCAAGTAACAAATTCTGAAATTCAATAAACATTTTCTGAAATACAATTGGAGTTTTCTGATTTCAATCTGGAAAGGGTGTAGTCGAATTCAATTAGTTAAACACAAAATTACACAATTTTGATCACTGAAAATTTTTTGTTGCTAGTGGAATTTTAGCATAAGAGGATTTTTATACCCTTTGAAAGGCCAAAGTTACTTTTTTTTAACTACAGTAATTTTCGAAATATTGAAAAAATAAACTTAACATATCAGGAAAAAGTGAAATTTTGAATTTGCATAACTTTTGAAAAAAACAATTTTTTTTTTCTTTGTCAAAACTTCGTTTTATGATAAAAGGAAACTCTTCAGCAAATTTCATTCACATCGGAAGTGGTAGATTTCCACAATGTGCCGATTTGACATGGAAAGACCCACTTAATATATAACAACAACCCCCCCACGCTTCATACAAAAATTTTAAAAATACTTGATTTGGCTCTATTGGCTTAACAATGATCCCTCCTATAAATTTTTCTTGAATATCTGCAATGTACAGACATCGACCGGTTACAATTTTATCATACATAGAGATGTCGCTAAGTGGATACGAGAAAACATACAGGGTGTTTTTTTACAGGTTAGTTTTTCGAATAGAGATAAAACTGGCAGTTTGTGGTCAAATCTGGCAACTCTAATGTCATTTATGTTCAGTTTGGTTTGCCATTTCATCATGAACAGGTTGACAAAAGAACAACGCTTGCAAATCGTGCAAATTTATTTCGAAAATAATGGTTCAGTTCGCGAAGTTTACCGTGAGCTCCGTCCATTTTATGGTCGACATAATCGTCCATCAGAGCAATTAATTCGGTTAACCATGGATCGTTTTCGCACTACGTTTACTCTATGTGATAATACGCATCCGCAGAGACGTCGAACAGTGCGCACCGAAGAAACAATTGCCGCTGTAGAGCAAAGTGTTGAAGAGGACCCGAATGAATCGATTCGCCACCGTGCACAGCAATTGGAGCTTTGTCCATCAACTTTATGGAAGATTTTGCGCAAAGATCTTGGCTTGCGACCTTACAAGATCCAGCTTGTGCAAGAATTAAAGCCGCGAGACCATGCAATGCGTCGTGATTTTGGTGTATGGGCCGAAAATGAGATTGATTTCGATGCTGATTTTCATCGCAAAATTTTGTTCAGTGATGAGGCTCATTTTTGGTTGAATGGCTACGTCAACAAGCAAAATTGCCGCATTTGGAGTGAAGAGAATCCACATGAGACCCTTGAAACGCCATTACATCCACAAAAACTGACTGTTTGGTGTGCTCTATGGGCTGGTGGAGTCATTGGGCCATACTTCTTCCGCAGTAATGCTGGAGAGGCAGCTACCGTTAATGGAGACCGGTATAGAGCCATTATAACCGACTATTTTGTTCCCGAATTGGATGGCATGAATGTGGATGAGTTGTGGTTCCAACAAGACGGCGCTACATGCCACACAGCGCACGTCACAATCGATTTATTGAAGGAAACATTCGATGAGCGCATAATTTCGCGGAATGGACCTGTCAATTGGCCACCAAGGTCGTGTGATTTGACACCATTGGATTATTTTCTTTGGGGATATGTGAAGTCGCTCGTCTACACCAACAAACCAGAAACGTTAGGGGAATTGGAAGCCAACATTCGTGGCGTTATTGCCGACATACGGCCCCATATGCTCGAAAAAGTGGTTGAAAATTGGACCTGTAGAATTGGCTTTATTCGAGCCAGCCGCGGCGGCCACATGCCCGAAATCATATTTAAACATTAATGGCATAAAATTATCCTTCCAATAAAGCCAAATTGATGGACCTTAAAACGATTTTCTTGTGTTTTATTTCAATTCGAAGTTCTATACCCCTCAAAAAAACACCCTTTATATCCGATTCCTCTATTTAAATTAATAATAACAATTTGGAGCGATGTATGTATATACCTCCTAAGAGATGAAGACTAAGCTTATCCTCCAATTTGTGGTGTGATGCTTTAAATTTTTGACATGGTCTATATGTTTTATGGCCATTCGGAACTTTATCTACTAAGGCAGATAAATCCTGGGCTTGAACTAGGCAGTTTCGGTATTTTAGGCTACCAGTATACTACCATACCACGGTGCCCGTATTTCAAATATCAGCGCCTATATACACTTATGCATATAATCTTGAAAAATTACAGCAGGGTTGCGTGATTTCGAATCCTTTTTGATTTCAAATCCACTTTCAAATAAAAAATAAGTTTGATTTGTGATTTGATTCGTCGACCAAATCAAATATACTTTTTATATGTGATTCGATTATAGTAATTATCAACAGCAACTATAAAAAGCCAAATAATGCCGATACTTAAACAACAAGAAATTTTCAAACCCAAGTTCTAGCTAGCAAACTCATTCAAAAATCTCCCAAACCTCTTAAAGCCGCCCGCCTATAAACAACTCATTCAAACTGTCGCTTACTTTTGGTGCAATTAAAAAGCGTAAAATATTCAATCGATCGTTACAAGCAAATAAAAATATCTTACAAATGACCCTTTAAGTAATGAAATTAAAAAAAAAAAACAAGCAACTTTTTAGAAAAATTTGTATGGATTTCGTGCTTTAATCGATTTTCTTATTCGATGATATTTTCGCTTAAATACATCGATATCCCGCTGTGGCATTTGTGTTGCTTTTTTTTTTTCATTTTCAGTCGACCTAGCGTTTTGTCGATTTTTTACGCTCATATTGGAGCGTAGGTACTGTATTTGTTGTTGGGCTCAGTTTTAACATTATAACTGTGTTGCTTTTAATATTAAAGCCATATAATGTTTGCTTGTCATTGCTGTTGTTGTCTGCCACCCACCATAACAAAGGATTTTATTTTTTATTTCTGTTTTACTTAAATGCTTAGCCATTGCCTTTTGTAGTTTTAGTTATGGCCGAGATAAAAAAAATCAACAAAGCTGGTGTTTATCGAGATTTACGAGCGCGTTTGGGAGTTGAGGTCGTGTTGGCCGTTATACGCATGGAAGTATCATTAAGTCGGTTAAGTGAAGCTTGAGGTATGCAGATATTGGTTAAGATGTTGCTCGCCGCCACTCCGTTTGCTTGGCTGGCATCTATTGTTAGCCAGCTTTTCATATATTTCATTACCTTAGCAAATTAGGTGAGGTGCTGACGGCTATTTGTAGCTAATAAAAGGTTTGTACAGATTATGAATTAAGTTTTAGTTGAAGGAATTTTAACAGATGGGAAATTTTGTGAAATTGAAGAAAATGAATGGTTGTAGTACCATGTATTGCCATGAAATTACATGCTTTCAAACCCATACCCAAGATGCCCGGAACGGAATGGAATAAAATCTATGTATATTTTTGAACTACAACTTTAGCAATCCAACGGATTCTTCGAACAAATGCTACTTTGGCCTTGATATGCGTTTGAAAGTCGCAGTTGATACCTACATTTGCCACCATTAAATTACAGGCGTATGGGGATATTCGACTGGTAGCCTTTTTTTACTATGTAGCAAAGGTTGGATTTAAATATTCCTTAGTTACGAAACGCTCTTCAGGTTTCTTTCAGGTACTGGGATTTATAGCTATCAAACCATTTGACACTCTGTATTTTTATACAAGACATTGCATTGAAGTAAAATGGGTCGGTCCACACAGTTAAGGACCTCATTCAATAAATTTTGGTCGTTGCTTAATAAAGCACGCTTACCGATAACTGACGAAGATTGGAAACATCGAGTGAACCCAAGTACTCCCCCTATTTTTTCCAGCTAAGTGAGAAACGTCAATTACCTATTCTGACATCCAATTTTAGTTTTCCGATATTCAATAATCGTTTCTTAAATCCAAATGGCAAATTATGTTTTCTGATTTCAATGTGGAAAAGGTGTAGTGAAGGCATTCCTTCGAAACTCGACGTTGACATCGTTGAAGTCACCATAAATCTTCTGGAAAACTTTTCTCTCGAAAGCTCCAAAAACCATTCCATCTTATTTCGACACTTTCTATGCGAATATATACCGGCGGACACGTATATACATGCATCCATATACTTTGCATGCACTTTGTTTCTCTAATTCGTGGGCTTAAAGAGATGTATGTCTTAGAAATTCGAGAAAAACTAGCAATCGGCTAAGCTAGTGGCTCCACCTGTATAGCCTCGCCTTGGCATAACCCCCATTCGTCGAGAGAGAACTTTACTTCTCAGTGGCCGCCTACTCAGTCCAAAGTAGCACTTGGTGGCAAGAGTTATACACCTTTGAACTTTTTGTAATTGTATCCTTCAAAGCAAGATCCTTCGGTTGACCTCGTTTAGTTTCGTTGTTGGTATTGTAGTACTTGGCCCTGGTCAGCCGTCATGTCTGCTCCGGCATACGGACTAAACAAGGTCATAAAGAATTAACAGTCCTTAGTCGTATAAAACTCGAGTCAATCCCATACGTTGATCAGGTTGTTGTGCGAATTAATTACTCAACGTCTTTTTGAATAGCAGTTGAGTTTTTCAGGAAAGTCTGCCAAAGCTGACTTCATTTCGACAAAGAGATGCTGTGTGTCGATTGTTATGCAACATTAACGAGACTGACTTCGCTTTAGTTGGTGCGATTTGCAAGATCGCCTTTTCTTTTGGATTGGGCAGATCACATTTCAATTCCAATCTGAGGGTATTGACTCATCTAACCATATTTTGCATTGGAGTTGAGGCATTTTTTTACAACATCTCTTCATCTCATTGTTTAAACAGCTCGGCATGTAGTCAGTGTTCACTTGGTTCTTCCATCGGAGTGGCGGTCTCACTCTTCCTGCGTCCCCCGTCAGGTGCCGATAAGAATACTTTCTGGGCCGGAGCATCTTCATTCATTCGCACCACATGGCCTAACCTACTACGCCGCTATGTTGGAGCTCGTTTGAGGATGTTTAAGTCTGCATACACGACTACATAAATAAATCACTTTGCCAATCGAATTCACCATCTTGTAGAGTTCCAAAAATCTGTCGAAGAACTTTTTCTCGAATATTCTGCACCATAGCGGGTACGTTGAGGAATTTATAGAGTGTTATTTTCGTTCGTCGAAAGAGCATTTTATTTCTAAATGTATTACCTAACCATAACGGCTCTTTATTATTATTGAGTTGGGAGATTGATATCCTCATAGTCGGGTTTCGTTTTAGTAATTTCAGTTCTTCCATCATTTAGCGGATGTTGTTGTTTTTGTTTGTAACGACAAAAACAGTCGACAGAGCTTTGGGGAGTGTTGTCAAATTGGCAGTCCTTGGCCGGATATGAACCCGGTACGCTCCGGTTCTCCCTGGCGGTACTGCTGACTGTCGTGGTAGCGATTTGGTATGACCAGTGCAACCTTCTAGGTCATATCACCCCTCCTTCTGTATAGAAGGAGAAGATGGGTAATGAGAAGTGAAAGGTACATATCTGTAGATCAACTATGGAGATGCACGCCATTACCATTGTGCATATTAGTCGCCTTTTACGACCGGTATGCCTACCTCGGCCATACTCGACGGATCTTTTAGTAGAATCACACGGTATGAGGTAAAAAAATAATAAAAATTTGGCGCGATATACCTCCGACTACAAACGGCACCTACAAAGCAGATGCATTTTTGCTGAGAAGCCTTCCGTGGCAGAAATACACTCAGAGAGTTTGCCAAACCACTGCCGAGGGAGATCCAGTTTTGAAGAAAACTTTCAAGTCACTTTTGATGCTAACTGTCCCAGAACTCGAACCCTGGACCTGCTGTGTGTCAAGCCAACAACACTACCGCCAAACCGCACCGCCTGCCGTCAAAGTCAGTTAGCGACCCTCGTAATTTCGTACTTGTCAAATTCGATGTACCTAAATCTAGTTATTATACAAGAATTGTCATTGAACTACGGTCGACTGCTGAAGGCAAGTATCTTATGAATTCAAAACTGTACCGTCGGAATAGCATTTATTTGGTGTAGTTTTAGCCGGCGGCTTTACACATTTAAAAAAATCTAGATAAGTCTTTTTCTGCAAGTTTTTCACTGTGCGAGGCCTATGATCATGGCTTAATGTACGCCACCAACTTTTTGAATTGAGTGAATATTTTGTCGGGAGAGTTCTCGCTTACCTTCATTTTAAGTGCCTCCACAATTTTGACGGTTTTTAATTCCAGCGTAAAAATGAAATCAAAATTTCAACACAAAACTCCGCAGAGTATGTGCCAGTTGGTCTTTGTTGCAGAAATCGTTAGTGTAAGCTATCGACTTTGAGCAATCACCAGATATCTTAAACACTTTTGTTTTGTTTTTTTTTTATGAAATATTTTTTACATTAAAAGCACTTAATTTGTTTTTTGTTTAGTAAATTTGCATATTCACACACCCTTCACGTTTTGTGTTGTTAACGCATGCGACAGTGGACATTACCCTGCTCATTCTGGAGCATTTATACAATTTACTGATAGCAGAGATGCATTTATTGGTATTTAAAACAATATGAATATCATTAAATACACCGAACTAAATTAATTTGTTTTACCGATTTTTTATAAATTTTTTTTATTTCTCCTTTAAGTCTGCTCTTTTTTGGATGGAATCTGAAATTGTTAGCATCTCTTCAGCTTTTTCTTGCATGCAAAATATAAAAAATTAACCGCCGCTGCCTGACTCGAAAATCAAAAATCATTTCACATGGATCACACGCTTTAGAATTATTAATGGTGTCACAGCCAAAAAGAGCACATTGTACATGCCGACGGCTAGTCAGGTAAAACACAAATCCTCATCCATGGAGAAAAAACCAAAAAATAGCACATCTATTACGACATATTTTATAACACAGCCCCTGTATATGTACATACATACATGTACACGCTTATACGTAAACACCGATAAGAATATTCAATGAACACTAAAAACGTAATCGAACAATGAAGTCATCGATAACAGAATAATAACGGTAAAACGCCATAGCACGTCAACACACCGCAAGGTCGCACGATAAACTGATGTGAAGCCGCTATTGATAGCCATATTGAGTGGCTTTGTGCTATAAGCTATCGAGCAAACAGCAGCAGATCGAGTTCAAAGACGAGTTCTGTAGGGAGAAAAGTAGGCATGTAAGTTGCCAGCCAGTCAATACGTCAATATACACACACCTACATACTTACATCACGTGAATGGGCAACACAAACATCCATAGAATTTCAGCTGAGCGCGGAGGGAGCCAGAGCGTTCCACTATGGTTGAATGCCGGGCCAATTGCACCAAAAATAAAAACGTAAGGGCGGTAAAAAGGCAAATAAAAATAGAAAATCGTGTATACACATGCAAGCGACTGTTCAGCATGCCAACACAGTTTCCACCATTGCACTGTGGGAGAGTTTATGTGCTTCGATAAGCAAAAATCAATAACAAATTATCATCAATCTTACAATATAAGTAATGGCCGAATTAGCCTAGACTTAGACTTAACAAGACTTGAAAACCCCTACATCTAATAACCGAGCACCACGTGTACGCAGTTACCCAAAAAAAAACTTTATTTAGAAACTTGGAAAACTACAGATTTTTGATTTCCAAGTTAAGTTTCTAAGCTCAAAGAGAGACGTGAGAGAACTGTGCTACCATATTTTTTTTCGTTTTTACTAAAATTCCTTCTTATATTGTATAGCATTCTAAATTTTCGGCAATTAGAAAGAAATACACCAAAATTCAAAAAGATGACACGGTGAATAATTGACTCTTGGCTCTTTCGTAAGCTAAATCAAGCTAAGTTAATTCTAAGTCCGGACTAATTCCGCCATAAATCTAGGATAATTCGGCTATATAATGCGCAGACCGTAAAACCAAAAAAAAAAACAAAAACCGTTGAATAAATTTTTTTAGAAATTTCATTTAATTTTTCGGGCACAAACAAACCAAATGTAAGTAAAACCATTTGCTTGCGCAAATCTCCTGTCAGTAACACCACAGGTATGATAAAAGGCTTACAGATAGAGGAGAAGTGTGATTATATATGGCAATAGTGATTATTATTCAAATTACTAGGTAGACACTATTTTAGGTTGAGCTCAAACGTGTAATTGCGCTTACGCCCTCTTCGATGATAGTTTCGCCTTCCTTCTCCAACATACCAAGTTTCACTCCTCAAATGATCGAGGGAAGGAAGAACTAAGAAAGGAAGAACTAAAAGATTAAGCTGTGCTTTTAGAAATATATTCGCAATATTTTATTTATTTATAAGAGCGTTAATTATAAAGATGCGATATATGTGCGTATGGGAAAAAGCCATAGAGCCAGAGGTACTAATACCGAAGAACATCTGTTTTTAATCAAAATAACGATGAATGTCGAATAGTAGCTATTTCCTTAAAATGAGTTGATCCAGTAGTAGAAACGACTTTTGACCGTAATTACCATAAGTCGATAGTTAACTCTATATATTCTAGTGTCCGGCCGGAGGTCCGGCCAAGCTACGATATTCGGCTCGTATTTTATATTCGCAAGTATATCGATCAATTCATTTGCAGTGTCATCACTTTCGATTGCTTGCCTTCAGATTTTAATCAACTGTTCTTTCTTAGTGCATCTCTAGAAAATACAATATATTTTCATACTGCGAATAATACTTCTACACTTCGCGGGTAATTCTTCTTAAAATGTAAGTAGTCTCAATATTACGGAAATATATAAAATTGCATCTTGCTATGCATTTATACAAACATGAGCGTCATTTGGAAGTTTTTCAATAGGCCAAAGTCAACTTCGATTTGCAACGTGTGCCAGAATAAAGCTTTTTAACTTTAAGTATTGATTTTATGAATTTTATTTACATCGTTAAAATGTGATTAACATATAGACAGCACTTTTTTGTTTACAACTATGTTTTTTTGTAAGGTGTTTTTTTTATTCAAGAAACAATACAAATTAATTATTATGAAATAAATAAAATCGCAAATATAAGTATATTTTTTTTATTTTCGTATTCGGCTTAGGCCTCGGTGTTCGGCCGAATATAAAATGATACCGAATATTCGACTTAGGCTTGGGCCAAAATGCCTGCTTCATTGGGACACTAATATATTAGTTTGATGCAGGTAAGTATGTTTTAAGGTATTCAGATCGAAACTAGTTTTCTCGTCACTTAGAAAGCTGAATATACCCATTCATATTTGAATTCAGAAAAAGACAAAAATTGATTCGCACGAAATTCACACGAAATGGGCATGTTATGTTATGATTTGCAAGGCGAAGTTAATAGTTTTCATTAGAAAGACATTTCTTAAACGGCGCAACCAAGCTTTGCGTGGACAATAATCTTATACTGCTGTCAAGTTTTTTTTTAAATTTATTCTCAAAAATAAATAGTAAAGTAAAATTTTTATAGAAAAAAACTTGAGGGGAACTTGTTCCATAAAATAATAATCGTTTTATATACATATTTGAGGGGTACACAATTTTAAACCAAGTCCTTTCGAACCAACTATGAACGTAAATAAGGCTGATTTTTTTTTACAAAATTGCTCATGTAAACATCGCTCGCTTTATTTTTCAAAAAAGGGATTTAAAATGTGATTTCACATTTGATCACAGCATCAGGCTTAATACCTGGGTTTGCTCCATCCTTTTGCAAACTTTTTTGTAGTTTTTCAAGAAGTGAAATCAAAGGATTTGGAATAACAGTCGTTGGCAACATTTCACGGTGAAAAATGTTGCTAAGGAGATTACGCAATAAAAAAACACAACAGAATTTTTAACTCGAAATATTGGAAATGTGTTTTCAAATGGTTTCTATACAACTTGCAAAATATTTTGTGCGTGAACACAGTACCAGGCTTAAGCATTAAAATTGATGTTCCGGATAAACCCAAAAATTCGTTTGTGTCAGATAGCTAAAGGCGTAAAAATACGCCACTTAAATTGGTTTTTATATCAAATGATCATAATATTTATACAAATCAACAAGTTGCAAGCAATTCTGAAAATCTTTTGAATTTTAACAAAATGTATGACTAACCTGAACCACAGTGCATTCGCAGCAACACATACACCAACAGAACGTGTACCCTCTAAAGTTTGTTGATGTGTATGCGCTACTTCAGCAATTTTATTTTTATTATCTCATTGACTCGTTTTGCAGTTAGCCGTCCAACTGGCTCAGTAATACCTGTGTTCATGTGTGCTTGTATGTACCTTATCTGTAGATATGCATGTATGTTAACTAGCCTTGGGCACCCTGTATAACTAGCCAGTTTTGTGGTATGGTGATTGGTTGCTATGGCTTCGAACGTATGAGTAACGCCCCTCAAACTATGCAACTGTTTACTATAGAGTGCATGTGAGTGTTTGGTCTGTTTGAGAGTTGAGCATTTTCCTTCAGTTATTTATTTTGCTCTTTTGAGTCGAAGTGTTAAGGCGCATGTGAGCTAAGCAAGATGTGCTAATGTGTGAGCAAGTATGTCTGTGTTTGTTACTCGAAAAACATGTTTTCCCCCATTTTGAGTATGATTTGAGTTTTTAATAACTGTGAGAGCGTCTAGCTGATACAGTGTGTACAGATGTGTTTGTGTATGAATGTGTGTGGTCGTTGAGTGTTGCCTATACGCCGGCGCGTGTCACAACAACAAATATAGCACTAACAACAATAGCAGGTGGCGCTCAACATTTTAACAGTTGCATATCATTGTGTGGGTTGATTGCGGTGTTTATTGAACGCCCTTTTTGTAAATTTCATAGAAGTCAATACAGCTGAGTAAAAACTCTCAAAGAGGAAGCATTTTGTTGGCGTTTGGAATATGCTAAAGTGAGCCAACACTAGTTTCACTAACTGATAAGAGCATGAAATATTATCTGTTAGAGCTTAGTGAAGCGCACATACGAAATAAGCTTAGCAATGGAGTCTGAGCAGCGCAGATACAGTAACAGCAACACGAGAGTTTGTCTACTTGTACGGTTGTATGGTGTACTGCAAAATTCAACGATGGCGCGCTTCTTTACTTCATCAGATACATTTGAATCTGCTAAGTAAGCGTTTGGTCACCTAGGTGCAGAACTTTTATTTTTTTTATGGAACGATTTTAAAGCATTTCTTAGAACGTAAAATTTTAGGAATTAATTGAGTAAAGATAGGTAGCAACTTGTTTAAATATTTTTGAATTTTTTGCTGCCTTTATCAAAATTATAGAGTTCACGCTCTTGTTTGCCTTTATTTATTCCATACAAAATAAATATAAGAAATACGCTTTTTTGCTTCGTGAATGTTTATTTGTTATCGAGATATAAACATATAGGTATAGGTACTAGGGTTTGATAGTGTTTTAAAAAAACTCTACATTTTTAGTACATTTTATTAATACTACAACTAGTAACTGCGAATGAGTATGTGTGTGCTAAGTACAGCCCCATAATCTACATCCCACTTTTATTGCTAGTATAACAATAGCGGCTAGTAGTAAAACCTCTATAGATAACACAATAACGCCACCTTCTTACATGATTTAGCACACAAAGCCATAAAAGAAAAAAGTTATGATTTTCCTTGTTTCTTCATATCGTTCCCAGTCTTTACTATTTCTAGTTGTCAGAGTGAGTTAGCTGGATTCTTTCATTGTTTAAAACTTTGCGCTCAGTCATTGGCGTGAATGGGTTAAAAGTGGTAAACACTTTAACGTTACAATACCTACACTCACACATACATATGCAAAGTTAATTGCTTAGCCATGCAATAAAACTGCCTTTGCACCACTCGCACTTTGTCAAGTGGGACTTGCTTTTGTTGTTGTTTTACCTACTTTGTTGGCACTTTACGCGACTTTAAGTGGCGATTGGCGTCAACACTTGCTTTTATCACCCTTTTTTTGTGTGTATGTGCGCACAGGGGTATTGCATAGACTTTGTTGTAGCCGTTGCTTGTTTACTTTTTCATCGAGCTTAAGTGTTATGAGGCGGATTAACTACAGCGGTTTTTGTATGTGTTATATTTGAGTATCCTTGCAGGTCACGGAGGCGACTATCGTGACAAGTCCGTATTTTGATGGGGGGGGGGGGGGGGTTAAGAGACGGTACGTCTCCCTCTGAAGACGTCGGTCGTTACATTGTTCCTTAAGTATTTCCTTAATATGAGTTTAAGCCAACAGCTCGCTATACAATGTTCGGTTTTAACAGAACTTAGACTTCCTTAGCTGTTTCTTCTAAAAACATTTTGCTGATTCTCTTTGGTTTTGCTTTTGAGTAGTTTTTATTAGACTTAATCAGGACCTTAGCTTAGAAATCGTCAAGTTAAAACCACTTCCAATGAAAAAGGTTTCCCTAAAAGAAATGCGATGAACTGAGCAAGAGACTGTCCTCCAGGTACTATCTACAAGACATCGAACTTGATGACTTTAAGGTCAGGGTGCAGTCAAATCGTAAAATGTTTAACGGAAGCGAGGTTTTCTCCGTTCAAACCATCCTGCCCCTGCAAAAAAATTTATTAGTCTAGGATGAATCCGGGATGAGTCGCAAAGGAGCATGCGACCAATGCCAGTTTTGATCTCTTTATATGGGTTGAAGGAATCCCTTTTGTTTGAGCATGCCCCATGAGAGGCTAATTTGTGCCATTCATGTCCTAAAGGGTAGTGTCGGACAGATTTTCTTTGTTCCCCTACGGATACAGTCGGACAAGTTTACTTTCAACACCTAAGAGTAGGCTACAAAAATTAAAATCGATTTATCCCAACTATGCCTATAAAGGAACAGTTGGGATCAATTGTAGTCCATTGTAGACGAAAGGTATTGATCCCGGACCACTATCTTTAGCGATTAGTCGCACGATTTTTTACAGGGGCGTTAGTTTTAGCGGAGCGTGCGAAAGAATGAAGCTAAACGATTCAATTTTACGGTATCAGTGATCATTCCGCCCTAGAAATTGCCAATCAAATGAAGAAAAGCTAATGAGAAGATAGAAGCCAAGCCCCCTCACTTTTTCCGATTTCAAAGCCTATTTCTATATTACCAGTACTTACTTCGAAGAGACTAAAGTCAGACTGGCCCAAATTCCATTTGGATACCGTAACAAATTAAAATCTTACCAGATTAAAATCTTACCTGTCCAGACTGAGTCCTGGCATCCCGAATGTTTGCCGGCATACGGCGTTTCTTCCCACGACACCAACCATCTGTTCACCTGCCCGACAGAGCAGACTCTTCTAAAACAATCTCACTCTGGTCCAACCCTATTGTAGTCGCTCGGTTGCAGGGACTCCCAGCAATGCTTGGTAAGGAAAGTGACGACTAACCAGGACGAAGCATTGTTACAATAACAACAGGTACTCTCTTCATAAAAAGCACTATCGAATTTTCCCCTTTGGCAGCCAATACACATGACTTAAAAAAAAAATCGATTTGAGCACCTGTTTATGGTATATTTAGTTAATATCTACATCTTTATTCAAATATTTACACAGAGCAAGATTCAAGAACAAGATTTTGACCCTTGTAAAACGGTTCGTGTTACCGGAAGCCGTATTAATTACAGTTTACCGTAAAACTACCGTGCAGCAGCAAGCAGTTCAACTTAAATGCTTCATTACATTTTAATGCAAATGACTACTTTTAATAAATTATGTGCGACACAGAAAACTTAGGGGCAACCTCTTCTTCGAAGATTCATTTGCATTTGAAAAAACAAAACCTCAACCACAAATAGGTGAGACACCAACTAAAGACTTCGATTAAAACATAAACACACACGCATACTTAAATTCACAGAGAATCACAGAAACGAAGAACGAAACGAATTGTACCAAATGATCGAAATTTATAAACAAAAATTTAATGAATAAATTGGAATTCGATGTCGTAGCCAAGGACCTCCAACGCCGTAACTAAGTAGTAACACAAAAATTCTCACACATGTGCATGTGTTTGAGCTAAAAGTTAACATTGCAGCCAAAGGAACTAGCTGCACATTACTTCAAAACTAGAATGAACACCAAACCGTACTAGTCAGCCAAATGTATTTTTAAATATTACTGGCAGACCCGGCAGACGTTGTTTTGCTAAAAAAATTTACTTGACTTTCTCTTCTCATTAGATTCATATTCCTCTGCCTGCCCACCTTCCTTTTCTTCCTCTTTATCTGCTTCTCTATTTTCATATCGTTTATGTCTTATTCAACTTACCCTATCTCTATCACTATTACTATTACTCTCACTACCACTATCACTACCACATAACTCGGAACCGGCTTCTAAAGTGGGCCGAAGAACTACTCCTTTTTAAACACTCATTATTACCTTTCATTTGATACCCTTACCGTATCAACACCTTCTAGGGCCACACCTGGTCCACGTTTTGGTCAATAACTCGGACTGAACGTTTCTGAAAGCAACAACACATGTTCCAAGTATGAACCAAATCTGTTAAGCGGTATAGTGGTGGCCTACAATATACGGAAAACTCAACAAAAGTGCGAAATGGTGACCTCTCAGCTGTGTTCATGTTTCGTTGGCAACAACTAAAAGTTTTGAATATTTTTTTTTATCGAAAAAGCTTCCACAGAGAAGGTCCAAGGAAGTACTTTTTACATAATGGAAATCGGTTTAGCCCTTTAGACATCCATCGCCGTCATACGAAAGACATTTCATTTTTATATATGTATATAGATTGCCAGTTCTCAAAGAGAAATATACCAGTCACAAACTAGTTCAAAATATACCGAAAAATCTTAGTTTCATTTTAGTAGTATTGTTAAAACAAATAATTTAAATGCCTCAGGGAAGATAGGTAAGTACGTGGCTCACATGAGAGAGGTCATGAGGTTCGAGCTCTGGAAAAAGCGAATTCCAAAAATAAACTCTACTGGCATTTTTTTACACTGGGGACTGTAGTATTGTCCAAAAATTGGATCTTGTGTTGGTAAATTTTTAATATTTTTCGGACTAGTTTGAGATGATTTTTTCCCTGCATGAAAACTAGTATTGGAGACAGTTAATTGAATAGTTTACGCTACACGAAAGTGCGTTTTTCATTATTATTAAAGGATGTTAGGGATATTCATCACCTTTATATTCGCTTGACCAAGTATTGAGATGAATAATTTAAATTAAAATATGAACCATAATTCTATAACATATTATATGTATGTATATAAATGGACCTGCTTTAAGTCCGAGGCGAGATTCTATACCGATCGGGTAACCGATGTTCAGAGAGTACTAAGTTTATGTAGGGAGCACTTCTCTGCCCTATTGAATGGAGAAAGCGAGCAAGAAACCAGAGACGATGTCGAAACCGACCCCACAATCGAAGGTGTTGGAATTGACGTTCCCCAACCCGACTACAATGAGGTGACAAAAGCAATATCCCGATTGAAAAACAATAAAGCAGCAGCATTCAACTACTATGCTGAACGTGGTGGGATGAATGCCTGTCTGAAGATTGAAATCTAAGTGTTCTCTGCCTGGTCCAAAACAGGGGCGATCTTGCAAACTGCGCTAACTATCGCGGAATCAGGCTTTAGAACATCGCATGTAAGGTGCTGTCAAGCTTATTGTGCGAAAGACTGAAGCCGGACGTAAACCGACTGACTGCATCTTATCAGTGTGGCTTTAGACATGGTAAATCTACCATCGACCAGATTTTTTCAAAACAAAAATTCTTGGCGGCCGCCGTGGTGTGAAGGTAGTGTTGCCGGCCTACCACACCGAAGGTCCATGGTTCGAGCCCTGGTACAGGTAACATCAAAAGTGATTTGAAAAAAGTTTTTCAAAAACGGGGTCGCCCCTCGGCAGTGGTTTGGCAAACTCTCCGAGTGTATTTCTGCCATGACAGGCTTCTCAGCCAAAAATTCTACTCCTTTGTAGATGCCGTTCGGAGTCGGCAAAAAACTGTAGGTCCCACCAATTTGTAGGGAAAAATTCAAATCGGCACACCACAAATTGGAAGAGAAGCTTGACGCAAAAATCTTCTAGGAGGTTTATGATGATATACCTGTTGTATATCGCGCCATAGATAGATAGATAGAAAAATTCTTGCAAATTTTTCTTGATAGTAAACGGCTAAACGAAGAAATAGTATGGGTAGCTGTGAACGAGCATTAAGACCAACAATAATGTCAGCCTAGAATCAAGTGCTACTTCGAGCAGCGAGGGGTAATTGTGAAGAAAAGGTCTCTTTCAGAAGCTTGATCACTGCCAACACTTGATGAGGCGGTTCTGGTAGTATTCGAGAGAAAGGTTCTTCGAAAGATTTGCAGGCTCTTACGCCTTGTCGTAACGATTGGCGAGCTATGTTGGATGGTCAAAAATTGCTAAAACGGTTAATCGCTATTTAAAGAATAAATAATTTTTTCTCAAAAGAAGAGGTCTGAAGGACGCATTTGGATTTTGAGATTGATGATGCTAACATGCTATAAGACTACATCCCTGATTAAGGAGAAGTTGGCTACTAATGTTTACTAAATTGATGTGAGTATTAAATGTCATAAATGTTTTAAATTTAAAAGTCTCGATCAGCGCTTCGCTTAGCGATATTATTTTCTCCATATATTGCACTGTAATCGGGCTCTGAAAAATGTTTCAAGTTTCGAATCTATAGCTTATTACTTTAAAATCAGTAGCAATATATCACGATCGATGCATCGCGAGTGCAACCGAATTCGGGACTATAAACTGCTTTTCGAATCTTTAACACAAAGGTAAGTTACTTAAATATCGATTTCAAAATCCCTTAATGTTCTACACAGTTTTAAAATTTCTCAAGCATCCTCTACTTGTTTTGCTATATAACTAGGTACGTGTGTATGCTACGTTTCCTCTTAAATCTACTTACATATTTATTTATTTGAAAAAAATCTAAATCGATTAATTACAGTGAATAAAAAAGGCAAAGAAAGGTGTACAAAGGACAGCAGGGCATTTAAAAGCCATAATTTAGGGAAAAGTGTCACTATGTCACAATTTAGGAGTTTCAGTGCGACTTACATACACAGACTTGTACGTGTCTCGTTGCAGCAGTGGTAACCACATAAATTTACACAAAATTCCGACATACACCGTACAACAGACATCTGTACATGTGTCTCTTATTCAATTGAAAAGTAGGCGTTAACCCGCATTGTCTACGTTTGCTTTTCACCGACAAATAGACAGACAGGTTACCCACATACACACCTACCTACATACGAACATATTTAACTGGCTGACGTTTGGTGTAGAACACTTGTTGATGCCACTGACTCTTGGCTACTGACTGTGCGGCGCTCCTGATGCTTATGTACCGGCGTCTACATGTCATCCCAAACAAATATGAAGGGGGGAAACGCATGGAGTAGTTGTCAGATATAATGTGGCTGCGGTTGTCCTTTTTTAAATTTTTATTTTTAAGGTGCTGAAGGCATTTTTGGGCTAGCTCTCCTTTTATCTCTTCATACACCTTATCAATGTTGCGGCTTTTGTATGTCAGATATCGTATGTGCGTGTAGATCAGTTAAAAGGTCAGCAGGTTGAACGAGATATAATTTAAGATACTAACATATGTACATACATACATACATACATGGTATCACAGCATGTGCAAGACATATTTATACCTTTCATGAACATGAAATGGTATTATAACTTTGGTTCGATGTTTGTAAGTATGGGAAGAAGAAGATATAGACCCAAGATTAAGATATAGACCCACGAGTAAGTATATGATCAGGGCGATGAGCTGAGTCAATTTAGCCATGTCTGTCTGTCTGTTCTAGCGCAAACTATTTCCTCAGGTTTTGAGTTATCTGGCTAAAATTTGGTATGGGGTCGCCAATTTTTAATATATTAAGCATTTGTCGGCACCAACAAGATCGGATCAATACAACATATAGCTCCTATACAATCGGTTTTTCCGATAAACGGCTTTTGGTCTATAACTCTTGCAATTTAATAGCTAGGAACATACAATTTTGGAGCTACTGTACTTATTAAATATCGCCGGCTGAGTGGAAGATAGCCATATTTCAAAATATTTTTTAAAAACGCATTACATCAAAACGCTCAATTTCAGAATTTAATTCAAAAGCACCCTACATCTCAGCTAAAAATGTATTGAATTTTCGTTCAGATAGGGCGTTTTTAAACCAAATTTTGAAATTGGGCGTTATTGAACAAAATTTTGAGCTGGGACTTTCTTCAAAGAAATTCTAAAATAGGGCGTTTTTAAAAAATATTTTGAAATAGGGTGATCTTCCACTCAGCCGCCGATATGCAATGTGTGTAGTGGAAATTATTAAGATTGTAGCAAAATGTCGTATAGCCTCCCTACAACCCATTTTCCAGATAAACGGGTTTTTGGGCCATGTATTTTTCATTTAACGCGGTAAGACCGTACAATTTTTTACAGTTTGTACTTAATGTAAATACAGATTATATCCTTAAAGGCGTGATGCGTTTCCATGAAAGGTATAAAGCCTTCAACACAGCTGAATAGACCGCTTTCCTTACTTATTTTCTTCTGAAAATGCTTTGTTCTGCTATGGTTTATGAGCCACACTTTATTCCTTTTAATCGTCTATCATTTATCTTTTGTAGTTACATCTATTTTTGTTACTTTTTCACTATTTCTTTATTCCTCAATTAGTTTGTTATTAATAATATTAAGCGAATAAATTAAGCCATCATATTTTCCTTTTTTTTGTTAGCTAAAAACTTAGCGCTTAGGAAGCACAAATGGCTCGCTATGTTTAATGGCATAATTTTTCTTTTGTATTGCAGCCAGGGCTTGATTAAAATATGATGTGAAATATTTTCCATTCACTGAAGATTAATGTGATTAAACGATGGTGGTCGGAATATAAAAAATATTATCGAATTTTTCACCCTGTCATTTGGCTGGGAGGCAAAAAATGAGGTCATAGTAGGACTTAATATTTGATGAAAAAAATGTTGGCATAACGGCGTTAAACTTTTTTAAAAGCACGTTGTTAGTCAATTTTCCAGCAAAATAGACAAGGCATTTTTTTAGAAAGATACTCTGCACTGATCGCTTTTTAGCAAAGAACTTTTTTCTGTGGTTAAAAGATGTCTGTGAAGTTAGCAACCGAAGTTTTACGAAAACTAAAAACAAGAGCTGTTTGTTCCTGAAAAAAAAAGAAAAAAATTTTGAATAAGTTCGTGCACTGATATTTAAAAACTGTACTGGCTAGCATTTAGTTACGAGCGTGAAGCTCGTACAGCTCATATCCAAACACCATTCCTGACGCTTAAGTCTCTTAAGTGAGCTTGATTTATGCCCACCTATTGTATCATCCCAGCAAAGCTTTTAGCTGAACTTACAGCCATAGAGGAGGCTGCGCGCTGGCTGCTCTCGAAAAACTGCACATCAGTGTCTATATACAGCCACATCCAAGCAGCGATCAAATCCCTTCAGGGTAGAAACACTGCTTTGAAGGTAGCACTCGACTGCAGGCAATCGCTTAATGAACTGGCCTCGAAAGCCCCACAGCAGTGATATGGGTTCCTGGGCAGAGGTACATACCTGGAAACTGCGCTGCTGACGAGCTGGCAAGGAATGCCACAGAGCAATCAGAGGTGAACCAAACAAGGAGCCCCCCCCCCTCTTGCCACGACTAAGCTCTGGCTCCTACGCGAATTCGAAGAAGAAGCTAATTCTAGATGGACTAGGGAGACGACATGTGAGGTGTCCATCCAAACGTGGCCCTGCATATGTAGGAAACGGACCGAGTCCATACTCAATCTAAAACGATCCTTTCTAGCCCCCTTGATTGGGGTACTCACTGGACATTGTCTAATGGGAATACATGCTGAGCGCATGGGGGCTCATTCAAATGACTTCTATCGCAGCTGCAGGGACGAGGAGGAAATAGAAAGTGTTGAGCACTTCCTCTGCAGCTGCCCTGCACTAGCCAGGACCCGTTCGGAGTGCCTAAACAGGTGCCTATTCGCTAGTTTAGAAGAGCTGGGCTCTGCCGACATCGGAGACATTCTGCGCTTTACTAAGCGGACAGGGTGGTTCGACTTTAAGTAGGTTTAACAAAGGAGGAAGGGTCGCAACCCGTTCAGTGGTATCACAGTGGGCCATTTGGCCTAAGTGCGCTTCTCGGCGATGCAGAGAGGCAGCACCTTAACCTAACCTAACCTACAGTGCATCGCGGGAAGAATTACGGTGAACTTTTCTCCCTAATACCACAAGGATTATCCCATCTTCTTTCGAGCCATACATCAGGACAGATGTGAAGATCAACTTTAAGCAAGTGCTTCTCAATAGTGAGTTAGGAGTCGGTGTTAACTCTGGTTGCTATAAACAATGAGGTGTTGTCAAGAATAGTAAATCAAATACCTTACACCTTTTTCGCTTCGTTATCTTCTTACAGCGAGCTCTATTAGTTAAAAATTATATCAATTATTATCAACTTTAAAATTGACAAATAGATGATATGTGTCGTCTTTTGTCATGGGTCTTCTTCAGGCATATCGTGAAAAGCTGATCGACAGTAGACTTACTAGTTCCGAAGGGACACTAAGAGGGTCGAATCAGATTGTTGACGATGGGCTTTAGTCTTGTACATGTTTCCCTCATTTTTATAACTTTAAGAGAGCTTTTCTTGTATATTTCTACAGTTGTTAATTTGTATATCCGATTTCTATCTAGGTGTTGCCACTCAGGATACTTTTATGGTCTTGGCCCCTATTTGATTTGTTTTCTAATGAAATGAGATATACCAATATGGAAATGTATTTTACGTCGTATTTTAAAATGATAGTGCCAGGTAGGCTTAGCACCTCCTAATGCCATTATATCTATTTTTTGGATGAACTTCTCCGTATGGGTAACAGCGATATTTCATCCTCCCCTATTTAAAGGTTACCACCTATTTGAAATCTTTAAATATTGATTGAAATATGCTAATATAGATATCAAAGAATAATATAGATATCACATCTAAATAAAAAATATTTCCAGTTAGGGTTACCAACTCATGTCATTATATTTATTGTTATGCATATCCGCTTTTATCTTGTAAACTCCTTGACAGATTTCTATTAAATTTAGTTCATAAGTATGTAAGTTATATCCTACAATCTAAGCTCTCTTATATAAATGTTGGCACTTAGAATGTTGTTACGGTTGACTTGCGCCAAAAAGTGTGAATCGTTTTTGATCCTTGCGCAGGTAATAGAGCACTGCGTGCGTTACTAGCAGCTGAATAGTGCGTGATCCACAAAAGGTCTGAGTTAGCTATTCGCGGCAGGATCTAATGAATTGTTTCCTGTTTTGTCTTTTTTTTTCTTGTTTTGGAGTTTGCCGTGAAATAAAATAAATTGTTAGTTATCCACGAACTTGTTTTTGTACATCCGAAAGTATATTCATCGTGCCGCGATACAATACCGTTTACATCAGTTAGCCTTTATAAAATAGCCCGATTAGAAAATCTATGGGGTTTAAGTTGTCGGGTGCATTGAAGCACTCTCATGTGAAGTTGTTGAATTAAAATCAATCAGAATACCTTTGAACTTGCTAGATTAAGTCGAAGAGATTGTGAGAATAAGGTGCTGCGAGTGAAAGGCAATAGGGAAAGAAAAGGTAGGCCGTGATTAGATGAATTATGCGTCAGTAAGCACTTGCAAGCCCAGAACTAGAGACGTCTCGGGGGATAGGTTAGCGTGTAGCGTTGCAAAGATACTCGCTCGATAATGTGAGCATCCTCTACTCGTTTCCCTCCACGTACCAAAAATCTACTTGCCCAAGAATCGTAATGGAAGTAAATATATACATTCAAAACTGTATAGATAACAAAAATATGAATTGCTAAAGAAAACAAGTGGTGTGTGATGAATTGAATGTTGGAACCATGGCGGACGGACTGTGAGACAGATCGTCACCTTTATTAAGCGGGGCCGACGCGGACAAGAATAGGAATATAAGCGCGAAATGAGCTGCTGTAACCGAGTACGATATTTTTCTTCATTGTTGGCGTAAGGAGATCGTGACAACTAAAACCCACCCACTCCGACGAGCGGAGCCGGTCTAGCAAGCTAGCGTACTCAAGGGTCACGTCCTTCGTCCGATGCACTTGAGCACTTCGAGTCAGGTAACAAGGTTTTAATCGAGTTGCCACATATTTGAAATTAAAAATAATTAAATATGGGTATGAAGCGAAGGGTGTTCTATAACGTGTTTTTGAACAAAAATATTTCTAGGTAGGGCTACCACTTAGGATTATGTTAAAATATCTTTCGATATTCGCAATAACCTCGAAAATCAAATGAATTAATTAATTAATACACATGGATGGTAAACTTTATATTAAAACTACCAAAATGCCTTTACTGATGAGTGTCTACAAAAAACTAAATGACATGGTAACCTCGAAAAAACGCCTAGCAAAGCTCGGTCGCCCAGATACTGTAATATAAATCAGGTTGACTCCGTAGTAATTTTCGCGTTTTGGGGATCTCTTATCTTAGGATTGGGTAGAGCACTTTTAAGTACCAATCTCTTTCGATTATATTTTGCAGATAAGTATGTCTGAATATTGCCTTTTTCACTTCGTTATAGTCGGGTTGGTATGTCTTTTCCATTGTTAAAGATTGACGTATCGGAATAATTATCTCCCTTGCAATTTAGCAAAAGGGGACAACAATCCCCTTCTTAACTTAAGTACAAATACAGCTGGCATTGATGCACTGGCTGTCGGTGTGTTAAAAGTCATTGCGTTTTGTTTTCATATCAATAAAATATGAATTATTATTTTTTAGATTCTTGCTTTGAAGAGACTCAAGAAACACATTTGCATGTCCATGAAATATAATAAAAATATTCCAGAGAATAATCTCCAGCTGATTGTAGCAAATTGTATTTTACTCAACGCATTTTTCTTTGAATGATCACAACGAGTAATTTCCGAACAGCTAGCCAGTCAGTCTGTGTTTTATAACACAAACTACAACAACACTGCAATAAAAAAGAAACAAGAATAACACTAAATTAAAAAATACCTGCTACATCGTCTTTTGTCTTTTTTATGTTTTTGTGTACCCTCCTCCTACTCGATTTAGAGCGCTGCGCTTGTTACCGCAATAAAGATATTTAGAGGCAAGTTGACGTTTTGATGGCTTGATTCTCATAAATAATCTCACACTCGAACATTTGTTTTTTTGAAGGTAATTTTTCTGCGTTAAGAAATGTGCCTTTTTTGGGTTTCCTCGCAGCATCGTATAATAACTCAGTTTTTTTCAGCTTAGCGCCCCTCCAGCGGATACTACTGTTAAAGTTTTTATTATACGCAGTAATGGCTCATTTAAAGCACTCTTTTGGAGCCAACTTATGTTTGGTTTTCCCATCATAAGCTCCACATATCACGCCGTAGTAGACATTCGAATACATTCTAATTTTTGCTTCAATATTGACTTGTGGAATATTTTATTGCTTAAAGTATTGAAGTCATCATGAACCTTCATCATAAAATACCTTGAAGCTATTAACAGTAACTAAATAGAAATGTATGTATGTTTCTATGTACATGTGTCTATATGTTTTGGCGTATGTTCATATATATATACATGTATGTATGTTGGCCCTCTAGCAATTTTTGTTAGCTGTAATACAGCTCATTGGCTTCTGTTGCAGCCCTCATTGTTGTTTTTTGTAATTAATAAATAACGCCCCAAATGAAATTTTTACTTATATATGTATTTATATTTAGCTAAGTACATACTACGTACACACATTGCCTAGAAATATGCAAAGCAAATAAAATAAAAAGCAACACATGTTTCATTTAAAAAAAAATTCAGAAATAACAATCAAACGAGCACACAATCATCAGTGTTCGGACTTCTACTACAATATTTACTGAATTCAATATCTTAGCCCCTTAGCGCCCTTACTCTGTAGTTATATTCGAATAAAAATAAATTCGCTTTCGAGTGATTCGTATTCTATAAGAAGTTTTCGAGTAAAACTCATTCGTTGTTTGAGTTCAATTATGTTCCCTTCGTTTTTGGTTTATCCCCTTTTCGATTATAAAAAATATGGTACTCACTCTTTCGAAAACATATGCCAAAATGATCGAAAGTTAGAAAATTCTATTCGACAACAATTTAGCAAATAGAAACCCACAAAATTGCGTTTTCTTATGACTGTAATAAAATAATTAGCGTTTTTTTCATTAAGAAATCATTTTTATCGCAGAAAGAGTTAAGCAATCGCTGTTTTTTTTTAAGTAAAGTAAATTCGAGCGAACTACAGAGTACCGATATGTATTAGAATCGATTTGTGCTTTCGAATAGAACAACCTTTCGAATAGAAGTACAACGTAAGGGCGCAGATTATCAAAAAGTTAGGCAAACATAATCGATGTTTTGTTGAGCTTCATAAGGATTAAATTGTGATTTGTGAAAAAGTAACTTGCACTTCATAGAAAAAAAAAAAAGGGTTACTTAACATGTTGTCCAAAATTTGTTGAATGAGATAATTTTTAACTTTTATTCTAACACAAATGAACGTGCATTTAATTTTTTTATTTTTAAATAAAATACAAAAGTAATGCGGACAAAATGTACTCACCTTCTGGATTTCCATTTGCTTTCGCAGATTCTGGAATTCCTTTAAGAACATTTGTTTTATCCTTAGAACTTAGCATCGCCAATAAACTAAGCTTTCTTAGCTACACTTCGCTCTACCACTACAAGTAACACGCAGACCCGCCATATTGTCCTACCCGGAAATTTATTTAGCGTCGTGTACAAGCTTATGCTTTCTATCCAACTCTAGCTCCTTCTTTTGAAGTGACTTTTTGAATTAGTCAAACAGTCATTTTAAATTCAACTCGGATCACGTCTACTGCCATCTCTTAAAAACTATTGTAAAGGCTTGAGCCAACTGTGAGGCTTGAGCCCATGAGTTTTTACAAAAATTAAAAAAGGTACTTGTGATGAATAAACATTTGACAACTATCAGCGAAAGCAAGGAAACTTGATAAATATGTACTAATCTGCTCCATCAGTTGCGGTCGTACGTCGAATCTTCCGGCAGCCCAAAAAAAGTAGCCGCTATAGAAATCGCAGATGAAAATCATGGATCTAAATTGCATGACCACAGAATGGATGTGCGTAAAATAGATGAGACCACAGGCATCTCAAATAAACGAATACATAGCATCTGAAAAGGGTATTCGGACATGAAAAAGCTATCCGTGGTGGCTTTCATTCACATCGATTACTTTGAAAAGGATGAAGTGACTATTGGCGATTATTATTTAGAGTTTTGGACAGATTCGATTCTAATTTGAGAAAATTCGGATCAAATGAAAAAAATTAACACTTAGAAAATGGCTATGCCTTGAAAATTATTCGAAAGGAATAGAAAAATCGGAAAAACGCTGTAATAAATGTAACAAGCTTAAAGGAAATTATGTTATTCAAAAAGTCACCAAATTTTCAAACTTCCTGTTTATAGAACTGCTCTCTGTAGGTGCTGATCAGACTCTAAACAGTTGTATATTTAAATAAAGCCATATCTACTGTATTTTAGAGTACTCCACATTTGATCTCTTACTTTTTCACCACAAGCTACACATTTTCAAAGTTCGAACACTGTCTGCTTACCACATGTTTACATTGTTGCCTAATGCGATTTCATTGGCTCGTAAATCATACGCTTGAGTAGAACTTCAATTTGCCAAGTTTACGTGCGTTTTTATTGTTAATATTTTTGGCTCATTTGTGTGCCGATGTGTATAAATGAATACGTATATATGTATCATACCACAAAGCAAATTCAACACAGCACCGCAGGCATTATAGCCACTTTGTTTATTTTTCGGCGTATATTCTCCATTTGATCAACCGTCTGTTACCTCACTATATACCTACTACATACAAAAGTAATATGTTTATTTACATATTTACATTAACCACAATATAGTTAGCCTGTTAGCTGTTTGCTTAATGTTATGTTATATTTCATGTGCCTAATTGGACGTCATAATTTGTCATTCAAACATCTCAATTTCTGTTTGTCTGGCATTTGTCGAATAGAGCTCAAGTCTAAACTCCATGACTGGCCTGCTGGGTATTTCAAGCATTCTATTATTTACACAGCTAGAGGACATTCTTAAAGTTCAGGCTTTCAGGCTTGAGTTTCGTCGAGGAGGTGCTTATGTCAGAGAACCATTAGAAGCCTTCTTTAATAGAATTTTGGAGAATTTCACAAAATTTGTTACCAATTTCATTTACACACCTTAAAATCGAGGTGAAATTCTACAACGCTGGAGAGGCCAAGAGGCTAGTTGTGAAGTTGTAGTTTCAAGGATTTGGGTGAAACTTTTTGCATTTATACACGAATTTAAACAATTATATAGTGCATATATACACACCCGGGTAGAAAATAATCTAGGAAAATATTTGCTTAAGCGTGGCCGTGGCTTGATTTTTCGTACAAAATACAACTCCGCCTAGGGCCTGCCAGGGCTCTGACATGGAAATCGTATTTTCCCAAATTAGGGGCTTGACTAGTTTTTCCCAGGTTGAGCCTTGATTGGAAAATCTAGCAGGGTGCTGTAAGTGGCCTGCCTAGTTTTGCCACGAATGTTCAATGTTTAGGGCAATATGCCATAAAACCTGTGAAGATTCTGTCCGACGAATGCCACTCCCGCGAATGCCATCCGATTCGCAATCGCTTGGCGAAGTTTACGCTATTATTATAACCGTCGGATACCTGCTTTACCGACTCATGCAGCGGATTGTGTGAAAAGATTTTTGACGTTTGACTGCACTGTCAGTTATGATTCATTTATGTTTGGAAAAAATTTATTTGAGGAAAAATATATTTAATTCCAATTTATTTCAACTTAAGTGAAGCGAAAAATAATGCAGCATGAGTCAGAGTTTTAGAGGGATAGAGCACTTAAAATTTATCGAGTAAGTCGAACGAATAATAAAGTAACAATACAAATTAAATTCAAAATTGTAATTATATAATTTTATTCAAAAACAAATAATTTACCTAATTAATTCAATCTAAATTTATTTTAATTCACAATTTTAATCTGCATTGCAGTAAGAACAAATGACAGCTAGATTGCGTTTAGAGAATGCAGTGAATCCACGAACTGCTTTATCTACATATTTCTATTCGCGAACTGTTTTGCCGATCGGTTATGAGAATAGCAGTTCTTCTTAATTCGATTCGCTTGATTCGCATTCCCTGCGAAAGGCATACGCCGAATACCGTAATAGGCATGTGTTCTAGCCTATGTATGCTTAGTTTTTCCAAACCAAGGCCTGGCTAGTTTTTCCTCGAATATTAAATTATGTGAATTTACTGCGAAGGTGCCAGGGTTCGATGCTGCCTAAGAGGCAATGGGTCTAGACAGACATTATCTAAGCTTTATGGAGGGTGAGTAGTTTTTTTGAGTAAATGTTTGTATATTATTTTATTATTTGTTCAGGGAGTAGAACGGGGGGTTTTTATTTAAATTATTTGTTCTATATAGAACGGAGAGTACGGGGCACCTTTACACTTTTTATGTATTAATTGGGGGTGAGTACTTGTGGCTCTGAGGTATTAGCGCGGGATTGGCCTCCTCATTTTCGCTGTAAAAACCCCCGATTCGGGATTGCAAAACATAAACTATATCTCTTGAAATATTTCAAAAGCTGGTTACGATTAACAAAGCATGCCATGCAAATGAAATAAACGAAACATGTAATTACAGCTTATGTCGCTTAACCAGCTTAACCAGACATTACTCCCCACTCCCTGTCTAAAAAAAAACATTAACAAACTGGCTAGGGCCTTCTTAGCCTTTCCATGGCAGGCCCATATATTAAAACCTAGCCAGGCCCTAGACCAGATTTATCACATTTTCTACCCGTGCATGTGTGCCTATATCGGAGTTTAATAAAGTTGAGTTGTATACTGAGAACGCTCTTTTCTAATGACGGCCATGCCTGAGTTTTGAGCGCGTAACTCGAATGTACGAACCCTTTTTGAGTGATATCGCTGTCGGATTGGTCAATATCCTCCATATCCATCCATAGTTTCGACATCGGCACTCAACGGCAGCCAAGATACTGCAAAAAAATGAGCCCAAAAAGGTTAGGGGCTTAGAATATACCCTTGGCAGTATGGGTAGCACTAGAAGGTCCTAATACCGGATATGCCGTTTAAAGACTCCCATACCCATAACACTCTGAAAGCCCCGTGGGGAGTGTTGTGCGGTTACAACACCAAACCAAGAAAATTTTTTCTTCGAGACATTTTGCACAATATATAAAAAGCTCATAATTTTCTTTGGCTCTTGAACTATGAGGATGGCAATACTCCAACTAAAAAATAATAAGGCAACGAGTGAGAAGAGTAAGTAAAAAGCATACATCTATGCTAATGTGCCAACCAAAGCTAATTAATAATAAGTTTGACTTCATGTCACTTGGAGTATTCGAGAAATGTTTAGTCGAAGAGAGGCCCAGACGGTATTCCTATCGGCACCCGGCTGAGAGGGAAAAAGAGAAACGGAGGATGAGTTGTTCTTCCTTAGTGTTTCGCTAAGAAGAGCTGCCAAGAGTTCTTTCTTATGAGACGCGCAAAATCGCCTAGTTTTTTTGCTAAAATCTGCTCTGAATGAAACGTTTTCCGCCATCTAACTGTTGTTTTCCGTTAATTAGCTGTTGACACTATTTATCTAAGATAATTCAGGAAATAACTTATAGTGCGCATGTGTTTTGCTAACTCACTTCGCTAAATAAATAGTATTTTAGTTGAAAAAATGAAAGCTAATTACCGAGAAAACGAAAATTGAAATGTGTTAATTGGGAATTGTTCAACAACCTTCATCTTATTTCAATGACAGCATTTCAAGAAACTGTAACACTTACAAACATATTTGTACTTACATTTTATTTCTGCGTCCGTGGCTCATACTCTCGGATATAATTAAAAAGAATCCGAACTGTATCAGGTTTCCATAGTCTTATTTCCCGAACGTCAATCCAAACGTCCTCCACTAGATAGCTGACTAAATACTGAATTTCCGCATACAGCAGGCGGAGTCCACTCCAATATTTTTTACTGCTCAACAGAGCATACTTTTCTAACAGCACAACCCTATTGAAACTGCCAGATGACAATAGCGGTAATGGAAGTGCCGACTAGGTAAAAAAGTACAACAACAGCCACTATCTAAGCTTTAATGTTTGTATATTATTTCATTATTTGTTCAGAGTGTAAAACGTTGGGTGCGGAGCACATGTTGCTTAGGGGCAACCTTTGAGTAATATTAATTTAAATTATTAGTATTTTTTATTTAAGTTATTTGTTCTATATAGAACACCTTGTATGAATTAATTGGGGGCGAGCACTTGTGGCTCTCAGGTATAAGCGCGGGATTGACCTCCTCATTTTCGCTGTGAAAAACCCCGATTTGGGTCTGCAAATCGGAAACTTTATCTTTGGAATATTTCATAAGCTGGTTGCGAATTACAATAGCATGCAATGCAAATCAAATAAACGAAAAAATTATTACAGCTTATGTCGCCTAAACAACCACAGTGGCTCGTCTCATCGGGTGTGTTGCATTGGATAGTAATATCTCAATCCTTTCAATAAATTTATGCCATCCTAACTATGCTGACTGCATTTAAAGTTCGCTCGACTGTCATTTCGTTAACACTTCCATAAACTTTTGCGAAAAGTGTACATAATAACCGCCAACTTCTGCGCTGCCCAATCCAAGAAACACAGAGACGAGTAAGCGTGGCGGACAGCGAAAGCAAGAGTCCCAACGAAGAGAAACATTGTTAGAAACCTCGAACAAGAGGCTTCGCTACGGGTCAGGAGAGCATGAAGATTCGATGTGATTGTATCAAATTGTTCGTACGATAGTAGCGCGAGTGCCAAAGGGTACTGGTAGTGTTTTGATATCTAAACCACTAGAAAAGCATTACACCGTCACAACAACATATACATAATAGGAAACTCTTAGCAATATACATGTATTTGTTTTTGTTTTCCAATATTGTTTATTTAAATAAATTTCATATCAATAAACATAAATAATAATAATAATAATAATAATAATAACATATTCTCTAATATTGGACTTTCATATTTTTTTCTTGCTTTTTGTTTTCTTTAATATATATATATACGTATACATATATGTATATTAAATAGTTATATATATAATTATAATTAATATAAATAAAGTATAGGGCTTATATTGGTAAACTACACGAATAGGTGTTAGTGTATGTGTCTGTGTATCTGTGATTTTTTTTCAATGGTTTAGTCTATTGTATAATTTGCTGTCGTTTCATTTATTACAACCACCAATTGTTGCTTATTGACACTGTTTAGTATAAGTTTTTCTTATTTCATATATGTAGTATTTGTCCGAAATGGTTGGGTCGCTTTCAGAAGATTTCTTTACTTTTTGGTCTGTTCTTGCTAATGTCAAAAATATTTGAAAAAAAAAAATTGATTTTAGATGTAGCACATACAGTGGGATATTCTGAAGAAATTTGTCCAAAAGTCAGATACCTCGGAGAGCAAGGTCAGTAAATCGAAATCATCTCAATTATTTATTAATTGCTAATATGCTGAACCCGAAATTGTTGAAACATTTTTAAAATTTTAAGTAAGTTTTCTTATATTCGCAAATTTGCAAAAACTCTTATGAAAATAAAATTTTTTTTTTAATTTACTGGCCAAGATAGATCAGTAAACAAAACATCTCAAAGCTTTATTTGGAAATATGCTTCATCGTTTTTTTTTTATTTATGCAAATTTTCTAATATTCAGCAAATTTTGTGGGACTTTAATACATTTTTTAGAATTCGTTATCAAGCAAAAATCGGTAAATCAAAAAAACAAAAAAATAAGTAGATGGGAGAGTAAATCTTGAAAATCTTATAAGTTTTCAAAAATTTGACTTAAAATTTTTTTTTAATTATCTCATTGCAATATGTTTGGGTTTTCAAATTGGCTTTTAAATTACTGCCTGCCTCTAATCGTGCCCGAGAATTTGAATTTTGAAAAAATTTCTACAAATTACCACTGTGAGATACCTAACAGCAAATATTAAAATGAAAGTGCCAGGCGAAACACCGTACAGTTGTATGTATGCACGAGTATGTGGCAGACGTTATCTTAACGCAGTTTGCAAGTTAGTTTACACAAATAATCCATCATTTTGTTTTTAAAACTATGACAGTTAATTTTTTTTTTTTAGAATTTTTGTATATAATTATGTTTTACTTGATTTTATTTTTAATACTTTTTAAGAAATATAACTTTTAAAGTTCACATTTTTTTATGCCAGATGTGTACAAATTCTTAATAGATAATAATATATAAAAATGTTTGTTTTAAGTTAGTAAACAATTTGTATAAGCTAATCAATTTTCGAAATAGAAATTTTTTATTGTTCTCAAATGTGAATACTATACATTTATTAAAGCTTTTATACAACTTACAAACCGCTTTTAAATTAAACTTTGTGATAACGTCTACAGTATTTTTTTTTTTGTTTCATAACTATTGGGCCTTGCGCCACTGTACATACGTAACGTATACGCCGTGTATCACATCATGCGTGTTGTTTAGTATAGCACAAGATGCGGTCTGTTTTGCTATTGGCTGTGGGTGTGTGAGTGTATGTGGTTGTGTGTGTCTGTTTGATGTATAGAAAATTATGTTGAACTTTGAAGTTATTTATGTAATAGTATAGTTAGCCGATATACATACATACATCATCATATGTGGTATGTTTACTTTTTAAATATGTATTACTTAATTTTTTTTGCCTTTCGTTTTGGTTCTTTGTTGTTGATTTTTTTTAGTTTAATTTAGTACACATTTTTACGTCTTTCATTATTCACTAGGTGTTGTTTGCTGTTTTTTTTTTGTTTTTGTTAGACTATCATTAGGATTATTATTATTATTATGTATAGTAAAATTGTTTACATACTATAAAATTATTATTACTTTAGCTTGCAATTTTATATATGTATATATATATATTTAATTTTTATAATATAATATATTGTTTAAAAAGACACTGACTGTTTGACTGACTCTACTGAGTGGAATTGGCATTGAGGTTTTGTTTTGAGTCGTATGCAGATGTTTGCTTATGTTTAAGTGGCTAAGAGGGATCTCTAAAAATTCCCACTAAACACTGATTAGAATTCATTACATGACCATGACTAGTGTTTTGAGTTGCAGAAGATATTGAAAAAATAGCATCGGTACAGCACGTTTTATATGTAACATTTTTATATATTAATTTCAAGACTTATTTCGAAACAAAATTGTCTACATTGTACATCAATAACAATCAAGATATCAAATATTGTTCTTTTATTTAAATAATTTGTTCTTAAGTTTCTCAATACTATTCCCATCGCGAATTTTTCACCTTGACTATTGCAATTCAAAATTTTATTAAAATTGCTGTTTGACCAAGTATTTCAAATCTATCTAGTTTAAGGTTCACATTTTTTAGTGTTCCATACGCCTTTGAACTCTACAATTTGTTTGCAAGCAGCTGCCAAAATTTTAATAAATGATAAATTTTTATAACAAAACATGAACATTTGTTGAAATACTCATTAATTTGAAACTTTTATACGAATAAGAAACAAATCTCAGAGCTTCTGCCAGAATCAGACTTGAACGCACTAAAAATATAGTCCATGTATTCTGAGCTCTTAGAGTGATGTTTGAATTAGATGTACAAATATAAATCGAAAGTAAAAACAAATGTCGAAACAGTTAATAAAAATATTTCTGGTTGCAAATCTGATGCTAACTCGAACTGATTTTTACTGATTTACTCACATTATGTAATTGAAATCTGCTTGTATAAAAGAAAATAACATTGTTGAAGAAACAAAAACTTAAAATAAAAAAATATTAAATATTAAACATTATTATAACACTTAATATAATTTACATATTCAACAACTTTAGGCATTCTAAAAGTTTGATAGAAAACATTGCAGCTACAACATTTCTTCAATGCTTTAATATCTTTTAATGAATTTTTCAGCAAGAAGGATTTTTATAGTTATTCTTTTAAGCATACATGCCTGCATACTGCCCTAAACTGTTAGCACATCTTTTTTTCTTTTCGGCTAGCATTTTGGAATTTTTCTTCTGCCAAACTACAACTCAAGCGCCAGTCTCTTTTTATTTGTGTCATTCATATATCATATTTTATTTTATCTATTTATTCGTCTTTATGTAGTTTGTATTCGTTTTTGCATGTGTTTTTTGTAATGTTTACATGTTTGCATATTTCAGCAAATGGCACGACCTAGTTTTCAATATACCTACACATAAGTATGATACACTCTCTTTTCATTTTCTTGATTTTCATTACTATATCCGTATGCCTGTGGAAGATTCATAGTTTGTATGTATGTATATATGTATGTTGTAATGCGTTTTAAATTGGCTATTGAAATGTTTTTTCTTTCTTTATTTGTGGGTTTTGTTTATGTCGTCTATGTCTGCTTATTGTTTTTCGTAACTGATTTGTTAATGCCAAAATGAGGGATTGTGGGTTTTTTCAAAAATTTTATTTTTCTCTGTAAAATGGCCCGGAAATTAATTTTTGTTTTTGTTTTCTTGTTGTGAAAATTTCGCTTCTATTTCCATGAACTTTTTTAGCTAGTTTTTCAATTCAATTTTGAATTTCTAATTAAACTGTTTACTGATTTTGTTTGGTATCTTTTTGACTGTCTGATTCTATTTTTCTGCTATTGTTTTTTGGCTATTGCCATTTTTTTGTTTCTTCTTCTTCACTAATATGATCTTTTGTTTTCTTTTGTTTAAATTATTGTTTATCTACGCATATGCTTCGCTAGGTTAGGTTATTATTAATTTTATTTTTTATTTTGCTTAAACTTAGTTTTAGTTTTGGTATAGCGTCATCGTTTGCATATTACTTCTAATCTTTTCAGCTGCAATTGCTTTCAGTATTGGTGACATTTCATTCTTGCACTGAATTTCTTTGCTTTTGCTCTTGGTTGCTCAGCTACGTTTAGCGCGGTCGAGTGCCCTTGTAGTTGGGATTTGGATGACGTCCTTGCGTATGTCGCGGTGCAGCTGAAAATTTTGTTTGAAAACCGTTTTAGTTGTAATTTTAAAAATGTAAATAAAAATATTTTACTTATTACCTGGTATCATCATATTGACGGTTGGATACATGCCAGCGACGGGTGCCATTGTTGGACGCAACTCTGTTGAAGGCGAACGGCGACTGTTCTGTAGAGTTACTGAGGGCTAAAAGTAAAACAAAGCATTTTTCAACTTTATATTTTATTATTGCTTTTTTATACCAACAATTTTTGTTGATTTACGACCTGTACATTTTCAAGTATTCAGGAAACGAGCTCAAGGCCAAGAATAATAATTTTTCACTTTTTGAATTTTTTATGAAAATTATTATTGTTTTTTTTTTTTTTTTAATAATCACTTTTAATTAATTATTTTTATTAAAAATTATTATTCTTGGCCTTGAGCTCGTTTCATTAATACTTTACATTTTATTTATTTACTTCCCAACAAGCAAAGTAAGCTTAAAATAAATCTTTGAAAAGCTTTCGGAAATAAATATTAAGCTTACAAAATTCTGAGTTTTCGTTTATAAAACGTTTGCAAAAAGCGTTTCGTAATCAAAACGGCACATTGATTAAAAGCTTATTAATGTAAGGGTATAAACAATTTTCAAAAAAAATCGTTTTGTAAATAAGTTTTCTTAAACTTTATTCAAACGATATATTTCATCTTATTTAGCTGTTGCAATAAAATAAATAAAAAAGTTCTAATCATGCATTGAATGCTGCAACTTAAATCAATTATTAGCAGATTGCGGAAGTGGTTAAGATGCAGCCATGATTGTGTCGTCACTTTTAAAGTGAAATGATTTATAACAGTTTTTTCTTGAAGTTTATACAAAGTTTACTTTCAACTTTCAAATAAATTAAAACTGTAAAGTCTTACATTTCGCTTATTGTAGCAAGTTTACTTTAAATTATTTTTAAAAACATTAAGAGAAATTCTTGTTGGGTTATTTATTTAAAGTCGACACAAACACAATTCAATCAATTGTTAGGGCTCAGAGGAGAAAATGCTTATTGTACTTTATTTCGAGATCTGCATAACTGTTTTTACTCCCACCACGTTCTCAACTGCAGAAGGCTTCTGGGAGTAAATTTACATTTTTCTTTTTAAGTTCAGAAACATATAATTCCAGTTTAAGTATTCACTTTCTGAATGTAAATTGCGTCATTCTTAAGGAGAAGTCCTCCACCCTTTTATAAAATTTAATCTAACAGGGATTTATTTGGTTAATTTGTTGATTATCAAGGAAGAGTATTTTTACTTAGATAGGCAGTATTTGCTGGTGCAAAGAAAATTGTATAACAAACTCAATTGATAACGAGATGTTTTCAAGCTAAGCTGCGTTTTTTTTGGACGAATGGAAGACTATTGATATTCTTAATGATTAATACTTTCACAAAGTACATTTATGCGTACTAATTTAGCTGGCTACAAAAATTCTCCAAAATAATGATAGTCATATGTTACTTGCAAAACATTACTGCATGTTTGTCGCAGATTAGTTAAACTTACGTGCGCAAAATATGTCTGTCCATATTTGATGTAGACTCCTGAAGCACCTGGCTGGTAAGCGCTCAATAGGGGTTGATGATGTGCCACCGTGGCTGCGACAGCAGCAGCTGCTGCATTCGCCACCTCGGCGGCTGCTGCACCCCCCAGTACAGCTGCTGTGGTCGCTTGTTGTGTACCCGCAAGACCGGCTGCCGCGCCGCCAGCAGCAGCGGCGGCCGCCATCATACCACCATGTTGCATTTGTGGTGGAATGTGTGCACCACGTGCAGATGTTATATACAATGGTGTACCAGTTGCTGTTGCTACAGTTTGATGATGATCACCACCACCAATCATATTGCCACCAGCAAAGCTTACGCCTGCATTCACATAACCACCAGTAGGTGTTGTGTGATAGCAATTTGGTGTATTTGTACCACCACCACCACCACCCGATCCGACTATACTATTCGGTGATGTATTGCTGCTATGGTCATTACTACTCGAATTGCCAGTACCTGGCGAGTTTCGTTGTGAACCGCTGCGCCGATATTCATATGTTGAACTAGCGGTGCCCTTGTGGCGGAAGGAAGGTGCTCCTGCATTTAAGCGTATTGGCGGCTTGGCTTCTGATGATGTATTATTGTGATGAACATGGTAGCTGGTATTGTTATTGTTGTTCACAGCGGAAACGGTTTGGCCACTACCATAGCTGGGCGGACCACTAAGAAGTGGTGTTTGTGGTTTATCGCCGCCTCCACCACCACGTTTGTTCATGCCATGTGGGCGCGTTCCCTGGTAACCACCGCCACTACTACTACCACTATTTGGTGAGCATCGCGTATCGTTGTTGCCGCTAAGGAGAGGTGGCTTGCCATTCGATCCCCCATTATAGGACTGGGTTGAATTTTGGCGGCTTAGCGGATACGCTGGTGGTTTTTTATTTCCACTAGTATTTGTATTGTTGTTGTTGCGTTTATCATGCTGAACATAGGTGCCATGTGGACTGTTCATTAGTATGGTGCTGCCATCGGAGCCACCACCACTTACAGTATAATATTGTGGCGTCGAACTGGCACTATATCCACCATTGGAGTTCATGATGGGAGGTGTGGAGAAGAGTGGTGGATTACGTGTAGCTGTTTGTGTAGGTACGGAGTGTGGCGTACTGGGCGCCGATTGCGTAGCGCTACCACCACCACCACTATAGACGTTCGTCACATTATTCGTATTGCTTGTACCTGTTGGTGTTGTATGGGAGATGGCTGTGAGCGTACTTGGATCGACAATTGGTATGGCAGCTGGTCCGGGCGTATGTACGGTGCTGCTGTTGCCATGTATATGTTGATTTGTGGCAGCTGTCATGGGCGGGTGATGGTGTGTATAAAATGGGGTGATCACAGCAGTTTGTTGTGCATGCGCTGCAGCATTCGCCATACCGGCAGCAGTTAATTGTGATGCAGGCGTTTGTTGGGGCGCGCCAGATGTGTGTACGGGTGGTGTTCCAACGGTAACGCCTGCGGCTGTGCCTGCAGCAGCTGCAACCGCGGCAGCAGCAGCAGATGCGGTTGGTGCATATGGGAATATATTCGCATGAAGCAGTGCCGTATGGTGAGGAAGTGTATACATAGCTGTTGCCGGTGCTGTTCCATTGCTAACGCTGAGATCTGATGATGCATTGGTAGCTGCAGCTGATCCCCCCTGTGTTGGTGCCAATGTGAGTGTGGGTACTGCATGGCCCAACTGATATGTGGTAGTTGCACTGCCGTTACTTGGTATAGTTGCAGTAACCAGCTGATGGCCGCTGCTCTGATGGTTGCTATAATGTGAGGAATTCTGTCGTTTTACACGCCCCGTTCCAAAGTATGTTGTACCGCTATGCGTTTGGTAGTTGTTCGTAGACGTGGAAACATTACCATGATTGATGCCGGCATGAACGACGTTTCCAGAACTGCTATTACTACCGCTCCCTAATGTACCTACGGTGGGGTTTGACGACGGCGGGCCAGCCGCCGCTGTGGCTGCAACAAAGCCATTGGCGATATTTATACCGCCGGTGATGTGTGGTCCGGCCACAGTTTGGGCGGTTGCTGTTGTGGGTGGCTGTGGTTGTGGTGGTGCTGATAAAAGCGGTGTAGCGGTAACAGCGTTCGTGAGCGCTTGTTGTGGTACGTAGTACGTCATCGGTTGGCCCCAGTAACCTGCTGAAAAAGATTCAAAATCAGTACTAAAATATATAATAGATGCGTTTAGAATTTAATATTTCTATCCTTGCCCTAATTTTATCTTTAACTCTATATTTATACTTACAGTTCTCTATACATATATATAACTACTTGGTTAAATTTATCGTTATCTCTAATTTTTAATGAAAATTATTATTTATATATTCTATTTTTTTCTTTACCATTAGCCATAGTGTAATAAACAAGGTGAAGTAAATAAAAAGAGACAAAAAACGTACGCTATCTGAAATGGTACGGGTGTATTTTCCAGGTGCGCAGGAGGGTAAAATCTTAAAGAATTTTTGCACGTTTTTGTAAAAAAGGAGTAAAAAAATTACTAACTTTCTAACATTAACAATAGCAGCAATTTTGTTTTTGTATTTTAATCTAACGTGAAGAATAAACAGGTGATCAAACGCGAGAGGTGAAACGGGGCACATCCATGAATAAGCCATTGACTGGGTCTTTACTACCTTTCACGACTCTTGAGTGGTTTCCTGCCTTTCACTCTGGAGGTGATAGATCTTGTTCTGAGTCGATTAAGCTGTATTTAGCTCCAATCTTTGGCGGAAACTAAAGTACATACCACCACAAATTGAATAAGAAGCTTCTCCATAAAAGTTGTCACACTTGCCTTATTATTACTTATTGCTAGAGCTCTTGATAATCGACTAATCGAATAATCGATTTGAAGTATTTGTTTGAAAAAGTAATCGATTATCACTAATCGACTAGACGACTAGTTGTTTGCATTCTTATTGACAATGGATGCTCTATTGGCATGGAACTGAATTCCATCACATTCATAAACATGCGTTGCAACTAGAGAAAATGTTGAATTTTATTTATCAACCGGCAGCAATCGATTAGCCAATAGTTGCTATTCGCCTAATCGATTAGTAGGATAATCGATTGTAAACAAGAGCCCTACTTATTACTTTTTTTTGTTTTATAATTCCTTCGTTTTTTGCCGTATTAGTAGAAGATATTTCTGACTCACTTTTTACATCAGCTTTTTCATATATAAAGCGTCTTTTAAAAATTTTGTCTTTGTGAGGTACTGTTAAGAGCATCGTCAAAGATGCAGGATAGGGCTACCATATCCTTTGGTTGCATATGAATCGGAATCGTTGCACTGCTTAGGCCATGTGAGATGAAAATTTGCTTTTCTAAAGGCCTAGATACATTTTTTTGTAAACAAATTGAACTTATTTCATTGATTTTACGCGGGCCTTACTATAGTGATATGTCAGTTACTGTATTAAGTGAAAACTTCTTAAAACATTGCAGAAACCTACAGTTTTGTGATATCATTGAAGGATATCTCTAAAGATAAATCACATTTTTTCGTGAAAATATCTACGACGATATGATTTTGCTGACCTTTGCTTTCAAGAACTACCAAAAAAGCTATGAACCGAAAATATGACCGTTGACCTCGTATATTTACATAAAAAATAGTAGTAAAATAGTAATAAATTTATGTACTAAAACGTACTTGTTTTACACAAAAAACAACACTTTTGCGGATAAAACATTTGCTCCACATTTTCAGATAGCCGAATGACAGAACAAAGAAGAATTTCGAGCGAGACAACTGGCAGCTTACTTCACCTTGTTTATTACACTATGACCATTAGCTTTATTTTTAACATAATTTTTATAGGTATCCTGATCTATTCCCTTATTTTTATCGCTATCTTTATCTTTATCCTTAAATGGATCTTTATCTTTATATGTATTTATCCTTGTTTTTATCTCTGATTATCTTATTGTTAATTTGATTATCGTCACATTCAACTAGACATGCTAACATAAATTAATAGCTTACCATTATATGCATACGGATACCCAATGGGGTAAGTGGTCATCGGTATCTGTTGCAAATGCGTATTTGGCGGTGCTGCAGCTGCTGCAGCAACTGTAGCCCCACCAGTTGTAAATTGATCGCTCGAGTAAACCAATTGACCGGGATAAATGGGCGTACCATTGGCCGTGGCAAACTGCGCGGTCGGATATGCGGCTGCAACCGGTACCATTGTAGCTGTATTTGCTGCTGCTGCTGTTGCTGCAGCCGGATATATGGCTTGTGCTCCAGCTGGTATGAGGCCGGTGGCATCGGTACGCTGTTGATTTGGATCAAAGACAGGCATAAAATAACTTTGAACTTCGCCCTCCTGTAAAACAGACAACGAATTGAATTGACATTTCAACTGTTTCTGTGGGGCGTGGCTTACGACTGGCGGTGGTGGATAGGCATAAACCATGCCTTGTGGAATGGCATAAACACTACCATCAGGCTGTAAAAGTTAAATGGATTATTAATTTAAAATGCTTGAAATTTAATATGCTAAAAATCGTATGGCTCACCCCTTGCTGATATGTTGTGGTGCAATAAGGAGCACCACTCGGTGTTGCTGTTGTATGAAATACCGTTGAACCATCTGGTGCCTGATAGCTTTGCGTATATGTCCACGAAGTGGCTTTGGGTTCTTCGGTAGTACGATTCTTTGGTTGCGTTGTTGAGTCGCTGGTACTGAAGGGGGTTGAGCGCGCTGAATGTGGTGTTTCACGATGTAATGGTCCATTATTGACACTATTTGTGGGCGTTTGACTTGGCGGTGGTGGTTGCGGTGTTACTGTTGCAACTGGTGCTACTGCTGCTGTTGGTGCCACTGGTGGCGGTATACTTGCAGTATCCACTGGAGCATAATTCTGTGAAATATAGTGAGTTTAAATAGAAGGTAAAAAATTGTAGTTACGACACACTAGGATTTATCTTATGTTGGAATTTTTAGATATTGTTGGATATACCGCCTAGAAATTTTGCTTTCCCCCAATTTAAAATATTTATTTTGAAGCCCAAAATGGAGGGCTTTTGAATGTTAAAAAAAACTAGTGGTAGGTTTTTTTTACTTTTCACGCAGTTTAATCCTACAAGTTGATGCGTCGTCTTGAGTGGGAACTGGAAACGATTGAAAAACCTGGTCGGCTCCAACTATTTAGAAGCTTTTTGTATTGGTTTGTGAGTTTTGATTCGCATCGCCCTATTGCCAGAAGCAAGATGTACTAAAATCAAAATATTGGGGAATCAGTATACTCTGGCCGCTCTAGGCCAATGAAAATTACACTCTATATGTCGTCTTTCGTTCCCGTCCAGCTACATATACGGGGAAGAAGCTAACGCTGAGGAAATCAGATGAGGCAGAGAAAGATATATATCAGAGTACCGTAGAAGATTTGATGAAAAACTTCACTAGACCAGTTGAGTAAATCTTGTAATCATTACACGTGACCTAGCACACATGCATTCATGTTTCTTTCGCTTACCTCACGCTTTGGCAATTCCTCTTTATCGTCTGGAATATTCGGACTGGTTGCTTGATTCTTAAACTTTTGCACTTCAATGCGATCATAACTTTTGGTGGAAGTTGTTGTTGTAATACTCAAACAACCGGTGGCAGATGTGTTATCGCATTCATCAGCACTCAGTTGTGTTGATGCTTCTGTAGAAAGTAATTGTGTTTCTAAAATGAAATTTAATCTAAACATCTTGGCTTACCTTCAGTGGAATTTATGGGTATTTCCATGCCAATTCCATCGCAATTGATATCTCCGCACATGGTCATTGTCTGTGTGGAAGATTCGGACATGGATTCAGCTAACGGTATTGTGGTAGCGCTTTCATTGCATGCAACATTTTTACAATACGGTTGTTGTTGTGGCGTTGGTGTTACAGCTGGTGATGTAAGTGGTGATGGTGATGGCATTTGTTGTGTTACTTTAACTTTTTTTGTATTGAAATCTTGCGATTGTTGTTGTGCTGGTGGTATCTGCTGCTGTTGTTGTTGTAATGCTTGCGGTTGTTGTTGCAAATGCTGTGGCGACGGTTGTTGTGCGTAGCTTACTGAGTTGTTGTTGCTTTGATTTGGATGGTATGCAACTTGTTGGTTGGGTGGCAGATTGGACGGGTCAAAGTGATAAATTGAACTGCAGTTACAGAAAAATGAAATGGAAAAAAAAAAAAATACAAGAATTATTTAGTGTTAACTGGTGGATATACCTGGTTAAAAAAAAATATTATTGTGTATGTGTTTAAGCAAATACTTAACAATAAAGCAAGAAATTACTACATAAATATGTATTTACAGTCGAATATGATGAATGAAAGGACACAACAATAAATGATTTACGTTTAAGGGCCTTGTCAGGTAAACACCTGGCGATGCAAAGGTGTCAGTTTTTCTTGTGTGAAACAAAACTCGTATACTACAAAAGAGATATGACAATTGTCAGTAGTTACTAGCCAGAATTGGGCTGTTATTTTTCCAGTAGGATAATAATAAATATTTTGACAATTCCATTATATTGACAATATGTGCCTTACAGAGCTGCGTGAGAAAGCTGCATTTGCTTTACTTTGGGTCACTACAAAGCAATTTTGTTTAAGCAACATAAGCTTTACTTATTTATTTCGCTTATTTCATTTGCGCTGCACTTTCTTGTAATTCGCAACCAGCTTATGAAATATTTCGAAAATATAGTTCATGTTTTGTTATCCCAAATCGGGGTTTTTCACAGCGAAAATGAGGAAGCCAATCTCGCGCAATGCCTCAGAGCCAATAGTGCTCGCTCCCAATTAATGCATGCAAGGTGTAAAAGGTGTCCCGCATCCCCGTTCTATATAGAAAAAATAAATTTAATTAAAACAAATAATTTACTATTCCTAAAACATCACCCCTATGCAACATGTGCAAGGGGGTTTTTCACAGCGAAAATGAGGAAGCCATTCCCGCGCAATGCCTCAGAGCCAATAGTGCTCGCCCCCAATTAATAAATACAAGGTGTAAAGGTGCGACGCACCCCCCGTTCCAATAAGAACAAATAACTCAAATAAAAAATACTAATAGTTCAAAATAATACATTACTCAAAGGTTGCCCCCTATGCAACATGTGCTTCGCACCTCTCTGAACAAATAATAAAATAATATACACACATTTTTTTAAGTGTAACCAAATTTGTTATCATTTCTTCGCCATAAGTCGTTAGCTAACAATTAATAGTTGTACACCTTTCTTCTTTCTACAGCTGATTGTTGAATTTCCAAACATTGCTCTCGAATACTCCAAGGGCCATCTCATCGTCTTTCGAAACTTTTTTTTGTTCCCCGAGAGAGGGCTTTACCTCTCAATTGACTACTCAGTCCAAAGCAGCACTAATTGCCGAGAGTGATTGCCCCTTGAAGTATATGTTTATTCATTTCAAAGTAACCCCTGCGGGTTAGGGGCTTAGAATATACGCGAGGTAGGCATACCGGCAGTAGGAGGCGACTAATATGCACAAAGGTAATGACGTACAACTCGGCGGTTGATCTACGGATATGATGCCTCTCACCTATCATTACCCATCTTATCCTTCCTTACGGAAGGAGGGGTGACATGACCTAGAAGGTTACACTCGTCATACCAAATCGGTCTCACGATAGTCAAGCAGTCCCGCAAGGCAGTACCGGAGCGTACCGGGTTCATATCCGGCCAAGGACTGTCAATTCGACAACACTCCCCAAAACCTTCGGGGAGTGTTTTTGTTTTTGTCCTTGGTACTTGGTGCGATGGGATCACCATTCTTGCGAATTTAACCGAGCACACTTAAGCTTAAATACGGAGACATGCGCTCGTTGGATCATATTCTAAATATCAGTTGATGTATGCTTTTCAGACAATGTTCACCTCTTTGTTTGAACAGCTCGGCAGGTAGTCCGTCATTTCCAGGCGCTTTATTATTTTCCAGAAGGGATATCGACATCCTCACTTCATCATGGTATGGTGGTGGTATGTTTTTACCATAGTCAGCGATTAGGGTATCGGCTTTGTCGTCTGCCTTGCAATTTAGCAATGAGGAGAAGTGTTAACTCTACAACTTAAGTACGCCGTATACGTAACTTATCTGGTCACCATAACTGTATTACTTTAGAAATTCTTGAAATCTTCCGTCATCCACGGTATCTTTCGATAGGGCATACAGATAGGCGAAAAGTTTCGGCATTGTTGATTTGGTCCCCATTGATCTAATAAACACTGCCCATATAGCTTCCAGGGATATCACGCATGTAGAGAGCAGACTCGGAAAATAAAATAAATCACTTAACGAACACACCTACTTTTCGTTTTTTAAGTAGTTCATTTCTATTAGAAACATTTTATTTGTGAATGTGATAAAAATTTTTTTGCACAAAAAAAAATAGCAGAATAAAAATACAACCGTGGATGGATTTAGGCAATGGACAGTAAACATTTAAAATACGAATACATATCTACAAACAAATATATTTAAAAGTATAACGCCGACTTAACAAAAAACATAATTACAGGTGTCCAACCTAAGTCGACGATATGAATACATAAAAAAATAAAAATTTTAAATATAAATTTACAGTAACAACTGTATGCTGAAGTTTAGCTGAAGCGTTGTCCAGTGCTTGCGGTTAAGACGTTGCTGATGCGCTTGATGTTGGGTAGGATTAGTACTTTGGCAGATAATTTACGAAAACACTTTTTGCATACATATTTATATAGCTAAAATTTTTGGAAAAAATAAATTGCGACAGCAGAAATGAAATTCAATATACAAAGTTTGCAAAAATGTTTTAATGCATGGCGTGAAATGGTGATTAGAAGCTTTAAAGATTTTAACGGCACACACATATATATATAAATTATTTAAACACAACATTAACAATTAACTTTAAACAATGCCACAGGATAATAAAAGGTGACATAGAACTATGTACGGTAACATCGTGGCTTTAGTCTGGTGGAGTAATGGCTTGAATTGAGGAAATGTATACCTAGTTGTTTAAGAAAAAGCGAATACATGACATACAAGTACTTTTCCTATGGATATAACGGAGGTGAGTTTACCGGCAGCGGAATCGAAATCACAGTTCGATAGTTTCCTTTATCAGAGTCGGAGACAAAACTGGGATAGGAAGCAGAGTAGAAGAGAATGTAAGAGCACTATGGTGAGATATTTTTTCCTATGGTGAAAAAATTGCCTACTACAAATTTGTGACATATTCACCTCATAACTGTCAAAACTTGACAATACCAAAGTAAGTAGTAAGTATTTCGTCAGCGCGACGAAAAGTGGAAAACATGAAACCATTAATTCGCGGGTAGGTAGTTCACCCCGAGAAGCATTGGCTTTTAGTTCGAGAGTTTTAATGCTATTAACAGTTTAATACTTATGCAAGAACGAAACTAAACACTGAGGATGACCGAACGTCGAAACCGGTTTGTTACAAGATCACATTTGACAAGGCATGACGTGTATGCAACTTTCACGATAACTTTTTTTAGTAAAAATTAAATTGAAACAAACTTAGTATTTTATCATTTTACTGCCTGGTGGTGTGGTGAATTACCTACCAGCTATTTGACAGCGACCACTTGCATTCGCTGTTAGAGCTTCTTATTGTTCTACGTTCTTTGACAATGCAAGTACTTTGATATCGCTTCACATATGCTTTTCCATAGAGATATTTGAATGACATTTCGTATAGAGGTTATATTCCCTGAAGGGAAATCGGATGATAGCCAAGCCCCTTTTATCAATATTGAAAATCACATAAGATATTTCATTGTTTAATGCAGCTAAAATTGTCAAATTTGGCAGATATATTTGTTTATTAATGACTAGTAAACTCGTCCCCGCTTCGCTGCGTCTCCATTTTTAATCATTTTATCTCCCACACATACCAGATAAGATATGTAACTTAATTATATTGCTTATTGAATCACTTATTATCACCTTTCGTTTGATACCCATATTGTACTAAACAAATTTTGTATTACTGGTTCACATATTGGTCGATATCTCCGAAACTGGTTGAGATATCGGAACACATCTTAAATTGCAAGTTAAACGTAAAGTAATATAACGGTAAAAGTTCCATTCAGCAGTGTTTGAGTGATGCGCGACCAAACATGCAGACAGGCAGACAAACAGACAAAAATTCTAAAAATTGTTGATTTGGCTCCTACTGGCTCGATAATGATCCCTCCTATTAATTTGTTTTAAATATCTGCAATGTACAGACTTCGACCTGTTACAATTTTATTATATGTAGAGATTTTGCGCGTGGTATCGACTTTATATCGCCGGGTGAGTGGAAGATCACCATATCTCAAAATATTATTCAAAAATGCCGTATTTCAGAATTCGGTTTAGATCGCTGTGTCAGAACTTGTTTGCTCTATATTTGAAATAGGACGCTATTAAAATAAAGTTCTGAGAAAGCGTTTTTTTTTTTTTAATATTTTGAAATGGGGTGATATGCGATATTTTTCTTACAAGTCTCACGATTAAAGCAGATACATATGTAACACTATAGACGAAAAAAGGTAAGAGGACTAAAAAAAATTCACTTCAGGAATTCAGCTTTCAATCGCCTACTCAATCCAAATAGCACCTGTTTGCAAGAGTGAGAAGTTCTCGTTTGAAATTATTTTCGATCTACTCAGTAATTCCCAAACACGCGAAGTCCCTAATAGTTTTCAATTTGCAACTATTAACAGTGTGGCGCAGCTCTGCTGCTTGAATCGCACGATAAGGCGTCGCCTTGCCGAAGTATCTTTGTCATCGAACGCTCTTCGGTTTCCTAACTGTAATACAAGACAATGAATGTTGACGGATCAGAACGAAAAATGACACTAAAGATGTCACAAATTGGACAAGGAATGACGGGAAAACGGTCAAATATACATCGAAATCGCGATCGTCAAAACAAGTCTGCATAGTGATATTTTTGGCGCTCTCACATATTTATTTACTTTTAAACCTTTTAGCCGAACATTTAAAACTTACATACATTTGTATGTATATAAGAGCGTGCATAAGCAGAAAACATTTTGCAAACTTTGCATACTAAACACGTTAAGAGGCGTCCAGTCATAGTCGCAGAAAACGAGGTTCAAAAAGTGTGAATTCAGAAAAAGCGCCAAAATAGTAAGTGCAATTTACATTTAAGCTTAACCAGATATATGACCATTCAACAATTAGTCCAAAGCTGTGGATTTATATAGTAATTCAACATAAAACTATAACGTTGTACGCGACTATGACTAAACACGTCAATTAGTATACATATTTCTTCTGTGGCAGCAAGATTATTAAGTTGAGAAAAAAATGTTCTAATTTTTTAATTATTAATGGTGAAGATTTTGCGTTTGTGTTGTTTTGTAAATTACCCGTCTTGGTTAACAAATGGTTGTAATGTTTGTGGATTGATCAGGACGCTGCCCTTTGGCACACTCGACATATCTGTAACCGCCCATACCAATCCACAACCGGGCTGTATCGTATCTCCCTCCTCTAGTAGTGTTGGCGTCAAATCATCCGATTGTATGGGTACAACGTTATTATCATATAATATTGGTGTTTGTAAATGTTGAAGATGGGCTGGTGATGCGATTGGGTTATATATTCCCATACTACCATCTGGCATAAATGTATACGCTGCTGGTTCTGCTACTGTTGGATCTTCACTACAATAGCCATTCGGTGATGGTGTTACTGAATCGGAATGCACCGATTGTGATTGTGTTTTGTAACTACAGTTTTTAAAGTTGACGAACAGTTGGTTGAGGTTGTAGTTGTTATAAATATTACCATTTTACAACATAGTAATCGTAATGATAATATAAAAAAAAAAAAAAACAAATCAAAATCAATTAGTTTCGTGTTTTCATCTTTTTTAATTTAACTAACTATTTAACTTTAATTGTATTGGTTCCAACTATTTTGACTTAGACATACATTATTTTCTTATGTGTTTGCAATATATACATACTTGGACATAGTGTGCCATAACTTACCCGCTACTAGATGGTGACAAACGCCATGGTGTATTTGTGCTGCCAGCTGAATCTTGCTTCGAATATGAGCGGCCACCACCACCACCGCTTCCATTCTTATTCGAGTTCGCCGAATCACCACGCATCATTGGTGGTCCATTTCCTTGCGTTGCCCCTCCACCATAATTGTTGAAATTATGCGACTTAGGTACTGCACCGCCGCCAGATCGGCTATCGCGCGACTCATTTGACTAAAATGATTGACAGAAGATAAAATAATTAAAATATATGCAAATAGTCATGCAGTGCCAAGCAATTTTTGTGAGTGTAGCGATTTCAACTCAGAGTAGAAAACTTTCTAACAGTGTTGGGAAAATTATACTTGTAAAAAAAATTAAAAATCAAAAACGGGAATTAATGGCCATTTGTGACAACTCATATTTGACTCAAATATAAAGTTATTTTTACAGCAACAGTGGCTCCCCTATAAAAGTGCTGATTAAATGAATTAGGGATAGATACGGGGCCTAAAATGCTCTAAAGTTATTCGTTATGAAACTTAACCAGGGGTCCTCACAGACAAAATTTAAATACAGTCAGCACAAAAGCACTCACAAAATATGACTCCTTAAAATATGCTATACATTTTTGTATCCAATTTTATATTTTTTTTGATATTTATTTTTCGAAATTTCAAAATGTACATCTGGTAAAGGCTGCCACTATAAGACACATAAGCACTTATCTGTTTAACTGCTAAGTTATAAATACCTTAGTGGTAAAGCTTTACAATTTATATATGCCCTTGTTAGCTGATAAGTACTAAGGCGAAAATTACTTATATTTGCCCCTAAGGTTTAAAGTACTTAAATTTGCTTTGCAAACCGCTTAGAGCTCATTCGTAAACTACTCTTATTTGCCCTAAGAGACTAATCAGTTAAAAGGCTTTATTTTGGAAATGCGCAAGAGTTTGAGTTTAAACCTGAAACTCTACTACAAAATTATTTAATGCAGCAAAAAACGCCCTAACACCTACGCGTAGGTCTGCAGGACCATCCAGGAATGAAAATATCTGACAAAACAAAAGATATTTGACCTTAGAAAATCGAGAATTTACTAAACGGTTATATGTATTTCATACTGAATTGAAATTATTTTGCTACCAGACAATGCTCCTGGAAAGAGAATTCGGTGACGTGTCATAATGTCAGAGGAATTAATGTCAGTGACATTAATTCGCCTTCCCAAAGAGAACGAATGTTAGTGATTTTAAATCTCTTAAAAATTTAACATTAATTCGCTTTTGCAAAAAGAATTAATTTCAGAAAAGCCAAATATCATAAATGCTCTACTAATTTCCTTAACAACAACGCAACTGCTATTTCAGGTGCAGTTATGTACATATATACTGGACTGAACAGGTTTTACTCCAAATCTTTATTTTATGCTATTATACGAAATCAAACAACTTTGTTACAAATTTGGGAATTATTCAAAAAAGCGCCGCGGGCGGACATTTGGAATCGCGCAATTTTATATTCCAAATTTTCATTTTATATATTACTAGCTGACCCGCCGAACTTTGTTCCGCCTTAAAAGCACAAATCATACAGTCACCCTGGGTCCACATTTAGGTCAATAAATTGGGAACCGGGTAAAATATCGAGGTGAAAGATATCTTAAATTTTAGAAGAGACGTCTAGAAAATGATTATTGAAAGTTTCATTCGTTTCTATGCAGTCGTTTTTGTGTGACGCGGGCGTTATGGTAAAAAAACCACATTTTTGGTCAAATTTTTCCCACATTTTGGTCAATAACTCTGGAACTGGATGAGATATCCAAATGAAATTTGTCCTAAATTTTAAGTTAGACTTTAAGTGATAGAATGGTGAAAGTTTCATGCAATTGTATTCAGTAGTTTTTGCGTGATACGCGCACAATCATACACACGGACAGACAGGCAGCCAAAAATTCTAAAAGTTGTAGATTTGGGTTCCGCTGGTCCAATAACGACCTCTCCTCTCAGTTTTTCTTGAATATCTTCAATGTACAGACATCGACCTGTTACAATTTTATTATATGTAAAGATATATGTATGTATATGAAATAAAAAAATAGCGCGATTCGCTTTTACAACGAGAATTAATGTCAGTGCCGTTAGTTCTCAAAATAATTTGACATTAATTCTCTTCACAAAAGCGAATTAACGTCACTGACATAAGTTCGCTTTTGAAATGCGAATTAATGTCACTGACATTAATTCTTCTGACATTATGAAACGTCACCGAAAATTCTATATTTTTAAAATTACATTTTGCATTTTCATCATTTTTCCATTGGGACGTTGACGATTTGGTTGATGTTGTTGCTGTTGCTGTTCCACTGATTGTGTCCAACTCACATTCATATAACCATCGTCCATACATCCTTCACCACCATCATTTTGACTACGATTGAAAATGCGACTACGTGCACGCTCATAATCTTCTTCACGCTCTTCAAAGCTTTTAGCTTTCCGGTCCAGCATACTACCACGATCTGGGCATAGATAACTGCTTTGACGCGCCTCATCGAAACTGTGTGTATCGCGTTTCAATATTGATTTGCGTGTATCTTCGCGATGATCCCGCACTAACGATTTGAAGCGAGTCTGTGAATATAAGAGTGGAATTAGAGTATGTCTTTGTAAAGATCTTATGGATTACCTCTGGTATGCGTGTATTTTTGGTAGCAGCCACAATGACACATTGTTGTGTTTCGGTATCGACATTATGTTCCATGCCAAAGAAGGCCGCTGTCCGATGAATCAACATGCGATTATACGACGAAGCTGGTGGGAACCGCAATTCACCACGGCTAAAAATAATAGAATTTAGATGTGTACGAGATGATTATTAAAGGAAATAAATGCAAAAGGGAGTATATTAGTGTGTTGCCGTGGTTGTCTCAGAATGTCTTGGCGACTACGTCCAAGGAGTCTAAGTACCTTCGCTTCTCAGATATAAAGAGCCTGTCAATCGGTAATCCCCCTGTATGTCACGATGCCCCCTCGTCACCTTTATTAAAGAAACGATTTGTCGACTTTATAGGTTGGTGAGCCACTTTCTGTACTCGATGTTATCCTTATTGACCCTAGATCCCAAAGAGCGAACGGACAGACAGAGAATATTGCTTTCACACTGCAGGTGATGTTCGCACACTGTAATGCTTTGCATGCCTCCCTCTTGGTCCGAGTGACTGGCAGATAAGGACATGGATTGTATTGTCGTACTTCGCTCCTATTCGACTATTTGTATACCTGTGCAGAACTCACATATATCATGCGGATAGAATAGAATAGAATAATTGCTGGGGAATGCTCTTGGACCTGTATGTCTAATGTCCCCACTAGTTACAATACATCTTACAAGTTGAGCACCCTCAGAAAATCAAGGACTGCATTCGGCTTTATGGAGTGTAAGTGCCTCTTCTCCGGCTTCGCTGAGCCCAAAATACTGTGTCCTCTTATCGCTATGACATAGCATTCGAGAATCTTGTGCTCTGCAGAATCGTCTGCATTGTCGCAGAAGCGAAAGTGGATACTGAAGCAGAACCACGTTTGTGAAGAGGCCCATGAACTTTTCGTATCCCTGTTAGGAACGTAAGACTGCACTTTATCAAGTTTGTATTGCCCTCCGTCTGCAACTTGGGGACATCTAAGTGATACTTATTTGCTGCTTTATATGGTCAGTAACAAGTTCTTTATATGTATAAGCCGACAGAATGATAAATGCCCTTCTTGAAGATATTTCGACGGACCATAACCGCTGTGTAAAGGTGAAAATTCGGTGCTAAAACTTCGGTGAACAGGGGACGGCAGAGAACCACTAGTTAGTCCTTATCTTTGAAAAATAAAAAAGGTTCTAAAGAGCATTTTTAAAATTCTCCGCGATGTTAATATTGGGAATTAGGGAACATTCGTTTATGTGACGACAAGATCACACTGACTTACAACAGTCGGGCAGTACCGGGTTCATATCCGACAAATTACTGTCACTTTCGCCAACAATCTCCAAAACGAGTTTTGTCGTTACAAACAACAACAACAACATTCGGCTTAAGACGGCACAGTCACCAATTTCACTACTCACCTCTTTTCCTGCACGAACTCCGTTAGATCCTTTTCAACTTTCAGCAAGAAATGACGGTCTTTTGGATGTTTATTGAGTGTCTCCTTGAAGAAACTGAACAAATCGGTGCCACCATGATCGGTAAATTGTTCGCTCGAATTCTCTGAGTTGTTGAAAACTAAAAATTATGAATATATTAAATTGAATAAACAAATTGCCGTTAAGCACCTCTTGATATGAAGCCCGATGTGTTGTTACTGCTCGTATTGCCACCATCTACACTGCCCGAAGACGAGCCGCCAATATTCTTCAAACGTGGCTTATTGCCTTTGGAATTGGAGTTTGTGCGATGTTTCTTATTGCCACCACCACCTCCACCACCTTGACGTTCGTAGTGTTGCTGTTGATGCTGTGGCTCATCATCGTGCATATTTGACATATTGCTGTTTTGACTATCGTTGCGTGGACAACGATTCTCTTTGTCATAGGCGATCTGATGATGTGTTTGCTGCTGTTGATTATCATTGGAATTTAGCTGATAATTCATACCGGAGTTGTGCAGCGATGTGCCAACACCACCCCCACCACCACCGCCACCACCACGCGATGCTGTTGTTGCTTCACCACCAACATTTAAGGCTTGATGTAATGCATTACTTGCATTATATTGCTGATGTTTGTTGGTGTTGTGGCTATTAGTTTGGCTGTTCGTAGCTTTTGTTGTATCATAGACTACACTGCCGTTGCCACCATTTGCATTGGTGTTTGTCATTTTTCTGCTGTTGTTGTTATATTCGATTTTGTTGCTGCCATCGGCAATACCATTACTGTTGTTACTATTGTTGTTGCTGGTATTATTGTTATTATTTCGCTGACCAGCTGTAACCCCACCGCCGCCTCCTGCACCACCGCCACCTTTTGTTGATTTTGGCGGTGTTAGCTTTGGGAATTCGGCTTCGTTACATAATACAACATTTGGTTGGTGCTGTTGTTGTTGCTGCTGCTGACTATGTTGACTAGTCACAATCACGGCAGGTGATTCAATAGGTGAATTTCCTCGTGCTATGTTTGATTGTGCATGCAATTTCGTATTGTTGTTGTTATTATTATTATTAATATTGCTATTGTCATTGCCATCCATGTGTTGTTGTTGGTGTTGCTGATGATGATGTTGTTGTTGGTAATTGCTGACCGATTGACCATTCGGTGACACCTGTCCATGCTCGGCACGTGGTGTGGGTGTGCGGGGTGGTGATGTAGCCTCACGCATAGCAACACTGCGTGTCAAGTGTTTTCCTTTCATATTACCCTACGAGAAAGCAATGAAAAGAAAGGAGCTCAATAACAATAAAAGTAATAGTAAAAGTAGGTAGTAATAAAAATAATTTGAATAATAGCAAGCGAGGACTGAGTGGAAAATGAAGCACACCCTACTTCAGAATTTGGCTACAGAATGCCCTATTGCAGGGTTTTTGAATACGAACACCTCTCTCATCCTTCATTTTAGTTCTTTTATAGCTACTTTGTAAGGAGTACTATTTCAATTACCTTTGGCAATACTGTTAGGGTAAGAAGTCGGTCCGAGGTATGCCCAATCGATTTGTCACAGCTAGACTCCGGGTAAAACAGACGCTTTTATCACTTCATCCGTTCGTAATTTTGAGCCTCAAAACCCTAACGCCATGACCCTAACCACAGTGCAATAGTATTATAAGCTGCTCCCTCGGAGTTCTCCGCAACCATTTTAGATACATTGCTAAAGCATACATAATGATATATAGAAAGTCTGCTTATCAATGTCTCCACAACTAACCCTGGATCAGGCTCTAGCAAATATGCTGAAAGTAATAAACTTAAATTTTCTCACAGAGATTATACCTCTCCTTATGTGGAGGGTTTGGGTAAATAGCACAAGCGTTCCTGGGATGTTACTACAATGTCCGAAAAAGTGGCTAGTTTGTTGTTCTTAGCGACAAAACGACTCCCAGAAAATTTGGGGAAGTGTTGTCGGAAGTGACAGTCCGGATATGAACCCGGTACGCTCCGGTACTCCCTTCCGGTACTGCCCGACTGTTGTGGTAGCGATTTGGTATGAAGTGGAACCTTCTAGTAAGGAAGGAGACGATGGGTCATGAGGGGTTAGAGGCATCATATCCGTAGATCAACCGTCAAGTTGCATGTCATTACCTTTGTGCATATTAGTCGTCTCTTACGTAACGTATGCCTACCTCGGGCATATTCTAACCCCCTAACAAGCAGAGGTTATGCCGAACAACTGACCAGCCTCTGTTCAGAGTACAAGTACTCTGATCGCCATATACAGCCAACCACATCTTCAAACCTTGAAAAAAAATTTAAAATTTGTGCCCCCCACTTTAGCTAGAATAAAGTTTGAGGCTTTTATAGAAGACCAGTTTAGATCCGAAAACTGATTTTTTGTCATACCAAAATCTACCTCGGTTATTCAGAAATCATATAGTTTCGAAATAGATTACAAAAGATTGCCAAAATAGTACGATGTCGGCTCATACCTTGTGCGTGTAGGATATCTTTTTGTTTAGTTCCAAGAAAACCCACTGGAGCGGGTTTTTGAATTGGCTGCATAGAGCATTACAAACTATAACAGTTTTATATATGAAAAGGTTTTCAACTTATTTACGATACATTGAACTAATGACAGAACCCATCGTAATGTAGCAAATATACCTCGGCAATAATAGACTAGTTTCAACTCCGAGCTATATATAAATATGAAAATTTCATTCACCTAATTTCACCGTGCAACCCGGTGCTTTGCTATTGCTGAGTAAATAATTTTTTCAATAACCCTCATGTGAGCCACAAATAGTCTTGGAAATCTCTTGAAGTATTTACGTGCCTACGTCAGTACCTTAAAAGTGTTAGAGCACCTAAGAACTTATTAACGCATTGTCGTTAACACATACACCTACAATATGCTTAAATACGGAGCACACAAAAAGGACAGCAGTTTGTGGGGACTAACTGAAGGGCCTAGAAATCAAATTTACATGCAAGCCACATAAATATGGAACAACAACAATACGAAAAGCCGCATCGTTTCAGGTGGGCGATTTATTGCATGTGTGTCGATAGAAAACAAATGTGAACATAGCAGTGTCGTGGATAGGGGGTATTGAATGGGATGATCAAACCTTCAAAAGAATTATCACTCTTAGGAATTTACATTCTGAAATTAGATATTTTGGATTGCAACTTTTTGAATATAAACAAAAATGTTTATCACTTCATATTAGAGCTGTGTAGGGAACGAACTAGTACAATTGAACGAAAGAACTACTTCGTTCAAATGTGTTAAAAAAATGATTATTAAAAAATATAAAACAATAATAATTTTCATAAAAATTAAAAAGTGAAAAATTATTATTATTGGCCTTGAGCTCGTTTTATGAATACTTGAAAATGTACAGGCCGTAAAATCAACAAAAAATTGTTGGTACGAAAAAGCAATAAAATAAATTGCTCTCTCATAAAATTGACATTGGTTCTTATTACCACAGTAAATTTTTTTTACCGAACGGTGAATTCCAACCCCGTCGTTTGTATCCAAGATTCTTAGCCCAAACCCCCCGGTTGAGAACGGGTTGAAATTTTCTTGTACTGAGACTATATTTTACTGCTCTCTACAGAACAGAGAGGAACTGGTATTTTAAACAGAAATGAGCCAAAATTATTTTTGTGATATAGGGCTTTTTCGAAGTAGCCTAATTCCCATCTCTCATTTAATAGAAACCAATTTCAAACTTCAGAAAGGGCTCAGTGACGTAATATAAGAAAAATAAATAATAATAACAAAACAGTTGGGATAAAACTCAGAATTATACCCAATCCCTTAAGAATACAAGAAAAAGGTTGAGAGTTAAATTTGAATCTGCATTAACGTGTTGTTTGTCTAGTCTTTAACCTTTATTTTATACCTACCTGACCACAAACTAGACTTGTAGGTCGTTATTAACTATAGAGTATGTACTAACGCTTATTGTTTCGTTCGCAGCTTTGTACGCCCACTTAACGCCTTGACAAATATTTTCAAGAAGGATAAATATGCAAGAGCACAACTGAGTTCGTGTTATTGGGCAATGTTTCAAGTTCAAAGCCAACTGAATTTTTGTAAACCATAAAAAAAATATTTATATATGTATGTAAACAAAATTCCAATCGTGTGCTAGCACGCGATCTAATCCACATAGTTCATGATTTTATTTATAAGTATGCACCTATGTAGAGGTCTTATGTTTTAAAGATTTCCTTAGGTTAGTTTGTGTATAACGTAAGAAGGAAGGTACGTAAGTGGTAGCTTAATGAGGCCTAAAGTGCCTAAGGTGCCTCTAAGTTCCTTAGTCTAACCTAAGGCTGTTTGAAAGAGATGTTTAGTAAACCTTTCCCAACTTGGAGACATCCAAGATCACCTAAAGAAATTCCAATTCCTTCCTTTAAGTTATGTTTTCGATAGGTTGCGAGGGCTGAGCTGAAACGATAAGGTAACAGACCGACATGAGCTCTATGAAATCATAACTAGTCCATTTAACCTTTGTATCAGAATCAAAAATCTTTACATATCAACAATTACAATTACATTATATCGTCGCCCTCTTGCCAGAAGCATGTACGATATACATATATTAAATACAGGGTGCATAGTTTATTAAAGTAATAAATTCATATCCAATGACTTTTATAAATTTTGTCTGTCTCTATGTATGTTTGTAGGCGCATCACTCAAAAACAGCCGAGCAGACCTTAAAGCAATTTTCAACGATATATTGCTAGATATCTAATTTCAAGTTTAGAATCTATTTTTACATCAATTCAATATTTCACTCTAGCTGTATACAGTGGTCGCAATGAAAATTGGCTCAAGAGGTTAGTGTAGATATATGAGAATTATAACACGCAGATGTCTGTATATAATATATATCATGTAAAAGTTAAATCTTAATTAGATCAACAGAAGAAATTCCTTTAAATTTCTGATTGTCTGTGTAGGTATATGTTTCTACGAGCATTTCTAAACAACTACTATGTACAAGGTGGCGCAAAAGTAAGCTTCCGATGTTCAGCATATCGGTTGTGGCACGTGTAGTGTGTGCTGTTGCACCGTCTTGTTGGAACCACATGTTTTCCAATCCCAATTCATCAAGTTGCGGCAAAAAGAACTCGTTGATCATTGCTCTGTAGCGCTCACCATTCACAGTAACCGTTTTTCACCGACCGATTATTGGTCAAATAAATAGTCAGCAATATTCCGCGTTCTGGAGCAGTGTAGCGTAACATTGTTTATTAACGTGTATTTCGCATGTGTTTACTACACAAATGTCAAAACAGAACTGACTTTAGGGGCCAATCGCAAAATTTATAGCATTTTCTTTATATGGGATTGATTTTTTGCTTGACCGATGTATTTGAAACTATTTATCGCTCTATCGCACTGACTTTGTTATGACTTTTCAAGAGAATAATTAATGACAGCTGTACTTTTCAGTAATCCGTCCCAGTTCACTGCAGTGCTTTGACTAAAGTGTTTCTGATTTGTATATTCGGTTGTGCCAGTTCAGGTAACCAACTAATTTTAGTTTATGATGTCAGAGGACTCCAACTGGCGAACCAATGGTAGGATTACATGCAGAAAACGAAAATCAAGGGCAATATGTAAACTATGAAAATGCAGTTTTAATGGGAGTAGCAAGGCCCATGCATATAAATGTCGAGTTTCATTTGACGTCAGCAAACAAATACGGCACAGTTATATACTACTAATTTACATACAGGCAATTTACTTGCATCCATGTAAACCTATACACATATGTAGACATCCGAACAGACATCAAAGCTAATAGAGCAGACAACCAGACTTGTTAGAAAGGGGGCTAGAAGGAGATATGCGTTAATTAGCTTCGATTAGTCTGAACATGATTAATTAATTAATCAGAGAATAATATTTGCCATTTAATCAAAGTGGAATTAATCGGAAAGTTAATAATTTCATTAATAATTACATTAATTACTTAGTTATTCCGAAAACTGAGTAGCCTGATGAATAAGTAAATTTTATTGTTTAACCATCTTGATATTTATTCAGAAAAAATATTTACAATAAGTAGTTATGTATGAGTTGATTTGATTTTCTTTTTTTCGACAGGGTGGATATTAGATGTATATTGGAACGATTTTTCGTCACCCCTTGTCAATTTTTGTTTTGTTACAAGCCGGTTTCGGCGATCCGCCATCTTCAGTGTATGTTTTCGTTCTCGAACGACGTATTTATAAACTGATTCCGACTAGCAATGTTCATTTTCTTATAAACCAAAATAAGAAAGTATTAACAAAGATACACAGATTGCAATTATTTATTTGAGTATAAAATAATAATCTCTACACATAATAAAATTGTAACAGGTCGATGTCTCTACATTGCAAATATTTAAGAAAAATCGATAGGAGGGATTATTATCGAGGCAGTAGAAGCCAAATCAACCATTTTAAAAATGTTTGTCTGTCTGTCTGTATGTTTGGTCGCGCATCACTAAAAATCTGCTGAATGCCGTTATACAGGGTGTTTTTTTTTACAGGTTTGTTTTTCGAATAGAGATAAAACTGGCATTTTGTGGTCAAATCTGGCAACTCTAATGTCATTTATGTTCAGTTTGGTTTGCCATTTCATCATGAACAGGTTGACAAAAGAACAACGCTTGCAAATCGTGCAAATTTATTTCGAAAATAATGGTTCTGTTCGCGAAGTTTACCGTGAGCTCCGTCCATTTTATGGTCGACATAATCGTCCATCAGAGCAATTAATTCGGTTAACCATGGATCGTTTTCGCACTACGTTTACTCTATGTGATAATATGCATCCGCAGAGACGTCGAACAGTGCGCACCGAAGAAACAATTGCCGCTGTAGAGCAAAGTGTTGAAGAGGACCCGAATGAATCGATTCGCCACCGTGCACAGCAATTGGAGCTTTGTCCATTAACTTTATGGAAGATTTTGCGCAAAGATCTTAGCTTGCGACCTTACAAGATCCAGCTTGTGCAAGAATTAAAGCCGCGAGACCATGCAATGCGTCGTGATTTTGGTGTATGGGCCGAAAATGAGATTGATTTCGATGCTGATTTTCATCGCAAAATTTTGTTCAGTGATGAGGCTCATTTTTGGTTGAATGGCTACGTCAACAAGCAAAATTGCCGCATTTGGAGTGAAGAGAATCCACATGAGACCCTTGAAACGCCATTACATCCACAAAAACTGACTGTTTGGTGTGCTCTATGGGCTGGTGGAGTCATTGGGCCATACTTCTTCCGCAATAATGCTGGAGAGGCAGCTACCGTTAATGGAGACCGGTATAGAGCCATGATAACCGACTATTTTGTTCCCGAATTGGATGGCATGAATGTGGATGAGTTGTGGTTCCAACAAGACGGCGCTACATGCCACACAGCGCACGTCACAATCGATTTATTGAAGGAAACATTCGATGAGCGCATAATTTCGCGGAATGGACCTGTCAATTGGCCACCAAGGTCGTGTGATTTGACACCATTGGATTATTTTCTTTGGGGATATGTGAAGTCGCTCGTCTACACCAACAAACCAGAAACGTTAGGGGAATTGGAAGCCAACATTCGTGGCGTTATTGCCGACATACGGCCCCATATGCTCGAAAAAGTGGTTGAAAATTGGACCTGTAGAATTGGCTTTATTCGAGCCAGCCGCGGCGGCCACATGCCCGAAATCATATTTAAACATTAATGGCATAAAATTATCCTTCCAATAAAGCCAAATTGATGGACCTTAAAACGATTTTCTTGTGTTTTATTTCAATTCGAAGTTCTATACCCCTAAAAAAACACCCTTTATTACTTGACGTTTAACTTAAAATTTAAGATATCATATGTGTCGATAACTCGACCGCTTTGGGAGATATCGACCAATATGTGAACCAAGGTGACCCAAAATGTGTTTAGTACAATATGGGTATCAAACGAAAGGTGATAATAAGTGCTTCAATAAGCGATGTAATTACGTTCCATATCTTATCTGGTACATGTGGGAGATATAATGATTACAATTGGACTCAGTCTATTATTAGTTCTGAGACTACTACTAGTAGAAAATAAAATACTTTTTGGGAAGGCATTCCGAAATCAGCTATGGCGTAGACCGGGTTTTGTAGAAGGAAATATATTTTTGAACCACACCAGTTGTAAAGTTATGCATGCGGCATCAATATTTTAGAAATAAATGGGAACTCTGTAGGTATGCCAGTATAAATGCTAGTTCATTTCCATTTCACTCGTATTCTTTCTCAGGAAGCATGCAAACTCTATCTCTTCTTTTGTATTACTTCTCCACCAACTCCAACAGCACCAACTCTGCATTGATTAAAAGGTATTGGCTATCCATGATAAATAAATAATATTCCTATTTCTACAGCATGTATTCCAGGAAATCTATCCATTATGAAATATTTCCTTATACATTTTATTTTTATTTCTGAAAAGTAAATAATTTTTTTCAAGAATACAAAGAGAAATCGAAGAGTACTCAATTATGTACGTGAAGTACAACTCAGTAAGGTGAATAGCTTTCAAATTAAATTACTTTTCACTGATACAGCATGCCTCTTCCATGCATACAAAGAACTCATTCAGCATGCATACTTTCTTTGTGAATAAATATCTTTTGAATTTGAAAGCTACGCACTTCAAATACTTTTTCATACATAGGGCATGCATGCTTCTTGCATGCGTACAACTGATTTCAACTGCGACCTTAAAGTACATACAGGCGAATATATGTATACTAGTATGTAAGTATATAAGTATGTATAGGAAACCAAATTTTAATTCTTTTTGACGTTGCTAATTCGGCTATTGAGAGTACATACATACATATGAGTATGTAGATGAAAAATGGCCTTTTATACGTCAAAGATAACGCCAGTCATTAATGGTTTTTTAAACGGTCAAGTGTCAAATATTGTATGTGTATGCAGCATGGGTCATAAACAAGGACATTTGATAGCCTGTAATTATCGTTGAATTTCTTTTATGACATCATATTGTTTACTCTTTTTTGATTTAGTTGAGATTTATTTGCGTTGATTTGTAATGCTTGACATATCTATACGAGTATATATAAAAGAAAGTGACGTTAGTTCCAACGCTCATAATTCAAGAACGCCTGCACCGATTTGGATGATTGACACTAATTTAGATTGTTTTCTGACCAGAATAAGAGAAAACCCAATAAAATTTCCGAAAAATTCTTGGAAAAAAGTTTTATTTTCCCATACATTTGGTATGGTGCGAATTTTTATATTTTTTTTTTTTTTTGTTAGAAAAAATCAATAATGGATCGATCGATGGTGAAGTGAAATTGCGTGTGTATGAAATAGTTACATCTATAGGGATAGGGATAGGAATGGGGATAGGCATAGTGATAGAGATAATGATAGGGATAGGAAAATCCAATATTTCTAGATCCATTCAGGTAAATATCTGGGCAGGACAAAGTCTGCCGGTCCCTCTAGTATGTATTAAAAAGCGAGAGAGCTTTAACAAAAGAAGGTCCGAGATTTGCCTCTCCAAGGTAACATCAGAAAGAGAAGCTCGGCCTTAATCACCTCTGATGTACATATTTTGTGCTAAATAATTATGATTGATAAAATCATCATTACCAGAAAAAGGCGTGAGCACAAAGGGTTTTATATTAAACAACTTTTTGTTTGTAAGTTATCGAACCCACTATTGAACCGTAAGGCAAATACAGAAGTGTACCGCTAATTCAGTGAAGAGTTTAAGTCTTGGTTACACTTACAGTTACTGCCATGGTAACAGTTACGGTTTGGCTTGCGACGGCGACAGTTGCGTCTACGGTTACAACAGTTTAGGCTTAGAGCTGCGTTTAAGGTTCCGATTACAGCTACGAGTATATGCAGGTAAAGCTATGACTACGGTCAAGGTTACGGATACATTAACGTCTATGGCCAATGTTACGGCAGACCTGTTAAATAATGATTACTAATCGTAATGATTAACGGTTTGATTAATTATTTCCTTTTAATGGTTGATTACCATTTCTTTCAATTTTCAATGATTACTCAAAAAGAAATCAGGATTTTTTACGATTACTTTTGATTATTTTTGATTCTTTTTAATGTTGTTGTAGAAGCACATAAATATACACATCACAAAAAATCAAAAGTAATCAAAACAACTTTTTTTTTTTGATTATCTTGATTTTTTTTGATTTTTTTTTGATTTCTTTTCATTTTGTAAAATTTTTCTTTTTAATCGTAATCAATTAATAATTGCCTTTTCTGGCCTAGAGCTCTTTAATTTTTCTAAAGTGAAAAACAATTGAAATAATCATTACCAATTAAAAAAACAGTCAAATTAATTGATTACTAATCAAATTTAACAGGTCTCTGTTGCGTCTTTATTGGCTACGGTCATTTTGGTACGTAGACCCGGCTGTTTTGCAAATGGTCTTCGCCTTCGTCCCCGTCTACAGTTTTGTGTTTTTTCATCAATACCAACCACATGATTACCATGGTCTTGTTGTTGTTGCAACCGTTACTCGCTCTGCCCAATCGGCCCGACCTAACCAGGAATTGTCATCAATCTCTTCTAACAAAAGTCCTCGGACACGGGCTGTTTCAAAAGGGTTTGGCCATAGTGAATTTGTTGTTAGAAGTGTCGACTCAATAGAGCAGTTAAAAATACGGTTGGATATCGTCCTCATCCCTATCGTTATCATATTCCTAACTCCAACAATTCTCCTTCCCTTCTCGCTCTTCTATAATCTTTACCATACCATGCCAAATAATTAATACGATGTCGATATCGATCTTTTCCCCTAAACTGGAATCATTCCGTTCCCCATGATACACAAAAATCGCCTTTTGAAGATATTAATTAAATATTTTTGGTATGTTTTTTAATCCTTTCTGCATTTATCCGTATTGTCCATTAAATATTTAAATCAATATTACAAGAGATTTTAATTTCCGACTACCGCAAAAGCTCATGCAAATCCATTTAATTAAAACTAACAAATAATTGAAAGCATCAATTAAAAAAACACATATGTATGTATGACCTGATTTCGAAGATGACATTTCCGCCGGAAAAAACATGAAACAGAAACCAGCCAACAGAAACTGTATTGGATTGAAACGTATGGAGCTAGTTTTCGTTACAGCATCGGAACAACAACGGAAATGGCGAAACAAAATGCAGAGCAATAGTTATTGTAGGCTTTTAGTTTCTTGTTGACTGTCACATAAGTACGTATGACTGTATAACTACCCAGCAAGAAGTGCGATTGGTCTATAGTGCTTCCAGTATTAGTTGCAGGGACTCTGTTGTCTAGTTTAATTTTTTGAAAGTATTATACAAAAAGTTCACTGGCCCTATTTGATATCCGAATTGGTGTGAAGTGAGACTGGCTGCTTTTTATACACTACCGGTTTTTTCACTCTTCGTTTCTTATTTTCTTCACTTTGGTTGCTTAGCATTTTAGGTGATCATCTTGACATAAACTGCCTTTCGCCTAGATTTTGATTAGCAAAAGTTTGAATTCATTTTAGGCAAAACAGACTGCCCATTCTTAGTTTCATTTTCGACCTTGGACACTATAATGATTTATAGAGATATATTTGAGCTAACGAGGTATGAGGTCAAAGACTTGAGGCAAATAGGCGAATAGATTTCAACTGGAGAAAGGCGACAAAACGTTTCTGGCCAGAATTGTTGATTAGTGAACAGTTTAGATTGTCTGACCACAATAGCTCGGATAAGAAATAGGTAGCTTGTATTAAGGAGAAAGTCGAGTTTCTCTGTCAGGGAAATATGCACAGTGACGTTGGATAGAAACCGCATTTGTCCAAGAAAGTTTGAGTGTTTAAAGGATAGTCCATTTATAGAAAAGGGGCGGAATCATCACATAACTTTCTTCTCAGGCGCTTAGCCTTCGGTTGGAGCAATTGTAATTATTTCGGTTAGCACATTAAGACTCTATACATAGCTAAAAATTTGAGTCTAACTTTGAAACCATTCGTCGGTTTAAGCAAATTTTTAAACTTTTTTGTAATAAATTCCAAACCTTTCAATTAACTACAACAATTTTCAATTTCCTGCGGTTTGGATTTGAAACTCAACTGAGGAAAACGTATAAAATTTTTCAAATTTTTTTTTTTCATTTATTTCTAAAAGTTTTTTCAATTCATTGAATTTTTCTCTAAACAGTTTTGTGCGCGCCGTAGCGAAGTGGGTAAGCAGACGACTCTTCTTTAATTAAATTGTTAAGACCTTTCTGGTTTAAAATTTAAACTCTTTTCTTCACGCTAATCTTCTTGAAAACTGGCATAATTTAAATTCTAAACCAAATTTAGTTTGGACATATGTGTACCCCAAAAAAGTTATAAATTTAGGCTAAAATTTTTAGCTGTGTAGTTATACCATCGAAAGTGGGATACTTCTGTTTCATTTCTTTGCTTTCTGAAATGACGCTTAACCGTCCAAAACGGGGTTCGTCGTTTCCGCGCTCTGCCAACTGGCTCAAATTGCAAGTCGGTCTCTATCTGATCCTTCAATCGGAGTGGTGGTCTACCTCTTTCTCTGCTATCCTAGCTAGATTCAATATTATCTAACCCAGATCTACAATATATATATGACTCTGACGCTTGTCATAACTGAACTTGATCTTCCCAGAGAAAGGAAGTCACTTGGCTCCATACTTGCTCTAGACTAAACCAGCACGCGATGTGTCGTCTCACTACACAAATCATGTTTTTAACTGTATATACCCTTCTATCAGAAAACTGCTTGTGGTCCAACATTGTGTTGTGTTGCTATTTTTTAAGGAGTTCGGTTAAAAAAGATTGATTGGAATCGCTGGGATAAACGTGTCTAGTTGGTAAAAACCATAATACCAAGTCGTTATTTAAATCTAATTTCTTGGCTGATCTCCCTAATTTTCACAGGGAGGGAGTTCCAAAGACGTACCGTATGTATTTATATAAACAAATTGGTATTTTCGAGCATATTTCAAAAAAAGAAAAAAACCAATTCCAATTGCAACCAAAAAGCACTAGTTTGAGCCTAGTTAATGCCCAACTTTGTACTACAAAGAGATTACTCTCGTTCGAGACTAGTCGCACCATTGTTGCAGGCAGTTGCAAAATGTACATTTATCCACCCACTTTTTGGAAAAACTTACGTAGAGTACACACATCCTAGCTACTTGTATTGGTATTAGTGTTGCTGTTGCCTTTTCTGCTGGTGCTGTTGCTGCTGCAGAAAGTGGAAAAATCAATAAATCGACCTTGAGCGCTTTTCGAACTTGCAAAGCTACTACGTACAACACTTAAATGAATATCAAAAGTATGTATATGCGTATACTTGCATACGAGTGTAAGTGCAAAGGAGTATGTGTGTGTGGGCATTTTGTATTTGTGTGTGTCATGCGCCTATAGAATATGCGCATCTTCTTCTTAATGCCATTATTGTTGCATTTTTTTCGGTATACTAACAGTAAACAACATGCGAAAAACAGGATACAAAAAAAATCAAAAAAGTATACAGAGTTTGAGGGCAAAAGTAGGTGCACGAGTTTTGTAAAATGTCGGGAGCAAGAAGAAGAAAAAGTAACGATTTTATTGCCGACACGTGCGAAACAGACGACGACGGCAAAGTTAATAACAAAATGTGTTAACTTTAATGCAATCGTTGTTGCGTTAAAGGAAGTCCCCTTTAGACTAGCCCCTGATACAACATTCATACGTACATATGTATGTACTACATACATAAAGTTTATCGTAAGCATTTATAGCTAAATTTTGGTATTCATGTAGATTATCGATGTAATTTCTATGTAAAACTTTAGCTCTTTTCCACAATAGCTGTTTTTTTTACTGAACGCGCTTTGTACCTTGAACTTTAAGAACTAAGTAAATGAAAAATCGTATAATTATTTCCGAATAATATAATGCACGTGGAAAACACAGATACTTACATACATGCTATACAGTGAAAACACCGCTTGAGGTCAGCACTAAAAGCGGACCTTGCCAAATCGTACGATGAAGTGAAGGGTATCTGAAATCTGCCACCAGTTTTAAAATACTCTATCTCACAGTTTGTTGCAAACCTGTCTTATTTAAAGGTAAATTTAATATATTTCTTGCAACAAATTCAAAACTAGTGTGAAGTAAGGCCTTTTGGAAGCAGCCTTTTCATATTTAGGCCAAACAGTCTGTAGTCGTTTCTTTTAAAAACACTGGAAGCGGCTGACTGATCTGAACATAGGGAATATGGTTCCTCTGGGATTGTTATCTTACTCCTCTTCACTTGATAGAGGAACAAATAGAAGGCTCCCTAGAGTACAAGGCACTTGCTCTGGACCTCTTTCTGGATCGATGGATTTTCAATAACGTTAAATTGATCAGCTCCTTTGCTAGTGTATTTATACTTTTGTGAACGAATGTTTGCTAACATAGTAATTCTGGTCTAGGCTAAGCTTCCGGACATTCTGAGCGAGGTCGCATATTTCAAAGAGTGGTTCACCATTACAAGGCTAGTCTGCGTGCAAGGGGCTGATGTTTTACGATAGTTGGGGTTGAATCTACCGCGCGCTTACCTGGTCTCGTGATATGGGTTACAGGCTCGTGAATTACGGGCACTTTAGCATTTTCAGCGGCTCTACTTTATTCTGGATCGGCGCAACTCATGTGTGATCTTGTTAGTTTAAGTAATGTCATTCCGTAGAAGGGTTGATTGGATGCTACCCAGTGCTACTTCGGTGAGGGAATTCAATACTTACTCGAACAGCAAAGCTGATATAAAGACTCTCAGCTTGAATTTCACTATAAATATTATTTGGGTCAGGGGCATAACACGGCTTCCTCACTTCTGCTGCAGAAAATTCGGAGTTCCGCTTGCCACCTGTAGTTAGCTCTAGAAAAGTTGGGCCACGGTCAGCTAAGCAAGCGCTGGGCTGGCGTTACCCCTAGCAGGGAGGTCATTCGGCTCGCCAAGGTTCATCCATCGCTGGTGAACATATTTAAAAATATTTGCTGGTTGCATGGAGGATGACTACTCCCTTCATGCTTAGCTGTCCAGCTTTTGCTTGAGCGTTGAGTGCCCGCTTTTGAGAGGTTTTACTGTAAAGCAGTACAAAAGCAGTCAGCGTATGTCATTAATTGTCTAAGTGACACACAATTATAAAAATTCCAAGAAACGATTGAGTTCAATGCTTAAATTTGCATTAAGCTAACGGCCCGTTATGAATTACACACGCCATGGACTTTTCTACATAAATTACTTATTACTAGGAAATGTCAAAACTGAGTGAAAAATGTCAATATTAATTATCATTTTTTCCCCAAGGAATAGATTTTTTCCAAGAATCCTATGGTAGCGTAGGATAGGAATTAGCATAGCGTAAAGGGAAGTAGCAGGATTCTGCAAAATCAGTTGAAGGATTTGGTTGATTTTGAAATTCTAAGCAATTTAGAGCGCTTCCTTTTGAAAAAAAAAAAAAATTTAAAAAAATTAAAAAAAATTATATTTTACCAACTGTACCTGTACCTCTTGTTCTGCCTTTATATGACTTCATCTTGCTTTCCTTCTTTCTCTGTCTTCCTCTCGCTTTCTCTTACTTAGTTCTGCACGAAATTGCGAAACTGGACTTATTTCAAAGCAGAGTTTTTAAAATCAAATTAAAAATTTTCAATTATTGAATTGCATATCATCATCATCATATATTCGTTTTATACAGGGACCGAATATAATTTTTTTTCGATCTTGTAAAAGTCCGTGTTTAGATAGCGTCCCCGATGAAAGTTATTTACTTTTCTGTCATCCCAGTACTTACATGATCAAAATGTTGGCCATACTTATTTTTTCTGACTTTTTTGGAAAAAAAAGCCGAGAACAACTTAAAAATCCGTACTTTTATTTTTTCTCACCAGCAATAAAAATTTTGCTTGGCGAGATATTTTTTAAGGACAGAATAAAATGGCTGTTCAACAACTAACAAACCGCTAATACAAATAAAAAAAATTTGGTAACAGTTAATAGTTTAATTAGTGTTGATGTTAGTTATTGAAAATGACTTTTAATTTGTCCTTAAAAAATATCTCTCCAAAGATAACTTTTATTCTTGACTAGAAAAAAATAAAACACCAGGTTGACCAATTATTTTTGTCCTAATAAAACAAAGTTCCAGGAGTATATATTTTCTTTGGACTTTTATTATAAAAGGAATAAAAGTTGCGGTCCCTGGTTTTATAAAATCCGGCAGTAGGTCTAAAAAAATCTCTATCCAAATAAGCTAAAAGGTTACAAACAAAATGAAATAGTTTTAATTAAATTGACACAGACCGTTATGCAAACACTGGGGTCTATCAGCTATTCCGGTGAAGCTGCCGGCGGGGAATAATTGTAATAAACTTCTATGATCTCTATCGACTTCATCGAAATTTACTGCCAAATTTCGATTAAATCGATTGATTTCTCTCATGATTTATTACATTTCTCTCGTCAATTCCGTCGGGATAGTATTATAGGAAAATGTATACAGTAATAGAAGCCAAAACCAAAGTTTTCTGAATTTGTCTCAGTTTGTCTGTATGTTTGTAAGCGCATTACTTAGAAACAGCTAAGAAGCATTAACAGCAAGTTTCCGGAATGCATTGCTAAATGTCTAATTTAAAGTTAAGAATCCTCTTGACGTCAAGGAAATATTTTATTCCAGCTGTACATAGTGGTGGTAATAAAAGTTGGATCAAAATATTTATAAACGTATAGTGAAAATGAGACAGACCGATGTCCATACATAACAAATGTCTCATGGTCTTATTTAGAACAACAAAAACTAAAGCAAATATTTTTTGAATTACTACATAGAACTAAATGGTTTTTGATTGATTGGAAAAGTTTCAATACACAAACAAGTTGCAATTCACTCATCATCCTAAACATCTTTTGTCATCGAGTTGCAAAAAACGCACTGTAGAATACTCGTATGAATGAACTGCAGCATTGTGCGTAACAGGGCGCCTTGGGATCTGTTGATTAGTCGTAAAAATGTTATAAGATTCGTGTTCTTTTGAAACTCGATTGAAAAAAATTGAAGCCCACATGAAGTACAGTGCAGGCGTAGCCAGTAGAGTCACAATAGCAATATATGCGTATCAGTCACTAGAAATTTCACTTAGAACTACTTAATCGCATAGTGATGCTTAGGCGGCAAGCAATATGTATCAGAACTAACTGTTTCGTTGAATTTGATGCATGCAGCAAGTGAAATCTACGTTAAATAAGCAATTTACCGTTATTCGCATATACGCGCCTGTTAATCCAAGTATTCCCAATAGTATATGCCAATTGTAAAACATGAAGTTTCGCCATTTTCAATGCGGTAATAACTTAAACACATACCTATATGGTATGCAAGTAAGTATATATTTCCATTTAGGTTGGAACGTTTTCAGTAGGTGCAAGAACCGCTGTGAAAGTAGGTTAGGTCACCAGAACATAGAGTTGTACTTACATAAATGAAATCTACCTAATATGTATATACGTACAAACAAGCATTGCATAAAGAGATTTACGCACATATCTACCACATCCGAAAGTGAGTATCATATGAGAATAACAACGATACAAATATATGGAAGTTGCGTATACGCCATGTCACACCAGCTGCTTTGTTACCAATATTTACCACCACTTCTATAATAGAAGTTCTATTATATTCTATTATAATGACCATTTATTCGAGTTTCATTGTTTTCTTAAGAGCTTTGAATGTGTAATTTGTGACCATATGGCAATACGTTGCTATTGAATCTCTCGCATTTGTCATGTCATGAAATGAAATTTTAGTCGAATGCTCTGTATGTACATGCTTTAAGTATTCAAATAACAATCATCCATCAATCATGTTGTTGTTATTGTACAGTTATTGCATTTAGTAGTTATCAATCAATAATAGGAGTAGATGTGAGCAAGCACATATTTGATATAAGGGATGTCAGTGGAAAATATACATCGACCTATTTCTTTGACTCAGCTAAATTTAGTTCGATATTTATCGAAGCATTGTAGAGCATATATCGACGTATCAAAGATTTGTGCTGATAATATTTCACGAAAATAAACATAATTCGGTATCAAATTTGTAGAATTAATTTTTTCCATTAAAACGCAAAGCATTCTAGAAACTAAGGCCATAGATATTTTGCTTACCACATAACACTGCGTTACAAAAACGAGCTTTAGTTCTGTCCTATGAACCAAATATACTTTTTCGGAAAAGGGGAACAAAATAAAAATACATCGGCGATTTTCATGTACACGTCAGAATGTGTAAAAATCTGGACAAACATTGATTCGCGCGTACCAAAAAAAGTAGAAAATCTCGTTCGGACAGGTTCACTTTTTAATAATGTTGAAATTGTTTCTCCGTGTGGTGTGTGGTCTGAGAGCCTGCATACTTTTAGGAACTTGTTGTTTTGCATACAAATTTTATAATTATGCGTTGATGTTATTAAATTTTTTTTGGTTGTTTGTAACCAGACCCAGCAAAAAATCCGATTAGTCTAGGATGCGTCCGGGATAAGTCGCAAAGGATGCGACTAAAACCAGTTCATATCACTTTGCATGGGCTGGACTGTTCAGATTTGTTTGACCAATAGACCAATTGTAAACATTTTTACCCGAACGGGTACGAAAGGACGACTCCACTTTCTACCCACACGGTTACGGTTTACTCCGATGAGTATGCTACAATAACTAAAATTGACTTAAATCCCTATGAATATGCTAACCAAATAAAAATTTACTTATGTTTATTAAATTATAGCCAACTGTAGGCTAAAAGGGATTAATCACGGATTACTCTCATTAGAGATAAATAGCACAGCAGAGGAGTTTTATCACGGTGTGTCATGGTTTGTAGGTTAGATCACGTTCTACACTGTTGTAGCAACTACCCAGCAAACTGCGATTAGTCTAAGACAAATTCGAAATGAGTTCAGAAGGAAAAATCGGCTAATCTCAGTTTTTATCTCTTTATATGAACGGATCTATTTTGTCTTAGCATGTCCTAGGGATAGACTAATTGTACTCTTTCATGCCTGAACGGGTATTGTCAAACATATTATCTTCGTATGCCCTCTGGAACATTCGAGAGGTTCGTTTTGTGCCCCTTAAAATATGCTACACTAATTAAAAGTAAATAATTCCAATTATTCAAATATAAAAACTGTAGACGAAAGGGAATAATTAATTAATTAGAAATTATTAGTCACACACTTTTTGCAGTGTATAGTCACAAATCAAAACTTTTCATATAAATACACAGTATTTATTTCCCTAATAGGAAACATTTTAAATTTTGCATTGGTTTAAAATTTAAAAAAAATAAGGGAGCCAGGGGGATAAGGAAAGGACGGAAATGAAAGTGAAGGAAAGGATCAGCAAGAAAAGGAAACCATAAAATAGAATTCCATAACATAATTTAAAAATAGAGATTGTAGAAAGAAGAGGAAAGCAGAGAAAATGTAAACGTATTAAAGAACAGGAACAGCAGGAACAGCAGGAAAAGGAAGAGAAAGAGAGCGAGTGAAAGGAAAAGCAAATAATTAAAATAAAATAAAGTTGTGTGAATGAATTTCAACCAGTGGGCGAAAGCTAGTTAATTAACTTTATAATAGTGTGGCGATTATTCTCAAGCATGTACCATCCCTAACTCAATAACACTCCCACCACTAGTTAAACCACAACAGAGATAACGATGGCTACGCTTATGCATGCAAGCGTGTAACTAGGAAGAGGAAGAGAGATGGCGCGAGTGTTTGCGAATACGATGCAAAGAGGAGATTCCAATAAATAACACCGACCCTTCCAGAACACGAAAAGCGAATAACCAAGAAAGTTCTCGGTGCGTAGGCAAGTACCCTGTTGGACTATATAAGGCGGTGACCAAGCAAGGCAGGTTGATCAGTTTATTTTCAAGCGTTCAATAGTGAACTACTGTAAAGTTATCAAACTCTTAAAATTGTTTTGCGTTTATTACTAGTAAATAAAACTAGCTATTACTTACATTATCTGTGCGTGTGTTTATTCGACTTTATAGTGATCGAACCCAGGATTGATAATCAAGGAATCATCGAATTCGTCACATTACATTATTTGTGCGTGTGTTTATTCGACTTTATAGTGATCGAACCCAGGATTGATAATCAAGGAATAATCGAATTCGTCACAATTGGTGTCAGAAGCGGTATTGTTGAATAAATACCAGTGAATTTAAGGATAACAAGGACATGGCGAAGCTTAATGAATTAAAGATTCAGCAACTCAAAAATGAGTTGGAACAACGGGGACTGAACACTACAGGCAATAAATCAGAGTTACAGTCACGATTGCGAGAGGCTATGGAAGCAGAAGGAATCGACGTTGATGATCATGTTTTTCATCTTGTGGAGGAGGCACCAACAAAAATGGAAGAAAAAAAGGAGTCTCCGAATCCAGTAGCAACCGTCGACACAAACATGATATTGGCTGTATTGACTCAGATGTCATCTAGCATTTCAACACAGTTGGAAGAACAAAAGACACACATGGCATCTCAGCTGGAAGAACAAAAGACACACATGGCATCTCAGCTGGAAGAACAAAAGACACACATGGCATCTCAGCTGGAAGAACAAAAGACACACATGGCGAGAATTGCATTGCAGCTGGAGGCACAGGAAGAACGAATGGCATCACAGCTAAGAATGCAGGACGCAAAAATAACTGAAGTGCAGGAGGTATTCAGAGAACGGCAGGACAAGATTGAGGCCGAAGTAGATGCTTTGAAGGGGCGTATCCAGGAGCTGCAACTGAACCGTCCATCTGCTTCAGCGAATACTCCCAAGGTAAAATCCCCGTCATTTGATGGTTCTGTTCCTTTCCAGGTATTTAAGCTACAGTTTGAGAAGACTGCAGCGGTGAATAATTGGGGCACTGAAGACAAAGTTGCTGCACTGTTCGTGGCATTGAAGGGTCCTGCAGCCGAAATCTTACAAACGATTCCCGACGGTGAACGCAATAATTATGAAGCATTGATGGGTGCAGTTGAGAGACGCTATGGTAGCGAACATCGAAAACAGATATACCAAATAGAGCTACAGAATCGCTGTCAGAAGGCTAATGAGACATTGCAGGAATTTGCATCGGATATCGAGAGGTTGGCCCATCTAGCAAATGCGGACGCACCTGTAGAATATACGGAGAGGGTGAAAATCCAGTGTTTCATAAATGGAATACGCGATGTGGAGACGAAGCGGGCCACATATGCAAACCCCAAAAGGACATTCGCTGAAACGGTATCGCATGCTCTGACGCAGGAAACAGCCTCGCTTTTGAGTAAACCTACATACAAGGCTCATCGCGTAGAAGTGGACACTCCGGCTTGGGTAGACAAAATTTTGGAAGCGTTGAACGGAGTACAGAAAAAAAGTGATGGTGCCATTAAATGCTTTAGGTGTGGAAAATCTGGTCATATAGCACGTTATTGCGGCACTGGGTCCAGTAATCCTGGCAATTTAAGTGGACGTAAACGCAAAACTGGAGAAGATGAGCAAGATGAATGTCCCATAATCTCTGTGTCACAACTCGAACGGAAAGCGAGTAATATTACTGTTGAAGGCTACGTGGACGGGAAAGAGCGCTTGCTGACTGTCGATACTGGTGCATCACATTCCATCATTCGGACTGACGTGGTCAGGGGAAAGGTGAGACCATTGCGGCAAGCTAAGTTGTGGACAGTAACTGGTGACAGCAAGCAAGTCCTGGGAGAAGTGAAATGCAAGGTTGTGATTGGGAATGTGGCCACGTATCACAACTTTTTGGTAGCGAATATTGTCGACGAAGTCATCATTGGCGTCGATTTCTTGGCTGAGAGAGACATTCACATCAACGTAAGGAACAGGGTTATGACTTACAACGGCCAAGAAGTTCCTCTGGTTTTTGGACACAATAAAGGCTATACTACCAAAGGAGTGATCTTGAAGATGAAGCAACAGGAGCCTCGTAAAGCAGAGGTAGATCCTCGACCAAAGGCTTTCGCGGACAAGTACCTCCTGAAGAAGATTCGGCAAGACCAGGAGGAAGATCCAGATTTGGCACGTGTGTTGAAAGGAATAAAGAAAAACAAACAGCCAGGAAGAGAAGAGATGGTAGCAGAGAGTCGTATTGCAAAAGCATACTGGGCACAATGGAGTAGTTTGAAGCTAATATCTGGTTGTTTGCATCGGATATGGGAAAGTGAAGATGGCCAGAATCATCGATCACTTATTGTTGTTCCCAAGGCAAGAATTCCAGATGTTATCAAAGCGTCGCATAGGTGCCCAGATGGAAGGCACGTGGGAATAAAGAAAACGCTGCAAGAGGTAAAGCGGCGGTTCTATTGGATCGGTTGCAAGCAAACTGTGAGGAAATGGATTACTAAGTGTGCAGAGTGTGCTGAGAATAAAAGACGAACATCTGGTGGTCATGTTACGAGGAGGCAACGCAACTTAGTGGATAATGTGAAACAGTGCAATGGGCATGAGAGAACGGAACGGAATCCTGAAGAAACGAGTTGCAGGAATGTTTGCCGGGTACCATTGGGAACGAAAGTGAAGGCACAAATCTATTCGAGATTAAGAACGGACAAAGTGGTTGGAATATGTGACACTGCAATGCATTGTGGGAATCTCTGCAGGAGAGGATTGATGTCGGAGTTTCAATCCCTGGAGGAAATGAGGTTTAGTAAAGCAGTGCCAACCATTGAGCGTCTAGCAGCGTTTGGTTTGGGAAATGTGTCTGATCGGGACGATCAGACTTAGGTGGAGGGCAGTGTGGCGATTATTCTCAAGCATGTACCATCCCTAACTCAATAACACTCCCACCACTAGTTAAACCACAACAGAGATAACGATGGCTACGCTTATGCATGCAAGCGTGTAACTAGGAAGAGGAAGAGAGATGGCGCGAGTGTTTGCGAATACGATGCAAAGAGGAGATTCCAATAAATAACACCGACCCTTCCAGAACACGAAAAGCGAATAACCAAGAAAGTTCTCGGTGCGTAGGCAAGTACCCTGTTGGACTATATAAGGCGGTGACCAAGCAAGGCAGGTTGATCAGTTTATTTTCAAGCGTTCAATAGTGAACTACTGTAAAGTTATCAAACTCTTAAAATTGTTTTGCGTTTATTACTAGTAAATAAAACTAGCTATTACTTACATTATCTGTGCGTGTGTTTATTCGACTTTATAGTGATCGAACCCAGGATTGATAATCAAGGAATCATCGAATTCGTCACATTACATTATTTGTGCGTGTGTTTATTCGACTTTATAGTGATCGAACCCAGGATTGATAATCAAGGAATAATCGAATTCGTCACAATAGTAATAACAATTCCCAACGGATAACCCAACGCCCAACCGACACGAGAGGCGCATCCGCATAAAGCCGAGTCGTTGAAAGGCAGGAATGTTAAAGTTTACTTCTACCAAAAAATAGACTAGCGACCAACCCAATAATTTAATCATAACTATTGTTCCGAGCATTTCTCTACGACTAGAAAGGGTGAAAAGATGAATAAGTTTCAAGCGATTAGTATAGTGAGGCATATTATACAAGGAATGCCAAAAAAGATCTATTAAAGCGAAAAGTAAGAATTGTTTTTGAACCGATTCTATCCGATATAAGTGGAAATGTATCTCGGATTCCAAATTCTAATATCAGGCTTACTAATGTAGTAAAAAGGACTTTAGTCACGTACGGGTCACTAAGCTCTTTCGACCATCGAATAATAAAACACCTCTAGATTTATTGACAGCTGCATTAATATGAAGATTGAAGCTAAGTCTACAATCCATCGTAATTCCCAAGTCTACAAAATCAGGCAATTGTTCAATACTATGATTGTTCATTGTGTAGGAAGGTGGCTATATTTTTACTTGAAAAACGTATGTATTTACATTTTTTTAGAATCGAGTGGCATATAGTTTACTCTGTTCAAAATCTATTTCAGAGGGCAATGGAAATATGAGTTTAAGATACCTTTCTCCTTCCTAAATATACATCCTTCATTAATTCTGATCAGCTTCTAAATTAATCTAACATAGGTACTTACTCTGCGATTGTTTCCAAAACTATTCTGACGTCCCAATGGCTCTTCAGTGCTGTACTCCTTTTGAGATTGAGATGATGATAGACTTGGAATATTTGTAGCTACAGCTACTTGCGATTTTGTGGAACTCATAATCACAGTTCATTTATAAAATTCTGCAAAAAATTAAGGAATAAAAAGAAATTATAATGCACGTTAGTCATTGCGTTGAAGTATTAATAATAAAGTAAGTGATAAAAACTGTTATAAACTGTTTGGGATTTGTAAAAAAAGAAATAAAGGAATACAAACAAATTAATAATAAATTTACCTCAATTTAAGCTACTGCATTTATAAAACTATTTACTACATATTAAACGCATTTGACAGTACGATTTGTTTTTGTGGCAATAAAAATGTTTACGTATTTTATTAGGCCAAGCCGACACACACATTCTTTGTTACTCGTTCTCTTCTTCTCGCTTCGTATTAGATTATACTTTTTAATTTGCAGTTCAGAATATACTTGAAAGTATGCTTTTATGTATATGTATGGTTGAATTCATGGGTAATACTTCGAGTTTAAAATCATTTTTATTAGTAAGTTGGCAGTGCAGCGTACAAAAGAATATGAATTTGTACACAAAAATGCATCTTAAAGGTTTCTTGTGCTTTGATCGCTTGATTGTTTGATGGTTGAAAAGTATTCTTAAATTTTTTGTTTTTAGTACGCGTGAGTATCGCCAAAATCACATTTTGAAGAATAAAAACATTTTTTCGAAAGATAAGCGAGTTGTAATAAATGAACACAAATTTCAAAAATTCATAATTTTAATTTTGATTTTTTTTTTTTAATTCACGATTCTAACTTTCCCGTATTGAGCGATTTATAAAAATCCAGTAACTGTTTTGTGTGGAATTTATTTTAAAATTTTATTTATTATAAAATTTAAAGGACTTTTTGGGAATATTTCAGTGTAGAGGCAAATTCTTATCACAATAGCGCATCACCACAAATTACAACAACACGTTTAGTTACGTATACTATGTATTTTCTCTTTGTTGGGGTTGTAATTTCACCTTTTTATTAAAGCTGCTTTTTTGTTATATTGACACTTTTATAGTTTCTTAAAAAATATTTCCGTTTTAGTTAGTTTCACTTTGTTATTTACACAATCTCTTTATTGTATATTCAGTGAGGACACTCGCTTCTATTGGTTGAATCCAACTGTGTGTTATACAATCTAATACTTGAATAGGAAATAAATAAATTTTGGTTGCTACAAGCAGAGCAAATTGGCCAAGCAATCAAGCAGACAGGTTGCTATTAGCCGCGCACTATCAATTATAATTTTTTCTCCTTAAACCCAATGCAGCCAAGTGCTTTTGAGTTCAAAGAACAATTAGTAGAATAAAAAAGAAGAAAAAGAAAAATTAAAAAAATATATATATATATTTCACATGAAAAAGCACTGGTACCTATCGCTCATAATCCTTTCGATAGTTTTTGTAAAGAACTAGTTGGTATTCTGTAACATGTTTCATTTAACTATCTTGATATTTATATTTCAAACCAGATCCAAAGGTAGTGCGAGACTTCACCTAAATAAAAAAAAAATTCTTAGCAGCAATGCAAAAATGTGCCCTTTAATTCAAGATAGACCTTCGGCAATATATCAACGCAGAATACATTCAATTCCGTTATTTAGTGATGCGCGTACAAACATGCATACAGACCTTGCAGTGAAATATCAAACTAGTCAGTGAACATACTAGTATCCAAATATAATTTTCTGGTTGAAATCATATTAGTCAGAAAAAATTCAATCCATACTAGTAAACGACTACAATTTTCATAGTATGTGTTCAAGCGACATAAGTTGTATTTATTGCTTTCGTTTATTTCATTTGAATTGCATGCTATTGTAATTCGCAACCAGCTTATGAAATATTCCAAAGATATAGTTTATGTTTTCCAATCCCAAATCGGGTTTTTTCACAGCAAAAATTATGAAAAATTTAAATAATGTATTTATGGGTCCATTTTCTTATTTTAATCCCTGCTAGAAGTTTTGGTCCACATTTGGACTAGTACTCTTTTATCTTTATCGAACTAGTATGATACTGGGTTGGATTAGACTGCAATTTTACTAGTACATTTCCTTCCATTTTGAACTAACATGAAACTGATATTTTACGACCAGTATGATACTAGTACATTTCCACTATGTACAAAATAGTATTTCATGAGTAATAGATGACTGCGATGTTCTGGCCGAAATCTGACAATTGACATCTCGCAGGACATCGCCATGTTAAAAATACCAGTTGCTTATATGGAAATATGACAGTTGGCTGACTAGTTGCATATACTAGTGGTAAAGTGGTTTGCAACTAGTTGGTTTGGCTGCAGGGGACAGACAGGCAGCTTCAGTTGCTCCTAGTAAGGTTCATATCTATCCTAAAATATACACAGAAAATGTTGTACGCAGGAGAGCCACACTGAGCTGTAATGCACTCTGTTCACAGTTATGTGTTTATATCAAGGACTAAAACCGATTCATTTTTCGAAACCAAAACCGTAACCGTTATTTTGATCCGAAAAAGAACGGAACCGAAATCGTTTCAAGAGAAAAATTTAATTACTTATCTAATAAAAAAATGTGTTGATTTTCAGAATTTATTTTGGCTATATTTCATTCATACATAATAGTGTTTATATTAATTATTATATTGGAGAAAATGCATGAAGTTATCAGGAAAAAGAATTCACAGAATCAGATCTATTTTAAATCTTGTAGCTAAGTAATAAACTTAATACATTTCACTGTTGACAAACTTGTCCAAAAGATAATTTCACTGCCATCTACTTGACAAAATCAGATACCAAGCTGGGGCTGCTGATATTGAAAGTATTATGCTAACCCGGTTTCGGACCCTTGATTTAATTACCGAGGAAGAGAGTGGTAGAATTGGTTGCTCGCCAAGGCATACCTCTTTAGGGCCCACCTTGAACTAGTGGTCATCGGAAACTTCCATGTGATACAGTAAGTCAATACTAACTAAACTTCAAAGGCAATGTTGGAAAGGAGTCCTGTGGCATTGAAAATACGCGTGTGTATATATCACAACCGACGTCAACATCTAGTGCATCCTATCCCCAATCCGCTGCTTTTAATTCTGCAGCTGATTTCAACGGCCTGCTCTTGTAAAGGGTGTTTTTTTAGGGGTATAGAACTTCGAATTGAAATAAAACACAAGAAAATCGTTTTAAGGTCCATCAATTTGGCTTTATTGGAAGGATAATTTTATGCCATTAATGTTTAAATATGATTTCGGGCATGTGGCCGCCGCGGCTGGCTCGAATAAAGCCAATTCTACAGGTCCAATTTTCAACCACTTTTTCGAGCATATGGGGCCGTATGTCGGCAATAACGCCACGAATGTTGGCTTCCAATTCCCCTAACGTTTCTGGTTTGTTGGTGTAGACGAGCGACTTCACATATCCCCAAAGAAAATAATCCAATGGTGTCAAATCACACGACCTTGGTGGCCAATTGACAGGTCCATTCCGCGAAATTATGCGCTCATCGAATGTTTCCTTCAATAAATCGATTGTGACGTGCGCTGTGTGGCATGTAGCGCCGTCTTGTTGGAACCACAACTCATCCACATTCATGCCATCCAATTCGGGAACAAAATAGTCGGTTATCATGGCTCTATACCGGTCTCCATTAACGGTAGCTGCCTCTCCAGCATTATTGCGGAAGAAGTATGGCCCTATGACTCCACCAGCCCATAGAGCACACCAAACAGTCAGTTTTTGTGGATGTAATGGCGTTTCAAGGGTCTCATGTGGATTCTCTTCACTCCAAATGCGGCAATTTTGCTTGTTGACGTAGCCATTCAACCAAAAATGAGCCTCATCACTGAACAAAATTTTGCGATGAAAATCAGCATCGAAATCAATCTCATTTTCGGCCCATACACCAAAATCACGACGCATTGCATGGTCTCGCGGCTTTAATTCTTGCACAAGCTGGATCTTGTAAGGTCGCAAGCCAAGATCTTTGCGCAAAATCTTCCATAAAGTTGATGGACAAAGCTCCAATTGCTGTGCACGGTGGCGAATCGATTCATTCGGGTCCTCTTCAACACTTTGCTCTACAGCGGCAATTGTTTCTTCGGTGCGCACTGTTCGACGTCTCTGCGGATGCGTATTATCACATAGAGTAAACGTAGTGCGAAAACGATCCATGGTTAACCGAATTAATTGCTCTGATGGACGATTATGTCGACCATAAAATGGACGGAGCTCACGGTAAACTTCGCGAACTGAACCATTATTTTCGAAATAAATTTGCACGATTTGCAAGCGTTGTTCTTTTGTCAACCTGTTCATGATGAAATGGCAAACCAAACTGAACATAAATGACATTAGAGTTGCCAGATTTGACCACAAAATGCCAGTTTTATCTCTATTCGAAAAACAAACCTGTAAAAAAACACCCTGTATGAAGCCATAAAGGTACGATAGCAGCAGCATTGCATCCAGCGTATCATCAGGTGTTCTAGAGAAAGTTTGGCAAGTGCTGTTTACCCAATTTTACTATGAAATCATTACTTTTGCTGCGAGTTGGGCAGTTAAATACGGAAATTTTTTCAGTAACAAAATATATTGAAGAAAATTAAGCGTAAGTAAGACAAGACTAGCCCCAGGGTTGTAAATGTAGACGCCAATTCGTCTGTTCTGCTTAATTGCTGCACTATGAATGCCAGTCAATTGTAAATCCATAAAATGCTACTGCAAAAAGTTCGTTTGGTGCAAGAATAATCACCTACACCACCATTACTGCCATTTCAGGAGAAGTTTTCACAAAACCTTTTTCGGAAATTTTCCGTTGTATTGGGCTCATTGGCATTTACCTTACATATTGACATTGAATATAGTACCAAGTTGTGGTCGACGCTTCCACGAAATTGTTAAAAACCACACGAACAAATTTAAAATAAAAATGTTGAGAATATACTGTTTTTTTTTTGTTTATGGTAAGTAGTTAAAGTTTGTACTTTCCACTGATTGGTATGAGTTTGATTGATGTGTGGCTGAGTTGAAAATGTTAAATGATTTTCTTGTGTAATACAAAACAATTTATATTAGAACCACCCGAAGAAAATATTTTAGCAGTGATGCCCACAGATTTCATACCAATGTGTAATTTGATTCGAAACGTTGACTTTAACTGCAAAATGTACAGATATGTCATAGCTCTATAGTACAAGTATATACTCAATAGCTGACAGGTCTTAACTGTGCTATGTACTAAAAATTAATTAAAGTAGCTTAAACATTTTTATTTTAGTTTTGTTGCACAGCGTATTTTTTTTATGTAAAATACAAGCGAACCTGTTAAATTTTATTAGTAATTAGTAATCAATTAATTAGACGGCTTTTTTTTATTGGTAATGATTATTTTAATTGCTTTTAAGAAAAGGCAATTACTAGTTCATTACGATAAGAAAAAATGTAAAATAATAAAAAAAAAAATAATAATAAAAAAAAAGTTGTTTTGATTACTTTTGGATTATTTTAAATTTTTTTCAGTATTTTTATTGTGTATATTTATGTGCTTCTACCAAAATACTGAAAAAATCTAAAATAATCAAAAAAAAAAATAATCAAAAAAATCTAAAAGTAATCAAAACAATTTTTTTGGATTTTTTTTTTTTAATAATCGTACAAAATTTTGTTTGATTACTTTTTTTAAATGATTCGAAAATAATCATTAAAAATTGAAAGTGATGGTAATCAATCATTAAATGATTCTCAAAAAAAAAAACTTTATCAAACCGGTAATCATTACTAATTACTAGTAATCATTATTTAACAGGTCTGTATATAAGTAAAAAAATTTTCACCATTGGAGTCATAAATGAGTCAAAAAGGAGTCCTCTTTATGAGATTATTTATGAGTACGATTTCCCTCCTTACAATGGTCGTCCCACATGAGTATAATTTCATATATCACACGAGCTTGAATAAGAGTCATATGTGATACCTTATGGTCTCATAATCGGCATTTATTGAACTAGTAAAATACTCTTTTCCGAACATTTTTAGAGTATTTTATGACTATTACAAAATTTATAAAATGCTGTATATATTCTATAGACTTTTGAGAAGAAATCCGTGAAATGTGCATTGCTGGTATATACATACACACAGCGTGCTCCTGGCAGTATTGAGTTTAACAAAAATGACCACAAAAAGTGTGAATGAGGCATGGTCAGTGCCCGTCCAGGGTACCAAAATCCGTTTCAAGTAAAATTGTGCCTGCTCGTTCCCTTATGATACTCCGTGAAAGGATGAATTTTACCATACAAAATGTTTAACAAGATTTTTTTCAGTTTCTTTGGTATATACTGTTTCTATTACTGACGTTTACCTCTAAGAATGGCAATTTTTGAAAAAAATTTGGAAGACTATAACTAAATTAAATAATTTATTCATATTTCAGACATAGGTCACACTGCCCTGTATATGTTATGCAAGTACAACAAAACTATATGCTTCCCTAAGAACTTTTCGCGCTGAGCTCAAATATGTGCTTAAAAATGTGACACTATGTAGAGCTTATGAGAAAAGCGGGTGTGACATCCCGGAATTGATATAATTTGAACTATCGCCCCGTGCTTAGGGTCCTTTATCAAAATTTGATTTTTATATCATTTAAAGAACATCAAATAATAAAGCTCAAATTACGGACTCTTTCTGGATCATTATTTCGGAAGGCTCCGACTCGGGTTAGCTGGATCCTGAACACCCTCAATGCAATACCACAAACTTGTGTGTATATATGTACATACAGATGTGTTTAATATAATAGTAGGGAAATAGTAGGGAAACCAAATTGTATGTGTTCGATGAAATAAAATGAAGCTGTGTTTTTAATAATTTTCATTTAAAACATATTTCAAAACAGAAACCACATAAAAAAAATTTCAAAGTTTACACAAAGTATAGGAAAGTTAACTAAACTTTTAAAAATTTGCATCAAAATTCCAATATTTTTGGGCAGAATTTTCAGAGAATTTTTGAGTACGCAGTTTTATAGCTCATTCAATTTTAGGATCATAATGTGCAAGTTAGAAATACCTCAAAATTTTCTCTGAATTTTATAGAATTTTTTGTCCAGGATGTTGGGTATTTTTTTCCATACAAATTTTATTTTTTTTCATGCGTTGTATAGAAGAAATCATTCAACACCCTTCACGAAAAAAATTCTAAAAACCTAGGGAAATTTTTGAGCGAGTTCTATTTTGCATAATGTTATACTACAATTGATTCGTATACAAAACTGCGTATCCTAGAAACTATGTCAAAAAATTTCAACATCTTGATGGTAATTTTTTAAAGTTTAATTAACTTTCCTAACTTCGAGTAAACTTTGAAATTTCTTTAAATGTGGTTTCTGTTATGGGATTCGTTACATTTTAAATAAAAATGATTAAAATCACAGCTTCTTCTTACTTCGTCGAACTACCTATATCCATTTTAATTGCACTACTATTATATTGAACACAGCTGTACATACATGCCAGGATATATACATAATACTCATTCGCTTAGCCCTTTAACAAAATTTCATAAATAATATAATTATTCATAATTTGTTCGAATAACTCAATTAATATTAAAGCAGCTGTAACGATTTGCTAGTAGTAGCTAAGTGTTTCACGGTATTGGCAGTAGCGCGTGCGATAAACAAATTCAACAACAAAATGGGGAAATACCCAGAAACAACTGAAGGAGACTTTATACCACACACATGCAAACATACGTGCATGCACCGCGAAAGTTTTACAAAGTTCTGCGAAAATATATGCCAAGTCACAATGTATGTTTGCAATAAAATTGTATTTGCATTTTGTTTTGCAGAGCTTTGCATATGTATGTACATCAGAAGAAACAAACCGGTAAATTTTGATAATTAGTTACTAAAAAGGGACACATTTTTTTACAAAATTTCTTACGGGTCGAGTTTCATAAAATAAATTTTAAAGTAGAAATGATCATTCGTCATGAAAGCTGTGCACAAGTATTCTTTAACCTTGAAATGTGCGTTTTTCGACTAGCCCAACCCATAGGAATAATGGCGACATTCATAAGAGGAGATCTCGGAACGTTGAAGGATCAAAAACCATGAATGAAACAGTCTGACAATGTTTTTAAAAGAGAAATGATTTTAATACGCTTTCGTACCAAAAAAAATTCTAAATATTCCTCAAAGCGTTCGGTTCAGATGAGGCAGTTTGAAAAAGGGGGGCAATCATCAGATTCTGTTTAATGGTTCTTTGCCATAAAAAAACAAGAGGAGTTTCGTGCTATGATTGAACAAACTGTATTATAATAAACAATTATAATAAAATAAACGTGAACTGCCGACGGGGAAATGTAATTGAACATGAGAGAATTCAATATAATATATTTCGCCAATTTCGATAAAATCGATAGAGATCCCGAGACTCTATTACAATTATTGCCCGCCTGCAGTCCACCGGAATAGCTGATAGACTCCACAGTAGATTGGACAAAAAAAATAACAAAATTTTATTGAAAATATTTTTCAGAATGACGAAATAAATACTGTTAATGTTACGGATCTCAATATTTTCCTCGAAAGGTCTATCATTACTAGTCTAGATTTTGTAGAACTGATCTCATTTCAGGTGTAAAACTTCAAGCTATCGAGGCAAAAAAATGTTATCTGCGTATAGTTTTGTAGGAAATTGAGTTCCCCATAAAACGTTCTAAACAGAAAAGATGCCAGTTCTCTGTAATACTTTAAAACCAACAATTTTTTATTTGGTCCTTAAAAAGCAATAACTACCAAATGTTTCACACGTTACAAGATAAACATCTAACAATACATCGCCGAAGAGACAGAAATTCAAAGAATTAAGACTACCTATATACATTCTTAAGTAACATTTATTGTTCCAATATTTAAGCCAACTTTAATTGAAAACACAGTGTGCATCGTGAATAAAATATTTCCGTGCTGTAAAATGCACCCTAAACATTAATTTAGACATTTAGCAATAAATCGGTAGAAGTTTTATAAAATTATTTGCAGCCGTTTTGGAGTGATGCGTACAAACAAACATACAGACAGACAAACATTTTTAAAACCGAGGTTCAGAATTTTATTATTCCAAGAAATACCCGTATGCGTTTTTCTTTAAAATTAATAATGTGCAGACATCGTACTGTTATTATTCTATTATATTAATATTATTATAGGTAAATGAACCAAAGAGAAGTATATATATCGATATATCTAATATACTATTTTGTTTTACTAGTTGTATTCACTTTGTGTATTGCTTCTTCAACAATCTCAATTCACCTCATACCGTTAGTATAAATAAGTGTTACACATTTCAAAACATGAGCATTTTATGTGATTTTAAAATTTCTTAGTGTTTTTGTTGCATTTACAAAACATTTTTGAACATTTCAAATAGTCTCACAAGAACCAATTTATTTTACTACCACGTGCATGTACATGTTTCCATACATTTCTATGGGACGTATATGCATTGACACAGCTGGTGGTTGATGTTAGCTAGTTTGGCCTGCCTCATGCAAAAATCTCTTACGCCAAAAATTGTATTGTTGACGATGTGGTACTTCGTCATTTCTACGTATAGCAGCAATAAAACGTGTGCTCGCACTTTTGATTGTACTCTTTGGGTGGAAAATTCTAACAACGTCACATTTACAAAAAAAAAAAAAAATCAGTGATCTCTTCAGGAGCACAGAGCGCTTAAAGTATAGAGACGGGATTTTAATTCCGCACCCCCTAAAGAAGGCAGTTTATATGAATAAATGCACAAAAACTCTCTGCTGGTGGATTGTTGAAATTTTTTTTTTTAAATATCTTCGTCGCGGCGGAAAAGTTTTAAACTCATTTGAATGAAAACTACACTCAACTTTTAAAATGTATAAAAAAAAATGTATGCAGTTTTGGGCGAAAAGTATATTTTACATCTAATCTTAAGCTATTGAAGATTATATCGTCGGGTTAGAGTGAAAACCTGCTGCCCCACTTTTTATAAAAATTTTACTTTTTCCTGCAGTTGCATTGCATCAACCAGACAAACGTAAAATGTCATATCCTATCTATTATCTAAGTAATTCAACCTTAACTTAATCACTTTTCATATGTCAATGTAATCTCTTCTCTATATACAACAAAATTGTAAAAGGTACATTGCAGATATTTAAGAAAAATCGATAGGAGCGGCCATTATTAAGCCAATAGAAACTAAATCAACAGTTTTTAGAATTTCTGTCTGTCTGTCTGAGTGTTTGGTCGCGCATCATTTAAAAACTGCTGAAAGGAATTGAATGGAACGTAGACCATTGCATTGCTAAACATTTAACTTAAAATTTAAGATGTCACTTGTACCGATAGCTCCACCAGTTTCGGAGATATCGCGCGATATGACGGGTTTACTAGTTTCAAATAGTTTTTTTTTGCCTGCCATGTAAAATTTGTTGAATGTTAGTCGGCAAATACAAAGTTACGACTAATTGAGTCTCTACATAATCACGTCAAGCAGGTAATGCCGTACCTCCCTCGGTATCCCCTGGTTACACGTATGTATGAGCTTATCAATTACATTGGAAGTTTAACTTGTTCCCTGGGTACGCCCATGAACTTAACAAATTTTTCTTAAGAGTTTTCAGACCTGCAAATTAAAAGTTCGTCTGATATTTTAGCCTTTCATTCAACGCAAATGACAATGACAGCACACCATAAATTGGAAGAGAAGCACGACCTTAATCTCCTCGGAGGTATATTGCGCCAAATTATTTTAAAAATATCATTTATAAACGCCTGAAATCTTAGTTGACTGTCCGAGAAAGAAAAAAATCCATGGTTTTCACCGTTTCCCTATAAGGGGATCGTGCAAACCGTGCTTTCATGTACTTTCACAAATATTCTTAGCTAATACTTGTAGATACACCCTTTTTTTTAAATCATGAGGACTTTTATCTTCATTGATTTGATTTTTCTGCAAAATTTAATAATAATTCGGAATATACTCCAGGCATTACTTAAGATTCCGGACATATTCGTGAGTTGGGTATAAAGACCAATGTGTTAAGATTTTTTTTGCGTTTGTCGATGACCGAGTATACGCATGTTGAGTGGGAATAATTTGTAAAACTCAGAGCTCTTCAATTTGTTTTGCGTTTTTTCTTTTATTAGACATTTCACCTTTTATCTATTTAACCCGTTACTTTAATGTTCCCTATAAGAGAATTCATCTAATCCACGGAAACATTGAAGAGAGAATATGTTTTCCTCTTTCATAGCACGTTTTTATGAGCCAGCTGACGATTGTATTACTTCATATCTACTATACATGTGTTTACATATGTACATATGGCTGTAATAAAGTGAATTCGGTATTTGAGTGGGTGGTGTAATGTTTTCAAAATTTGAGAGCGCGCACATTCCGTGCATTCATTTTTTGTTTTTATTTTTCTCAATTTTTCATTGTACTCTCACGCGCGTGCTCATTAACTGCAAAAAGAGCTTGTTTTTTGGCCGAAAATCTTTTCGTGTGATTGCTGTTGTTCCATTGTTGTTGTTTTAGCACAATTCCTGTATTAACAATTCGCTGTTGTTCTTGTGCACAGGAACCCAACACTTGGTTAATCATTTAATATTTTTTTCGGTGCTTTTTGTTGTTGGAATTTTTATTTGATTATTTATTAAAAACATAACTGAATAAAATACATAATTACTTTAGAGAATGACTTTCAGTTTATTGTTGCGTTTATGAAATATGGCTGCTCTGTTTCTATATGGATATGCACATGTAATTTATTCGTGAAATAGCTCACTTATTGTATCAAATTTCTGCTTTTAAATAAATTCTATCCAGCTTGATAAAATTTCTCAAATTTATTATTTATTATCAGCACAACTTTTGCATTATTATCCTTCCCTTTTTACTTTGTATTTCTTTATTAGTTTAACTTTGGATACAGTACCAAGAAACACACAACATTCTTGCGCTGCATAATCAGTATTGCATGTTTTATGTTTTATGATTTTTTTTTTTTTTTACTTTTTTCATTTCTTAACATTTATCTTATTTGCCCTTCCGTAGGGTTGGTTGCTCCTTTCAACCAGTTTTAAATTGTCCGTCCATCCAACGACACTACTACTACGTTCAACTACCACGCCAACGACGACGACACTACTACGACGGCATTGATGACGACCATCACAACAACAATGTTGCAGCATACGACCTACGTATTCGGCCTGCCTTGCCTGGTGATTGCCTTGCCTTTCTAGTAATTAACAGCGAACTGTGGGGGGCTTTGCCGGGAAAATGGGGGAAAATATCAAAAATTGTATTTCAAATTAAAGGCGTCTCATAACAAACTTCACATGGATTAAAAAAAACTCTACTTTTATGTATTCAGTACTCTGGGACAGCCGCTCAATCTTGACAACCTAGTACACATATGTTTTGAAAAAAAAAACAAAAAAACTTATATAAAGGGCTAAAAACTTTAAGACAGTCTGCGATCTTTACATTGACAAGGATAATGGCGGCTCTTTGATAATTGATAATAATTTGGCGCGATTTATCACCTGGGAGATTACGGCTGTGGTTCCATTCGAACTTCTGTTGTTCTAGTTTAAACTTTTTCTGCAAGTTGGCGGGGTCTAATCTTTTTTTTTTTTTGGAAACACACCACAAGTTTAATTCGGAAAATGTTAACTGAATTTCAGAAATGATGAAATGTGTTTCAGATCAGAAACCCTTATTTTAGAAAAGCTGAAATTTTATTAGAAAAAATCAAACATATTTCAGATTTTACAAATGTGTTTTAGAAAGATTCGAGTGTACTCCAAAAAAAAATTTATTTCCGAACAGCTCAAATATTATAACGTCATAGAACTACATATGGCACTTTGTTCGAAATGAAAAGTTAACCAAGCTAAAAAGATTAACTCGATTATTTATAAAAAATAAAATTGGTTTATAAATCTTTTTAAAATGACACTTCCATACAAATTTTGAATTTATAATAATTTTTTATTATTATCAAATTTTTAATTTGCTGACAGGTATATTTATTTTCTCAATAAATAAATTTGAGGTTCCCTTAAGTACTTAAAGTGTGTAAAATCCGTTCGCGGATTTATACAGAGGCTAGATATTAAGGCTCTTGAGCTGATTGAGAATCGTGTAACAAATATTAGATTTCGACTAATTGCCAAATCGGAATAATGACCTTTTGATGAATAAATTGTTTTTAAATAAAAAAATTTCAACCTTTTTCATAATTACAACGCAGGGACTATGCGAGCTTATGAAGTTGATGGAGATCAGTTCCGTGCGAATAGAACATCCATTCTCACCTTCAATTATATTAATAGCAGAATATAGAGATATAAAATAAAATAAGTAAAATAATAGTCGAATATGTCAATTAGTCCATTAGTGATAATATATTACTTTTGAAGCAACTACTCTAAATAGGTTAACCGACTAGGCGATTATCAAGAGCTCTACTAGATATGTATATTTTTTGGAAAAAAAAATGGTGATTCCTCGCACCCAGGCAATACAAATATTCTATTCGTTGTAGCTTTGATTTTATTTGTAAATAAATCCTATGCATGAAGCAATAGGATAGGATTAACGAGAGAGAAGAGGAGAGGAAAAGGAGGAATGCAAAGAGTAAAACGGATAGGAAGACGTAGAGAAAGAAAAAACGAATAGGTACAGGAAAGGAAATAGTAATTGGTGAAAGAAGATTAAAGGTAAGTCCAAGGGAAGAAGATGAGGGGCCGGATGTTGGAGAAGAAAATGAGAACAAAAAAAAAAAAAGAAGACGAAAATGGGAAGAAAAAAATAAAAAAAGCTGCTGAAAAGAAACTGACAGATGTGGAGGGTAGAGAAAGTTCTGCTACTTTGTTATAGAAAATGTTCTACTTAGTGACGTCGAATTTTAAAACACTACTACTACTGACACTCTGCACATGAATGCATCTTTAAATTAAAAAAAAACTTTATCATTTAAGAGTAATAATTTTTACAACAGAAAATGTCAAAAACGCCCATAGTACGATGATGAAAACGCGAACCAACAACAAAATCAACGGAAACGACGGCTACGAAGTTGTGAAAAATGTGCGCTTGTGTTTCGCACTTGTACATGTATTCCATGTATGTGTGAAGAAAAAATTTTCATTCGATAAAAGCACAATATTTTCGGATGTTTTAATTCGTGATATTTTCACATATTTTTTCATATTTTGAACAAATTAATTTTTAATACAATTCTTTTCGAAAGCTTGAAACTGTTTACAAATTTTTCACTAACAATTCAAGCACATGCACTTCTCGAATTTTCTTCAAGCAATTTTTGGTATTTTCAAATTTTCACCTAAAGCTTACTTTTTTCTAAAAAAAAACGAATACAATTACTTTTACATTTTTGTTTTATTTGCATTGCAATTTGTTGCGTTTTACTTCATACACAAATTATTAATTATTTAATTTTTTTCTTCATTAAAAAACTATTGCATAGGCAGAGCCTCTTTTGACTGCTGTTTCTTCTGCTTTTGCTAATTTGCTTCCGTACACGACAACCACGACGTATCCACTATTTTTATGGTAGACATTATGGGGAACGTGCGAATTGATACTGGGCCAAGCACTTTTGGGTTGATTTATTTGAACACTCAGTTTCAGTGTTATTTTATTTAATTTTTCTTTTTGCTTACACATTTACCTTTCGCTCTTTTCTATTTTATTCATCCTTCTATTTCCATTCAAGTGTGGCGTGCGTAGTGAGTAATTTTGCAGTGATGCCTAATTTTTGGCGAACGAGGATAGAGAGCACCACAACCACTGCCAGCCATGCCACCATGCTTTCGACCTTAATCGTTTCAAGCAAATTAAAAAGCTCAATGTTATGAAATTTCGAGAGATATCGAGTATTTTCTATAACGGCACTTGGTTAAGATAGAAGTAAAAGGAAGTGGCAGCACGAATTTATGTTGTGTGTGAGAGAGCTTGAGAGAGGGAAAAAGAGCATACATGTAGAAACGTGTCATATTGTACCAACATCAGGGGCATAGTGAAACAGGTTAAAACTGGGCAACTTTATATAAAAATGGGGTGATTTTTCTATCGTGTGGATACTTGATTGTTGCTTTTGTTATTATGATACATATGTGTACCGTATGAGATATTTATGTATGCATCTTAGGGTTGCCAGATGGAAATTACCGGAAGAGGCACAGCTAGGCACAAATTGGGGGACGAATAAAACAAGATTTATTCAAGAACATAATTTGAGTGAAGGAGACCAAATTGAAAGTAATAAATTCAAAAACGAGTATCTCAGATTAGTGTTTTATATTAAACTAGTATGCCTATAAAAAGCAAGGGCGTTATAACTTGCAAAGAAAACTAGCTCTACCCAAAGAAAGACTAGCGGATTTTCTTATTCCCCTCGTATACTTGAATATATTTTTTTTTTTTTTTGTTGCTAAATACATTTCAGATCGTTGCAGGGAAGACACAATGAGCTTTCGAATTCTACAAGATTGACAGCAGATCTGCTTAAATGTATTCTCTTGGCAGCCGAGCACATTGTCCAAAATATCTCCTAGCTGGAGGCATACTCATAACCGAGACCAGGGAAAGAGCATAAATGTGTGGTTCGTCCTAGTATTACTTGATTCACTAACCCACACGTCCCCACAAAGCAGGGCATGGCAAAAAAATGTCAGTAGAATGAGTAATTCTTTGAAGCAGATAAAGAAAAACGGGCGTAAGTACCAAGTATTCGTGGAGTTTCATGTGTATACATGTGTATCCTGCAACCACAAAATTTTATTTTGTTTTCATTATTTGCTGTTGCTTTCATTCGCCCTCCGTTCCTTCCTTTCTTTGTTGTCCTTTCCTTTAATATAGTTCCTTTACATTCTTCTTTCTCTATATTTTTAATTTATATATTATTTCTTCACTTTAATTTCTCTACTTTTCTTTGCTGCTTTCTTCTCTCTACTTTTCTTTTATTTTCTTTCCTTACCTTTCCTTCCCTTCCTGTTACTGTTACTGTTATTATACCTTTCATGATCATGAAATGGTATTATAACTTTGGTCCGATGTTTGTAAGTATGGGAAGAAGAGATATACCCACCAATAAGTATACCGAAATGATCAGGGCGATGAGCTGAGTCGATTTAGCCATGCCCGTTTGTCCGTCTGTCTGTTTGTCTGTTTGTACGCAAACTAGTCCCTCAGCTTTTGATGAAATTTGGTATGAAACCGCCATTTTGCATGAGATTAATCATTTGTCGGAATCACCCAGATCGGACCAACATAACGTATAGCTCCCATACAATCAATAGTTTCGATGAATGGGGCTTGGGCTATGTATTTTTAAATTATCAGTTTTGCAGAGTTAGTACTAATTGTAAGTAGGGATCGGACACTTAAAATCGTGATGCGTAATCATGAAAGGTATAAAGTCTTCGGCACAGTCGAAGACAGCCCTTTCCTTATTATTTTATTTTATTTAATTTTATTTTATTTCACTTCACTTCACTTCATTTTTTTTTTAAGTTTATTTTAGTTTATTTTATTTTCTTTATTTCGTTTTATATTGTTTTTGTTTTATTTTATTATATTTTGTTTTATTTTACTTCAGTTTATTTTATTTTATTATATTTAATTTTATATTACTTTATTCTATATTATTTTAATTTATTTAATTTAACTTTATTTTATATTATTTTAATTTATTTTATTTTACTTTATTTTATTGTATTGTATTTTACTTTAGTTTATTTTATTTTATTTTAGTTTATTTTATTTTTTTTATTTCGTTTTATTTATTTTTTATTTTATTTCATCTCATTTTATTTCACTTCATTTCATTTTATTTCATTCTATTTTATTTTATTTAAATTTATTTTATTTAACTTTATTTTATGTTGCTTCATTTTATTTCTTTTCATTGCATTTCATTTCTTTTAACTTAATTTAATTTTATTTTATTTAATTTTATTTTATGTTAGTTAATTTTTTTGGATTTCATTTCACACAAATACTCGTATAGACACAAAGATTACAAAAACAAAAAAGGGGTGAGTTCCAAATATTCTTGAAGTTTGATGTGCCAACGTTTGTTCATAAGACTGGAACTATAACTGTTACTTTCATAATTATATTCACTGTCACGAGCATTTTTACGGCAACTGTCAACATTACAGTCGCAATATAGGCAAAGTAACTGATTTTTTACGGGCACTGCAATATCTCTGTCACGCTCACTATCACCATCGCTGTTCATCTTACTGTTACTATCGCTGTCACGGTCACGGTCTCTATCCGGGTTTCTTCCTTCTTTTCTTCTTTTCCTTTCACATTTTCTTTCTCTTCTTCTTCCTTTTACTTCCTTCTATTTTCCTTATTCTCCGATTTGGTGTTTTGATGTGATTTGCCTTACCATAACAGAGATACATATGTAACATAGAAAGGATAAAGTCCACTAGGAATCGCTTTTTTTACGATAGGGAATTAGAATTAAGAATGATAAAATTCAGGTTCAAATCAAAAATCCAAAATTAACTTTAATGCATAACACAAAATGGCACATAAAAAAAAATAACTGTCAAATTTACTATTTATAGTCGATGGTTTAACGGAAGGCATCGTATGGTTCCTAATCGTAACGTTACGTCGCGCGAGCTACAAGAAAGGTGGGGTGTGGTACCGAAAGCGTTAACACAAATTGGCCGAAGACTGAGAGGGGTAGTTATGATATTAATTGCAAATACTTTTAACAAGCCCCCTCACGGAAGCTACACCAACAAGACACCTGCTGCCAGCCATCTTCGCACTCTTTGACACGTTGAGACACGTCGAACATGTTTGCTTGGCTTATCGCATTTATTTAGCTCTTGGTTAAAGCATTTCTATCTATCATCTCATACTTTTGCGCTTAGTCATTTTTCCTTCAAACGAATTTACATATTCGTATGTATGTACATATGTATGGCGGTATGCGTAAATGATTAATATACTTACATTAAACATTCAGCTGTAAACAAAGGTGTTGCATTCTATGAAACAATAACGCGTCAGGCGACTTGAAGGACTTCTTGCTGAATTTTGCCTTTTCGTTGCATTTCCGTGTTGTGATATTAGAGTAACTAGCGTGCTTGAGTTAAACAACATTGTTTTTCAGTTAAAAGTCCAACCAACATCGCCCAAATGACAGGACTACGCCGGTTGCTCTTGACCGGTCGAAAGCCTTCGATACGGTCAACCATGCGCAACTCATTTACGACCTGGAATACTCATCTCTTCCCCCTGCCCCTGGGTGGTCGGCAGTTATCGGTTGAATTCAGAGCCGAACGATCAAAATCACGAGCCACAGGGTGGTGCCCTAACCCAGCTTTTGCTTAATTACTACATATCGAGGATCCCCTCCCCACCAGAGGATGTCTCGATCGTCTCCTACGCCGATGACTGCACGGTCCTGGTGACCGGCCCCTCCGCAGACGAGCTGTGCTCAAGAATATACTCATACCTCCCATCCTTGTCCGGTTTTTTCCCTGGACGAAATTTGACATTGTCACCGACCAAGTCCTCGGCCACCTTATTTACGACGTGGACAGGAAATTAGACGTCTACGTCGACGGCATCAAGCTTCCGACTGTCACACATCCCAAAATCTTAGGGATCACGTTTAATAACATGTTCAGTTACGGCGCTCATGTGGTCGCGATTGCCACCAAAGTACAAACCCGCAACAAAATCCTCAAGTCACTAGCTGGCAGCACTTGGGGGGAAAGATAAAGAAACGTTACTGGCAACGTAAAAGGCAATTGGCCAGCCGGTTCTGAACTACGCGACGCCTATATGGTCGCCGGGGCTAGCAGACACACACTGGAGGAGGTTGCAGGCCTGCCAAAACACCGCACTCAGACTGCCACGAGATGCTTTCTTATGTCTCCTGAACACCATCTCCATAGTGAGGCAAAAATGCTCGGAGTAAAAGAGCATAGCGAAATGCTGACCAGGCAATTTCTGTTCAACTGCCATAAACCGCTGTACCCGAACAGGAGCCTGCTCAATAAAAATTCGCCTCCCAGGAGAATAAGGAGTCATCTCCGTAAGCATATAATGAGATCCGGCATCATATTTTCTCGCCGTTTGATCCAAAGGTGCATCGGCGGGCCCTCAATCTCATCCACACTGAGTCGGTAAGCTCCTTTGTCAGCTCTCGTCCGGTTTACACCGTCCTACAGGCACACGCTCCACCTATTGCCGAAGAGGAACGCGAACTGCCTAGCGAGACAAGGGTCATGCTGGCCCAACTTCGTTTTGGATACTGTAACAGGCCAAACTCTTACCTATCCAGACTGAACCCTGACATGCCAAATGTCTGGCCGGCATGCGGCGTGTCTCCCCATGACACTAACCATCTCTTCATCTGCTCAACTGAGCCTACTCTTCTAACAGCAATTTCACTTTAGTCCAACCCTGTTGAAGCCGCGAGGTTTCTGGGACTCCCGTTAGAAGAGCTTGATGACAATGTTGGGCAAGGGAGGTGATATTTTAGGCAGGTTAAATAGTCGCTACAACAACAACAACAGTTCCAAGTCCACTTATTCCCATTATTAAAATTACTCTTGCGAACAAATGCTACTTCGGACTGGAGAGGCAATTGAAAAGTAAAGTGCTCTATCTGGGTTCTGGGAGTATTCGAGAGCAAGGTTCTTCGAAAGAAGATTTGATGATGCTGATATCGACTTAGTTGAACAGATTAAAACCTAGCTGGTTATTTTTATTGGCTGTACCATGCTGTGCGAATGAATGAATATGCTCCGGGCCGGAAGGAATTTTCTTATCGGCACGCGTCGGTGGAAGCAGAGGAAAAGGAAGGCCACCAGAAAGTTGGTTCCGCGGTAACATGCCTAGTACTTAGTTTCCTCAATGTGTACTATGATGGGTTGAAAAAAATGCTTCACTATAAATTTTAAGGCGGCCTACTCGATTTTTAAACGAATTAAATAAAGTTCAAACAGAATTTTTTTTTGGTCTTAAAAAACACCGAATGTTATTTTTGAATCCCCCTTTTATTCAAATACAAAAGGGATTGCAATTTACTTCTTATTTTATATATCAGTTTCATTCGCTTTCGAGAGAATATCATACAGATTCTAGATACCCTACTGTGCCCCAGTAAAGCTGGATGTTATTCAAAGAAAAAAAAAACCAAATTACCCTGCGCTACATTTTTGCGTCTGCTCACCAGTCCGCCCAGTTTATGTTGGCATGGAAGGTCCACCTCTTCATGGGTTATTCCAGATTTCATTGTTGTCATCTCACTACAGAATAGTAGAAGACCGAGTTTCAGGAACATCGAAAGTGGTTTGTATTTCTGTTATGGAAGGATTCTCAGAATAAATGCATCTTCTTTGCAGATGCCTTTCGGAGTGAAATTGAATTGTTTAAAAACGCTCAGTAAAGAGCTCCATACTTAACACAACATAACCATCTCATACTGAATTGAAATTGCTCCATCAAATTTAGGTTTTCATAATCTAAACTTATTGCTTTTGATTTATGCTGCTATAAAAACTCCAAGTACTCTTTAAAACAAACAAAAAAGTTTTGAAACGTAAATGAGAATAATGAGCTTTGTTACAACTATTGATACCCATCAACGTATTACTTTACAATGCATTAGAGTTACCAAAGTGTCGATAGCCGCAACAATCGATAGGACATAATAGTTTCTACACTTACCATCAATGCTATCGATTGTATGCCCTTCAAAGAGAATATACTTTATTGCAAGTTTAAACAAAGATAGAAGTTTAAAGCATCTGGCCAAATCATTTAAATGCATTTAAGTGAATTGTACTTCAGTAGGAAATTCCTATATGGTGAAAGGCAAGTGGATCTGCATGCTCCTTGGAAGGAAGGAAATAATCGAAACGATTGCCAGTAAAATAGGATGCCATATTCTCGATATTATGGATAGCTTGTCATCAACTACCGCTAGTCGCGATAGTATAATAATACTAATCAAGTTGTGCAATTGATAGTTTGCTAAATCTGAAATACATACAGTTGTGTTCAATATAATAGTAGTGAAATTAAATTGGATGTCGTTCGACGAAATAAACAGCTGTGTTTTTAATAGTTTTCATTTAAAATATAGCTGATTCCGTAACACAAATCACAAAAAGAAATTTCAAAGTTTACACAAAGTTCAGGAAAGTTAAGTAATGTTATTTTAAGTTAAAACTTTTAATAATTAAATAGGTTTAAAAAAAAATAAAAAGAAAACAATAAAAATCATTCATAGTCATGACTGTATAGGCCGTAAAAACCCACAAATTGTTGGAATAAAAAGCAATAGTTATTTTTGTAAGTTTAACGAGCTCAAGACCAGTTGATAATAATTCTTAGTTAATTATTATTATTTTTGATTATACTATACGAATTGGTCTGACGAGAAATAGTGGCTGTTTTCGAAATAGTACAATTACTATAGTCTGCTCTAAATTTTTCCTCTATTCTATTGGTCTTGAGCTCGTTAAACTAAAAAAATATGTAAAAATGAACAGACCATAAAACCAACAACAAAGTTAATTAAAGCTATACAAATTTACATCAAAATTTCAATATTTTTAGAAAATCTTTGGTACGCAGTTTTTTAGCTCATTCAATTTTAGCACAATAGTGTGCAAACTTTTAGAGTTTTAGAGGATGCTTGGTATCTTTTTCCATACAAATTTAATTTTTGTTCATGCGTTGTATGGAAGAAATCACTCAACACCTTTGACGAAAAAAATTCTGAAAATTCAGGCAAATTTTTAAGCGAGTTCTAACGTGGAACTAAAATTTATTGGTCTTGATTGGTTCTTTGTATGTGGTTTCTGTTATGGAATTCGCTATATATTAAAAATTTTTAAAAATCACAGCTTCTTCTTATTTCGTCGAACGATAACCATTTTAATTGCACTACTATTATATTGAACACAGCTGTACATACGTATAAATGGCAGTACATACGTGTACATATGTATTACGGTTTCCAAAATGGGTGTTGCTCTATCTGCGTGGATACAATGTCATTTCTTGTGTTACGCTTTCATAATAAAGTCAGAGAGCAAAAATCTCAACATCGGGCTTCGGCTATTACGCCACAATATTTAGGTCACACGGCGATTGCAACAACTATTTTAATATCAGCTGAGATGAAAACAATATCTAATATAAATATACATATAAATTTATTAAAGGGCATAAAATACAACACACACTCATACAAAAACTACGAGACATGAAACAGAGGACAAGTGGGTGACAGCAGGTTTGAGATAAAGTTGCAGTAATTAAAAAAAAAGAAAGACCAAAAAACTAGCTAGAAACATTGAAATCCTGGAAAAACATATGAGATTGAAGCGGTAGAGACAGTTATGTCGAGGGCGAAGTCATGATGTGAACTACAAATACATAAGTAAGTCATGTAGGTATTTGTGTGGGACAAAAAATATTGTAAGCGATTATAAGATAAAATTTGTTTTTTATTTTTTGTTGTTGCTTTCAATTTTTACCCTAATCAAAAATAATAATAATTAACTAAGAACTATTATCAACTGGTCTTAAGCTCGTTAAACTTACAAAAATTTGTTTTTTATTTGATTTGTTTATCGAGATTGTAGTGCAACAGAAGTAAAAAAAACAACCGTTTTTAGAATTTTTGTCTGTCCGTATGTATGTTTGTTAGCGCATGACTCAGAAAATGCGGTTTGGACTTGGATGTAATTTTCACCCAACTATTGCTAGATGTCTAACATTAAGTTTAGGCCACATTTTACCTCTTTTTACCACATAATAGATATTTTGTGGAAATACATATGGGTACTCTTTATTAGAAAATCAGAAGACAATGGTACAATTCCTTTAATTTCTGTCTGTCTGCCGGTCTGTATGCTTCTACGCTTGACTAAATAACTACTACATGAACGTGAGTGCTTTTACCGATGAATTGCTGACGGTCTATCTTGAAATATAGTACATATTTTAAATAACTGCTGTATGTACTATGCTGTTTAATAATTACTAGACTAGAGATCGCCCAGTGCTTTAAATTCAACCACAAAACTTTATTTAATTTTCAGCAATCGCTGTTAATTTCCTTCACCTTTTGTTTGATTTCGTTCGTTTCTGATCCTTTTCTTCACTTACTTCTTCTTAAGCGTTGTGCTCCCTCTTTCTTTTCCTCTATTTTAGTTTCCTTTCCCTAACCTTCCCCTTCTTTAGTACCTTTCCTTAATCCCTTTCTTTAAGTGGTTTGCAGATGACACCCTTATTATAATAAGCGATAAAAATTTCAATGTAGCTATTGAAAAAATGCAATCAGATTTATATAGTGTATATCTCTGGATGTGCCAAAATATATTAAAGATAAATGCTGATAAGACCAAATATATGATCTTACGTAGAATACTTATTAGTAATACAAACGAACTAAAAACCGAAAACTGCAAAATTATGGAAGTAGAATATATAAAATACCTAGGTATAGTTATTGATAATAAATTGAAATTCGAGGATCATGTAAACGGCTTGAAGCAAAATATTGGAAAAAAGATAGGACTTTTATACAGATCATGTAAATTTGTTTCAAAAAAGGATAAAATTCTTGTTTATAGAACAATTGTGGAACTCCATTTTAATTACTGCCGTACCATATTGTTTTTAGTGGCAGATAGTGTGATAGACAGTTTACAAAAAAAAAAGCAAAATAAAGCGATGAGGTTTATTCTTAGGAAAAAAATACGATACTCCGACAAGTGAAATGTTAAATGAATTGCAATGGCTTAGTGTAAAACAGTGTATCCTTTTCTTTGTAATGGTCTTTATTTTTATTATTAAAAAGGGTAATCTGCCGGAGTATCAAAGCAACAATATTGTATACCAAAGAGACGTTCACAATATTAATACGAGAAATAAAAATAGCTTCAGACTTTCGCTCTTTACAACGGAAAGAGGGCAGCTTAATTTGTTTTATGAAGGTCTAAAAAGATTTAATGAACCGTCTGTAGAAATAAGAAACTGTGAAGATTTAAATATGTTCAAAAATAAATTATACTTATATTGTTGCACAACTGCGATACGATAGAGATCTCATAGTACGTGTGATAAGTTTATATGTTATAAATCTAGGCATGAAAGCTGTAATAATAATAATAAATAAATAATAAAGTTTCTATCTTTATTTTATTAAATTTTATTTTTATTTTTTTTTTTTTAATTTTTTCTCTTCCTTGGTGTTCCTTTCGTCCACCTTTATTTTCATATAATTTCCTTTCCTCTTCTATCTTTTCTTTCAATTAATTTCCTTTACTTAAGCTTTTTTTGTTTATCTTTTATCTTATTTCCTTTCCTTCTCTCCCATCCTTTCTACCTCGTCCTTTCTTTGCTGTTTCTTTTCTTTATACTCATTTCAGCTCGTTTACTACCTTTATATTTTATACTCTTCCCTGGCTTTACTCTCCTTTCTTTTCCGTTCCTTTGCTGTAATTTATTGTGTTCTTCTTTCCATTGTTTCTGCTTCGTTTTCTTTTTTCCTTTTATTTCTTTACTATTTAAAAATACAGTTTAGTTTCTTACATTTATTTTATCTTGTTCTTTTTTATTTAATTTCACAAAAATCTAACCTCAAAGTATATAAAAACAAAACTAACTCCGGTGTTGAATATTCTTTGCTCCAATATATTCAACATGAATAATCACTTGTTTTTCCATTTCTTTTCTTCTGAGTGCTTCAGGGATAACTACGTCAGAGTACATTCAAAATGTTCCCAAAAGATTACTCCATAGAGTATGCAACACCAAAGCGAGGGTGCGGGTAGGTGTACTTTTGAGGGCCACCGTTTTTTTCTGGAAACGTTGAATACAATAACAACAAATAAAGCAGGAGTGCATGGCATGTCTACTCACACAACAGCGGCTCTATAGTGTGAATACATGTTTGCCATTTGTAAGTGGTGTCATTTTTAAACTGATTTTTCTATATTATAATTATTTTTATAAAATTTCTTTGGTTTATGGCACTGCAGCTCGAGCAGACCTATCGATACATATAGGATTGATTATACCTTGGATGTATAGTTGGGCCGTAAAAGGCGACAAACTTTTTCAACTTGCACCTTTAGAGTAAGTTAGGGTATTGTGATATAAGCATACCTTTTCGCCTGCTACTCAACATTTTGTTAAGTAGACAGTTAGAAAATCATAAAGTTCGATAGATTCCAGTACCTGCACATTCCAAGACGAGATCGATTTATCTTAAGTATTCCCTAAGATATTTATTCAAACTCAAAAGCCGTTTTGTCAAAATCGGGGGGTAATGTGATATACTATTCCACATACTTGGCTCTTCTATGAAAGATGTGTTAACCGCATGAAATAATTAAACCTCATTGTAAATATGGTAAAATTTATACTTTTCATATTCCTGTTCCACATTGAACTACTTTTACCATATCACATTACCCAAACTAGAGCTTTTAAGGAACGAACAATTTTTTCACCAAAATTTATTTAAAAATATTGAGTAATCACCTCAAATATTGGTGCCTATATTTACCAGAAACGAAAATAAAATATAAGAAAATGATAACCTAAGACCATTTCGGAATTATCCTTGTTTAAAGAGTGCTCGAAATTATTGACGACCGCACGATGGAAAATGTTTTTTCACACTGGTAGCAACTTAGTTGACGAATGCCAGCCGTTGCTTTGCAGTGGCGATTTTTGGCCATTACCATTGTAGTAAAGAAGATATTCTTTTTCAGAAATGAAAAATTTAGGAAATACGAAGGTATATCACTTTACCAACCCATATCCTAACTTACTCTATATATATAGATAAAAGAATTCTCCTATTTTTACTTGAGAATGGTCTTGGCATCAGTACAACAAAAAAACCTACAGTAACGGTTTTTTGCATACAAAAATTCAATATAAATATCAATACAATTCTTTTGATGAAATGCAGTCAGCCTATTACAAGATGCAGATTTTTTGGGGTGTACTTCTACGTACAATAACTGAAAAACAAAGCCATCAGAATTATCACAATTGCAGTGGTGTAACATGTATCATGCTTACACAGGTGGCGCAAGATAAGAATGGATATGTACTCGTACGTACGTAAATACACAGCAATGTGTGCTGCATCAGCGAACGGATTGCTTGCATGCGATGATGTTCGGTAATTTGGCGAGACATTAACTTAACTAGACCCGACTACGTCGTGAGTATGATTTGATTTAAATTCGGCTCTTTTATATTTCAATGCAGGGGGTGTGGCCATAAATGCCTAAGTAGAAGTGTTAAAATTAATAAAATTATTTTTCCGCATATTGCAACAAAGATTATGTAACAATGGTGGTGAATTTTAGATAACGATACGAGCTTACACGATTAAGGTTTGCTTGGCATTGATTGTGTGCCCATTACTATATGCTTAAAAAAATTTTATTAGGAGTAAATACCTATAAACCAAGGTTAGAATTATATAAAGAGAAAATCGCAGTAACTGGCGAAATAAATAGTAGGAAAAGTAATAATTCGGGAGAACATTTTTAAATGGTATATTGAGCATATAAATTTGTTTTAAGTTAATAAGTTTTTATTGTAAAAACTAAACCTAAGAATCCAGGTTTATAGAAAATTTCTTTGTTTCTTTTTTTGTGCGAAATGGGTTTTGAACAGACCTGTTAAATTTGATTAGTAATTAGTAATGGCGGCCGCCGTGGTGTGGCGGTAGTGTTGCTGGCCTACCACACCGAAGGTCCAAGGTGCGATCCCTGGTACAGGTAACATCAAAAGTGGTTTGGAAAAGTTTTTTTAAAACGGGGTCGCCCCTCGGCAGTGGTGGGGCAAACTCTCCGAGTTTATTTCTCTATGGAAGGCTTCTCAGCAAAAACTCATGCAGGGGTGCCGCCAATTTGTAGGAAAAATTAGAAGCAGCACACCACAAATTGGTAGAGAATTTCGGCCTTAATCTCCGCAGGAGGTGTATATAGCGCCGATTATTTATTTTATTCAATTAGTAATCAATTCATTAGACGGATTTTTTAATTGGTAATGATTATTTTAACTGTTTTTCAAGTGATTGATTACGATTAAAAAAAATCAAAAAAGAATCAAAAATAATCAAAAAAAAAAGTTGTTTTAATTACTTTTGATTTTTTTTTTGATTTTTTTCTTTCTTATTTTTGATTTTTTCCAGTATTGTTGATGTGTATATTTATGTGCTTCTACAACAATACTAAAAAAAATCAAAAATAAAAATCAAAAGTAATTAAAACAACTGTTTTTTAATTTTTTTTTAATAATCGTAAAAAAGTATGCTTTTTTTGTAATGTAACAAATTATGATTTTTTTGTAATGGTAAGCAATCATTAAATGGATTCTCAAGAAAATAATTAATCAAACCGGTAATCACCAGGTCTAGTTTTGAAAGTTTTCTTCTAACAAATCTCTGTCACTCTCTGGGTCTGGCAATGGCCATGAAAACTATTGATTAATTTGTATACCCAGCTGTACTCGTAAAATATTTTTCCATTTTTTTTTCTTCATGGAACATTCATTGAAAATTCCGTTAGTTGAAGCATACTTGATAGTCGTTGCTGAGCAACTATTGGAATACCATAAAGCGACTAATAGCCGTGCAAACGGTTACAACCGACTAGTCGATTAACCGAGTAGTGACATAAGAGTACAGACAGATATAGAATTGGGTATATCGGGTTAATATGTACTTGAAGATAAACAATCAGATCGATGAGCACAACGAAATCATCAAGCCGATGAGCTGAGTCGATTTGACCAAAACTTTCTGTTCGTCTGTCTGTGCGCAGATCCGCATGTATGAAAATTGACTTTCATCCTTCTTATATCCAGCTCCATATTCTTCTGTCTCTCAAGATTTTTTTTAATAAGGCTGGTCCACTTACCGGAAAAAAAAGAGTTTGTAATATTCATAAAAGCAATTTCAAGCAAATTTTTACCATTAAAAAATTGGTCCACTATCCGGAAAAAAGCGGAGCAGAATTTGTACTTGTTGAAAAAAAAAGATCGGACAGTGAAAATCGTGATTGGTATTCATGAAAGCTATTTATTTAGGCAACCAGAAAGACTTTATCTAGCATCGAAGTGACTAATAAAAAATGGCCAATCTATCCCTAGAATCAAATAACACTTTTTCCCAACATTAATTCATAATTCTGATTTTAAATAAGTACAGCTTAAATCAATACAGCATTAATCACACCAACAAAACATCACAACATCAACTACAAATACAACATAAAAAATCCCATGATGATATGGCCTATTCGAGTAAAGTAATGACAGCGTTGCTGTTTTATAATTCAATTATGATGTCAACAAAATGTTTTAATTAATTCATTTAACAACGTTAAGAAGAAGCCAAGTGGCAGGAACACAAACAAAGGCAGACATAATATAAGCGATTAATGCGAAGAAACACGAAGGTAACAGAGGCCAAAGGATAAATGGAGAGTGGGTGAGGCATACTATGTAGACAACAAGAAATATCCAAAGCGCAAAATTACCGCGAGGACATAAACAATAGTAGAAAACAGGACTATGCGATAAACAAAAGCAACCTTCCTAGAATAAAGGCAACGCAGATAAAGATGCTGATGCCGCTGGCTGCTGCTTATTTATTGGGTGTTGTGAGGAAAAAAACTGTAATTTATCCACGAAGTGCGAGTAGTTCGTAATTTGTGTCCCGGCTGCTTTGTGGCAGTGCAGATTGTTGCAATAGTATTTCTGTGTGTGTGGGCGTGCGTATCCTTGTCTGGTGCTTTGTGGTGCATTAAAAATAATTGCGAGATAATGAGCGAGAAAAGTGTAATTGTGTATCTATGGGAAGTAGAAGTGCAGTTATAAAGGAAAGTTAAATATGTGGGAAAGTAATAGGAGATATGAGATTTCTCATCAACGAATTAGTAAGATGAAGAAAATGTTACAAGAATTAACGAAGTGAGTGATCGGATAGTTACGATAAAAAAAGTTTAGCACTTCCCATTACTTTTGGCATATATTACTTATACAGTTCATATAGTTACTAACACTTACTTTCATGTGCACTGTAAAAACGTGACGTGGCTCTCAACCAGGCCTGTTAAATTTGATTAGTAATTAGTAATCAATTAATTAGACGGATTTTCAATTGCTAATGATTATTTTAATTGTTTTCAAGAAAGGAAAATTATTAATTGATTACGATTAGACTAAATCAAAAAAATAATAAAAAAAAAAGTTGTTTCGATTAATTTTGATTATTTTTGATTTTTGTTAGCATAGTTCATGTGAATATTTATGTGATTCTACAACAATACTGAAAAAAATCAAAAATTAGAAAAAATATAAAAAAATCAAAAACACTTTTTTGATTATTTGTGATCATTTTTAATTTTTTTAATAATCTTAAAAAATTATGATTTTGTTTGATTATTTTTTTAATTAATCGAAAAATAATCATTAAAAATTTTAAAGTATTTGGTAATCAATCATTAAATGGATTCTCAAGAAAATAATTGATCAAACGGGTAATCATTACGATAAGTAATCATTATTTAACAGGTTTGCTCTCAACCGATTTAGCACGTTGAAAATATTTGCTAATTATCGTTATGTTCATTAAATTTTTTGTCAAGTTTGGCTTCGTTATCACGGCAGCCATCGCTCCTTCGGGTTTTCTTCCATCTTCGGGCGTCGTTAAGCTTCTTTCAATACTAGCCTTTGAAATCTCGGAAGGACACCGTGGATAGACCAAACATCTTCCGGAAAATTCTTCTCCCGAATACTCTGAGGACCATTTCATCTTCGCTCGACACCGAGGCGCATGTCAGGAGAGGTATGATGAGAGACTTATAGGGCGTGATCTCTCTTCGTCGGGACAGGACTTTACCAAACATCTCATTTTTCGTGTTTACACTACTTCCTAGACGAGGACCATCACAATTTCAAATTCACAACTATCAACAATGCATTGCAACAATTTTTATTTGATGACAGCAAATACAAGGTGGCGCAAAAGTAAGCTTCCGATGTTCAGCATATCGGTTGTGGCATGTGCAGTGTGTGCTGTTGCACCGTCTTGTTGGAACCACATGTTTTCCAATCCCAATTCATCAATCGCATGTGTTTACTACACAAATGTCAAAACAGAACTGACTTTAGGGGCCAATCGCAAAATTTATAGCATTTTCTGATAGGAGGATTACTTTTGCGCCACCCTGTACTTCGGCTTGTTTATCGTCACACCTTCTTCGCTTCCTTATCTAGAACAGAGAAGAATTAGCTTACTCTGCTCTTATCAAGACCATAATGTCAATATCAACAGCATACACCAACAATTGCACGCTCTTTTGATTGGAATTCGCCTTTGCTCAGACCTTGTTTGGCAAAGGTGGGAAGATGATCTTAACAATCCCAATGGGGCTGTTGATGTGATTCAGCGTCAATTGGCAAATCAACATAGGCTTTGCAGCGAAGTCCAATTCAGGCATGGTAGCATACAGGCCACGCCTTTTCGCCCTGTCTAAAGGTGCTTTGAAATCGACAACGGATTTATGTGAGTCGATGCTCTTCTCATGGGTATTCTTAAGGATTTGAAGAAGACTACTAAGTTTAGACTATTAAATTAGAAAAATATTGAACTTCAAATGATATTATATAAATGGCTGAATATGTGCATTCTAAATTTTCTTTAAATATGAAACGCACTATACAAGGATATCTATATCTACTTCGATCTATCCTTGCCTTTACAAACTACACAGGTGGGCTTACTAATTAATTTTAGTATCAGGAAAAGTGCTCAAAGTTTGTTTTTGTCATTACAAAAATAACAACAGTATTATTCTTCCATCACATTTTCGACAATACACTCCCGCTTCAATGTCCACCTTTAATATTCCTTAAGAAAACTAATGACATTTACAACAAAAACTACTTAAAATTTGTAGAGCATTCACGTCATTTCACATTATTGGGTAAATGCAAAATACTGCATTTGATGGCTAATAAATCAAACACTTAAAGCAGAGGTGGACCGAGTAAAAGATTTGGGAGGAAAACGAGCTTTATGATATTGTTTTGAGAGCTGAAACTTTTTATGGTTCAACGGATAAGCAACCTCTTCTGCCTCTAAGGCAGCTATTAAAAAGCTTTGGAAAGTATTATTAGTATTGAAACAACAACAACAAAAACTTTATGTTGCTGTGTTCCCTTAGACTCTGTATTTCGATGTGGAATAGGACCCCAGAGGGATCATCATGGTCAGAGCAGACGGAATTACAAGCCCTCAGGCCACCTGAAATCCTCACCTTTTTGAGGGAAGTTGGCTTGGAAGAGGTGTTGTAATTAGATGAGGGCACAATAGACCACCTGGTCGCAGTGCTATCCTCAAGAATATCTATCTATCTATCTATCTAGGACCCCAGAGTACCCTCCCTAGATCGATAAAGCGCACGATGAACACTTTTGTCATGGCGCACGTTATAGCCAAACTTGAAATTGCCTTTTTGATGTTAATAGCTAGATTCTCTTACAAAAATAAATATAATAAAATAAATAATAACTATATAAATAAAAAAAAAACCAATGCACTTGTAAGTTGCCTGAATGCACTTATCATATTTGAAATAATAAATGGCATGCTTAAATTGGATTACAAGTACTCAGTAGCCAAAAACAAATTTGTATTTGACTTTCTTTGCAAAAATGGTTTATCAATGCCTTTTAGCTTGTATTTACTTGTCTACGCCACGCTCTATATAATCGCGAAAATAAATAAGATAGCAAAGTAAAAGATAGCATATTTGATGTAAAAAGCGTGTAGTATTTGTGGCGGACCACTTGTAAAATAACATTCCCAAAATTCTGGCGTGCACACAAACTCCCAGGAAATACTCGTCATTAAAGAGAAAAAAAGCAAACTATTTTGAAAATTTAAAAATGAAATAAAGGGCAGACTTGTTAAAAATAAATGTAGCGTGTTTTTTACCTCCTTTTCAAAAAATAAAAAACTTTTAATATGAGGTTCTGAAGTTATTATCAGTCGAAATATAAATACAATTTGTCCCTCACTTATTTCAAATTTTTCAAAAACAATGAATAGCCAGACCTGTTAAATTTGATTAGTAGTTAATAGTCAATTAATTTGCTTTTTTAATTGGTAATGATTATTTTAATTGTTTTTCAAGAAAATGCAATTATTAATTGATTACGATTAGAAAAAATCAAAATAAAATTTAAAAAAATCTTGAACAAAACTGAAAAAAAAAATCAGAAATGATCAAAAATAATCAAAACTAATCAAAACAACTTTATTTGATTATTATTTTTTTTTTAATCTCTCTCTATCTCTATGGCGCGATATACAACAGGTATATCATCATAAACCTCCTAAGAGATTTTTGCGCCAAGCTTCTCTTCCAATTTGTGGTGTGCCGATTTGAATTTTCCCTACAAATTGGTGGGACCTACAGTTTTTTTTTAATAATCGTAAAAAATCATGAATTTTGTTGATTATTTTTTTAATTAATTTGATAATAATCATTAAAAATTTAAAGTAATTGGTAATCAATCATTAAATGGATTCTCAAGAAGGTAATTAATCAAATTGGTAATGATTAAGGTTAGTAATCACTATTTCACAGGTCTGGTGCAATGTATATTGCAAAATGTCAGGCTACATGATCAAATGAAATAAACCCATTATGAACTGTAAATTTTTTGGTGAGCATTTTTAATTTTAAATACACATTTTCGTTTGCGGATAGTTCGATTTTACGCGCCTTTTACTCACCCAGCCCCACCACTATCACCTATGTAATCATACCAAGCTGATGCTGTTGTTGGGGCCATTCTTGTATCTGTCCAATAAAGATATTGTTGCTATTGTTAGCTATCCGCCTATTGGCTTTGTGCCAGAAGTAACACAAGGCGAAGTAAAAAATTTAGTATAAATACAAAATATACAAAAACATAAAAACAATATTTCCCCGGGCTGCGAGTATTGAGACGAAACGATCACGACATCAGCCTCTTCTGCAGAGGCAACCAAAAAAAAAACAAACATTTTAGCTACAACAGCAATATATAGATTAACTTAAATTAATCAGAATTTGGTTGTAACCAATGCACATCAAAAGGTACAAATACATACAGATATACATGTCTATATATTAGCATATTATTGTATCAACTAGTAGGCAAAATTTTTTGTGACGGAAAACGCGTGAATTGGTGAGCGGATAAGTGATGTGCGAGCTAATTGTAAACAGAACCAATACGATGACCCTATAGGAACCGCGATGCATTGAGACACATGTGCTGTAGAGATTACAATTCCACTAATTTTTTCCGTAAAGTCGACAAAAACTAGCTTGAGAAGCGCGGAAGATATAGACAATACCAAATAAAAAATGGTGAGAGTCAAACACCGAATCCTCTGGGGCCAGGTTATATAATAAGAACTAAGTTATATTGGTTTAAAAGAAATATATGAGTTAACTTAATGGGCATATTCAAAGAAATTCATGATTTGAGACAAAAAGTTTCAAAGGAAGCTTAGAACACAGTAAGTAAATGTTACATATTTTGTGGTACCAAGATTTGTTTTTGACTTTGTATTCCTCCCACGTTCAAACAAAAAAGTGAAAACCAAAAAAATTAAATTGCTCCCATATCACTTATAAATTATCTTTTATTTCCAATTACCGATATACGATAATAGTTAATATTATTATTTATATTAATTAAAGTTAGTGACTACATTAGAGGTCCCTAATTCCGTGGAAAATCGAATCCATAGAATAACGTACTACCACTGAATATGGGACATGTACCTTTGTTTGAACCTTGGATTAAAGGAACAATTCGGTATATTTTTTTTAACAGAAAAATTCTTAAAGTCCGTTTCTACCGCTTACTCTAAAAACAAACTATGAACAAAATTTTAAACTTCAAAAGACTGTGACCCTTTCTGGCCACAATATTTGGGTGTTAGGCCTTTCATACCCTATTTAAATGACCCACTATCGAAAATTTTGAATTTATTTATTACAGACAGACCTGTTAAATTTGATTAGTAATTGGTAATCAATTAATTAGACCGTTTTTTTAATTGGTAATTATTATTTTAATTCTTTTTTAAGACAAGACAATTATTAATTGATTTCAATGAGAAAAAAATAAAAAATTATCATGATTTCTTACGATTATTAAAAAAAAATATAAAATTATCAAAAAAAGTTGTTTTGATTATATTTGATTTTTTTCAGTATTGTTGATGTATATTTAGGTGCTTCTACAACAATAGTGAAAAAAATCAAAAATTATCGAAAGTAATCAAAGCAAGTTTTTTGATTATTATTCTTTTTTTTTAATAATCGTAAAAAATCATGATTTTTTTGATTATTTTTTTTAGTTATTTGGAAAATAATCATTAAAAATTTATAGTAATGGTAATCAACCATTAATGGGAGTCTTAATATAATAATTAATTAAACCGTTAATGATTACAACTAGTATTCAGTATTTAACAGGTCTAATTACATATTCGTTTTTTATATAAATTTAAAATCTTCTATAACAAAAAAAGGGTTAACATGTGTTTTACAAGTTTGTTTTTGGGCCCTTCGTAGAATCCAGAGCTGATTCTCGAGTAAAAGGCGCAAACCTTGTTCAAAATTGCATATCACGTTTGGGTAATTTTTTAAGATCTTATACCAACTTAAGTGTACTTAAATTTGATTTAGATTTTTAAAGTTAAAAGTAAAATGTGAATTTTTTCGAAATTAATCCCCACGTTCTTTAGTATTTACCAAACGTTTTTTCGTTAATGGGCAAAAATTATTTATTGTTCGTACAAGGTAACTGGGAGTGTTTAGCGCCTTAGTGGGATAGATGTAGATTAGATGCGAATTTTACATACAAGGAAAACAGAAGCAGGTTAAAGTAAAAATAGCCCGGAACAGTGTGAAAACAAGAAGAACATAAACAAAACAAAACAAAATTTTAATGACAAAGACAACGCCAATATGTTAGCCAAATTGGAAGTGTTAAAAGAGATAAAAGATTATAATTTAATCTAGATAAAAAAAATAAGAAGTACTAGTAAAACTTTAGAAGCATTACTAAATAATAAATAAATATCAGCTACTTAGTGGACACTGGAATAATCACGAAATGGACAAATAACAAAGGTGACGTTTACAATTGACCGCAGTTCAGCTGCAACGCATATGGATTGTAAACAAATTATGAGCAAAATAGTTATGCATTATAATCCCAACCCAACAAGCAAAATCAGACCTGTTAAATTTGATTAGTAATCAGTTAATTAGACGGTTTTTGAAATTTTAATTAGTATTGACTATTTTAATTGCTTTTCAAGAAAAGGAAATTATTAATTGACTACGATTAGAAAAAATCAAAAAGTTATCATGATTTCTTCCGATTTTTACAAAAAAATCATAAATAATCAAAAGAGTTGTTTTGATTACTTTTGATAATTGTTTATATTTCTTCTTGATTATTTTAGATTTTTGCAGTATTGTTGATGTGTATATTTATATGATTCTACAACAATACTGAAAATAATCACAAAAAAGAAAAAAAAAGTAATCAAACAACTTTTTTTGATTATATTCAGTTACTTTTATATTTTTTTTAATAATCGTAAAAATTTTAAGTAATGGTAATCTATCATTAAATGGTTTCTCAAGAAAATAATAAGTCAACCCGGTAATCATTACGACTAGTAATCATTATTTAGCTGGTCTAAGCACAATAAACTTGAAGTAAGATTTTAAAAAACCTTAAGCTTACAAAACGCTTATTTTTCGTTTGCAAAACAAAGCAATCTTCTGATTCTATTAGCTATTGCAATGCTGCCTTCTGTTTTTTTGTCGGTATTCTCATATGAAAGCTTTTATGAAAAGAGTTCTAAACATTTTTAAGCTGAAAAATTTGTAAATAGGTTTTTCTGGATTTTTTGTAAATAACTGATTTTTACTTTCAAAGTTAAATGAGTGAAAAAAAACTTTTTTCTGGACATTTATAAAAGGTGTAACCTTCAAAAACTGAAAACGCTTATATATCGCTACCAAGTTTATCTAAGGGTCTATCAGCTACTTCGGCGGAACTGCCAGCGGGAGAAATGTAATAGATTATGAGAGAATTCAATCGATTTAATCGGAATTTGCAAGTGAATTTCGATAAAGTCGATAGAGATCACAATCTATTACAATTATTCCCCGCCGACAATTCCGCCGGAATAGCTGATAGACCCCATAAGTCAGTTTTAGAAACATTTACAAAAATGTCTGTTGGGAAGCGCTTTCGTTATCAGCCTCACAATAATTCAGGTTGAACGTGGCGTATGATGAACATTTGATTGCATAGGGATGAGTAAATTTGAAAATAATAGAGAAGTGTTGGGTTACAACGTGTCTTATGAGTTTGCTAATATCGCCGAGTCAAGAGTTAAGCACACTTTGGGAGTGGAAAGCAAGCTTAAGCAAACTGTTGTCTTAAAGTATAATAAATAATCTATTACAATTCAAAAATACTCGATTCTCATCGAATTATGTATTCAATTTTGTTTGACATGCTTGTCTTTTATTAGAAAACGATTTTTCAATTTTTTGAATTTAAATTTGGAATTTTTTATAGTCAAATATTTTTAGCACTATTTAAAAACTGGCAAATTTCATGCAATTTCTTTTGTTTTTGTGATACAAAGCCTTTTTTATTTCCTATTTGGCTAAATCCATATCAAGAAGAAATGGTTGGCAAAAAATGTGCTGTGGTTCCATTCCAAGATTCAAATGTGCGTCATTCGTTTCTGCTAAAAAGATGTCCCAAAGCCTACAGTCCGTGTACTTTAATTGATAATTGGTTTAATGAACGTTTATATATTAAAGAAGAAAAATATAACAGAACCATTGTACCGACAATAACAACGAAAGCGGAATGTGAATGTGGCACATCTAGTTATAAGGAGGAATTTGCTGATCCGAAATCAATAAAACGTACCGATGTACCCACATTTGAGGAGAATTACTTACGATATAAAGCTAATAAACTCAGAGGTAAAGACAGTACTGCAATGACAACGGATTCAAAGTATATGCGAAATTATACTACCACCACGGATATAATGTATAGATTGAGACCAAAGCAAGATAATTGGTCTCACATCACAGATCGGCCTGTTAAAATACCGAAGAAAAATAATATGTTACAGAATTACGGCAATGAAACGAACTTCTGTTTAAGGGGTTGGTTGAAAAATGTGCGCAATCAAGAAAATTTATATCGCACAGATGATACAACCTATACAGTGTCTTATCAGAATCCCAAAATGACGATGACAAGAAATTTACGGAATAGGTAACGTTTTTTTTTTTTTTGAGTAAAGAGGTACGACTGTAGTTTGTAAGTTTAAAGGGGCAAGAACAGTGCGCATGGGTACATTCAGAAAATTATATAATCAAAAAACTATAACAAAATCAAAAACACTAAAAAATTATAACATACAAAATTTTTACTGACAAAAACAAAACAAAATTTATATAAAATAATGATAAAAAAATTATAAATTTAAATAAATGTAATAAAAAATTATTAATTAGGTATAGATATATACATATGTACATATGTACGCGAAACAAAATTTATAAAAATTAAATTAATAATAAAAAATACAAATATAAATAATTAAAGTAACAAAAAATGTATACTTCATGTACGTATTGACATTGAAAAAAGACAAAAATAAAAGAAATATTATTCACGTAATGCAGCTATAAAGCAAGGATGATTAATATATAAGCCCAATAATGTATGAAAATATCTAAGGTACTAACTTTGCACTTGTAAATTAACTATTCCTGCTTTGTTTTAAGCTCAATAAATTAAATTTTATAACAAATACTGTTGTTCTTTAATACTGAAGTTTAAGGCAAGAACTGTTCTATTCAATATCGTGTCACTCAGATTCGTTGAGTTACACCCATGATACAAAACAAAATGGTGTATTATATGTACGCATAACATAACCTAGAATTAGCTTTCATATAGTGCAATAGATATATAGTTATTAATATTCTCATAAACTGATAAAATATTCTGTCACACTTGCCGTTGTCATATTGGAAAGAGCCATACCTTTTCCGGAGAAACTCTTACCCAAATATGGAAAGTGTAATCCCATTCAATCCCTGACTCCGATGAATAAAACAAAACATGTACTAGTCTACATTATTCCGTGGTAGTACGTTATTCCATAAATGCCTCTTATTTCATACCTCTAGGTAACTATCGTATTTATGGGTCGAAATTGTTCATATTTCAAAATTACAAAGTAGGAAGAATTTTGACAGGCCACTCTCCTAAACCTGCGGAGTCTGCATTGCCGTTAAGAAGTACACGTTGAGGTATATCTAGAGGGATGCGTTTATCCACTTCTTATTCATAAACGGTATCGCCTGTAGTGGGAAAAACTTGACTTTGCTTCCTTTGTACGTAAATCTGGTGTTTGCGCGATTCCTACATACTCAGCTCATGTTGCTCAAAATCTTCTTTTTTAAATGGTCATCTAACCGCCTGGGCGATTTTGACCGTCCAACATAACTCGCCAGTCGTTTCTTCGTTGCGCGAACTGGCGTCAATTGGAAACACCGCGGGATCGCAAATCGGTCTCCACTTGGTCCTTCCATCGGAGTGGTGGTCTCCCTCTTCCTCTGCTTCCACCGGCGGGTGCCGATAAGAATACCTTCTGGGCAGGAGCATCTTCGCTCATTCGCACTACGTGGCCTAGCCAGCGAAGCCGCTGTGTTTTAATTCGCTGAACTATGTCGGCGTCTGAGTATAGTTCATACAGCTCATCATTAAATCTTCTTCGGTACTCGCCGTCACCAACGCGTAGAGGTCCACAAATCTTTCGAAGAACCTTTCTCTCGAATACTACCAGAGCTGCCTTATCAGATGTTGTTAGTGTCCACGATTCTGCACCATATAGCAGGACGGGTGCGATGAGTGACTTGTAGAGTGTTATTTTCGTTCGTCGAGAGAGGACTTTACTTTTCAATTGCCTACTCAGTCCGAAGTAGCATTTGTTTGCAAGAGTAATTCTTCGTCGGATTTCTAGGCTAACATTATTGTTGGTGTTAATGCTGGTTCGCAGGTAAACGAAATTATTGCTGCCAACAGTGGCTTGGTTGCCAAGGCGCGAATGCGCTGACTCTTTGCATGATGACAGAAAGTACTTCGTTTTGCCCTCGTTCACCACCAATCCCATTTTCTCCGCTTCTTTTTCTAATTTGGAGTAAGCAGAAGTTACGGCGCGGTTGTTAAGGCCAATGATATCAATATCGTCAGCATATGTTGCATACCCAAATTTTTTTTTTTTTTTTGTTTTTTTGCTCAAAATCTATTAAAGTAAATAAATGCGTTATTTATATTCGTGCAAAAAGTCGAGCAATGGGGTCTATCAGCTATTACGGCGGAGCTCCCGGCGGGAAAAAATTTGCCATCAAGCAGTTCCGAAAAATGCTATCAGCAATCACGATATTTTCCTACTTAGCGCTGCCTACCAAATTAACCGAATAACAGAATTTCATGAAAGCGGCCCTTAAAGAAAGATATTAAAATTGGTTTCCAGTTTTCGTATTTTATTTTTTATGTAAATAAATCTGAATGGCACTCAGAGTTAGTGGTGAATTTCGTGACCCCGGCCGAGTAGCTGATAGCATTTTCCCGACGGCGCCCCGCCGGGAGCTCCGCCCGCTGATAGATCCCAATATTTTACTTTCCTTTCGCATTGTTTCACTTAATTCAGAAATATCAATTATTTTATTCACTATCAAAATTTTTTCCGTTTGAAGTAAAAATCAGTTCGTTTTTGGAACAAGAATACGGTAGCTCATTTTCAAAAGGAAATGTCACAAACACAGTTCATGTTAAATGGTGGCAATGGCGGCGAAGAAGAAGAAATGGAGCTACCTTTATATATTTGTATCTTGGTTATCGTTTGTTAAACCTATTCACCTCAGTGGAACGGTCTGTTTTTATATTTTATGAACCATCAAACTTTCAAACTAGAGTTTAACTTACCAATAATAGAGAGTTAACTCGCTACTGGCCCTTAAAGGGTTATTTCGAAATAAATTAGGATACAAATTTAAACATAAATCGAAATTACTAAGATCATGACCAAACTTATGTATTCTTGACTTACCTATACTATGGCCTTGGGAGGTAATCCACAATTTTTCTTCTCTTGTGCGTTACTTTGTTTTTGTTTATATTTTTGGTTTCCTATACATGAACACCCAGCACATAATTCACGTAATACGAGTGTTTCATTTAATTGTTGTCTTTCTGGTACGAAATATAATATTTCTATACCTTTTAGTACTTTGTATTGAAGGAATCAGGTCTCTTTCGCTAAAAAGATAGAAAACCACTTAATATTGACCTAAAAGTTTAAAGACAAAATAAGATTATCTCTCTAGTAACTCACTTAAATCAATATTTGGTTTTAGTTTATCACCGCGCGCTGATTCTGAAGTTGTCCACAAGTTGGCGTTGCTAATGATCCCAGCATTATAATCTTCTCTGTCATAATGCTAAAAGTTTTTAAAAAAGAATACATTTGAAGAAATGTTCTCAGATAGTCGTCGGTTGAAAAAATTGTGTTGTCTTTATCATTTCACATTAAAGGACTATTTTGTAAAACCATTGTCTTTGTTTATCAACATTATCCTTTTATTTTTATTTCCTTGACATTGACTAAACGAATTTCAGTTTGTTACTTAGAAGTGGGCAATCTGTGAAGGTGAAAGGAAAATTGTTTACTCTTTTTCTTTCGCGTTTGATAGCACAAGTTTTGTTGGTATTATTGTTTTACTTAGTTGATGGGTGTAAATCATGTTGGTTGCTAGCAAAAGCAAGCCTTTAATTTATTGTTGTTGTGATTTACGCATGGGGTGTATTGGGTTGTTGTTTCTCTATCATGGTGTTTGTAAGTTGTCAAAGCGCGTGTAATCCTGGAAGGTCAAGGCGCAATCAGCAACCTCTATACCTTATCAATTTATGTGATGGAGGAGCAATTAAGTGTAGCTTTAAATATTCGATTTTGAAATAACAGCAATGATACAAGTTCGAACATCATTAAGTCTTGTTCCGCACTGTAAGCCCCGCAACGGGTATAACACGTCTATAAATCTTTCGTAATCCAAAGGTCACCTCTATTACTCCGAGTTTCAGTTATCAAGTCATGTTCTCAAGTTAGAACAAGGGAAGGGAAAAGTAAGGAACCAAGACCGAAAGCGTACCACAAGCAAAGATCAGAAATGAAAAGAAAAGAAGCTCAAGCCGTAACGTCGATACCGCAACTGAAAAGGAAAGGAACCAAGAGCGAAGCAAAACCTAAATTGAAACCGATATCTTACTCGGAACTGAAACTGAATAGATAACTAAATGGAAATCAAATCAAAACCGATAACTAAAAATAAACCAAACCAAATCGATATATTTACACACCTAATACTGGATAATGTAACAGATGACACAAACCATCTGTTCACCTGCTCTGCAGAGTAGACCCTTCCAACACGAATTTCACTCTGGTCCAACCCTATTGAACCAGGTAGGTTCCTAGGACTTCTGTTAGAAGATATCGATGACAATGTTAGGTAAGGAAAGTGATGACTGAGCAGGGCGAAGCACTTTTGATAACAACAACAACACCAACAATAACATCGCTACAACCAACCGGAATCGGAGCCGGTATAAAACCGATCCGCTACCGGAAATGAAAAAGAAAAGAGCTGAGAACGAACCCGTAACTGGAAAGGTAAGGTCGAAGCCGGGCAACAAAAACTGAATTAGGATCGATATTGAAACAAAGCCGAAGAAAATAATCAATTCGAACCCATTTGAAATCAATAAAAAAAAGTAGGAAGCGAAACTGCAAAGGGAACCTGGGACACATAGCCTAAAATGAATTCGATGTAACAACCAAGAGGGAAAATGAGGCCCTAGTACATACCCACGGTCGACATGAATGTCATAAGAGGCCACTAAAATCCACGACCCGAATTCTACCACCCGCTCGTAAGATGCGACTAATATGCACAAAGGTAATGACGTGCAACTCGATGGTTGATCTACGGATATGATACCTCTCACCTCTTATTACCCACCTTATCCTTCCTTACGGAAGGAGGGGTGACATAACCTAGAAGGTTTCACTGGTTGTTGTTGTTGTTGTTAACAGTGCTTCGCCCTGCCCAATGGGCTCGATCACTCTAAATTGTCATCAGGCTCTTCTAACGGAAGTCCGAGGAAATGCGCAGTTTCCACAGGGTTGGACCAGAGTGATGTGGGTGTTAGAAGAGTGGGTTCAACTGAACAGGAAAAGAGATGTATGGTATCATGAGGGGTCATACCACATGCAGGGCATGTATTTGGTATGTTGGGGTTCAGTCTGCATAAGTAAGAGTTTAACCTATTACAATATCCAGAGCGAAGTTGTGCTAGTATGACTCTAGTCTCCCTCGGAAGTACACGCTCCTCTTCAGCCAATTCAGGTGGTTGAGTATTAATAACGGGATTCACAGGCCGAGATCTGAGGGATCTGTCTACCGACTCAGTGTGGAGGTCATTTATGTGTCTATGGTTCCGCAGATCAAACGGCAAAAGAAAACGGATCTCATCGTAATGCTTGCGGAGATGTCTCCTTATGTCTCTGGGGGGCGGTGCTACATCCAAAAGATGTCGGTTTGGATGACTAGGTTTGTGACAGTTCAGAAGGAACTGTCTACTCAAGAGTTCCGCGTGCTCTTGAACATAGAGCAATTTCGCCTCTTGATGGAGGTGAGACTCAGATGACATAAGCAGGCATCCCGTGGCAGTTCTGATGGCGGTGTTTTGGCAGACTTGCAATTTCCTCCAATTGGTGTCAGAAAGGTTGGGCGACCATATAGGCGCAGCATAGTCAATAACCGGCCGGCCAATAGCCTTATATGTAGCAAGCAATGTTTCTTTGTCTTTTCCCCAAGTACTGCCGGCCAGTGACTTGACGATCTTATTGCGGCTCTGTACCTTTGAGGCTATTGCGGTGGCATGACCAGCGAAGGTGAGGCCGTTGTCAAATGTCACGCCCAAGATTTTTGGGTGGTTGACAGTAGGTAGAGGTACTCCATCTACGTGGACATTTAACTCTTGCCCCATCTGCGCATTCCATGTGGTAAACAGGGTCGCCGTAGATTTAGTCGGAGACAGGGTCAGATTACGCTCGGTGAAGAAGCTGGAAAGGTCATGGAGGTAACTGTTGATTCTTATACAGAGTTCATCAATGGAGGGACCCTTGCCCGAGGCCATTATCGTGCAGTCGTCAGCGTAGGAAACAATGGAGACTCCCTCTGGTGGGGGGGGAAGTCTCGAAATATAGAAATTAAACAAGAGGGGAGAGAGAACACCACCTTGCGGCACCCCTTGTTTTATTCTTCGTGGTCTAGATTTCTTGTTCCTAAATTTGACTGTTGCCTGTCGACCATTGAGGTAATTAGCGGTCCACCTCTTAAGGCCGGCAGGGAGCGGTGTCTCATCCAGGTCTCGGAGGAGAGTGGCGTGATTGACCGTGTCGAATGCATTTGACAGATCAAGTGCCACGAGAACCGTCCTATGGTTTGGTGGATTTTGATTCAAACCGTTGTTAATCTGCGTTGTAATGGCGTTCAAAGCGGATGTCGTGCTGTGATTTTTGCGAAAACCATGTTGATGATCGGCCAATTTTAGATTTGTAAGGAAGTAAGGAAGCAGAATGGACTCTAGCAATTTCGCTACCGGCGAAAGGAGGGATATCGGACGGTAGGACTCTCCTAGGTTCGCCGGCTTCCCTGGTTTTAGTAGGGGAACTACAATCGCTTGTTTCCATATCTCAGGAATAACGAAGATAGTTAGAGAGAGATTGAAGAGAGCCGCTAAATAATTCTGTCCTTCTTGGCCAAGGTGTTTGATCATCTTCATGGCAATTCCGTCGGGTCCGATGGATTTTGAGGGTTTGGCCTTCATTATGGCTTCCTTAACCTCTGCGGCTGAGACGGCAATGGGCGCAGTAGAGTGTTTGTGTTTGCGCGCACGTCGGAAGGCTCTTCTCTTAGCCCTATCCGCAGGTGGATGCATTATAAATAGCCGGCAAAAGGAGCTCGCGCATTTCCTGGCGTCCGATTTGACACTGTCGCCGAAAGCAATGGCGACCTTGTCTTTGTGTTTGGTCGGATTGGATAGGGCCTTGACAGTCGACCATAGTTTGCCGACTCCGCCGGAGAGGTTGCATGTCTCAAGGTGTTGTTTCCACTTGGTCAGCTTGTGTTTGTTGACAATCCTACGGATTTCAGCATTGAGATCTTTTATTCTGGGATCTGCGGGATTGATAAGTCTCACTTGGTCACGTTCTCTTGCCATCGCCGCAGCTTCTGCCGGGAAATTCGGACGAATTTCTGGTATTCTGCCAGCAGGAATAAAGCGGCATGAGGCTGAATCAATGATCTTGCGAAACTCTCGTTCACCTTTGCGTACGTCCGTTGGAGTGGGTAAGGCAGCGAAGGAGCGCTCTGTATATTCAGTAAAGCGGTCCCAGTCCGCTTTGGTGAAGTTGATGTATGTTATTTTATCAGTCGTTATGAAGTCGGTCGGTCGTTCAACAGAGAGTAAAATGGGTAGGTGGTCTGAAGCTAACGTAAGCATCGGTCGCCAGATCACAAAGTTAATAAGGCCCGCGCTCGTTATGGAGATGTCTGGCGAGCTGTGACAGTTACCTGCCACCCTGGTGGGGGCATCTCCATTGACTGTACAGAATGCTGAGTTATCTATTTGGTCTGCAATTGCCTGTCCTCTACTGTCTGCTGGCAAGTTGGAGTGCCAGAGATCGTGATGTGCGTTGAAGTCGCCTAAGATTAGGCGGTTATCGCCCCTTAGCAACGCACTAATGTCGGGATGATAATCTCTAGGACAACACGTGACAGGAGGAATATAGATGTTTATGATTTGCAGGTCGGCGTCTCCTGACCGGACTGCTATGCCTTGGCATTCTAAGGTAGAGTCCCTGGGGTCGACGTCAGGGGAAAATAGATTGTATTGTACAGAGTGATGTGTAATGAACGCAAGGCCACCCCCAAGACCGCTGGGACGGTCTTTACGATGTACATTATACCCATCACAAGTTCGTAAGTCCGATCTCGTGTTCAGTTTTGTCTCTTGTATCGCGGCGATTTTGATGTTGTGCGTCTTCATAAAGTCAGTTATCTCCGCGATCTTTCCAGCTAATCCGTTACAGTTCAGCTGCAGAATTTTGAAGTGTGTAGGAGGGGAGGCGGGGGACATACTAGGCGTGAGGGACGGATGCGTTTGCCTAGGTGGAGGTAGGCTAAGGCCTAAACTATGTCGCAGTCTAGAGTTGACAGCGCCATGGCCGATGTTGTCTGGCGTGGAGGGCGGCTGTGTACTGCAACAGGGGGCTATGAACGAATCCGTCCAAAGGTTGCCGTTTGCGAGCCCAGAGCACATAAGGGTGTGACACAGGCCAAGGCAACTGTTGCACTTGACCGATGTCGCAGGCGTATACAATCTTTGCCGACAAACGGTGCACGTAGTGAAAGGTACTAGGAGGTGGTGTTCCTGACCCACGTGCAGGCTGGAAGCAGGGGGGGCATTAGAGGCAGAGACAGAGGGGACTGACGCTCGGCGATGCTCATATCTGACCTATTCCGGGGGGAGTAGGAGTGTTGAGCGGCCGTGTGAGATGGAGACGCTGGCGTGCGTGAGCGACAGTCGGGAGTGGGTGAGGCAGGGATGGCAGCGGTGCTGCCAGTCGTGTAGACTGAGCCACTATTGTGACTATTGGAAGTAGTTAGAGGCGGTAAGGGAGTGCCAGAGCGGCGGCTACCGCGGGACGTCCTAGGACGTGTACAGCAAGGTGCCTCAAAGGTACTAAAGAAAGTACGGGGTCTGTGGATGGCAGGGTTAAGCCCTGAACATCCAGATTTATGTAACCATCTCTTACACTTGGCGCATTGTACCGAATACGACCGTTTAATATAAATTTTCTTCCAGCAAACGCAGCAGATCCAGTCTCTTGGTCCAGGGTTGGGTTCGACCCCAGCCCGTAACAAGAGACAATGGAGCAGCCCAGCTGCAAGGGTTTGCTCCGAGGACGACAATTTAAGGGTGGGACGGGACAGATTGGACATGGTTACACTGAAATAACAGCCCTTGGCCGGGTGAGAAAACCCGGGTCATTCCGGTGCGATAGAACCGGCTGTTGTGGGAATGTTTCACTGGTCATAAATCGCTACCACGACAGTCGGGCAGTACCGCAAGGGAGTACCGGAGCGTACCGGGTTCAAATCCGGCCAAGGACTGTTAATTCGACAACACTCCCCAAAACCTTCGGGGAGTGTTTTTGTCGTTACTACAACAACAACAACCCGAATATTCAAGAGATCCAACAAGCCCGCACCATTCGGGCCGGTCCAAGAATTTCTAATAACGAAACGTACCGGATCCACTCCGGCAAAGGACTGCCATTTTCACTAACACTCCTCAAACCTTCGATGATTGTTTTGTGATTACAACAACAACAACATTTCCATCCAAAAAAGAGATCCGCAACAAACATTTATCTGTCTCAGCAGATTCCGCTCGGAGTCGGCATAATTCAAGAATAATCATTTGCGGGTTAAATTTTTCTCCCAAAACACGTTCATATTTCATTAAAAAATACCCTCGAATTTGGTGATTTTCAATCATCAAAGACTATTACTTTTTTTAATCAAAACCTCAAAACGCGCTGGCTTCGTTGTCACACATACAAATTCGCGCCACTCGTCAGTCCAATGTGGGACTCACTTTACATATTGTGTGCGGAGAAAGTACATATTTGTATTTTACGCTTGACACGGCAAAGGTTGAAAATTAGTATGTATGTAGCTAATTCCTTCTTTGGAAATCAAAGTTTTAATTACTTCTCACTTTATTAATTGTAAGGCACTAACAACAAGTGTATTAGTGTTGTGGCCTTGTGCCAGTGTGGTTTTATCGTAGTTTTTACGAGTATTGCGATTTAACATCAATAAAGTCTAAACGGTGAAGAGAATAAAGAAAAACCCCGTAGAATATACATTAAATGGAATAGTTTAAACGAATTATTTTTTACTTATAGATGCATTCTCAATCATGCAGACACGACTTACAGCACTTGCTCGAAATATCGAACTCTAAAAAGTGCCACACCTTAGGAGCATGTTTTCGAGGGTGATGTGAAAGAAGTGAGAGGGCATCAACCACCTGGAATCCGCGGCAAATTCAGTTATTAATTAAGATTTATACCTTTCGTCTACAGTGGGCTACAATTTATCCCAACTATTCGCTTATAGGCATAGTTTGCATAGGTCGAATTTAATTTTTATAGCCTACTTATGGGTGTTGAAAGTAATGTTGTCCGATCGTACTCGTAGGACACAAAGGGGATCAATCCTACACTACTCTTTCAGGCGTAAGAGACCAATTAGTCTCTCCATAGGACATGCTCAAACCAATGGAATCACTTTAACCCCTACAAAGAGATCAAAACTGCCATTGGTCGCATGCTCCTTTGCGACTCATCCTGGATTCATCCTAGACTTATCGCATTTTTTGCAGAGGAACTATAGAGCACATATCTAATGTCATAAGTTGCATAACCAATTGCAAATCCGTCTACTGTTATACCATAATTTACATGCTAGATTTCAGCAAAGTAAAGAAATCCACTAAATTTGGTAAGCAGGCATGTCTTACTGCTGATATATTTGAAGCTCCTAACAGGAAAGGTTGTTCCACATTCCCCTCCTATTATGCGTATCTGTGCTTTGGGAAGTGGCCATTACCATTACAAAAATCGATACATCTCCAGTTTTTCTTACGAAACTCTCGTTGTTAAAGGATACAAAATACTTTACGAAATCATACCTCCAGAAATCGTATTCAATACAAAAAGAGCAAAACAGTTTAGACCAATCAATTTTTGAAAATTAAGCCACTTATCAAATCGATCACACCTTTACACTGCCTTACCGGATTCATATTCGGCAAAGCACTATTTCTTCAGTGAAATTTGAACCAATGGATTAAAATAGTGCTTTAGGTAAAACACTCCAGATATACGTACCACTCCCCTAAAACTTCGGAGGCGCTTTTAAGGCTCCTTTTAGTATATTTCGATTCCCGCGTATTTCCAAAAATTCAGTTCTCTACCCATCCTGTGGTGGCTGTAACTGGAAAGTTGCCATAAATGTGTTTTGCACATAAATACCATGGATAGGAACTGAGCCATTTTTTGGTTATTTTGAATGATTAATGAATTTTTACAACAAAAAAATCGGAAATGCGCTTTCGGATTATTGATACCAAGGTAAAAACGTGTCTCTTGATACCTCTCCCGGCACTTTTGGACGTGTTTTAGCAGTTGTCTCCTAATGGATACAACTAGCGTTACCACAACAACAACAACCGTTACCTCATACTGTTAGCCCTGGAGAGGATCGAGTTTCCCGCGGGTTAGGGGTTTAGAATATTCCCGAGGTAGGCCTACCGGTCGTAAGAGGCGACTAATATGCACAAAGGTAATGACGTGCAACTCGATGGTTGATCTACAGATATGATGCATCTCACCTCTCATTACCCATCTTATCCTTCCTTACGGAAGAAGGGGTTGACATGACCTAGAAGGTTTCGCTGGTCATAAATCGCTACCACGACAGTCGGGCAGTACCGCAAGGGAGTACCGGAGCGTGCCGGGTTCAAATCCGGCCAAGGACTGTTAATTCGACAACACTCCCCAAAACCTTCGGGGAGTGTTTTTGTCGTTACCACAACAACAACAACAACATTACCGAGTTTCCAGTTTTGACAAATGTGAAACCCTTTTCCAAGTTGCCCTATGGTAAATTTAGAGCAACGTATTTTGTAAGACTTTGGAAGTGGTGACGGTAATTGTTTGCGACCGCCACCGAGAGCTAATAATCATCCACCGCATCCGGCAGGAAGGCTACAGGCTGAATTTCCGGTATGGCGCCGTCCAGGTAAAACCTTGGAGGCAAAAAATGCCTGTGACTGCGGACGCAGCCCAAGGAGCAAAGCAGATGGATGAGGAGAGCTCGAGCCCAGTAGAGGAAAGGGAAGCTGGTGCTGGGCGTAGATCCCCAGGAAACATCACCAGCAAACCAACGAAGCTACCTCCCGCATCAGCCAGCATCATCGCTCCCGAACCAACCGAAGTGACCAGTGAGCAGAAGCAGGAAGAGATCCGGATTACCCAGGAGCTCCTGGATGACATCGACCTGCAACGGCTCGACTTGGCAGACAAAAGGAGCGAAAGCGACTATCGGCTGTCAGAGATTGACGAGCCGATGAGTGACTCAGGATCTCAATGACCGCCCAACGCATTAAAGTCGCCCAGATCAACCTCCATCACGCAGTGGCAGCCTCGGCTGTCATCGCAAGGGGGTTTGCCTCGGAAGATCTGGGCATAGCGCTCATTCAGGAGCCATGGGTTTTCAAGGGTCAGGTGAGAGGACTGAAAGGAAGATGCAATAAGGTAATTTGGGATCTCTCCCAGGAGAGACCTAGAGCGTGTGTAGTGCTAAGGAACAATATTAAATACTTTTGCATTACAGAATATCTAAGCCAGGATTTGGTTGCAGTGCAAACAACGGTAGAGGTGGACGGTAAGCACACTGATATCGTGTTCGCGGCGGCCTATTTCCCGGGGGACAGGAACACAGTCCCTCCAGAAAACGTACACCATTTAGTGGCCTATTGCATGAGGAAAAAGCTACCACTAGTCATAGGATGTGACGCAAACTCCCACAACGTAGAGTGGGGCAGCTCAGACACAAACGCCAGAGGTGAGTCTCTTCTAGAATACATTATAAGCAATGATTTATGTATCTATAACGTGGGGAGCAAACCGACGTTTGTCACCAGAGTCAGAGAGGAGGTCCTAGACATCACCCTTGGCAACAACCAGGCTGGAAATCTGGTATCGAGGTGGATGGTTTCCTCAGAGCCATCCCTCTCGGACCATAGAATCATCCGGTTTGAACTAGGGGCGATGCTTATGGAATCAGTCCCAAAAAGAAATCCCAGGAAGACTAACTGGAGCAGCTACAATAGTATCATCGAGGCAAACATAGATAGCCTCGAGACAGGGAGTAGAAGCACAAGCTGTATAAAACTGGAGCACAGAGTAGAGACATTAAATAACGTCATCACAGACGCGTTCCACTCAAGCTGCAGAGTCTCACAGGCCAAAAGCGGCAAGAAAACCGCAACCTGGTGGTCTCAGGATCTCTTGAAGATGAGAAGGATAGTCCGTAGACTTTTCAACAGGTCAAAACGGACTGGCAGCTGGGACGAGTATACAGCACAGTTAACTCTTTACAACAAAGAAATAAGGAAAGCCAAGAGAGCCAGTTTTAGGAAATTCTGTGAAGGAATCTCCTCGACACCTGCGGCGGCGAGGTTGCATAAAGCACTGGCCAAAGAGCAGAAGGGGACAAACTTAGCATTAAAGCTTCCTGATGGTACCTATACCAGTACGGAGGAAGAAAGAGCAGGGACCCTGCTGGCATCACACTTCCCCGGTGCAACCCAACGCACACTAAACCCTCCCCCTATTCGAGAATCGAGGCCAAGCCAGTCTGACTGGCAAACGGCGAAAAAACTCTTCTCAGAGGAAGCTGTCAAATGATCAGTGAATACCTTTGACAAATACAAATCACCAGGGGCAGACGGCATATACCCAGTGCTGTTACAGCAGGGCACCCAACTTATCCCACACATAGCCAGGATTATGAGAGACAGCCTAGCGCTGGCATACATACCTACAGTGTGGAGGAGGGCAATAGTGGTTTTTATACCCAAAGTAGGACGAAAGGACTACTCATTAGCAAAGTCCTTCAGGCCAATAAGTCTAACCTCCTTTATGCTAAAAGCAATGGAGAAAATAATAGACCACAGCATCAGAGTAAACATCCTGAACAGCAGGCCTCTGCATCACAGTCAGCACGCATATAGAGCAGGCAGATCTACGGACACAGCCCTCTATCAACTGTCCACTGAAATCCAGAGTGCGTTTACCTGCGAGGAAACAGTTCTATGCGCCTTCCTTGACATTGAGGGTGCATTCGATAACACGTCTCATGACAGTGTAAATAGAGCACTGCGGAACAGAGGAGTCGAACTGTCCATCCAAAGATGGATAGACGCCTTACTCCGCACCAGAACCGCTGAAACCTGGACAGGCAACAGCATAATACAGGTCAACACCACTAAGGAGTGCCCCCAAGGAGGGGTCCTCTCGCCCCTTTTGTGGAGCCTAGTAGTAGACGAGCTCCTGCAAATCCTCACTGACAGTGGAATCCGATGCCAAGGCTATGCGGATGACATCGTCATAATTGCACGGGGCAAATTTGAGAACACCCTTTGTGACATCATACAAAGAGCACTTAACATCACAAGGAGATGGTGTGCCAGTGTGGGGCTAAATCTAAACCCCACAAAAACGGCCATAATCCCCTTTACCAGGAAAAGAGCCCTCCCGGGACTCAGAGCGATAACCCTCGATGGCACGTTGATAGAATTTGTTGCTGAAGTAAAATACTTGGGGGTCATCTTTGACAGCAAGCTTCTATGGAGGCAACAGTTTGTGAACATGTCTAGTAGGGCGACAAGATCCATCATGGTATGCAGACGCATCGCGGGCAAAACATGGGGAAGCAGCCCGCACATCCTAAGATGGATGTACACCATGATAGTAAAACCCACTATCACCTATGGCTCAGTAGCATGGGCATCGAGAACAGCTTATTCAACGGTGAGACAAGCACTCTCCAAGATCCAGCGTATGGCATGCGTCTGCATCACAGGGGCAATGCGCACTTGCCCCACCGCTGCGCTGGAGGCTATTCTCGATCTACCCCCCCTACACTTAGCGATAGAACAGGCGGCCAAAAGAACCCTCCTTAACATTGCTAAAGAGGGTTCGGGCAGAGGAAAAGTAATGTCAACCAACAATATGGTAAAGTTAAAAGAAACTATCCCAATTTCTCAATTACCGAGGGACGACATTCTCAGGCAAATAATCTTTGAAAGGAGATTTAGAGTTGAACTGGGAACCAAGACAACCTGGGAACAATCCAGAGTAGACACCATACACCGCTCCCACACAATCGTGTGGTACACGGATGGCTCGAGGACCCCAGAGGGAATCGGAGCCGGAATATTCGGCCCAAGAGCGCGGATATCAGCGCCTCTGGGGACATACCCGAGCATCTTCCAAGCGGAAGCATACGCCATACACCACTGTGCAGAGTTAAACCTGCAGCGTGGATATAGTAATGAGCGCATCGCTATACTTAGCGACAGCCAAGCTGCACTCAAGGCAATCTCATCGTATGAGGTAAAATCAGCGCTCATCCGCGAGTGCATTGAGAAGCTAAATGACCTAGGAACCAACAATAGGGTGCTTCTAGCATGGGTTCCAGGTCATACAGGAATCGAGGGTAACGAGCAGGCTGATAGCCTAGCACGACACGCAGCAAGCACAAGCCCTATCGGGCCTGAGCCAATGCTGCCAGTGGGTCCTCAAACGCTTAAAGAATGCTTGAGGAAAGACGAAAAAAAGGAACGAGAGGAATACTGGCGCAATGCGCCGGGCTTGCGGCAGTCAAAGTTGCCTCCTCTCGCCACAGAGCAATAATAAGCCTCTCCAAAGCTAATTTAAGAATTCTAACTGCTATTCTTACAGGTCATTGCAGACTCAACAGCCACCTACACAAAATGGGAATAAGGGCGAATGACAACTGCAGGTTCTGTCATACGACGTCTGAGACTGCAGAGCACATCCTTATGGCATGCGACGCAATAGCCAGGAAAAGAGCAAAAGTCCTGGGATCACCATGGCCAGAGCAGACGGAATTACAAGCCCTCAGGCCAACTGAAATCCTCACCTTTTTGAGGGAAGTTGGCTTGGAAGAGGTGTTGTAATTAGATGAGGGCACAATAGACCACCTGGTCGCAGTGCTATCCTCAAGAATATCTATCTATCTATCTATCTAATAATCATCCAAAAATGGCGCCCTATATTTGCGTCTACAATAACCACATAGAAATTACAGAAAATTGTTAACTTTTCTTGCAAATATCTTGCAAACTATTAAAAATAACTATCTCCGGTTCCTGGGACCGATACGCGTCTTTTGATACCTCTATCGACATTTTTGGACGTGTTTTTGCACTCAGTGGCTGTCGTAAACAATTACCGTGGTGATATGCACTCAGCTATGTAAAGAAATATATGTATTTACTATTAAATTTTTTTAAATAAATTAGAGCTATTTTGTGTCGGTAATTGTTTTTCTTACAAGTCACCTTACCGTAAATCGCAAGCAAATTCTGCATTCGCCGCAGCTGCAACGCGCTGCGAACGAAACCCGAAAATCAGCTGCTACTTCTGCATCGCTGCTCCGTTCTACGTTTTGTCTCGGCGGCTGCACTGCATGCGTCGTTGCGTTATTTCTATTTTGATATATTTGCACGTCTTACTGTTCACAGCACAAAGTTTGTTTTCTTTTTCAAAATAGCCCAATCATTTCACTTTTTAACAATTAAAAACTATTTTTACAAGCCAAATACATAAATTACAGCATTCTTTGTTTTTTTTTTATTGTTTAATTTCCTCTTTATGTACATACATATTTATGCACTACATGCAATTTTGGTTGATCTGCTTCTTCTTCGCACTACACCACTTCTCGTTATGAAGGGGCTTCTTGTTTTTTTTTTTTTTCTTTGCGTTTTTCACAACCTTTTTTGGGTAGAAAATGCAAAAACTTTGAGATATTTTCAACTCAACTTGCTTTTATTTCGCTGGTTTTCAAAACTTTCCACAAATTTGCTAGAATATATTCACTTTATTTTGCTAATCGTCCCGGAAAAGAGAATGAATTAACTTTTTCGCACTGCAAAACTAGAATGCAAAGAAAAAGAAAATCGCATGCAAGAAACGAATTCTATGAAGCAAACATGGAAAGACTACTTAGACCGCATTCACACAAAGCAAGGCACAACATTTTGTAGCTTTGATTTTTTTGCTTAACAGGTGCGAAGAGCTGTTACTTTAATAATGATAATGCTATGCAACGACATACCCCCGTGGCATGGCAGATGAATTTTTGTTCCGAAGTTGTTTTCATGGCAGAAATAAAGGAGTTTGGGGTGGGGCGCCTACATAACTAATTATAAACCAAAGAGAATACATTTACTATTTATCCTCTATGCTTAAACTACACCTTCACCACCACCATGGAGGCCACCAACCTATTATATTACACAAGAGTGATACGAAAGTAACATTAGAAACTAACCCAGCGGCGAAGTGAGTTTGCAGTCCTTCCACATAATGCATTACAAAACCCATACAAGTACTTTAGTACCATCTATTACATTGTATGCTGACATGTAATGAAAGAATGGTAATTGTTTCCTTTAGGAGACAACTGCTAAAACACGTCCAAAAATATTGGGAGAGGTATTAAACAACGCGTTTTGACTTCGATATCAAGAATCCGAAAGCGGATTTTCAATTTTTTGTTTCAGTGAAAAGTTATTCGCAAAAAACCCAAAAAAGACCGATCCCAAATAGGGGCTTGATCCAAGGTACAAGAACACTTTTCTTCGTAGGCGGCCTTCGGCCGCGCTTCAAAAAACTAACCCTTAGCCGGTCCAACACCTGCTACGCGGTCCACAGTATTTCTGCGCAGAACACACTTTTTGCACTTTTCGATCCAACCTAACCTGTGATTACAACAACCACATGAAAATGACAGAAAATTTTCAACTTTGATGGCAAATATCTCTTCACTTAAACAAAAACTCGAAAATTCGCTTCCGGATTATTGTTACCGAGGTCAAAACGCGTCTTTTGATACCTTTCCCGATAATTTCGGACGTGTTTTAGCAGTTGTCTCCTAAAGGAAACAATTACCGAAAAATTTTCTATGATTTCTGCTTCGTAGTGTTTAAACTTCGTGAAAGCTTGTCCTTGTTCTATTGCCGTGCATTCACACAATTATTGCATTACTAGTAAAGAGGTATGTAATCGGCTTTATCTACAAAACGGCCATGCTGATGGAAAAGTAATATTGGTTGTAACTGATTCTTGAAGGGAAACTGTCTGCAAAGTGTTGGAGAAGTATTGCATTTTGTAATGTGAATTTTCGCCGCTGTGAATGGGCTTAACAGATTTCCTACCGTTTTCAGTGAAAGATGAATTTATATTTAAATTCTGTTAGCACTCTCTACTAACTAGAAAATACATTTAGCTGAGTAAACAGCTGTCTCACCTCTGTAGTCTTAAAAAATATGACCAATTTGTGAGCTGGTTCTGCGTAATCACAAACTGAACGATTAAAACAGTATAAGTTCGATAAGAAGATTTGTAAAGTTGGTACATTGTTGTAAAGGTATAACCTGTCCAGGTTTTAACCTCTTTAAAATACTGTGTGGGCAGTACTATGCCCACTTTCATTAGCTTTTATTTTATTTTTTAGCAAAATCAGTTCTTGTTTCATTGTTTTATCGTCATATTGTAGTGGGAATATTTTTCACTTGACACATATATGTAGTGTGGTACAGGGAGTATAATGTAAAGGTTGTATATATGCAATGTAGTCATTAGACGAAACAGTCTGACAACGCTCAATTTCACAAAACAATAGATTCTCTTTTTTATGTTAACAAAATCAATTTACAAATAAAATATCAACAATTAGAAATGATATCACCAACATTTTGTATGCTCTGTTTTCCTATCTTCTTTTCACGTTTTCACTGACCTTACCGTAAACAACGGTAATATGCCTCGTACCCAGCTCATTCTTCTATCGTAAACGGTCCTGTAGCCCGATTCTGAACCTTTTAACCACTCGCCGAGCGTTAAGGTTATCGCCAAATTTTGGCGTTTGTTCTTAACGAAAATGCGATTCTGTAACTCTCCTTTAACGCTGATAGTGATAAAATATGGAAATACTGGTGTTCAGACGTATTTAGCCCTAAACTACATGCAAAAAACTCAAAACTAATTTTTCTACTTTTTTCAAACGCTAAAACACTAGTAAATATATTAACGCCATCGTTAACACCTCGAAAACAATTCGCGACAGCTAACCACACGAAAAGTGTTAGCTAACACTTTCCGTGTGGTTAAAAGTTAGCGGATACGTTAAAAAGCGTTAAAAATGGTGTTAAGCGAAGTTAACGCTAAGACCTGGCTTTAAAATAGTTACAGAATCGGGCTACTGAAGTCGAAATCGAAAATTTCTTGTGGGCGGTGTCACGCTAAATTTCAAAAATTTAGCAAAAGCGCCTTTATCATCAATCTTTTGCTAAATTCGTTGATAAGATAATCAAATCAATAAAAATATCAACGGTGTTTAATTTAGATGATTTTATTAGCGAATTATATCAGCTTGTCTTTGAAAAATTTTCAAAAACGACAAAAGCAGCGTTGTTTTAAATAGCAACCTGTTCTCATGTTCGGACGGACGGACATATCTTAAAACAGCTAATAGTTAACTACAAGCATTCTCTGCTACAAGTTATTAGAAACGCCAATATCACTTGCTGCATCTGACGGCGCCTTAAGTTGGCGAATACAGAGAACTTCAGAATAGCATTGACATTCCAATAAAAACAAAGAGCAACGCTGATGACAGCGATGAAAACAGAACACTTCCTTAACTTAAATTTAAGCTATCAACCGAGAGGTGGCGCCAGGGGAAAGGCTTTCATCGGTGGTGATTGTAGGCTGTCCTATTATAGTGTCGCGACATCTTGGTATAGTTTTTCGATAAAAGCTGTTTGTTTGGATTTGTTGTGTTTGTAAAAGCAAAGAATTTACACACAATGAGAAGGTGGGATCGTTCGGCGTGTGGCTTTCTGCGGTGGTAGGTGGCCGAATTGTAAAAGTTTATTAATTTATTGATTTGTAAAAGTGCATTAAATTTAAAGAATGTAAAAAAAGGGTAATTCTATACGACCGTGCGTAACTGCTAAAACACGTCCAAACTTATCGGGAAAGGTGTCATAATGCATTACGAAACCCATACAAGTACTTTAGTACCATCTAATATGTGTGATTACAACAACCACATGAAACTTACAGAAAATTTTCAACTTTGATTGCAAATATCTCTTAACGGAAATATATAATCGAGTTTCCGCTTTCGGACTATTGATACCGAGGTCAAACCGCGTATTTTGATATCTTTCCCGATAATATTGGACGTGTTTTAAAAAAGTACCTGTATTATAAGCATTGTGGAAATTTTGGCTATTTTCCTGAAAGCTTTGTATCACTGGTGTTGGTGTTAATAAATTGTCGTCAGGATTTAGAATTACTTGAGTCCTTGTAATTTGTTGCTTTAACAAGTTCTTCTGAATAATTGGTTTAATCGAGGTGTGTCTTTGTTAATAGTTATGTTAAAAATCAGCTATCCAGATCAGTATCACGATCAGGATCTCACGCGAACGATACGGATCAGTTTTATGAGAGTTGGTTTTGTGTATATGTGTGTCTGGCTACCAAGCAAATAAGGGTTGCCCATGAGCCAACTACAACAGGTCGTAGCAGCTCGACAAACATACAGCCACACAAAAATTTTCCATGTATTTTGTTTTTGTAATTTGTGAGTTTAAAGTCAAAATCGTACTGAGAAATGAGTGTAATGTCAAAATTCGAGACAAAAGTAAAAAATCAGCTGGTCTATTTACGCGACCTGTATTATTGGATCATAAGGTTGGCTGTCCAAAAATCTATTACAAAAAACTAAATGAACAGAGCTTCTATGCGGATCCGAAATTGATCCACATAAATATCAAGATCACAACGTTGTTGTATTTACATGCAAAATTTCTATCTGGATCTGGATCACTCCTGAATGGAACACGCCTAATAATATCGTGCATCTTTCACAACGCAGTTTGAGCAGAACCTTCTGGTATATACCATATCCTGTGTAGTACCAAAACTTTTTATTGGTTTCGAACAAGCACATAAATTTATTCACGTCCAATAAAGACGTCAAAATACCGTGGGAAAAGAATACACGGCAACTTGATTTCGAAAATGGGAGGAAAGAAGATTGCCCAAGGGGCTGGGACTGGCCGGCATGTTAGCGAGTTATATTTTCAGCGAAATTGGATGAGCTGCTGATGCTGTTTTCTATGTCATCTTACTTTTGGGTCTTTTGGTTTTGTACTATCTTAAAGCTTTCGTTTTCTTGACTCTCTAGATGACTGTCTTCCGGACTTAGCATCCAATCTAGACAGCCATCAATTTCGTCCTCGCAATCATTGCCTTTTTTACAAACCTCTGCCTTCGAATTTTCATACACCTCAATCGTGGTACAAATGGAATTCCGTAGAAAAAGAGTTCCTAGTAAAATAAAACTCAAGTCTTTTTGATGGTTCTACAGACATCATCAATATACCAAAGATTGTGCTGCATCGACCATGAACACAATGAATGTAGATATTTTTGTACTCTCTTTCACCATTTCTAACTCTGAATATCTTCCCCGGGTAATTTTTTAGCTTTTGGATATTTTTCGTGCTACCTCGGCGTATAGAGCATTCTTTGAATTGAGTATTTTCTGGTCGAGGTCGTCGAAGAGATCGTTACAAATCTTCACAAAAGCTTGGGTGGATTTGGCGTATTTAGATTTTAAAAGGGCCCCAGGAAAAATATGTCACATTTTTACCAGGGTCTAATTTTTCCATTTCGGACAACTGCTTATATTAAAGGTACAATGTTGCCCACTACGTAAACTCCACCCTGGTATGATCAAATTTTCCATAGTTGTAACATTGTCTGATTTTTGGTACATACTCGTATTGCACGGTTTTTTGTATGATGGGGTATTCTTCAGAGCCTGCGGCTTTTGGATCAAACAGCCTTGATGTATGGTACCAGATGTTGTTGTTGTTGTTGTAACGACAAAAACACTCCCCGAAGGTTTTGGGGGGTGCTGTCGATGATATGAATCCGGTACACTCCGGTACTCCCTTGCGGTACTGCCAGACTGTCGTGGTAGCGATTTTGTATGACCAGTGGAACCTTCTAGGTCATGTCACCGCTCCTTCCGTAAGGAAGGAGAGATGGGTAATGAGAGGTGAGAGGTGAGAGGCATCATATCCGTAGATCAACCATCGAGTTGCACGTCATTACCTTTGTGCATATTAGTCGCCTCTTACGACCGGTATGCCTACTTCGGGCATATTCTAAACCCCTAACCCGCAGGGGTGTATGGTACCAGATCTTGTCGTTGTGTTTGGAAGATTTGGGGCTTACAAAACGTGTTTCGTTATGATCCTGCAGTTTGACCTTTTCGCATCACTGTGTAAATGATGTTTCGGCGTCATAAAGAGACATACCGTAGTTGTGGTTGGCCAACAGCTATATCTGCTAAAGTAGTGGATGTCTGATATCATATTCACCTACGCATTCCATGTCGTGTACAGGATGGCGAATAGGACAAGTTTCGAGAAATGAAATCGGGAAATAACCGTTTTCCTTGAAGTAGGATTTATCAACGGAAGCGTCCTGCCCTGCTGCTATTATCAAAACTACTTTGGTGGGGAAGGGAGCTGATTGGACCTGATCAATTCTGCTTCATACCCAACATGTCTACCGTTCAGAAGATCTTCACCTTTCGCCACATATTGGAAAGGGCCCATGATAAAAGAATCAGTAGGCACCACCTGCCTGTGGATTTCGATGCAGCTTTTGACAGCGAGAAAATGAGTAACATCAAAAGCTTCGTTGTAATTGAAATAGACAAGGATTGCGTTCTATAATATCTCATCATACGTGTTATGATGTATGGTCCGGAAACTTGAACTATGTATAAGGAAGGCTGGTTTGACCTCAAAGTATTTTACAGACAAGATTTGCGGAGGTTTAAACACCTTTCAGCCGGCGGCATGTATTCAAGGAAATTTTATGACAAGCTCGACGAGTTGGATGCAGATGTAATCATAGCGCAGCGAGATAAAGTCCACCTGCTGCCCTAGCCAACATTATCAGCAGCAGAGGAAGGGGGACGCCCTCTCTGAGTTGTACAAAAACCGTGGACTTGCGTCTGTTATACCTAAAAGAGGGCTGTATGAAGTACGTTTTTACGCAACATTCAAAATGGCTTGAGCCATTGAAAATAGGCCATTTTCTTGCTAGTTTAAACTGACACATTTTTTCCAGTCCAACTACAAAAGTACAGCAGAGGCTCTCATATGATTGATCATACAGACTATCAACTGCACTGACCTTAGGGTATGTAAAGCTTCACATCAGTCTTAGAGAAGTTCTCCAGCATAGGTCGAAGGCATTGCATTTTCAGTTGATAAGGTACAAGTCTGAACTTTTTCCGGCTGCTTCAATTTCCGTCAAAAAATATAGTTCCAAACTGGTACTTCTGCAGACTAGTGTTGTGTTTCACTAGACTTCCGTATAAGCACAGTCATATGGGTGTGCAGAAGCATCCTTGGCGCTCTTTTGATTTTATATGGAATTAAGGAACGAATCATTGGGTGCGGCAATTAAATCACTAACATGCCTAAACACACACACGCACGCTTATCTGTGTTAAAAAAAAATTGGCAAACTCATACAAATAAAAATTCCAATGAAACTCATCGATAGCGCTGCATAGCAGTTATACACAACGATCGGCTAGACGGTCGACGGGTGTGAACATGAATGCTGTGACAGGCTGCTTCCTACACATTCCCCTTCCCAGTTTGGTTGGCCTCAATTTTGTTTGGCATCCCATTTCAATTTGCTTCTGACCATTCGCTTAGCAGACGTCCACCGTTGACTGTCTTTCGAAGTAGAACACAAGCAATAACAAGAACAACGGCTGCGCACAACAAAAAAGGAAAATTATAATAATGGGTTGACCAGCCAGGTTCGACAATATAGACGCGTATATGTTGTCCGTGCATTTACGTATTGTGATTGTTGTACCTACACAACACTTTTTTGGCTGGTCAATGATCGATGATGCAAGACAATGAGAAAAGACATTGTACGAGCTCAAGCCCAGTAATATATTTCAATGGTAATAAGCAATAATAGCATAAGTCGACATAATAACCCTAGTTCAAGGGCGGACGTTGCATCGAAACGGCCTAAAAATATATTTTAAGACGATTCTTACTTACAACAATATCAACATAGGATTCTTCTTAATATATGGAGGTAAAGAGCTCTGCTCGTCAGTGTACCAAACTACCGACAGCCTCACAGTTTATCAAATTCTTTGATTCTCAGAACATTCAGCGTGGTGCGCTATAAAATCCAGCACCTGGAACTATATCCTGCGGGTTAGGGGGTTTGAATATGCCAGAGGTAGGTATGTATGCCTATCGTAAAAGGGCACTAAAACCCCTTTTTCGGGGTCAACGAAATAGCTATCACGATAGTTGGGCTGGTGCCGCAAAGGTGCCCGTATCGCAGCGTACCAGTTCATATCTAGGAAAGAACTGTCAACATGAGTATAACCTTGTTTGGTTCGCATCCACACCATGAATGGATGAGCCGACTAAACAGGGTCATTCCATCGCGAATCAAATAAATTTGGTCCATAAACGGCAAGCTGTTTCATGAGATCCCATCTTTAATTACTTACAAGCAAAGACTCGGCAGGCAATTTAGAAAATATAAAGAGCAGAAGAGGATAGAGCGTATATGGGCCTGTACTCTCATCATCCTTCAGCGTGGCTTTTGAAAGGTTCAAGTTATGGCGATACCATAAAGTCAAACCGATAGCTCGAGGCATCCATAAATAAGAGCTTGACATCAAATTAAATTATTAGGAGAGCCTAGGATGTTGACCAAAATATCTAGTCTTCTTCTGTTATCCAAGATAGGAAATTTCCATCCCAAACTAAGGATTACACCTCCGACGAAGATGCCTTTTTAAGAGTTTTGATCAAACCCTTATGAGACTCAAAGGACAGTGTTCCCTAGCAAAGTAAAAGGTCGTAAAACACTTCTCAAGTCGGTAGCAAATCATAAAGACTTGGACGAGAGTTTATACCTAACTAGCCTCTTTCCCCTTAAGATCTTATTCTGTGGGACAAGAAGATTCAAAATTTTGTGAGCTGGATATGAATCTTTAATAAGGACAGCTATTTCCTCTAATCGAATGGATTCCCTAAAAGGATGGGGTTTATCCTTGTTAATTTTATGTTTTAGATTATTTCGTAGAATCTGCAAAGCCTAGAGTATTTTGTTATACAAAGTTGACTTAAACTGTTATTGCGTATGTGTACAGATTCAGTTGCGTATGTGTAGACGACATGGGCGAGCAAAAATTAAAATTTTAAATAAAATGTGTAGATGAGTGAATGAATGTGAATAAAATTAAAACAAACATAACTAAACATCATGAACAAAACATTATCTAATGGTCCATTAAATCTGGCTGGAAAAAGGATATAACACAGACATTTATAAAAGGTCAGACGGTTGACAGACAAAATTGGTTAAGAGCAGTTATGGGGTACATTTACACGCCAAACAATACTTCTTTAAAAGTGTATGTCAGACAAGTTAATGAACCTTCGTGACGGAAGAAAAAAAACTTCCTTAGGCAATCTTAAAGCATTTTCAAGGCATTTTGTTGATATTTCACTTGCTGCATATATACGGTGACCATAATTTTGGCAATCAAATATGAAAAGTAAGAAGAGCCTAAAAATTCTCGGTTTACTGTTTATCGAGATTTTTACCCATTGGGTGTTGGCAGCTTATGGTTCATTATATTTATAAAACATAGATGTTTGTCTGTTTGTACGTATTTGAAAATCTTCCAGACTAGTCATCGGATTGCAATAGAACATTGTCAACGTATTGCTTGAACTTTTTAGAGGGATATATACGAGTATAAGGGGGTGTTTCACCTCCCTAAGTAAAGAAAAAAAGGAAGAAGGACTAGTAGAGGGAAAATAATGGAAAGAAAAAGAGCAAAGTGAATAAGAAGATCAAGCGATAGATGAAAGGGAAATGCAAGTGAGAGGCGAAAAGGGGAGATAGTCCAATTTTTTACATATCACAACGTTTGTCGCTAGTTTGTTATAAAAACCTGAACAGTTTTGAGATAGACTGCGAAGAGTCTTAGTAAAAATTAACAAATAAATTATAGCCAAAACTATTTAACTGCACCTTTTATTGTTGACAACGGCAAAAACAAAAACCCCCAATTATGCAAGCTAATTTTGTGGTTTGTGTAAAATAAAATAAAATAAAATAAAATAAAATAAAATAAAATAAAATAAAATAAAATAAAATAAAATAAAATAAAATAAAATAAAATAAAAGAAAATAAAATAAAATAAAATAAAATAAAATAAAACAAAATAAAATAAAATAAAATAAACCAAAATAAAATAAAATAAAATAAAATAAAATAAAATAAAATAAAATAAAATAAAATAAAATAAAATAAAAGAAAATAAAAAAAAATAAAACAAAAAAAATAAAATAAAATAAACCAAAATAAAATAAAAGAAAATCAAATAAAAGAAAATAAAATAAAATAAAATAAAATAAAATAAAATAAAATAAAACAAAATAAAATAAAATAAAATAAACCAAAATAAAATAAAATAAAATAAAATAAAATAAAATAAAATAAAACAAAATAAAATAAAATAAAATAAAATAAAATAAAATAAAATAAAAGAAAATAAAATAAAACAAAATAAAATGAAATAAACTAAAGGAAAAACAAAAATATATAAAATAAAATAAAATAAAATAAAATAAAATAAAATAAAATAAAACAAAATAAAATAAAATAAAATAAAATAAAATAAAATAAAATACAATAAAATAAAATAAAATGAAATAATATTTTATTTTATAAAACAAAACAAAACAAAATAAAATAAAATTAAAAAAAGTAAAATAAAATAAAACAAAATAAAATAAAATAAAATACAATACAAAATAAAATAAAATTAAATAAAATAAAATAAAATAAAACAAAATAAAACAAAATAAAATTAAATAAAATAAAATCAAATACAATACAATAAAATAATATAAAATGAAATAAAATAAAACAAAATAAAATAAAGTTTAAAACTGAAATCAAGCAATATAAAATAAAACAAAATAAAATAAAATAAAATAATATAAAAAAAAATAAAAAAAAATAAAATAAAATAAAATAAAAAAAATAAAATAAAAAAAAATAAAATAAAATAAAATAAAATAATATAAAACAAAATAAAATAAAATAAAATAAAATAAAATAAAATAAAATAAAATGAAATAAAATAAAACAAAATAAAATAAAGTTTAAAAACTGAAATTAAGCAATATAAAATAAAACAAAATAAAATAAAATAATATAAAATAAAATAAAATCAAATGAAATAAAATAAAATAAAATAAAATAAAATAAAATAAAATAAAATAAAATAAAATAAAATAAAATAAAATAAAATAAAATAAAACAAAACAAAATAAAATAAAATAAAATAAAATAAAATACAATAAAATAAAATAAAATGAAATAAAATAAAACAAAATAAAATAAAGTTTGAAAACTGAAATTAAGCAATAAAAAATAAAACAAAATAAAATAAAATAATATAAAATAAAATAAAATCAAATGAAATAAAATAAAATAAAATAAAATAAAATAAAATAAAATAAAATAAAATAAAATAAAATAAAATAAAATAAAATAAAATAAAACAAAATAAAATAAAATAAAATAAAATAAAATAAAATAAAATACAATAAAATAAAATAAAATAAAATATAGGGAAAATAAAATAAAATAAAATAAAATAACATGAAATAAAATAAAATAAAATAAAATAAAATAAAATAAAATAAAATTAAATTAAATTAAATTAAATTAAATAAAATAAAATAAAATAAAATAAAACAAAAGAAAATAAAATAAAATAAAATAAAATAAAACAAAATAAAATAAAATAAAATAAACCAAAATAAAATAAAATAAAATAAAATAAAATAAAATAAAATAAAATCAGGGAAAATAAAATAAAATAAAATAAAATAAAATACAATAAAATAAAATGAAATAAAATAAAACAAAATAAAATAAAACAAAATAAAGTAAAGTTTAAAAACTGAAATTAAGCAATATAAAATAAAACAAAATAAAATAAAATAATATAAAATAAACTAAATCAAATAAAATACAATAAAATAAAATAAAAGAAAACAAAATAAAATAAAGTAAAATAAAATGACATAAAAAAAAATAAAATAAACAAAAATTGCTTTTTTATACCAACAATTTTTGTTGATTGCAAAAATACCAGAAACTACATTGAAAAAATAATCGAGCTTATGGTTTACTTGATTTGTTAGCAAACATCAGACATTTTCTAGACTATTTGAAAAAACTTTTTGCTTTCAAGCACCATAACAGCAGGGGGAAGATTTTAAATACTTTCATAACTCACTCATATGTACATACATACATTTATATACATTTTTATGCATGCATATTCTTTCTCAAAAAATAAAATTAAATGAGTTGGTTTTGTGTTGCTCCACACAGTGGGATGAGTCAGCATTCTAGATGGACAAAATTATCCCTTATTTTATTCATTTAGTTGACATTGGTTCAAATCAGATCATTTTCGAACTGATTATAAATAATTTATTCTGCTCGCTCCAGTTCTCCGGAGACATTAATAATGTCAAACGCAGTTGAGTTAAAAGTTCTCTGGCAATCCCAACGGTGAGTATTCAACGAAAATTAATTAAAAGCAAACCGAGCTGTAAGAAGATGTGTAAGGTGTGCCTATCAACACTATATTTTGGTAGTAGCATAAGAGAGAGATACAAACTGAGTTCGAAAAATGTTGGGGATGTATTGACATATCTTGCTGCTTCCTATTAGTGCCGATTCTCGCTAAGAAGGGATGACATCATAACTTTTCTTTTTGTAGTTTTGTCCACCTAGTTCTGTGATGCATCCTACTTTGCGACAGGACGTGCATTGTTCTCATCAATGCAGCAGCTTTCAGTTCCTTACACAACAAAAACACAAGAAATGCATTTCGTAATCATCTAGCACATACAAATATGTATTCATCATGCAGCTGTAAGATTTCGCAAAAGTCTGAATTAAATTAACATTTTTTTTCCGTAAAATTTAATTTCATTTCTGAACGTTGTTGGCAATAACTTAACTTTGAGTACTTCCTGCGATGCTATTATCGGTTCGTTAGACTTTATTTATTGCTCGTATTGGTTTAAAAGTGCATGTCAATGAACTTGTCGAATAAAGAAAATTAATTAGGTCGCATTAATTACGATCTTACATACCTACATATATGTATTTACAAATTCATTTACGATTTTTTAATATACTATATACTCGTATGTGTTAATGCACATCTGACTGAATTTTAACACGAATAGTGTCCCACCAAAATAAATTGCCTATTTAACCTTGGAATTTGAAAATCGGTAATATTCAAAAATTAAGTTTTCGGAAATAGAGGTTTTGTAATTTTTTTTTTTTTTTTTCAAAAGACCAATCTACACCTCTCTGTTCTTCAACACAGTCAGTTGTGCTTCAGACACCGTAAAATCAATCTAGACTACTGTACATGAACTGGTACACAAGGTGGATACATCACTAGAAAGCAAATAGTCCGCTCTGTCTGTATTCTTGGACATGTAGGAAGTCTTTAATAATGTTCGACTGAAATACCTTACGATAAATTAGATAGGGACAGCACCACGGTCGAGAATTATAAGTGTGGGGAGGCTCCACAGAGTAAGATGCTGTCTCCAAGAAGAGGTGTGAATGTGGAAAGAGACTTCCTATGGGAAGAGCATACATTTGAGCACAACCCAGGTTTCCTCAATCTTAGCGACTCCTATTTTACAACAAAAACGGCAATCTATCTTCGAACTGTCTGTCACAAACTTTGAAACTGAGTCTGGAACACAATACCTCGTGCTGCAATCTTCCGGTTGCGGATGAAATGGTGGATCACTTGCTGTGCAGTTTGTAGTTTCTAGGAAGATCTATTTCGACAAAAACTTGCATTGGTTTATTTGCGAGCAATGGTATCAAAACGGCCTATTTGCAATAACCAAATAACCTACAATCTCAACGATTTCCTCTCCATTGAATACTTAGACCGCTATGTAGCGGCCGCCGTGGTGTGGAGGTAGTATTGCTGGTCTACCACACCTAAGGTTCAAGGTTCGAGCCCTATGAAAGGTACCATCAAAAGTGGTTTGAAAAAGTTTTTTCAAAACGAGGTCGCCCCCCGGCAGTTGAGTGTACTTCTCCCATTGAAGCTTTTCAGAAAAAAATTCATCTGCTTTCGGAATCGGCAAAAAACTTTAGGTCCAGCCAATTTGCAGGAAGAATTAGAAGCAGCGCACCACAAATTGTTAGAGAATCTTGGCCTTTACCCTAAACACGTAACCTTTCTTCGATTCGACGAAAACGTAATTGAAAATTTTCTGTCTCTTTTTAAGACTGTCTTTCTAAAAGACTTAAACAAATATACATACAATCTAAATTGTTCCAAAATAATAAAAAAAATGTTTTATTTCGAGGATTAAAAACTGTTACATACACGTGTACAAAAAATGAAACCAAAAATTAAATAACTATATTAGAAATAAGTATTTTAAAGAATGTTAGTCGAATCGACGAATGGTTAGGTTTCATATGGAGTGAGCGAAGGTTAGCTTTCTAGGGTTAATCTCCTCGGAGGTATATATCGCGCTAATCATTATAATTTTTTTTTATAAAGTTACTGCAAATAGCAATCTATTATTTCATCCACTGTATATATTTAGTACATATACAAAGTATACATACATACATACATATGCCTGATAAGAATTTGCTCACAAATTTCTAACCATAAGGCAATTTTTTTCACGGTCAAGGTCGACCGCAACTGAATTTCGCATGCTCAAAGCAATTGATTCATAGTAAATGTGTATGTTAGGCTAGCAAAACATTAGAAAATTCCCTGCAGGAAACTCAAGAACTTGTGAGCAAAATTTCTTGTTATTAAAAAAGAAGCGGAGAAAATGGGATTGGTGGTGAACGAGGGCAAAACGAAGTACCTTCTGTCATCATGCAAAGAGTCAGCGCATTCGCGCCTTGGCAACCAAGCCACTGTTGGCAGCAATAATTTCGAAATAGTAAAGGACTTCGTTTACCTGGGAACCAGCATTAATACCAACAATAATGTTAGCCTAGAAATCCGACGAAGAATCACTCTTGCAAACAAATGCTACTTCGGACTGAGTAGGCAATTGAAAAGTAAAGTCCTCTCTCGACGAACGAAAATAACACTCTACAAGTCACTCATCGCACCCGTCCTGCTATATGGTGCAGAAGCGTGGACACTAACAACATCTGATGAGGCGGCTCTGGGAGTATTCGAGAGAAAGGTTCTTCGAAAGATTTGTGGACCTCTACGCGTTGGCGACGGCGAGTACCGAAGAAGATTTAATGATGAGCTGTATGAACTTTACGCAGACGCCGACATAGTTCAGCGAATTAAAACACAGCGGCTTCGCTGGCTAGGCCACGTAGTGCGAATGAGCGAAGATGCTCCAGCCTAGAAGGTATTCTTATCGGCACCCGCCGGTGGAAGCAGAGGAAGAGGGAGACCACCACTCCGATGGAAGGACCAAGTGGAGACCGATTTGCGATCCCGCGGTGTTTCCAATTGGCGCCAGTTGGCGCAACGAAGAAACGACTGGCGAGCTATGTTGGACGGTCAAAATCGCCCAGGCGGTTAGATGACCATTTAAAGAAGAAAGATCTAGTTCGATCGCGACTAGATTGTGACCAGTTCAAAAAGCGGCAACTGAGCTGTCATTCAAGCATTTTTAATGGTACATTTAATTTCGAATTCATTCAGGGTTCGAACAAGTGATATGGTACGGGTAAACAAACTAATTGCAAATTGTAGATTTTTGGACTGATGCGAGAAGATATTGCAGCGCGGTGTCATGCCATATTCGCCATGTGATTCAACAGAGCACACGGCTGTTGAATTCTGGAAAGTTTATTTAAAAATCCCTTGAAGTTATATTCCAATTTCAAATAAAATATTCACCGGGTAATTTTAAATGCTTCCAGTACAATTTTATGTTGTGTTTTATTATTTCAATAATTGGAAATTACGAAATTTAGTTGCCTTTTGTTACTTTTGTCAAATGTACAACAGCTGATCGCTTGACAGATTTACCGGATTCTGGTAACTTTTGACTGATAAGGCTCTTTATATACTATATTCTTTTTTGATTTGAGTAGCATTAGGGAACTAAGTACGGGATGGGTTTCCACTCTGAACATTTCTGACTACTTCTGGCACCTTCTGACTCGTACGGGATCACAAAATTTTCAATTTGGCAATGCTAACACAATGAAATTCTCTTTTAGCACATATTAGCATTAAGGCTATGGCGATTTCTCAAATTCGCCTCCAAAAATCGGAAATACTCCGGTAAATCATTCAAAGAATACTCCTTAAGGAGTATCAGAATACTCCAACACTTATCCTCATACATATAAAAAAGGTGGTCCAATTTGTATGGCGATGCCCCCTATTGGATCATCTAATCCTACTCGGAATAGTGCATATCTTTGCTTTTGAATACTCCATAGAGAACCTACGTGAAAGTATCTCAAAATGGTCCCAAAGGATTACTCCATGGAGTATTTAACACCAAAGCGAGAGAGGAGTAGGTGTACTTTTGAGGACCACCTACTCCCTCTCTCGCTCTGGTGTAGAATACTCCATGGAGTAATCTTTTGGCAGCATTTTGAAAGTACTCTCAGGTAGCTGCTCCATAGAGTATTCGGGACCAAAGTAAAGGAAACTCCGAGATGGATTAGGTGATCCATTTTTTATATGAATGAGGATAAGTGTTGGAGTACTCTGATACTCCATCGTTTTTTACAGGGTACCTACAGATGTTTCGCTCTGGGTTTATAAATTGCGTACTCATTTGAACTATGTTTATTATGGAGAGACGCCGAAAATACTTTAGAATTTTGAACACATATTTGTTTGGTAGATTAAGAATAGAGTGGATAACATTGTTGCCATTAGGGGAGTTCACATTCTTATGAAAGATATTTTTATAACCAAAAAAAAATTGATTGAATGAATAGAAGGTATTTGGTTCGAAATTCTATATATACATAGCTACGTCAGAGCTAGATAAAGAGAAGGGGTGCTGGGGCTATATACTCGTATATCCCAATTTATTCGTAAATTAAGCAAGCTTCGTCTACTTTTTGGCTCGAGAAGGCTTCTCAAAACAATTGTGAAAACTTCACATTCAGCGCACACCTAATGCATCTAAGAATGTCAGCTTAATTCCAAGAGATGTGTTTGTATGTAAGTATATTATGAAAAATAGATATATAACACATTGACACAGTGGAATAGCGTCGCCAAGTGAATTGATCCTTAATTCACTAGCAAACATTGCAAACACCAACGCCAAAAACTGCCAATTCAACCTCAACCTCAACCTTGCCAGTACGTGCCGGTCAGCCACGTAAAGTAAATCCAGCGAGCTCAGAGCCAAACGACTTGTTTAGCTAGTGGACTGCCTGGCTGGTAGCCTGCATTTATTTGAGAGCAATCGCGAGGTGGAACCAGTTTCGTTGCTTAGTTTTCCTTTTTTTTTAAATTATTTTAGAAGTGTTTGTTGGATTTTTTTTTTCTCAATTTTTTATTTTTTTTTATTTTATTCAAGTCGTTTAGCAGAAAGAGGCTGTTGCACTGCAAATGGAAGTCGCAAGTTAACTGGTTGTGTCTTATTTAAAGCTTTCTTCTTTGCGATAACGTTTTCGTTTTGGTTTTGAAACAGATTTTGTTGTTGTTGTTATTCGCAACTCATTTTTGTACGTATTTTATGCAGCAAATATGCGGAGATTCGGAAATTTCAACTTCCCGTCGCAATGGCATTGTTCGACCTCAGGTTTTTATTTGGTTTTTGTTTTCTTTTTTGGTTTAGGCTTGGATGTTTGAAAGGTTTGCATTTGTTTATTTAATTTGCTGTTTGTACTGTGCTTGAACCTGGCAACTTATTGCTTGTGAAGCAATAGGCGATTAGGTACTGCTAAAATAGCTTAGGGGCTTAGAAAATACCCACGGTAAGACCTGTTCGTTAGAGGCGACTAAAAGCTAGGAAGGGTAATGACATGCAACTGGTTGATCTACGGATATGATGCCTCTCTCCTCAAATTGGGGTGAGATGACCTAGAAGGCTTCACTGGTCATACCAATTCGCTCCCGCGACAATCGGTAATGTCCTGCAAGGGAGTACCGAGGCGTACCTGGTTCATATCCGCAAAGGACTGTCACTTTCGACAACACTCCCCAAAGCCTTCGGGAAGTGTTTTGTTGCAAAAAACAAGAGCAACAAAATATTCAGAGACTTGGTTCTATTGTTTAAAAGTAGTTCCATCAGCTTATTAAACAACCATGCAAAAAATGATGGAGTATCGGAGTATTCCCAAGAAATCCTTTTCATATAAAAATGTGGTAAAATTTAGATGGTGATCGCCTAAGAGAGTATCACCTACTCCATTTCGAAGTACTCCATTTCTTTGCTTCTGAGTACTTCGTACTACGTGAGAGTACTTTCAAAATGCTCCCAAAAGATTACTACGTAGAGTCTCCAACACCAAAGCGAGAGCGGGAGTAGGTAGCAGAAATCCTTCGGGGTTGCAAAAGAACAGAAATGGTTTCAATAATAATGCCGAAGAGATTCCGAAATGATCCGAAAATAATCCTGCAAAGGTGCCGAAATGATCCGAAAACAATCCCGAAGAGGTTGCGAAATAATCCGAAAACAACACTGCAAAAGATCCCGAAATTATCCGAAAAAAATCTCGAAAAAGTCCCAAATATGTTCCAAAATATTCCGAAAGCAATAACGGAATGGTCCCAAAGTAATCCCAAACGGATCCAAAATGGTTCGTGTAATAGTTTTAACCATGTAGCGATCTCCAAAATGCCACTTTCTTTGCGCTATTCAAATAGAGTTGATGAGCTAAAAGACTAAAATGTTCAAACCAAAAAAGTTTTTATTTGATGTTACTTTGTGCCCTGATAACAATTTCTCTCTCCTTCTCTCCCTTAAGGATAACAAGAGTATTTTTCGACTTCTTAAAAAAAAAACTCAGGCAATAAAGTGAAAATTTGAAATAGATATATATAGCCAAACAGTCTTGGGAGTTTCATTATATAGTTCTGGGCTATTCATTGACATCATTTTTCCCCTAGGCAATGACCCTGAAATTGTTTTGCAGTGCTATTGACCGTTAATAATCGTTGTATATTAGATATATCAGCGTATTTTGATAACTTTTTTTTCTATTGATTGACAACAAAACATCCACAATTATTATTTAGCTTTAAGTGCAATGAAATTTGTGAACTTTTTGTTTGTTCTTTGCTTAACTTCAAATTCGACTTCAAGGTCAAATGACGTCAGACGCTAGCATCGCAGCATTTCATATTCAAACACCTTTTGAAATATACATGTACATATATGCACCAGTTCATGTATATGTGTTTATAAATTGCAGTTTTTTTTCTAACATTTTTAGGTGTTAAATTTTCTTAAAGATTTTTTTCTCTTGTGTGATGTTGTATTCACATTTCTTTCTTTGCTGTTTCTATTTCTAAACCAAATTTGCATTTGTAGTTGTCATAAATCTTGTGGTTGTTATTTTTTTTTGTCTTTCAGACATATAATGATTGATAAAAATGTTTATTTATGTTTATGTGTATGCAGCGTATGCAAGGCACGTCAAAAGCACCTTGTAGGAATTGTGGGATATGAATACTTAATTACTTTAAAACGTAATAATGCTCAAAGGAGACTCACTCTTGCCAACTAGTGCTACTTTGGACTAAGTAGGAGTTTGAGAAGTAAAATACTCACTCGACGGCGAACAAAGATCACGGTCTATACGTCTCGTACTATACCTGTGATGGTAAATGGCTCAGCATGGACGGTGTCGAAATAAGATGGAATGACCGTTGCAGTAATCGAGAGAAAACTTTTCCCTAATTTTTTCTATGAAGCCAATAGCTTGTATCGAAGACCATGCTAATGAGCTAGTTCTCGTTCTGTGAACCAACACAGAGACTACGGCGCAGAATATTTTCCACCTACAGCAGAGAAATTGGAGGTGTCCATTGAGTTGGAAAAGTATGAAGTGACGTTGGCAGCCCTGGAGTTTCAAAAGCTACAGAAAAATAATACAAATAAAATAATATAACAAGATATAATATACACAACATAACATTTAGCACAATATGAGAAAGCATGAATGCATAAAACACAACAGAACATACCCAAACTAGCGCATAAAACAACTTAGAATGACATAGTCTAAAACATAGATAATATAAAAGATCAAGCCATACGACATCCTTACATATGATAAAATTACATTCCGTAACACAACATATTAAAAAATACTAAACATGCCAGAAGCTTATGTAACACAACATGAAAATAACATAAGATAAGCTAATATAACTACAGATACGGGAAACATAATATATTAACACAAGATCGTATAACATAAAATCACAAAAAATATAAAATAGCCTGAGATATGATAACATAACATAACATAAGGTGAATAAATATCAAAACTTATAAAAGCATGGGAACGGCCAAACAATTTTAACATTCATTTCAAAATTAAATTTAATTAGATTTCTTTGACTTATGGATTTGGATCTACACTGTATGTGGTATCACGTAAAAATATTCGAGAAGATTGTCGAATGATTCGTGGCCAATCTTGTTTGGTTCGAGTTTGGCCAAATTATCCGGGCTTTTAATTGGTGGCTCAAATTGAAAGCAAAGTTGTACAGATTGACACTGCAAACAGGGAGGAAAGTTTTTCAATAGAAATATTGTATTATTATTATTATTAAATGGCCCATCATGTGTTCTCAAATGACGGCTTGCATACCTTCGCCCTAATTTTGGAAATGCGAATATTAAAATTATGCTCACGAGCCCCATTTTCGAATGCGAATCCACAGACTCACAACGTCGCTAAAATGTAGATATGTATGTATTTCGCAATGAGTATTATTTATTGTTGTTTTGTTTGGCGTTATTGATAATTTATGTATTTGAATAAAAAATACATAATGGAATTAAATAAAAAAATGAGAAATGTCAATGGACAATTCACTGCCTGTCGGCGTCCGTTGATGACCAATGTCGCCGACAATGAAAATTTACTCAAAGTGGAAATGACAAGGTGGCAGCTGGGAAAATTTGTGTGGGGGTTTAGCTTAGCTATAGGAGTGAGCTTGCTGTCTATATAAATTAATTAGTAATAACCACATAATAATAATAATTTGGCGCATATAGCCCCGAGGCAGAGTTTCTCTTTATTTTTTTATACCGAATCCGATCGGCATCTGCATGCCAAGGTAAATGCATTTTTGTTGAGATGCGACTTCGGATTGAGAAGAATGTTTGAAACCATTTCTGTTGCTAGAGAAGCTTTACCTTCAAGTGTATTAGGTACACCACGGCGACAAATCGTCACTAATCTGTTGAGGGTTGTCAGATTCTCCATGGTTTTATGCCGAATCCGATCGGCATCTGCCAAGGTGGAGTGGAAAGTGAATGAAAAAGATGTAGATTAAGATGGAAGTTGAGGTTGAATGTAAGGAATATGGATATTAAGATGGAGATGCAATTCGAGATGGAGATGGATATGAAGATGGAGATGGATATTGAGATTGCAATTTAGATATATATAGATCTGGAAAAGGAGGTGGAAATTAAATGGAAATGATGCTGGTGGTGATAGGAATTCCAATGACAAGTCAGCAACTTTACAAGGGGTAGGAACTAACAGGATCAGAATTCAAGCTGAATTATATGTGAATATGAATTATAAGTACTATGGAAACACCAACTGTGTTCGGTGACAAAACTTGCAAAGAAGTGTCAGCAAAGTGAGAATGACGTAAACCTCTCTCGAAAAGCAAAAAGTAAAAAGTTTCCGCCGAACAGGAATCAGTAAAAACCAAACCTGCTAAATTTGATTAGTAATTAGTAATAAATTAATTAGACGGCTTTTTTAATTGGTAATGATTATTTTAATTGTTTTTCATTAACAGGCAAGTACTAATTGATAACGATTAGAAAAATTAAAAAATAATCAAAAAAAAATAATAATTATCAAAAAAGTTGTTTTGATTACTTTTGATTATTTAAAATTTTTTTTTTAATTTTGACATTTTTTTTGATTATTTTTTATTTTTTTTGATTATTTTTTATTTTTTTAAGTATTGATGTATATATTCATGTGCTTCTAGAACAACACTGTAAAAAATCAAATATTATCAAAAAAATAAATAAATAAAAATAAAAATTAAAAATTATCGAAAGTAACCAAATTAATTTTTTGTAATTATTTTTGATTTTTTTAATAATCGTATAAAATCATAATCTTTTTTATTTATATGCAAAATAATCCTTAAAAATTGAAAGTAATGGTAATCAATCATTAAATCGATTATCAAGAAAATAATTAATAAACCGGTAATCATTACGATTAGTAATGATTATTTAACAGGTCTGGTAAAAACTTGCAAGTAAAACAGCTGTTGTTTTTTTTTAATGAGCAGTAGCTCAAATTTTTAAATGAAATGAAATGAAATGTCAAAACGCGCTCTCTCCTGCAAATTTCTTGTGTCACATAACACTATTTTTAAAAATTTTATCCTCACCGAACACAGCTATTATCCTAATATAAATCAATCATTTCGCTCATTACAATTGTACATTTAGACTTAAATAATTGCATACATTCGGGCAGCTACATTTTACAAACAACCTTATATTTGAGCGAACAATAGTTAAATGTATTTATTTCCCATTTCTGCGTGCTAGACTTTACATTTACTGCGATCAATAGCAAAAGTGGTAGTAGCCGCAAACAGCAGTTATGCGCTTTGAATTATAATGAAAAAGAGAATTTGTACACATTCGGAACTGACAGTGTCGCCACAGGAGCGATAACCCTTGACGGGGGTTATTTAGAGCCATTTGGACATGGGACTTTAATGCGCGCATTGGCATTCCAGCAGCAGACTTTTTGTGTTTTTGCATTCTGTTTTGTGCGTCGATGTTAACGCCTCTGACCACCATTGTAAATGTGCACAATTTTCTGTTTATCTGCGCGATTAACACCGATTTCCATGAGCGCATATGAAATGCTTCTTGAGTGGCCATACAGCAAATGCAAGCTTTTTTTTTTTTAAATCTCTTCCTATTTGCGCAAATGAATAAAAACCATGAACTGGTTAGAATGTGGAAAAAATTAAAGAAATGAGAAATTTATATATGAGTATATGGATGTATATGCAATCGTCACACCACCATTTCTTTGCCACCAAATCACGCAAAACAATCAGCCACTCGTATAATGGGAAGCAGTGGAACTGCGAGGGATCGGGTTGATGCGATAAATAGCGACTTAACTACATCACAATCACATACGTTTTCACATTCGCATTCGCATCCGTATCGCATTGTATTTCGCTCCCTCCACCTCCCTAAAATCATGATTCTGTAGCTTAGGTCTTTTGCTGCCGCTGGAGCGAATACGTGTTGAATGCAAATATCATGCAGTGATGGCTAGGCTGGGCTATTGCTTCGTTGATATCTACCAATGTCGCCTTCAGCAGTGGCAGAGTTATCAGCATTCTGAGTCGAAATTGAAATGGGAATCGGATTCAGATTCGTAGTCGTCGTCATCACCATCATCATCATCATCATCATAGACGACGCGAGCTCAGTCAGGACAGTTCAATCACATTTCAAAAAGGTTCGAGGTCAGTGCGCGTGCGTGCAATTTATATGCATATACAGCATACATACATATATCAATGGGTTATATGTGTGTGTGTGGTTGAATAAGCTCGAGTTGATTGTGACAGCTAACTTCCAATTTTCTTGGTTGGCGCGCGCTTTTTCAACGGTTGCCATATGCATCGTTCGGGTTGCTGGACGGTTTTTGAGTTCGCGCCGTTTTATTTTTGTTGCTGCCAATATATATTTATGTATGTATGTATTGAGTTTATTGTTCTTACGAAATTGGATTACTTTTTGCTTTGCAAATTTTTAAATATTTCAAATGATTTATGGCAATTTTCTGTAGAGCGCTGAGTACATTAGTTTAAAAGACTATAGGCGAGAGCGAAAATGAACTGAAAATGGCAACGTCCTTTACAAGAATGTATATACCCTGCTAAAAATCGTGCGATTGTTCTCTAATGAAAGTGATCCGCGAGCAATGCCTTTCGTCTACAGTGGGCTACAATTGATCCCAACTATTTTAGCTGTTGAAAGTATACTTGTCCGACCCTACCTGTAGGGCAACAAATGGAGTCTGTCCGACACTACCCGTTTGGGCATGAAAGAAACAATTAGTCTCTTCATAGGACATGCTCAAACAATAGTGACCACTTCAACCAATACAAAGAGATCAGAACTGACATTGTTCGCATGCTCCTTTCCCTGCAAAAAATGGTGTAACTAATCTCTAAAGGGAGCGATCCGCGATTAATTCCTCTAGTCTACACTTGGATATAAATCAATATACATAAGTAAAGTTTTATTTGTGTAGCATACTCATAGGCGTGAAAGTCAGTTTTAGTTTTTGAAGCATACTTATAGGAGTTAAAAGTACCCGTTTGGGTAGAAAGTGTATTAGTCTTTTCGTACCCTTTCAGGTATAGATGGGTACAATTGGTTTCTTCACAAGACATGCTCAAACAAATGTGAACAGTTCAACCCATACAAAGTGATCTGAACTGGCATTAGTCGCATCTTCCTTTGCGACTCAGCCCGGATACGTCCTAGACTAATCACTTTCCTTGCATGGTACATACCATGTAGTCAAACCAACTTGCGCTAAGCTATCACACAACTAGAATGAATCTGAAGCCTATCTCTATAAGAAACTGGCATTTTCAAGAAGGAGATGTGAATGTCTGTGTTTGGACTAGTTCAAAATAGGCCAAAGAAGTTGTAGTCCAAGAACGGTAAGTGAAATAATTTAAGTGTCCATTATGCCCGATAATGGAGAGGTACTCTTGTTACGTGGTAGAAGTCAGAGGTTCGAGCTTGTGGTTATCCACCGATTGACTTCCTTTTTGGAACCGCTACAACCAATTTTCATAAGGAAAAAACTCCTTCCCTAATAGCGGGGGAAAACAAGAAGTATGAATTAAAACATGTGCGACACCACGTCCACTTAGTCAAAAGGGCCATGCTCATTTTCAAAAATTTTTAGGTTGTCGGTATTGCGAGCCACGGCGAAGTCAATCTACCTAGGGAGATGTTAAGCACGATTTCATATCATGGAAAGTGGCGTTCGTATGTTTGTTTTAGTTTATCATGAAGTAATCTTTATCTGTGAAGTAAGTATCTTCTTTGGACTGGTAGGACCAGATAAACGTTTTATTTTAAAATCTTTTGATGCAGATCGTGGCGAGCCACAAGTGAAGTCCTTCCTACTTGTCCGGCTATTGTAGTAGATGCCGGAAGTTCCGATTGACTGAGATCCATCTACGTTCATAACAGCGGTATCATCCCTAGATAATTGTAAAGAGTGTGACTGTAACATCTACCTCTTCGGACTATGCGAACAATAAAAAAAAAAAGAAAAGTAAATTGAATCCAAAAGAAGATAAATCCCGGTAGCTCGAATAGTTTCAGAAAAGTTTTTCGGCTTGTAATTTGAAAAAAAAAAAATAAACCTTTCTTGTCCCAAAAAGAATGTCATGACTAGAAAACTTTGAACCTCTTGATGAATGTGATCTGTGGAAGAAACTTTGAGTCCAATTTCAAGAAAGTTTTGAAAATGTGATAGATAACATTTTATGGAAATTTCTACTTAAATTCCTGCTCATTAATATATCCCGATCCAGAAGAAATTGTTATTCAGCAAAGCTCTTAAGTATAAATAAAATTTAAGGTAGTAAACCTGTTTCTTTTTGGTATTTCGAGTTTCTTCTACAGTCTCGGATCACATGCATTTTTAAGCTCAGTAGTAAGAGACTCCTCTCAAGTGGATTTAGTCTTCACTTATCCAGCTTACCAAGCAAATGTGGTACGAAACAAAGTTACTCTACAGAATCTTTTGTTTCCTAGAAGTTCAGATTAGCTCAAATCAGTTTTTGGAAAGAAGAGTTAACTGTTTTTAGGCATTTATTAGCAACGAAATGGAATCACTTCATCGAAGAGCACTTGTGTGATTCTTTCTAAAATTGCAAGATCAAATTCGGTAAGCAATAATACAGAGTCTCCTTGAAAAAGTAGTAAGACGAGACTAAAATCACTATGCCAGTAGGCATTTTGAGCCCAACCTTAAATTACTCGATGAAATCTTTGAAGAAATATGCAACAGTTTTACAACTTTTGGAGAACCCTTTATGCATTAGTACTCAACGACTTGCTGCCTAATTACACCCGTTAATCCAATGGCGACATTGCTCGTTCTCTGATCGGAATGGTGTTATGTATGTAATATATCATAGTAATTTCGCGTTTGTCACGTTCTTTCAATAAAAGTTCGTTCCAAGGATAATATTCGTTCGTGCAAGTGAATGAGCCGAATGTTCGAATGCATGAATGAGTCGGTCGTCTGCTGTCGATTAAAAAGAAAAAAAAAAATCAAAAGAATATTTACAAAAATAGAAAAAAAGCAGCTTAAAGTGAACCATTTGGGACGCATCTGTGTAAATGTCAAGTATGTGGTACATCCAGTTTGTTCAGAAACCACAATTGAGCTGCGCCGATACCACAAACCGCAAAAAGCTGTAATCCATTAAAACCAAAACAACAAAAAAGGAACAAAAGAGAAACTTAAAAGACAGAAAAAGCTGAGGCAGCAAGCAACAGGAGTCGCTTCGGGGTTTTACTGCAACTGTGCTAATATGAGCTACATTAGACTGTTTAAAAAAATGTGTATTCAATTTTTTATCTATGGAAATGCATTATTTGGTTAAAAATAAATTTTTCGACCCTTATAATCCAAAAAGCTGCTTCTTCCATATAATTTTGTTGTGAGTTAAATTTTTTGATTTCTTATTGACCTGTTCACGGGTTATTCAAGTTAAAAATTTAGACTTTCCAACCTAAAATGGCAAAACCTCTACGTAGTTTCATTTTATAACCGAAACCCTAACCAGTTAAGCCGATTTATTCTCTCAGAACCGTAACAGAATTAAAACGACTTATAGTTCAGAACTGCAACTACCTTGTATGGTGCTCCTATGCTTCAGAAGAAAAGGCGGTTTCAGCTAGAATGCAATACTTATTGTTAATAATTTATTTCGCTGATTTGCAAACCCTTGTGTCTTTGGAAAGCACATTTTTATCACCATGTTTTCTGGGTACAAAAAAATGTATTTTTGCAACGGTCTAATGTACTTATAAAACTATGACAGAGTACAACACATGTCGTTATTTTGCTTGAAATTTTAGTTTTGTCTGTTTGTCGCTTGCTTGAGAAATGAAAGTGTGCTGCATTTGGTGTCTTGGTGGCAGAAAATGCATCCGTGACACATAAATGTGTAATTTGGACATCTTCCGGTTGACGGGCGATCAGCAGCCAGCAGCCTCAAATGGCTTTTAAATATACGCAATGCAGACTAGAAAATTATTAACATCACTCTACGCATCCAAAAGCATCTCACTCAGTCTCGTATTTGTCGTATTTGTCTTTATCTTGGAAATTTGAAATGTTTCTGTCATTCAAAAACTATAAAAATGGAGAAAAATTACACAGAAATGGCGATCGTTTTGAAACTTTTAGTATTTCAGTGCATTACTGAATGCTGAATAGAGTGGGAAGAGTCATAAATTCGAGTAAGCACATTCAAAAATAATAATGAGGGGGAGGAAACTTGTTGCGTTTACTTGCGTTTGCTATTGAGTCAAAAAATGTTGAGACAAAGTCGACGAGTTGCATTCACATGACCGTGAAATGCGTTTGGAGGTTACTAAGTGATGCTCTACCTGTGCTGCTATTTACTTGTAGTCTCTTACTTGAGTTTAAAAATAGAACCACCTACTAATTGTTCCAAATCAAGTTTTGTCGGTAGCTCTGTGCGTTTGATGTGAAGATGGTTAATTCACGCGCCCTGGTGAGGTGGTAATGAAATCTCGGGGCTCAGGTCAAGAGAATATTGTTTGACTGTGTAGAATGGTGGGGCATAAATCAGTGACCGCCAAATAGTCTCCTTTGTATGCTCGCAAACAACCCGAACGTCAACAGAAGAGCACAAGAATCCACGCAAGATTGTTTTGATATAGCTTGCATAGGAGTTTCGGGTTTTACATTTTATAAACAAATTTTTCAGAACCATGTTAAACAACAAGGGCGTGGCCCTCAACCGATTTCGTCCATTTTTGCAACACACAGTTACCTTCACATATTCAACATTTTTGCCAAATATCGTTTCGACAAATCAATTTTGCCGGAGTTTTGGCATAAAAAATGTGTGGAATAATCCATTATAAAAGAGGCGGGGCGCCGACGATTTTCGAAAATTTATATTTTTCGAATTTCATCATTCATGAACACTTTGAAATTGAAATAGAAATGATATAAATCTATTTTACAGAAAGTTATTGCCTATTAAATACATCTATGATCCTTTTAAAAATCTTACATATAAAAGTGGGCGTATACCTTAACCGATCCCGCCCATTTTGTCCTGGAACATTTACTGTATTTATAGAAATCTGTGTGCTCAGTTTCGTTTCGATATCTTGAACGGATTTCGATTCATGAATAATAGTATTTCTAAATTTGACTTAATAAAAAGTGGGCGGTGCCACTCCCATTCTCAAAAGTTTCTTACAAAAATTATTTTCTGCCTTAATGTTAATTTAGTACACACAACAGTTTATCCGCATAGGTGTATTATGTACTGAATAAACATTTTTTTTGTATTTTCGAAAATATACTATATATAAAAAGTGGGCGTGGCTATCATCCGATTTCCGAATAATGCTCGGAAATGAGTTCCAAGGAACATGCATACCAAATTTCATTAAGATATATCTAAATTTATTCAATTTATCGTGATCACAGACGAACGGACGGACGGAGATGGTTTAATCATTTTCTCTTTTCCTCCTGAATACGAGTATTTATATATACATAAGTTAATATCTATCTCGATACGTTTATACCGTTACATACCACCGTTAGGCGAACTACTAGGTATAAAAAGTTGTCCTTGTCTTTCTGAGAAGCACCGGTGGGAATTAACTTTTTGTGCGGATACCTCATACCACAGATGGCCAAAAGCTCGGGTGTAGGTCCCTTAACACAACCGACATCGCAAGAAAGACAGAAATTGTGAGATGGGAATAGAAAGGCGGAGTTTTTATTTTGTGTCAATTAACAAGAAGATGGAAAAGGTGGAAAGTTAGAGCAAGAAGAAGAGCAATAGTAATTTAAGTTGTATATTGATTTCTTCAGGAAGAGATCTGCACAGCGGACTCGGAGCAGTGTTGGGTGCAGTAGATGTTAACCAATGCTTTTATAGCTAGTGGCTTCAACATTTGCAGAACAACCGAACAGCTTTTGAAGCTTTCTCATAGTAAGCAACATCTGGGTCCCGGCTTTATCTGGTACTTGTGATCTGGATGTGGCAGGGTGTAAAGAATTCGGTCTTGCGTAGTCCAACTTTAGTTTATTATTGAAAAGATGGGTGTCTAGTTAGTTGAGCAAAAGCAAGGCTATCGATCCCGTGGTGCATTTCAGGTAATCTTTAGATTTAATAAAGGTAATTTATAGCTGGATCGGTGTTTTGACTGTGCAGTAGCCAATCTCTTGTTAGTGCATCTTAACATATTGCAGAACACTTCTTGCTGCAGGGACACGGAGTTGACGAAGTTCAGTTATCGTGTTATTCTATGTTTACCTATACAGCTTTTGCTAGAGCTAAGCGGACCCTGCCTAAGACATATCTCCTCTTATTCACCACATTAGCTGTCACCAACACAGTACTCAAGTACCGAATCTCTGGAGTATTAACATAGCCGTCCCGTGTTGTCAGCGTCCACTCTTCGGCAACATTTAGCAGTAAGTGAATTTTAGAGTGAAGTTTTCGTTCGTCGAGAGAGGGCTCGTGAACACTGGGAGTGCTAAACGAAATTAAGTAACCTAAGGCCTCTACTTTGAGACGCAGTAGAAATCCTTATGATACGTACACTCATTATCAAGATATTCTAAATAATAAATATATGCATGAAAAGCAATTTAACAAAGGGTAAGTTCTTTGTTTCCAGTCTAAGGTATAAGGATATATGGAGGAGCCAACATCGCCTTTTGACTTTTACTTTTTATTAAATTTTTTCCTCACTTACGAGCACAAGTATTTGTCACTGTTTTATATGATTATTTAGTTCTTAATCGTTCTGGGAGATTTGCAAAACATTGTTGACTTGTTGGCTTGTCGTCTGTCTCGTTGTTAAAACATCCAACCCCAGTCAGCTCCTTCATATTCCATAGCCAAGTGACTTGCGCGTTAACATGCAATACGGGCAACAATTGCCATAAAATCAACAGCACCAGTGTCTAGCTATTATTGGTGCATGCACCGGAATCGAGTAGTCTTATTTGACACCATGCAGACGCCAGTGCAACTTCAAAAAGTAAAAAATCAAAAATAAAACGAAATTCAAAAATAAAACGAAATTTAAAAATAAAACATAAAACAAAACAGATCCAGATGCGTACAATATGGTGCATTCGAAAAGGGTTTTTAATCTGCTATATATATTATTTTTATTTTTAGACGCAATTTTTGTACCCAATGTTTAGTATGGCAAAGCTCCTTTACCAGCAAATAGTCATCCCTTGGGCAATCTTTTAAATTGGCTCTCTCTTTCGGTAACCGTACCAACGTTATTTCAAGGAAGATGAACTTTCGGAAGGAACTTCTGAACTTGATAATGTGGAGTCAAAACTTTCGAAAAGAACCAAGTAAATGAAGTCGAATTACAACCAAATAAAGGCATAACCAAGATAGATCTGTTATTGGAAGTTTTTAGTTGCTTAGGAGCGGGGTTGATCCATATTATCTCACCCAACTCATCAACTTCACACAGCTTTGTGAAAGCACATTCGTTTTGGTAGCTTTATTTTGATCTGGGTATTACCTCTTGAGTTTCAACTAGCCATTGGGGAAGCTCTTAATTTGCTTCTGCAGCGCAGATATGCTCATGGTGTCAACCTGTAGGTACCCTGTGGGGAATTCTGTGGCCGACTACTATACTATTTAACTTTTAGTAGTCTTATTGTGTGTAACTACTAGTTGGTTTCAAAGTCATTCAGTGTTCAATCGAAAAATTGTACCAAACTTTTTTAAACACTTGAATATCAGATAAAAATACTTGTTAACAAAAAAACTCAATTGTATTTCGTTATGTCACTTTTTTTCATTAAAATCGATACATTTTCATTACATATTTCGATTTAATTGACAATTTGCATGCCATGCATTGACAAAAAGCATGATTATGGCTTAAGACATTGGTTTCTGACCATGATTTGAGAGCAGGACATCCACATACCAAAAATCCAAAAATCCAAAATACCAATATACCACATACAAAATCCACATACCAAAAATTGCCTATTATAGAGCTGGCTACAAGTCAACATAAAAGTAGTCAACTTGTACTCAACTGAAAAACCAGTCACTTTTTCGGCGCCGTCGCCATGTGAAAGTAGTTAGCTAAAAGTAATGTAAAGTAGTTAGGGGGAAAGACAAAGCTAGCTAAAAAATAGTAAACTAATAGTCGACTTGTAGTTAACTGATTTCCCTACAGGGTAGCATGTTGTTATTGTTCTATGTAGTGCAGAACCACTCTGGGCGGTTTTAAGATTTTTTCGACACCTAGAACCTTCGATATTATCTTCTCACTAGTTTTATAACTATATTTTTAGAGAGATCGAGTAACTGAACCCTGGTGTCACCAAAATTATTGAATATGTATTGGAAGACACAAAGTGCAGAAATCTTAATAAGGGTTCCAGGTTCTGAAGCTGTAAAAGCTTTTTTCTTTCTATGGAGTATGCTTCTACAGTTCTCTGTAAGCGCCACAACTATATATGAAAATATCCCTTCTGCTCATCTTGAGACTGATTGAATATCGCACTTCGTTGTAGTAGGGCCACATATTTCCAGAAATTATACATGACTGAAATCGCTCCCACCTATTATTAACCTCCCTAAGACAGTGCTGATATATACGATATCTCATTCCTACGACAGGCGGAATGTAACCCTGTCCAATCTGTCCCGTCCCACCCTTAAATTGTCATCCTCGGAGCAAACCCTTGCAGCTGGGTTGCTCCATTGTCTCTTGTTACGGGCTGGGGTCGAACCCAATCCCGGACCAAGAGACTGGAGCTGCTGCGTTTGCTGGAAGAAAATCTATATTAAACGGTCGTATTCGGTACAATGCGCCAAGTGTAAGAGATGGTTACATAAATCTGGATGTTCAGGGCTTAACCCTGCCATCCACAGACCCCGTACTTTCTTTAGCACTTTTGAGGCACCTTGCTGTACACGTCCAAGGACGTCCCGCGGTAGTCGCCGCTCTGGCACTCGCTTCTACCTACTTCCAATAGTCACAATAGTGGCTCAGTCTATACGACTGGCAGCACCGCTGCCACCCCTGCCTCACCCACTCCCGACTGTCGCTCACGCACACCAGCGTCTCCATCTCACACGGCCGCCTAACACTCCTATCCCCTCCGGAATAGGTCAGATATGAGCATCGCCGAGCGTCAGTCCCCTCTGTCTCTGCCCCCAATGTCCCCCCCTGCTTCCAGCCTGCACGTGGGTCAGGAACACCACCTCCTACTACCTTTCCTACCTACGCCAGACAACATCGGCCATGGCGCTGTCAACTCTAGACTGCGACATAGTTTAGGCCTTAGCCTACCTCCACCTAGGCAAACGCATCCGTCCCTCACGCCTAGTGTGTCACCCGTCTCCCCCCCCCCCCCCCCCCCTACACACTTCAAAATTCTGCAGCTGAACTGTAACGGATTAGCTGGAAAGATCGCGGAGATAACTGACTTTATGAAGACGCACAACATCAAAATCGCCGCGATACAAGAGACAAAACCGAACACGAGATCGGACTTACGAACTTGTGATGGGTATAATGTACATCGTAAAGACCGTCCCAGCGGTCTTGGGGGTGGCCTTGCGTTCATTACACATCACTCTGTACAATACAATCTATTTTCCCCTGACGTCGACCCCAGGGACTCTACCTTAGAATGCCAAGGCATAGCAGTCCGGTCAGGAGACGCCGACCTGCAAATCATAAACATCTATATTCCTCCTGTCACGTGTTGTCCTAGAGATTATCATCCCGACATTAGTGCGTTGCTAAGGGGCGATAACCGTCTAATCCTAGGCGACTTCAACGCGCATCACGATCTCTGGCACTCCAACTTGCCAGCAGACAGCAGAGGACACGCAATTGCAGACCAAATAGATAACTCAGCATTCTGTACAGTCAATGGAGATGCCCCCACCAGGGTGGCAGGTAACTGTGACAGTTCGCCAGACATCTCCATAACGAGCGCGGGCCTTATCCACTTTGTCATCTGGCGATGCTTACATTAGCTTCAGACCCCCTACCCATCTTACTCTCTGTTGAACGACCGACCGACTTCATAACGACTGATAAAATAACATACATCAACTTCACCAAAGCGGACTGGGACCGCTTTACCGAATATACAGAGCGCTCCTTCGCTGTCTTACCCACTCCTACGGGCGTACGCAAAGGCGAAAGAGAGTTTCGCAAGATCATTGATTCAGCCTCATGCCGCTTTATTCCTGCTGGCAGAATACCGTCCGAATCTCCCGGCAGAAGCTGCGGCGATGGCAAGAGAACGTGACCAACTGAGACTCATCAATCCCGCAGATCCCAGAATAAAAGATCTCAATGCGGAAATTCGTAGGATCGTCAACGAACACAAGCTGACCAAGTGGAAACAACACCTCGAGACATGCAACCTCTCCGGCGGAGTCGGCAAATTATGGTCGACTGTCAAGGCCCTATCCAATCCGACCAAAGACAAGGTCGCCATTGCTTTCGGCGACAGCGTCAAATCGGACGCCAGGAAATGCGCGAGCTCCTTTTGCCGGCTGTTTATAATGCATCCACCTGCGGATAGGACTAAGAGAAGAGCCTTCCGACGTGCACGCAAACACAAACACTCTAATGCGCCCATTGCCGTCTCAGTCGCAGAGGTTAAGGAAGCCATAATGAAGGCCAAACCCTCAAAATCCATCGGACCCGACGGAATCGCCATGAAGATGATCAAACACCTTGGCCACGAAGGACAGAGTTATTTAGCGGCTCTCTTTAATTTCTCTCTAACTACCTTCGTTATACCTGATATATGGAAACAAGCGATTGTAGTTCCCCCATTAAAACCAGGGAAGCCGGCGAACCTAGGAGAGTCTTATCGTCCGATATCCCTCCTTTCGCCGGTAGTGAAATTACTAGAGTCCATTCTGCTTCCTTACTTCGTTACAAATCTTAAATTGGCCGATCATCAACATGGTTTCCGCAAAAATCATAGCACGACAGCCGCTTTGAACGCCATTACAACGCAGATTAACAACGGTTTGAATCAACATCCACCAAACCATCGAACGGTTCTCGTGGCACTTGACTTGTCAAATGCATTTGACGCGGTCAATCACGCCACACTCCTCCGAGATCTGGATGAGACACCGCTCCCTGCCGGCCTTAAGAGGTGGACCGCTAATTACCTCAATGGTCGACAGGCAACAGTCAAACTTAGGAACAAGAAATCAAGACCACGAAGAATAAAACAAGGGGTGCCGCAAGGGGGTGTTTTCTCTCCCCTTTTGTTTAATTTCTATATTTCGAGACTTCCCCCCCCCCCCCCCCCCCCCCCACCAGAGGGAGTCTCCATTGTTTCCTACGCTGACGACTGCACGATAATGGCCTCGGGCCAGGGTCCCTCCATTGATGAACTCTGTATTAGAATCAACAGTTACCTCCAGCTTCTTCACCGAGCGTAATCTGACCCTGTCTCAGACTAAATCTACGGCGCCCCTGTTTACTACATGGAATGCGCAGATGGGGCGAGAGTTAAATGTCCACGTAGACGGAGTACCTCTACCTACTGTCAACCACCCAAAAATCTTGGGTGTGACATTTGACAACGGCCTCACCTTCGCTGGTCATGCCGCCGCAATAGCCTCAAAGGTACAGAGCCGCAATGAGATCCTCAAGTCACTGGCCGGCAGTACTTGGGGAAAGACAAAGAAACATTGCTTGCTACATATAAGGCTATTGGCCGGCCGGTTATTGACTATGATGCGCCTATATGGTCGCCCAATCTTTCTGACACCAACTGGAGCAAATTGCAAGTCTGCCAAAACACCGCCATCAGAACTGCTACGGGATGCCTGCTTATGTCATCTGAGTCTCACCTCCATCAAGAGGCAAAATTGCTCAATGTTTAAGAGCACGCGGAACTCTTCAGTAGACAGTTCCTTCTGAACTGTCATAAACCTAGTCATCCAAACCGACCTCTTTTGGATGTAGCACCGCCCCCCAGAGACATAAGGAGACATCTCCGTAAGCATTACGATGCGATGCGGCATCACATCTCTTTGCCGTTTGATCTGCGGAACCATAGACGGGCTCTAAATGACCTCCACACCGAGTCGGTAGACAGATCTCTCAGATCTCGGCCTGTGAATCCCGTTATTAATACTCAACCACCTGAATTGGCTGAGGAGGAACGTGTACTTCCGAGGGAGACTAGAGTCATACTGGCACAACTTCGCTCTGGATATTGTAATAGGTTAAACTCTTACTTATCCAGACTGAACCCCAACATACCAAATACATGCCCTGCATGTGGTATGACCCCTCATGATACCATGCATCTCTTCTCCTGTTTAGTTGAACCCACTCTTCTAACACCTACATCACTCTGGTCCAACCCTGTGGAAACTGCGCGTTTCCTCGGACTTCCGTTAGAAGAGCCTGATGACAATTTAGAGTGATCGAGCCCATTGGGCAACGCGAAGCACTATTAACAACAACAACAACAACAACAGGCGGAATTTGTCGTATTTTACCCGACCCGTCTGTTAATTCAGTATGACAATTTTTAAAAAATTTAAATTTAAATTTTAAAATTTGTAAAATAATTAATAATTTAAAAATTTTTAAACCTATTTATATAAATTAAATGTTAAATTTTATTTATCATATAAAAATAAATAATAATATTAAGAATACAAATTTTAAAAAATAATTTAATATGTAAATAATAATAAATTACAATAGTTTTAAAATTATTAACTATTTTTCAAGTTTTTTTTTATCAAAAAAATTTCAGAATTTTTCAGAATTTTTTTTCAAAATTTTGAAAAATAATTAACTGATTTTACATGCTATAGTCGGGACAAATAATGTGACCTGGTATAGCTGTAGAATTAGAGAAATAATCTTTCGACTAACCATATTTCGTAGAAGAAAAGATAAACAGTCTTTATTCAAGACGCTTTTGGGACAGGTATATGAACTCCATTTTCTTTGCAATATAAAGGGAAAACCACATCACTAGCCTCTTAGACGTTGCCGGGAATGTATTATTTAATTTACACATCCAAGGATCTAGGTCAAAATCGACACCACCTGAAATGCTAAGCGGCTACCTGTAGAGTTTAGACTTAAGTGTACCCTTCCTTGGCAAAGTGGTGGAGCGGTGAAATCTTATCGCCACTGTGGTGACACCGCCAACAGCTCGGCATGCTTCGATATGCATATCCCATTCAGTACAAACTAGCACTGGGTATAAAAACATTAACTCTTCCACTCCCAAATGCAATGTTTCTTTTGCATTTATTTATATATAGTCGCAGTTGCATTGTTAATCGTCTTGACAGCCAACTTCAAGGCCATTGCAATATTTTACTTTGCTTGCTTATTTACACAAAGGATGAGGATCAGCCAGTGCCAACACCCTCGCTACATATTGTCGTCGCAATATTGTGCATTCGTCACGACGCCCCCAACACTACAACAAGGGTCTCAGAGTGTAGCGGATTGTTGTTTGCTTAAATACTTCATACCATATCTACACTACGCTTAGCACCTCGACGACCCTCTTTCTGCAAGCTGCACGCTGCACGCTGCACACTTAAGACTCAGACTATACTTGTTGTTTCAGCTGGTGCCAAGTATTAATGATTTTATTTACTTTTTTTTGTTAATTTTTAGTTTTTTGGTTTACCACTTCCAGACTTATCCATCCACTCACGCACTTAAATGCAACAACTAAAATTTTGCTAGGTTCGACTCGTTTATTCATAACTGGTCGCCAAGTTAACAACCGCGACGCGTCGTTGGAGTAAAAAATAAACGCATTGTCGCCTATGAATCATGAGTAGTTTCATTGGAAAAAGTTAAGTCTACTACATTTTAGTCATGACCCTGTGAAATTAACATCTTCCGCTGTATTTTCCTTGCATTGGTTATTTCCAGTTTTTTTATAAATTACAACAAAAACAAAGGTTGGCCTTGCTTCTTATGGATTTTAAGCGCGCTCTGTATACTGGCATTTTATTTAAATTAAAGAAATAGTTAAAATGAGGAAGAAAGTATGTCCATACATATTAATATAAGTACGTACACTTTGATATGTAAAAACTTTTAAATACTGTCATCGACTGCTTGTGCAAGTTGCGATCTTGTTTTCCCATTAAAAGTAATTGCAAGTGTGGAGTCCACACTGTGGACTGCTCAGCTGGTTGGCCTTGCCGCAGGTTCGTTGACTGATTTTATCGCTTTCTTAGGTCAAGTAAGATCGTCGCGTTTAAATGAGGTTGATATAAATCATTTTGCTGCTTTTCCAATTCGTGGACACTGAAGGTTTGCTTGCCAAGAGATTTTCGGTAAAAAAGTTTGTAGATATATATTTCGAAATTACGTAAATAATTTTGTGTAAAAATTTGCTATCTAAAGCCACATTAATCTTTAAATGTTTGATATTTATTTCTTTTTTATAAAAGTTTACATAATCACCCCTATAATGGTTGTCAATATTGACAAAAACAGTATTGATACATATGAACCAGCAATTGAATTAGCATGTTCAATTTGTGCAAATCAATGTTTTTGTCAATATTGTCAACCATAATAGCGGTGAATAATACAAATTATTAGACAAACTAAATATTATATTAGCTAAATATTTAATATGAATAAAAGAAATGTGAATAAAAACCTTTTATTCTAATAAAGTTGAACCCGCTCTGCCTTTAAAATTTAAAATTGTTCTCGTCTAGATTTTGGTATTCAAAATTCTCAAAAAACCGTTGACATAAGTTTGTCTTCATGAACTTGGTCTGTGCTCCGGTTGGCTGAGTTTTAAGCAGACCTGTTCAATTCGCATGAGAATTGAGTAACCAATTGCTTAGATGGGTTTTTTCAATGATTATTTTAATTTTTACAGAAATCGGTAATCACTAAGGATTATCGCAGCCCGGGCCAATTTTGACTTCGTCCCTGATAAGACAGACTACTGTACGCCGGTCTCTTCTCCACTTGCCACTTTTGACACTCTCATACCCTTTAGAGAGGTGTGGGATGGGGCAGCTATCTGGCGCAGGAGTCTGGTGAACCTGCTCACGGACGGGTTCAAGCTTGATGAGAAGGTCGGGGGCGGGGCCTTCTGCGAAGGGCCATTAAAGGTAATGACGTGCAACTCCATGGATGATCTACGGATATGATGCCTTTCACCTCTCATTACCCATCTTATCCTTCCTTACGGAAGGAGGGGTGACATGACCTATAAGGTTTCACTGGTCATAAATCGAGTACCGGACAACAGTGTAATTCGACAACACTCCCCAAATCCTTCGGGCAATCGGCAATCCTCCGATTAATTTCTTCCATGAAAAAGCTTAGAAGTATATAAAATTAGAAGAGGAGCTCGGTCTTAATCTCCTCGGAGGTATATTGCGCCAAATTATTATTATTATTATTACTAGTAGTGACGCTATAAAAAATATAAAACTAATTAGAACAAGTAAGAAAGTCTAAGTCCGGGTGGAACCGAACATTATATACTTAGTAGTGATCTATTATGGCATACCAATTTACGCAGGTCTATTTTAATACTTTTCAATTCGTATTACCAAAGCCAGCTGATTGTTTTCAAAAAAATACTTCTGTTATGAGTTTTGAGGGGACGATTTTTTGCTGAGAAGCTTTTCATGGCAGAAATACACTTAGATAGTTTGCCAAATCGCCGCCGAGGGGCGACCCCTTTTTTAAAAACTTTTTCAAACCACTTTTGATGTTAACAGTCCCAGGACTCGAACCTTGGACTTTCGGTGTGGTAGGCCGGCAACACTACCGCCACACCACGGCGGCCGCCATTCATTTATTTGTATTTAATAGCTTCCCTACCAACAACTGCTGACCACATTTTTTCAAAATACAAATACATGCACATTTTATGTTTGAAAAATTTTGCTTTCAAATAGACAGACGGACGGAGAGACAGACATTGCTAAATCGATTCAGCTCATCGTCGTTACTATCTCAGTTTACTTATTGATGGGACTATCTCTTTTTCTTCTCATACGTACAAACATTTCATGTTCATTAAAGGTATGAAAATCAAAAAAGGTATATAACTTCCCTATTGCAATGGGGTATTAACAACTTGCCGGATATTTTACTCGTGTGTTATCCGATTTGCTTTGTTTTTGGCAAGAGTATACTACATACTATTGAGAAGCAACTGACCAATTTTTATTGAAATATCTATTTGGAACTACAAGCAATCGTCTTTGAAAATACCTAAATTTTTATGCTGAAAAGTGGGTGGCGCCACGCCTACTTCCCCAAAATGCACAAATTTTTTTGCAGACGAGTTCTGCTTAAAAAGCATATTATGTGTGCAAGATTTTATTGATATAGATTGAATGGTTATAGAAATATCGAGTTTTACATTTTACAAACAAATTTTTCAGAACTATGTTAAAAAACTGGGCGTGGCCATTTTTACATCAGCCATTTTTACAACAAACGGTAACCTTTTTATATATTTAACATTTTCGTCAAATAACGTTTCGATAAATCGATTTTATCGAGTTATGGCATAAAAACTTTGTGGAATAATCCACTATAAAAGCGGCGGGGCCACGACCATTTTCCAAAATTTATATTTTTCGACTTTTTTCGTTCACCGAAACTTTAAAAGTGAAATATAAATGATTTAAAGCTTTTGTACGCAAAGCCATTGCCTATTAAATATATATATGATCCTTTTCAAAATCTTACGTATAAAAGTGGGCGTGGACCTCAACCGATTTGGCCCATTTTTTTCAGGAACATACCGTGTATTAATATAAATATGTGTGATAAATTTCGTTTCGATATCTTGAACGGTTTTTGATTTATGCTTAATATTATTTATAAATTTGATTTAATCAAAAGTGGGCGGTGCCACACCCATTTTAAGAAATTTCTTGAAAAATTTATTTTCTGCCGTAACATTAATGTACACACCAAATTTTATCCTTAAAAGTGTATTATGTACTGAATAATCACTTTTTTGTATTTTCGAAAATGTTCTTTGTATAAAAAGTGGGCGGGGCTATCATTCGATTTCGCCCATTTTAAATAGCGCTCGGAGATGAGTGCCAAGGAACCGGCATATAAAATTTCAGTAAGATATCTCAAATTTTACTCAAGTTATCGTGTTAACAGGCGGACGGACGGGCGGATCAATTTCTTTTTCCTACTAAACATTTTTATATATATAAGTCAAATTCTATCTCGATCCGTTTATGCAGTTACATACCACCTTTACGCGATTAAAGTTAATATACCTTGTGTGCGTAGCACTACTAGGTAGAATAATCAAAAGTAATCAAAGACAATGAAAAATAATCAAAAAATAATTTTTTGATTAATTTTTAAATCATAAAAAATTGTTATTGTTTTTAAAAGAATCATTAAAACCATAAAACAATGGATAAAAAATCATTATGCTTTTCCAAAAAATAATCGATCAAACCGGTAATCATTAATTAATTAATCATTACTTAACAGGTCTGGCTTTAAGTTGAAATATTTGTGCAAATAATTTAAGACAAAATTTATATTGTTTCTAATTTATTTATTTCACACTAATAGACAAAGAAGTGAGAAAAGTGACCATAAAGTTACTGCAAAGCTTAAGAAGAAAAATAAAAAAGTTCCTACACCTCACTCTTTACCCCTATCCCTCTCTCCCATGTTATTTATTTTTATGTATAAAAATCAAACATGATTTTCCATAAATTTGTAATGTTCAACTAAATTCAAAATATGTGCACGTAATTATCTATATTGCAGCGTAGCTATATAAATAGACGTACAGTATCGTACAAAACATTGGCAGCTGGAATGTTATTTTCGACTATTATTTTCTTAAAACTCATTTTTATTTTCTTTCGTGTTTGCTTGCTTAGTTTTTTTGTAAATAAAAGTGTATACCAGCGTATATATTGGCTTCGGTGCTTGACGAGACACTTGAATAGTCATTAATCGCCAAACTGACGCTGATTTTAGACTCTTTGTATGTATTGAGCGCTGTGAAAATGCGTTTTAGTGGAGTAATAGAACCTAAAACAATTATTTTTAGAATTTTTTCTGTGTGTCGGCATGTTTGTTCGCGCATCGCTCACCAACCAATGTATAAAATTGAATTCGCATATGAGCCTGTGTATTGCTAGTATTCAACTTAAAGTTAAGGATATATTTGAACTCAATATTTTATTCAGGCTGTACACAGTGTTGGCAATGAAATTTTACTCAAAGTATTTTGATGCATATAGTTGCGTAGCCTTTCCGAATAGTTAATTTACAAACTTTGATGTCGTTACATAGTATATATTACGTAATCTTATTTAGGGAGACATACGCCATAAGTACAATTTTACTTGCCCGTCTGTGTGTATGTTTGATTGAATAGTATCTCCATCGATTTATAACTGCCGGTCTGTCTTTAAATATAGACCAAAATTTTCCGTAGCCGCTGTATATGCAGTTCTTATTTGGGTGACTGGTCAAGCAATTCATAAACCGATGTGTAATCGGTAGTATTTATTAAAATTATCCACATTCCTACTGCAAATATATTGCTCGATACTGTATATTGAATGTATGTATGTTTGTATTACCATTGCTACTATGCATATACTAATTTGAATAATCTTGTTGTGCTTTAGCTATCTTTTGCCATATAAATAAAACATGCTGTTGTTGTTGTTATATTTTTCGTAAGAGCTTTATTTACTTTTTTCTGCTTTCTTTAAACTTTGAATGCAAAATAAATTGCGCATAAAGTTTAATCAACAACAACGAAAGCAACAAAAAAGAAAAATGAAATGCGTTGTGATGCCTTTTCGTTCTTTAACGCTTTTTTTGTTCTAGAAAACAACAACAAGCATGCGCATATTAAGAAATGTTTGCATGCATGTGTATATGGGTGTGTGTATGTGTGTATGAATGCGCACCTATTTGCAATAACAATGAAGTCAACAACCTCGCTGCATTACTCATTTACCAAGACTGTGTGTGTCCTTCAAAAAATTATCTTATATAATTAAACAAAGCGCAGCAACAAATTGTATATGTGTGCGTGTGCTTGTGTTGGTTGCAGAGCGGTGTACGCGGCGAAAGGTGCAAAAACGAGAGCGGGAGTCAACCATATTGAACATTTATGTGTGTGTGAGAGTGGTAGTATATATGTATGTATAAGTTGTTAAGTGCCACTAGGGGGTGTAGAGCGGAGTTATTGCACTGTAATGACGGGCTTTTATTTTGTAGCTTGTGTGTAGGTTGTTTGATGCGTTGCAAAGCTTTGCGCTGATTTCACACTCCTCCTTTTGGGTGTTTGTATGTGTTCAATCTTGGTGTATGTTAGCTGCTGGAACACACATGAACAAACATGTACTGAAGTTGTTAAGCGACAAAAGCCCAAACACGGATGCTTCGATGTACGTTGCCCCGTTGTTCTCTCTCGCTTTCACTGTTTTTTGGTCATTATTCTTTTTGTCGTACATACTACGAGTACATTGTTGCTATATCAGCTTATTGTTCTGATGCTGATCACTTACGCTCTTTGTTTTGCAGTCGCCGTAAGCGATCAATCGATTGTTGAATTTAACTTGAAAACTCAAAAATGCAAGACTTCCATAGAGATGAAAGTTCGATTTCATGTGGTTAAAAAATGATGATTACAAGAGCGCATTCAGGCAACTTAATGGTTTTTTATGATACGAGGTTTCTTTCCGGTTGTATCACATTTTTAATTCTAATTTGTATTGTAAAGGTATAGTTTCAAATTTATATATATATAACCATAAAGTTGTGTTCACAATAATAGTAGTGAAATTAAATTGGATATTGTTCGACAAAATAAGAAGAAGCTGTGTTTTTTAATATTTTCATTTAAGATATAGCGAATTCTGTAACCGAAATTTCAAAATTTGCACAAAGTTCAGGTAAGTTTATCAAAGTTTCAATACTCTTGGGCAGAACTTTTAGAAACTGTAATGTGCAAGTTAGAAGTAACTTAAAATTTCGCGTGAATTAGAAAAATTTTTTTTTGTCGAGGATGTTGAGTATTTTTTTTCATACAAAATTAGTTTTAATTCATGCGTTGTAGGAAAGAAATCACTCAACACCCGTGACGAAAAAAAATTCTAAAATTTTCGGAGCTAGATCTAACTTGCACAATGATTCTTCTACAAAACTGCGTACTCAGAAATTTTCTAGAAATTCTGAAAACAAATTTTAAGATTTCCGTAAGTACGTCCGTCCGTCGCTCCGTCCGGCCATCTGTCTGTTTGAATGCAACTAGTCCCTCAGTTTTTAGAGATATCTCGCTAAAATTTGCTATGGGGCCGCCATTTTGTAAAACATTAATCATTTGTTGGAACCAGCAAGATCGGACCAAGACAACGCATAACTCCCATACAATCGATTGTTCCGATAAACGGAGTTTGGCCTATAAATCTTGAAATTTAAGAGATAGGAGATTTAAATTTTACAGGTTTTGCACACATTATATACGTAATGGGACTAATGTAAATCCGTCAGATCGGACCAACATAACATATAGCTCCCATACAATCCATTGTTCCGATAAACGGGGCTTGGCCAATAACTGTTGCAATTAAAAAGCTAGGAAGGTAAAATTTTGCAAGGTTAGTACTTTTTAGATTAGTAATGTGTGTAGTGAAAATCACCCAAATCGGACCAACATAACATATAGTTCCCATACACTCGATTGCTCCGATAAATGGGGTTTGAGTTATGTGTCTTTAAATTAACAGTTTTGCAGAGCTTGTACATATTCTTGGTAAGGATCGGACATTTAAAACCGTGATGCGCATTCATGAAAGGTATAAAGTCTTCGGCGCAGTCGAAGACAGCCCTTTTCTTACTTGTTTTTAAGTTTAATTTACATGAAACTTTGTGTAAACTTTGAAAATTCTTTTTATGTGGTTTTTGTTATAGAATTCTCTATAGTTAAGTAGTTATAGTTTTTTCCTTTTTATTATTGCTGTTTCCCACGGTAAGAATATGAGTTTTTCTGGAACGATTTTCTGTCATCCCTTGTCAATTTTAGTTCTTACTTGTTCAAACGATATCCACTTAAATTTCACTACTATTATTGTGAACACAGTTGTATTTACTATATCGGAACTTTGACACACATTGCATCGTAGTTTGCAACGCCCTACTCGAAGGTTTGGGTAAGTTCTATCGATGTAGTCAGTTCTTTGCCTGAAATGGATACTTTATTCTTAAGTAATAACACCTTCTGTTAATAACCCGACTACCCCGGGAGTGCTTTGACCCCATTGAATCTTCGGGTCGTGCTAGAGGTGCCTTATAGCAGTTTGGTACATCGGTTTTGCGTGGTTCTTACGAACAGATCCGTCCTACATTGTCCTGCAAAAACATTTATTTTGAAAAATTTTACTATCTTCCCTTCTCATCTCTTGCTTACTCATCCCCTGTTCCTTCGTTTTTACCCCTCCTATTTCTATTATTCTGCCTATCATTTTCCCCCTTCCGTCCTCCCTTTCCATTTTTCTAACTCTGACTATCATTGCTTTTATTCTTTTGACTCTACTTTTCACTTTTCCTCCCCTAGACCAACCAATAACTCGTCTACTTCTGCATAATTGATATACCTAAATCAAAACCTAAATAGATACATAGGGAGTATAACGAGTTCAGCTTTATCCCTGTAGGGGCGTGACAACTCCCATTTTTTCTTAAATATTATATACTTATATATTTATATATTTATATCTTATCAATTTAAACTATATAGATTCGCAGACGAATTGAAACTTTATATTTTATATGGGCGTAGCACCGAGCAATTTTCCCAAAGCTATATACACATATATAGTTTTTAAGAGACACATATATCCAAATATCATAAATAAAATGCAATACATTTTGATTTATGAATAATAGAAATTTTATATTGGCAGCGGTAAAACTAGAACCAGTCATTAAAACCCCAAAAAATTTGCAATGCATTTACGTGATGGGCCAACCACTTAAATCTAACCTCAAACTGATTGCCACTTGCTGCCGATCTCCACTTCCCATCTCTAGAGTGTAATGCCCCCATGTGCGCCTAATTGTCCACGTCAACCCTGCCTACATTGGGGTCGTATGTTGTTGCGCTGATTGCCGAAAAAGTCATTGACTGCAGTTTGCTAAAATAAAAAGCAGCAGTATAAAAAAAAAAATTTGTTAAAAAAAGCAAAATCAAATAAGATTGCAACAAACGAATACAGACGAACGCAGCGCTGTAAGCTGTGCAGCGGCCCACACATTGTGTATCAAGCGTTTAGTATAGAAGTACCGAAATGCGCATTATGGCACTGGGGCTAACGTTTTGTTAGCAGAATGCTGAATTTTGTTGCTCAAGTGTTATTGACCTTCTACGACGTTGCCACCACCCCCGGCAGTTTCGTATGCGTTAAGTAAATATTTTTGTTTGCAAAGCTAACGCTCGCATTTCCTATACGAAGTTAGTGAGAGCGACTGCAGGGTGATCGAATGGCGAGCGACCTCTGTAATGTATGTTATGTGCGGTAACTCTTAAGAGATCACCAAAATAAATAAGGAATCATGCAATATATTTTGGTTTCTAATAATGCGCAAACTTTGTTTTGTTGGCACTTGTTTGGTGAACAAAAAGCTCCGGCTTGTAAAGAATCTGATTTTGGATATGCGCGAGTTTTAAAAATAAACAGGTAAGGAAGTCTAAGTTGGGGTGGAACCGAACATAATATACCTAGTAGTGATCTATTATGGCATAATAATTTACGCAGGTCTATTTTAATACATTTCAACTCGTATTATAAAGCCAGCTGATTGTTTTCAATAAAACACTTCTGTAATGAGGTTTGACGGGTAAATTAATTAAAAAAAAAAAATGTATGGCGCGATATACAATATGTATGTATAGCTTCCCTTCCAATTTTTGGTTTGGATTTTTTCCCACAGATTGGCGGGACCTACAGATTTTTGCCGACTTCGAACGGCATCTACAAAGGAGATGAATTTTTTAAACCACTTTTGAACTTACCAGTCCCAGGACTTGAACCTTGGACCTCGGTGTGGTAGGCCGGCACCACTACCGCCACACCACGGCGGCCGCCATTTATTTATTTGTATATAAATAGCTTCCCTACCAACAACTGCTAACCAAATTTTTTCAAAATACCAATACATGCACATTTTATGTTTGAAAAATTTTGCTTTCAAATAGACAGACGGACGGAGAGACAGACATTGCTAAATCGATTCAGCTCATCGTCGTTACTATTTCAGTTTACTTATTGATGGGACTATCTCTTTTTCTTCTCATACGTACAAACATTTCATGTTCATTAAAGGTATGAAAATCAAAAAAGGTATATCACCTCCCTATTGCAGTGGGGTATCAACAACTTGCCCGGAAATTTTACTTATGCGCTATCCGATTTGCTTACTTTTTGGCAAGAGTATACTACATACTATTAAGAAGCAGTTGACCAATTTGATTGAAATATATTGTTGAAATTACAAGCAATCGGTTTTGAAAATACCAGAAATTTTCTGCTGAAAAGTAGGCGGCGCCACGCCTACTTCCCTAAAATTCACAAACTTTTTTTGCGGTTGAGTTTTGCTTAAAAAGCTTACTATGTGTGCAAGATCTTATTGATATAGCTTGCATGGTTATAAAAATATCGCATTTTACGTTCAACAAACAAATTTTTCAGAACTATGTTAAAAAACTGAGGGTGGCCATTTTTACAACAAAACGTAACCTCTTTATGTACAACATTTTCGCCAAATATCGTTTCGATAAATACATTTTTGCCGGAGTTATGGCATAAAAATTTTGTGGAATAATCCATGTGGGTATCTTGAACGGTTTTTGATCTATGCTTAATATTATTTCTAATTTTGACTTAATCAAAAGTGGGCGGTGCCACTCCCATTTAAAAAAATTGATTGAAAAATGTATTTTATGCCTTAACAATAATGTACACATCAAATTTTATGCTTATTATGTACTGAATAATCACTTTTTTTGTATTTTCGAAAATATTCTATATATAAAAAGTGGGCATGGCTATCATCTGATTTCGCCCATTTTAAATAAAAGAGATGAGTGCCAAGGAACCTGCATACCGAATTTCATTAAGATATCTCAAAATTTACTCAAGTTATCGTGCTAACAAACGGACGAACGGACGGACATGGCTTAATCAATTTCTTTTTTCCTCCTGAACATTTTCATATACAAGGTGGCGCAAAAGTAATCCTCCTATCAGAAAATGCTATAAATTTTGCGATTGGCCCCTAAAGTCAGTTCTGTTTTGACAGTTGTGTAGTAAACACATGCGAAATACACGTTAATAAACAATGTTACGCTACACTGCTTCAGAACGCGGAATATTGCTGACTATTTATTTGACCAATAATCGGTCGGGGCCAAACGGTTACTGTGAATGGTGAGCGCTACAGAGCAATGATCAACGAGTTCTTTTTGCCGCAACTTGATGAATTGGGATTGGAAAACATGTGGTTCCAACAAGACGGTGCAACAGCACACACTGCACGTGCCACAACCGATATGCTGAACATCGGAAGCTTACTTTTGCGCCACCTTGTATATAAGTCAATATCTATATCGATTCGTTTATGCCGTTACATACCACCGTTACGCGACCAATGTTAATATACTTTGTGTGCGTAGCACTACTAGGTATAATAAACAGTAAATCATGAAAAAAGCGGGTTCATTGTATTTTTAGTTAATAATAAAATTTTCGTGTTTCGATTAAAAAAATTTTAACTGCAACGTCCGCCTGCTCGTGCGCTCTAGAACCAATTTAGATACATATGTATATATGTCTGTAGGTACCCTGCAAAAAAGGGGATTAGTCTAGGTTGCGTTCCCGATGAGTCGCAAAGGAGAATGCAACAAATGCCAGTTCTGAGCATTTTGTATGGGCTGAAGTGATCCCTTTTGTTTGTGCATCCCCTATGAAAATACCAATTGTAACCTTTTATACCCGAACAGGTACGAAAGAATTAACCCACTTTCTACCAAAACGGGTACTTAAAACTCCTATGAGTATACTAAAGAAGCTTGAATTAACTTACACCTCTATGAGTATGATACGCAAACAAAAATTTACTTACAAATATATACATTGAATTATAGCCCGCTGTGGACAAAAGCTATTACTCTCGGACAACTCTCTTTCAGATTAATCGCACAATTTTTTCCAGAGTGTATACACAATTAGTATCTTCTTATGAACAAAAATGTGTTTCCCGCTTCTAATTAGCAAGTCTATCGTTTACTGTATTAAGTAATTTTGCTTGGCATATTTCTTTTTATTTTGCAGTTTTATAAGGGTTTCAGCCTTAAGATTAAAAAACGAACTACAAGGTGTAATAAGCAATACCCGATTTGAAAACAATAAAATCTACGCATCGTCGGGAACCGGTTTAAAGCTGGTAATCTCCTTCAGCAAAAAATTTCAATAGACGAGAAAACCAATTTGAATCACTTTAAAAAAAAGTAAATTTGCATTGAGATGTATGGAGTTAGCAGCTTTTCATATTTTTTTGGACTTAGCAGGTTCTATTTGAAATTTTTCTAGGGATATTGGACTTTGAACATATAATTTTCTTTCACCACCAGGTGCAGGATCTTCCACCATTCCAACAATATGAAAAAGTAGTTTTGAAGTTAAGTGGACTTAGAAGAATATACTGCGTTGCCGAAGATATGTATGTACATATCCAAAAAGAGTCTTGCCTGTACATTGGATATTTCGGGGAATGTAAAAAAGAATTCCTGTAAATTTCTAAATATTTGGATATATGTAAGTATCCTTAAGTCAAGATTTACATAATTTTTAAAAAGTGGGCGGTGCCACGCCCACATATTTTGTATTTTTTTTGAGCTTCACTAGTGTCCACAATTTATTGTCGCTATCTCTGAAACTCTCACGATAGGTTCAGGAGTTCGTTGGGCACGACAAAGGCTGTATATAGTTTTTGGAAAAGCCTCCAGGTTATATTAAGCTGCAATTCGGTATAACTAGGAGTTCATTTGGTTCAAGTTAATGATATTTTATATAAAGATATGTGTTCTATATATCAAAAAAACCTGGAAAAAAGGTTAACATATCAGTACCCGCAGAGGAAAATCTAGAAGGAATAGAAAATTAGAGTATAAGAGGAGGTTTTAAAGAAAAATGAAGCGGGTAATATAAACTAACGGAATATTGGGGTGGGGAAAGCAAAAGTAAAAAGAAAAATTAAGATATAGGAAAAAATTACAAAGAAGTGCCTAGTGGGGGTTAAGAGAGTACAATTTGTTAAATGCAGGCAAGTAAAAATTTTTTCCTTCAGAAGTGACATTGAAAAATTTGCAGATGGCCGCTTTTAACCGAGCATTTTTTATATTTCGGGAACAATAATTCAAAGAAATATTGACGTGTCCTTTTACACCGAAAAAATATTTTGACAAAACCTAACTAACTAATTCGGCTTAATAATTACGCCGACATTACTTGCATAAGTCAAGCGCTTGGGAAAAAAGGAGGAATCCCAGCAAATACTTGAGTTCTGTATCGATAGAAGACAATTTAGATAACTAGATTTGGTGTTTTTGAAAAACTTTCTAAGACTTGTTTCTGAGGCATTTATTATAAATGGTTGCAAAAGATTGCGGTTTCCTTTTCTGTTCCATTTCTTGTTTAAAAGTACTTTGTGGAAAGGCTAGAATATACATATTTGGGAAGCTAGCGCATAGTTTGATTGGCTGCCAAGTTTATCTATATACCGATTTAAAGTTTTAATATTAAATCAGCTTAGAAATATTTTCCAAGATTTTTTCCGCCAATGAAAGTCATCAACAATATAATTGAATATTAAAACAATTTCAACTTTATAGTAAAGCTTAGTTTACTAAAGCGATTAAAAGTTATTTAAATTAATAAAATCTGACGTAAACGTATTCGACTATGTATTTACTACTACTGATATACACATACATATCTATACACATATGAGTAAGTCAGCGCTTACATTAATAATTAGGTTAGCTGCCTAAATATTTAAGATTTTGCTCAACGCGCGAACAATTGCTTTCACTATGAAAAAAACTCGAAGCCGGTTTCGAGAAGAAAAAGTAACAGTAACAGTTCCACACAGTTTTGAAGCAATCAACTAAGTAGCGTACGAAACATTTAAACTGGATCGAAAAGAAAGTGATTGTTGTGAAAATTTGGGTAGCTATGATTTATGGTAAAAGAAGAAAATGGTAATGAAAGAAACATTTGGGGAAAATGTGTTTTAAAAACCAGTAATAAAATTATGAATACTGTAAAACCACAAACAAACAAACAAAATTTAAAAAAAGTTCTACTTTCCCCTTTGCAAGCACATAAAACACATCAACAGAGGAAACCGAAGTACGCGGGGTGGTATGAGTAACCTTTGATTCAAGCGAGTTTTTTGTCGCTGTTTGAGTTTGTGCGTAAGTTTACAAATAGTGTTCGAACTTGAAGTAAATATTTATAAGTGGTAGATTTGGAAAAGAGGTAGATTTCGGGTGAATTCTTAACTGAAGAAAATTAAACACTTTATTTCTGAGTCATAAGTAGGTAGATGTAGAGGATTGCGACAATCTCGGCTTAATTACCAAATGTTTCTTATTCTTCAGATTTGATAGCTGTTCAGCATCCTCGGTATTCGTTTCCCAAAAAAATAGAGGAGTACGAGTATTTGCTATTTGTTTAAAAAAAGATATTCATTTGAAAAGTATTGTACCAAAACTGTAAATAAAAAATAAAAAATCAAGATTAGCAGACATTTTATTTAGTTTTTTTTGAAAATGTGTTTTGTTTTTCAGCAGTGGGTAGAGAACCACTGTACAGTTGAGAAACGGAATATAATAAAATGACTTAGAAATAAAAAAAAAAAAAATTTGGATGTCGATCTCTTGAAATGCTTGGTTTTCGTCCACCAATACTTTTTTATATCATCCCTTTGTTTTCGATGGGGTTGAGGCCAGAAACTTGAGCCGGGCAACACATCACTTTAACCTTGTTCACCTTGGGCCTCTCTTTTGCGGACTTGTTAGTACGTTCTAGAGCATTATCATTTTGATATCTACAATTCAAGGCCATATGTCACAAAAAAAAAACAATCGACAAACTATTATATTTCGACCATATGAAATAGAGGTTTTGGGAGTCCTTCCACGAGTTTCAGTTTTATTTTTATATTTTAGGGCATTGATATAAATGATTACCGGTTTGATTGATTAGTTTTTGGAAAATACTACTGATTAGCCATTGTTTTCGGCTTGTAATGATTATTAAAAAAAAAAAATTTGATTACTTTTGATAATTTTTGATTGATTTTAATTACTTTTTGGTATTGTTGCAGACAAACGGCGAAGTATTCAAAAACACATAAAAAAAATTTTTTAAAAATTAAAAGTAAACAAAAACAATAAAAAAATAATCCATAAAACATAAAAAAAATTAAAAAATTAGAAGTAAAAATTTTTTTTCATTGTTTTAGATTACTTTTGATAATTTAGAATTTTTTTTGTTTTTTTTTCCAATGGTAATCAATTAGTAATTGCGGATTTTTGGAAACAATAAAAAAAAACCATTATTGTTTGAAGGATCATCGAGTCAATTGATTACTCAATTCTTATAGGAATTTAACAGGTCTGACCAGAACATTCCACAATATTTTGCATTGATTTCTATGCTTTGCCTTGATTTTATTCAAATGTGGATCTTATACAACACTCAACGTAGGACTTTTGCAGAGTAAATCTGTGGCGTTCTTCTGCAGATGGAGTTAGCAGAGGAACTTATTGAATCAGTTTGGATGTTTCTGAACCTTTGGGTGAAACGGGAGAGTTATATGAGTCCTTATTTGCCAAATAGGTGGATACGTTTCGAACTCTTGTTTGCTAGAGTGTTGCTTATCAGCCTTATCGGTTCATAGTCCTAAGTAGCTTTTGTAAAACCTGATTAAGCCTTTCATTGTGGCAACCTAATAGATAGTCTGTATGTTAGAATGCCTATTATAGAATACAGACGTTTCCCCTTTAGGAAATAGGTATTTCACGAAGGTTTTCCTACCGATTTGGAGTGAATAAGAAAGGCCAAACGATGGACGACGGTGGTCTGCTTTGTTGTTCCTAATTTTTATGAAATAACTCAAGTTTCTATATAAAATATCTAAAAAAGATGGACAGAACAGTGATCAGATGGACAGAACAAGTAGTAGAAGCAGTCAAGATAATGGGATCTTATGAGTACGCCTTTAGACCTGATAAGCCAAGCAAAGACCAGATTCCCACATCTTCACGAAAGCCTGCAAGGCTATACGGCTATGCACAATAAATTTGAGCAATACTAACATCTCCCTAAGGATTGGAAGGGACCTCTGCGGGCCATACGAAACCTAAGGTCGTGCTTCCGTAGGTAACGTCAAAAATTTCTTAGACGGCTAAGCGCCTATGAATGATGATGATAGTTGAAGTCCGAACACTGCTTGCAAATGATATTCCGTAAATGTAAATGTTTGCTGTAGCACGCATGCGATTTTTCGTAACTAAAATAATAACAACAAAAATATTAATAACAACAACAAAAATAAAATAAATAACCAACACACAAACGATCTGTCGGTCGAGTGGAAATGCATTTGTGTGAGTGCGTTTATTGCACTCATAACGCAGCGCGACAGTTGGAGCAACAGAAACAACTAAAACAACAATGTGAAAGAAATGGTTGAGGAAGAAGAAGCGAATACGTTAAGCTGCTTTATTCTTAAAAGCGGAAAAAAGTCGGTTACATTGACATTTAACACCAACACAAACGAATGGCGAATTTTAGCATGTGTTAGTGAATATGTGAGCAAAAACGAGTAAACGATCAACAGCGACTGAGGCAGCAACACAGCGAATAACTGACAAAAAAAGTAAATAAAAATTGAGAATTGAAATGTCTGATGTTGAGCCGAAACGAGTTGGGCCCAATAATGAAACAGAAAGAAAGAAATCATGAAAATAACAACAAGAAAATATTAAAATTAAAAAATACAAAAAATTAAAAAAAAAAACAAAACAATGGACGAAAAAATTAAGACTGCAAACGTAGCCGCACAGCGCACTGGAAGAACGAAAGTCAACGATTTGTGCGACGATCGTGCAATGCAGCAACGTTGGACAGCATAACCGTCAAACAAAGCAACAACGATCAAAAGACCAAAATAAAGTAAAAAGTAAAAGAAAAAACCACAACAAAACAAAAATCCATATAAGAAAGCACAAACCAAAATAGCAGCAGCCGCAGCAGCGACGTTAACGTCAACGTCAACGCACGCCAATATCAATGAAGCAGCAACGAACGCGGCAAGCATTGTTGTTGTGAGTTGTGCGAATTAAATGTGTGGCGGCGAGAATATTTCACTTGCGGGCTATAAAAGCTAAAAATCTATACAAACTCGAGTTTATTAAAACGAGCGATGTGCGCGTGTTAAGATCGTTTATAAGCCGTTAAGATGAAGTGAAAATTCTGGAAAGTTTAATAATGAAAAATTATTCACAAATTAAGGAACTGGAAATTTAATTGCATGCAAAATACTATGGAAAAGCAGCATAGAATTTAAAGAAGGACTACAAAATATGGAGAATGCAGTATTAAATAATCAAATGAAAAGTGGTGAATTTTAAAACTAAAAACGTTTGATATTTTTTAATTTCACAAAAAAACGCACTAAATCTAAAATAAACCATATTAAAATTTATATGAACAATATTAAAATCTAAAACACAAAGTAACTGTGTGCAGCGGGGTCTCTGATTCATATTAACAATTTGGAATTTAAATGTTTTTGACTGATATGCGAAAATTAAAAGTGTGAGAATCAAAAAACAAAAAAATAAGCTAGTTTAACAAAATTTACTCAACTTTTGCATAAAGTGATTTATTAGAAACAGAATATGGTGTTAATTTTAAGTAAAATTATAAAAAAACATCTTACTGAGATTCGTGAAACTTCAACTAATAAAAAGAAAGCACATTAATTTCGGAAATTCACCTGAAAAAAACACGGATCATTTAAATTAAAGCATGCTTTAAGGAGTTCTGCCTTATGACTCTTTTAGAAGCAAATTTGTGTCAAGAAGTAAAAAAAATTTCTGACCGCTAGCGCTGTGTTAGAATCGTAAGGAAATGCAAATCGAACTCCTTTAGCAGAACGAGTTTGAACTCTAAAACATTCCACTTAATTTCTATCACTTGATCGGTCACTATAATGAGTTTTAATTTATTTCATCGAGCTTTGCTTCATATTGAAAAAGAAATCGGCCGAGCCATTCATGCTCGCCTTTTCGTTCCCACGATAATTTAGCAACAGTTAATATACTTTAAGCGCATTTTAAAATGTTTGACAGCCACGAACATATTTTTCTATATCAAATGTTTCGGGAAAATGAAAAAATATGGTACTTCAATAACGAAATCCGATAACCTTTTTTGGAAAATGGGCATGGCAGCTTTTAACTTAAAAGCCGTCCAAACTCCAAATTTAGCATGACAATTATATTTTCATGGCAATCACTGACATTTAACTGAAAATTATTGTCAGTAAAAATATTGTAAAGCTGAGAGCAAAAAAGGAAAAAAAGGGTCAAAGAAACTATATCTAAGGTCTATTTAGCAGATACTTTATTTGGCCCGCCGGCAGAATTCTAACCGGTTCATTCGCATTCCAGAGTCAATATAGTGTTTATTTAGTAATTCACGTACAAGCATACATACAGACAAGCCGAAGTTCCAGCCAGTGTGACCAGATTAGCCTTTTCGAGGCTAGATTTAGCCTTTTTTGGTCCTTTAGCCTTATAATTTTGGGTTAAGCTTCGTAGCTTTTTTCTAGCCTGTTTTTACTCCAAACCTTTTCTGGTCCCAACACTATATTTTTCATACAAATTCGAGGAATAAATAAGATTAAAGTTCAATGAAGGTAGTATTGATGACGATATACAGAAAATTATTCGTAAAAATTGTCAACTATTTTTAATGGAGTTGATAACCACTCTATATAAAAGATAATTTTTTTTTCAGTTGATAATTCTTTGAAAGTTACAAAGCCGGATGTATTTTCTTACTTTCAAGAAGAAAAGTCTAGGTATTCTCCAAGACAGGTCGCATTGATTGAGTTGCAGTGGCGAAGGCTAATAACCGTACAGTGGACAAGTGTGACCTCTACCATAGAATTTTAAGGGGAAGTCCGAGGACATAAAAATTCATTAAACGAACAACTTTTTAAAGAACTCGTATTTAGCTTTTTGGTATTATCTTTCAGTAATGCGGAGGTTGAAAGAATTTTTAGTGCCATGAACATTTCAAAAACTAAGTTAAGGAACAGATTAAAAATTGAAATTCTTAACTCGCTGCTTAATATTAGATGTTCTTTAAAACGCCTCTCCAAATGTTGCACTGACTTTGAAATTACCGATGATCTCATCTCTATGATAAATACACAAACTTTGTACGCAGACTCAAGCTCTTCTGATTCATCGGACGACGAAAATATTATATAACTAATTAGTTTGTAGTGATTTTTTTCTAGTATGTATTTCTTTGAAAAAATTTGTGTTGAAACAAGAATAGTTCCTTTAAGTTATATCCACAGCTTTATATACAAATAGTTACAACTAAAATACAAAATTTTAGATAAATTTCGTAAAAAAATTTCTGACTTTTTTTAGCTTCTTTCTTTCTTAATTTTGGCCTTTTCTAACCTTTTTTATTCGCCGATTTAGCTTCTTTTTTTTCTATCACCTGGTCACACTGGTTCCAACAAATGTTGCTTCACTTCTAATACTCTAATTGAGATAAGGCTTCTCTTATAGATTTTTACTTAATATTCGTATCTATCTTGCAAAGACATTCAGATGTTCTGATTTCACAATGTGTACAAAAAATATTTTGAGCCAACATTTAACGCCACCACTGTAAACAACGGAAATAAAGTATTTCTTTACGGTAAAATGGATCCTGACCTTTGTGTTGAACATATAGCATTACATCTGTAAAAGATGGGGCCAATTCTGTACAGAGGGTTTTTAGTATTGCGCGAACAAACATACAGACGGACAGACAAAAATTCTGTAAACCGTTCTTTTGGCTTGTAGTACTCTAATAAAGTCAACCCGGAGCATGAATTTGCTTTAATAGCTATATTGTACAGACATAGGTCTCTTTTAATTTACTACATCGTCGGCACCGTGGTAAAAGCGGTTAACTCCACTGCTCACTCAAAACGAATTTTTTATACTGATGAAAAATGTAGTGATTTCGAAAATTGAGTTTAGTGTTCCGAAGCGATAAAAGGGACTAAAAAAAACGTGCCAAGTCGAAAAAATGAAAGAAAAGCGGTCAACTCCATACTACCTTTTTCGATACAAATTAAAAATTGAATATATACTTCACTCAATTTGGGGTTTTGGGTTCCACTAAAAACTTTTTTTTGGATGAAGCTAGCAGTTTTTAGCGCGGGGCCGACGATGTACAGAAATAATCTAGAGAGGCCCTGTAAGACGCCTAGAAAGAATTTCTAACCTGACAGAATATGTGCCCTTCATATATCATTTCCATTTTGACTCACCAGGTTCATGGTTGATGTCTATAAATATACAGTAATGCCCTTCATGACTCCTGCAAAGCATTAAAACACACTCGCGGAGTTCGAGTGACGCATAGACATTGACGTGACCATGAGACATTTGGAATCTCTAAGTGACTTCCATATCTTTCCATTATTTCCCAAAAGGAAAGAGAATCCTGCAGCTTGTTCCGAAGGCTATCCATGGACTGTTGGAGACTATATTTGTTGTGATACAGCAGCATACTCTTAGATTTTCTTGCTTTATTTTAAAAGGTTTGAACCAGACCTGTAAATTAATGATTATTAATCGTAATGATTACCGGTTTGATTGATTATTTTTTGGAAAGGCCTCCTTATGATTACAAATTGTTTTTGATTATTTTAAAAAAATCATAAAAAACAAAATCAGAAAAATTTAAAAAAAATCAAGAAGTCTTTAATTTTTAAAATCAATGAACAATTTTTTTCGACATTGGATTGTTTGATTACATTTGACTATTGTTGATTACTTTTTGGTATTGTAGTAGCCAAACATAAGCACATGACGCCAAAAGTAAAATAAAAAATTATCAAAAAAAACTTTTTATTATTTGATTATTTTTGATTATTTTTTATTACTTCGAATTTTTTTTGATTGTATATATGTATATATTTTTTTGTTTCAAATTAGTAACTGCGGATTTTTGAAAACAATTAAAATAAGAATGCGTAGTATACGATAATGGAAAAAATTGAGTACCTGCGTAAAAATTGAGTATCAGGATAAAGCACAATAACAAACTCATGAAGATTAAGAAATAAAACAGTTCCAAAAGCTCGTATAGATTATACAGGCATTTAGAGGGAATTGTTTAAATTTGTATGCATATTTACCTGTGTATCTTTCAAAATATTTATAGAAAATCTAGTAACAAGCTCTGCTAGAAAAACCGGAATATGTAGAAATTCGCTTATCAATGCCAAATAATGCGCAAATCACGTCAACAAACAGGAAAAAAAACAAAACAAACAAATTTCTAATGCCAAGCATTTCTAACTTTGTTAGTGTATACATAGAAACACATGAACTTGGATTATTAGCCACAAACAAACACACATGGGAGCAATTTGTGGTAAAAGTAGAAATAGCGAAAAGCAAGGTCGTGCAAATAAAATTGAGAGTGTTCTACTGACATAAATTACTTTTGCAACGAACTAACACATATACAAACATCTGTATAAATGTCAAAGTATGTGTGTAGATAGCCAAATAGTCATGACGTCAAAAACTAATCAATAGAAACAAAAAAGTAACTAAGCAAGCCGGCTTCTGCATCAACATTGATAGAGGCATGCCGCTCTAACTGCGTCACTGATCACAACGGCGACGTTGATAGTGATTGAGTCTCGCCGTTGGCAGAGAACTAGAAATAAAACCTTGAAAATAGAGAAATCTGCAAAAACTATGAGGAAAAACTAACACTAATAAATTACACATTTGAACAAGTTGCTTGGCACTAGCGCGCTCTATGGGAGAGTTAAAACTCAAGGCGCCACACACTATGCTACAGCGCGAGCGTTAGATTGAGTTTGTGGGTGAGTATCGGCGTTGTAGCTGAGTATTATTTGAGTGGTTGAGTATGAGTAATGAGAAATTTTTGAACGGATAATGTAAATGCAATGGGTGTGGACAATAGGTTGGTTGTTTTGTTGTTGTAAGAGTGTCAGTTAAAAGTATGTTGTTCTTTTTTCTAATTTTCTGTTTGTGAGTTAAAAAACTATGCGGCGTGCGTTTAATTAACAATAAGTTTAAATATTGTAAATGCAAATACTGACTTAGAAAGCAGTGACAGCTAACAATTGAAACATGTACAATTTTCGGTAATTTTTTTTGAGTAGGTAATTTTGTGATTAGCACGATCAACGACTGCAAACGATCGGTGATTGCTTAGCAGCTAATTGGCTGCGCAAGAGTGATCATATCAATAATTGTAAAAACAAGTGTATAAAATATAAACAGATATTTGTTCATAGATATATTTTGACTGCACTCACAATTTTTCAGAGCGTTAAGTCTGCAACGCTTGAACGGTTGCTTTCTTTCGCGCAATCCAGTTGGCTAAAATGATTATCGTTTAGAAAGTAGCGAGCAGCTAGATCAGTTATGATTGTAACGTAGCAATCAACGGACGTTAAAGTTAAGCGGTTAAATAAAAAATCTATAAAATTAAATCTAAAATATAGAGAAAAATAAAAAGTAATATTTCTTGCTCGTTATTGCTAAATAATATCTCACGCTCTTGCTAAGTGCTTGGCTAAAAGTTATTTTAATGACAGAAAATGTCGAGTGTGAGTGAGTGCTCTGACATTCATGAGCATAAGATTAGATTTTTAGATAACTTTTTATACCGAATGTGCATACGGACTACATATTTAAGTATTTATATGATTTTGTATTTGTTTTCAAATGTTCTCAAATTACTTTAGCTTTGAACTTCAACTCAAATTCGCAACGGAAAAAAATGCAATAAAGCAAAAGTGAAGTGAAGTACGTACATACGTAAATATGAAGCATCAATTGGTAGTTAGTAAATGGTGACCACAATCTATATAAACACATGTTAGGCTGGGCAATAGAAAACATTTTTTTTATATAATTTAAAATATTTCAATAAAAAAACAAAAAATAATAATAATACTGTAAAACTTTTAGACCTTAATAATAATTTTTAGAACTCTAGGTTTAAATTAGATTTTGTAGCATTCATTTCACTTTTTATTTAAAAGTACCGCATCATTAGAGTAAAAAAATTTATAATTTTGTAGGACATTTAATTTACCACAAAACAAACAGACTAAAAAAAAAATAATACAGAAAAAAAAAATATTTTAAATTTACAGGTGCGTCTTCTAATCCGTCATCAAAATTTAAGAACGGGTTGAGTTTCGGCCTTAACCCAAAAACAAAAATCGCCAGTGCTTTCTTATCGTTTTTGAGGTTAGGGGCAAACCACGACCGTTAGGCAAATTTTCATCGAGGATTGGGATTCAGCTGGTCAAAATAAATGCATATGCATGAAACGAGTTCCCAGATCCTCCAACTTTTTTTGTGACTGCAGTATTTTAAGGCAGTAAAACTACTACTACAGATATTGAACAAGAATAAGTTTGAATGAACTATGAAAGTCGTATATTTATACTTTCATGAACATGAAATGGTATTATAACTTTGGTCTTATGTTTGTAAATATGAGAAGAAGAAGAGATAGATCCACCAATAAGTATACCGAAATGATCAGGGCGATGAGCTGAGTTGATTTAGCCATGTCCGTCTGCCCGTCCTAGTTTCTCAGTTTTAGAGATATCTCGATGAAATTTGGTAAGAGGCAGCATTAATCATTTGTCGGAACCAGCATGATCGGATTAATACAACCCATAGCTCCCATACAATCGATAGTTTCGATAAATGGGGTTTGGGCTAGAAATTTTGCAATTAACAAGCTAGGAACCTAAAATTTTACAAGTTTGGTACATATTACATATGTAATGTGTGTAGTGAAAATTACCCAGATCGGACCAACATAACATATAGCTCCCATACAATCGATTTTTCGATAAATGGGGTTTGGGGGTTTAATTTAACAGTTTTGCAGAGGTTGTACTAATTGTGAGTAAGGATCCGACACTTAAAAACGTGATGCGTATTTATGAAAGGTATACATTCTTCGGCACAGTGGAAGACATCCCTTTCCTTACTTGTTTTAGTAATACTATTGATGAGACAATGCTCTAAATATTATCGCTAAGGTCTGAAACTTTTACAGCATTTATTTGAGGTCATTCTGAAAACAGATATAAATTTAATAAAAAAAAAATTTTTTTTCCATAGATACCTAAAAAATGGATTAAATAAAACCTAAGTTGAATTTGTTTGTTATACCTGTCATCACATACATATTCACACTTATTCCTTTAAGTGGTATAGATGGCGCTGTATAGCTTTGTAGTACTTCAACTATGTTTCAATATAGATAGCGGTGGCTCTTAAATCTGTGAGGTAAATTCGGCAATGGTGAATACATGTAGAGGGCACATATAGACCTGAATAAAATTTTGGAAAATAAGGATCCACCACGAATCCTTCGATAAAGCAAAATTAATCATACCTATGGAAAGAGTGAATGAAAAAGTGCGAGAGACAGGGTAAGGGACCAATAGAGGTGCAGTTCGAGGGAGATCGAAAAATATGTGGAGGTTGACGAAGATTAAACCACAGACTTTCTACAAGCTGTACGAAGCGGAGGTGAAGAACATTCTCTTCTTCGGGACTTTTGGATGGATTTAGCTGAGTCATTGAGTAGCACAATACGACAATTGGCATTTATGCCAAAACGGTAGCTCAACTACCATTAGAACAAGTGTGGTCTGCAAACAACTGATTTCAAACTCAATCAATTAAGTATCAAACGAATATATCGGTCTCCTAATACTCACTAAGTTCAGCTCTCAACGCTGATTGCGTTGTTGACGCTGTCCAATGGGAATCCCAGCTCCATGATATTAATGACGTAAAATCATTTAGACAACGCGAAAATATCACACTTTTGAAACTCTTATGTTGAGATCATGCTCAGTTTTTATTGCTGATCATAGAAATTTATTTCCAATTTCGTGTATTTTTTTCGTTTTCATTTGTGTTTATCTTATACGACTTTTAAATTTTCAGCTCATCTAATATTTACTTTAATAATATTCGATTACAGTTTATTAGTGCAAGATTTGTCGTATTTTTGTTCGGCGCAAAACGCTTTTATAAATAACCAAATCATCATTCATAGAGAAATGTGCACGTACCGATTTATTTATTTAAATTTTATTGCTGTACGGTCATATCTTTCATTAAATTTCACAACAAACCTATCTAACATACACACACACACACAGATATCGTCGATGACACTACAAAACTGCGTAAGTTACATTGTGTCAAAAACTTTAATAGGCTCCTGCCATTGAGATATATTCATTTATTCTCAAGACAACAACATGTTGGTTTGAAAAATAAGTAAAAGAATTGATCTTGATGGAAACTTTTTCCATAAAGTCATTATTCGTCTTTAATTTAAGCAATCTCTCTCTATCTCTATGGCGCGATATACAACAGGTATATCATCATAAACCTCCTAAGAGATTTTTGCGCCAAGCTTCTCTTCCAATTTGTGGTGTGCCGATTTGAATTTTCCCTACAAATTGGTGGGACCAACAGTTTTTTGCCGACTCCGAACGGCATCTACAAAGGAGACGAATTTTTGCTGAAAAGCCTGTCATGGCAGAAATACACTCGGAGAGTTTGCCAAACCACTGCCGAGGGCGACCCCGTTTTTGAAAAACTTTTTTTCAAATCACTTTTGATGTTACCTGTACCAGGGCTCGAACCATGGACCTTCGGTGTGGTAGGCCGGCAACACTACCTTCACACCACGGCGGCCGCCTAATTTAAGCAATATGTAGTTGAAAAACAGACAAACTGAGATATACTTACGCGGTTTTGCAGTGTAACCGAGGATATACAAGGTTATACTTTTTAGCGTTTTCATGGTCTCTTTATCGCATAATTGAATGTGATCATTTTGTTTATTTTTGGATCACGCCCCTCAAGACTGTTTAAAAGATTTTCATTTCAAAAGTTCACATTAGACTGTTTCAAGAAACTGGATTTTCTTGCTTATTTGTGATTTTGAAAATAGAGTGTAGTGTGATAGGCTATACAACCTAATTTGATTTTACCAAGTACTTATGAATATTTGTACATACCATTACAGTACTTATAACGAGATAACGAATGTCGTGAAATGGAAGTAAACTCTCCTCTAAAATTTCCTCGGATAGTAAAAGCTGTAATAATTGTTCCAGACCATTACGGCATCTCTCGTGAGTTGCGTCCATGACTTCTCAATTCATGAATATATGCTGGCCATTTCCAAGGCACTTAGTGCCGATTTGTTTACAGACTGTCGATTTGAAAAAACGTATTTATATATCTACAATTATTTCATATTTGCATTGAAGATATGAGAATAATGTCTATCGGTAGTTCCTGACTGTTACGGAAATGATTTTATAGAAGACAGATTTGTCGAAACTCAAACATATATTTTTACCATTAACATTATGGACCTCAAAGTTTAACATCTTAGATCGGCGATTCAATTATTTTCAATTTCTTGGATTATTTTGTCCCATTGGCGAAACTATCGACCACAAAAATACGCCTATAAAGCATTTAAAGCGATTTAAATCGGGTTTATAGCAACCATATTTATTTTCTCTTTTTACTCCCAAACCATGAGTGAGCAAATATGGATCAAACTATAAAAAAGAATAGCAAATACTTTCGGGAAAATTTATATTTATGGAATCCATTTAGAATTCGTCACAGCATCTTCGTTTTTGTGGTTAATGGGTGGTGATACAATCTTCACATATAAAGAATTGTTACAGGTCGATATCGGTACATTCCAGATTGTCAAGAAAATTTGATAGCAGGGCTCATTATTAAGCCTATAGAATCCAAATCAACTGTTTTTAAAATGTTTCTCTGTTTGTCTGTATGTTTGGGCGCGTATTACTTCAAACCTGCTGAATAGAATATAATGAAACTTTAGCCGTTGCATTGCTAAACGTTTGACTAAAGATAAAAGTTATCCCATACTTCAATAACTCGTCCGGCTTCGGAGCTATCAACAAATATGTGGACTTTAATTATGTTAGTACAATATGGGTATTAAACGAAAAGTGCCAATGAGTGTTGCAATAAGTCATTTGATGAAATTTCATATCTCAAATGATCTCGGAGATACAATGCTTAAAATCGGACTCAGTCTATTGTACATACATTTGTATATATATGTATGTATAAATACTGTGTTTCAGCCACCATCATAGATTCGTCAGCATGGCATTGGTGATAGCGATAAAGTCCGCCACAATTTAACTTTCTACTCTTCGCCCAAAGTTGAAATTGCATTTGACAGCTGTTTGTTTGTGGTTACAGTGTCTTTGCTAATTCGTTAATTTGCTTTAGCTGATATGCCTTAATTGGTGCTGTTTATTTGCGCGTCGATACAAATGTGGCGCCGTTTATGAATGTCACTTCGCAGCTGTGATCGCAGCTGCATGTAACAGTGGAAAAAAAAATGTTTGTCTCCTTCCAAAGAGTGAGATGGTTTTATTTTTTCAATGTAGATAAGTAGGGTTCGAAGGTTACATTTCCCATAAGTAGTCGCTTTTTTTAATATCAAATTTATTATCAGATTAGAATACTATTTAGAGTATGTGTTTATACGAGAAAGAAAATTGTTGCACAGAAACCTCAGTTAAGACTAATATGTCGTATTTGTAATCCAAGTGAGGTTACATCGGCGACATTAGATTGGAACTGGAAGAAAAATATAGTTAAAAAAGTGCTGACGGTGCCAACTTAAAATAACATACTTACATTATCCAATGTAGACCATAGTCGAGAAATGTTTTAATAACTTGTTGAAATATATTGAAATTTAAAGCAATAGTTGTCTAAAGATAATTTTTTATTAACCGTATTATTAAAACCCGCCAAAGATTGAAATAAATACAAACAAATTTATAAAAAGGTTTTAGATTTCTTAACATAGTTGACTAGCTAACTTTGACGGCCGCTGTGTGAAATTTTATAAGCGAAATCAAGTGGTTCAATAATGTCTTGTGGGTTAACGATATTTGACAAAGAGAGTCTCACTTTTTTTATTTTCGTAGCTAAAAAGTTCCATAAGAAGGAATCAAGACTTAGATTACAGTTTCTTACTTTGTTTTTGTATTCCTTTTAATCTATATGAAATAAATGAATGAAAGTACCAAAAAAAAAAATGTTGAGCTTCGCTTTAATGCGACCAATTTTTCAGCGGAAACAAAATTATATCCCTTGGGGAGTAGGCTAGACATCTGGAAATACATCAGTGTAAACGGCACTCAATTATAAGCAACAGTTTTTTAATGATGCGCGCACAAGTAAACAGACATACAAACCAAAAATTCTAAAAACTATGGTTTAGGCTACCTTTACTCTAATACATGTACTTTTCTTGAATACATGTAATGTGCAGACATCGAGCTATTAAAATTTCATTACATATAAGGTTTTGTACAAAAAATATTAAAAAATTTTGAAATAAAAGTACAACCACAATTTCATCAAATCACACCCACTGTACAGTTTGATGCACGAGTAAACATTGAAATGTTGCTATTTATAAGTTAATATTGTTGTAATTGTTTTTGTTTTTGATTGAAAATAAACTAGATATGAAAGAGCCTGTGCACTCGCATTGCATTGCTTGTTTGGCTTGTTGTTGTTTCAAAAGTGAAAGTAGTGCGCGTACATGGACTTTGAGTGATGAGCGATGGTGCATTTGGCCAGAGCTAACCGATATTAATCGAACATCGGAAGTATCGTTTTCGGCCAATTAATTTGACAGATTGCGATTTATCTCAAAAAAAAAGGGGATAACGGTTAAGCGGTCGGAATTGTTGCGGCTTTACGTGAGTACCTGTCGATTTTAGCCTAACCGCTGGGTTCTAAAAGTACAGCGGATCAAATGGGACGTTTGATAAACGTGCAAAGACATGCCTTACGGTCAGACCTGTTAACTTTGATTACTAATTAGTAATTAATTAATTAGACCGACTTTTTAATTGGTAATGATTATTTTAATTGTTTTCAAGAAAAGTCAATTATTAATTGATTACGATTAGAAAAGGTTAAAAAAAATAAAAAAATTAAAAATAATCAAAAAAAATTGTTTGTTTTCTCTAAAATATTTTTGATTTTTTCAGGATTGTTGTAGAGCACATAAATATTGAAAAAAATCAAAAATAAACAAAAAAAAAATTTTAAAAATTAAAAAAATCCAAAATAATCAAAAATAATCAGAAGTAATCAAAACAACTTTTCTTGGATTACAATTTTTTTTTGTGGTTGTAGAAGCACATAAATACTGAAAAAATCTAAAGCAATCAAGAGTAATCAAAACCACTTTTTTTTGATTATTTTTGATTTTCTTAATGATTGTAAAAAATCACGATTTTATTTGATTATTTTTTCAAATTAATTAGAAAGTAATCTTTAAAAGTTGAAAGTAATGATAGTCAATTATTAAATGAGTTCTCAAGAAAATAGTTAATCAAACCGGTCAACATTACGATTAATAATCATTATTCAACAGTTCTAATTACGGTTATGCCGATGAGTTATCAAGAAAATAGTTAATCAAACGGGTAAACATTACGATTTCTGGAGCCCGCACTCGGTTTAAGGAAACAACTCCACATTCATTCACTCTTTGGTGAAATATCAGAAATATCTAATGCAAGGTTTTTTCCTACTTTTACACACACATTCCCACTGATTGTTTTGTTATAATTCCGATTACATACAGTTGTAACCGAATTCGAGATCAGAATTTTTATCAAATTGTGGATTCGATTTTTGGGATCGACGCATGTGGTACAAAAATGTCTCAGATTCAGTCACAAAAGTCTCACCGCGTAACGATAGTCCGTCATAAACTTTCGTAGTCGATATAATCTTTGATAGCGTCATCGATAGTTTGCGAACGGTACAGCTGCCGGTTAATTTTTGCAAACAAATTTATTCTTCGCTTGTTCGTACTTGGGCCATATCATGCCCGCTGGCCGACTTGAAGTGGGTGTTGTTCGGCCTTATTTAATTTCTTTAGTTTTCGTATCTCAGTAATAAAATTTAGAAAAGTGGTATGGTAAAATACAAATACAAATAAAAACAAAAAATTAAAACACTTTTCATCTACTAAACATTTCACTTTTACCTTTTCACCAATTTGGCAGTTTTCTGAAAGTGTTTTTTCTGTGTTTTCTTTTTCTCAAAGAAATTAATTTACTCTGTTCATTCAAGCATTGCAAAATGTGTTAACGGATAATTTTTGTGTGTTACTTTTTTCTTACAACTTATTTGCTTCTGTCATAACTTTTTTTTAGGCCGAAAAAACTTTCTACTTTCGTTTGCAAATTTTTGTATTTTTTTTTTTTCATTTTCATTCAGACATTCATTCATGTTGCTTGTTGCTATGTATATATCTACGAGAATTTGGTTGTTGTTATTTTATCGCTTTTTTGCCTAAGCGTACATGTGTGCCAATTTTGTTGTTGTAATTTAATTATAAAGTGCGTGACCGCGTAATACTTAAAGTTGATAAGTCTTTTCATGTGAGTTTCTTTATTTATTATACCTTTTATGAACATGAAATGGTATTATAACTTTGGTCCGATGTTTGTAAGTGTCTAAGCTTTATGGAGGGCGAGTAGTTTTTTTGAGTTATTTTTTATTTTATTTTATTATTTATATTATATTATTGATTTAGAGAGGAAAATGAGGTGTGTATTTCTAGTATTTATTTAATTATTATTTTATTTATTTAAATTATTTGTTCTATATACACCTTGTATGTATTGATTGGGGGCAGCACTGTTGGCTCTGAGGCATTGCGCGGGATTGGCTTCCTCGTTTTCGCTGTGAAAAGCCCCGATTTGGGATTACAAAACATAAACTATATCTTCGAAATATTTCATAGGCTGCTTGCGAATTACAAGAGTGTGCAGCGCAAATGAAAAATAAACGAAAGAAATAATAATAGCTTATGTCGCTTAAGTATGAGAAGAAGAAGAGATAAACTCACCAATAAGTATACAGAAATGATCAGGGAGATGAGATGAGTCGATTTAGCCATGTCCGTCAGTCTGCTAGTCCGTTTGAACGCAAACTAGACCCTCAGTCCACCAACCAGATCGGACTAATACAACGCATAGCTCCCATACAACCTATTGTTCCGATACACAGGTTTGGCCTGTAACTGTTGCAATTAAAAAGCTAGGAACGTGAAATCTTGCACATGTGGTGCATATTAGATACGTGATGTGACAAATGAAAAGCACCCAGACCGATCTTACATACCATATAGCTCCCATATAATCGATAGTTCCGATAAATGGGTTTTGAGCTATAAATCTTGCAATTAAAAAGCTAGGAAAGTAATATTTTGCAGATTTTTTATATATTATATACGAAATATGAGTTGTGAAAATCAGCCAAATCGGACCAACCAAACCATATAGTTCCCATATAATCGATAGGTCCGATAAATGGGGTTTGGGCTTTAAATTTTGCAGTTAAAAAGCTGGAAACGTAAATTGCATTTGCATTATATTATATTATAACTATTGCAATTTAATAGCGAGGAACACAAAATTTGGCAGCTACAGTACTTATTACATATATAATGTGTTAAGTGAAAATCATCAAGATTGGACCAATATATCGTATAGCTCCCATACAACACATTTTTCCAATAAACGGGATTTGGGCTATGTATAGTTAAATTAACAGGGTAAAACCGTCAAATTTTGCAGAGTTTGTACTTATTGTAAGTAAGGATCGGACATGTAAAACTGTGATGCGTATTCGTGAAAGGTATAAAGCCTTCAGCACAGCCGAAGACAGCGCTTTCCGTACTTTTCGTTATTAAAACAGCATACCCGGCTGTGAACGTAATACAGCAAGCTAATCACTTTCTTCGTGCTACTTGATGAATTCTTGGGCTGAATCTAGCCTCTACTAGGCTTTGTCTGTGCATTTGAAAACCAAAATCAGACATAGCCTAAAAGAGGTTAGGTAAAACAGGAAAAATTTCAACATTAAAGTGAAAAGGCCTTTACATATTTACTGAGTGAAATGACCAGTTCTGTGAAAGTGAAAAATAAATAAAAATTGTGAAAAAAATATACAGTGAGCAATTGCGACTTTTATGTACCAATTTCGAAAGTTGAAGTGCAGATGAAGTGATATAAAATAAAAGAAGAGGCGACTGCCTGCGTTTGTGCTCAAGGTCTTACACCTTTTATAAGCGAGACAGCTTAATTATCTCACTGAATTTTTGATAAGTAGGTAACTTTTAAGAGCAAATAAGTAAGTCACATCACAAAAGAGGTAGTCAGAGGTTCGTAAGAAAAATTTGCTGTCGCAATGCTGCTCATGCAGCATACCCCTGGTTGAGCGCAATTTTTTGTAACCGAGCAGTTGAAACAACCTTCCCACTTACTGGGCTCCAAAGAAAGTAAATGCTGTCGTGACGTGAAGAGAGAGAGAGAGAAATAGATGAAAGCCGAAAGGCATGATTGGCAAGAGCTTGAGTTGATGGCTGAAGATTTGAAACAGGGTCAAATTCTCAAAGGAAAATATTGGTGACCTAGAGCCTACATACAGTTGTGTGCAACATAATAGTAGTGAAATTAAATTATATATCCTTCGACGAAATAAAACGAAGCTGTGTTTTCAATAATTTTCATTTAAAATATAGCGAATTCCATAACAGAAACCACATAAAAAGAAATTTTAAAGTTTATACAAAGTTCAGGGAAGTTAATTAAACCTTTAAAAATTTACATCAAAATTTGAGTACGCAGTTTTATAGCTCATTCAATTTGAGCATCATAATGTGCAAGTTAGAAACACCGCAAACTTTCTGAACTTTTAGAATTTTTCTTGTCAAGGATGTTGGGTATTTTTTCCATACCAAATGCATTTTTCTTCATGCTTTTTATGGAAGAAATCACTCAACACCCTTGACGGAAATAAAATCTGAAAATTCAGGGAAAATTTTAAGCGAGCTCTTACTTGTACAATTAAAATTAATTGGCCTACAAAACTGCGTACTCAAAAATTTTCTAGAAATTCTGCCAAAAAATTTTAAGACTTTGATATCTAGTAATTTTTTAAAGTTGAATTCTCTCTATCTCTATGGCGCGATATACAACAGGTATATCATCATAAACCTCCTAAGAGATTTTTGCGCCAAGCTTCTCTTCCAATTTGTGGTGTGCCGATTTGAATTTTCCCTACAAATTGGTGGGACCTACAGTTTTTTGCCGACTCCGAACGGCATCTACAAAGGAGACGAATTTTTGCTGAGAAGCCTGTCATGGCAGAAATACACTCGGAGAGTTTGCCAAACCACTGCCGAGGGGCGACCCCGTTTTGAAAAACTTTTTTCAAATCACTTTTGATGTTACCTGTTCCAGGGCTCGAACCATGGACCTTCGGTGTGGTAGGCCGGCAACACTACCTTCACACCACGGCGGCCGCCGTAATTTCTTTTTATATGGTTTCTGTTATGGACTTCGCCATATTTTTAAATGAAAATTATTAAGTTATGTAAGTTATGGCTAGAGTCCTTAGCGCTGAGAATTCAAGATAAAAGTTCTCTCGAGTGTAGAAGCAAGTTTAATGATTATGTACGAACTTTAATCACAAGTTAACAAAAAAAGCGAATAAAAATACAGAGTATGCCGAGTTTAACCCGAAATTTCTAGACAAAAATATACTCGGAAAGTATAACACTGCCGCCCTATCTCAAAATTTACTTTAACAATATTCAGAATTGATCTAAATGCACCGGATCGCAGAATTAAGTTCCAGAACGCAGCTTCTCAGATCTGATGTTGTTCATCCTCAAAGTGAGATAGAGCACTTGCGAAGTAAAACTCGGATTGGAGGCTTCCTTGAACTGTTAGCCGAGATGCGGTAATGTTTTACTCGGCAGACTAGGTGTTATATATCTTTAATTCATTTGAAATGGATCCAACCGACAATGTAGATCGAATATATTGGGCTGGTTTGGGAATTAAAGCATTTTGATGGCCACAAGAAGGCAAAATATTAGAATAAGAGCGATAGATATAGCAAACAAATTTGTGTTCTAAATAAAAAAATTCTACCGGTTCTATCGCCTTTATCGTATTGATTTTTATTTTTTTAATAAAAGGCATATGCACATCAGTAAGCGAAAAAAAGCCAAAGTTGAGCTTGGGCGAAAATGAGTTATACGCAGCAATTGAAATCTCCGTACTAAGATCTATAGTCACAAAAAATTATGTTTACGTTGGCGTGGTTGAGGCCAGGCTCGTCTCTACATGGCACTTTAAAGATGTGAGCGGAAACATTTTATTTAAAGGCAAACGCGATAAATATCATATGTTTATTCGCTCTGTCAAAATTTGGTGCAAGGCCTTTGAACTGTATGCTTCAAACCCACAAAGCAGACCCAACAGATTTGTGCTGCCCGATAAATTCTACGATTTCCCTTTCTCATCTCTTGCATTTTATTCCTCTACTCCTATTCCGTTTACTCACATTCTTACTTACTTTTTCCCTAACTCATCACATTCCTCCAACCTTTTCAGTTGCCTTTATTCCAACTCTTCCTTATCCCTTTAATTTTCTTTTTCTTTTAATTTTTATTAGCACATCAAATTGTTATTAAACTTTTTATTAAAAAATATCACAAGATTAAGAGAAATCGATATGGCAGACGAAGTGTTTTGCTCCTATCAAAAGTGGATTGTAAAAATACAGAATTCAAGAAAGCGGAAACGAGTATGTTTTATTCAACCAAAATAAATGGGATTGGTAAGTCATTTAAAAAAATATTTTTATAAAACTATTAAAAAATATAAGTAATACATTTTAACTTATTAATTTTTTCTTCGGTATTTTATTAGTGAATCACGTAGTTGTACGTCATCATCCGGCAAGCATTGGTTGCAGTAGAAATAAATGAATCATAAGTTTACCATTTGCATATATCACGTATCATGAATTCCATCCTCGTAAGAATGAATATGCAAATGCTTCAAAAATAATAGAATACTTGTATTGTTGCTAAGGGCTGCCATAAAATTCATAGCAATTAAATAAGTACATAAATATATATGTAAGTTAGATTGGGCTAAAAAAAAGATATTATAAAATTATATTGGGGTAAGAATTTCTGAAACGGATCACTTAAAAAGTGAAAATTTATATCCGATCAATAGTGGCATTATTGCGAAGCTATTGCAAATACAAACAAATACCTATCTTGATTTTTGCAAAAAAAAACTTTGCTGTCCTGTTTTATCGTCAATTGAATTTAAAAGCATTTAAAATTAAATTATAAATAGAACTATTTTTAAAATATTTACAAAACTGTGCAAAAAAATGTTCAACGGAATTTTTCAGAAAATACAAATTTACGTATGTGGTTGGATTCTTGTGCAAAAAAAAGTGTTCTCTAAGCGTTTTTCTTTTTCTGGGGTTTGCAAGTATTTAAGCAGATACGAGTACATTAAAAGTTGAATTTAAAACCTATAAAGTTGGCATCGAATTGTCAAAGTCGGCCTTGCATATCGGCTGTTATTCAAGTTTAAGCAACCCCATAATTGATGAGAAATAAATTTTCATGAATTTAAGTGATGTGTGTCAGAAATTCTCACCGATTGATATTGTATTTTAGAACAGTGAAAAAATAGATGCAAACGTTTTTGACATTAAGATTCCTTTTTAGTGGTCTATCATTGCTACGCTAGAGTTTTGAGGGAACAAATTCTTAAAGTAAATTGGTTGGTCTAACAATAACAACAAAACAGTGTTTTTCAACAGTTAGTTACTATTGAAGTTAAAAAAATAAAAATAAAAGTAAGGGAGTCTAAGTTCGGATGGAATCGAACATTATATACCTAGTAGTGATCTATTATGTTGCGATCGCGCGGTGTTTCCAATTTGCGCCAGTTAGCGCAACGAAGAAACGACTGGCGAGCTGTGTTGGACGGTCAAAATCGCCCAGGCGGTTAGATGACCATTTGAAGAAGAAGATCTATTATGTCATCCCAATTTAGGCAGGTCTGTTTTAATACTTTCAGTTCGTATTTGCGTTCAAATAGACAGGCGGGCAGACAGATAGACGTATCGAGGGACGGAAATGGCTGCATCGACTCAGCTCATCCACCTGATCATTTCAGTATACTTTTTGATGGGACTATCTCTTTTTATTCTCATACGTACAATCATTTCATGTTCATGAAAGGTATGAAAATCAAAAAAGATATATTTACAACTTCGCTTTTGCAGTGGGGTATTAACTACCTTCCCGGATATTTTGCTTTTCATCCTGAACGTGTTGATATACATTAATAAATATATATCTCGATTCGTTTATGCCGAATGAAGTAACAAAAATAGATATAAAAAAGGAAAAGTAGGCGGAGCCACGCCCCCAGACTATATAAAGTTTTAATTCGTCATAACTCCGAACTTTTTTGGTCTAAATTAATGAAATTTGGAAATATGTGTCACTTAGTTAATATCTACATAATTTTTCAAAAGTGGGCGTGAACTTTCATGATAGGTTCAGGAGTTCGCTGGGCAGGACACAGTCTGTATATAGCTTTTGGAAAAGCCCCCAGGTTATATAAAGCTGCAGTTCGGTATAGTTCGGTATAGTTAGGTATAGTTATTTGGTTCAAGTTAATGACATTTTATAAATAGACGTGTTCTATGTATCAAAACGTCAAAACAACGTCTACCGGGTTTGCTAATATATTATAAAATGGCGAAAGCAAACAACGAATTTCAGCATTCTTTTGTAAAACTGAGAGACTAGTTTGCGTTCCAATAGACGGACGGACATGGCTTAATCAATTTCTCTTTTCGTCCTGAACATTTTGATATACATAAGTCAATATCTATCTCGATCCGTTAATGCCGTTACGTACTGCCGTTACGCGACTAAAGTTAATATACCTTGTGTGCGAAGCACTACTAGGTATAAAAATGTGTGCCTTTTATAGGCGCCAAAGAACTCCACCGATCTTTATGAAATTTTTACAATATATACTTGGGTTCAATGGGTACAGCATAGACAATATATAGTTTTGGAGTTTATTTGGTTCAAGTTAATGACATTTTATATATAGATGTGTTCTATGTATCAAAACGTGAAAACAACGTCTACCTAGTATATTATAAAATGGCGAAAGCAAACAACGAGTTTCAGCATTCTTTTGTAAAACTGAGAGACTAGTTTGCGTTCCAATAGACGGACGGACATGGCTTAATCAATTTCTCTTTTCGTCCTGAACATTTTGATATACATAAGTCAATATCTATCTCGATCCGTTAATGCCGTTACGTACTGCCGTTACGCGACTAAAGTTAATATACCTTGTGTGCGAAGCACTACTAGGTATAAAAATGTGTGCCTTTTATAGGCGCCAAAGAACTCCACCGATCTTTATGAAATTTTTACAATATATACTTGGGTTCAATGGGTACAGCATAGACAATATATAGTTTTGGAGTTTATTTGGTTCAAGTTAATGACATTTTATATATAGATGTGTTCTATGTATCAAAACGTGAAAACAACGTCTACCTAGTATATTATAAAATGGCGAAAGCAAACAACGAGTTTCAGCATTCTTTTGTAAAACTGAGAGACTAGTTTGCGTTCAAATAGACAGACGGACATGGCTAAATCAACTCAGCTCATCGCCCTGATCATTTCGGTATACTTATTGGTGGATCTATCTCTTCTTCTTCTCATACTTACAAACATCGGACCAAAGTTATAATAATATAATATAATAAAATGGAAACAATTTAAGTCTTAGCAACATTATTACTAATAATAATATTTTCAAGCTTACACCTACTCAATAGCTGTTTACTCTACGAAAAAGTAGTCAAACAATCTTAAAAGAGCACAGAAATAAGTCACTAGCTGGACCCGTGCGCTCCTTGCCCAAAAAAAAAAAACCAAAATGGTTTGAAACCTCTTGTTAGTCCAGGTCCAGGATTTTTCAAACCTTTTTCTCAAATTATAAAAAAAGATTTTCAGCTACACTTGTTGTGAGACCACAAAAAAATGGTAATTCTATACGACAGCACGTAACTGCTAATATAGGTCCAAAAATCTCGGGAAATGTATCAAACGACGCGTTTTGATCTCTGTATCAATAATCCGAAAGCGGAAATTAAATAATTTGTTTCAGTGAATAATTATTAGTAAAAAACCCAAAAATTGCCTAGGTCCGATCTCAAATAGGGGACTTGATCCAAGGTATTTATGTGCACAACACCTTTATGCGTAGGCTTCAAAACAATAACCTTAGCCGGTCCAACACCGGCCGCGGTCCACAATATTTCTGCACAGAACACATTTCTGCACTTTTCGGTACACCCTAATCTGTGATTACAACAACTACATGAAAATGACACAAACATTTCAACTTTGATTGCAAATATCTCTGAACAGACATAAAATGTCGAATTTCCGCTTTCGGATTATTGATACGAAGGTTAAACCCGAATGATACTTGATACCTTTCCCGATATTTTTGGACCTATATTAGCAGTTACGTGCTGTCGTATAGAATTACCCAAAAAATTATACAAATATGCGCAAACAGCTATTTGAAATTCCACCACTTATATTACATTCACATTGAGCCATAAACTTGAGTTGATTGCCAACATCAATATGAATTAACTCAAAAAATGTCCCTTTAACTCGAGTTTATGACCCAGTGTGAACGCAGTCTTATTCACTTATTTTAGCAATGTTCAAGTGTAGATGGCGCGCTCGCCTTTAATTATTCATATATATGAATGTCAGTCACAATAGTTTATTTTAAAGAATTTATTTTTATAAAATACGCTTAAACAAAAGCACTCCGCTAATTAAAACATGGTTTCGCATATAGAGCTAACCCCCACCTTTAAAACGATACCTTATTTCTTAATATTGGTTTCAAATGAGAGCAGAAAATTAGGAAATAACACCAAAAGACCTTACAGAATTAATATATATGATATGTAAAAAAATATAAATTTTTCGAAAACGAATCTAAACACTGAGGATGGCGAAACCCCCAAGCCGGTTTGTTACAAAACCAGATTTGACAAGGGATAACGGAAAATGGTTCCAATATACATAAATTTTCCACCCGATCGGAAAATCAACAAAGGAAAATAAATAGACGGACCAAGTTACCGATATATGTATTTCAAAATCCACCAACAGAACTTTTCTTAAAGGTTCGGCGCTAACCTCAAAAAACGAAAACAAAGCATTGGCGGCTTTTCTGCTGGGTTATGGCCGTGAAATCAGAAAAATATACCCATTGTTTGAAGACTGAGGAAAATTAATTTTCTACAAAACCGAACGCAGCAGTTTTTATTGTCAATCTTTATATTATACAGAAAGTTTTTTCTATATTGAATTAAAATAACTCGCTACAGCTGATTAAATGAGAGGCGAGCAGGTAAGGAAGTACTCGTATTGTTTGAAAAAAAAACTTTCCAACTAAAAAACACTGAAAAGGTTGTGAAGAACATCACCGAATCAAGTCATGTATTAATGGACGTAGATAAAGGGAGCAAATTGAAACTGGTCTACCTTTCGAAAAATAACATTTTTTAACTTGTGCGCTAACCTATCACATTTTTCGTTATTATTTTGCGTAGTTGGGTTTAGCACAAAAAATAGTATAGTATAGACATGAACCAATTCAAATAGACTTCTTGAAACCAACCTTGTGTGCAAATTTTCACGAAAGCTATATGTTGCTTTGGAAAAGTATTCAAAGAAGCGAACTTCATAGGTACTTCTTCCTTAAAAAAAACTAACTTTCGTAAAACTAAACAATTTGCAGAGAAGAAATCAATTGATTCAAGTTCGAACGACGGTAATTTCGCAACATAGATTCAGGAAAAATTAGTATATCTTAATGAAATGTAATGTTAAACTTAATTCGTGCTAAGAATATATTGATATTGAAAATAGGCGAAATGGGACAATTACCATGCCCACTTATTTTTTATTTATATATAATACTAGCAGACCCCGCAGACGTTGTCCTGCCTAAAATTTGAGTTGCCTACATTTAACAAATTGTGCTCTCTTCCATCCTCACTTGGCGTTTCCTCGTAATTTATTCATATATCTTAATTTTTTTCCTACTTTTGCTTTACCCATATCTCGTTAGTCTATTTTACCCTCTTCATTTTCCTCTAACACATCTAATTCTAAAATTTCCTATTCCTACTCCTCTTCTTCTTCCTTTTCCTCTGCAGGTACTTACATAGTTTCGAAGATATAGCGGTATAACTTTTTTTTGGTCTTGGTACTGCTCACTTTTTCCAAGGTTTTTTTGATATATAGAACACATATCTATATATAAAATATCATTAACTTGAACCAAATAAACTGCTAGCTATACCGAGTTGCAGCTTTATATAACCTGGGGGCTTTTCCAAAAACTATTTACAGCCTGTGTAATGCCCAAAGAACTCCTGAACCTACCGTGAGACCTCCAGAGACATGGACAATAAACTGTGGAAATTAGTGAAACACAAAGAAAAAACAAAATATGTGGGCGTAGCACCGCCCATTTTTTAAAAATTATGTAAATCTTGACTAAGTGACACATATATCCAAATATCATTAATTTAGACCAAATACGTTCAGATTTATGACGAATTGAAATTTTATATGGCCGGGGGGCATGGCACTGCCTACTTTTCCAAAACTGTATATAATCTATGCTGTAACCATAGAACCTAAGAATATACTGTGAAAATTTCATGAAGATCGGTTAAGTATATTGGACGCCTATAAAAGACACACAGACACACATTCCTTCCTGATTTATAAGATTTTGGAAATTATTGATCTTAAATTTTTGGACAATTCGGTAGAAGCCATTTTGAATAATTTACTAGCCAAAATGGGACACTGGCAAGTCCGCATTTTTTTCAGAGGAGGCCATTTCCATTTTTTTAAATTTTCTTAAATGTGTTTTATTCATTTCGAGCTTCCACTGCAGGCTCGATTACCATTTCCAATACGGATAGTTCTGTAGAAATAGAAAATATAATTTTATTTTAATCGGGGTCTGTAGATATCCGAGGGTGGTCAGAATACCTTCACACACCCCACACATTGAAGTGTACAAATTCTCTTGGAAAAAACACCATTTCTATTTCAAATTAATTTATGTATACTATTTATTGGTTGTTTTAGTTATGGCGCCTCGCACTTATGATTTATATGCACTTTGTTCAGCGCGTGCGAGTGACCACTCAAGGGCTATATAAACTTTATGCACAAATTGAAGTGAATGCACTCAATTTTAGTATGCCCCTACAGCGAAAGTAAATAGTGACTGTCATTTCCAACCAGAGTAGCAGCGCCAAATACGAACTAGTTCGGTAGTAACTAGATCTTCATCAGTAAAACAATGTCAGTTCAGTTACCTTCAACAGAAACATTTAATTGTAAGTATGCGATCTTTCAAAGTTCCCCTCTATAAGATTTGGTCTGGTTCGCACCAACGAACTGATAGCGATAAAGTTACTGGATCTAAAATGTAGAATTTTAAAATCTGGTCGGATCTTATCCACTCCCGGGGATACCGCGATCTTATGCTTTGCCCGCTGACTATAAGCAAAAGAAATTTATGACAAACTTGTATACGTTTCGGGAGCACTAGAACTGCACTACATAGTTCCACTACTGGGTTTATGAACTTAAGTATCTATATACATTCTAATGCCTGATTTTGGCTTATTGTCGGTTGTTGAAGGTTTTTAATTTCAGAATTTGAAATGCAACACGCGTCTTAAAAAAACTCAACCAATTAAATTATTTAATTTATTTACAAACATTGACTGCTTTTTTGTTTAATGTTTTATGAGCTTATCCACGTATTTATATGAATAAATGCTTATGTACGTAAATCTGTATAAATAGAAAAGGAGGTACATAAATATAGAGAGTTAAAGATAAACGAACATTTTATAGATCGACGAATATATGCTTGTACAGGGTGGCTGATGAAAGCCGCTACCAAAAAAAAATTAAATAACTTTTTTCTATTTAATGAATCTAGTTAATTTTTTTTTATTTTGCAGATTGACTTTTACATTTAACAAAAATGGATAACTGGGACACTGAAACAAGAATTTGGATTGTCCGCCGCTATCACGCACTGGAGTCCGTAGTTTCGGTTCAAAGAGAGTATAGGCGCACGTTTGGCGGCAATCCTCCGAGCAGATGGACCATAATAAGACTTGTGAACAATTTTGCCGAGCATGGGACAGTCAACAGAAGACCTTACCATTGAAACCCTTCAGTTCGAACGGAGGAAACAATCGCTCCTGTAGCTGCTGCCATACAAAACAATCCACGTGTTTCGACAAGAAGCTTATCTGCTCAAATGGGTGTAAGCAGACAGTCATTACCATCAATTATGCACAAAGATTTGGACTTATTCCCATATAAAATTCAAATGGCCAACAAACTGAACGCTGCAGACTTGCCGATTCGCTTGGAATTTTGCCAGAAGATGCTTCAAATGGTGGAAGAGGATGGAAACATGTTGAACTGTCTTTTCATGTCTGACGAGGCCCATTTCAATTTAAACGGCAACATAAACAAACAAAATTGTCGAATATGGAGTGCTTCCAACCCACAGATACTCCATGAGACGGAATTGCATCCACTTCGTGTCACAGTGTGGTGTGCAGTTTCATCACGCTGCATTGTCGGGCCCTACTTCTTCGAAGAAAACAGTCACACCGTTACGGTTACTGGAGACCGTTACTTTAGCATGTTGAGAGAGTTTTTCTATCCAGAATTACGCCGAATGAGAATTTCTTTCAACTCTGTGTGGTTTCAGCAAGATGGTGCAGCTCCTCATATAGCCCAACCTGTTATGACAGAATTGCGACGAAAATTTCCCAATAAGCTGATATCCAGAAACTCCACATTCCGTTGGCCACCCAGGTCGCCTGACCTTACTGCACCTGACTTTTTCTTGTGGGGTTATTGCAAACAGGAAGTCTTCAAAGCAAAACCAACAAATTTGAATGAACTAAGGCAATCCATTCGAGAAACAATTGCGGCTATTCCTGTCTCAACTCTCCAAGCAGTAATGAACAACTTTTTGGTAAGATGCCGCACATGCATCGACGAGCAGGGGGGGCATTTAAATTCCATTATTTTTAAAACTAATTAAGCTATATTTAATAAAATTTAATGAGCTTTAACATGAATAAAAGAAAAATTATTTCCATACACTGAAAAAAAAAAGTATTTGAGTTTCTTAATGTAGCAAAATTCATCAGCCACCCTGTATATTGGGTTGGGCAAAAAAAAGCAACCAAAATAAAGAAAAGTTACTAGGCCAAACAATATGAATGTTTTATTTTACCAAAATTTACTAATTAAAAATGTGAAATCAGAAAACTAAAAAATGTTTAATGCATGCTTATTTTGGAACGGCCCACTTGAAAAACATTTTCAATCAAACCTTTTTTGTTGAGAATTCGATTTCCTACAAAACTTTATGCAGCTTTTTGTCACTTCAATGGTTTGAAAGCTATAAAGCAAAAATGCGATCAATCCAAAATAAATTTAAGCTAGCAATGATAGGTCTATAATATCAAATTAATGCAAAACAAAGAAAACGATATTTGCCCCGTCTAATGTACGTACTATGGTGTTTCACAAAAAAAAAAAAAACCAAATTATATTTTATTTTCTTTAGGTCTTACCCTCTCAAAAGTTAGTAGTTCATAAGCAAAGAAACCTCGCAAGAAATTATCGCTGTGTATTTTGTATATGGGACATTCCATAAAATTTTTACAACCCAAAACATAGATTTGCCCGAAACAATTTTTTTATAATCTGGATGAAAAACACATCGACACGTATTTTTTTATTTTACCGTATTATGCGAAATTTTCGACTAATAATTTTTCAAACTTTTGGAAAACGAAAAAATACGGCAGTTAGAACATATTTTAAAGGGTTGCTGTTTTAAAACGAGTTCTCCTACAAAAACGAATTTTACAGGTTATCTTAATAATCGTTCACACTTTTTGAATATAAATAAATAAATGTTTTTTTTTTCATACAAAATAAATTAAATTTTTTTTTTTAAATAAACAAAAGTCAATAGCGAAAAAAAGCCATGCTTAAGGTTGTTTATTTTTAAATCAAAATAAGTGTACGGTTTGTAGAACATGTCATTAAAATTTCAGAGTGGGTAGCGAAATAGTTTTTTTGCAAAAACTCTTTGTTTACAGTCTCAGCTCTAAGCATGCAATAGACCATACAAGGCCGATGGCGGGCACTATTTTTGTATAACAATTTATATGAGTTGATATTTTTTTCAACATATTCGAATGCACTATTTCAACGTCTATAACGAATAAAAGCTGTAAGTAAAAAACATTAATTTGTTTAACTAAACACCGAACAAAACTCATAAATTTTATTTTTGTGATTAATTATGGAAAACAGTAGTTATTATAATTTAAATCTTTATTTAAGTTGTGTTTATTTCTAATATTGCACCGATTGCATCTTTTTTTTTTGGAAATTTTTTTCCATTTGGATAATTTTTTTTTTTTTGTTGACATAGAAATTCGGCTAACTCAAAAAGGTGTTAGCTAGGAGTAGGTGTTGGAGAAATCTCTACTTTCGCTCCTAAAATATATAGAAGGGAGCAAACTTTCATTAATAACTTGAGGAGGTCTCGCCTATTGGTCCAAGATTAGTAAAATCGGAGCACAGAGTGTAGAAATCTCTGTTATTGATCCGAAAGGGTGTTAAGGGGAGTACTCTCTTATTCATCGCTTGGTGATATCTCTCGTTGTCCTCCATTAAGAGTAGCATAGGAGCAGAAAAGGGGAAAAATATCTTTTATTGTTCCAAAAAACCGTCAAAGAGATACTCTTTTATTCATCGCTTGGGGAGATCTTGCTTCAAGTTCTATTGGGTATATTTAGATACATAAAATATATATTATGAAATTTAGTCATTTTCAAATGCCTGTAATTAGTTTTTTAGTTATGATAATCCCACTTGATATATTGTTTTGAAAACTTCAAACCTTCAACTTTAAGAATACGTAAGAATACCTTCAGGACCGAGGTCGCTTCTGTAAATCGCTGCACTACGCTCATATCTGCATTCAGCTCGTACAAGTCATCATTAAAATTGATGCGATTCCGGTCGCTGCCATCCCAGGAGGAACCATAGTTACGGCTTTTTGAATTGGTAATAATTATTTTAAATGTTTTTCAAGAAAAGGCCGTTATTAATTGATTACGATTAGAAAAAACAAAAAAAATTTTTTTTTAATTAAAAAAATACTAAACAAATATATAAAAATCATCAAAAAAAAAGTTGTTTAATCAAAACTATTTTGATGTTTAATTAAGTAATCATTTTGATTACTTTTGATTTTTTGCAGTATAGTTGATGTGTATTTTTATGTGCTTCTACAACAATACTGAAAAAAATCAAAAATAATCAAAAAAAAAAAAAAAAAAACTTAAAAAAAATCTAAAATAATCCAAGCAATTTTTTTTGATTATTTTTTAAAATAATTGGAAAATAACCATTAAAAATTGAAAGTAATTGGTAATCAATCATTAAATGGATTCTCATACAACAACATAATTAACTAGCTTATACCCGTGGGTTTTACCCCACATTCCTATAAAAAATATTCCAATTATATGGGAGGTGCCACGCCCAATTTTTCGTTATCCTCAGTTTTCATGCAGGTGTTAGGGATTAATCTCATATAACCCCTAACCAAATTTCAGTTGTATTGGATCTTATCTCTCCAAAAGAATTGCTTCTTTTAAAATAAATTATATCATTATTATAATTCATTCGGAGCCAAATCCAGAGTGTCCCAGGAAATTAATCTTGGACCAATCATATTTCTTCTTTTTATCAGAACATATAATAGACTGAATTCGATTTTAATTATTACTAGCTTATACCCGTCGGTTTCACCCCACATTTCTATGAAAAAAATTTCAGCTGTATGGGAGGTGCCACGCCCCCCTTTTCGTTATCCCCAGTTTTTTGGGAGGTGGTAGTGATTAACCTCATATAAACCCTTACCAAATTTCAGTGGTCTAACGTAAATACTTCCAGAGATACGGACTATGAAAAATTCCATTTATACGGGAGGTGCCACGCCCCCTTTTTCGTTTTTCCCCAGTTTTCTTGGAGGTTTTAGGGATTAACCTCATATAACCCCTTCCCAAATTTCATTGGTCTAGCCTAAATACTTCCAGAGATATTGACCATAAAAAATTCCAGTTGTATGGGAGGTGCCACGCTCCCTATATATATATAAATATTTTTTAGCCTATGACCATCCCGGTAAGGTATCCAGTTCGTGTTTCAAATTTGGTTAGTTTGGTTGGCAGTTTTTCTGGATGTGGTAGGGATTAATGTCATATAACCCCTTACCAAATTTCAGTAGTCTAACGTAAATACTTCCAGAAATATGGACTGTTAAAAATTCCATTTGTATGGGAGGTGCCACGCCCCCTATATATATATAAATATTTTTTAGCCCATGACCATCCCGGTAAGGTATCCAGTTCGTGTTTCAAATTTGGTTACGATCGGTTTATACGTTAAGGACGCAAGTCGATCTATAGATACATACATACGTAATTTGAATTTTATATATATAGATTAAACCGGTAATCATTACAATAAGTAACCATTATTTAACAGGTCTGTCTCAAATAAAAACGAAAAACTAATTTTACTAAAACAAACTTTTCTTTGAATCAGTCTACTGTATATTAAGTGCAAAATTTAGCATATCGTCAACCTTACAATGCACATAACTTTACAAAGTTATGCATATACAGGGTGGCTAATGAAAGCCGCTACCAAAAAAAAAATTAAATAACTTTTTTTCTATTTAATGAATCTGGTTAATTTTTTTTTTATTTTGCAGATTGACTTTTACATTTAACAAAAATGGATAACTGGGACACTGAAACAAGAATTTGGATTGTCTGCCGCTATCACGCACTGGAGTCCGTAGTTTCGGTTCAAAGAGAGTATAGGCGCACGTTTGGCGGCAATCCTCCGAGCAGATGGACCATAATAAGACTTGTAAACAATTTTGCCGAGCATGGGACAGTCAACAGAAGACCTTACCATCGAAACCCTTCAGTTCGAACGGAGGAAACAATCGCTGCTGTAGCTGCTGCCATACAAAACAATCCACGTGTTTCGACAAGAAGCTTATCTGCTCAAATGGGTGTAAGCAGACAGTCATTACAGTCAATTATGCACAACGATTTGGACTTATTCCCATATAAAATTCAAATGGCCAACAAACTGAACGCTGCAGACTTGCCGATTCGCTTGGAATTTTGCCAGAAGATGCTTCAAATGGTGGAAGAGGATGGAAACATGTTGAACTGTCTTTTCATGTCTGACGAGGCCCATTTCGATTTAAACGGCAACATAAACAAACAAAATTGTCGAATATGGAGTGCTTCCAACCCACAGATACTCCATGAGACGGAATTGCATCCACTTCGTGTCACAGTGTGGTGTGCAGTTTCATCACGCTGCATTGTCGGGCCCTACTTCTTCGAAGAAAACGGTCACACCGTTACGGTTACTGGAGACCGTTACTTGAGCATGTTGAGAGAGTTTTTCTATCCAGAATTACGCCGAATGATAATTTCTTTCAACTCTGTGTGGTTTCAGCAAGATGGTGCAGCTCCTCATATAGCCCAACCTGTTATGACAGAATTGCGACGAAAATTTCCCAATAAGCTGATATCCAGAAACTCCACATTCCGTTGGCCACCCAGGTCGCGTGACCTTACTGCACCTGACTTTTTCTTGTGGGGTTATTGCAAACAGGAAGTCTTCGAAGCAAAACCAACAAATTTGAATGAACTAAGGCAATCCATTCGAGAAACAATTGCGGCTATTCCTGTCTCAACTCTCCAAGCAGTAATGAACAACTTTTTGGTAAGATGCCGCACATGCATCGACGAGCAGGGGGGGCATTTAAATTCCATTATTTTTAAAACTAATTAAGCTATATTTAATAAAATTTAATGAGCTTTAACGTGAATAAAAGAAAAATGAATTCCATACACTGAAAGAAAATTTATTTGAGTTTCTTAACGTAGCAAAATTCATCAGCCACCCTGTATACATATTAGAGTCAAAATGTATGGATGGTTTTTTTTTCATCAGGAGTATAGCAAAAACGTAATCCACAGATGATTCTAAGAAAAATTGCTGAAGACACCATAGCTCTAAGTCCGTTTTAGAGTCCCCCACTTTGGCAAAATAGATATTTTGCCATATGAACTAGGGTTTGGCCAAAAAATCTTCATAGCTTCTGATAGAATTATAGGGAAAATATCATATTGGACTTACTTTAAAGGTATTTTACGTATATTTCAGTATCTGTATTAATATCTACAGTGTTTTTGAATTTTAGTAGAGATGTCAGGCTTAAACTATGAGAAATAAGCCTAAAATGAACTTTTAACTACTATATTATCATTTTTAACAAATTTCTTAAGGACATTTTTTTTTACAGCTAAAATAAGCTCAGACCATTTCCAACAACTTTGATTCAGACAGTTTTGCTTTTTTCCAATTCGTTTTAGTAGAAAAAAATTTTCAAAAAAACCTATATTTTCAAGTAATAAGCAAAAAAAACACAATTTTTATAATTTTAATGTAATTTATTAAAAAATTATTTTTTTACTTAGAATTGACCATTTTAACGTATTTTTCTAAATAAAAGTAATGTTATGTTATTATTTTCAAAAATCTTTTTTGTTCTCCATTCGTGGTGGTTTTCCACGACTTTCTGCTGTAACAGCCATAACACCTTCACGTTTTTTTCCATAACACGTTTGGAAACAGATGTTAACAACTGTACACCCGTGACCCGCTCTAATACATATGTATATAAATATTAACACTTTGTCTACTTTACATATTTTATTAGGTGTAGCTTTCACGTCTCCTTCCTACAAATTGACCTACACTGAAAAGCTTGTAGATTACAATTAATTATAATTCATATTTTAGGAATCATACAAACTTTTTTATGGTTTTTCGAATTTTTCGCAAGCTTGCTTTAAATACTTTCAACATCTTCCAATAAAAATCGTTTAAAGTGAGAGCTATAATTTTTTTCCGCTTACTTTCATTTGCCCAAATGTTCATGCGTATGTATGTAGGTGTGTTATTTAAAAATTTATTGCAAAATTTCTTAGAATTAACTCTATCATTCCGATTTTTAAATGATGATTTTGCGCTGTTTAGCTTTGCATGTTTTAAGTCACAACGGATGCGCCAAAAAATTCATAAGTCATGACTTTGTAGCATAAGTCAAGTAAATTGGGTTTCTAGGGCTTTCCTGTGTGTAAATTACTTTCAGACGTTTTACTAAGAAAACTAATTGTTTTGCTTACTGTAGGAAAAGAGTCAATAAAACACATGGAGAAATAATATAAAATAGAGAAAATTATCGTTTTAGTGAGGGTTTTTTCAGAGAGCCTCGATCCAATCATAAAATACCCGGATACCTCAATATGGTTTTAGAAATTACCCAAACAGTTAAGTGTATTTCTCATAAGTATTCGTGAAGTCTAGGAAACGATGGCAAAGATTGTGAGGAGTGCACTGATTGGAAAACTGACCATAATATACCTAGTTGCGCTATATTGTTAAATCCTATTTCGTAAATTACAGAAATCTATTATAGTACCAGAAAACCCGGCGATGCTTTCCTGCATCTCAGAACTCATAATAAACTTAGTCCGATTTAATCATTATATCTTTAATATTATTTAAGATATGGAGCTGTATCAAAAAGTTTTTTGCAGCACTAATTAGCAACTTTCGTTTGATACCCATTTTGGGTTAGCCTGCCCCACATATCTATCGATAACTTATAAACCGGTCGAGTTATGGAAATAAGAGATATTTAAATTTTTAAGTTAGACGTTTAATTTAATTTAATTCAATTCCATGCAGCAGTTTTGGCTGATGCGCACTCAAACATACATACATACAGACAAAAATTTTAAAATTTAAATTTAATTTAAATTTCTATTCGCTCAATATTGATACTCCCATCTTTTTTGATTGAATATCTGAAATGAGCAAACATCAATCGACCTGTTACAATTTTTATATAAGGAAAGAGGCGGAGTCACTACGATTGTTCTAAAATTATAGCTTTGTGTAATATGGTACAAACTTTTGAAAATTTATGTGTCAACTAGTTCTCAACTGGGCCCCATCCACCGAAATAGGACTTTTTCTCTTTAAGCAGCTTTGTAGATATACTTCAGTGAAGAAAAATAATAAAATTTCGTCGGGTAGGTTGGATGTACCATATTAAGCGAATAGATTATTATAATTCGGCATGGAAGCCAGTCTTAGCGCCACTCACAAGTGTAAACTCTTTCGGAGAACCGGAATACTCTCTCAGCCGTTAAATCACCGACCAAGCTTTTGCGCCATACAGCATGCAGGGGACGATAACCTATGCCGGTTAGGAGGCTAGAATATACCAGAGGTTCCATGAATGGATGCGCATACTAAGCAAGGCGAAGTACTGGTACAATAATAATAATACGAGTTCCGAGAAGTGACTTACCAAGGGTAATATTCGTACGAATATGATACTTGTATAAATTGAAAATATTATGTGGCACGAAAACATAAATAACGTAAATAATTTCGTAGATATTATTACCTGCTACCTTTGCTGCAAGAGTAACAGTTTGTAGGATTTATAGACTGAATTTATTACAACAGGTTCTAACTATCATAAAAAAGATCAAGCTACAACTTTTCCAAGTGTACTTCAGAAAGAATAAAGTATTCTTCAGATATCGTAAAATATATTTCAGAATAGTCAATTTTACTTCAGAAGCCGTAAAATAATTTTCAGAATATCTAATTTGTAGTAGTAGGATAAGGGTTAATGCTAATGCTACCAAATGTGAGATGACAAGCATTAGATGGTAAGCACTTTTTGTGCAGACTTACGAGTCGATAGACCATTTACGAACGAAAAAAAGATTATTAAACAAAAAGTGCAAGACGTATCCGGTCGTGTTTTATTTTACAAAGTTGTTAGTGTTTGTTGTTTCTCTGGTGAGTGGTATTGCAAATTATACTTTAGAACGCGTAAATTATACTTCATATGCTGTATAATGTACTTCAGAAACCATAAACTCTGAACTACTATTGATCATTCTGAAGTACAATTTATTGTTTTCGAAGTACAATCTACGGTTTCTGAAATACAATTATTTATTCTGAAATATATTTTACAGTCTCCGAAGTACAACTGACTATTCTGAAATATATTTTACTATTTCTAAACTACAATTGACTATACTCAAATAAATTTTTACGCATTCTGAAGTACATATGACTATTCTAAAGTATAGAGTAAAAAAGACCAGCGGACCCAAAGGACATGTTTAGTCCAAGCAGAGCACAGTGGCAATACATTGTATGATCATATGGATTTTTGACAATTATTTCCTCAACCAACAGTGTTATATGGGTTACTTATTGGAGTGCAAAAATCAGATTTTTCATAATCCGAAAGGGTTTTACAGTTTTGTTAACTCAAAAAGGAAAACTTCGGGATTTCCATGTTCTTTATCTTTTGGATGTAAGAATGCCAGCTCAAATCACGATATTGCGAAATTATTTGCAGAAATCTTTAAGTCAACCTATTCATCTAAAAGTTATCAACCTGGTCCGTATCCTTATAATTTGGAAGGTTCTAACTGCACCCTCACTCCTTGTTTGGATAAAAATACTGTTCTTCAGAGCCTTCTCATTGTAAACAGGACTCAGCAAGTTTTCTTTAAAAACACTCTTTCTAAGTCGATAGAGGTAACGTGTCGTGTGCCCCAGGGTAGTCACTTGGGTCTCTTACTTTTTAGCCTGTTCATCAATGACTTACCTCATATTATCTCTCATTCCCGAACTCTTATGTTCTCCTACAGGCCGACTTAGACTCATTTTTGGGCTGGTGCGTAGTCAAGTTGTTAATTTTAAACTAATCTAATTGGAAGGTTATGACTTTCCACCGAGTGAACCTTCACTAGGTGTAATGCTCCTCCATAATCGACCGTATGCCAGGGCGGATTTGAGACTCGGCCTCTTCAACCAACCAGTGGATAATCAATACTTCTAAGCACAACTTTCAATGAATACATCGACCGAATGTGAGGGTGGATTGGAGACACGGCCTCTCCAACCATCCAGTGAATTTTCAGACATTCAAGATCTCTAAGCAAAACTTTAAAGGAATATATCGCTGGTTTTAAAAGGTAGATTTGAGACACGGCCTCTCCAACCATTTCAGCTAATACTAAATATAATTGTACTGTCTAGTTTGTAAGATTAGTGCAATCTGTTAGACCTAAGTTTATTTTGGTTTGGTAATTGTACTTTTGTTATAGTCACATAAACAAATAAATAAATAAATAAAATAAATTTGAAGCTCAGGCTAGCTCTTATATTTAGGTGTGAGTGTAAGATCTTTGATTAATCACACCACATGATGCACAAAGTACGCCATTAAGTATACTTCGAATAACTACGCCACATCCGGGTTTATGTGTTTCTTATTTTGAATTTGGATGCATACTTATAGGCGCACGTAAAGGAAGTTATTAGCTGACGCATGAAAAAAATTATCGCTTGCGATTTATTTATAGTTTCCGTCCATATAAGCAATAACTTAAAGCACACGTTAATTAAGTACTACAAACAGCTCGTAAACCAATCGCAACATGACTCCGATGAAGGCATTACATACAAACAAGTATACATTCCCATACAAATAGCCACCATTCGTACCATTTTTGTTACAACTTACATCCAATTGAAGCTCTGTTTATAATTGCTATTTATCTTTTAAGCAACACAAAGTCATTGAGGGGCGACTTCACGCTGGGTGATGAGACGTCCGTCCGTGCGCACTAAGCAATAACAAATTAACATCGTGTGCTGTTCCTCTTGCACTCTTGTTAGAGTTCGCCAATGGCTAAGGGTAATCAGTAAATTCCCATTACCACAAAATGTATCTTAAGCGCCTCAACTTTGTCTGAGTACTTATACAGCGACATACCAGCATGCCCTGACTCGTAGCAATAAAATGAATAAAAAAAGAAACCAACAGAAATGGTAACCGCAACTACAACAATAATGAAAATGAGGCATCCAGCAAGTACACTTTTGGATATTTACATGACGCGCTATCAGTTAGCCGTTGAAAAGAGTACGGAGCAGCTCATTGCAGCAGCAGCGGCGCCATGTGCATTAGAGCTTTTGTACAAGGTGGCGCAAAAGTAAGCTTCCGATGTTCAGCATATCGGTTGTGGCACGTGCAGTGTGTGCTGTTGCACCGTCTTGTTGGAACCACATGTTTTCCAATCCCAATTCATCAAGTTGCGGCAAAAAGAACTCTTTGATCATTGCTCTGTAGCGCTCACCATTCACAGTAACCGTTTGGCCCCGACCGATTATTGGTCAAATAAATAGTCAGCAATATTCCGCGTTCTGGAGCAGTGTAGCGTAACATTGTTTATTAACGTGTATTTCGCATGTGTTTACCACACAAATGTCAAAACAGAACTGACTTTAGGGGCCAATCGCAAAATTTATAGCATTTTCTGATAGGAGGATTACTTTTGCGCCACCCTGTATGTGTGGAGTGCTTAAAGGTATGCGTATGTTTGTTTGCACGTAGAAGGTACACGAGTTTCATATTTCGTTCTTTTACAGCAATGGTCAGCGCATCTTCTTTATGCGTCTTACATGGAAGTTAAGTATTCGATTCTTTGTATTACGCTTTATTTAAGTTCGTGGTTAATGTATTTATTTTGCGTGATTTCAATTTATTTGCAAAATAATCACATTTTTTTAACAGGTTTTGTTGCATATTAGTGATGTGCAGTTGTGCGTATCTAAAGAACCGTATCTGTCGAATAAGGTTCCAAACCAACCCGGTTATTGGAACTGGTAAACCGTACTACTTCTCAAATATATTTTCGAAACAGGGTTGCCACTTCTTTTCTCTTTACGGTTTAGAGTTTTTAGTAAAATTTTTTCGATTTATCATAGAATTTTGAAAAGTTTTCTTTTTTTTTTAATTTTCTAGTTTCTTAAAAGCGCTTGCTTAGCAGATATTTTTTAACTTTTCCAAACCGATATTTGTTTTGTTTATGCCGGGTTTTGCGATCTACACGCCTAAAAATTTGAGTCCTTATTTTAAACTATTCGTCGGTTTAAGCAATTTTTTTTAACTTTTTTGCAATACCAATTCCAAAACTTTTATTATTTCCAATTTTTAATTTATTGCGATTTAGATTTAAGATGAAAAAAAAACGTCTAAATTTGTTTAATATCTTTTATATTTATTTTTGAAAGTTTTTTCAAGTCATTAAATTTTTCACAAAACAGATTTGTGTGCGCCGTAGCTCAGTGGGTAGAGCAGACGAATCTGATGCGGGGAGCGTTGGTTCGAATCCTGCCAACTGATACAAATGTTTTTTATGTTTTTTTAATTGTTAAACATTTCTAGTTTAAAATATAGACTACTTCCTTTACACTAATTTTGTCGAAAACTGGCATAATTTAAATTCTAAACCAAATTTGGTTTGGACATATATATAGCCCAGAAAAGTTTTAACTTTATGCTCCAATTTTTCTCCGTGCATATAATTGTGTTTGAATATATCGAAGTTCTTTCTGGAACCAGTTTTCGGTTTTTGTGCGACCCGGAACCCGATTTTAGAAACCGAGCTTCGGCTTATTTATACTACAGCAGCCAACAAAACAATAGCCGTCATCCGGTCGTCGTGATCCTGAGCCAGATAAAAAAGTTTACATGTAAATGCACACTAAAAATAACCCAAATTTTTTAATAACAGATGTCGCTGGTGCGCTATCATTAAGATGCTCCTTCGCGGAGTGTTCAGATTAAGGTACTTTGTTTGGACTTCATACTAAAAACATGAAAACGAGATATATTATTGATTCCTTTTATTTGGATATTATTATTAACTGGAATATTTATATGCATATTATTTAAATTATCCTATTACCATCGTATTCTTAAAACTAATATCATGATTTTCAGTCTAAAAAAAAATATTTGGGGTATTTTTTAAATACTGTGGATTTCCTGGGTCTGCTTGAAATGAGAAGCAAGCGCGCTGACATCTGTGTCTGAAATCTAATAATGATCCGGAGTACTCCCGTGAGCATTGATCGCAATACGTAGCTCCATAGCGCACCGGATGCCGGCCACAATCAGTTGCATACTTGTTTGAGTTAGTAATGAAAGAATTGCATCTCTCTTGTAAAGTGAAATCGAGTTAAGTTTAATTATTTTCAGGTTTTCAGGTGTATTGAGCTGAGGTTAATACACTGCCAAGTGGGTTTTCGGTTCTTTTAGGGACGGTTTTGTGTCTTACTATACCCGCAAATATCTAAAGCATACGGTTCACTGTCTTCATCACTAATTCTTATGAAGTCATCTTTTCTGGCACTAAATAGGAGTCATTCAATAGCAACCCGATTACATCTACTTCTATGATCAACACTTTTGGCATTTTTGGAGACAAACTCATTTTCGTATGAGACTTTGACTAAATAATGTTCTAGTTTTTATGATATTGAGATATTATATATAAAGGAACAGGAGAGATAAAGGGTGTTTTTTTAAGGGGTATAGAACTTCGAATTGAAATAAAACACAAGAAAATCGTTTTAAGGTCCATCAATTTGGCTTTATTGGAAGGATAATTTTATGCCATTAATGTTTAAATATGATTTCGGGCATGTGGCCGCCGCGGCTGGCTCGAATAAAGCCAATTCTACAGGTCCAATTTTCAACCACTTTTTCGAGCATATGGGGCCGTATGTCGGCAATAACGCCACGAATGTTGGCTCCCAATTCCCCTAACGTTTCTGGTTTGTTGGTGTAGACGAGCGACTTCACATATCCCCAAAGAAAATAATCCAATGGTGTCAAATCACACGACCTTGGTGGCCAATTGACAGGTCCATTCCGCGAAATTATGCGCTCATCGAATGTTTCCTTCAATAAATCGATTGTGACGTGCGCTGTGTGGCATGTAGCGCCGTCTTGTTGGAACCACAACTCATCCACATTCATGCCATCCAATTCGGGAACAAAATAGTCGGTTATCATGGCTCTATACCGGTCTCCATTAACGGTAGCTGCCTCTCCAGCATTATTGCGGAAGAAGTATGGCCCAATGACTCCACCAGCCCATAGAGCACACCAAACAGTCAGTTTTTGTGGATGTAATGGCGTTTCAAGGGTCTCATGTGGATTCTCTTCACTCCAAATGCGGCAATTTTGCTTGTTGACGTAGCCATTCAACCAAAAATGAGCCTCATCACTGAACAAAATTTTGCGATGAAAATCAGCATCGAAATCAATCTCATTTTCGGCCCATACACCAAAATCACGACGCATTGCATGGTTTCGCGGCTTTAATTCTTGCACAAGCTGGATCTTGTAAGGTCGCAAGCCAAGATCTTTGCGCAAAATCTTCCATAAAGTTGATGGACAAAGCTCCAATTGCTGTGCACGGTGGCGAATCGATTCATTCGGGTCCTCTTCAACACTTTGCTCTACAGCGGCAATTGTTTCTTCGGTGCGCACTGTTCGACATCTCTGCGGATGCGTATTATCACATAGAGTAAACGTAGTGCGAAAACGATCCATGGTTAACCGAATTAATTGCTCTGATGGACGATTATGTCGACCATAAAATGGACGGAGCTCACGGTAAACTTCGCGAACTGAACCATTATTTTCGAAATAAATTTGCACGATTTGCAAGCGTTGTTCTTTTGTCAACCTGTTCATGATGAAATGGCAAACCAAACTGAACATAAATGACATTAGAGTTGCCAGATTTGAGCACAAAATGCCTCTCTCTATTCGAAAAACAAACCTGTAAAAAAAACACCCTGTACATATGTAAATATTAAGAAAGAGAAGGAGGAGAGGGATAGGGGGATAGCGAGTGTGAAAGGATAAAGCGAACGTGAAGAGTTAGACAAAGAAGTAGGTAAGCAAGAAGAAGTAGAAGGAAAAGAATCGGGTTAGAAGAATAGAGGGCGAGAGATAAGAAGAGCATATTGTAAAGCTTTTCTTGTAGGAATTCCCCTTTAGGTAGTACTAATACTTGTTCCCTTTGAGTGCGACTTACTCTTTTCATATACGGTTTGTGTTTTCTAATGCTCCTACTTTTTAGGAGCTTCCACAAAGCCGTTAGCACGTCCGTCCGCGCTTGTTTATTTTGGCCAGAGCTTCATTATCTGATGAGCACAAGTCCTCCAAATTAAACCCATGAATTTATTAAACGTGGAATGTCACTTTTGCATTTAGTTTAGTTTACCTCCTTGGTCATAATGATGCTGCTCATAGCTTTTTTGTTAAGCTGATTAAGTCAAGCAGTGTCTGTTTGTGTCTTGTTATTGTTGTTAATATACGTGCAGGCTATTATAAGTCTGTGTACTTGTAAATGGGCATGAAAATCTCCTGCTGATCATGTTAGCCCAACACAAATCATTAAGATTGCATCTTCTTTTGTGCATACAGTTATGCACAACGGCGCTATACGGAGCTAATTAATTTTTTACAAGTGTTTAATTGAGCCTCGAAATACTTTTCTTCCGCACTATTTCAATTGGTAAATATCGCTTGCGTGTTCTATGGGTATTCTTCGCTTTAAGCGCCTCAAAAGCTACAGTAATAACAACAACTAAAACATAAATTTTGCATTTGCACTGAACACTCTAGCAACCTTGTGCAGCACTGATTTATTTAAATATACAAATAATACTTCATGGCTTCCGTACATATGTATGGGTGTCTGTTTATACATATTCAGTTGAGTCTCATCACCCGCCAGGTTACAAAAAACGGCTCTTTTTCTGGTTAAAGGTCATACTGGTAACATAAATTCTTTTTCTTCTTTTTTTAGTTTCACGCTAAGTGGCAGAAATGTTATGGCATGCAATCTCTTTTGCTTAAGCTTGATAAATGAATGTTGTTGTAAATGGATATGTCCAATGTGATTGTGTCCAGCAGATGTTGCAATATTCTATAAATAATTGAAATTGTAGGATTGAGTTACAGAGTTACATTGGATTCCAAGAAAAAATACAAGAAGTGAATGCAATCTGGTATGAATAAATATCTAGATCTATGCCTGCCGCAAGTCTTCAAAAATTAGTAGAATAAAAGGAAGTTTAAGTGGGTAATTACAGCATATTTGATTTAATAGCCCATTGAAGTAAGCAGTACTAAATCCAGCTGGCATCTGGTTTGAGATCACAAAACATGACGTCATCGGGTAATGTCGTCTACACGGAAAGTTTCAGGAAATCACAGACCTTCACCAAGTAAAAGTTAAGCGATCTTTGCGGTCGGAATGGCCCCAACATTGACTCACACCACGTCCTCGATAGATAGAGGACCCCCGCCAGCTAGGAACGTGGTATACTTTGACGATGACTATGGCTATTAAGATGACGATGACGATGCCGATGATGGTGACAAACAATAATGGTATTCATCAACTTTCTGTCTGTTGATATAATTGGGTCTTTCCATGTCAAATCGTTAGATAGTTGCAATGGACCCCTTTTCTAAGCTTTTTTATACCTCTAAGTGCCCCCTTTGAAAGTGCCAAAGTTTATTTTTAGTAGTAGTTTCCGAAATATTAAAAATATAAACTTTACAAAACAGGAAAAAGATGGAATTTTGAATTTGCACAACTTTTGAAAAAAAAATATGAATTTTTTTTTAGCAGAACTTCGTTTTATAATAAAAGGAAGCTATTCACTAATTTTTACTCAAATCGGAAGGAGTCGATATCAACCATGTGACGATTTGACATGGAAAGACCCATCTACAAGTCCGTTTTGTCCTGTTTATAAGAAATGCGATCTTAATAACAAATTTAGGGCTGTATCGGACGCAGTTATTGTTGACTTATAAAAAGCTACCCTAAAAAATTTTATCTCTTCTATTCGGGAAGAGTGACGAGCTGTATGAGCTCTATGCAACATAAAGTCGAGTAACAGACTTAATGAAAACGCAGCGGTTCTGAGGGTTTTCTTTTCGGCGTTTGCCAGCATAAAAAATAATACGATCCTGCACTCCCTTTGTGTTTCTAACTGGAGTCATTTTAGGTCGAAAAAATGATTGGCGTGCTTTTGCAAATATTTTCTAGATTGCTAAGCACTCATTAGAAAAATGGAGCAGAATATCTCAAAATACTATCAGTACACCAAATTTGTTAAAAAAAAAAAATATGTAACACTATATATGCAAACTACAGTATATTATACCACACTTGCGGAAGTTATCAATTTAGAAAGTGTACGATTAAACTTCATATTTCCCTATTGCCACCAACTACATTAGACATTCCCTTCACATGCAATGAGCCACGAATTTACTATAAATTGCATTTGCCAAAGAAAATACTAAAAAAAAACTCGAAAAAAATAAATCACTCCCAATTTACCAAAAGCCAATAAGCCAAAATTTCGCATACTCACAATCATCAAACCAAGCAAGCAAATCAAGCCATAAAATATTACACAAACAATAGAAGAGCGCAAAAAACAATAGACTTAAGCAACGAACTCGTGCATTAGTTGCCGTGAAAGACGCATTGTAGTAGGTACAGCTTTTAAGAAATTTATGTCAGGTATCAACTATAAAAAAAACTGTACTATAAGGAAGTTGAAACACCATATATGTTGACTTAATTTCAATGAATTGTTAAATGCTGCGAAGTGGCAAGAGGCGCAATAGAGAGAGCGTGTGACAAACTTATTGAAATTGAATTGATCTTTATGATGGGCGAAGTTCGAATTTTGTATGAATGCATTACTTTACTTCTTCGCTAATTTATTTACTTGTTCTTGAATGAACTAAATTAGCAATTGATTGCTGATTTGTGTGCGAAAGCATTCGCATTGGATAGAGCGACAAAAAATAAAACTTATAAGGAAGCGTAAGCTCAGCTAAAACCACACATTGTATACCAAGCGCTGTTGTATTATGGTATTCACGAAAATATAAAATAATTTTTTTACTTTTTATGAAAGAAAATTTACTCGTATCTCCACCCATAATTTGTTCTTAAGTTCTCGTAAAGACTGAAAGCAAAATTTCCCATTGTTATGGTTACGGGTTCGGCGTATTTATGGTAAGTTATGGTTTGGTTATAGTTATAGGTATAGTTATGTACATGGTTATGGTTGTGGTTATGGTTATGGTTACGGTTTGTTTATGGTTATAGTTATAGTTGTGGTTGTGGTTATGGCTATGGTTATGGTTATCGTTATTGTTGTGTTTATGGTTATGGTTATGGTATGCTTGTGGTTATGGTTATGGTTATGGTTATGGTATGGTTGTGGTTATGGTTATGGTTATGGTTATGGTTATGGTTCTGGCTCTGGTTATGGTTGTAGTTGTGGTTATGGTTTTTGGTTATGGTTATGGTCATGGTTATGGTCATGGTTATGGTTGTGGTTATAGTTATAGCTATAGTTGTGGTTATGGTTATGGGTATGGTTGTGGTTACGGTTGTAGTTGTGGGTATGGTTATGGTCATGGTTATGGGTATGGTTATGGTAATGGCTGTGGGTATGGTTATGGTTTGGTGGTGGTTATGGTTATGGTTCTGGTTATGGTTGTAGTTGTGGTTATGGTTATGGTCATGGTTATGGTTGTGTTTATGGCTATGGTTATGGTTATGGTTGTGGTTATGGTTATGGTTATGGTTATGGTTCTGGTTGTAGTTGTGGTTATGGTTTTTGGTTATGGTTATGGTTATGGTCATGGTTATGGTCATGGTTATGAGTATGGTTATGGTTATGGTTGTGGTTAAAATTATGGTTGTTTTCAAGTAACGGTTATGGTTATTGTTATGGTTGTTGTCAAGTTACGGTATTCAGTTTTGGCCTCCCATTTGTCTCCGTTATCGTCATAGATTACGTATAAGACAAGGTTACTAGAGCCATAAACACAATAGTAATAACCATAACTGGGTATAAAAAGAGAAACAGAAAGCCAAAATAATGCGTGCACTGTGTAAAAAAGCACAAAATAAAATTTGCTAAGTAATTGAATGAATTTTTAGTTTTCTCAGAAGCGGATATCAAATCGATTGGCAGCAATAAATGGCTGATTGGATTATGTAATCCAGCTAAAATGCAACCAGCCGTCTTTTGAAGATTCACCAATGCAACAATGTGCAATACACAAAGTGCTTTGAATGAAATGCTGCCAAAGCACATACATAATTTGTTGTTATTTTGTTGTTGTTTGTGCCTGTTGTTGGCTTGAGTTTGAAAAGCACCATCAGCTTATGTGCCAACACTAAAAATATTCGACAGCATCTCCAATGCGGGAGGATTATGTGCTGTCATGCTGCAACTGGTTGCTCACTGTGTCAGTGTGTCGATTTTAAGTTTAAGTTGCTTTTGTATTTGTGTCTATATGCATGTTTTTAAATTTATAACTTTGTGCGCAATGAGGTGAACATAAATATTGCCATGTATATAAAACCTTTTGCAGTTACTGCATGGCCAAAAGGTCATGCTTCGGCTCAGTGGGTACTTCGTTTTACGGGCAAACAGAAATCGAAATTAGGTTTTTGAGTTTAAAATACAGAATTTTATTACTGGTGTTAAAGTAGTAAAATGGGTGGGAAAAAACTTAAGTTTATGTTATGGGAATCTCTTAATTTTAATGGGCATTTTAAAATTGACTATGCACATTCTCTGCTACTAAAGATTGTGTTTTTATTAACTTTGCAAAACATTTATATTCAATAGTTTTTGCGGTACCGATTATTATAGAAGTTCATTACTTGTACCCTCATTTCTAGCTGCGCATAAGTATGTGCGTCTGTCCAAGTGATCACGTCGGGCATCAAGTGACTGATTCGGTTTTACATTTTTTTGATCAGGAGACAGTCACGTCTTTTGCATCGTATCTGTTCTTCGTTATTATTCTTCAATTTTTCTGCAGCTTGAATACCCACATACGTTTATATAATGTGCAAATGACATCTGATATGTTTTCTATAAAATATTTACGCATTAACGCCATTTAAAACTTAATATAGCATAAACAGATGATTTTTCTAGCGTAAAATAAGGTAGACGCGATTCTTAGGAGGACTCGAAAAGAAAAAAATAAGCTGTAAAACCAAACGCAAAAACCCTAAGTAACAGATGCAAATGAAAAGAGCTTAAAACTGACCTACTTTCGAATTTGCAATTTAAGTCAACCAACAAAGAGCCGGTAGGCGAAGAGTAGCAACTTGTAACAGCTTAGTACGAGCCACAACAAACTGACAGCAGTCAATGAACAGCAAGTTGCGGTAGCAACAAGCTATGCATACATAGATACATATTAGGGATGCTAATTTTACTAAATATTTACAATCCCGATATTTTTGGGATGTGGTTTTAAAATCCCGGGATCTAGAGATAAGTCTCGGAATTGTATATTTGTTATTTTCCAACAGTTAAGCTGGAAAAAAGTGCGAAGAAAACGTTTGAGAAACAATCTAGCTTTAAAGCATATAACAAATAATTGGATTTTTAATATGATTTTTATATAAAAGGAAAATTATTTTATAAAACAAAGAAAAAACATATTTAATTTTTTTTTCAATGTTCTCATTTTTGAAAGCAAATTTTGCAAATTGTCGATGGTCTTATGCGATCTATGAAATGCATAATCATGAAAAACACAATCTCTCTTCCAGCTGATGAACTTTAAAAGTTGCACGAGAAAATTATCTGTGGCAAATTTTGCAATCCACCTTAACTCGTTTTTTGTTATAGAAGCTGCTACATTTAAATTACAAAAAGAACATCAAATTAAATAAATCTTTTGTTAATTTCTAGCAAGGCTCTTTTACTTAAAGTAACAGCCAATTTCACGAAACAATTTAAGTGAAAAATAATTTTTTTCGCTGTCAGATTTCATATAAATTTCAAGTAAAAAAGTAATTTTTCAAATTTTCGAATTTCTTTCGTGAAACCGGCAGTAAGACAATCAGCAAAGAAAATTAAAATATTCGAATATATTACACAACAAAAAAAATTAGTTAAAATCATCATAAATAAATCCAAAATATTTAGTTCTTGGAAATATATTTTTCATGCAGAAAATCGCGGGATTCTATGAAAAAAGCCTGAATAAGCATTCCTAATGTATACATACAAATAAGTTATATTAAACATGTAACTGAATGTAATATAAAAGAGTGGTAAAACACTAACAATAGTTTAACTTAAAGAAATAGCCTAAACTAGGAGAGATACCACTTATGTATGTGTAAATAAGTATGTGAGAGTGCTTGTTGTATGCACATTAGGGTGTTTAATTTTAAGGTGATTTTTTAGGTCAAATTTTTTCTTAAGTTTTCTTTTCAATAATTTTTTTCGGTTTTTAATTTTTTTTCAAAATTAAACCAGCTTTTGTTTAAAATTCAAAACAGAAAGTAATAAAAAATTTAAATTCCAAAAAAAAAGTTAAATTTCGGTCATTGAATAGGAAATGGCATCAGTAACACATCTCGTTTCACCTCCTTAATATAGCTCTTGATATTCGAATATACGGCAATACTCGAACTATTCGAATAAGGCAGTACCTATATTCGAACAATCGTACGTCGTCGTATTCGATGCTTTTCGAATTTTCCTTTCTGTTCCGTTATTCGAATACTGACAGGTTACACATTTTTAATTAGTAAGCAAAAACAATTTTTGTAACATATTTAATTTTTATATTTTTTAACTAACAAACGCATGTGCGTAGAGACATATATAAATATGTATGTGTAATGATGATGAGTGGGTACACACACATGTTCTGGTAACATAAAACCATACTACAAATGGAACACGTGACTTGTATACCTACCGAGCTCATTTGAAAATATCCCCAGACCACACTAATTTTTTCGCTCATTTTGAAATTTAAAACATATTTATTGACAGGACAAGTGTTTCCCAATAAACTCAACGATCGAACGCTAAAAACATAACAAGTAATCGAATAATTGTACTACATCGAATATTCGCGGGTTAATCGAATATTCGAATAATAGTAGCTCACTAAATATTCGAATAGTAACATTCGTCTTTCAGTAGCAAAAAAAAATTGACAATCGAAGTTTCGATTATTCGAGCTGTTCGAATAATTTTAAGAGCCCTACTCCTTAACGTAATAGCTGTTGATTGGTCTCACGGCATTTGCTCAAAACAGCTTTTTTAGTTCGATACTATCAATGAAGAACATTCTAACTTTCAAATTTTACGCAGGAGAGCTTGAAATGTAATATAATTTCTATCAACAAAAATTCTTACAAAATGGGTCAAGTCGTTTTCGAGATAATGGCAAATAAGCCAAAAAAATAAATATACTAATTATAGGTGGCAATCCTAGCTGATAACCCAGTTAGAATATGATGGAAAATAACTTCAGCTTAATACAAACTTTAGCATAACTGATTTAATTTTTTTTACTTTCCGCTAGGTGGCAGCTTTTTAAAAACATTCTAAGTGGCAGTGTTAGTACCATTTTTTTTATATTTATATTGGCATACTTTCCTTAGTTTTGAAAAAATTTTAATTAGCTGACAACTTTGTAAAAACCTCCTCATTTCGGACCCTGCTCATGCTTTACATTTTTTTTCGAGAAATGAGTAAAACTCTTAAGTAAAATTGTAATGATTTTCAGTGGGACACTCTAATGTAATTCAACATATAAATTCTGTCTTATTACTGCCAAACACTAAAAACAATGCAATTAAAATAGAGACCATTAGCGTGCTGAATTGAATGGGTGCAGCAGGAGGTGAATGAGTGTCTAGTACGTTTCTATTTGGATAACAGCAACGTGCTTCTATGCCCGTGCGACGTACTGGGGATGCAAAATTTGTTGGATTTTTACAATTTCGGCATTTCCCGCATATAACTTAACAATATCAGAATTTGGCTTTTCGCAGTTCTGCATACTTTTATTTTGAAAGAAATGGGAAAGTATTTGAGAAAGTAACTAATTTCAAGATAAGTAACCAACAACACTACCCGACAAAAAAATATCCTCCACATTTGATACATGATGTCTATGTAGAATTTTCTGCTAAACCCAAATATGTTATCAGACAGTTTAAAAGTAGAACAGTTTTCGAAATATTTTAAAATTTCAGTTTTTGAGCTAAGAAAAAAAAGTAGAATTACTAATATGTCAATAGCTCCATTACGGTCTCGATTTTTATGTTATTTCATTTTATTTTGAGAGTATGATGCACCAAACCAAAAATAATTAAAATCGACGTTAAAGTGATCTAGTTATGGCGAACAAAAATTTTTATTTTATGCAAATTTAAATTTTTTTTCGACATTCATCTTTTTTGTAATTTTTTTAACGAAATATTAAATAACCTCCAGGGTTTTCAATATAAGTCAATAGCATAGTTTTTAGTAAACATTTTTGACCTTTCCGGAATATAATCAGTAAAAAAGTGACAATGTCATGAGTCTAAACCTGAATTTTCAAAATATCTCGAGAACTGTTGTACTTTAAAACTATCTGATTATATACTTGGAATCGGCACAAATGTGGAAGATATGGAAACTTTTGAAAATTTGTCGGGTAGTGTAATTAGACTTCTAATACGTTTTTTATTTAAAACAAGATTATATCATTAATTCCCATAACAAAGAAATGTGTCGGTGTTTTAGAATTTTTTTTTTACTTTTTTGAAGCGAATTGTTAAGGAATAATCTCAGTAAGGACAATTTTTGTGAAAAAATTTGTGTATTAGGCCGATAGATATAAAATTTACTTGAGAAAACGTCACATTTTAAATTTAAGTAAATGAATCGAACAATTTCGATCTTGGTAGTGCTAGACCCACAGTTTCTTGCTAGTTCCTAAAAAGTCACAGGTAACTTTAAGTAACAAAATAAACAGAGAAAATTTAAATATTCAAAAATATTGCATATCAGAAGATAATTTTCAAAATCATATATACTTAGTGTTTAGTGACATATTTTCAATCCCGAAATCCTTGTATTGAAAGAAAGAAATCCCGTGATTTTCGGTACCTAAAAAAGCAAAAGATCAGGGCTGACATCCCTAAACTGAATGTATGTATTAGAGATAACAATCCCGGTATCGAATAAAGTTCCGTTAGAGGATTTCCGGGATTGTAATTATGTTACTGAAAACTTAACTTGTTTGGTGAAGTGCTATTTTTTCAAATATTTTATTTTTTCTTTGGAATTTGAACACATTTATTATTATTAATTATTTTAAAAAGTGCCGATTTCTCATTTGAACTTTAAATTTATCGGCTTGAGAAATTAAGTTTTTTCACAAAATTTAATCCATATTTTTTCCCCAAATATTGTTTAGCATATTTTTTACAATTCGGTTTTTTCAAAAATTCAAAACTTAGAACAAACTCATTAATTCTCATGCGCATCTAAGGAGCTGATTATGTAAGTCACCGAGAGACTTTGCGTCGCACTAAAATAAATAATATCAAAAAAATTCGCATAGACTCACAGGATAGTGGATAGAAGTGGCTCGACCCGTCGCTTTGCGTTTTACATAATAGGCCTGTTATTTTTTCGTGAAATAAATGAATTAAAAAGTTTTCCTTTTTTACTCAATTAGAGTTTATTTGTTTTTGCAGTGACTTGCCCTATAAAAGACATTGAATTTCGAAATTGGAACTCGAAGGAAAAAGTAAGGCGCTCTTATAAGTTATATACAAGAAAGAAACAAACATTTTAAAAATCCCGAATTTTAAAATCAGATACCGAAAATTCAGGGATTGCAAAAGTCAAAAAAATTGGCGTAACTAGTATGTATGCTAAGTATACTTTTTTGATATCCAAAATAATAAGTTTTTATTATTTTGGGTTTTAAGTATAATCTTACACAAACTACTTTGTTCAAAGCCGACATTCTAAGCTGAAATATTTTATCTGCGTACCATATGTATGCAAGTGTGCTTACAAGATAATTGTTGAATGAATGTCCGTATAATTGAAAAATGAGCTAGCACAAAGAAGTGTTTAAAGAAGTGGGCATTGATTTAAACAAAAAGGCGTTCAAATGAATTGGCAATCCAAGTTGTTAACAACATGCAGAAAGATTGGGATAAGCAAAATTTTTGGCTTGGCACCAATCACATAAAATTGATAAAAGAAAATGTTTAAATTTTTATAGAAAGTCGCCATAATAAAGACCGATTTTTACAATCAAGCATTAGGAAATTTCGAAAACCGGTTATATATTCAAATCCACACTGGACATTCCTCAAGTTATTCGATTCAATATGAAACTCATTTAATCTAATTATCAACACTTTTAGAAAATATTTTCTAATAGTGGGCTGCTCTCCCAGGAAATGGGAAAAATTGTGTATGCAATAAAAAAAAACTCCAAATTATTTAAGGCCCAGCTTTTCCTACGTGGTGTGAAACTTTTCAATTCATCCTATATTCGATTGAAAAAGAATTGTTCATGACAATTCCTGTGAAATATTTTGAAGTTTCTAACTCAGTCACTTGAACCTAGAACCATCGGAATGCCAGAAAAGCAGACTATCCTAAATACGACTACGACCATTCAAGAAAACGATCACCACTCATTTCCGATTATAACAAATGCAGTAAATTTTTCTTTACGTTCATAATATGTTTTGTAAACCCATTGCAGCACGCCAATTGTAGGTTATGTATCTTAATCATAGTAATTTTAAACGAGAATTTGGGGCACGTAACAGAGTTAGCAACACACTGATTCGATCAGGTCATTAAGCAAAATAAATTTGAAGCATTGTAGTGTTGAGTAATTCTTATGACAACAAAAAGTGTTGCTATGGCATTTCAGGCTTGACCGTGTTGAAAATTGCACAAGTTTTTTATCTGTTTTTGCACCGTAATATTAAAAATACAAAAGTGAAATTAGTCTAGTACTCTGAGCAACTCTGAAGTCGCCTAGATATAAATTTTTTTTGAATTGTTTACAAGATTTACTTTATTTTACTATAACAAAATCACTATTATTTTGAGTTTCTTGAGACGTCATAACAATTTCATGTTCGAAAAGAAAATAAAATATTATGTGATATATGAATGCTAAATATATAAATGCTAAAAAAAAAAACAATAAAATAACATAAAATAAAAAAGAATAAAAAAGAAAAAAATAAATAAAATAAAATAAAATAAAAGAAAAGATAAAATTTGTAAACCTCTACCTAGTCTTTTTTAAGATCTAATCATAAATGTACTTATGCTGTGACTAGCACTATTATATAATTTTTTAAATTGGTGTGTTAGGATGACTGTTTTATATAATAAATTGAAAAATTCAAAAGAAAATAAAATAATACAAAATAAAATAAAATAAAATAAAATTTAATTAAATTAAATTAAATCAAATTAAACAAAACAAAATAAAGTAAAATAATATAAAATAGAAAAAAAAAATAAAAACAAAATCAGATAAAATAAAATAAAATAAAATAAAATAAAATAAAATAAAATAAAATAAAATAAAATGAAATAAAATTAAATAAAATAAGGTAAAATAAAGTAAAATAAAATAAATAAAAATAAAAAAATAAAATAAAAAAATAAAGTAAAATAAAATAATAAAATAAAACAAAATAAAATAACATAAAATAAAATAAAATAAAATTAACTAAAATAAAATAAATTACAATAAAATAAAATTATATAAAATAAAATAAAATAAGATAAAATAAAGTAAAATAAAAAAAAATAAAATAACATAAAAAAAAAAAAAATAATAAAATAAAATAAAATAATATAAAAAAAGAAATAAAATAAAATAAGATAAAAAAAAAAAAAAATAAAATAAAATAATTATGGTGAATGTTGTTGGAGCAAAGCTCGAATTTTTATGTTTGTTTGTTAATTGATATTAGAAAAAAAATTACGGCGATATGCACAGCGATGGTATGGGATGACATGTTTCGAAGTGCCCAACTTCTCATCAGACCCCTTCTCGGACACTGGGATACGAACCCAAGTGTCTGCACCAAAGCCGCTGTTAGAGTACTCTTACAACTAAGATATGATGCCCTGTAGCGTCACGATGCATTTTTCCTCTAATGTGCCATTTGCTTTTATTATAAAATAAAATAAAATAAAATAAAATAAAATAAAATAAAATAAAATAAAATAAAATAAAATAAAATAAAATAAAATAAAACAAAATAAAATAAAATAATATACAATAAAAAAATAAGAAATAAACTAAAAAAATAAATAAAAAAAATAAAATAAAAGAAAATAAAATAAACTATTATGTAAAATAAAATAAAATAAAGTACAATAAAATAAAATAGAAAAAAATTAAATAAAATAAAAAGAAATAAAATAAAATAGAAAAATTAAAGTAAAATAAAATAAGTAAGATAAAATAAATTAAAATAAAATCAAATAGAATAAAATAAAATAAAATAAAATAAAATAATATAAAATAAAAAAATAAGAAATAAACTTAAAAAAAAAATAAATAAAAAAAATAAAATAAAATAAACTATTATGTAAAATAAAATAAAATAAAATAAAGTAAAATAAAATAAAATAGAAAAAAATTAAATAAAATAAAAAGAAATGAAAAGAAATAAAATAAAATAAAATAAGATAGAATAAAATAAAATAAAATAAATTAAAATAAAATAAAATAAATAAAATAAGTAAGATAAAAAGAATAAAAACATCAAAATCAAATCAAATCAACTCAAATAAATTTCTTATTAAAAAAAAGAAAGTAAAAGGAAGAAATAAAAGCAAGAACACAAAAGTAAAGGGAATAAATGACAAATAAAAGATCAAAAGAAATTTTAAATGAAAAAAAGCTACGCATGCACTTTAGAACGACTGAAGGCTGATGTCCGAGGAAGAGATTATAAATTGAAATGTGACAGAAGTAAAGTATCAAGGAAAACCAAAGTTCTTTTAACTTCCCTTTCAATTCAATGCCTACGAAAGAGTTAAGACAAGAACCTGATATATCTTTCTCCAAATACGTAATATGCCTTTTCTGACCATCCAAGGATCTCGAACAGAATACATATTTTCAAGAAACAGTTTACTATCATCACATTTAGTTAAGCTATTAAAAAACCAACAAACACCAGATATAACAAAATTAGTAGCTGGCACTTCAAAATAATAACTATTTAATACCACCCAGTTAATCAAAAATCGACATGAAAATTTAAAATATTGTCTGGCGTTAAAAATCGGTTAGATATAATAAAGTGTGTTTGTTAACAAGTTTGTGTTTGTGTGCTGTGGTTTTTAATATGCTATTTCCTTTTTGCCTTACACCCTGCTAAGCGTGTACCCCTTCCATTGTCCACTGTAGCATGCTTGTTGATGGGCAATCACGCGAAGTAAAATATCCACATGCATATTTTACATTTTGCGCTTATATAGAAATATTTAAATGTTACGTATGACCATATACACATATACATACATATATATAAGCGTGTTTCTATATAATTGGCTTTACTCGATCAGACCGTTTGGTTTGACTGATAGATTGGGCTTATGGCTAATGTAATATAGGCTGCATTGACTGGCGTTGGATATACATAACTGGTCATACACATATGTACATATGTACGTTTGAATAGACTGAATGAAAACGAAAGGAGTTAACCTTGAGCATGCTAGCCCCGATATACATACTTATGTATATACCAGTGATGTAACGAATGCCACTGCGAATGCGAATGCGAATATTCAGTTTTTGTTCAACTTTGTCGATAATTGTGTAGGGCTATGCAGTCTCGTTCGATAGACGTGCGTTTCGGTTTCATTTTGTTCGCGAATCGATATGTTGCCAAGACTCCTGGGCATTGTTTACATCTACTAGTTTGACATATTCTTTTGCGAATCGCAGTGGAAGGCAGTGGATGAAGGTATTCCATATACTATGCTCCTGGGTACCCCTCTCGACATTTTTCATGGCGCCGTCTACGAAGTTGTCTACGATGAGTTTTTATAAATATAAATAATTTAGTGTTTCTGGCCCTCCTGGTCAGAGTATGTGTCTACAAGTAGTGCCACTTACTCCGAAGCCTCACAATACAAACCAACACAGGGTGGTTTGCATTCAATATTAAAACAAACAAATTTAAAAAATATAATATTGACCCATAAAATTCACAAATAGTTGAAAATAAAGCAGTTCTAGCTCTCTAATTTTCCGAAGAGTGGCACCAAAGAGGTATAAAAAATGTATATCTCACAGCGCTATGTTGAAATTAGAGTTATTTGTGTTATGAAAGTGTGTCTTGTGACTATGATTTCTCAGTCGCAGCTCTTTTGATCCGAGACTATGACTGCACAGTGATGGACATAGAATAAGAGCAGTAGCTGTGTTCAGTGAGGATACAATTTTTATAAAATTTTTACTGGAAAGTGTTCGGTGACACTGAACATTTGCAGCGAGAGAGCACATTTTGACATTTCATTAAGAGATAGAGTTACAAGTTTCTGCTGGGGCAATTACACTCAGTAAAACTGAGTGATAACAGCTGATCGTGACATGGGAAAGGAACAACAAAAATGTGAAAATTTTAGCTATTAACCAATCAAAATGGCAACAGATGTTTTGCTGCAAGTTTTTACAGACTCCTCCTCGGCGTTTCGAGAGAGTTTAACGTCATTCTCATTTTGCTAACACTTCTTTGCAACTTTTGTCACCGAACACAGCTAATGACTACTGTTAGCTTTGTTTTGGTTATATAACTTTATTGCACTGTTCGAATATTGCAAAATTTAAGAAATTTTTTATAAAATTAAAACAATAGCAATAGCAAAATAATTACCGACCTTTCCAAAAAACTACCAAAAATAACTATAAGTTTTGGTTTTTAAACGATATTTCCATAGTAATTTCCTTTTACACACCAAAAGACAGTATTCACATTTATTAAAATTGAGCATTTGAAACTTAAAGCAAGCCCATGAAAATTCATGTTGCAATAACATTGGCGTAAAAGCATCCACTTTTGAAATTCGGCATGTATTTCTTTGTGTTATAAATTAAAATTCGCATCTGCATTCGTCTATCATCTAAATAACACAAATCACATATTTATTGGTTCATATTGACGAAGCCAATACGTTATTGCGATTATTGCAACCGTGATTGAGAACGGGAGCAGATTCTGTCAAAGCCTTCTTTGAAGCTGCCCTGCGATTTATTGTTATATTTCAGTATCTGAAGTTCAATTATTAACTGAAAAAATTTGTTTAAAAAAAATGCATTGCTATTTTCTAAGAGAGAAGTATTTTGGTTTAAGCGTCTACAATTTTTTGTTTGTTTGTTTATAATATATTACATATATTTATAGTTTATCGTTGAATGATATATTTTTAATAAACATTTTTTAGTTTGATCATATATTATCAGCTGAGTTACTTTTTCACGCATTAAGAAACATGGCGAATAAATGGATTTTAGTCGTATTAACCTGGCATTATGTTCAAATTACTTTTTTTCTGATATTCATATTCGCAAAACATTTGCAGAAATTTTGCGAAAGCGAACGTCCAAAAACATGCGAATATTCGCAAATGCGAATGCGACATCACTGGTATATACTCGTACCGTAAGCTGACAGGCGTATTATATATGAATATCTTACGATACATTAATAAATTTATTATTATACTGTTTCTCATACACAAACACAAATATGTATGTGTGTATATAAATATTGCGAATAAATATAGAATTGTAAGAATTGACAGTAATGGCATATCTACATTAGACTTTGTACAAAAAAAATATTTTTTTTGCAACACTGATTTTTTCTTTGAAATAATTATCTAGATCGACAAACGAGGTTTAGCAGAATAATTTTTAGAATATGTTAGAAGAACCTACTATATCATTTCTACTGTGATCTACTGTATCTGCTGATTGATCTGAAATATGACACTCGTTTGATAAGCATTAAAAAATAATTTAATGAATTTTGGTAACGTTAATAATTAATTAAAACGAAGTCTTTAATGCCGCGCTCGTATTCCAGTCTTCGAGAAGCTCAACTAAATAAAGCTAAGTGGGGGAAACTGTTGAGACGGCTGATGTTTTTATTGATTTTATCATATTTTTTTCAGTAGTTTCTATCGAATATTGGGTAGTGGGATGTGGAAGAAGAAGAATATGTAAAATAAGTCAAGTGAGAGGTAAAGAAAGAAAAATAGGAAAAAGAACGAGGACAAGAGGTTAAGTACGAGTAAAAGAAAAAGAAGCCAAAGAAAGAGGGAAGCTAAATACATGTAGGGGAGAGAGTACAAATATTCAAATGTGCCCAAGTCAGTTTTAGGGCAAGACAACGTTTGCCAGGTATGCCTGTGCTTAAAGTTATTTCAGTTTTGTTGCGCATTGCAGTGTTTGGTATTGTTTGCGCTAGCTATTGTATACGGTTTTATATCATTTTGCATGCCAAAAATGTGCTGAACGGTAACCAACTTGTTTTTTCGAGTTGGCTAGTTAATTTGCTTAAATATTTGATCATAGTAGACAATAGCATTTAAATTACTTATACGCCAGCGTCTACGAAATCATTCATTTAGCAAGTGTAGGATTCACGAAATCGCCCAAAACGAATGCTTGCCGAAATGTTTAGCATGCGTGCTTACAAGTTTACATCACTATTTGCTGAAGTAGCCAAGAGCCATTGAGGAGCGGCTTTTTCTTTGCCCCAATTTATCTGATGTTTAACCAAAGTTGTTGGTGGGTGATATAATTTATCGACAATTGCAATTACCATAATCATTTCCTAACAAATCAAGTAACGTTTCTTTGGTAATTAAGCGATTTGCTACTAGTTGAAAAATTAACAACTTCATTGACAAAAGTGCAAAATACTTTTTATATGAAGTGAGCAATGAACTCATACCGAACCTTCGCTAATCACTTTCTAGGAAAAAGTAGGGTCAGTTTGAAATAATTGAGGTATTTCCAGTGACCATCCACCTGTTTTTCGTAATGCAGAAATCCAGCTGCTTAAGCGACACAAGCTGTAATTATTTCTTTCGTTTAATTAGTTTTTTACTCTCTTGTAATTCGCAACCAGCTTATGAAATATTTAAAAGATATAGCTTATGTGTTGCAATCCCAAATAGGGGGTTTTCACAGCAAAAATGAGGAGGCCAATCCCGCGCTTATACCTCATAGCCAAAAGTCCGCGCCCCCAATTAATACATAAAAGGTGTAAAGGTACCCCGCACCCCCGTTCTTTATAGAACAAATAATTTAAAAAAAAAAACAAATAAATTAATTTTACTCAAAGGTTGCTCCTATGAAACATGTGCTTCGCATCCCGCGTTCTACTCTATAAACAAATAATAAAATAATATACAAACATTAACTTAAAATAACTACTCTCCCTGCATAAAGCTTAGATACCAGCCTTGAACCTGCTGGCAACGGAGGATGTTAGGGTTTTATGACCTAAGTAGACCAAGCCGTACACGCCATTTGGCTTTACGCAAAAGACTTAAAATTTTTAGGACAACTTTTTTCTCGAATACTGCAAAAGTTTTCTCCCTTTCTTTTAGAACCAATGATTAGGAGGGCATGATAAGAGACTTATGTTACCGCAATTCTTATTTGCCAACTTTCGCTTTGGAAGCATTAAGTAAATGTCACCTCCTCCTCGTTCAGGCTTTAAATCACTTGCTTAGCAGTATAACCCCAAAAAGTAATAATTATTAAATTATAATAATTTTAAAAGCAAGGCTGAGCTTCTCCTCCAATTTCTTATCTGGTGCTGCTAGTGTTTTCTTATAAACTCGCAGGACCTGCAGGCTTTTGTCGACTCCGAATGACATCCGGAAAGACATATGAACTTTTGCTTTTCATGGCAGAAATATACTCCGAGGGTTACCGACCACTTGCGAGGGGCGAACTCGTTTGAAAAAAATTGTATTTGAAGTTAATTGTACTTTGACTTGGGATCGTGGGGATGGTAGATCAGCACGCTATCAATATACCACTGCGGTCTCTAATTTAGTTCTGCTGCACGTAAAATCTGTTCCAGCATCTAGTTAAAGCAATGGATCAATAGCGACTCACCTGCCTTAAACTATCCTGCAAAAATGCGAAAAGTCTAGGGCGCATCCGAGATGAGTCGCAAAGGAAGATGCGACTAATGCCAGTTCTGATCACTTTGTATGGATTGAACTGTTCCCATTTGTTTGAGCATGTCCTATGGAGAGACCAATTGTACGCATTTATACCCAAACGAGTAAGAAAGAAATTATCCACTTTCTACCCAAACGCATCTTTTATCTCCTATAAGTATGCTACAAAAACTAAAATTGGCTTATACCCCTATGTTTATGCTACACAAAAAAAATTTATTTATATAAATTGAATTATAGCCAACTGTGGAAGGAAGGGTCTTATCCCTGATCACTTTCTTTAGAGATTAGTCACACGATTTTTTGCAGGGTAAGTTTGCTAGTAAATAGCTCGGAAAAGTGCTTTCCAATCGTGATGTAGCTACAAGTGTGTCTGAATTTTTGTTTTTGTATCGACAAAACATTTTCCGACAGTTATGAATACATACTCCCCATTGCCGAATCTGGATGCGGTACGCCTCTTCTGGTACTAGCCCGCTTGGAAAGAAAACGATATTGTTGTACCCATTGAACTTTCGGGCAGCAGATTTTACAACAGGCAGACCTTAGCATGGTTATATTCTAATCCCCGAAACACCCTTTGGCGTTGTTACTGAAGAACATATTAGAATGGGGGAAGTTTATTTTAGCGCTTTCACTACTTATGGGCTTCGTCAGTATTTATAGTCTCGAAAATATTTCCCATAGTATACTTCTAGGGAATGAAACTTCATTAATAAGGTACCAACTTGGTTTCGTCAGCATTATCATTTTTGAGTCCGGATTTTTTCATTCTCACTTTATCGTTGTCGTATGGTGGAAACTAGATTCCTTTTTCGAAGGTGGCTGTTTCTCTCAACCGATATTTATATGGTTCATTGGTCTTAAGCCCGTGTACTGTACGGAGCTTCTAATAGCTCAATTTCGTCTTAACTTGACTTTGGCTTGTATAGCTTGCTGTCAAATATGTACATATGAACTATTCTGTTAACTTAACGCTTGATGTGTTTGGTGTTTGGTTTAATTCGGAGTAAGATTTTTGCTCAGCAACAGACTTGCTCATTCCATATCACTGTTGACGTAAGTATATCGCACACTAATTAAAACATTACGACTTTATAAAATTGCTAAATCTTGTTGCTATGCAGTTCTAAATGCATCACTCGTTTTAATTGTTATCCAAAACTTGATTTTATTCAAATCAAATTACAATTTGCATATAATTATAATATTCAAAAACTGGTCTGGAAATCAATTAAAGCAATGCGATAATCTCTTTTAAAGCGAGCTTTATAAAGAATTCAATTAAAATTGTTTTCATTGTGGTTGGGTTTATTTTTACTTGCCGTTAATCCAGCTCCATTTAATGCAATTCCTTCTTTTTCTTTCAATAAATTAGCATCTAAATCGACGTAAATAATAACTTTTGGATATAATTACTAAAACCGATGCCAAGTTAACTTGTTCTTTATTCAGAACAGCTCAAAAACTCGGTTGACAAATACTTAATTTATCGAGTGAAGCATTTCTTTTTAATTTTATGGGAAACATAAGCTCGTGTGTCACTAAACGAAAGGTCTTCACACTTAAATGGTGAATATAACCTTATGTGTATTTTGTATGTTTTTTCTTTGGGAAACTGCATTAACAGCCTGAATACGGATAAAAGCCAATTCTTCACTGCTTTTCAAAAGCTTATAACTGCTTGATATTTTTAGAACTTGAAAAATGTCGCGCATGTATTTTTTTTGATCATAATTTGGATTTCTGCTGAAAATATTAGACATTTTCTATGCTAAAATTATAACCACTGCCAACGTTACAAAGCTATAGAATAGACCCTATAATAGTTCAATTCCTTATAAGGTATATCTATTATATATGTCTCTAAATGCTAATTTTCTTAATATTTTGTTTTTGCGGATTTCCTGCATAACAAATAATTCATCTGAATATCTATATACGAGTATAATAAAGGGTGTTTTTTTTAGGGGTATAGAACTTCGAATTGAAATAAAACACAAGAAAATCGTTTCAAGGTCCATCAATTTGGCTTTATTGGAAGGATAATTTTATGCCATTAATGTTTAAATATGATTTCGGGCATGTGGCCGCCGCGGCTGGCTCGAATAAAGCCAATTCTACAGGTCCAATTTTCAACCACTTTTTCGAGCATATGGGGCCGTATGTCGGCAATAACGCCACGAATGTTGGCTTCCAATTCCCCTAACGTTTCTGGTTTGTTGGTGTAGACGAGCGACTTCACATATCCCCAAAGAAAATAATCCAATGGTGTCAAATCACACGACCTTGGTGGCCAATTGACAGGTCCATTCCGCGAAATTATGCGCTCATCGAATGTTTCCTTCAATAAATCGATTGTGACGTGCGCTGTGTGGCATGTAGCGCCGTCTTGTTGGAACCACAACTCATCCACATTCATGCCATCCAATTCGGGAACAAAATAGTCGGTTATCATGGCTCTATACCGGTCTCCATTAACGGTAGCTGCCTCTCCAGCATTATTGCGGAAGAAGTATGGCCCAATGACTCCACCAGCCCATAGAGCACACCAAACAGTCAGTTTTTGTGGATGTAATGGCGTTTCAAGGGTCTCATGTGGATTCTCTTCACTCCAAATGCGGCAAGTTTGCTTGTTGACGTAGCCATTCAACCAAAAATGAGCCTCATCACTGAACAAAATTTTGCGATGAAAATCAGCATCGAAATCAATCTCATTTTCGGCCCATACACCAAAATCACGACGCATTGCATGGTCTCGCGGCTTTAATTCTTGCACAAGCTGGATCTTGTAAGGTCGCAAGCCAAGATCTTTGCGCAAAATCTTCCATAAAGTTGATGGACAAAGCTCCAATTGCTGTGCACGGTGGCGAATCGATTCATTCGGGTCCTCTTCAACACTTTGCTCTACAGCGGCAATTGTTTCTTCGGTGCGCACTGCTCGACGTCTCTGCGGATGCGTATTATTACATAGAGTAAACGTAGTGCGAAAACGATCCATGGTTAACCGAATTAATTGCTCTGATGGACGATTATGTCGACCATAAAATGGACGGAGCTCACGGTAAACTTCGCGAACTGAACCATTATTTTCGAAATAAATTTGCACGATTTGCAAGCGTTGTTCTTTTCTCAACCTATTCATGATGAAATGGCAAACCAAACTGAACATAAATGACATTAGAGTTGCCAGATTTGACCACAAAATGCCAGTTTTATCTCTATTCGAAAAACAAACCTGTAAAAAAAACACCCTGTATATCACTAACTTGAGCCAAATAAATTCTTAGCTATGTCCAATTGCAAGTTTTTAAAGCCTGTAGGCCTGTGTCCTACCTAGCGGACTCCTGAACCCACTATGAAAGTTTAATAGAGATCGACAATAAACTTTAATCAGGATTGAACGATAAAGAACATACGAAAATATGTGAGCGTGACAACGCCCACTTCTCTAAAATTATAGAAATCTTGCTTAAATGACATATATATCCAAATGTGGCTAAATTAGGCCAAATAAGTTCAGAGTTATGATGAATTGAAACTTTGGGTAGACTGGGGACATGCGACCGCCCACTTTTCCAAAACCATATATAGTACCCTTTTTGCGTTAAGCTCGTATCTAAACTTTTGGAGAAAGATCTTTTTTTATGTGGAAATACTCTTCAGACATCGCGAAACTCGAAGTAAAAATCAGTTTGGTAAAAAAAAGAAATATTCGTGATTTGTGGTTCGATCCGTAACCTCGTATCTACATTTCATTTTAATTTATAAGATAATACCTTCTCGATCGGCTTGAATTTGTAATAACAACTTAACTCAATATTGGCTAAGAAAACTTCTTAAGGTAACGCTCACTAGAACAAGGCTCCAAATTATTAATCAGATCTAGAATTTTTCGAGAACTGCAAAGAGGAAAAAGTTATTTGAAAACAAATATTCTGGTCATTAAAAGGGTTTTACAACTTAGCTTTTGGTAGCGCTATTGTGAAGTCTATATGAAGTCTTTACAGACCGACCAACCTAACCTTAAACCATTCACTTACTTCAATGACTGACAGCTAATCAACGTATTTATTTAGCTAGCATTATCTAGTTGTGAATATGAGTGATGGTTTACATAATTGGTCCTTTAACTAATTTCCGCAACTTTCGCCTAAAATAGATTCTGTAAAAGAAACTATTTTACCCTCTTCATTTTCATTTAAAAATAGAACCGTTTGAAAGCTTTATTGAAAAGTGCCATAAATTGAATGATAACTTAGTTACAAGAAGTAGTAGTATGCAGTTTTTTTTCAGAGCGCTTTGCTAATTTATTACAATCTGAAATAGTGTTTGTATTGAGACAAGTTTATTAATTTCTTGAAAATCACTTCAGTCAAGTTGGATATTATTTTCCTTGCGATCGGATTGTTTAAGTGCATATGCACTTTATGGATCAAACATTGATTTTGTTGGCTTTAAACACGTTGGCTTCGAGCTTATAAGAAACCAAACACGTTTTGTTGTATAAAGAGAGCGTGGTGCAAGTAGATGTTGAAGACTCTCTTTTTGTGCAATTGCTTTGAGTATATTTTATTTTAAGCTTTCTAGCCTTGTCTTTAACAATTCCAGCTGTGTGCAATCACATATTTGATGTGAGGTCAGTGTTCGGACTTGAACATTTGAAAAGGGTATGTTAACAATAGTAGCAGACTTCATTCAAGTTTTATAGAATTTTTAACAAGAAAAAAAAAACACTTATTTTACTTTGTTGGTAGAAGTGGAGGTACTCTATAAGTTTAACCTCACAAAAAAAAAAAAAAAAGTGTTACCGTTTTATATCAAATGCAAAATAACTGTAGATAACGGACCCATTTGCTAATTTGGAATTCTTACAAAATTCGTATGGTGGCTAGAAAGAGAATGCTGCAACATTCCGTCCAGAAAATAAATTGCTATTTAATATTATTGTTAGTTTTGCTGGCCTTATTTAGTTATATTTAAGTTATATGTTGGTGAGCTCAAGGCCACAATTGAAATAAAACACGGTGTTTTTATTTTTTAAAATTTTTAATGGTCGGTCGATATTTCGACTTCAATCTGAAGTCATTATCAAGATTGCATGAATATGCAAAGCATATTCGACAAAGCATATTCATGCAATCTTGATAATGACTTCAGATTGAAGTCGAAATATCGACCGACCATTAAAAATTTTAAAAAATAAAAACACCGTGTTTTATTTCAATTGTGGCCTTGAGCTCACCAACATATAACTTAAATTGCTTTTTAATTGTATTGTAGGGTTTAAGCACGCATAATTAAGAAGGGTAGTCTTATCTTTTAACACTAGAGTACACCGCGCCCCTTTTTTACACCAAAACACGCGTGGCCTTCTATGGTAGGCCATTTTAAAATAGCCCGAGATTTTTTCGGTAATCCACAGAAATACGCACGATACTGACTTGACGACAAGTTTAATGGAGAGGGCTTTCCTGGAACTGCACTGCTCTACCATACAAGGCTGTTAAGTTATCAACAAAAATGTAACCGTAGTCTACTATAGTAGGCCGCGCGTGCACTCCAGTGTTAAGAAGCTTTTGTGACACCTTGGGAAAGGCCCTGCTAGCCCTTCACAATTTTAAAATATTAATAATAGTTTGGTTCGATAAAAAATATAATAAAACAAACAAAAGAAATTTAATTAAATAAAATAAAATAAAATAAAATTGAGTGAAAATATATTAAAATAAACTTAACTAAAATAAAATAAAAAATAATCTAAAAAATTTAAACTGTGTTGTAAAGAATGGAACGGAAAAAAACGAGTAACAGATTAGCAATGAAAAAAACGATAAAATTATTTGCAAATACAACAGTGTTTTAATCAAAAAACACGGACCTCGAACCAACAAAACTTGCAAATTAAAGTAAAAAGGTCGCCAAAAAAGTACAATTTAAAATAAAATAAAATTAAAATAAAACAAAATGAAATAAAATAAATTAAATTAAATTAAATTAAATTAAATTAAGTTAAATTAAATTAAATTAAATTAAATTAAATTAAATTAAATTAAATTAAATTAAATTGAATTAAATTAAATTAAATTAAATTAAATTAAATTAAATTAAACTAAATTAAATTAAATTAAATTGAATTAAATTAAATTAAATTAAATTAAATTAAATTAAATTAAATTAAATTAAATTAAATTAAATTAAATTAAATTAAATTAAATTAAATTAAATTAAATTAAATTAAATTAAATCAAATTAAATTAAATTAAATTAAATTAAATTAAATTAAATTAAATTAAATTAAATTAAATTAAATTAAATTAAATTAAATAGAATATAAATAAAATAAAATAAAATAAAATAAAAGGAGGAAAGAAACTGATAAAATAAAATAAAAGAACAGTTTTCATTATTATAGTCAGTATATTTCAATAGGAAGGTTGAGAGTTACTCTGGCTGGATCTACCATTTCAGTTTGAACACTGTTGGTGTTATGATAGTGGTTTGTTGGCCTCATTGCCAATATTGCGCTGCGCGTCTTGCTGGCTTTTACTCAGTGAACGTGTTTACGGGTGAACGGTTGTGTACGCGCTGTTGTTGAGATATTTTTGTGTGATTAATAAACTAAAACTTTTCGCCTGAACGTTTCGCAGACTTTGTTTAAATTTTTATTTGCTGATCGAATAACAATTTTTTTAACACTTAACCAGAATTTGCTTATTTATGCTTACTTATGTAAAAAAATTTCACACGTCAGTTGGTATTGTGCATAGCTGAAAAGCAAATTTGATAAAAGTTGATAAGTGTTTATTAAATGTGTTAAAAAATAAATAAAAGAAACAATAAGGAAAATGTGAAAAATATTTACTTAGCACAAAAGATTTTCAACACTAGCTGCAAGAAAATTATTTTAAATTTTTTTTGCATGTGCTTTGAAAATAAATTAAATTTTCGCTATAAGGAAATACAAAAAAGCTTTTCAGAGCTGCTTGGAAAAGAAATTACATTAAGTTTTACAGTTTTAGTTGTTATTGGTGTTGTCATTCCTTTTACCTAATAAGAGCGTGGCTTGTTACGAGTTACTGTAGCAACAACAGCGAGCAGAAAAAAAAATTAATTAGTGACATCTTCATTGGTGTTAAGTAATAAATTAGTTGTAAAAGAGCTACCTGCTGGTGGCAGACAAAAGGCGCAGCAGCATCCAACTACAGCTTCCGGCACAAATATTTGTTTTGTATTTAACAAGTCATCATAAAGAGGTTTGTTTACACTTCTTCTTCGTGTTTATGTATGGATGTGTGTTTTATTTACTTGCAAGTTGATATTTTTTACTCAAACAGAGCTAACTTAAAAATGTTGACTTTTGAGATAATGCCTGCTATCGAATTCTTTGACTAACTAACTAAATGGCATATTCAATAGTAACTCGTATAATAACCGAGAAATTGCTAATAAGGAGGGAGTATTATTTGTGTACTGGAAAATTTTTTTTTAAATTGTTGTGTTTTGGATTCAAGACATTGGAAATATTGGCGTTTGATCCAAATCAGAAGCAACAAGTAAAGAATCTCTTAGTAGGGAGTATAGTGAATAGATTAGACGTATTCATATGCTCGTTTGGTTCTGCTTTGTAATCCGAGATGCCGGGACCAATTTACACACCCGAAAGATAATACGCTGTAACCTCTATATTACTGAGGCTTCTGAGAGGTTTCTTCAAGTAATTTGTATATTCAAACTTAGAAAGAATTGCATACGAATACTTCTCCGTTGAAGAGCAAACATGTTAATATAAGTTCGATGTGGATAGTAGATGCTTTTCCGGACGAGGCAGGAAATCGTGAGTGCGAAGAGCTTGAGATTCTAGCCCACAGGAATAGCGTCCGAAAATTCACTCAAACAATACGTCGAATGACTGAATGTGTAGAACTCCTGTAAAAATGAGAACGGCGACCGATGAAGAGATATTCAGAGAATACTAAGTTTATGGATGGAGCATTTCTCTGCCCTTTTTAGCGGAGAAATTGAGCAAGAACCCAGATAAGATGTAGAACCCGACCCCACAATCGAAGTTGATGGAAGTGACGTTCCCCAACCTGACTATGAACACCAATAAAGCAGAAAGGGCAGATGGATTGCCTGCTGAGCTATTCAAAGGCGGCAGCTGATAAAGCGCATGAACCAGCTTCTATGCAGGATATGGTCGAATGAATTCATGTCTGTAGATTGAAATCTAAGTGTTCTCTGCTTAGTCCATCTCATTAGTATGCCTTCAGACCTGGTAAATCTACCATAGACTAGATTTTTACAATACGCCTTCTACATCATGAGAAGGAGCTGCCTATTTGCCGCTATTGACATTGAGCATTACCATTACCAGCTCGGTCAGTATTGGGAAGGACCACTCCGAGCCGTTCGAAACTAAACGAGGTTTCAGACAGGGTGAATCCATATCTTGCGGTTTCTTTCATTTGATGCTAGAGAAAGTCCGGAACGATATTGTATAAGTGCGTGCAATGACATTGACATCATTAACCTTAACAACCGCGATCTAACTTCTGCGTGCGTCAAATTAGAAAGAGAAGCGGAAAATTTGGGTTTGGTGGTGAACCAGGGCAAAGCGAAGTACATGTTGGTAACTATAGTTGCAAAATAGTAAAGCGCTTCGTTTGAATGATAGCCAGCATTAGCACCAACAATAGTGTCAGCCTAGAAATCCAGCGAAAAATCACTCACGCAAACAAGTGCTACTTGGGACAGAGTAGGCAATTGAGATGTAAAGTCCTCTCTAAAAGAACGAAAATGACACCCGATATGTTAAACTCTGGCCTTAGATTTCGGTACGAATTTACCAGCGAAACTCAAACGAACAGTAAAGCCTTTCACATGCTAAGAGTGGTTTTTCTATAAATTTTAGAAGCTACAAAAACCAAATCAGCAAGAATCTTAGTCACGCATAGTTCGTGTGGTATTTCTTATACAGCAGTGTTCAATATAATAGTAGTGAAATTAAAATGGATACCGCTCGATGAAATAAGAAAAAGCTGTGATTTTAATAATTTTCATTTAAAATATAGCGGATTCCATAACAGAAACCATATAAAAAGAAATTTCTAAAATTACATAAAGCGCAGGAAAGTCAATTTAAAATAAAAAAGTGGCCATCAAAATCTTCAAGCTGTTTGGCAGAATTTCTAGAAAATTTTTGAGTAAGCAGTTTTTAGTGCAATCAATTTTAGTACAATACTGTGCAAGTTAGAACTCGCTCAAAAATTTTCACGAATTTTTAGAATTTTTTCGTCAGGGTGTTGAGTGATTTCTTCCATAAAACGCATAAAGGAAAATAAGTTTTGTATGGAAAAAAATACCCAACAACCTTGACAAAAAATGCTCTAAACATTCAGGGGAAATTTTATGGTACTTCTAACTTGCACATTATTATACTTAACATTTTTCTAAAAATTCTGCCCAAAAATATTGAAATTTTGATGTAAATTTTTAAAAGATTAAATAATTTTTCTGAACTTTGTTTAAGCTTTGAAATTTCTTTTTTTGTGGTTTCTGCTGTGAAGTTCGCTAACTTTTAAATGAAAATTATTAAAAGCACAGATTCTTTTTACTTTTTCGAACGATATCCAATTCAATTTCACCACTATTTTATTGAACACAACTGTATGTCTATTTCTTTCTTCTTTAAGTAAAAGCAAACATTTCTAGCATTTTCATGGGGTTTCGAACCCTAAGAAAACTTCCCTCCGTACTCTAGCTCCCAACGAAGTTTATTTTAACTATATTTCACTAAAAACTGAACATAATTACATCCCATATCTGTAACCATGCAAAGTTATCAAACCAATACTCGCATGCCTATATCTAAATTTATAAACTTCGTTTATATATGTGAGTCGTATGCGTCTATATATGTGAGCACATAATGACTATGCTGCTTTGCGGCTACACAATTGAGGGCACTATGACTCTGCTATGCCTTAAGTATTTTTTATTGCCATTTTACTACCTCTTAGCCGGGCTGCATGCCGTCACTTGCAAATGGAGCGCCGCGTATGATTTGGTCTCAGATATACAAAGATTTATGCATGCTCGTTCATAGATACACTTGAAATGGCTGGCAAAGAAACGAAATTATGTAATATTGGTAACCGGTGTTTGAATGCGGTTGGCAATGCCACCACAAAATTTACTGCATTTATTGTTTTGGATCTTTGGATTTTTTCTGATATTTGCTGAAAGTGGTATTTATGATCCGTATTCTTGGTGGTGTACAAAAGCTTTGATAATTGAAAACAAACTGCAAGTTAATCGCTAATATTGATAATCGTTTCTCGTAAAGTGGATTTCTTGTGCCAGGGAATACAATTTGGCAGTTTTTCCCAAAAAGTGCTGTGTGCATATTTTTAATTTAAAAGCGATAGTTTGGAGATAATTGATTCAATTATTTATTTAAAGTCGACACAGATACCAAACTTTCGACTACCTCTACATATATCAAAGGACAGACAGAAAAGAAAAATTTATAGGAGCGACCATTACTAAGCCAAATCAAAAGTTTTTAGAATTTTTGTTGTCTGTCTGTATGTGTGGGCGCATGACTCAAAAACAACTTAATGTAGTTTGAAGGAACTTTTGCTCTGCATTACCAGACGTCTAACTTAAAATTTAAGATAACTCTTATTTCGATAACTCGACCGGCTTATAAGTTATCGAGAGATATGTGGATCTGGGTAACCCACAATGTGTTAGTATAATATGGGTATCAAACTAAAGGTGCCAATGAGTGATGCAATAAACAATGTGACTAAGTTCCATATCCCAGCTTGTTTGGGAAATATAATGATTAAAATCTAACGCAGAGTATTATACGTTCTGGGAAGAAGTTAAGTATTACCGGGTTTTTTAGTTAAAAATAAAAATACGTAAGGAAAGTTATAACAATAAGTATGAAAACAATGAATATCAATGCTATTGAAATGCATGGAACTCCTATTACCTGGGAAAGTCCAGAGGCATTATCACGGATTTTGCTGTAAAGTTGGAGAGGGCAAGCAATACAGAACTGGGAGTACAGAGGGACTACAACTATCCTCCCTTATAACAACAAACTTGAGAGGCAAAGTCACACATCATATTCAAATTACCAAAATTCTTTGCAAAACAAAATTATATCGCTTTACGTTGTCAGAATGTACACGATAATGCAACTTATAAATATGCTACCTCGTAATGAAATAGCTCCTATCCTCGCTATCTCACGAAACTTTGATTTAGATGGGGTATTCATATACTGTCATTGATTTAGGAGAAATTCAGGAAGTCTAGTGCAATATTAAACTAACTTAATATCTCTCAGTAGAAAATCCATAAAATAGAAGTTTAAAGTGGCACCTAGTTTCAAGGGTACCTCATTCAATAGAAGTTTAGCGTGAAGAATTCCCTTAAGGAAGTATATTCTCGATACGGCTAAACATGGTGGAAGGCCAAGGTGTGCCATGCACTCTCACACAGCTACTATGGAATTTGATGATGAGCGATTATAGTTCTTAACGAATGCGTTCGCAAGGGCCATGAAGAGCCTTGACAAGACAAGCAGATCATCGTACCAAAGATTCTTCATTTAATGGTCCAAACCACAACTCTGCTAGCTATAGTAAATGTAAATTCCTCTTGTGAAATTTGTGTAATTGACGGGCTATTTAGTTTGCAATTAAGGCAAATTAATCACTTTGTTAATGAGCTTAGCAGAATTTTAGACCTTATCTTCATTAGTCCTGACTTAAAATTCCAACTAAGTAAGTCAGTGGATCCTTTATCTATTACTGATAAACACCACATTCCACTTTTGCTTGAATTTGAATTTTATAAATATTCTAGTTATCGTGATACAACAAAGAAATTTGACTACTCGGGTTGTAATTTTGATCGCGTTAACAACCTTATTTTAGCCGAGGATTGGATTACCTTATTCGCTGATCGGAGTCTTACTGAATGCTTTGACATTTTTAAAGATAAAATTTCCGAAATATCGTTGGAAAACATTCCAAGAGTTTAACTGTTTAAACAAATTTCTTTATAAAAATTATTTGTTAAGATTTGAAACTAATATTAAATCTAAACCCCAGGCATTTTGGAATTTTGTGAACTCAAAACGGTCTTCTTCCATTATTCCGGCTTCAATGTTATACAATGGTAAGAGCGCGAACACAGCTTTTGAAACTGCTAACTTATTTGCGGACTTTTTTAAGTCTAATTTTGTTGAGGACTGCGCGACGAGTGAAATCTCTAGTTTTGGACCATTGGCGTCTTCGCTCGATTTTGGCTCTGTAGTTTTAACTGAAGAAGACATTTTGGACGCAATAAGTGCCATAAAATGTTCCAAGCAAGTAGATGTTCATCAAATATCATCACTCTTTCTCAAGAAATGCAGCTCATCCATTGTTAAACCGCTTCTTCTTCTTTTTAATCTGTCACTGAGGATTGGTTGTTTTTTGGATGATTGGAAGATTACCTCTGTTACTCCAATTTTCAAATCTGGGACAAAAAACGAGGCCTCAAACTACCGACCAATTTCTAAAATAGCTAATATTGCCAAACTGTTTGAAAAAATCCTCAGTACTAAACTTTCTTTTCCTATTAAGCCATATATATCATTATCTCAACATGGTTTTATACCAGGTCGATCTACGGTTACTAACTTGGCTGTCTTCTCAAATTATTGCATTTCAGCATTTAAGGATGGCTTCCAGATAGATGCCATCTATACCGATTTATCTAAAGCATTTGACAGAGTGTCTCACACTCTCCTAATCCACAAATTAGAGAGATTCGGATTTCACTCATCGTTCTTGTGCTGGGTCAAATCTTATTTGATAAATAGAATTAACTACGTTGTTGTTGATGGTGTGCAATCTTCTTTATATAGAGCAACCTCAGGGGTTTCACAAGGAAGTATCTTGGGTCCTTTATTTTTTGTAATTTTTATCAACGACTGCACTGAGTGCTTTCAAATATGTGAGCATCTACTTTATGCTGATGACTTAAAGGTTTTTAAAAAGATACAGACCCAGTCTGATATCGAAATTTTGCAGAATGAGATAAATAAGTTTCATGAGTGGTGCCGCCGTAATAAATTAGCCATTAATATTGAAAAATGTTGCTCGGTTACCTACAATAAAATTAGATTGCCTCTCTCTTCACCCTACTTTATTTCTGATACTGCTCTTAGCTCAACTAATAAAATAAAAGACCTTGGAGTGGTTTTTGACTCCAATTTCACATTTATAGATCATTTGAATTACATTATACCCAAAGCGTATTCCTCGCTAGCGTTCATTAGGCGCAATAGTTTGGAGTTCAAGGATCCATATACAAAAAAATAACTTTATAACACATTTGTAAGGTCTAAATTGGAATATGCTTCAATAATATGGAATCCATTTTATGGAATACATTCCAATAGAATAGAGCGGATACAAAAAAAGTTTTTAAAGTTTGAATTATACAGTATTAGATTTGATTTGCCTATTCCATCTTATGTTCCTCGGTGCAGATTGATCAGCTTGCACACTCTTGCCAGTAGGCGTTTGATAGCTGGCTTAGTTTTTATACGTGATGTTTTGAATGGGACCATTGATTGTTCTTATTGGTTACACTGTATTAAAATTAATGCTCCAGCTAGAAATCTGCGACATAGTGATTTATTTGCTATTGAAATTTGCAAAACAAAATATGCTCAAAATGAACCAGTTATCAGACTGTTAGCTGAATTTAATTTGATATGTAAAGAAACAGATTTAGATATATTTGCTAATCGAATTATATTTAAGGAAAAATTGTATATGTATTATAAATTTTTGAATTATTCTCTGTCTGTAAGGTATGTAAGCCATAGACTTAAATGAATAAATAAAGTACACCTCGGATAGAACATGAGTAACGCTTAAACTACAAAGTTTAGGCTAGCTTGGATTAACTGCCTAGATGCAAGGCCACCTGAATGTTTTGTGTTCGATCTCAAACGAAATAAACCAAACTCATTAAATCAGACAGAGAGGGAGTCGTACTTCATTTCTCACTCGTTAGTATATGGGAAACTGTGGAGTAAGTTGTCACCAACGTAAGCAAAATCTGTCGGAACCACAAGTTATTTAGCCAAATTAGACTGTGGAACCAATTTAAAAAATTTTCTTGAATATTACATGTGTATGTTGAATGCCTTACCAAGCTGAAAAACTATGTACGGAGAATTACGAATACCTCCCCCCCACAATAGCTTAAATAAATACTAATCTTTATTGCACATAGTTATGCATTATCGAAACATGCAACATAAAAAGCTTTGACGTTTGTAAACAATGTACAGGGTGGCTGATGAAAGCCGCTACCAAAAAAAAATTAAATAACTTTTTTTCTATTTAATGAATCTGGTTAATTTTTTTTTTATTTTGCAGATTGACTTTTACGTTTAACAAAAATGGATAACTGGGACACTGAAACAAGAATTTGGATTGTCCGCCGCTATCACGCACTGGAGTCCGTAGTTTCGGTTCAAAGAGAGTATAGGCGCACGTTTGGCGGCAATCCTCCGCGCAGATGGACCATAATAAGACTTGTAAACAATTTTGCCGAGCATGGGACAGTCAACAGAAGACCTTACCATCGAAACCCTTCAGTTCGAACGGAGGAAACAATCGCTGCTGTAGCTGCTGCCATACAAAACAATCCACGTGTTTCGACAAGAAGCTTATCTGCTCAAATGGGTGTAAGCAGACAGTCATTACAGTCAATTATGCACAAAGATTTGGACTTATTCCCATATAAAATTCAAATGGCCAACAAACTGAACGCTGCAGACTTGCCGATTCGCTTGGAATTTTGCCAGAAGATGCTTCAAATGTTGGAAGAGGATGGAAACATGTTGAACTGTCTTTTCATGTCTGACGAGGCCCATTTCGATTTAAACGGCAACATAAACAAACAAAATTGTCGAATATGGAGTGCTTCCAACCCACAGATACTCCATGAGACGGAATTGCATCCACTTCGTGTCACAGTGTGGTGTGCAGTTTCATCACGCTGCATTGTCGGGCCCTACTTCTTCGAAGAAAACGGTCACACCGTTACGGTTACTGGAGACCGTTACTTGAGCATGTTGAGAGAGTTTTTCTATCCAGAATTACGCCGAATGAGAATTTCTTTCAACTCTGTGTGGTTTCAGCAAGATGGTGCAGCTCCTCATATAGCCCAACCTGTTATGACAGAATTGCGACGAAAATTTCCCAATAAGCTGATATCCAGAAACTCCACATTCCGTTGGCCACCCAGGTCGCCTGACCTTACTGCACCTGACTTTTTCTTGTGGGGTTATTGCAAACAGGAAGTCTTTAAAGCAAAACCAACAAATTTGAATGAACTAAGGCAATCCATTCGAGAAACAATTGCGGCTATTCCTGTCTCAACTCTCCAAGCAGTAATGAACAACTTTTTGGTAAGATGCCGCACATGCATCGACGAGCAGGGGGGGCATTTAAATTCCATTATTTTTAAAACTAATTAAGCTATATTTAATAAAATTTAATGAGCTTTAACATGAATAAAAGAAAAATGAATTCCATACACTGAAAAAAAAATTATTTGAGTTTCTTAATGTAGCAAAATTCATCAGCCACCCTGTATATGTATGTAGTATGTACCCATGTGTATGTTTGCTTGTATGAATTACACATTTTGCTAAACAAATCCAGATTGACTACTCTACAGCAAGTATCAGCTAAGAAAGCTGCAGAATCTACATTAGGGTCGGTCGAAAAATCGATTCATTTTTTATTTAAAAAAATAGTTCAAAATTTAAAAATACGTCTCCTAGTATACTTGTAGGACGTATTCATGACTATAAATTTAGTCAAGGGTAATAATAATATGTATATTGTAAAACCAATAAAACAAAATGAGTCTAATAATAATAATTTTATGAAATTATTATTGTTGAAATTTTTAATAATTTTTATCAATTCTTAAAATTTTTATTTGAATAGAAACGAGGAAAAATTAGAGACATCAAGGGTATGACCATTTATGTTTGATTAATCTTGTTTAAAAAAATATCTCAAACAACAGTTCATAGCAGTTTAACACTACAGAAATACGTCAAAAACTTATTTTTTCATAAAAAAAGGATTTTTGACACCTTACAAAATGCACAACAAAAATCCACTTGTTTGAACACTTTTTGTAATATGCCCCGAAAAAGCGGCTCTATTTCGAAAAGTTTTGTCATAAGAAAAAAAAATTATTGAACATTCTTGAAGGAGAATTTTGTGACCAACATACGATATAAAAATATTTTTCTTATAAATGTTACCAATATCGAAATAACTGCGAAAAGGAGAAAAAAATGCACTTTAAATGGGTGCAGCAAAGTATGCTCTGCATTTTTTTGATTATTTTTCTAACATTTCATTCTTCCTAGTAGTTAGCTTCGATAAGCTAAAAATGCATAGTAAAATAGTCATAAGATAGTCATGAGAAAATAGCATTTTTATCAAGCTGGAAATCTTTGTCAACTCAGCTTTTATTTTAGAATACGTTACAATTAAATAACAAGCAGACTTAAAACGGGCTTTAGACCCATAATTTCTTAAGCAAAGTTGCTCGGAATTATCCTTACAACATTTCCCTCACCGGCGATTTTATGGGCAAAAAATCGATCCGGTCTAATGTACGTACATAAACATGTGGTTATTTGTATCTATGTTATTTTCTTCTATGTTGCTTTAGCACTTCTGCACGATCAGACAAGTGTTTTTTTTGAGTTCGTTGAGAGGGCTGCGACAACAAAAGCCATTGAAGCCTTGTTTAGTGAATGCGAAAAAAAAACAAGAAACCACAACATCTCAAAGAAAAGTATTTTAATAGTTTTTAAGTGTAAAATTCAAAAATCTACCGCAATTGATAACGATCTTTGGTATGTTATTTGTAAGATATTTAAATTTTATATAATATAACTTTTTATTCTGCACTGCGTTTGAGGCCAATCTCTTCAGGCATCTTTGAAAACATATATATATATGTTTATGTACCTGAGAATATTTGTATATTTAGGGAATCGGTGTGCCGACTATTAAACCGACGACAGTTTAACAGCGACACAGCAATTTAAAAAATGGTCTAAGCTTTGAAAAACCATCTACCCACAAGGTGGTTTTGCGCAAAAAAAACTGTGTCTTTTTTTCGATCGGCAAAGCGTTTCTACTTGGGTTGAATTGCCATCCGGTTTAGGTGCTATTCAGGTGAAATTAGCAAGCTTGAAATGTAGTGGATGAACTTTCAGTTAGTTACGGATCCGATTAAATCGCTGAATGAAATTTATTGTTGGTCGACAACTCCGAAACAGGTCGAGTTATCGAAAAAAAGGACATCATAAATTTTAGATTAGACATCTAGTAATGCAACGGTGAAAGTTGAATTCAATTCTATTGAGCAGCTTATGATTGATGCGCGTCCAAAATTGTTGATTGTTGATGTACAGACATCGCAATCATTGAGGGACAAAATAGGGCTTCTGGCGGGACTACTTGTCTTTATTCGGATCCTTTTCGTAGCATGTCGGGATCACTTCAAGACCATTTCGGGATTACTTAGTGACTGCATTTTGGAAGTGTTTTCGGGACATTTCGGAACTTTTTCGGGACCGTTTTAAGATCAAATTAGGATTGGTTTAGGAATAATTTGGAGAATTTTTCGGGGTTGTTTGCTGGGTACTTTTTCAAGACTATTCCTTGGTTGTTTTCAAAATGTTTTTGAATGCTTTTTAATACAGTAAAATTTATAATGCCTTCAACGTGTTTTAGTATTTTTTCTGCTAAAAAATGGATTTTGGAATATATTTTTCGATCGCATAAAGTTGTAAATAAAAATATTTCTTCTCAATCTTTACGAAAACAAATTTATTAAAAAAATGCCATTTGTTCACAAAAACCACTTCGGCTCAAATGTGCCGCGCATTTAAATAATCAAATTAAATATAGAAGTGTAATGCATATGTATATTATACATACAACAGCAATATCAACAATTGTAAAACGAAATTTGCTAAGGAATTTAAAAAATGAGCAAATTTATTACATCCAGATCAAGTGTTTGCTGATATTGTTACTCTGACTCAAGCGCACATGTCACCTGTCACTTATGCATGAATGCATGCGCTTCAACACGTTCTATGGCACCACTTTGCTAATGACCAACAACAAACAGAATAAATAAATTTCGAATTCATACCAGTTCTGCGACAATTTCATCGCTCTTAAATGACATATTTGCATGTCTTACGTCAACTGCTGGCAAATAGCATAAAAGTGTGCTGCGAGATTTAACAGTTATAAATGGAAATATACTAACTTACGAGAGGTATATGTATATTTGAATGCAGAATGTTACTGTTAATATTTTCGGCTGGTAACAACACTATGACGGGTAACGAATAAGACGAGCATTATACAGGGTGGCGCAAAAGTCATCCTCCTATCAGAAAATGCTATACATTTTGCGATTGGCCCCTAAAGTCAGTTCTGTTTTGACATTTGTGTAGTAAACACATGCGAAATACACGTTAATAAACAATGTTACGCTACACTGCTCCAGAACGCGGAATATTGCTGACTATTTATTTGACCAATAATCGGTCGGGGCCAAACGGTTACTGTGAATGGTGAGCGTTACAGAGCAATGATCAACGAGTTCTTTTTGCCGCAACTTGATGAATTGGGATTGGAAAACATGTGGTTCCAACAAGACGGTGCAACAGCACACACTGCACGTGCCACAACCGATATGCTGAACATCGGAAGCTTACTTTTGCGCCACTTTGTATGTATGAGAAGATAAAATTTACAAGATCTAATAAACATCATAATCTAATTCTTCCGAAGTATTAATATTTGTGCTCGTCAAGGTTGTTCTTCGTTAATGCTGTGAGACTCTGTAATTCTATTCCTGAATCTATAAAGGGAGTGATAAATTGGGGTAACTATAGGGTGGTTATACATGATTACTTTAGTGATAGTGAATGAATGTAATAGATTTCGAATTTCCTATATCTTCCATCTCTCTCTTTCTTCATCTTATCTGCTAAAACTCGGTGTCAAAGTTAATATATAAGTCAACTGTATTTGTATTTAGTCATAAGTATTGCCAGTTCTTGTTATATGTAATGATCTCTTGTCAAGTTTATACATTTAAGAACATTTTGTAATTACCTATCCGCTTATGTACTAAAAAAGACCAAGACTTAACGATACAGCCACATATTGTTTAATAAATAAATAAAATAAATATTATTTATACCCGGAAGGAAGCATGAGGTGAATATCTCTAAGTAACCATTGTTAACGACCATAGTGGTGAATTTCTGTATGCCATTGTCAAAGAGGCGTCTACTCTTTGGCATTGCCATCTGCGAGCGAAAAAATTTGATAGCGGCCAATTGCCAGTTTTGAGTTCAATTATAAGGACATGTGGTTGTAAAAAATACCAAAAATTCAATTAAACAATTAATTGTCCCGCGAAATCAAAAGTGGTGAACGGAAAACGACTTGATTTGATTTGATAGAATAAAATAAATAATAATTAAGGCCAGACTTGTGCATGAAAATTTAAGTTTTTTGGACTATTGAAACTGTGGAAAAAGAAGCCAGGCCGATTTTCAAAAGTTTACAGAAAAAAGAAAATATTATTAAAATGAATTAAAATTATTTTTGCAGAAATTCATAATATTATATTCGTCTATGAATCTTTTAGAAAGCTTTAATAGAAAAGTATTTGTGGTCCTTAATCGATAAAGTCTCTTTTTCTTCTTCATGTTCCTTGTAATTGGAGTAATATGAGTGCCGGAATTCGTAATAATTTTGAACGGTTTTTGATTTATGAGAATAATTTTTAAATGATCAATATATATATTTACTAGCAGACCCGGCAGACGTTCTTCTGGTAAAAAATTTACTTGACTCTCCCTTCTCATTAGATGCATATTCTTCTGCTCGCCCACCTTCCCTTTCTTCCTCTTTATCTGCTTCTCCTTTCTCATATCGTTTATGTCTTCTTCAACTTACCCTATCTCTATCACTATCACTCCCCCTCTCACTATTACTATCACTATCACTATCACTACACTATCACTATCCTATCCCAGTCCCTATCCTAGTACCATCTGCTTGCTAATACCCGAATCAACACTTTACATTTGATACCCATATCGTGGAAACATCTTCTAGGCCCACACCTGGTCCATAGTTTGGTCAATATCTCGAAAACGGGGTCTCACATGGGACTAAGAACTCTTTCTTGTTAAAACCCTTATCAACACTTTTCACACATGTTGTAGAAACACCTGGTCCACCTTTCGGTCAATAACTCGGACTGACTCCAGCGCTATCAGCTGTATTTATTTTTCGGTAGCAACAATAAAAGTTTAATATATTTTTTTTATCGAAAAAACCTTCCACAGAGAAGGTCCAAGAAAGTACTTTTTACATAATGGAAATCGGTTTAGCCGTTTAGACATCCATCGCGGTCACATGAAAGACATTTCACTTTTATATATAGATCATAGTATTATTAAGTGGCTGCTGAGAATACAAACAAATGGGTATTTTTGATTTTTGCAATAAAAAAAGTTTTCTATTTTCTTCCCAATTTAAATTTTACCCTCTTTTGCTTTAATGCTAAATAAGGCGAAATAATAATTTCGATTTTAAAAACTCTTTCTTTAAAATGTAAAGTATCTGTTTTTATAATTTTTGCAAAAATCATGCATTTCTCTATACAAATCGCTTTCACAAAATCACGCATTCGAATCAAATTACACAGCAAATGCGATGAATGATTGAAAGTTTGTTTCGAAAGCGTCAACTTGTTTGATTGATACTTCATAACAAAGGAAAGAACGCATTCAAAGCCGATATAAACACATTCGAATTAAAAAATGTGTAATTCATACAAGCAAACATACACATGGGTACATACTACATACATATACATTGTTTACAAACGTCAAAGCTTTTTATGTTGCATGTTTCGATAATGCATAACTATGTGCAATAAAGATTAGTATTTATTTAAGCTATTGTGGGGGGGGGGGGGTATTCGTAATTCTCCGTACATAGTTTTTTCAGCTTGGTAAGGCATTCAACATACACATGTAATATTCAAGAAAATTTTTTTAATTGGTTCCACAGTCTAATTTGTCTAAATAACTTGTGGTTCCGACAGATTTTGCTTACGTTGGTGACAACTTACTCCACAGTTTCCCATATACTAACGAGTGAGAAATGAAGTACGACTCCCTCTCTGTCTGATTTAATGAGTTTGGTTTATTTCGTTTGAGATCGAACACAAAACATTCAGGTGGCCTTGCATCTAGGCAGTTAATCCAAGCTAGCCTAAACTTTGTAGTTTAAGCGTTACTCATGTTCTATCCGAGGTGTACTTTATTTATTCATTTAAGTCTATGGCTTACATACCTTACAGACAGAGAATAATTCAAAAATTTAGGAATAATACATATACAATTTTTCCTTAAATATAATTCGATTAGCAAATATATCTAAATCTGTTTCTTTACATATCAAATTAAATTCAGCTAACAGTCTGATAACTGGTTCATTTTGAGCATATTTTGTTTTGCAAATTTCAATAGCAAATAAATCACTATGTCGCAGATTTCTAGCTGGAGCATTAATTTTAATACAGTGTAACCAATAAGAACAATCAATGGTCCCATTCAAAACATCACGTATAAAAACTAAGCCAGCTATCAAACGCCTACTGGCAAGAGTGTGCAAGCTGATCAATCTGCACCGAGGAACATAAGATGGAATAGGCAAATCAAATCTAATACTGTATAATTCAAACTTTAAAAACTTTTTTTGTATCCGCTCTATTCTATTGGAATGTATTCCATAAAATGGATTCCATATTATTGAAGCATATTCCAATTTAGACCTTACAAATGTGTTATAAAGTTATTTTTTTGTATATGGATCCTTGAACTCCAAACTATTGCGCCTAATGAACGCTAGCGAGGAATACGCTTTGGGTATAATGTAATTCAAATGATCTATAAATGTGAAATTGGAGTCAAAAACCACTCCAAGGTCTTTTATTTTATTAGTTGAGCTAAGAGCAGTATCAGAAATAAAGTAGGGTGAAGAGAGAGGCAATCTAATTTTATTGTAGGTAACCGAGCAACATTTTTCAATATTAATGGCTAATTTATTACGGCGGCACCACTCATGAAACTTATTTATCTCATTCTGCAAAATTTCGATATCAGACTGGGTCTGTATCTTTTTAAAAACCTTTAAGTCATCAGCATAAAGTAGATGCTCACATATTTGAAAGCACTCAGTGCAGTCGTTGATAAAAATTACAAAAAATAAAGGACCCAAGATACTTCCTTGTGAAACCCCTGAGGTTGCTCTATATAAAGAAGGATTGCACACCATCAACAACAACGTAGTTAATTCTATTTATCAAATAAGATTTGACCCAGCACAAGAACGATGAGTGAAATCCGAATCTCTCTAATTTGTGGATTAGGAGAGTGTGAGACACTCTGTCAAATGCTTTAGATAAATCGGTATAGATGGCATCTATCTGGAAGCCATCCTTAAATGCTGAAATGCAATAATTTGAGAAGACAGCCAAGTTAGTAACCGTAGATCGACCTGGTATAAAACCATGTTGAGATAATGATATATATGGCTTAATAGCAAAAGAAAGTTTAGTACTGAGGATTTTTTCAAACAGTTTGGCAATATTAGCTATTTTAGAAATTGGTCGGTAGTTTGAGGCCTCGTTTTTTGTCCCAGATTTGAAAATTGGAGTAACAGCCAATCCTCAGTGACAGATTAAAAAGAAGAAGAAGCGGTTTAACAATGGATGAGCTGCATTTCTTGAGAAAGAGTGATGATATTTGATGAACATCTACTTGCTTGGAACATTTTATGGCACTTATTGCGTCCAAAATGTCTTCTTCAGTTAAAACTACAGAGCCAAAATCGAGCGAAGACGCCAATGGTCCAAAACTAGAGATTTCACTCGTCGCGCAGTCCTCAACAAAATTAGACTTAAAAAAGTCCGCAAATAAGTTAGCAGTTTCAAAAGCTGTGTTCGCGCTCTTACCATTGTACATATAACCAAGTTGTAACAGGTCGATGTCCGTACATGTTGGAGATTAATTTATAGGAGGGGTTATTATTGAGCCCATCGAATCCAAATCAGCAGTTTTTAGAATTTTTAAGTTATCTATTAAGTTATTCCTATAGTTAAACAAGTTTCTCAGTTATCGACCAATATGTTAACCCGGGTACCCCAAAATGGTTTTTTTTTATTTGAGAGTTATAATGCTTAAAATCGGACTCAGTCTGTTATAAGTTCTGGGACGCAGCCAGCGTGGCCTAGTTTTCTAGTTTATATGTGTATACATATATGTATATTGAAAAGATTTATAATTTACTTTTACATGGTGCAATAAGGAATATATATGAGGAAACTGTAATGATTTAGCAATAAAGCAATTCTTGCTACATTATTTTTCAAAGAACACGTTCCAATTGCATTAATTTTATGCGTTCGCTGATTGCAATGTACTTTTTTCTATAATTTACCTGAAAAACTTGTTTGCTGAAAAAAATCGATGTTGAATAAATACTTGCCATTTATGTACGTATGTCAACCAACCTTTTAAAATTAATAAAGCCAATTTAAAGGTATGTGTGTATCTGAAGAAAGAGCCTTTCATAGATCGCTTGCGGCCTTTCTAGACAGGACACATATTAATTTTTATTAACAAAATTGAGTTTAGTTGGTCCTTAACAGCTTCACCTATTTGCCTCTGTTGCTTATGACCTGCTGACAGTAAGCTAGTGCCAACTTTTGTTATGACTTGAATGGATTTTGAAATAAAAACTAAATATTTTTGTAAGGGATTTTATTTCATCAACTCTCCCATGACCAATTTCTAACCTCAACTACTGTTATGTTTAGCCTTTTGACCACTGTTTTATTATATAATATTTTTGCAGTTTCGCTGAGCTAATTTAGTTAAGGTGTTGCAAAACCGGAGCAAATCGATTAACGAACAACCAACTGTACTGTAATAGAAAACGAACAAATGCTATGAAACCACAATGAAAACAAACTGTTGCAGTAATGCTGAGAAAATAGGATTTTTATTTATTAGCTGTCATTAAAATATGTTTATTGTTATATCGACAATGTTATTATATCATTTTATACGTAGTTGTTGAGTTGATTTATGATCAGCGAGACCACTTTGATCGATGTAATAGCAATTTTTCTTTGTTGCTTGACAAGTCAATTTTGCACGGGAAATTCAGCGACGAAATGAAAAACCATCGATACTGCGCAAAGAAAAATATAAATACAATTACATTGGATGGAAATAAGCATAATATTAGACTGAGTCGAAAAAGGTTTGTTTTGTTTTTAAGTAATCGTTGGTATTATTTTTCCGAAATTACGAAAAAAGTCTCAGACTTTAATATAACTTCATAGAGCTCTATCATTGTCAGTTAAAAAGGTGAGAAAAAAAAATCCGGTGTAGAATACGAGTATAATGAACGTCATTGAATACAAAAAAATTTTTATCGTAAAAAAAATTAGTATTTTTATTTCAATAATAAATAATCTTTGAACGTAACTTTGAAACTTTTTTCAGACCAGTGCTATCAATTAGCACAAGAATATTTACTTCTCATTTTACTATAGTAAATTTACAACCTGAAATCAGCAAATATCCATAAATACCATAGAGTTCACAAGCTAAAGCGGTACTATCGATTGTGTTAATTATGTTACACTATGGCTTTATGGCGACTATCAATCTCTACTCATGTATATCGAAAAATAGCATCCTAAGAAAGCTTTTGTAAGTAGACAGATATTTCTGACTAAGTATTGTCGTCTCAGAATTATAACACCTAGATTAAGCAGGAAATTTTTATCATTTTATCATTGATCTTGTAGTCATATTTGGGCAATAATCGACGCTAACTTGAAACACCAAAGGTCAAGTCATCCTTCCCTACTTTTTTGCATCTAATTCGGAACCTTCTCCTTCTTCAGGGCTTCAATTCATTTCAATACGCTGCTTAGAGCTCTTACAGCTAATAGTTAAATTTCATTTGACACACAAAATTAGCATCGCTGGAAGGACCATACATTTTCTTAGACGCTGTCCATGATTCCGAGTGATGAATTAGAATGTTGTGCGAGTGTTTGGCATCTGCCATGTAACCACAATTTCCAATGAAAAAATTGATCAAATGATGATTAATTTATGATGGGGTACTTTGTTATGGTACTACATCCAATGCCTTTCAACATTCTAGACAATTTCTCTTTGCAGGATGTATGGACAATAAATACAGCGAATAATAGTAACCTTACGCGGACTTTCCAAAGACAAATTGAAAGTTATTCGGTTGAATCGAAGTCTACTTTATCCGGAACTATATCAGCTAATGTTGCATTTGGCAATTTTTTGGACCTAAACAAACGTCATAGTGTCGGTTCTGGGAAACTTTTTTGCGGTTACAGTTTCAATCGTAGAAGAAACTATCGTTATGACATCAAAATTTTAAGTGTTTATGTCTACACAAAATTCTTTGTATTACACCCTTAGCTATACTGATGGCATCCGACATAATTTAAACTCTTTCACTGAGAGGCAGCCGTAGGTTTATTGATAAGCGGCCATTTAAAATAAGGTGTTATTCTGAAGTATAAGGATCACATAAGGCTTACAAGAAGTATCTAATTGGACGATAACAAACTTATTATAAACTTTTTTAGTTGTTGTTGTAACAGCAAAAAGACTCCCCGAAGATTTGGTTAGTGCTACATACGTGGAAGCCGTTTGCCTTTAACAGCACTATCTGCTCCTTCTCCGCTGTCTATGTTTTGATTTTATTGTTGGTCATCGAAAAAGATGCCACCACATTAGTAACTTTCATCCATCTACAGCTTACACTATTTTTTTGAGTGTACGTATATAAACTAAACAATGTAGCAAATAAGCATTGGTAAGAAATCAAAATTATAGACAATAGATGATAGACAGGAAGGTGTTTCCTTTGTTTTGTGCTTGGAGTTGTTGTGCAAGCATTTACCGGTGATGTTAATTGGCGGAATAGAGTTGTTGTGGGTTATTGTTTTTGCGTTTGGCATACCAATATATTATTAGCGGCATGGAAAATTTCAATAAGTTTACAGAAGAGCTGAGGCATTATAAACTATTTCTGCTTCATGCAAGTAATTTTCTAGTTATTAAAACCGACTTAGTTTTACTTAAGTTAAGTCTTATTCGGCGAGATATATTTTGTGCAATATTTTATTAATGAAGGTCTTAATATTAGGGGGGTTTGATGTGCAACAAATTAAGTTTTATTTGTTTTAGTTAATATGATAAGCTGGAAATCAATATTCCATTCGGAAATCAGTATACGACTTAGCCATTTTGGAATATATGTCTGAAATATATTTTCCTAAAACAATATCTACTTAAGGCTGGAAGTGCGAAAAAAAGGATAATCAAGGTCAAACCGAAGCATTGTTTAATAATTCATAAATAAAATTTCAAAAAGTAAAATAGGAGTACTAAGTCGAAATAATAGCACCGAAGCATGCCCAAATTATTCTTGAAATACTACCAAGATAAATGCTAAACTTATTCTCCAAATAATTAAATCAAAACGTTCCCTTTGTATTCAAATGTAAAGTTTAATAAAAATTAATATCCTTGCCCTTGTGGACCATGGTTATGAATACTTAAATAAATTTAACAGAAATATTTGGACATTTATCTTGAATAAGCTGAAGAAATAAAATATTAATAGTCTAAAGGGAAAATAATAAAAAAATATTGCTAGAGTAGTTCCAAATTATTAAGAAATAATCGAAAAATATTAAAAAAATTGAAAATACAATTTTTTAAAACTTGAAATCCTGATAATCCTGAAGGAACTCAAAAATGATCGCGAAGTAGTCGTGTAGCCGAAATATTGGCAAAATTATTACCAAACAATGTTGAATTGCGCTCAAAGCTGCACAGAAAAAAATACTCAAACAATTCTGCAAATAATCGTATTATGATCCTGAAATGCTGCTGCATTGGAACAGGTACTAATCCGAAATAGTCCCGTTAAATCCATTTACATAATAATTTTGTGATAAAACTCTTTGTATCTGGTATGCTTTTGGATTTTTTTTTTGTTTTTCTTGGGCTTGCCCGTTTTCATTTTGTGCTTGTTTTCGTTTTTATCAATTTTGTCCATTGTATTCTTATTGTTACTTTTTCGCCTTCTTGTCTATTTCGTTGGATGTTTTTCTTTCCCAGTTTTATTTCTGTATTTGTTGCTCTTGTGGTCGCTTTGTCTTTTAAAAAAAGTTAATTATAGTATAGTGAAAACAGTTTAGAAGTGACACCACTACAAATGTATTTGTGTCAGTTGTTATTGCGTGAGTGGCACGAAGAGTTGCCTTTTGCTGAGAGCACGAAGAGTTGCTTTTTGGAAATACTGTTGCTAGCTTAGTATTGCAATGTAAAATTCGCTTTGTAAAACATGAGCAAATATGTAAACTTCCTTTATGATACAGAGGTCACAAAAATAAAAAAGGTTGACTATATTGAAACTGAGTATTGTTTATTTTATTTTTTGTTTTTAGATTAGTGTGAAATAAAATATAATGAAACGAAATAAAATAAAAGCAATTAAAAAAAAAATTAAGAAAATAAAATACAATAAAATAAAAAAAAAAAAATTTAATAAAATATAATAAAATAAAAAAATAAAAAAAATAAATTAAAATAAAATAAAATTAAAAAATAAAATAAAACAAAATAAATTGAAAAAAAAGTTTTATAAAATAAAATAAAAGTAAAAAAATAAAATTTAATTCAGAAAATTAAATAAAAAAAAATAAAATGAAAAAAAAAATAATAATTTAATAAAATAAAATCAAATAAAATAAAATGAGATAAAATAAAAGAAAATATAATAAAAATAAAATAAGAGACAATGAAATTAAATTAAATAGAAATCGAATGAAAGGTAAAACCAAATAATTCAAGTAAAATAAAGTTTTTGGTTAAATTTCAACCACAAGGCGATCTCTAGTTTGAGATAAAGCGAGTCCTACGCATCGTTTATAACATAGGTTGTTTGGAGAAAATTGTTTATTTAGTTATTTCAGTAAGGGTATTATGGCCTTTGACTCAGTTACTTAAGAGTTTTTTTAGCAGATTGTCTATCGATATATTTTTATTCAGTTCCTTAAACTTACAATATTGTATCTTCGTATCCAAGAAAGCTGTTAGTAAAAACTCAAAAAACTGAACCACCCTCACAGGCCTACAACAAGCATTTTACACATACATACACAAGCAGCATACAGCTTTGTGCTAAATAGGTGGTTTCAAAAAAAGAAGATTATAATAATAATAACCATCACTTCCTTTCCGACACACAAATGATTACCCCGATTGGCACGTTTTTCCTCCACGCTTTGTTGTTTTTTTTTTTTGCTTGCGGCTTCTCATATGTGGATATGTGTGTATATGACATTTGTTGCAAACAATTTTCAGAAAAACAACTAAAACCAGTTGTCATGGAGCGCTAACTAAATATTTGCCTCCAACAATTGACCGCGAAGCGCCAACTAGCCATCAATGAATTGGCCTAAACATAAAATAAAAGTAATAAAAATTCAAGTGTTTTCGGTTTTTTCTACTTTCCTATTTTGTAAATGCCCGTGATCGTTTTGCAATGTTTGCGGTGAACTTGAAAATGCCACATGGAAGATAACAAAAACAACAAAAAAAAAAAGAAAACCGTTTTTAAAATAACAAAAAAAAAGTTTCTGCCAAAAACGCGAAACATAAGAAAACGAAAATACTTATCAACGCATGAGAAATATATAGAAGAAACAGGAACAAGTGGAATCACGAAAAAAGCAAATTAGGTAGATAGAGTTGCGATGCGCTTCATGCAACCGGTTGCATTGACCATATTAGTTAATATGCTTTTAGTATAGCAATTAATTTTTTAGTTGGCTATGTCATACGACTGCGTCGCTTCACGTCAAAATAGCGCTATTTTGATTTTATTTTATCAGATAGGAAATTACACTTTATGCATTAAAATGCTGGCATTTATTTCATTAATTAGTTAATTAGCTATTTCAATATATATGGAAAGTATCTTTCGTGATATAACCAAAATAAAAAAAGAACAAGCAATTAAGGGCGTCGAAGTTCGCGTGTAACCGAACATTATATACTAAACTGTGAGACTTAGCAACCAAGCTTCGGTTAGTTTTCCTTACGTGCCTATTAGAATATGGGTCTTTCCATGTTAAATAGTCAGTTACTTGGAATTGACCCCTTCCGGTTTGAATGAAATTTTGTGGGAAGTTTCCTTTTAGTCATAAAGTTTTTTTTTTAAATATTTCGAAAACCACATTCTATTTGCATGGGAAAAATTTTTCAGTGATCAAAATTAAATAATTTTGTGTTTAACTAATTGTACTCGACTAAAAAGTTTAAAAATTTAAAAACAAATTTTTTGGTCAAAATTCAAAAATTCATATTTTTTAAAAAGTAAATTTTTTAAATATTTCCGAAACCACTTTATTCAAAAAACTTTGGGCTTTCAAAGGGGTTATTTAGAGGTAACAAAAGAAATATTTTGAAAAAAAAAATTAAATTTTTTTTTCCATTCCGTTTGCATGAGAAAAATTTTTCTGTTATCAAAATGTGGCAATTTTGTGTTAACCTAATTGAAACATGTCATCCCATACCACCGCTGTGCATATTGTTGTAATTTTTCTCTAATATCAATCAACTAATTGAATTCGATTAAAAAGTTAAAAAAATTGATAAAAAAAAATTTTGGTGAAAACTCAAAAATTCATATTTCTAAAAAAGGTTCCATTTTAAATATTTCGGAAAGCATTGTACTAAAAAAAACTTTGGAAATATAATTAAAATTTTTTTTTAAACTTATTCGAGTAAGAAAAATATTTCAGTTATCAAAATTGCGTAATTTTGTGTTTAGCTAATTGAACTCGACGAAAAAGTTAAAAAAATTAAAAAAAGTTTTTTGCTCAAAATTTAAAAATTCATATTTTTGCAGAAAAAAAACACACTTCTGAAAATTTCGGGATATCCTCAGATATATCAGAGTTATAACACAAAAAATTAGAGTCCAAAATTTAACAGCGAACTTGAATTTTTACTAGTTTGAAAAATTCAAAATTTTTTAAAATTGGTAATTAATTTTTTTGGAAATGAAAGTGGCAAACTTTTTTTTAATAAGTAGTGTCCGAAATTTTTTCAAAATAAACTTTAAATTTTTTTCTTTGGCAAAACTTTCTTTTTATGACAACTCCCTATCATTCAAATCGGAAGCGGTCGATTCCAACTATCTGACGATTTGACGATTGTTACCAACTGATTGACTTCATTTTCGGCAATTTAATGGATATAAATACTGGTGCCACCTGTTGAAACTTTTTCCCTTAATTGAAAAAGGGGACTTATAAAAAACCAGTTATAATAATTTAGGTGATCGTTTGCCCAAAAATCTACGAAATATGCAAAATGCTTTATGGCAGTTGCAAAATATTTCGTTTGGTTTCCCTAAAGTTGCCTCATAATAACACATTTCAAGGTAGAAGCAAAGCAAAACAAAAATAGCGAAATATCCAAATTAACTGTTACACTGCCCTTTGAATTTGTAACCATAACACTAACCAATAGCTTTTTCATGAGCCATACACGTTTAATATGTTACTATATAACCCTTTAGCTAAAAACCTTTAGAATTTCTTTGTTTAAGCGAAGTCAAGGTGCCTCATTGAGTACTTATCTTCGCTAAAATACAAATTTAATTAATTGTCATCGAACAAAGCATATCAATAGTCGTATTCTAATCGAAGCGAGTGTAAAAAGAATACTCGCTTATTTTTCTAATTACCTTCAAAGCAACAACACAACTCGGCTATTTTAGGCACTTGCTAATAAAGTCGGCTATTCAATACGCGACTTGAAACGTAATGTTGGAAGGTGGAAAAACCGCTCCATTGTGAATTAGCTCTTGAAATATACAAGGGAAATATTTTGAAAGATTAATTTATCGCATCCAACTTCACTCAAACTGCGCTAAGAAAATAAATAAACAGAGAAAAAGCAAACAAAAAACAGTTTCGTTTGGTCCAACCCTGTGTCTTTGAACAAGCACTTGTTCGAAGAAAATCCACCTTCTAGAATATAAGGAAACATCTCCATAAACACTATAATGAAATTCGGCATGGTAAATTGTGGCCATATAATATTTTATAAAAGCGTGCAACTGTTGGCATATGCTGACGATATTGATATCATTGGCCTTAACAACCGCGCCGTAACTTCTGCTTACTCCAAATTAGAAAAAGAAGCGGAGAAAATGGGATTGGTGGTGAACGAGGGCAAAACGAAGTACCTTCTGTCATCATCATCAACCAAGCCACTGTTGGCAGCAATAATTTCGAAATAGTAAAGGACTTCGTTTGCCTGGGAACCAGCATTAATACCAACAATAATGTTAGCCTAGAAATCCGACGAAGAATTACTCTTGCAAAGAAATGCTACTTCGGACTGAGTAGCAATTGAAAAGTAAAGTCCTATCTCGACGAACGAAAATAACACTCTACAAGTCACTCATCGCACCCGTCCTGCTATATGGTGCAGAAGCGTGCACACTAACAACATCTGATGAGGCGGCTCTGGGAGTATTCGAGAGAAAGGTTCTTCGAAAGATTTGTGGACCTCTACGCGTTGGCGACGGCGAGTACCGAAGAAGATTTAATGATGAGCTGTATGAACTTTACGCAGACGCCGACATAGTTCAGCGAATTAAAACACAGCGGCTTCGCTGGCTAGGCCACGTAGTGCGAATGAATGAAGATGCTCCAGAAGGTATTCTTATCGGCACCCGCCGGTGGAAGCAGAGGAAGAGGGAGACCACCACTCCGATGGAAGGACCAAGTGGAGACCGATTTGCGATCCCGCGGTGTTTCCAATTGGCGCCAGTTGGCGCAACGAAGAAACGACTGGCGAGCTATGTTGGACGGTCAAAATCGCGCAGGCGGTTAGATGACCATTTAAAGAAGAAGAAATTGTGGCCATTTGATGTAAAGATGCATCGCAGGCCCTCAACAACATCCACACAGAGTAGATAAACTAATTTGTCAGCTCCGGGCGGCCATATTGGCTATACGTAGCTCAGAGCCTGCTTACCGATTGCCTTTTACGATGCCAGCAGTATTTCTTTATCTCTTCCGCAGATTTTGTTGCGGAAAAAAAGGGATACGGTTAAACGAAAAGATGTTGCAAAATTGAGAAAATGTATTCATTTTCCCGCGACGATAAACAAACAAAATGTTAATAATAAACAACAGATGATTTTGACAGTTGAAATATGTCCAGTGTTGTTAAATACACACAGGGAAATTTTTGCCGAGTTGGGCGTTTTGTTCACACTCGCTTAGAAAAAAATACGCCTAATGTAGTCTGATGTCAATTTGAACTTGCTTGACCGCTTATTGTCTGCTTGTCGATGACTGTCCTACAGCGCCATGACGCGATAGCCGGCAATCAATTGATGTCATCTACAAGTGCTTCAGTCGCATTTTTCATGACTTGAGGTATCTTAACCGAACTACAATTCGATTTTCATGAGTGAAGTTGTACTTGCCAGCAGACATTTATTGTTCAAGCTCTTATTGCTGAAGATATTGGGCTTGAATTAAAGCCTGATTATGTATATCGTGGCCTTGTACCCGACATTTTAATTTGCTATCGATAAGAGTGAATGCAGTTGATGAGATTTTACTTAAAATGTATGGTATGCCCTATTTAAAAAAGCTCTAAAAATTTAGCTAGTAGGGATTTTAATTCATTTATTCTGCAATCACATTGTGTCAACTATCTGAACTTCTAGCTCTAGTCCATGATTCAATCACTAGAAGGTTAGCTCTCTAACGACATATTTTGATAATTTAGGGGTGCAGTTTAATCGTGGACGTCTAAAACTCGAGACATTACGGTATGTAGCAATTTTGTCCCTGCATACTTATATACTTACTAAGGTCAACGGTGACTTCAAAGATGTTCCTTATGTGATTCGAAGCCTGATAGTTTTAACAAAACTTGACTACTATTCTCTGGGTTTGATAATCAGTTCTGGCTTAACTTTTGTATAAAGCTACAGTTTTAAGTCAACTTCTGTTTTAAGTGTACATGAATAATAGGAGCCAATCCTACCTTATTGAAACTTATCACTATACTATCCACTTGGTAGACTATGCCCGTTTTTCTTTATGCCCAGAAAAGTGTCTTACAAATACGAGTGTACATCTATATTTATAGATATACATAGCCCTATAGTTAGAAGCACATGAGTTGATAAGTTTACTGTATTAGCCATTGAAGGCGCTAAGTTTGACGAAAATCTATGGTATCATGCTTACACCGAAACCACAATATTTTGCAGTCCATATGAACTGAATGAGTCGAAATCAAATTTTTAATCTTGTGTTACCAACATTTTAGCACACTCATGATTCTAGCAAGAGAACGAAGATACGTACGCATTTTGACTGTAGATACTTCTTCTTCTTTAAATGGTCATCTAACCGCCTGGGCGATTTTGACCGTCCAACATAGCTCGCCAGTCGTTTCTTCGTTGAGCCAACTGGCGCCAATTGGAAACACCGCGGGATCGCAAATCGGTCTCCACTTGGTCCTTCCATCGGAGTGGTGGTCTCCCTCTTCCCCTGCTTCCACCGGCGGGTGCCGATAAGAATACCTTCTGGAGCATCTTCGCTTATTCGCACTACGTGGCCTAGCCAGCGAAGCCGCTGTGTTTTAATTCGCTGAACTATGTCGGCATCTGCGTAAAGTTCATACAGCTCATCATTAAATCTTCTTCGGTACTCGCCGTCGCCAACGCGTAGAGGTCCACAAATCTTTCGAAGAACCTTTCTCTTGAATAGTCCCAGAGCCGCCTCATCAGATGTTGTTAGTGTCCACGCTTCTGCACCATATAGCAGGACGGGTGCGATGAGTGACTTGTAGAGTGTTATTTTCGTTCGTCGAGATAGGACTTTACTTTTCAATTGCCTACTCAGTCCGAAGTAGCATTTGTTTGCAAGAGTAATTCTTCGTCGGATTTCTAGGCTAACATTATTGTTGGTATTAATGCTGGTTCCCAGGTAAACGAAGTCCTTTACTATTTCGAAATTATTGCTACCAATAGTGGCTTGGTTGCCAAGGCGCGAATGCGCTGACTCTGTGCATGATGACAGAAGGTACTTCGTTTTGCCCTCGTTCACCACCAATCCCATTTTCTCCGCTTCTTTTTCTAATTTGGAGTAAGCAGAAGTAGATACGTATGCACATATATCTTTATTTTAATTTTTGTTGGGGCTGTGCCCGTTTTTCATTGTTTTTTAATTGATTATAGAGAAAATTTGCAACGATTTATACAGTGACAGTATGGGATGACATGTTTTGCTGTTGCATTAAGTTGACTTTACAAAATGTATAACTACTAACTTCCTACCTTTTTGATTTTTATACTGCCATTTCCTCGACAAAATAAATATATTCCTACTTTTTTTTGGTTCGCAAAAGAAACCCAGAAAATGAAAGTGCCAAAAGTAAACGCCAGCTAGAGAGCTAACCTTCTTGTAATTGAATAATGGCTCTAGTCAAGCAGGAATATTCAGAATTTTAAAAATATTCAAAAGATTTTGGTTTTTTTTAAGTGTCAAGGACCAATTACTTTATTGCTGTCTGCCTATGAGCAAGTTTCCTTCTTAATTCAAGACAAGATGTTATGTGAATTTTAGAGGCATATAAAGTATCGCTTCATCTTGTTGTGGTTGTTGTTGTGGTAACGACATAAACACCGCCGAAGGTTTTGGGGAGTGTTGTCGAATTAACCGGACTGTCGTGGTAGCGATTTATGACCAGTGAAACCTTCTAGGTCATGTCACGCCTTCTTCTGTAAGGAAGGATAAGATGGGTAATGAGAGGTGATAGGCATCATGTCCGTAGATGAACCATCGAGTTGCACGTCATTAACTTTGTGCATATTATTCGCCTCTTACGACCGGTATGCCTACCTTTCCATTTCCCTTTATACCACATAACAGGAGACCCAGTGTAGACGTAAGATCCTCTGCGTCGCAATCCTTCCTAGTCTGCACACTTTCCGTTGACGTTCTGATGATTTCCTCTTGGGAATATTAATGGATCTTTCGCTAGTATACTTGCTGGCCGTCATTTCGGCTCTTTTACGCCAATCATCTACTTTTATTGTGGCTTCAGGACTCCTTTCGAAATGCAGAAGCCGTACCATGTAATATGTCAGTGAAACGCATATTTTTGAAATGTGTTTCAAAGACAACAAGTGCCTAAAAGTATGCATGCTCTCAGACCTCACACCTAAACGGAAAAGCAATGTCAACACTGTAAGGAAGGGAACCTCTTCAAAAAAAAGTACAAATCTTTTCAGAATTTTTGTGTCCGATTGTTTATCCACTCTTGGAAAGTTGATAAAAAAGTTTGGCAGTCTTGTTGGTAGAGTTTCACTTTTTAACCTTAATGAAATAGCGTCTCTATGTAGGTGTGGGGCTTGGGATGCTTCATACTTTTAGGCACTTGTCTTGTCAATGAAATAAAAACCGAAGCTTGGAAAGGACAACTCTCTTTTCAAGTAAGCCGAATGCGGATTCATGCTCCAATCATGCGCAGGCATCTAGAGAGTCTTTACCTTTAATAAGGACAGTGCTATTGGCTTAAAGATAAAAGGATGAAATCGCCACCCTAAAATATTGCTATAAAGACTGTCAAGGATTGTCTCGACTCGGGAGAAGAGTTACTGATTGAATTCATTCAGTCATTCCAAAACATTATTGGCTGTATTCTAACTCAAAATCTGAAAGCCAAATTGATTACATCGCGATTGATAATAGACATAGTTGTAGCGTCCTCGACAGTTGCACTTGTAGAGGGCCCACTGTCAATTTGGTTCATACATTTTTGTACAGTCTTTCTTTAGTGAAGAACTTACGCACAGGATGACGTTAACATCAGAGCGCCACTTTACACATACTCTGGAAGAAGAGTCACGGAAAAGACAGAAAACCCCCTTACCGTCCATTTTAAAGCAGCTTTCGATTGCACGAAAACAGGTTCCCAGTATAAAGCTATCATGAATTTGGTTGTCAGCAAAACTGTTACTATTCTGTGCGAGTATTGAAGTAGATTAAATGATAAGATATACGAGCTCTACGCAGATATAGGCCTATTTCTGCCGATGAAAATGAATGTTGCACAATATGTTCTGTGTTGCTGTTCCTAACTGGCGTCCTTTCACGATAAGAATTGATGACTGAAGTGCTGGTTGAAAACGGCTAAACCCGGTAAGCCGGTTAAGAGCCATTTAAAGCGTTAAGAAGAAGTAAATACATCCGCAATGGCATAAATGAAAATAATTGCAGTAATACTAAAGAATTCACACCAATTAGAAGTACAAAAACAAAAAAATATTTAATTTAATCAAATAAGAAGTAATAAATTATTCGCAAAATGTCGAGAGGTCAACAACAATATATTGGCATAATAATTAGATAACTGTTAACATTTTTACAAATTTATGCAATTATATATTATATGTGAATGTGTGCGTGTGCAAAGCAGTTTTTACCATGACATACCAATCACCTGAGCAATGAAATGCAGACGCGTTTGCAGACATGTCGGTATGGATGCTTGTTCGAACTCGTAGAGCAGGTTATGAACTGGTGTCAGACAACTTCAGAATGTCATCGCTGACGTTTGTGGGAAATAAATATTTAACACGGAATGTCTATATAAATGTGCATAAAGTTTTTTCTATTCGACAAAAGATTAATTTGTGTAGTTTGTAGCAATTAAATTAACGCAAGTCATCGCCGCTAAATATCACTGACAGAAACATAAATTGGCCAATAATATTGCGAAAAAGCAGAACTAAAAAATGTTGGATGTTAAAAAAGAAGAATATGAATACAAATAAATGACAAATGAATTGGACAAGGTGCAAAAATAGCAATTTATAAACTTGTTTCTTCTTGAGAATGTCGAATTTGCTTTGTTTAATTATTTGTTGTCGATTTAGCAAAATAGCCTCCGAATTATATTGTGTGGACTTTATCGATTTGCATTTTGGTAAGGTTCCACCTTTGCGGAAGTAGTCGCTACCCTGCAGGGAACTCAGTAATTAGTGATACCACTTCACGGTTCAGAACTAGATCTTAAGTTCCAAATCAGAACTAGATCGATAGTAACAAATTTCCACTAGCTCGTGGTGGTTGTGAATGGTATTTGAAAAAACCATTCTTATTATTTATTAAGTCGTTATCAAGTTATTAAAATTTGACGAGGAATCTATTTAAGCATCCACTTGGTGACGAGCAGCAGTGGTGTGCTTTTCAGCCAAGAAATCGGCGAATTCTTGATATGGACTGACCCCTAAAGGCATCTCCTTCCATAAATCAGGTGTCAAATAAGCATAGGTCTTAGCAATAGCAGCGTATGTTGCTTTGGCAAAGTTACCAAGGGTACCTGTAGAACCACGAGCCGAAGTATAACAATCCTCAATGCCATCCATAGTTAGCAACTTCTTAGGTACAGGAGCTGATACAATACCAGTACTACATTTACCAGTAACTTTGCATGGTACAGTATGGGGTTTACCAATCTTACTACCCCAGTAACCACGACGAACAGGTACGACTGACAATTTAGCCAGGATGATAGCGCCACGAATAGCGGTAGCCACTTCTTTGCTGCATTTAACACCAAGACCAATATGTCCATTGTTGTCTCCTATAGCAACAAATGCACGCGTCTGCTTCTGAACAGGCATGATTTTTAAAACCTCATCACGTAGTGTTGTACCCACAAAGAAATCAATAATTTCAAATGATGTGGTTTAACGAAAAACATTTCGACGCGGAGTAGAATAACATCCAATTTCAGAATATTTTTGAAGAACTCCTTATTTTATAATTTTTTCAAAAAACGTCTTTCATCAGAATTAGGTTGAATAACGCCCCATCTCAGCATTTGATTCTAAAAGGTCTTTCTCAGGAGTTTTTGGAATATATTTTAAAATACTGTGATACAATTTAACTTACTCGTCAATTCTACCATTTTCCAATTGTTTAGAAAACTTCTCAAGCTTGGACGAATGTTAAAAAAAATAAAAAAAATCCTAGATATTCCGGAGCTTGATTATTTTTGATTATTGCTGATTATTACACATAAATGCCACCAGATGGCGGTGCGTGCGCAATGTTATGTAAAATGCATGGAAATAGGAGTTAAGCTGACTTAGAGTTCTAATAGTGTAGTGGTTAGCATCAGTGGGAAAAGCTATGGGGTATCTATATTTTCATAAAAACTTTTATTCTAGGGCTTGAGCTGTTGTTCTTGTTGTAGTAGTAAGTCATTGCTCTGCCTCGTTGTTACTCTCGTTACTTGTTTTTGTCATCAATATCTTCTAACAGAGCTTCCATTAACCCAACGGTGTTAAAAATTATGGACCTGAGTGAAATTGGTGCTAAAAGAGTCTACTCAGTTGAGCAGATAAATAAATGGTTGATGTCATGGGGAGACACACCACATGCCTTACTGTTCAGCCTGGATAGTTTAGAGTCTGGAGTTTAGTCTGTTATAGTATCCATATCAAAGTTGGCCCAGTGACGGCATTCACTGGGCAAGAGCTGACAAAGGAGTGTAGCGACGCTTTGTGGATGCTGTTGAGATCCTGTTGGTGCACCTTTGAATCATACGGCGATATCGTCGTTTTCCGGGGAAGCGGATCTTCTTCAAGCAGATGCAACAGTTAAACAAGAAGTGTCTGCTCAAAATTTAATTATGCTCGCTCACACATCGATCATTTTTGCCTCACAATGTAAATGGTATTCCGTTAACATTAGGAGACATCTCGTGGCAGTTCTGAGTGCGGCCTGCACCTTTCTTAAGTATGTGTTCAATGGCTCCGTCGATCATATTAGTGACTCGTTGCTCAGAAGCTGCTGGCCGATTGCCTTTACGTTGCAACGTAGCAGCGTTTCTTTAACTGATTAGAGGATTTTGTTGCAGCTTTGTACTTTGGGGGCGATCGCGGTTGAATGAGAAGCAAATGTGAGCATGTTCACGTCACCCCTAAGGTTTTGGGGTGAGAGATAGTCGGCAGCTTGATGCCGTCAACATCTAATTCTATGTTCACTTGCGCCATACAAGTCGGAAATAAGATAGCCGAGCACTTACTCGGTGACAATGTCAGGTTCCGACGAAAAAACCGGATAAGGAGGGAAGATAGAAATTCATTTTTGTATATATATGAAAGCACCGTGATCTACTCATTGGCTGTTGTGGTTGTTATCGGCCAACAAGTGTACACAATTTTTAGACAATCTGTCTTCCATTGGATTCTGAAGAAATTTCTTACAGGGCATATATGTTTATATATTCCTAATTATGTTTAGAGGATCGACGGACGCATGGATCTTTAACTCTACATATAGTCAATCTTATACTACCTCAAATTCCTTATGGAAAAACTGTGGAATATTGCCTAGAATTTTCGAAGTGTCCATATCAAATTATATGCACTAAACTATTGAGAAGTTCAACCCACCACAGATTCTGCTTCTTGCTTTTGCATGCACACTGAAATTGTTTACGCACTAAAGAGCGCAATATATATGAGCGCCCACCTCATAATTACCTTACACATAATAAAAATGTGGGATATATAATCTTATGAAATTAAACGAGACAACACTAAAAATTCTGTTACAAGTTAGAAAAATTAACACACCCAGAACACATTCCTTATTACTCATCAACAGCATCATCAGATGGCTCTAAGAATGTGAGTCGGAAGTATGTGAGGTAGGCACTAAGATTAGGTAGGGCATGTAGGCGCTTTATTTGATTAGCTTTATCAGATTTCCAACTCTCTTAAAGAATATGATCAACCTTTACCTTTAAAATTGTATGGAAATAAAATTTCAACACCATTTCTTTTTTCAAATAGATAATTTCAAATGTATTGACACTCATCATGCATTCTGATACAAATGCCCAAATTGATCGATTTAAATTTGAACAAGTAATAGAGTCTGAGTTTACTTGAAACCTAGCATTATATACTCGGCTGTAAGATTTGGCAACAAATGGCACTCGCCGCTTTGAAAGAATTGAATAAAGGTACTCGGATTTCAATTAGTATTTTTTCAAAACTGATTTTTAATTAAAAATTTCTTTAATCGATTAATCACGCATCCCTAGGGCAAATATTATCGTAATATAAAAAACAAGTAAGGAAGTCTAAGTTCGGCTGGAACCGAACATTAAATACCCAGCTGTGTAAAATCGTTCGTGTTGAATTGGTAATTTGTTGTGTAGATATGACCTATAGTGGTTTTAAACTTTTTCTACTACCATGTGCGCAATCTTATAAAAAATAAAAATTAATGTGTGTCTGTCTGTCTGGCGTGCAAGGTACTCAACCGATCTGCATGAAATTTTGGCAGTCGATTCTTGGATTCACTGGTTACAGCATATAGCCTAATTTTGAAAAGCGTTGATAGTATACCTCGTACCATGTTTCATAATTTTATTTAACACCGTTCTGAAGTTAATAATAGTTGAAATTTGATATTTTGTTCATTTATATGTGGGCGGTGCCAGGCTCCTTTTCCAAAAATTTCATAAAATCGTCAACGGGACTACCAAATTAATAAATATAGCAAAATTTCATCATTCTAGCTGCGTTTATTATTGAATTAACCCATTTAATACGTTTTTAGAAATTTTCGATATCGAAAAAAGGGGCGTGGTTACGGTTCGATTTCGCCCATTTCAAATAGCAAGCTACCTTGGCCGGTAAGCAACCTGTTGTTGGTACAAAAAACCAATAACAAAAACCGAGAGCACGAGGTAAGGCAGTTCTGCTGATGATGATAAAACAGATATGTCAAAAAATCCATCATGATCACACTACTAACTGCCAGATGGCGGGGTTGTTCATGTATATGACAAAGAAGAATAGAACTAGGAGTTTAGATGACATCAAAACCAGCGCATTGTTAGATTAATGGTTGGCAATGCGTGCCAAAATTTCTCTGATGAAGAAGCCTAGCAGCTTTCGAAATGGATCTATAAGAAAAGCTATGGCGGTTGTCTCTAAACATTTTTCCTACTTTCCTGCTAAAAACTTTTAATAATTAATTAAAAATGATTACTAAAAAATAAAAAATAATAATAATTTTCATAAAAAATTCAAAAAGTTAAAAATTATTATTCTTGGCCTTGAGCTCGCTTCATGAATACTTGAAAATGAACAGGCCGTAAAATCAACAAAAATTGTTGGTACAAGAAAGCAATGAAAAATTTTCCTCTCACTTTTATAAAACACACTTTGTTTACATCGGAAGGAGGAGCAGAACGGATGGGCTATTGCTTGCGATATGAACCCTACCACACCAAATTCTGTAATAACTTCATGCACCGTATTTTTTCATCACACCTCAAAATTGTATATAGCTATATTTAAAAACACATATGTAACTAATTAAAATTCAACTTTAATTTCCTTTTTGGTTTCCAGCGAATTCGCTAATGAACATCAAGCGATTAATTGCAAGGGCTTATCGCAAGTCAAAGTAATGTCATCGACATCATCAGCAACGTATTTAGGTCAAAAAATGCATTGCATGTGAGAGTGGCTCATGCCAGCTAAAACCGAAACAACTTTAAATACACACTTGTCAATGCCAAATGTCTTCGACCATTTTACGTATACGAAATGAGCCCATTTACCTTAGTAACAAAGCAAGTTTCAATTGACTTTGAGTACACGCACGAGGTCAGCATATAAACTTAGCCAAATAACCCACACACACAGCTATATGCACCAACATATGTATGCAGACACAGCTAATTTAGTTAGACTCAAAAGCCTGTCGCTTTCTTTTGGCTCCCAAATGGTATTGTAGAGAACATTGACTACAAGAAGAAGAGCACAGTTTGGAGCGCATGGACAAAAACTTTAATACGCGACTGCACGAAGAATATTTCTATGGACGAAAATGGATTATACTAAACGTTTTTTATGGCTTTCCGGCATTTTATTAGGTGAGTGAAAATTTATGAAACCAATATATATATGTACATTAGAGGGTTTAGTCAAAATATGTATTTTTTTTTTGGTATGTTTTAAGACTTTAAAAAAGCTCCTGATTATGTATTTAATATGAGAGCTGTACATTTTTAAATAAAATCACTGACGATAGGTTTCATAGTTTTGCCAAAAAAAATAAATGTCACTACTTAGCTACTACTTAATTCAAATCGGCGATAATCTAGTTATCGATAGTTTAGTAAATATTTATCATAACGTTAGTGTCTGAAGGACTGAAAGTATGTATCTATAGCACAAGTGAACTTTTAGTGGTTGAAGCAGGTTTTAGTTAAACTTGTTTAAAGTTAAAATGCAGTGAAGTCCTATAGAATATTCTTGGGTTTGATTAGAGTAGTTGAGGTTATGTAATGGCTTTTCCAGCTGAGGGGATTTCTCTCTGGAGAATATAGCTAAGACTACGTACTTTCAAAAATCTATAGTTGTAGGGCTCTATTGCACTTTTGAATATATCCTATCACCATTGGGAGATGAGCTTCACTGTACTTTATCAGTTGTGCCGACCGTTTGGAGTCGTCAGCCGATCGGAAAGACAACTGGAATTGTCAAGAAGAGTTGTCAGCCCATAGTTTGATAAGCTGACTCGAGAGAGAAAAAAATTGATTCAACACCGTACCATGCGGTTAATGTATTACCGTCGGAGATGGGCATAGCGCCTTGAAATGGCGCCTTGAGTTGTCAGCCCATAGTTTGATAAGCTGACTCGAGAGAGAAAAAAATTGATTCAACACCGTACCATGCGGTCAATGTATTACCGTCGGAGATGGGCATAGCGCCTTGAAATGGCTGCCGGTAGCAAAAGACTAACCGAAGGCTTTTTGGTCCGTCAAGTATAATACTGACCTACTCAGCAGTGAACGAGAACAGCTCTCCTCAACTGACTGTTGTTAGAATTCTTGGATCTTGTTAGTCATCGTTAATAGAAGCAATTCCGTTTGAGTAAGTATGTCAGCGAGTCTCAGGATTCGGACCACCTGCTTATCATTTCCAGATATCTATGCAATGCGCCCTATATCGTTTTTACAAACTTTCTCGTAATCTCGTAGATAAGCTACCACTTTGCATTCCCTGCACTCCCAATATCGAAGTAGTTCCTTTACGTCTACCAAACTTATGATTTGTGACAGCACACATCCCAGCTGATAAAGTTCTGTTAGAATCTCCCTCGTTGTCGAGAAAGGTGACGACCACTCTGTCAATTTAGAGACCGAGTGGAGATACAGACCTTAGTTTACAATGTTCATGCTCTGATGCCTATAACCGGTCTCATGGAATCCTACACTGTACATATAGATCAATCACTCACTCTAAATTATTCAAAAGGAACTGATCCGCCTCAAGTACTTTATATTGATGTGAGAAATTTTAGAAAAAGGTGACCTTGACCATACTATTTTAAACTACAGGAACTCCCAATAAATAACCAACAATCTTTGCACAAGACTTATGCTTTCGGTTTCAGAGACTTGTAAGACTCAAAAGAGTTACTTAGTATTCTTTTTAAGAGCTTAAACTTTAACAGTCGCTTTTTTCTATACATAAACGAAACTTTTGAATTTGTTTGGAAAATATTATTTATTTTTGGAAGCAGTCTAATGTACATTCGCACAACTAAACCTAACAGTGGTCAACTCAATAAAACCCACTGTTCAGAAAACGTGAAAAACTGATTTGAATTTTTATATGTATTCATATTATTTTCTCGGTGAGTAGTGGAGCTTTGATAGAAGCGCTTTAAACAGACCGGTCAGCATTGAGTTAGGGAACGTTTTGGTGCGCATAACTTCGAACCAAGAAATTATTGAGTTGGCTTCTTTAGGCTTAGGTATTTGATATAATAATAGTATTGGTTTATTTGCTTCAGCCTGGTTATTAGAAAAAAATTTGTTTCATTGACACATAATTTTGATACTATTTTTCAAAGTTATATCAATGCTAGTTTTGATTTTTTATTAAATTAGTCTTCTAAGTGTAAACTAGTAATGATCGACCTTTAAAAATAAAATTTGGGATGTGGAACTTTCACAGTATTTTTCTTTGACCATTTTGAAAAACAGTCACAAAATAATTTTCAAAAAAAGGTTTTTTTTAAGTGCGGCCTAAAGTATATATATATATATTGCACTACTTCAATGAATTAAGACAAGCTTTTAGCGTGGTGATGAGTAATGATTATATGGCTAGTCCCATCATTAATTACTAATTGGTTAATTTCTGTATCTGCTTAATGATTGTTAAATGGTGTGACTGATTTTGTAATGGTTATTGGCTAACTAACAAGTGATATTTGGTTTATATTTACGGCCTTGGTTAGACATTTTTGTTTTGGTTTTTAAATATATGATTAATTGTGCCAAAGTTTTTAATTAAAATTGGAACTGAGAAAACTTAAAATTACCTACATGAACTTGAAATATTTAATTGCTTATTATTACTAAGCGAACCTTGTTTCTAATTTGGTATGAAGGCAGTGTGAAAGTAAATGGAAAGTATATTCCTAAGCAAGGTTGTATTTACACAAACATTTCAGTGATTAAGCAGGTCAAGTCCAAATTGATAGTAGATAGCTTTTCTGTAACCAATTCTGTACTAAAGAGTATTCTCAGTGATCTAGTGCGCCGGGGGCTTCGATCACGTAGTAGAGGTGTAAGATTTTTCCAGTTCCTATGGAATTTTTCTGATCATTTATTTGTTTAATATTTTAATTAAATTTGTGTGTGGTGAGTTTGCCTATTGACTATCAAAAATTGGCAGTTATATAAGTCTAACTTCGTATAATTCAATCCATGCAAATATTCATACAATAGTTATTAATGAGGGGAGACGTTTCTTTAATCGTAAATTAAGAGCATATATCTGATAAATCTCGGGAGCACATCTTTTTGGATGTATTTCAAGTACATGAAATTATAATTTTATCTATGGATATCTGCAAAGCTTAATTGAGTTGAGATTCAAGATGAAGCTGTGGTTTCATAATGAGTTGGACGAGGAGTCTAACTAACCTTTGGTGATATTCAGGACTGTCGAAAGAGCCATTCAAGGCACGTTCTCTTGATAGGAGGGGATAGCAAGGGAAGTGTGTGTTTCTTTTTTATTTAAGTTCATTTGAGAAATTTAGTGCTTCCATTATGAGCAAATATTTAATATATGATTGATCGAATGCATAATAATTTTCTTCGACTAAAGTGTGGAAAATCTATAAATGCTAATCCTATCAGCCTTACCAAAGATAAAACGACGTTACCCTGTTCAACGGTTTGGATTTCTAGACACTCTTGAGGTTCCATTACGCGACTGTGATCGATTTTGCCAAGATTAGATATGGCGACTATGGCAATAACTTTGGAAGACTAACCTGATATCTTTAACAACTGGAAATAAAGTCTCGTTTATTTGTAAATCTACTGAGAGGCGTTTGAGAACTCGTTTAATGTCTATCCTAATAGCAGCACTCGAAAGCCGGGACACTGAATAAGGGCGCTAGAGTCCATACACCTGCACCCCTTTCAGCTAGGTAAAGGAGACCACCGAAATTTATGGAACAAGTTGAGAATGGCTTGTACTTTAGAATTATGTGCCATTGTATTCTAAACATGAGCCCAAAGATACAAATCTGTGGCTACAGTGTTGAGCCAAATGGTGAAAACTGGGATACTTTGAAGAAAATTATCTTAAAATCAAATGTATTGCCAAATTTTAGGACTTTCCACACTGCACTTTGTTATAAAATTGCCTTTTTTTTGATGCTAGATAAAATGTTTGAATTGAAAGCAAGAAAACCTTAAGCAAGCAGAAAAAAAAAATTTTAAGAGTTTATAATTATGGTTGCCGTGGTGTGGCGGTAGTGTTGCCGGCCTACCACACCGAGACTACAAGGTTCGAGTCCTGGAAAAGGTAACATCGAAAGTGGTTTGAAAAAGTTTTTTCAATACGGGGTCGCCCCTCGGCAGTGGTTTAGAAAACTCTCCGATTGTATTTCTGCCATTGAAGGCTTCTTAGCAAAAATTAATCTCCTTTGTAGATGCCGTTCGGAGTCGGCAAAAACTGTAGGTCACACCAATTTCTAGGAAAAAAAATTCAAAGCGGCACACCACAAATTGGAAGAGAAGCTCGGCGCAAAAGTCTCTTAGGAGGTTTATGATGATATATCGGTTGTACGAGGTGTGTTCAAAAAGTACCGCGAATTTTGTGTTTTTTCAAAAATTATTCATTTATTCATGAATATCTATTTTGTCCCCTTCTAAGTAATCCCCATGAGATATTATACACGTCTTTATCTCGTCAGGAGAAGCGTAACGTCGTTCTTTCATGGGCCTCTTCAGTTTAGGGAACAAAAAAAAGTCACAGGGGGCCAGATCTGGGGAATATGGTGGCTGCGGCATCATTAGTGTGTTGTTTTTGGCCAAAAAGTCGCGCACAAGCAACGATGCGTGAGCAGGGGCGTTATCGTGGTGCAAAAGCCAATTTTTGTTCTTCTTTGCACATCTTCTCGGCCTTCTGAGAACATTTTGTACCACCGATAAACGTTGCTTCGGTCCAAGGTAGCTTCTCCGTATGCCATAGTCAACATTCGGAATGCATCCGCGCACTTAATTTCGTTTTTCACACAAAATTTGATACAGGTTCTTTGATCCATTTTTTTGAATAGGTAAAAATCGAAGACGATCCAAAACACGTGCAAGCAAAGCAGCTGTCAACAATTAACTGAACATTCAAAATGGTCGGCATAAGTGAGAGACATGAGTACCAACATAACGCCACAAAAAATTCGAAATTCGAATATACGTAACCAGCGAAAATTCAAAATTCGCGATACGTTTTGAACACACCTCGTATATCATTTAATAACTTTTTTGTTTTAACTACATCGCTAGGGACAAGTCCATATTTAATTTTTGAAAATAATTTCATTTTAATAATTTATTCATAAGTCGCTAACTGCTTACCAAAAAAAAAACGGCTGCGGGCAACATTTATTTTTATTCAATTCAACATCTTTAAACCTATCAGAACTAAAAATTCTAGATGAAATACAAAGAAAAGCAAATATGGTATATTTCAAAAAGAAACAAAGAACTCCACAGCGCTTTGCTTGGATATCAATTTTCAGACGACATTACTACGATTTTAAAAACTATAAGTATGACTAACTATTCCAGAAATTTTGTACTAAAACTATTGTTAAGTGTACTAACTCACATAACTTGTAAATATAAATATTACTTATAATCACTCATTTTGCAATATTTGGGCTTGGAGATATAACAATCAAGCTTCAATCAATTAACATTAAGACCTATTAAAAAGAATAACTTGTACAAAATTTGTAAATATACGTGGACTGATTATTAACAAAATTATTCCTATATTCGTATCTGTGACAAAACCAATTGCTGCATGTGCACAGGTCCAATTTTATTTGCAGCCTTGACGTTACAAGATGCAGCCAGTCCTGTATTTCAAAATCACAAAACGAAAGAATGGACGAATTTAGATAATATCACATTCTCTTTTGATTGCACGCATCGGCCGGTTGGCTTCTATGCTGATATGGAATATAATTGTCAGGTAAGTAGTAAATATGTACACGGAAGCAACAAACTACCACCTTACGTATATAAAACACTTGTACTTAAAATTGAGAGAGAGAGAGAGGGAGAGAGAGAGAAATCAAGTGTTAACTTTGGTAGCGAAGCTTTTCTACCTCATTCAGGTGTATATAAATTAGAGGGATAGTGATAGCATTGTATGTGTGACTAATTGCTACCCAGCAGAACATCAAATTTGTTAGATATAATAATATTATAAATCTAGCATTTTTAGACTATAATAAAACTAGGCCGAAAAAGCCCCGTTTTGTCGCCTCATAGCTTTGGTGAATATTGACTTGTCCACAGCTAACTCACAGATTCTTACTTATCAAGTCCAATAATGGCCTGTCGATTCTATTTGCGTTTGTTTATAAAGTTCGTACATTCCAGAAAATTATTCCAATACCCTCCTGAATGTTACTGGTATTACGCTTAAAGAGTAATTGCCTGTCAAGGATGGGCCCAAAGGTTAGTTGCCCAGTTAATATATACTTTATATTCTATTAGCTAACAAAGGTTTCGATTTAAGGTTTGAGATTTGGAAATTTTAGTACTACAACAAGAATTTCAACAAAGCGCTTAATGTTTGGAAATAAGTTGACCTGTTAAAATATGCCAATTAAGGTACGTGACCACTGGGGAGCACGGAAACTGCCTTAGTCTGTATCAAACTCTACCGAAGTGTCTAGAACTTGATTGCTGATATCAATAAAAATTTAAATGTAACGACTTTTTATTCATATCAAGTCTCTTATAATCGTAACAAAAGTACTAATTGCTCAAAATAGTATCATGTAATTTTTGCAGGGAAAAAAACTTTATAACCGAAAACCAAGTGTTCTTGGGAAAAATTAAATTTTTGATCATAAACCGATAACACAAGGGAGTACCGGAGCGTACTGGGTTCATATTAGGCAAAGGACTGCCTCTTTCGACAACACTCCCCAAAAACTTCGGGGGGTGTTTTTGTCGTTACAAACCACAACAACAGAAAAATGTCTCATTTACCCAACAAAGTACTACGAGCCTAGCTTTGAGTTAGTTTTGGAACTGGCTTAACTCTTAAACTTATTAGTAAAGCTTATGAAAAATCGTGGTAAATTTAATTAAAACCGCATGAGTATACCTGCATCAAATGTAAAAGGAACTTTTTTTTGAAGTCGCAATATAATACTAACTTCAATAAACTCGATACCAAAATAAAGCGTGATAAAGTTATCGCTTGAAAAATATTGCTATCTAGCAACAGAAGTACATCGCAAAGTATCGGAATTCATGTTCCTATTTCCCTGAAGAGTAGACTCTTCAAATCAGTTCTACATTCAACATTCAAATAGTTGTTTTCGTTTACATTATGTGCAAAAAGCTTCAAAGTTAGAAAAACTATCATTTCAACAACTTTCACTGTCTGATTAATGAAAATATTTGCCGGAACGACATGGACGACTCGCTGTAACAGTTCAAATCAATGCAAAAGTTAATTTTACATCAGCGTCTTGTACAGCTCACTCATTAGCTTCCAGCGTATTCTAGATCTCACCAACTCCAACTAGAATGAGTTATTTTACTAGTCCCTGTGGAAGTGAGAAACCTTTGTAAACAACCTTTCTGGACCCTTTTTTGTCGATTTTTGATATGGTAGAAGGCTTGTATATTTATGATAGAAATCTCCCGATTTCCAATACGTACAACTAAACAAAAATAAAGCAGTGCTGCTTTGAATTTTTGCTTGCAAATTGGCGTAACCTACAGTTTCTTTTGCCTACTCTGAACGGCAGCTGCAAGCAGATAAATTTGTTATGGGAAGCTTTTTTATGGCAGAAATACACTCTCGGTGAGTTTACCAAACCACTGCCGAGGGGCTACGCCGTTCTGAAACAACTTTTTCTAAACATTTTCGATGTAACCTGTCCCGTCACTTGTACCTGGGACATTGGGTGTCGTAGGCCAGCAACACTACCACCAAACCATGGAGCCGCTGTCAAACACAAAAATATGAAAAAACGATAGGTGCTTTATTAGCTGCGTTTAGTATGCATATCCATTAGTAGTGAACAAGTGAACAACTGGTTAGACTCACTGCAGGGTATTTTTGACTTGAATGTATGTATGTGGGTTAGAGAAGATGAGAGCATTGTGGGGAGCACTTTCATTCAAACTAAGCTTAATCATAATCGTTTAGCGCCTAAAAGTATGCAATATAATTCCATGAAATTTTTTGTTCGTTTATATCTTTCACCTAGATCTTCCATATGTGTGATGAAGAAGGCAATCGCATACCACATTTATGCGCGAATGAAACTTCATTCAACCAGGAGTATCGCATCTGTGATTGGGACTACAATTTTAATTGTACAGAGTCACCGGTAGACTAGAATTTTTCTAATTATTGCAATGATTAACAGTCTCTTTTCTAAAATTCTTTTTTTTTTTTATATATCTTTCTAGAAATGGTTTTATCTCAATGAGCTGACCTATGCCACAGAACCACCCGATGAGGATGAAGATTATTAAGACACAGCCAAACTGACTCTAGAAACCATCCTAAACGTCCGCCTCACACAATCACCCATCTGTGCAGTTCTACTGTGTAGTTTTTAGTTAAGCAAAATTGTATTTATATTAATGTAATTTTTTTTGTAGTTGTGATTTGTTATGCTTAAATAATCGTAAAATATTTGTAAATTGATGAGATTCTAAAACAACGAATTTTAAATGAACTAAAATTTAGCAAATCATTCTTGTAATTAAGTGGGCAGTTCACTTCCTTGTTTGTTTGTAATTTTTGTAATTTTAATTGTAAAGAAAATTGTTTTAGCTTGCATAGGCACATATGCACATACATGTATACATAGTGTATGTAGTGGGCTGTTTATATAGACTCGTATATGTTTTCGTATAAGAAATAGTAATAATTGTATTTTAATTTATGTAGTTGATTTTGTAATAATTTTGTTATTAATACGTTCATATTTGTTGTTATAATTAATGTTTACAATGTCATTTAAATTAGTTTTTTGCAACAAAGAAAATAGAACAAACAAATTTTATTTGTAAAAAATATTACAAAAATAGAAGTTACATAAAATAAATAAACTTTCATAAAAGCTAGAAACGTCTAGAGAAATACCTTTTAGCAAATAAATCATGTTACTCTGGAACTGCTATTGGCCAATAGAGATAAGCTAGTAATCTACAGACATAATCAACAAAGTTATTAGAAAAGATAACCTTCTTATTGTCAGCCAATTTCTGAACAAAATTAGAGAATTTTACGACATCAGATAACTTCCTGGTGAGGTGAAGACATACGAAAATTCGCCTAGCTTGCGTACCCTGTGAGACATTTAAAAATGTTTCCAAAGATTGTAGAATTTGGTTAACTGTTTTTAGATACATTTCAGGAAATTTCAAACAATTTGCTGAACAATGCCTTTAAATTTTGTAGAAAGTTTGGCAACTGATTTATGAGCTTTTAGTAGAATTGTTTATATACGCGTTGTTAGCGGCGGCTTTCGAATATTTAATGATAAGCTTCAATTTCCGTCCCCCGAAAGTACGGAACTTTTCTGTTTATCATTTACCCGAAAAAGAACCCCTTTATATCTGCATGCAATAAAAACTCGTATAAAATTTCCAACTCGATAACTGATCTACGGTTATGACCCCTCTCAGCTATCATTATAAAGATCTTGTTGTCATTTATTTTATAGTTTGTGTTTTCAATCCCAAAGCGGGGTTTTTCACAACGAAAATGAGCAGGCCAATTTGGTGCTAATACCTCAGAGCCACAAGTTCCCGCACAAAGAATGCATACAAAGTGTAACAGGTACCTCGCAACCCCCGTTCTACACAGATAAAATAATTTAAATAAAAAAAAAAATTATAAAAAAATAAAAAAATTTAATATTACTCAAAGGTTGCCTCTATGTCACATGTGCTCCGCACCCCTCATTCTATTCTTTGACTAGCTAATAAAATAATATACAAAAGTTAAACTAAATAAGATAAGTTGAAGTGCTTCTAACTTCAAAAGATTTTGGAGAACAGAAAAGCAATATAGGAGACGGGAACAGGAGAAAGGTGGGATAATACCATTAGGGCCTAGAAGCAAAAGTTGCTAGGATAATCCTACAATTTTTACAAGTTGCAACCCTTTCTACCTATTACTCTCGTCTAGAGCATTGTTAAGACATATGACTTTTAATAAAAGTCCGGGGATCCAGTATCTTTTTGAACCTTTGATATCACCCGCATTATATTTCGTCGGACGTTTCCTTCTTTTATTTTATACAGCGCCGAAAAGCAAAATACAGAAATGCTATTCCAATTTATGAAGTTAATGGAGCTTTGTGGAAAAAGGCCACTTTGCAGACGAGAGAAAAGAGATTAAGTAGAAGGGACGAAAGTGCGGTATTCACTCTCGGAGCACCGGAACTACTTGCATAACTGCAAGAACGACTTGAGATGCTGATGCATCTATTGGAAACATAAATGGTCAACACGGGTGAGCGAGTGTCTTCCACTTTACTACAAAGTTTGGTGCCATAGGAATACCTTATTTGCCGTATCGGCTTCATCCTTTTGTATAATATAACTAATTAGAACGAGCTATTCTTGTATATTTGTATAGTTGTATACCCAGACTATCTCGAAAGCGGCTCTACCGATTTGGATGAAATTTGGTATGTGTTGCCACATAGAATGTTTTCATGGGGTTTCAACCTATTTCTCGTTCTCGAACGAAACTAGGCATTGAAAATGGCAGAACGCCGAAACCGGTTTGTCACAAAACCAAACTTGACAAGGGATGACGGCAAATCGTTCCAACAAAAATCAGCTTACTACCCTGTCGAAAGATCAACACAACAAAATAAATCTATTTACATTTTGTTTTTAAATGAAAAGAAATACGCCAATACATTTCTAAGTACGGTTGCCACTTTTTGTTGTCACCTGAGCTTCTCGCGTAAGTGCTAAACGATAGATGTCGCCATGGGAAGTTCATTGAAGCAACCTCAGTCGTCTCGTAGCAACCGTCTTCATGTAATAGTGATGAGATATCAACAATGCTTTCTAAAATCAAAAGTTCAATCAGCTGTGCAGATTGGGGAAATCAAATTTCAACTGGTGTAGGGTGAACAGTAAAAATTTGTAAATTGTTGATATTTAAGAAAATAGTGAGCTCTTAAAAGTGTATATGGCTAAAAAAATGTCTGAAGTTCATAAAAATTTGAGTGGAGATGTTAAAAAAGTATATTTAAGTGAAGAAGTGACAAAGTTTTGACTTTGTTACAGTGGAGGTAAATTTTTCGATGTTAATCCATGGCATGTTATACGTAGCGTTTTCAAGAGTTAAGCGTCTAAATACGTTAAAAGTTATGCTAAGTATGTAAGAAAATTAGAGACGTACTCGGAACATGGTATGGAAATAAGTGTTGGCTTAGATTTCATATGTATGAAATATAAAAAGCTATGGCTAATTTTATCTTGGAAAAATGTGGACCGATATGTTGAGCACTAACGGACAAATATACCCTTGTGGCCGTATTCTTTATGGATTATTTTATAACAATTGACAGCCTCTAACTATACAAATTAGCAAGAAATCTTGTTAAGACTTCTCTAAAATATGGGAAAACTTTTTTGAGCAGTCACCAAGGAGTATTCAAACTTACCGTTAGCACAAAATATTAGACATCTTTCTATTTTCATGATATGTTTTTAGAATCTATTTTTGAAAAGCTCAACTGCTGATAAATAAAATTATTCATTCAAACAACCGAAATATCTTTACTGATGAGTACCTAAAGCAAACTAAATTGTATGCCAACCTATAAAGCGCCGATCAAAGCTCGGTCGCCCAGGTACTTATAACATATAAGTTAGCAATCCCAGCTATTGTGCTTTTGTTTCGCTGGACCCAATTCTACTTAAAGCTTATACTTATCTAATCACTACAATTCATTTATACCTGCAGCTTATATCAACAGGCGAAGTTTTATCTCGAATATAATAAGGTTGCCTCCATCTTCAGATATGCTACCTATCCACCATTGATTTGCATCTTGAGCTGGCAAAATAGGCAGTTAATAAAGATAAAGGGAACCCAGATGCAATTTAAAAAAAAAAAATTTGGCATGATATACCTGCGAAGAGATTAAGGTGGTGTGCCGACTTCGAACGGCATATGCAAAGCAGATGAATTTTAGCTGAGAAGCCTTCCATTGCACACACCAAGGCGGCCGATGATGAAAATAACTTTCATAAAATATAACAAGTCTTAATATGTGAACCTGGGACTGCACCATTAAGATCACAAGCGGCTACGGGAAGTCAATCTGCCTATTGGCACAAATACAAGATACGCGATTGCTGACTCTCCAAACCAAAGACAGCTTAGAAGCTCAAGCGAAATAAGCGGATATTATTTTCCATGAGCTTCAAGACGAAATTTAGTATTGCATTAAGCACAGCTCATTCCTTTGGCCATTGCGTCTAGAGGACCAATTTCAGTTTTTGCCCATCATTTTCATTTCATATTTTGTAGGCATTGTTGTTAGGATGCCGTTCTCTGAGTAAAAAATCAGGACTCAGCATAGTCCTTTTGTCTATAAACTTCATCGTTATTTTTTATTTAATGCTCTTTTGCCTTTTCAATTAAAACGAACTCTCCCACTGGATATAAATTCATGGCTTTTGGTTCAAAATGAGTAAGGGTATTTTTTACTTCATATCAAAAGTGCTGGTATTTCAGATTTTCACTGTTCTCGGTAAAGACGAAGGACAAAGGTTTGCACTACGGAATCCGCTGACGCATCACAAGAGGTAAGAAAATAAATTATGGAATTTTTCCTTCCTCGCAGACTACATACACGGTTTATTTCAATAATTTAAGTCAACTAAAGCAAGCTCATTTACACAAATTAACTACTAACTAAAAAAAAGTTTGAATGTCAAACTTTGTACACTTCCGTTGAAGCATCACTTTTTAGTTTTGACCCATGCATATCCGTTCCAATATGTCGTTCCAGCATTACTGCCATAAAGATTGAACGGGTTGTTACCGTTATTTGAGCCATACCCGCTGTATGTGTTATATGGATTATAAATATTGAAAGGATTACTGCTTTGAGGATTATTGTTGTTGGTTGCGCCAAAGAGTTGTGAGTAGTTAGGAAAGTTTTGTGACGAATATTGGCCTGTAATCCATGGCCAAATGCGTACGCCTTGTCCGGTGCCCGTGTACTGTGTGCCACTTAGTCGAGAAAACTGTGGCAGCGGTGTAGCGTAAGGATCCACATATTGGGCTGCTGCTAACTGCAGGAGAAAAAAACAGAAAGCAAAAATGTTGAAAGTTTGCAAATTAAATGTACACATTTTTATTGTAGCGCGTGCACTATAAATGTAAAAATATACTAACCGTAAGCGTAATGGCAGTTATGCACAACAAATAAAAATATAACCAACTCATTTTTAAATTTTCACGAGCTACGAGAGGAATTAATAACTGTTGTTGTTTACACTTCTTCAATGGAATAAAATCTGTTGTAAGCCACACGCTTTTCATTGCTTAAATATCAAAACAAATTTTCATATTCCAATTTGAAACAAAAAAAAAAATTGTAGTTTTTTTGGACCCACATGCATACATATTGACATTAAACAATGTGACATTTTTGTCTAATTGATTTAATGAGTTAAGTCCGTCATTGAACTTGACTGTCGCTATGCCGGGATACTCATACTAAACATTAGAGTGTACGTGGTTTACTCTTAAGGAAGTTATTAGCGCGTAGTCATGGTAAAAATTAAGTTTGACTTAGGGCCGTTTTCTCGACTTCCTGTTAAAGGCAGGATTAGCCAATCGGCGGATAAATTTGTCGGCAAGATAAATTCTACTTCGTTTTTGTTGAATACTTGCATAAAATTTTTGAAAAGATGGCAATACTAAGAATGGAAAAAAACGAAATGTCAAAAACAGCTGTAAAATTTTAAATGCTACACAAAATTTGGGCAACTTTATTTGGAACATAATTTGCTAAAATTCGAGTTGGTATGCTTAAAATTAATCCAAGCGGTTGCGAAAAGTACTTTTGCTTATACTGAACCCACTGGTTTCCTCGAATGCTTCCTTCAGTTGTTTTCCATAGAAAATATTAATTTTATTTGTTTTATAATTTTATAGCCAAAATAATTTCAATTGACAATCAGCTGTTTTGTGTTTTTTGAACCGACACATTTTAAAGGTTGGATTTGCTGCCTGTTTAATTTGTCGACGGAGTAACTATAACGAGTCCTACAGAAAAAAAAAGTATTTTTAAAGAGCAGATAAATTTTACCACGCAGTCGAGCAAAAGGCCCTTAAACTTACCATGCAGAAGATCGTGGGACTGATCTCTAAAGAGAATGGTCTGGGGTCAATACTTTTCGTCTCCAGTGGCTTATAATTGAGCCAAACTATTCCGTTATAGGCATATTTGGGATAAGTTAATTTCTGTAGCCTACTTTTAGGCGTTAAAAGTAAACTTGTCCGACCGTACCCGTAGGGGAACAAAGGAAACTGTCCGACCCTACCTTTTCGGGCATAAGAGACCAATTAGCCTCTTCCTAGGATATGCTCAAACAAAATGGATCACTTCAACCCATATCAAGAGATCAAAACTGGCATTGTTCTCAAGCTCCTTTGCGACTCATTCCGGATTCATCCTAGACTAATCACTTATTTTGCGGGGTAGTTTCAGCTTTTTTCACAGATAAATAAAAAATAAATGTGTGGCGCGATATGCAACAGGTATATCATCATAAACCTCCTAAGAGATTTTTGCTCCGAGCTTCTCTTAAAATTTGTAATGTGCTGATTTTGAATTTTTTCCTACAAATTGGAGGGATCTACAGTTTTTTGGCGACTCCGAACGGCATCTACAAAGGAGATGAAATTTTGCTGAGAAGCCTTCCATGGCAGAATACACTCGGAGAGTTTTCTAAACCACTGCCGAGGGGCGACCCCGTTTTGAAAAACTTTTTCAAGCCACTTTTGATGTTACCTGTCCCAGGACTCAAACCTTGGACCTTCGGCATGGTAGACCGGTAACACTACAGACACACCACGGCGGCCGCACAGGTAGGCCATATAATTAAAATATAATTCTTTCAAAGAGCTGCAACTTAATTTAAGTCATGACTATGATTACGACCTTTGGCATTTAAGTTATGATACTCAAGTTACAAAAGTCATTACAAATGTTATTAATTAATTATTCAAACTATATACATCGTTGGGACAATTGGGATCCTCGATCGTTAGAGCAATCTGAGAGTATTTCTTTGCTGTGTGAGACTGTTCTTTCAACGTAAAATAAATCTTTAAGAAACTTTTTGCTAATAATAATTTAAAACTTAAAAAATGTTGGCGAGCCTGATATGGTGGTAGAGTTCACACTGAAGGCCGCACATTCAAGTGAAGCGACAACTAAAATCAAAAGTTTTTCAAAACGGGACCATCCCTCGGTAGTGCCCGGCAAAACTAAAAGTGTATTTTTGCTACGAAAAAGCTTCTCAGAAAAAATTCGTTTTGAGTCGGCATAAAATATTTACTAGGTCCCCGCTAATTTGTAGAAACAATTGGTAGCACCAGACTAAGAATTGGTAGAGAATACTTAATCTCATCGCGGATATAATGCGCAAAATTATTAGAGTATCATTATTTTGATTTTATGTTATGGTATGAATTAAGTAATATAAATATGAAATTTAAAAACGATATAATATTAAATGAGCGATGCGCAATTCATCAATTAATCGGACATTTCAATTTACTAAGCTCCATTAAATAATTAATCAGAGAATAATAGTTATCTACTAATTAAAAAGCTTAATTTCCCAATCTAGGTCGGAGCGTCGTTATTAGCGTTAGCGATACTTACCGTTAGCATAGCAGGAGTGATCATAAATCTACCAAAAAACTTTAGAATCGCATACTCTAAGACATCCCATCCTATTTCAAAATTTGCCATGATTCCGAGCCATACATCAAAACAGGTATTGCTACAAAGTCGCAGTTGCCCCGACTTTTTATTTTATGAAAGCCAACTTTCGCCTGCAAGAATATTTTTTCGCTTCTTTATCCAAGCCAAAGAAAGCTATACATATTAAGAAAATTAAACCAATATGTTCAGAATACGCCAGCAGTGGCATGAAAATTTTTATTAAAAGTACTTTTTAAAAATTATGAAGTTTTCTTTAGGGAGTTCTTGTTTTCTGATAAAAAAATTAGAATTGAGCTGGGTGCAGAAAAAATTAGTTAGTAAAATAACGGACACCCTAATAAGAACATGTACATGACATCACAAATGATGATAGCGGTAATGAGTATTGGCGGGACATTTTAACTAGTTGGTACAGGTGCGCTCGGTATCGAAAATAGATCCACGCCCATTCTACCATGTTGTTGGTCACTAGCTTATGACGATAAAACTTTGGCAATAAGAGGAAAAAAACCAAAGTCTACATTGAATTCTCCGTGCTAAGATCTATGATCACAAAAATTTTCATACATTTTTCTCCAACAATGAAGATTCTATATGCCGAAAGTTCTCTCTAATTACACCTTTCATGAACATGAAATGGTATTATAACTTTGGTCCGATGTTTGTAGGTATGAGAAGAAGAAGAGATGGAGCCACCAATAAGTATACCGAAATGATCAGGGCGATGAGCTGAGTCGATATAGCCATGTTCGTCTGTCCGTCTGTCCGTCTGTCTGTTTGTACGCAAACTAGTCCCTCAGCTTTCGAGATATCTTAATGAAATTTGGTAGGGAGCCGCCATTTTTCATGAGATTAATCATTTGTCGGAATAAGCAAGATCGTAGCAATACAACGCATAGCTCCCATACAATCGATTGTTGCGATAAATGCGGTTTAGGCTATAACTCTTGCAATTAAAAAGCTAGAATCGTAAAATTTTGCAGGTTTGGTACATATTATATATGTAATGTGTGTAGTGAAAATCAACCAGATCGGACAAACAACATATAGCTCCCATATAATCGATAGCTTCGATAAACGGGGTTTTGGCTATAAATTTTGCAATTAGAAAGCTAGGAACGTAAAGTTTTGCACGTTTGGTACTTATTATGTATGTAATGTGTGTAGTGAAAATCAGCCATATCGGACTTACATAACATATAGCTCCCATACAATCGATTGTTCTGATAAATGGGGTTTGGGCTATGTATCTTTAAATGATCAGTTTTCCAGAGTATTTACTAATTGTGAGTAAGGATCAAACACTTAAAACCGTGATGCGTATTTACGAAAGGTATAAAGTCTTCGGCACAGTCGAAGACAGCCCTTTCCTTGTTTTAATTCGTTTTGTACTTCAAAAATAAAATTTTTTGCTTTTGGAGTAATGATATGTTTTGAAATAAGTTAGACGAACAATACTGGTTTAATAATTAAAAAAAATTTTGTTGAAACAGTACATCATAATAACCCAGTAGAACTTGAAGCGAGATGAACAAGAAGCACTCTCTTTGACATCCTTTTGGAACAATAGAAGAAATTTTTTTAATTTTTTGCTCTTATGCTACTCTTTGTGGAAAACAAGTACAGATATACTCGAGCGATGAAAAAGAGAGCACTCCCCTTCACATCCTTTCGGATCAATAACAGAGATTTCTACATACTGTGCTCTGGTTTTACTACTCTTGGAGCAATAGGGGAGCCCTTCTCAAGTAATAAATAAAAGGTTACTCCCTTCTTGATATTTTTGAAGCGAAAGTAGAGATTTCTCCAACTTCTACTTCTAGCTAACGTTTTTGAGTAAGCAAAATTTCTCTGTCAACAAAATAAAAAAAAATTTCAAGAAATGAAAAAAATAATTTTCAAAAGAAGAAAATACTGCAATCGTAAAAATATGAGAATTGGATTTCTACGTTTGCTTCAATAGAAGGCTTGAGGCATGACTTCATTCAATACTCTCCTAGGAGGTTTTCTAAAATTCTTGAAAACTCCCCCATTACTCGATTGCGATTCATAAAAAAGTAATAAAAAAAACTCCATTATTGTTTTTTGGGGGGAAAGGAAGTTTTTCTATTACTGGCCCTCCTAGGAAATGCAATGTTATAAGGGACTATACAAAATAATATGGAAATGCACAGAAGTATAGGGAGTAAAAGGGAGTAATGCAATACTCTTAAGGGAGTACTCCGGCATTAATAAAACAAAACAAAAATTTTTGGAAAAGCCCTCTTTGCTCCATATCTCTTAAAAATACTAATTTTACTTTGAAAATCAAATAATAACCCAAAATACTACTACATTTAGCGTGAAAGTTTCAAATTGTCCTCAAATTCCTGATTTCAGGTAACGATGTGAACTTTTAAAAACGCTCTGATGAAAACTTTTCAAAAATGATTTTGGCTGTTTGTGCACAAAAAGTAAAAATGCCAGTCGCGGAAACCACTCTTAATTTACAAATATTTTTCCAGATATAAATTTTTATACAATACCTGCAGACTTCTTTGATTAAAATACATTTCCATAGATTTTCATTAGTTTATTTCAGGCAAAATAAAATTTTGATTTTGTTGAGATAAATAGTATCGCGAAAGTTGTGTGCATAAAAAAAAAAGAAATAGTTCCTACAAATATCAAAAAATATAAAATATTCAAAAATGTTTAGTTTTGTAAAATATCAAAAAAAAAACATATTAAAAAGATTTTGTTTTCGCTGCAGCAAAAAGTTTGATATCAAAATAGTATTGAATTTTTGTAAAATATATGTTACGTATGCATATAAATATGTACCCACATATGTATGTATCTACATAGGAAATTTTTTTTTAAACAACAAAACGATATTTTTTTTCAATATCAACGTAACAAAATTATGGAGTCTAATAACTTTTGATAATTATTCAACCGAAATATTTTTCTTATTGGTATTTGGCAAAACGAAAAGGCTTTCCAATCTTTTTGTTAGATATATAAAAAACAATTTTTTTTTTATTTCGTTGTGCACCTCTGGGTTATTCTCCATCTAAGGTGTACTTTGAACCTGTTTATTCTCACTAAACCAGCTAGCTTAATGCATTATATAGCAACTATTTTTCAAAACCTACCTACATAAGTAAATATCAGAATTGGATATAAATTATTTATCCAACAACGGTTTGTGTTTACATCATGACGTTCAAGCGGAAAACTACTCAGTCGAAACGAAAATACTCTGAAAGTGGAAATGTTTTAAATATGGATCTGCATGCGACAGCTCAACTTCACTAGAATAATTTATAACAGAGTTGGTAGTAATTAACGTAGTAACGCAAAGTTGATTTAGACTTCTGATTCCGAATTCTGTTGCCACTAAAGATCCATAGCTAGTTAGTGTGCCAAACGGTTATTGAGAAACTTTGGTTTTGAACTCTGTAAGAAATTTTCGAGTAGAACGCATTTGATGTTCGAGTTCCCTTCAGTTTTGATTTATGATCAATTCGGTTGTAAAAAATTTGGTACTCCATATTTCGAAAACATTGCAATGGTCGAATGTTAGAAATTTATATTCGACAACAATTCAGTCAACGGAAACCCACAAACATGTAATGAAACACGTAACCCCATATTCATAAAACATAAAAAAGGTCTACATATATACATAGCCCTTATAATTCAAAATTTTTATAAAAATGTAATTTTAAAAAGCTTTACAAATCAATTTTTTTCTTATGAATAGTAGGGTTAGTGCCTTCTTTTCATCAAAAAACCATTTTTATCGCAGGGAGATTTAAGCAACCGCTGTTGATAGAAAATAATTAAAGAGTGTTAGGTGAGAATTTAAAAAATTAAAAAATAAAAAATTTTAGATTAGAAATATTAATTTATTTAAAAAAAAAATATTTTTTTGTAATAAAAAAAAGTTAAAAAAAAAAAAATTTATTTTCCGAGGAACTACGTTCGAAGCTGCGATCGCACGCTTGGTAGTCGCGAAGCTTATCACCTGCGCTACTGTGACATGTACAGCGCTGTCCAATACTGTACTCAAGATTTATGAAATTTGATTTTGGATTTTGCTTTGCGTTTTAAAATTTGTTTAAAAGTGATGCCCACTATTATCGAATATTCTTTAAAAATATTCAAAAGAACTACAGAGTGCCGATGTGTATTAGAATCGATATTTCCTTTCAAGTAGAACAACCGTTCGAATAGAAATACAGAGTAGAGTTCCTGATTTCAGTGACTTAACTATGCGGCGGTGGTGTGGTGTTGCAGGCCAAGGTTCGAACGACCAAGGTTCGAGTCCTGGGACAGGTAACATAAAAAGTGGTTTGAAAAACTTTTTCAAAGCGGGGTCGCCCCTCGGCAGTGGTTTGGCAAACTCTTCGAAGCAGATGCCGTTTGGAGTCGACAAAAAACTATAGGTTCTGCAAAACATGTAGGCAAATAAGAAGCAGCACACCACAAATTGGTAAAGAAGGGCGGTCTTAATATCCTCGGAGGTATATCGGGCCAACATTTTTTCATAGACCATTTCGCCGTATTCGGAAAAGCACTCGATTTGCCAATCATAAAAGCATTAATCAAATCAAGATTCAGAAGTATAGCGCCAAAGTAGGGAATCACACTACTTAGATCGCATTAGTCACTACTGTCATTGTGACAAAATTGGTAAAATTTTTCTTTGTTCGCTCCTAATTTGCAATTAATCGGTTGTAAAACATTCGCACAAACAAGCATTTTTTAATAGTTATTAATTAGCACTATAGATAGTCCATTAAGATATTTGATATAATTATAAATACGTGCTTATATTTACAAATTTTGTTTTGCTTAATGAGGATAAAAAGCAACAATAACCAACAATTAGTGCTAGATGGGTAGTTCAATTGCATCTGTTAGCAAACAATTCGCGTGCTCTAAATAGGGGAACAAAAAGCTTAAATGTTTTTTTTTAGAAGAAACCCGGTAATAAACCAATTCGATATCAAAGGTTTAGTACAATTTTTTTTCCAAAAAAAAAGGTTTCCTGCTATGTTATTCTTGACTCAGAATTATCTATCAAATGTTAAATAAGCGAGCTAATCAAATGTTTCGGAAACATTTTTCTAGCGCATTCCCACTAAAGACGAGTCTACCTAAAGTTATGGCTTGGACTCTAACCAAATAAAAGCTTTGTTATCAGTATAATCCTGTTAAATATGGATTTATGAGTAAATATGCTAACTAAGCAGGGCAAGGTTCTATTACAACAACAACAACAGCATGTTTTAAGAACTAAAAGAAGCAAACAGAGAAACTCTTTACAATCTAGTATACATGCTAACAACTAATACGCTTTTCGATTTTAGTTCGTTGGCCAGCCAAGCAGCAGTGCAGATATCACTTAATAATGAGAAGTTAACAAGAAAAGTTATATAATTAAAACTGGTGTAAATAGTATGTAACTGCGTGCACGACGCGGTGTTGTAATTTGCCTAACAATACTTCCTAATAAACTACCTAAAAATACTGCCAAACCCACTCATTTAGAATGGGTTGTTAGTAATATATTGTAGTTATGAATGTATATTAGGGTGATTTTTTTTTCTTTGAAATATAAGTCAAAAACTCAATAACATTTTTATATTAAAAATAAAAAGTAAATTCCGTAAATAACACCATATAAAATAACCATAACTATAAAAATAAATATAACCATAACCGTAACTATAAACTAACCGTAACCATAACCTTAACCAAAACCGTAACTATAATCAAAATAATAAACGTAATAATTATGTTTTAACAAATCCAAGACGAATTATCAGGTTAAGTTAGGATAGGTTGAAGTGACAATAGCAGAGGCACACTTAGGCCAGTAGTAAAGACCATCAAGTCCTTGATATCATACTCCGCAATTGGGCGAAGGTTGTCTGGGAAGGGAACTACCAGGCAGCACCGTCTTGCGCCGCTTAACATAGAGCAGTTGCAGATGAGGGGCCCCAAAGTTTCTACTTCTTCGTTATCTTTGCAACTTCTCCAGCAACGACGATATTGGACACCTAGTCTCTTCGCGTGCCTCTCAATAAGGCAATGTACGTTAAGTACTCCTAATCATTTAGAAATTCCAGCCCTTCTTAGGTAGATATGAGCAGATCACTTTTTAGCCAGGCTTGCTTGGATATCCGACATCCAGGGGTTAGTTGACACCTTTCGTTAGCTTGTCGGTCGGTATGTTCGCATTAGTATGCATGTGGCGGAGGGTATATCTAAGTGCTCTTTTCCAGGAGGAACCTTTTTGGTGGTACGCTACATTACTTTCAATCTCTCTGTGTTCCGGGATCCATATAAGGCTCACAATATTCTATTCGCCATATCTTGCAGAGATCGATGTAATTGAGTAAAAGCTAAAATACTTCATGTAATCTTGGTTTGCGCTAAAAAAATATTTCCTTGCTGATTTATACTTGCTGAAGCCGCAGCCTGGAAAACACTACAATGATGAGGTAGTCTGAAAGAGTATTCTAAGTCACGGTCCTTTGAAAAGAAACCTACTCCAACCCTGCTATTCAATTTGAATCCATCGTTGTATATTGATATCTTATCTTCTGCACCATAGCACCGATACGACTCCCCCCAACCAACCCTACTGGGAATATTTACTGTAAAGTTGCTATCCGGCTAAAGTGCTCCGTGGTTCGTGTGTTCCAACTCGATGATTCCTTTACACCCCATTTACACTGATCGAAAATGCGTGACCTGTTAAATTTTATTAGTAATAAATTAATTACACGGCTTTTTTAATGATTATTTTAATTGTTCTTCAAGAAAAGGCAATTATTAATTGATGAAGAATGGAAAAAATAAAATCAAAATAAAAAATTATCAAAAAAAAAAAACTAAGCTTATCAGAAATTATCAAAACCAGTTGTTTTGATTACTCTATATTATCTTTTAATTATTTTTGATTTTCTCAGTATTGTTGAAGTGTATATTTATGTGCTTCCACAACAATACTGAAAAAAATCAAAATAATCAAAAAAAATAATCAAAAGTAATCAAAGCAACTTCTTTTGGTTATTTTAGAATTTTTTTTAACAATCGTAACAAATCATGTTTTTTTAAATATTTTTTTAATTAATTGGAAAATAATCATTAAAAATTTAAAGTAATAGTAATCAATCATGAAATGGATTCTAAAGATAATAATTAATCAAACCGGTGAGCATCACGATTAATAACCATTATTCAACAGGTCTGTTCTAGTTTGAAATAAATATTTATGTATATTGGAAAAATATTAAAAAAAATGGAAATCCAAATGATGTTCTATGAACGATAAAAAATGTCAATTTTGCAAAGTCAAGTTTGTTAAGTTTCAAATAAGAATACCGAAAGTATAGTATTGTAGCCAATCTAAGGCAAGCATAAGAAAGTATAAATCTTAAATTTTGTAAAAATCGTTCTGAACTCATATTATTTTTCCCCTGCAATTTTCTCCATATAAAGGGAACAACTTTTATTTATATGACAAATAAATAGAAGATGGCGTCAGAAAGAGTTTCAAAAGTTCAAAGCGATTTTTAAAATTGAAAATTTATACTTTTTTCTTTTAGGATTTGGTGGATTAAACTATATTTTCAGTTTTCTGATTTAAAATATGATAAAAATTTGTATAAGTTTTCGAAACTTTTTTTAAGCTTATTAAAGATGTGCCCAACGTTTAGAATTTATAGACTGATTTTTCTGATAAAAATAATGAAATTAAAAACATAGCATAAAATTTATTAAAATATGAAAATTCCTAATATAAAAACTATTTAAGTTACATATTTGCTCAATTTATCGATATATTTTATATATATGGTAGTATCTATATAGTTGTTGACATAAAGTTTTCAGTGGCTTTGCAGCACTAGAATAGTGAGCAATTTGCTATAGGGCCTTTACAACTATTACAACAGCTTCTATATTATAAAGTGCTGGTAGGCTCAAGTTGGTGAATGAACCAAAGCGTTGACCTGCCGTCACAATACACGCTGTGTCATGGTCAATGTGAATGTTTGACAATTTTTTAATTTTATTTGTGTGCGTTAATGTGACATGAGTATTATTGTTGCAGCAACTCTAACAGTTGATGTAAATTACGTTTGTTAACCAAAGAATAGAATCGTATTCTTAAAACCTAGCACCTAAAAAGATGTTCATTAAAGATATTTTCTAACTGTATTTTAATAAGATGCTCGTAAATTCATGTAATAGAGAGCAGATAAAGCTCCCCAAAATAATCCAGATAATACAAATGTAAATGTGTGTCAGAAACGCATAAAGTTGCTTCACATATTGTGAACAATTTGAAGCTATTATTATCCAAATAACGGAAGATTCTTAAATATGTTTAACTGGTAAACTAATATGGGTGGGTCTACAGATTTTAACTGTTCCGGCTTAAATTATCAATTACTTTGAGGGCCGATTCAAATTTATTTTTTATGAGTGCTAACTTATAACGCGACATAAGTGAAGGATTTCAATATTTAGAGGTCTCGGAATTGGTTGAGGAAGTCAATGAAAGTTTGTTTGTGTCTCAGTCATCTATAAAGCTTGGTGATTTTTTGGAGAAGGGTTTCATGCCAGGTTACTTACGTGAGGCAACTCCGTTTTCTAAAAAAAAATATCGAAAGCAATTTGACTACATTCCTCGGCTATCGAACCTTCTACCTTGTGTGTGGTCGGCGAGCACGCTATTCACTATAAAACGTGATCCATTTAATTAAAACGTCCAATATTATGTCACACTAAACTAGCACGTGGCAAAAAAAATCAGGTGCAGATTTTTCATCACAAAATGTATAAAACCGGCTAAACATCCCTAGCGGCAAATGCTCGGAAAAGCAACCAGAAAAAATGAAGTGCAAATGACGTCAGATTTTGAAAACAAACAAACATTCTCTCAGATTATTCATAACAAAGTAAAACTACGAGCGTACATAGAGTTTCAACGCCAGGAATTACCCAGTAGGAAAACTGAGCTTAGGTTTCTACTTCAATTTATATGCATTCTGTTTCAATAAAATGATTTTAAATTTATGAACAAAGCTTATTCATCTACAATCGAAATTTTTAGGAAAATAAAATAAACAACTTCAGCCAAAATCATATCTGCGGAAATCAGCGGGAAAAGCCAAAGTCGAGTTCAATGGAAATTGAGTTACTACTACTATTGTATTCCCCGTACTTAGATCTATAACCACAAAAATTTTTATAGGTTTTGCTCCAAACATGAAAATTCTGTAAACATTAAATACCGGGTTTCGGCTCTCTCGAAATTATCAAAGCAACCTTACTCAATACTGGTTGAGAGAATTAGCCTAAATAATTGAATCAAATTTAATTTTATTTTGTAGTAATATCTAAATTAAAATTTCATTTCAAAAATAAAATTACTTGCATTTGGAATAATGACTTATTTTAAAATAAAATAAACAAAAAGTACTGGTATAATAGAATAATACTGGTATATAAGTTGAAATAGTACTCATAATTCCAAACGAAATTTTGGAAGAAAAGCTTATATTTTTTTATATATTAATTTTAGTTTGTAAATGAAATAAGCAACCAAAATACTACTTATTTACTTACATTTAGTGTGAAAGGTAACGATTAAAACTTTAAAAACGCTCTCCTGAAAACTTTTGAAAAATGATTTTGGCTTTATGTGCTTATTGCCACAGATATAAACATTATTCAAGTCGATTTTTAAAGTTTTGTTTAGTTAATTTTTGTTTCTATTTAATTTGAAATTATAAACCTTACTGGTTGTGCTCCACTTACATAGTTGAACGTTCTTTGCTTTTTCTTTATTGACTTGAAAAATTCATTCAAATTTAATAAATAATATTAATGTCTCCGGAAGTTTTCAATATTTGGATGGATTTACTGCACAACCCGTACACCATTTTCCTTGGTCCATTATAATTACGTAACGCTGGCACATCTTTGAACCAACGACCTAGGGGATATATGGACAGTTGCACACGCAGCCAACCGTTTGCACCTTAGCATGGGAACAAAATACGTAAGATATGCGAAAAATTTAATTGCCTAATATATATTAGGAATTGGACTATTCGAATAAAAAATCCATTTATTCAAAGACTATAAAAATTCGAATAATTTATACTTCTATTCGAATTTTATACAACTATTCGAATACCACTATTCGAATAATACCATTCGAATAAACGAATAATTTAATCGAATTAATACTACTCGAATTTTTTTAAACGAATATTTTTATTCGTTTATTCGCATAGTATTTATTCGAAAATAGTCCCACTACTAATATAGATACATGCATACAAAAGTAGTACACAAGAAGAGATAGAGTATGCATGCTCCCTGAGAAACAATACATGTAAAATGGAAATGAAGGAACATTTATACTGGCATCCATACAAAGCTCCAATTCATGCCTGAAATACTGATGCCGCTTGCAAATATTTCCAACTGGGAAACTAAAAAATCAACTAAGGACTTTAGTTCGTTTTTTCTGTCTAAAAACAACATATGATCAAGTAATTCAAAACGGTTGGAAAATGTTTTAGGTTCTTTTTAATTTTTCTTTTCTTTTCTTTTCTTTTCTTTTCTTTTCTTTTCTTTTCTTTTCTTTTCTTTTCTTTTCTTTTCTTTTCTTTTCTTTTCTTTTCTTTTCTTTTCTTTTCTTTTCTTTTCTTTTCTTTTCTTTTCTTTTCTTTTCTTTTCTTTTCTTTTCTTTTCTTTTCTTTTCTTTTCTTTTCCTTTATTTACTTTTCTTTTGTTTTCTTTTCTTTTTCTATCTTATTTTCATTTCCTTCCCTTTATTGACTAACAAGATTTGTGTTCTTGTGTTTTAATATTTTTCGATCTCGTTCCTTTATTTTCTTTCCCTAATAGGCTTAGTTTTGCTTCCCCTTTCCACGTCCGTGTCCCTTTTCTTTTCCCCTTCCCGTTTCTCCTTTTATTCGTTTCCGTTGTACTTCCTTGACTTTAATTTTCGTATATTCTTTCTCCTAGTAATCCGTTCATCTGTTTGTTGGTCGAACAATGCTCGGCCTCTCACCAATCCATTCGGGTTTTATACCTATACAAATCGGTCGTCACCAGCAAGAGGAGTAGTGCAGTAAATTGTAAAAAAAACCTGATTTTGTAGTGTTGTTCTGTTTACTTATACGAATTAATTTGTGAAGTGAAAAAATAAACCTGAAAGAAAGAGCTGGGTAAACCGGGTACTTGAACTTTAGAGGGTAATTACTTGTTTTTTGAATACACTTTCGTTTTTTTTTACTTCAGACGCAGCTCGAACAAAAAAATAATTCCGAACTGATATCAATAAGAATACATTTTAGAAAAATTTTGCAATTTATCACCTAATTTCTAGGACTTTAAATAAATTTTACCCCATAGATTTTTTGTCCCTTCAAAAGTTTCACCCTAACTGGAGAAATATTTTTATTGAGAGTTTTCTGAAGTGTAAATGACAGTTTCTACGAAGTCTAATGTTCCCTAAAGCTTTCAATAAAATTGAGTTTAAATTTTAAAATTTGTATGACTATATTCGGACGCTAAGCCCTTACCAAATATACTTTCATTAAAACTCATGAAACGTCTATAGACTGAAGTTAGAGAATTGAAGTCCAAAATTTCTCTCTGAATTTCAATGAAAAAACAAATATATATAAGTAAAAGAATATATTTCGACTTAAATTTTCCTACAGGGCTGTTTGGTATCTGCCGAATGGAAACGAGTGTTGAATGCGACAAACAAAAATCGGCGGGAAGAAAGTGATATACAAATAGCGTTGACACTGGTTTTGTGCAATCGACTAGTTGTTGGTAATACAAGCATGCATGCCGCTCTCGTTGTGCCACAAAGAAGTCAAACTTAAATGAAATCAACAAAAGCCGCATTGAATGTAATATCAAGCTAGAGACTGTCTAAGCATAACTTTGGTGCTGTTTTTGGCAAATAAAAGAATAAATACATGTAACCAAAAACCATTTATTCGTATTTATCCAACACTTATGAGCCTTTACTCACACGTAAATGCACCTGTGTACGTGAGTATATGAATTGGAGGGAAAAGTGCGAAAGAAATTCAAAAAGAAATGTATTTACACTGCTTCGGTTTTGAAGAGATGGAGCTGGAGATAGTGCAGAGCTATGAGGCACAGCATAAAAAACTTAGTTTGGTGGTTCGATGCTGATGTATGAACCAGTCTTTGAATGCGACTCGACTGAAACGGAACGCGATTGAATTTGATGTGTTGACGTTGGTGTTGAATGATTATTGTTTTACTACGTGCGTGATTTTCGAAAGAAAGAACCTTTGAAGCGTGGAAGAAAGTTAAATGGAAGTCTGCTGTAACTTTTAGAGAAAATAAGAAATGTAAAATTAGATGCATCAAAATAAAACTAATAACTGGATGGTTGAATAGAATTTTTCATTTACACCAAAATGATAATGGTCAAAAAGCATAACACAAAATTCGTTTAAAAAGTAATAACTGTTGAATCGTGTCTATAAATGAGCCTCTATTGCTTTAAATAAAAATAAAGTCTCTTTATATCTGTGCCAATTAGTTAAGAAAGGATTACACAAAATGGTAAGTAAGAAATAAAAAAATGTAATTAAAGTGAAGGCTCCAATTTCAATGGAATGAATTAATGAGCAACCACTTTTGTTAATTGGCGTGCAATGCACGTTTGTGGCACATTTACCCAGTTTCAAATTTACTGCATGCATGCAACAGTTTTATTGAAGTGAGAGTAAACGCAGTAAATGCTTATTATATATAGTATTTACTCGTTCAAGTACACATTTGTATTGTAAAAGCCTTTCAAAACATATTTTCCGTTGACAGCTGTGGAAGTAAGAAAAGTGAGCTCTTTCGAAAATGGTATCCTAAATCTGAAAAAAATTGTTTAAGATGCAGTTCTTATTCAACAAGCTTGCAGCTTACCTGTGTAGACAATTTCGGTATCACCATAGCTTGATAGCAGCTATTTTAGATTTATCTTTAACTAGATGCCAGTAGTGATTAGATACTTCACCAGGCATCTGGCTAAAAGCAGTATGTGATAAACGCCATTTTTAAAATTAGTAGTTAAGTAAGAGCTGTTGAATTCCCATTAATATTAATAATGATAAAATTTTTTAATTTTAATGATTAACTAATTTTTTAAATTTTAGTCAGAGATTTTTAATCAATTAATTAAAAAACGAATCAAAAATAATTGTGAAGTCAAGTAATTAAAAGTAGCCAAATAATTAAAATTAATGAAATAATCAAAATTGAATGAATTAAAATGAATTAAACAATCAAATAATTAAATTCATTTGTTTGATTATTTTCTATTATTAAATTATTTCCAATGCTTTGATCATTTTCAATTATTAGCACCAACAATATAAATTTTAAATGTCCAAACCAAATAATCATATTAATACAATTAAAATGCATTTACGTCAATCACGCAATTTAAATTAATTAATTAATACATTTTTTGTTTCATTAATTAAATATTAATCATTAAAATGTTACAGCTATTGGCAATTAATCACTGAACGAGTTTTTTATGACGAAGCAATATAATTAATAATAATTATTTAACAGGTCTGTTTCAAATATTCTCAATGTCAAAGGGTTTATGCTACAACCAGGTAGTAGGAAATAAAATCAGGGATAATATGAACTCCCATCTGAGATAACCACCTCAGATCTTCGCAAAAGATATCTAGTTGAGCCAAAAAATGAGTAAATTGCCTGACAGCCATGAGAGGTTTCCTATAACGGATGTATTAATTTAGTTGAAAATCGCACAAAACCAAAATTTCAGTAAAGTGTGAACGACCCTCCATTCCTACATTTTCAATGCAAATGTACGTTCTTGCACTGCGATCTATAGGTCTTGTTCCTTCTTCTCTTTATACTGTTTTTGCTGTTCATTAATGATATATCCAGTACTATCAAGTTTTCTAAAATTTTGATGTACGCTGACGACGTTAAGATTTTTTATGTCTTACTCGGTGAGCGAAAATAGAGCTTTACTGCAATCAGATCTTGATAGACTGGGTGCTTGGTGCCACTCAATATTAAAAAATTTAAATATATGTGTTTTTAGAGCAGAAATACACAACCAGCTTCGTACATAATCAACAATCATAGTCTTGAACAAATGCATGATTTTCTGGACTTGGGAATTCGATGGGTTGTAAACTTAGCTTCAATCTCCATATTAATGCAACTGTCAATAAATCTAAGGGTATTTTATCATTCGTTAAGCGATGGTCGAAAGAATTTAGTGATCCGTACGTAACTAAAGCCAGTACGTAACTAAAGCCCATTCGTAAGACCGATATTAGAATATGGCTCAATTATTTATAATCCGAGCTACCAGGTACACGTTGATCGGTTAGAATCGGTTCAAAAACAATTTTTACTTTTCGCTTTAAGAGATCTTTCATGGGATTCCTCCCTATACTAATCACTTGAACCTTATTAACCTTCCCAGCCTTGCTGGTCGTAGAGAAATGCTCGGAACAATATTTATGATTAAATTATTAAACGGGTTGGTCTCTAGCCCATTTTTGTTGGGAGAAGTAAACTTTAACATTCCTTTTCGGCCATCAAGACATTTTAAACCTCTTTTTTTGAAACAGTGTAGGACAAATTTTGAATTAAATCAGCCTTTCCGATGTTTGTGTGGTAATTATAACACTCACCCCAGCACATTTGATATTTCTGACTCGCTTTTTAGCATTAAAAAATCGATGCCAACCTCGCTTAACCCATGGCAACTTTATGAATTTATTCTTTACAATCGAACTGATTCTTCCTTCGCTAAATACATTATTTATAAGTTTTAATTTCTTGTGTTACTTAGCTGATGAGTTTTCCTCTGTAGCTGAGCAGTTTTAGATCTCGACACTTAACAAACCCCTGCCTTTCAACGACTCGGCAATATATACATAAAAAAAAAGCCGTGCGTTATGCGCATGCGCCCCTCGTTTCGGGTGGGCGGGATGGTGGGATATCCGTTGGGAATTATAATTATTATTATTACAACATCCAAGTTTAGTTTCGTCAAAATTTTGCATTTGGAGTATATTTCTGTCTTTTTCGGTTTACGTGAGCAGAGGATCCTGTGTTCCCTTCTCGCAATGGCATTCGCATTCGATAATGCTGTGCTTGCAGTCTCGCCAGTACAATAGCGATTTATGAAGGCCCATAGTCTGCAGTGTGCTGTGAATAGCCCTGCTAGGATTCTTCGTCTGCGCTTGAGGAAATTTATCAGGGTTTTGTATTGTTCTTACTTGTCACCACCCAGACCAGCCTCATAGCGTTGCTAACTAGTCGATTCAGACTTTCTTTGCCCTCAAGAACTAGTAAAAATTTAATCTGCAACAAAGATTTTGAATCGAGTGTTGCTTGGCTATCACTAAGAATAGCGTTCACCCCTTATTACTTCAAAACTGGTCCGGATATGAAAATACGGGTTCATTCGGTAGTTTCTGGAAATGCGGGTACTGAGCACTTGTTCGTGCTTAGATACTAACAGGCATTCCTGGGCAGCCAACTAGTTGTAGCTCTCATATGGAAATATAAGTCTCGGCATACAGTTTGGTTAATATTTCGATAAATAAACATTGACAAGTATGAATTGGCTGTATATAGGCAAACCTTATGATGCCACCAATCTTACAAGGTCTGAATAGATGCTGTTCTCATTGAGAAGGATGCGCCTGCGAGCATTTTCTGTGAGAATTAAAAAAAATACGAAAACAGTTAGAGCTGCAAATAGAGCTGCAATGAATCATGTGGTCATGGGTCTATATCACAGCTCGCAGCAGCATTCACGCCAAATCTCTCCATGTTATACCACCATCCGTTCTTTTTAATCCTGTAAGTGGCCTTTGCGGCCTGTCGATTATTGACTACCGAAAGCGCTCTACTAATATACACTAATCGTCCTTTAAAGGTTAATGATATTGGTATCAACCAAAACCTTCCTAGCTTTTTCTACGTTGAACCTGCTTAGTTTTCCAATCCAGCTAGCTTGGGCCAGCCTAGTTTTTCTACGATTATTACATTTAATTTAAATTGTTAAATTGCAGAAAATGCTTCATTGATTTTAATAGCTCAATGGATGGAGAAGACGACTGTGATGTGGAGGTGCCCGGATTGGATGCTGCCTCAGGGGTAATGCATTTTTAATACCTTTCATGAACATGAAATGGTATAACTTTGGTCCGATGGTTGTAAGCATAAGAAAGGAAGAGATAGACCTACCAATAAGTATACCAAAATGATTAGGTCGATGAGCTGAGTCGATTTAGCCATGTCCGCCGTCTTTCTGTCGGTTTCTCTGTTTGAACGCATACTAGTCCCTCAATTTTTGAGATATCTAGATGAAATTTGGTATGGGGCCGCCATTTTGTAATATATTCATCATTTGTCGAAACCAACAAGATCGGAACAATATAATACTCCCATACAATCGATTGTTCCTATAAACGGGGTTTGGGCTATAACTTTTGCAATTTAATAGCGTGGAACACAAAGTTTGGCAGCTACAGTACTTATTACATGTATAATGTGTTTGGTGAAAATCATCAAGATTGGACCAATAAATCGCATAGCCCCCATGCAACACATTTTTCCGATAAACGGGGTTTGTATCTTTAAATTAACAAGGTAAGACCCTCAAATTTTGCAAAGTTTGTACTTATGTACCTATGATTTTCAAAGGGGAACTCCAGTCAGGCCCTAAGAAAATTTTATCACATTTTCTACCCGAGTTATGGCATTTCGCTTTTACCCACATTTTTAACCTTAATATCAATTATGAGAAAACTTTGAAATCTATTTATATCACAAAAAATGGCAAAAAGAAAATTGTTTTGTTTACAAACAAGTAATAACCATTTATAAGGAATTTATAACTAATTTTTAAGTCTCCACTATACTCACGTAGCGTCCATCCATAATCTGTAAACATTTTTTTTTCAGTAAAATGTATATTAATTATTTGCCTATTATTTGTATGAGAGTACTTAGTAGTTTGCTCTTTTTATTAGTTTACAATGACAGACCAATTACAATTGTGTGAATTTTTTTTAGCTAACGAAAATGTAAAGCGTTTTATGGGTCTGTCAGTGTGTCATCTTCACCTCATATTTTACTGCCAAACATCACTTTCTTTTTAGTGTAACTCAGTTTGTTTGCATAACGTAATTTAGTATTTACCAAGATTAAAAACTTTTTTTTTGACTGACAGAAGTAATTATTTCATTTTGTTTAACTTATGCACGTTTTGCACTAGTTTGTCAACGCTGACATGCGCATTTGTTGTGAGTTAACTTTTTGTATTTTGAGATAAGTATAACAGTGACTTTTAACACTAGTAAAACCTTTGAACTTTTACTTATATAAGTGTGTGACGATTTTCTCATTAATGACTTTAGAAAAAATAACTTAAACTATTACAAAATATGAATTAAATTTCACTAATACAAAAAAAAATTAATTTTTGTTTGAAAAATAAAATTTCTTGCCTTCGGAATAATGACCTAACTAAAGAAAATAAATCTTTGCTACAAAAAACTTAAGAAAAACCGTAGAACAAGATATTCCTATTCATTTATTTAGCTGTTTTTAACTAGGTGTTGCCACTCAGATGGTCTTGCAAAGTTGCACGTATTTAATTTGATGGAACAACTCAGGTGGGGTCTGTACCAAAGACGATTTTTATAGTTTTTGAATAAAAATTATTTTCGCGAAGCTGCCACCTATTCTAAATATATAAGCCTATAAGTTCAACAGTTTCAAAAGGCTGTTTTGGAAAGCAGCGCCTTAACTACCGCTGCACTTTTACGCACTTCTAATACAAACTCACATAACATATCTAAATACAAAAAACAACTATAAAATTCACTCTTTTGAAATGAGAAAACAAAAATAAAATAAATTGCAAAAGTTTTCCGAAAATTACAAACCATTCACATTTTTCAGCACTTTTACCATTTATAGCAATATTCGTAAATCTAAAGACTAAACTTTTCAGCTGCCATTGAATTGTTCAGCACCTAATCAAGTTATCAAAAGGAATTTGCAAATGCTTTTGTTGCGCAAAATGTATGTCTAAAGTATCATAAAATAGTAGCTACTATTCCTAAGATTTATAATAAACAACGCAAATAATAAATCAGATGTTCTGTGCTAAATTTCTAAATACAGTTAAATTAAGTAGAGGAATAGAGAACCATTTGACCTATTATTTATTTCCATAAATAATAGCTATAAATAAAATTATTGTATCAAATGAAAAGGTTTATTAGAAAAAACAGCTATTGTCATTGATTGATTGAAATATCTGATATATAAAATAAAATGTGTTAACTTGAAAAGTACGTGAACAGCAGCCTTAATTTTTATCAGTGAAAATAAGTGGAAAGCATTAGAAACTGTCCGAGTCACTTGTGGTAACCACGAGAGATCTGTAATGCTAATATTTTCTTCGAACAACTTGGCGTAAAGCCAAACCAGCACTCAACCGGTGTGCAAGGGAAATTTAATCAACTTTTGAATACAAAAGCAGTGGAAAGTACTTAATAGTTAATTGAAGTTGAAGAATTGCAATCATTTGGCTTCAGAGAATTTGACGTTGCAGACGTGATCTCTGTGGCTACTCTCATACTGATGGACTAGACAGCCGACTTCCCGTTTCGCGAGGAGTACCTTCCTTACGTATCTGCTGATGATATCCCATCTATGATTTTCGCAGATAATCTTTTGGATGATATTGCGCTGCGATAGGTCGCCAAATGTCTTTTCCACCTGCCCTCTTTATTGAGCGAATTGTTTGAATTCGAAGAACGTGTGGCGTACGTCGTCTATGCCGCTACAGTAGAAACAGTTCGAGGTTTTGCCCATTCTGTGAAGATATTCGTCGAAGTAAACATGTGTCTAGGTAACCCTACATCTCCACTAGACCGCTTCAACCATGGACCGAGTCTCCAATCCTCCTGAGTGGGGGGCGTAAATTCGTTTCCTTTTCTCCGCGAGGAGGTATATTGGTATAGTCACCGCAAAGACCAGGACAGCATCTGTAGAGCACATTCCGTGTTCTGAGGTAACCCGAAGGGCCCCTCTGCGGTGGACCGTGGTGATATCGCCTCCGTACAATAGTATAGAATCTGAGGTGGATGCCAGCAGCTTTCTTGAGCATGGCTTTGGTTGGCCTGTGTTACCCATAAGGCGACTCAGATTCGCTGTAGTGTGAATGAACTTTAAAAGTGTTCTGAGAAGCTGGCTGTCTAGCCTCATTCCCAGACATTTCGTTGACCAACGCGTTTCCATTTGTTGATCCCCAATAGTTATGTTGATGATGGTGTGAATCCGTCATTCATGGCTCATGAGGGTCACGATCTCCGTCTTTGCTGGAGTAACACTTGCTTTAGTTTGAGCAGCGCCGTGACGCAGTTTCGTTCAGTTATCACAGCAGTCACATATTCTACAAAAGTGACAAGTGCTTTCTGGCATCTGAGAAGAAGAAGATTGTCATACGTAGCATTCCGAAGATTGGGGCCTAGCACCGACCGGCTACGCCGCCTGTTAGTTTCACCTTTCTTCGGCCTTGCGTCTTTTCATACTTTAGCCAGCGGTTTCTTAATTAGTCCCTTATTATATTTAGCAAGTATGTCGGTACCTTGAAGGAGCGTTCTAGTGCATCAAGCATCTCATCTCACTTGAGGGACTAAAGTTATTGTACAATTTCATGGTCATGAAAGGTTTTATTATCTCACAGATTTATCTTCCTAGTTATAAATGTGGGTATATCTATGTGAAGCACAGCTTGCTTTATTTAAACGATGATAATACAAAATGATCAGCCACTTCATTGTCTTCTGCCATTTTTGCGATGACTAAAATCAAAACGAATTTACAACCAGTGACTACTTTGCATTATTACATAAATTCGTGATCAGCACCAGTTGCCATTTCTTTGGTTTTTTTTACAGTATCTACATTATACGCTTCCCTTTCGACAACTGAGATATTTTACTTTCTTTACCACAGTTAAACAATTTCTGTCTATATAGCAGCCTACCACCCAGCTAACCAAAAGTAGGAAAAAATACTCCATTCGGAGCCCAAAAGGAGCGATCTATGCGGTCATCCTAAAAGGAGTCAAAAAACACCTAAAATTACTCCGACCCCGATGAATTTGGAGATTTTTATGAATATTTTAAAATGATCTTCGAAATCTTTTCGGACTCTTTTTGGATCCTTTTATTGATGCTTTTTAAAGTCATTTTTGACTCTTTTAAGGCATTTTTTCACGCTATTTTGATGGGTTTTGGAAAATTTTTGAACTCCTTTTGAAGCATTTTATTGATTTTCTGAAGCTTATTTTGAGTCTTTTAGACTCTTTTTACACACAATTTTTTACTCTATTTTGATCTGTGTCTTACTAATCTGAAAAAAAATTAAATTTTATTAAAAATATTAAGTGCATCTAAAAATATAAATTTTTCTTTTTTAACTTATCACCACACTTCATACTATCATAAATATATTATTTTGTTTGATTTTAAATACAATTCTATTGACTTTCAACTATTGATAAACATTCAGAAAAAAGACTCTTCACATTCTGTTAGCTAAAAAAAATTCAGAAAATACTATAAAACATTCATATAATTGAACATTGCTGCTCATCCGTTCTACAACGTTTATTTTTTCTCACAATTCTCTTAACCCGCACAACAAAGCCGATCAGAAAATGCTCCATATTTCCTATAATTGAACCTTGTAATTTATCCGCTCAATAATATTCAGTTCTTCTCCCAATGCTCAGCGAATCTGTATAAAAAAGTAGGTTTTTTGATGTTTACTAAATAACGCTCCAAAAAAGTTCAAATTACGGACACTTTGTGGATCATAATTTCGGAGCGCTCCGACTTTGGTTAGCTGGGTATAAATGTTACACATACTCATACACAAATATGTAAATTCTTACTTTCAATTTCATTTTTGCAGCTGAAAGTTTCATAGGAGGAGTGACATCGGTAAGCTTAAATATATAATTCGAAGCTGTCACTGAATCACTCCACTAAAATTTGCACAAGCGGAGAGATTTTTTTTTACCATCGTTTCATAATCACAGTAAACAATAATTTATTAGCACCTATGAAATCACGCAAAACAACACATTTGCTCATCTTTGCCAAGTTAGGAATTTGACATAGTTTGTGCTGCTTTGCAAACATTTTCATCAGCGTTACTGAGAATTTTCAGAGCACAAGTGGAAGTCATAGTAGGCCTTTGCTACTGCGCAAAATGTGTGGCAAATGGTTGGTTGAAGTTATTTAACTTCTTATTTCCGAGCCAATATTCATGCAAAGCAATTTTTGGTATTTTTTGCTCTACTTTCACTTTTGAATTGTTAACAATATAGTCTGCTACATGAATGAGTACTTTTCTTTTCTTGATGGTGCAAAAAGTAATGGGAGATACATATAATGTACTCATATATATATTTACATAAATAAAAAATATAGGGTCAGCCTGAGATATTGGATTCAGTCTCTGATGAATATGGAAGATACTTCTTAAGTATGAGAAGAAGAGGAGATGAACCCATGAAGAAGTACACAGATATGATCAGAACAATGAGCTGAGTTGATTGAGCCATGGCCGTCTGCCTGAACGCAAAGTGGACCCTACACAAAGTCACATCTTATAGAAAATATCTTCAAAGGAATACAAGATGATTGCAACTCGCATAGGAAATAATCTAGGAATATCTATACTTAACCTAGACTATGGCAAGATTTTTCCCACCATGGACAACTCTGCCTAGGGCCTGTCAAGGTTCTTCCTTGAAAAACGAATGTGTCTAAATTTACCGGAAATGTACAGTATATTATGCAAGGGGACTGTCTAGTTTTTCCCAGGTCGCGTCTTGATTGGAAAATCTAGCAGCGGCTGTACCTGTAAAGGGCCTGCCTAGCTTTTTGTAGCTTGCCTCTGCTCAGCTTTTCCAATTCAGGGCGTACCTAGTTTTGATTAAACACAGGAAAATACAGAAAATATTTCATTGATTGTAATAGCTCAATGAGTAGAGAACACGAGTGTGATGTGCAGTTGCCCGGGTTCGATGCTGCCTCAGAGGCAATTAAATTTTTAATGTGTAAACATCTTTGGGCTCCGTAGTGGCTGTCCAGCAAAGTTACGCGTCGTTGCCTGTAATTCGCAAAAGACGATTATTTTTTTTCCATAAATATACACAGTGTTTTCAAAAACAAAAAGCCCGTTAAATTTATTTTAGCTCAGAATACTCAAGACGGTAGTTAATTTGTTTTGTTTGTGTAATTTTTCTGGTTATACTTATGGAATGTCATGCAAAAAAATTTACTAATACAAAAAATAAATAAAATAAAATAAAATAATATAAAAAAAAGAAAAGAAAAGAAAATAAAAAGAAATAAAATAAAATTAAAAAAAATAAAATAATAAATAAAAAAAAATTATATAAAAGGAAATAAAATAAAATAAAATAATATAAAATATAATAAAATAAAATAAAATAAAATAAAATAAAATAAAATAAAATAAAATAAAATAAAATAAAATAAAATAGAATAAAATAAAATAAAATATAATAAAGTAAAATGAAATAAAATAAAATAAAATAAATAATATATAAGAATAAGCAAATGGCACATTAGAGGAAAAATGCATCGTGACGCTACAGGGCGTTATAGCTTAGTTGTTAGAGTACTCTAACAGCGGCTTTGGTGCAGACACTTGGGTTCGTATCTCAGTGTCCGAGAAGGGGTCTGATGAGAAGCTTGGCACTTCGAAACATGTCATCCCATACCATCGCTGTGCATAACGTTGTAATTTTTCCTCTAATATCAATCAACAAACAAACATAAAAATTCGAGCTTTGCTCCAACAACAATCACCATAAAATAAAATAAAAAAAATAAAATAAAATAAAATAAAATAAAATAAAATAAAATAAAATATTTTTGTAAGTTTAACAAGCTCAAGACCAGTTGATAATAATTCTTAGTTAATTATATATTACATATATTATATACCGTTGGCAAGATAACAAATAACAATTAGAGGAAAACTTGAATTAAGCAGCTTGCAAAACTACACACAGCATAGCCTATGGGTTAGGCAGCTGCGCTTGCAATCAGAGTGAGTGGGTTCGATTCTCCACAAGATCCTCTGAAAATAGCAAAACTATACGAATTAGTTTCGAAATAGTACTATAACTATAGCCTGTATATGTTTGTTGCTTTCAATTTTTCCTCTAATCAAAAATAATAATAATTAACTACGAATTATTATCAACTGGTCTTGAGCTCGTTAAACTTACAAAAATATGTAAAAATGAACAGACCATAAAACCAACAATAAAATAAACTAAAATTAAATTAAATTAAATTAAATTTAACTTAATTTAATAAAATTTAAAAAAAAAATAAAGGAAAAAAAAAATTTATAAAATAAAAAATATCAAATCAAAATTAAAATTAAATTAAAAAAACTAAAAAAATTAAATTTATTTAAACTAAAGTAATTAAAAGGAACTATCATAGTGGGAAGGAAATGAAATGATTGTAAAAAAAGGGAAAGGAAAGGAAACGAAGGAGCAGGAAAGAAAAGGAAAGAACATCATAGCAGAGAAAGGAAATAAGAAAGAGTAGCTAATAACTAAAATAAAATAAAGTTTTGTTGTTAAATTTAATTAAATTTATATACAGAATACACATGTTTACACATCAAGCTCCACGAGTACTTGGTACTCACGCCATTTTAAAAACTAGGCAGGGCTTAGACATTACTACCAAGGCTCTGTTTAAAAAGCATTAATAAACTGGCTAGGGCTTCCGTATACTTCCTTTGGAAAAACCATGATTTTAAAAAGGAAAGGCTTATCACACTTTCTTCCGCGGAATTATCAAAATTCATCAATTTCCTTTGATTATTTAACTATTTTTTATCGTTTTCGTTCTTGATGTTTCCGCCGGGGTGAAAAACCTGAACAATTTTTTTGTCATCGCTTGTAATTATTTATTTTGAGATAAATCAGTTTGCTGATTTAGCATCCGCAGTGTTAAGCTCCCGGGGGTTTTTGTATAGTTGATGATTTTCAATCTCTGAAAGAGATAACTTCGATGTGCCTTTGTAGGCGGAGGTGTTTGAAAGAAAAAAAAAAACAATTTTCAACAAATTATTTCTTCATACATCTTATGAAGTTTTTCACAGCTAGGTTATAATCTTTTTTCATTTTCTTTTGCAGTTAAGTACACATTTTGCGAGAAGTGCCACATTAGCATTGCTATTAACCACATTTACACCTAACTTGCACACTCAAGTGGATGCAGCAAAAATACCAAATCAAGCAACAACAAATACAAGTACAATTAGCACAAACACGAGCATCCCACCTGATGATTCAGAGGCAGCAGTAAAAGTTGTAATAATACCCACGTCAGCACCCAATACAACTCAAATTGAAGTGCTTGCTGAAACAAAAGAAAATATCAAAGATGATATAATTGAAGATATCAACAAGAAAGCAGTTGCTGACAGCGAAGATGATGACGACGACGAAGATGAGGATGTCTATGACGATGATGATAACAAGACGAAAAGTGAAACAGAATTGGAGCCAGCTGATAAAGATGATGACACGAGCTCAGCATTTAGCGTATGGGGTGTAGTGCGCAGTATGTGGAATTGGATAAAAGACGATATAAGTGAAAGTATTTTCGGTAGTGATAGCACAACAAATGCAGCGGGTGTAACGAGGGCACTTGTGCGACATGTGCGTAGCATAGCAAATATGGCTAAGTCGGCTGTAGGTGAGTGTGTAGATAATTGAACAATTAAGAGTTTACAAATTTATTTTGTTTCAAACTTTATTAGTTAATGAGCTGAACTTAAATTAATTCTACACAACCCAAATCAAGCTGCACGCACACTAGCATGTCTTCAACCTATTAATATGTTTAATGTTCATTTACCACAAATGATGTGTGAAAATATATATTTATGTAAGCCTTGAGTGATTAGACATCAACAAAAAGCCAACAGTAGTCAATGGAACCGCAACCTGTCTTAAGTCATTTCTTTTTCCCCTTTTCACTTCTATTTGTTACAACACTCAGTTCGACAAAAAGTTTTCCTATTATTCTTAAACCCATTGATGTGTCTTTTACACATATGTTGGATGTTATGTTCATACATACATACAATATATAAAGTAGTATGCACCATTGAGCTCATCCAATTGCTGAGTTATTGTAAGTATTACGAGTCGTCAAAACAGGTATTAAAGTGCATGGGAGCTTACTAAATAACCTGGTAGCTGATTACCCAAAGGGCTTTGTTAGAGTTCAAGTTTAAGAGGGCTAGGTACTTAATATTTAAACAATTATATGGTGATGAGTTTTTGTAGCAATTGAAAAAAATCCCAGTCATCCTGCTGTGCTGCCGACTTTCGGTGTTGATAGGTAAATCTTCTGGGCTGGAGTTTCTTTCGGCATTCGCATAATAGGGCCCAACCAACTATCAGAACTTTTCAACTTTAATTCGGTGCAGTATTCTCATGTCTACCTATAGCTGATCGAATTCCATACGCCATAAATATATTTTCTCATTTCGGCAACAAGCGTCATACCAAATTTCAATAGTGGAACTAAACTAGGCTTCAAAGATGTTACTTATGACTGATTGTAAGATCATTCTTTGTTTGTTCTAACCAAAATAAGCCGATCTATATAATCGTCATAAGATATTCTTAAGGTCTAATATCGTTAAAGTGAAATATCTAATCTTTTCTGCCATTGGTAGAACTTTTATACTACATTTAATTTAGAATTGGTGACACAATTCTTTTTTACTTGACCTGGGGGATCCGCATTGTGGCTTGCTAAAACTGACTTCAAGAGAAATTATTGTCGATGTAAATTTAGAAAGAAAGAAGAAAAAATGTATTTCAATTGCAAGGATCGAGACCGAAACAGTTACCTATAATTTTTTCGAAACCGAAACCTTTTGAAAATGAACGAAATCAAGACCGATTTGAAAAGGCGGAACCGGAAAGGTTGTTTTCTGAGCTCAGGTTTATTGTGCCTCGTATAAGCAACTTAAGCAGCTCTGTAGTGGATGCGATCTCGTTAATATGAACTGCATATATTCAAATAATTTTTTAAAAGTATCATGAGTATGTTTACAAATATATTGCCTGCTGAAGCCCGATTTTTGGACAAACTATTTTGGCCAGAAAAGATTAGGTCTAACTAGTAAGTCAAGCTTTCCGCAGCGATTGTTAATATCGTCTTATATTAATTTTTTATTTGTATAAGCTATTGAATTTTATAACAACATCTTTTTCAAATTCCGATTTCTCAAAAAGCATAAGGCCTATTCGATGAAACTTCCATGACGTATAGATTTAGAATAAACCGAATACAGTTATTGAAACAAAATCTAATACTTTTCTAATAAAAAAGTTGTTAAGTTTAAGAATTTATTTTGCCTAAATTTTGTCCATGCACGGCCTGAACAATATTTATTATTATATTGAAGAAAATACAAGATGTCCGCAGAAACCACTTGAATCTTGTATCTAAGTAATGATTAATAAGCTTTGTTGTTTACAAACTTGTGTTCGTTTTGTTTTTTTTTTTTGTGTTTTGAAAGCACAACCGGAACGCACTGGACTATCTGGACTATATTTGATAAGAAAATTATCAGCTTTTTGCCTTTTTCTATGCAGCTGATACAACTATGCGGTAACAGTAAAACTAGTACTTACATCAAGTGTTCCAAACCTTGCATTTGTTAAGTCAAATATCGTACTTTTTGTCTACCTAAAATGTTTGTCAAGCTAAATTGTTTTTTTTTTTTAATTTCACTGATTTTCACAAAGTGTGTATCTTAAACAAATATTTTTTAACAGCGAAAGCTTATTTCCATCCCGCTTACAATAGCAAAATAAATATGCCTTTCAAATTTGTTTCTATATAAATTTTGTAAAATCATGTAAACTTAGCTTCGGAATAATTTAGCGATCAATGTCGGTTATTAAAAATAAGAAGAGCGGGTGAATTTTATTTCCCTGTCAATGTGTTTTTTTTTACAGAAGTGTAACAGAGCCGAGATTTTAATCTTTTTTTTTATAGATTTTTTTGCTATAAGGCAAATGTGTGCCGAATTTGATAATTTCTTTTTACACAAACTTGCCTGCTTAAAATTGTTTACGTACTCAAAAGAAACAAACACCTTTCTGTCAGGTGCTGAAAGATTGACGGTAGTACTTAGGTTTAAATAAATATGTAAGCACACACATTTAGGAATTTTAGCATATGAATGTTAGATAAAAACAGTGAAATAGTTATGGGGACAGCGTGAAATTAATTGTTTGCATTTTGGGTTTATTACATAATTGTTCAAAGGAGGCGTATCAACAGTTATTACTTTCGGTTTCACCATCAGTAGAATCATAAAAATTACTTTATTCATTGTAAATGCCATAAGTGTATAAGTTTACGGATATATTTATATCTATGTATTAGAGCGGGTCAACTTTTTTTCCATCAGGAATATAGCAAAAACGTAATCTACAGATGATTCTAAGAAAACTTGCTGAGCTCCAAGTCACAGATCTAAGTAAGATTTCGAGTCCCTCACTTTTGCAAAATAGATATTTTGCCATATGAATGTACGGTTTGGCCAAAAAATCTTCATAGCTTCTGATAGAATTATAGGAAAAATATCATATTGGGCTTACGTTACTGGTATTTTACGTACATTTCAGAATCTGTATTAATATCTATAGTGTTTTTGAATTTCAGTAGAGATATTAGGTTTAAATTATGAGAAATTATCCAAAAACAAACCTCTAACTACTATATGATCATTTTTAACAAATTTCTTATGGAACATTTTTTTTTTTCTTTACAGCTAAAATAAGTTCAGAACATTTCCACCAACTTTCATTCAGACAGCAAAATTTTTGTATTTAAATTTGAAATGGATGAACCAAATCCTTCTCCATCATCTGAATCCACCCTATCACGTATACTTGAACACGATATTATTGCATTTGGTTTATCAAGTGAATTAAATAATCTGAATTTAGCGTCTAGTGGTGACATTTTAAGATTTTATTTTTTTTAAGTGATCATGCTAAAGTTCAAAGTAAAATTTTTTCGCATAAAAATTTAACTCCTCATGTACTATTTAATAAATTGGTTGAAATTTGGAATAAATTGAATATTCAACTAATTGATAGACGTAGTATTCTAAGAAAACTAAATGTTTTAATTGAAAAATATCACGAAAGCATTAAACACAGAAAAAAAATTCAGGCATTTGCAGCATGCGTACAATCAACAAATGAATTATTTTGCATTGGAAAATGTGTATGCAAGTTAAAAACAGAATGCTCATGTGGTTAATACCAAACCATTGAAAAGAATTTATGATGGACCAACATAATGATAGAAAACTCAGAATAACTGAATATATGGATGACATTGTAGAAGAAACACCTACAACAATACCAACAATGCCAACAGTTGGCGATGATCCAACATACGAACCACTTGGAACAGATATTGAAACAGGTGAAGCAAAAATTGCAAATGAAGGAGTTGCAGAAGTATCTGTTACAATGAAACGAGGACATGATACACAACGATACGATGCTACAAATTTTACTATGCTGTGTGACAGATTCGGTGTTTCAGATAGAGTTGCTTCATGTTTAGCAACAGCCCTTTTCGAAGATATACATTTTCGAGATGTTCGTGATGAACTTGTCATAATGAATAAATCTAAAGTTGCAGGAGAAAAAATTAAAGCTAGAGATGAAGTGATTCGTAAACGATACATAGATTCCAACATACCTGAATTTTCTTTCGATGGCAGAAAAAATGATTCATTAACTAGAGACAAAATTAATGAGAAATTTCATACAAATATGGTAAAATAACCCCATTTAGTTGTTCTAAAAGATCCTAATGCTGAATTACTTGGATATGTTAATTTGGGTGAAGAAAATGCAAGCACAAATTAAAAAAATTAAATGAATTCTACAATAGCAAAAAAACTGTCAATAGATCAATTAATTGGCATATGCAGCAATGGAGAACCAGCTAATACTGGAATAGAAAATGGTGTTATAAGACTTTTTGAAAAGCATTTAATAAAAGCTTCATTTCAATGAATTTGGTCATTTATTCAGAGCATTAGATAAAACAGTAACGAGTGGACCAAGAGCAGCAAGTGGAAATATACTGAAAGACATTCAAGACTGAAAAATTTCAGGTATGTATTTGTTAAAATTATTTTATAATATTTTTTCAATCAAATTAAAATAGGAAAATTATACTAATTTTAATTGATCTAAAAAATTTATTTTTCATGTTGTAAGTGATTTTGAACCAATAGCATTGGAAGATATGCCTGGTATGATCAGTGATGAACAAGAACGAGAATTATCCACAGATGTTAAGTATTTATATCAAATGGCCAAAGCAATTTCAAATGGTGCTGTTTCAGTTGATTTAGCTAACATAAAACCAGGACCAGTTGTACATTCTCAATGGCTAACAAAAGCAAGCAGGGTATTACGTCTATATACAACAGCTAATAAACCATCGGAAAATTTGAAAACTCTAGCAGTTTATATTATTTGAATTTATGTGCCAATGTATTTCAATTTAAAATACTATAATTCTGTTGTATACGGCAGTGTACTTTTATCAAAGTTTATTCGTTGGACACGATACCTACCACGTAATTTACTTAATATTGTAGATGGTGTAATCCAAAATAATTCATATTACGCTCATCCAGAAAAAATTTTATTAACAATGTTATTTGATGATAGAAAAGCCATACGGGATAGAGCTATCAAAAAAATGTTATACTATCGAGAAAAAATACTTGATCCAACTAAACTCAGAGTTTACAAAAAATATAATATCAATTTTAATGCTTCAGATTATACTGATATGATTGATTTCAATGACGACCGACATTCACAAGAAATATTCCATACTATCACTTGGTACAATTCTTAGATTATGATAAGACAACACTTGATGTTCCTAATATTCCAATGCATGTACAAGGAACAGAACGATGTGTACAGTTGTTAACATCTGTTTCCAAACGTGTTATAGAAAAAACCCTGAAGGTGTTATGGCTGTTACAGCAGAAAGTCGTGAAAAACCACCACGAATGAAGAGTAAAAAAGATTTTAAAAAATAATAACATAACATTACTTTTTTTTTGAAAAATACGTTCAAATGGTCAATTCTAAGTAAAAAAATAATTTTTTAAATAAATAACATTAAAAATATAAGAATTGTGTTTTTATTTGCTTATTACTTGAAAATATAGGTTTTTTTTTGAATATTTTTTTCTACTAAAACGAATTCGAAAAGAAAAACTGTCTGAATGAAAGTTGGTGGAAATATTCTGAACTTATTTTAGCTGTAAAGAAAAAAAGATTTTCCATAAGAAATTTGTTAAAAATGATAATATAGTAGTTAAAAGTTCATTTTAGGCTAATTTCTCATAGTTTAAGCCTGGTATCACTACTAAAATTCAAAAACACTATAGATATTAATACAGATTCTGAAATGTACGTAAAACACCTTTAAAGTAAGCCCAATATGATATTTTTCCTATAATTCTATCAGAAGCTATGAAGATTTTTTGGCCAAACATTACTTCATATGGCAAAATATCTATTTTGCCAAAGTGCGGGACTCGAAAGCGAGCTTAGCTATGGTGTCTTCACAATTTTTCTTAGAATCATCTGTAGATTACGTTTTTGCTATACTCCTGATGAAAAAAAATCCATCCATACAATTTGACCCGCTCTAATACTCGTATGTATATAGGTATACATTCATATAACTTTCTATGAAAAAATTGCAACTTTTAGATCCAATACAGAAAGTTGAAGCTATACGTATATAATACTTCCGTATATAAATACTCAAATAAAGTGTTGAAAAGAAGCGAGTTGTGTGAAATGTTTACTTATAGAAACAAAATTGGTCCCACGTTTTTTTTGCTAAAGCTCTCCACAAATATTTTCAGCTCTGATTCGAGCGATTCATTCAGCAGCAGCATTAGGTAGTCATCGCATGGGAAAATGTGCAATGCAATATTTGATTAAAATTATATTGCTGAGTAAGAGCTGGAAAATGGTAGAAACGAAGTTAACTAAATAATTTGTTCGCTAATTGACTAACTTTCAATCTGTACATGGCTTTTGCAGCAATAAAGAAAATATGATGAATTTAATCTTAACAAAGTCTATGACAAAACTTGAGTAATAAAACCACATCTTACTGATAACACAAAACGTGTAATATTTGTAAATTTTACAAAAAATTTTTTAGATGTCGGATACTTTTATGACCTGAGCAAAGCTATGACCTCGATACCTCAGTTCGTGATGTTGGACTTAACGCATGTCCCCAGAGGTATGGAGAAGTGAGAATGCCAATATCCCTGTTATAAAATAATAAAAGAGCTAGAAATGAGGAACATCTAGACAGTTGTTCAAAAATAGGGTTAACTAGCTTTTAAAAGCATGCACCAACTCCTACTCATAATATGGTTGGACATAAAGTGTGTTCTGAACTATTCTTAAGAAAAGAAGTTATTCAAACTCACCAACTAACGTTGAATCAATCTTCTTAATATCAAACACGAAATTCGGTCTAGTTAATCGGCATTTCAGTATATGACTGAGAAGTAAAGTCCGGTCTCGACTAACAAATAATACTATCTATAGGTTGTTATGTACGGCTCATAATTGCGGACACTATTGAGCGAAGTTGGGCTAGTCTCATAACACTGCGTTACACACATTCTGTCCTATGAACCAAATATACTTTTTCGAAAAGGCGGAAAAAATACAATATAATATAATTATACAGTAAAAAAAAAAATTCTGACGTGTACATGAAAATCGCCAATACACGTGTATTTTTACTTTTTTCTCCCCTTTCCGAAAAAGTGTATTTGGTTCATAGGACAGAACTAAAGCTCGTTTTTGTAACGCAGTGTAAGTATTCTACAGAAAAGTGCTTCGGGAGATCAGTAGTCGTTACGGCGATGAAAATGCGAGATTAAAGGAATGGAGTACGGCGACTTCGCTGACTGGGTCATGCTATGTGAATGACCATGGATAGAGAAATCATTTGTGCGCAAGTAGGAACATCTATCGTAATCATTGTGATGTGCCATCACATCATACACTCATTAACGCGCTATGGGGCATTATTTAAGATCCCACTAAATTGTAGGTCCAGCTACTTTGTAGGAAAAACTAGAAATAGTACATCACATTATAAAACATTTGAAAATAAGAGTTTGATTAAAAGTGTACTAAGCTTAGATCAATAAAAGAATTTCGAAGAAAGCTTTTTATAAATGTTTTTTCTAAAACTTTATTTAAACGATATTTCTTATATTATTTAGCTATTGCAATAAAATAAATAAATAATTTTTAATCATACATTGAATGCTGCAACTTCTTCTGCCTTTTCGTCGTCTTTTTCATGTAAAATATTTTCTGAAAAGAATTAGAAATATTTTGAGTTGAAAAGAAAAACACTGACAAATAATTTTTCTGAATTTTTGTAAGAGTTTTGCGTTTCACTTTTAATGTGATTAATCTTTTCACATTAAAAGTGAAACGCAAATGCTTACAAAAATTCAGAAAAATTTAGTTGTCAGTTTTTATACCTAGTAGTGCTACGCACACAAGGTATATTAACTTTAGTCGCCTAACGGCAGTACGTAACGGCATAAACAGATCGAGATAGATATTGACTTATATATATCAAAATGTTCAGGACGCAAATAGAAATTGATGAAGCCATGTCCGTCCGTCCGTCTGTGAACAAGTAAAATTTGAGTAAATTTTGAGATATCTTAATGAAATTTGGTATGCGGGTTCCTTGGCCCTCATCTCCGAGCACTATTTAAAATGGGCGAAATCGGATGATAGCCACGCCCACTTTTTATATATAGATGATTTTCGAAAACACAAAAAAAGTGATTACTCAGTAGATAATACACCCATAAGGATGAAATTTGGTGGCTACATTGAGATTGAGGCATAAAATAAGTTTTTAAAGAAATTTTTGAAAATAGGCGTGGCAACGCCCACTTTTGATTAAGTCAGATTTGGAAATAATATTAATCATAAATCAAAAACCGTTCAAGATTTTGAAACGAAATTCAGCACGCAGGTTTTCAGGTATGCAAGGAATGTTCCAGGAAAAATGAGCGGGATCGGTTAAGGTCCACTCCTACTTTTTTATGAAAGATTTTGAAGAGGATCGTAGATATATTAAATAGGAAATAACTTTGCCTAAAATAGCTTTACATCATTTATATTTCACTTTTAAAGTTTCCGTAAACAAAGAAATCCAAAACCTTAAAATTTTCGAAAATGGGTGCGGCCCCGCCCCTTTTATAGTGGACTATTCCACAAAACTCTTTGTGCCATAATTCCGCCAAAAATTGATTTGTCGAAACGAAATTTGGTGATAATGTTCTATATATAAAGGTAACTGTTTGCTGTAAAACTGGTCGAAATCGGTTAAAGTCCACATTCAGTTTTTGAACATAGTTCTGAAAATTTTTTTTGTAAAATTTAAAGCGATATTTCTACAACTAAGCAAGTTATATCAATCAGATTTTGCACACATAATAAGCTTTTCAAGAAAAACTCGGCCGCAAAAAAATGTTGTCATTTTTGAAGAAGTAGGCTTGGCGCCGCCCACTTTTCAGCATAAAATTTCTGCTATTTTCAAAGGCAATCGCTTATAATTCAATCTTAATATTTCAATGAAAATTGGTCAGCTGCTTCTTAGTAGTATGTATTATACTCCTGCCAAAAATTAGCCAAATCGGGAAACACACAAGCAAAGTATTCGGGCACGTAGTTAATAGCGCTCTGCAATAGCGAAGTTATATAATATGTTTTTTGATTTTCATACCTTTCATAAACATTAAATGTATGTAAGTATGAGCACAAAAAGAGAAAAGTTCACTAAAATGATCAGTACGATGAGTGGAGTCGATTTAGCCATGCCCGTCTCTCCGTCCGTCTGTATGTCTGTCCGTCTGTCTATTTGAACTCAAACTAGTCTCTCAGTTTTACAAAAGAATGCTGAAATTCGTTGTTTGCTTTCTCCATTTTATAATATACTAGCAAACCCGGTATCCTTTGCTTTGACGTTTTGATACATAGAACACATCTACGAGTATATATAAAATGTCATTAACTTGAACCAAATAAACTGCTAACCATACCGAACTGCAGCTTTATATAAACTGGGGGCTTTTCCAAAAGCTATATGCAGACTGCGTCGTGCCCAGCGAACTCTTGAACATATCGTGAAATTGTAAGAGCAAAACAAAACACAAAATATGTGGGCGTGGCACCGCCCACTTTTGAAAAATTATGTAGATATTGACTAAGTGACACATATATCCAAATTTCATAAATTTAGACAAAAAAAGTTCGGAGTTATGACGAATTGAAACTTTATATAGCCGGGGGGCGTGGCTCCGCCTACTTTTCCAAAACTATATACTGTCTATGCTGTACCCAGTGAACCCAAGTATATATTGTGAACATTTCATAAAGATCGGTTGGGTTCTTTGGCGCCTATGAAAGACACCCTTTTTTATATCTATTTTTGTTACGCACACAAGGTAAATTACTTCATTCGGCATAAACGAATCGAGATATATATTTATTAATGTATATAGTTAATACCCCATTGCAAAAGCGAAGTTGTATATCTTTTTTGATTTTCATACCATTCATGAACATGAAATGTTTGTACGTATGAGAAGAAAAAGAGATAGTCCCCTTAAAAAGTATACTGAAATGATCAGGAGGATAAGCTGAGTCGAGGTAGCCATGTCCGTTTCTCGATACGTCTTTCTGTTTGTCCGTCTGTCTATTTGAGCGCAAATACGAACTGAAAGTATTAAAATAAACCTGCGTAAATTGGGATGACATAATAGATCACTACTAGGTATATAATATTCGGTTCCACCCGAACTTAGACTTCCTTACTTGTTATTTTAAAGCTTTTATTTGAAGTTTATAAAAAGTTGAATATAAACTTTCAAATAAATTAAAACTGAAAAAGCTTACATATAGCTTATTTCAGCAAGTTTACTTTAAATTATTTTTAAAAACATTTACGGAAATGCTTATTAGCTCATGAATATGATTGATTGTTCACGTATATGTGAGAGAGTACCCGGCAGAAAAAACAACTAGTTACAAGTTACTTTACAACTAGATATGCCCCAACCCCAACTAGGCCGCCAACTGTCATATTTCGATGTAAGCAACTAGTATTTTTAACATGGCATAATTGTCAGAAATGAAATACTAGTTTGTATATAGTGGAAATATACTAGTATAAAATATACTGGTCGTAAAATATCAGTTTCATATTAGTTTAAACAAGGTAAAAGAATACTAGTCCAAATGTGGACCAAAACCTCTAGCAGGGATTAAAATAAGAAAATGGACTTATTAATACATCATTTTAATTTTTCATCATTTTCGCTGTGAAAAACCCCGATTTGGGATTGCAAAACAAAAGCATTCAAGCAAATGAAATAAACGAAAGAAATAATTACAGCTTATGTCGCTTAAACACATATTATAAGAAATTGTGGTCGTATACTAGTATGGATTGAACTTTTTCTGACTTGTGTGATTTTAAACAGATGATTATAGTTGGATACTAGTATGTTTACATGTAATTTTTTATGAGTGTTCACAAGTGAGGAGAGTTCACAAATGAGGTTATACATATATTTGCAAACACTTGTATGGAAATACTCTTGGATACCAGCGTACTCTGCACCATATCTTTGAATATGTTTATTGTAGATAAAATTTAGTTTGAAACAACCACAAAAGATTCTTAAACTGACCGGTATTCTATTTTCCATTGCAGAAAGTCGTACATTTGGCAAAATTCGTCGCATGCAAATGGCACTAGTGCCACTCATCTTCAAATTTGGTGTGCTCACCGCTATGGTTGCTTTCCTTATAATGCTCGGCATGAAAACGCTCTTCCTCGTCAAATTGCTTGTTCTAATGAATGCTGCTGCCATATTAGGAAAATTTATTGCACTAAAATCTAGCTTAGTTGGTCATGAAGAACACCATACACCATCATGGGGCTATCAGCCGTGGGCACCACCACCGACAGGTGGTTGGGTTGCCACAGGACACGCAGCACCACCACATTCGTATGGTCAAGAGCATGGACCATCCAAAGAAATTCATTTACATATACATGGTGGTCAAGTGCAGGGCTATGGCACAGATGGCCATGAAGTTGTGTCTGCTGGTCATGGCTGGCAGAGGCGAAGTGATCCATATGCCGCTTATGCACCAACACAAGAAAATGAAGTTAATAATGAGCTAAATAATTTGGGTCCAATTGGAATGCCGCCAACAAGATACACACCCAATCAGCGTTAGGTGTGATCTGGGAGCATGCAATCAAATAGTCACTGAGTCAGGGGTTTCCTAAGTAGTTTTAAACATTTAATATATTAATTTAAAATTAATTTGCTCAAATATTGATTATGGTTTTGTAAATAGTTTTGAGAAATATATTGATTAATATAGTTGTAAGTAGCCTTTATTGTAAATCAATAGATTCATATAAAAAAATCGTATAAATGGTATTTTTGGTTTTATTGTTATAGAACGATATTTCGTAAGTATACAAAAGACTTAAGATACGAACTTGGTTAAGTATTAGGTGATTATGTAAGAAAGGGACTGGCTGCACTTCAACAAAACATCGAATTACTTAGTTGTGGAAGGCAGTATTTCTTTTTAATAACTGTGACCGGGCGTGGTGCGCTGTCCTTCCTTCTTTTTATTGCGTTGAGATGAGTATTCTTTTGAATTTATAAATAAAAAATACATAATTTGAGAGCATTCGCAATCTTCAACGAAACTATATACAGGCGGCCATCGTGTGCTGGCCTACCATATCGAAACGTCCTGGTTTCAAGTAAATGCACACGGAACATGAATGTGGCGTAGACATTTTTTTCGATACGGGGCTGCCCTCGGATGTGATTGGCAACGCCTCTTGCCATGAAAAGCCTCGCAACAGAAATTTATCTGCCTCGGCATATGCCGTTTGACATGAATCATGTGTGTTTAGGCAACTCTTGGGAAAAACCAGAATCAGCGAGACGTAGCTGGCGGAGGACTCAATGTTGAATACCCTTTTTGAGTCAATAATAACAATTTTTAACCGGCGTCCAGTCTACTTAAGTAACTGAATCAACACATCTATATGAAAAAGATGTCCCATCATCCGCCTATGACGAAGTAAAGATGGCAATATTCCACCTCAAAAATAACTGACTTCCCTGCGAAGCTTAAAATGATATTGGGCTTCCGACAGGAACACGAAGAACAACTCCGAACCACACGAAACCAATTGAATGATCTTTGTAACATCATCCTGGAAAAAACATTGGAAAACCGGAGCTTAACTACACTGTAGCAACTCTTACAAGCGAGTGCAATTGCTGGGCTATGCTTAAGTTAGTGTTGCCATTGGCCTTAACAAGCGGGAAGTTAATTTTGCCTCACAGAATAGGCTCTTTGCATATTTGAATCCTGCACGCTCCGGTACAAGCACCATGTAGCACCGGACTGACTGCCATGTCAGCGATTACGATGACTTCGAAGTCGTTGCTAATGTGGATTTTTAGTCGCCATTTCACAATTAGTTTCAAAATCTAAGCTTTGACGGAGTTCTTTTGTCTAGGGCCAGAGCTACCATTGGTAATAATGGAACAAACAAAGGACTCTTCATTGAATAAAGATCACGGTGTGTAAGTCAGCAACATATCTGTTCTGATGTATATCTCTTAATCACTGAGAATATCGAAAAAATAGTGGAATGGCCTTTGATTATAATAAAAAAAGTTATCCGGAAGATTTATGATTCTTTCCGCGTTGCCAACGGGTGCTCGCCAAAGGGAACTGAGCAATGAGTTGTACGAAGATATGAATTTGGTGTAGCGTATTCGCGCTCAATGGCTTCGCAGGTTAGTTCAAGTTAGGCGAATTGATAAAGACATTCTGACCAAAAAGGCATTCAAATCGACAAATGGTGGCAAAGGAAGGCAGCGGGTTTGAAAAAAAGTTGATTTATGACTTGGCCGCACTTCGTGTTTTCAAATGAAGCCAGTTATAGGTAAAAGAGATGACTGGCGTTACACAACCACCAAATTAAACTTATGTAATGGATTTTTAAATCATACTTTAATAATATTTCTTTAATTAATACTTGTATGTTGTTTATATACACTAAATGTTAAATCCTTTGTTGAAAATAACTTTAAACACTGAAACACATTTTTTTATACTAGAGCGATTTACCTAAAGGTCTATTACATTCTGTGTGCTTCGAAAAAATTCATCAAAGCTAGCCATCTAGCGCCTAACTGCATTTTCATTCCACCAATGGCTTTGAGTTTTGCCTTATAGATTGAAAAAAGCTTTTACTAAAGCTTACTAAGGCGCCAAAATGTAGGCAGTTAGAGCATACCAACCACAGTTCATGTGCGAACGTACAAGCAGACAAAGCCTTTGAAACGAGCTATGATCTGGCGTATTTCTGAACTCAGCCGTCGGTGCAAACACTTGAATGAATTATGATTTATCTTGTTATAAAAAGCAGTATCCAACATCTGGATGTCAGCAGATGGTGTGCAAAGAAGGGTTCTGCATTAGTTTCTTGAATAGAAATCTGTGTTATGGACAATAAGATTGTAATGTAAGAAAATATTAAATAATATTAGCACAGAAAGTAGTCGTTATTGAATCCTATTCGGCATTTCTCTGTAGCTAGTGCCCTTTGAAAGGGCTAGAGCGCACTGAGGTTAGGTTGAAAGGGCTGGGGAAATTGTGATTTATTACATTCAAATGCTTTTGTTATTCTTGTGGCTTGCAATTGGCGTATGAAGTACGAGTATTCTAAAGACATAAAAACGTAGTCATAGTCCAATTAAAATTAAGTTTTATCTACTTAAACATGATTCTAAAATGCACATCATTTCATGTCTGTCATAGTCAATTTAAAATGCATTTTATGTCTAAGACGGAGTTTTAATTTTAAAATGATCAAAACGTCATTTTAAAATCATATTATGTGTTTATGGTTGTGCTTGTGACTTTGCTTACTCCAAGACATGTACCATACCATACCACAGTATACTATGGTTTGTGAATAAAATATTTGACACAGGGTGACCTTGCAAAACATAAACAATTTATTCATACCACCAACCAATTAAATTTTTTTTCATGAGGGGACCCTTTTAAAATTCATTTTAGCTAAAATCTTTGTTTAATATGACTATGATTGACCAACATTTTAAATGTCTTTTTAAGTTAAGTAAAGATTTTAATTAAAGCGCGTGTTAAGCAACGACTATTATTATGGCCATAGTTTTTGTGAGCCATCCCAAATCAGTGAATTTTTCACAGAGAAAATGAGGATTATCCATACCGCTTCCTATACCTCAGAGCCATAAATACACGCCCCGATGAATACATAAATGGTGTTACAGGTGCACTCAGACTACTAATTCAAACAAATCAATTAAACTGAAAAAGAATAGTTTAAGTATATAAAAGGATAATTAAATATAACACAAGGAAGAAGCTCTAGGTAGATACGAGAGAGAACGGCTGATAAACAATCTACCGATCGCATTTGCAATTATCTACCTGTTTCTTACTATAAAAAGTACAGTGATACAATGTCATTCCAGAAATTACATAAAATAAATAGAAAACAGTTGCTAATCTACACTCCTACTTTTACGAAAGTTGAAGTATCTTTCAACGCACCTCGGGCTTCAAAAGCAAACTTTTGACACCTTCGCTTTCAATAATGCATTCTTCACTTACTTCACAAAAGTTTATATATTTTCTTTCAACGATATCTGACATAACGTAATATAAAGTTAAACCATCTAAATACTTACCGCCTTCTTCGCACCCAAGCCGAACTATAGGCATTTTTTCACATTTAAATATCCATAAAAGTAGTTTATTTTGGGTCAACTGCGCTAGCTTTCATTTTCACTTGTTAGCAATTCCACACTAACAACTGTGCTAATTGCTTCATATTCGATGAGCACAAATTAACTATGCTCAAATATGTAGTGTCAATATTTTCTTTTTTATGCATTCATTATGTAACCTTAAATGTACTCTTTTAGGTACGGTTTGATAGTAATATTTTGTATTTAACTTACTTTTTTATTTTACATGCACTTTGTAGCATTATGCAATGGTAAATTTATAAAACTCCTAAATTTGTGCTAAATGTTGTGCAGTAATGCATTTGAATACAAAAGACTTAAGCAACGAACTCGAATTGAAATCAATGTTCAGTAAGTGTGTTACGCTTAATAAAAGTTAATGGAAATGGTTAATTTTTTTCAATAAATAAATTGGCTACTTTCCTTAAGATAAATAAATAAGATTGAGCACTAATATTTTTGAAATTTTGTTCTGCAACACTTTTTAAATCATTTAAGCTATTTTTCTCAACCAACATTAAGTGTGGTGTTTATTCCAAATTCAAACAAGCATCAAATGAAATCAAACTCCGAACACCGCTTTATTTAAGTATCTCAACGTGAACTTAAATTTATATAACACAAAATTTTTAAATCTGGTAATACTATTAAAGCCAACGGTGAAGTGATTCCTCTTAGAAGGATAACATGGTAAGATAAAAGATTAAATTGGCGTACAGCAATTACATTTAAAAAATGCCGATTATGTCGTTGTTGTTGTTTTTGCTTACAGTACTTTATCTTGCCTAATCACTCTGACAATCGCCATCAAGCTCTTGTAACGGAAATCCGAGGAAATAAGCAGTTCATTGGTGTTAGAAGAGTAGGCTCAATTGAACAGGTGAAGAGTACTTGATATGGTGAAGTTGAATCTGGATAAGTAACAATTTTAACCTTTACAGAATCCAGATCGCAGATGTGCTCATATGGCCCTTACGCGTCCGATCTCCTCTTCTACTATTTCAGGTGATTCGATGTCAATTACGGTGTTCGCAGCCAAAGATGTGAGAGATCTGTGTACCGACTTGGTGAAGAGGTCACTTAAAAGCCGCTTGTGTTTATACAGATCAAAGGGTTTTGCAATGTGAGGCCGGATCTAATCATTGTGCTTGCTTAAAATAGATGTCGGTTCGGATTACTGGATTTACGGCAGTTCAGTAAAAACTGCCTGCTCAACAGTTCCACGTGCTCTCCAATATTCAGCATTTTTGTCACTTGATGTAGGTGATACTTAGATTTCATAAGTTGTTTTGGCATACTCGTAACTTCCTCCAGCAAAGTTTCTCTTTCTATAACCCAAGTGTTGTCGATAAAGGACTTGAGAATCTGGTTGCGGCTCTGTACCTTCGACGCTATTGCGGTGGCATGACTAGCGAAGATGGGGCCGTTGTCAAACGGGTGGTTGACAGTAGGTAGAGTTACTCTCACCTCATCTACGTATACCACGTTGTAAAGAGAGTTGCCGTCAATTATGTCGGAGTTAGGGTTATATTTCGATCGGTGAAGGAGCTGGAAAGGTCGTGGATAGAACTATTGATCCTTGTAAAGAGTTTTTCAATGGAGGGGCCTTTGTCCGAAATCACCGTCATCAGGGTAGGAGTCTATAGACATTCTCTCGGTTGCACTGGGAGTCGTCGATATATGGAAATTAAACAAATTCGGGAATAGCACACCGCACCCACTGTCCAACCCTTCTTGTTTTAGATGGTGAGTCTCTAAATGTTACTGACGTTTTCTGACCGACATCTCGTATTTTAATTCAGCTTGCACAAAAATTCTCTCTGTATCAAGATAACCATTACTAGAATATGTATGAGAGCTATACCGATTGACCACAATGTTTAGTTTTTTGTGATATCAATGGTTCCTTCGAGTTTGTTGGAATTCAGTTCATTTCTTTACTTATTCCATTACATTGACTGGCACTTTCAGAGTGCATTTGCGAAGTCAGTTTCAATTAAACTATGCCCAACTAGTTCTATATTTTAGTGAGGTGTGGCGCTAATCGACTATTAAATCTCTCAAATATTTAAGGCAATTAACAATTAATGCTTTTTCACGCATTTTGCCTAGAAACGACCAAATTAGTTAGCAAAATTGCTGTTATATGCCATTTCGCAATCATTGACACCATTTCGAAATTGGCAAAAAAACTAAATTAAGAAGCGTATCAATTTTTAATGGAATGTTGATCGAATATCAAACTGCAGTTAACATATGACAGGTCTGATTATTGCAAAAGCTCGAAAAATTTTAAAATGTTTCAACAATAAGCAAATACATTTTGAGATTAGCGATAACGAAACGAATGCGATAAAAAGGTTTTATAATGCACATCAGTTGCGCGCATAGTGCGAGCAATTAATTTGTATGGCCATTAATGTCCAAATAACAGGTGTTAACAGCCGCTGGATATGATTTTTGCGTTGAGTGAAATGTGCAAATATTGGTTATCTTTAAATGCTGTTGGTATGAAAAAAGTAAGGAAGGGTAAGTTCGGATGAAATCTATCGTAATATACTCGGCGATGAACGAAAAAAGTTACGAATTTCTTTTGATACATCTTTTTCTGTTCACCAAAAAAAATTGAATTGAAAGCAACAAAGAAATTAACAAGCAGAAAAAAATTTATTTACAAAGGAATTTTAAAATTTTGGAATAAAATGTTATTTTGCTATTTTATTTACAAGTCGCTAAGTGCTTACGAAAAAATAAATCGGCAATTATTACATAAGGCCTGATTTATAAATGTATTTACAGAAAGCGCTCCATAAGGGCCTTCTTCTTAAAGGACGACACTGTTCAAATTTATAAATTACTCTAAAGATGTCTTCATGATTTAAAATTTCCATTTTGTAAAGGGGCGTGGTTATCATCCGATTTCGTACATAATAATTGGCAACTTGCTTTCGTCGGACTGTAAACTGTTTAAATATTTTTATTTAAAACTTTGTAGGTGTCTGCAAGCTCAATCATTTGGACTCCTACAGCTGCGTATAAATTCAAGAAACAAATAAATTTAAAAAATAATTTGCTCACCAAAGATATAAATTCCTAAGGTGTTTGGAAAAAGTTATACAAAAATTGCAGGCACCAATAAAAATTAACGAAATACTAACTGAAGGTGCGCAAATAATTTCACTTATTGTTTGATGATAAAGAAAATTAAAATGCTAAACAACAAACCACCCACAACACTTGACGCTGGTGACTACCATAAACACTGAACTTGTATACCATTCTTTATGGCTGAGAACCAGCTGGCCTTTTCGCAGTAAAATGATTGAACCGCAGCATCAGCAAACAAGCCGGTGGCTATTGCTTGTCAACCACCACGACTGGAAGCAACTTGCCGCACACACATACACCTAAAAAAACACACTTAAGTCCATTACACAGCTGTAATTGGGCAGAGAGACTCGCCTCTAGCGCACGTCATAAATCATCTTCAGCTAGGAATATTGTCAAACAACAATTACAAAGTTATATGCCACCACTAACAATGGCACGTATTCAGGTAATTGTTCAAGCTTAATGATGAACTCACCGCTTCCAAAACAAGTGTCACCACTTACTTATGGGTACATGCTTTTGTACAAATGACAATTTGTTTGTTTTTCTTTTGAAGTTCAACTTTTCTTTCAATGGTTTTCCTTCCTTCCATTTCTGTAATTATGTATTAAACTTATTTGTGGCATATGGATTAACATTTGATGTGTTCGATGTTTTCCACAGTAGTGAAGATGCTCATTTCGTCAACCAATTTTGTGGTACTACAAAATCCAGCACATAGTATGAAAGTCAGTGAAATCTCGTCTATATCTTATCATTTTCACGTGGCTATCATTCAATAATGATGAACCTTCAGTGAAATTTTCCAATTAGTTGTGCAGCGTTTTCCTAAATTGCCTGAAGATTAAAGGAATTGATTATTGATGTCACACATTTTTCACGTATAAGTTATTTTAGGCTGCACCACAATAGCAGTTGTGGTTGGAAACAAATTGAAATAGATAAATCATGGAAAAATTTTTACTCGTATGTGCACTTAACTAATAATAACTTAAGTAAGCGTAAGCAGACTCAGAAATGATGTCTTATAACTAAGCAACTTTTTATAATTACTCTTCCTATAATTTAAACAAATTTTAAGATATTAGAAAACATTAGCCCGCATGATTTGTTACGAAAAGGAAACATTGAAGCACCTGAATTGGAATCTAGTTTCATTGTTCACCCGTGAGATAATTTCGTGGCCGAAAAAGTACTGTTCTACATTTGACAAATTGTACTATTTTCTCCCCTCATTTGTCGCCTCCTTTACATTCAAACCAGACCTGTTAAATAATGACTACCGGTTTGATTAATTACTTTCTTGGGAATCCATTTAATGATTAATTACGAATTACTTTAAATTTTTAATGATTATTTTCCAATTAATTACAAATAATAATCCAAAAAAAATAAAAATTATGATTATTAAAAATATAAAAAATAATCAAAAAAAGTTGTTTTCATTACTTTTGATTATTTTTGATTTTTTCAGTATTGCTGCACAAATTAAAAGTAATCAAAACAACTGGATATGTGCAGCAATACTGAAAAAAAATGAAAACTATTAAAAAAATATCAAAAAAAAACTAAAAGTAATCAAAACCACTTTTTTGATTACGTTTGATTTTTTCTGATCGTAATCAATTATAATTGCCTTTTCTAGAAAAACAATTGAAGTAGGCATTACCAATTAAAAAGGGCGTCTAATTAATTGACTACTAATTGCTAATCAAATTTAACAGGTCTGATTCAAACATCCTTCTCCCTATTATTTTTCCTCTTGCTCTTTACATTTCCTCCTTCATATTGATTCTCTTCTTTACTCCCTCAATACTCCCTGCCTTTTACTCTTTTTCTCCCTTCTCTCTTTCTTCTGTCTATGATTTAAAAATATCATTAATCTGGGAAAAATAATTTTAGAGCTATGACGAATTGCAGCTTTCTATAGACAGTGGAGTGGTACCGCCCACTTTTCCACGCATTATTATTCTTATTATTTATGAGACTTTTCGGGCCTAGCAGTAGATTGTCTGCCCTACATATTTTTTTTTTTTCTTCGCTTTATCTTCCTCTTTTTATTATTTCTATTCATCTTTGTATTCGATATATTCTGTTTCTTGCTTCAACACCTTCCCTCCTCGTCCCTTTAATCTTCTTAACCTTATCTATCTTATTTAGACTTATCTATCCTTTGTTTTTATTTACCTACAAACTAAACGATTTCTATGAAAATTTATAAGGATATAGCGGACTACATTCTAAGCCTTTAAGCCTAGCTGTGGCCACTGAGGATGTTTTCACAATGTTGCCACCTATTTGAAACTCGTCTAATTAAGGGGGTATGAAACGATACGTATTTCACGTCATATTCCAACAATTCCAATTTCTTTTTCTGGGTCAAACTTGTTGGAGTTTTCCATTCTAGCTTAATTCTCGAACAAACGAAGCTAAACACTGATGATGGCGGAACGCCGAAACCGGTTTGTTACAAAACCATTTCAACTTTCCACCCTGTCGGAAAATCAACAATATTTTGCTTTGTCACTCAGTAGAATTGTTTATTGGAAAATTAAGGCGAGGTTGTAGTATTTTTACTTGTCGATAAAAAGTTAACCAAGTCTATAAGGCCTTAAAGACATTTCGCTCTTCATGTGCATGCAGGTCGAATTTTTGAAGTAATTAAGCTTTTCGTTTGTTTTGTTGTAGATACTCACCAGTAAAGACATTCTAATATATAGTTTTACTTACCTACCGTAAGTGCATATTAATTAGCTTTAGTTCATTTACTTTTTCGGATTAAAGAAAAATCCAATATCTTAATATTAAACCCTTTATTGCACATCATTACTTTCGTTTAGAGTCCTTTGACTGCATTGGCCAACAAAAATGTACAAACGTCAAAGCTATTTACCAATAAAGAATGCATTAGCAAACACCGCCTTTGCATTACAAAGCTCGCCGCCAAAAGTGCAACTCAGCAAAGTGCGAGACTCGAAAGGTATGCGCTCTGGGCAAAAGCATAATTCACCAAAACAAATATCAGCTAATCCAAATAGTTTCTCTCTCTCCATTTTGCGCAAACCGCCACTCGGTGTGAGCTTCACCAGTTGCATCCTAGTTAGGTGGTATGCGATGAGTCAACATTTTCACTACCAAACTGGCAATTTTGCCAAGTCTCTCTCTTTCTCTCTCTCTCTTTACTTGTTAAGTTTATATTGAAACTTTGGTGTTCATTGCAGGCAGCAACTTTGGTATAAAACTTCTTACGTATGCTAGTCATGGCTCAATCTTACCTTGAACTTGGTCGCGTTTGCAACGAATCATCTTTGTGCCGGGCGAACATTACCAAACAACAACATCCACTGATGATGCGCTGTAGCTTAGTAGTTTGATATCACAAAAATATAAAAATCTAAAAGACCGAGACAGTCAAAACAAACAAAGAAATCTCATAGTGTTCGCTGGTGAAATTGAAGTCGAGTTAAAGATTTTTATTTCCATTGAATCATAGAAATAGTTTTGTGTGCATAATTTATATACGGTTGGACTTACACCCGCGTAGGCAAATATGTGCGCACCAAAGCTTTTAGTTAAAGTGTATTAATAAACGAGTACATATGTATGTACATATATGTGCGTTGATGTACCACTGGAATGCCTGGAGTATAGCCAATAAGCTACGACAACGAGCTGGTCAAGACACAACTAGGCTGTCCAGTAATACCGCTAAAATGACCTAAAAAATAGAAACTCAGACAGTGACAATTTAATGATAAAATACGGCGCTTTTTATTGATCAAAAGCTTAATTTATTAAACACAAAAGATTTATTTTTTAAACAGTCTTGCACAAAAAAAATCTAACGGTACTATATAAAAAAAAAAAATGCGCTTACTCAAAGTAACCCAATCGTAGTGATCGATTTTTAAAAATTTTTTTTTTTGGGTTAAATGATTGTCTTGTCGTTTGTACCTCAACAATCGATTATAACGCCAACTTCAACAATTGTAGTTAGCTGTAGAAAATTATAAGCTTGACAATGGATTGGCCACGAAGGAGTCATGCCTTGTTGTTACTAACATTATTACCTTTCACACATTGCTGGAGTGCAACAACTTTCGTTGGAGCTGCCAGTAAGGCAGGTGTTGCTGATGTTGCTGCAGCCGAAGTTGACAGTGAAAATGTTGGTGTCATGAACACAGCAAGAGCGCGAAGTATTAATGGTAAGTTTGTGTCAAAAGTATTAAATTCAAATAAATGGCGCCATTAATAAGTTCGAACTGAATGTTAAAAAAATATCAAAAATGGAAAAGTGGAGGTGCATTCTTCTGTGCATTAGACCGAGAGACATTTTTTTTCCCAAGCAACCTCATACTGACATATCTAATTTCATACAAAAAAATTAATAAGTGGCAACAATGTCCAAATTACCTAAGTGCCAAAAGATGAGTGGGAGAGCTTTTGATGTGGCATATTAACTATAATGAAAAGTTAATGCATATGGATCAAAAAATGCAAAAATTAATTATAATGGAGCATATTTATAGGCAATGTTAAGTATAACTTAAATTTTGGTGGAGCCTTCTGGCAAATAACCCATATAAAATTATGTAAAATAGCTATAACTAAATTTAAGTTATACTTAAATTTGACTATGACCATACCCCAATAGGATTATGGGGTGACTCTAAGTATTAGCTCTAAACAGAAACCTTATTAATAAAATTGGTACCACTAATTAAATTTAATTGTTGTTTATCTGCCTGTATATTTTAACGTATTTGCGACTATAAATGAGTTCAAGGACAGGAGTAATAATTTTATTAAAACCCAAGCGCTGATAGTCAAAAGCCTTAAATAAGTGGAACTTAAAATTCTTTAAGGGAAAATGGTAGCTGCTCCGTAAAGGATCTATAATAATTGCTATGGTGTGTAAAGTAAAGTGTTTTTTGATTGATTGCTATAAAAAAATTGTAAACCAAACGATTTTGGCCGTGCAACATAGCTCGGCGTTTCTTCTCTCTGCCAATTGGAAATTATATGGAACCACTAATCGGCCTCCAGTTGGTATTTCCGTGTGAGAGGCGGCCTTACTCTTCCTCTGCTTAAGCCGGCAGGTGCTATAAGGAACACTTCCGAGCCGGAGCGTCTTCATTAACTTGCACAATATGGCCTAGCCAACATGGCTTACAAACAAAGCCGCTGAATTTCAATTGATTTTTCAACATCAATCCATTCTTCAATTTATATGCTATATATTTTAGAGCAACGTAATAGTAAACCTCGTCGAAGCGTTTGATGTCTTAACCGCTGCCTCAACATTCAGTTTCTCAGCAGTACTGCAAAGTTTACACATTTCCTCCCTGGCTTACGGGAAAAAGACTGTAGCGGGTTCTTAATAAAAAAAGCTCTTAATGCATCTCTTTTTTCTGCTTTCTACTTTTTTGTTCTGCTTGTTGATTGTTCCTAACCTAAGAGCGTTCAAGAAGCGGATGCTGCTATTCGCTGTACAGATGTTATAAGTATAAGTAGTTCCAAGCCATGATACTATTTTTAGAAGTATTAAAAAGCTTCAAGGAGAGAAATTAATTAATTAGAAAGTAATTGACTGTAAGGAAAATTACATATATATTATTTAAAATATTTGGTTCAAGTACCTCATATTTGAACTTCAAAAACTACTGAAAGAGTAGTTGAATCAAATTTCGAGACTTTTGAGCTTCTTGGGTAGAAAAACTAAAAAAAGATTTTTTAATCAGTCTAATATATGTATGTACATACCTATACGAATATACATATATACATGTAAGTGTGACTTAAGCATTTGTTAGCCGTATAAATTATAAATAATTATAGTTCAAGAAAATTTCATGTTTTTACAAAATTTTTTAAATTTTGTTGGTAGGCTAGAGTCAGTGCTAATAGTAATTCATAAATTCGTTTTTAGTACAACTGTTCACTAGAAGTTCTGAGATTAGGCAAGTTTCTGAAAAAAATTTGATCAGAAAGAAAATCGATTCAACCACAATTTGTCCTCTTCATAGTTTAAGTCAGACCTGTTAAGTAGTAAATACTAATACTAGTAATACTAATGATTACCGGTTATATTAATTATTTTCTTGAGAATCCATTTAATGATTGATTACAATTATTCTCAACTTTTAATGACTATTTTCCAATTAATAAAAAAAAATAATAAAAAATCATGACTTTTTACGGTTATTAAAAAAAAACTAAAAAAATTAAATCCAATAAAAAATAATCAAAAAAATGGGCTTAATTACTTTTGATTATTTTAGGTTTTTTTTTGATATTTTTTTTGGTTATTTTTTTTTTTTTCAGTATTATTGTAGAAGCATATAAATATACACATCACAATACTAAAAAAAATCAAAAATAATAAAAAAAAATAAAATGAAATTATAAAAACAACTTTTTTTTTATTATTTTAGATTTTTTTTGATTATTTCTGTATTTTTTCATTTTTATTTCATTATTATTCATAATCAATTAGAAAGCCGTCTTATTAATTGATTACTAATTACTAATCAAATTTAACAGGTCTGGTTTAAGTATACATATAAAGTTCAAACTTTGAATGTACAGCCGTGTTCAATATAGTAGTAGTGAAATTAAATTGGATATCGTTCAACGAAATGAGAAGAAGCTGAGTTTTTAATAACTTTCATTTGAAATATAGCGAATTCTGTAACAGAATCTACATAAAAAGAAATTGAAAAGTTTACACAAAGTCCAGGAAAGTTAATTAAAGTTAAAAAAATGGCCATCAAAATCTGAAAATTTTTTATCAGAATTTTTAGATAATTTTTGAGCATGCTGCACTTTTATAGATCAATCAACTTATGTATAATAATGAGCAAATTAGAAATTTTTCAAAAATTTCCCTGAATTTTCAGAATATACAGAGTGATTTCTTTCATAAAACGCTGTTCAAGCGACATAAGCTATAACTATTTATTTCGTCTATTTTATTTGCGCTGCACTCTCTTGTAATTCGCAAGCAGCTTATGAACTATCCCAAAGATATAGTTTTGGTTTGTGATCCCAAAGCGGGGGTTTTTCACAACGAGAATGAGGAAGCCAATCCCGTGCAATGCCTCAGAGCAAACAGCGCTCGCCCCCAATTAATACATACAAGGTGTAAAGGTGCCCCACACCCCCCGTTCTATATCGAACAAATAACTCAAATAAAAAATACTAATAATTCAAAATTTACTATTCCCAAAATATCGCCCCTATGCAATATGTGCAAGGGGGGTATTTCACAACGAAAATGAGGAAGCCAATCCCGCGCAATGTCTCAGAGCCAACAGTGCACGCCCCCAATTAATAAATACAAGGTGTAACAGGTGCGCCGCACCCCCGTTCTACATAGAACAAATAATTTAAATAAATAAAACAATAATTAAATAAATACTAGAAAAGGGCTTCCTATATTAAACATGTGCTCCGCACACCCCCCTTTCCTCTCTAAACCAATAATATTATATAAGTAATAAAATAAAATAAAAAATAACTCAAAAAAACTACTCGCCCTCCTCAGACAAACGCATACACATAATTAAATTTTGTATGGAAGAAAATTTTGAACAGCCTGTTCAATAAAAATTTCAGAAATTCAGGGAAATTTTTGGGCTAGTTCCGACTTGCACATTTCTATACTTAAAGTGATTGGGCTATAAAACTACATACTCAAAAATTTGATGGCCATTTTTAAAAGGTTAATTAACTTTCCTGAACTTTGTGTAAACTTTTCCTTTTCATGTGGATTCTGTTATAGAATTCGCTTTATTTTAAATGAAAATTATGAAAAACACAGATTCTTCTTATTTCATCAAACGATATCCAATTTAATTTCACTACTATTATATTAACCACGAGGTTAAATGAGCGATATTATTCTTATAATAATTTTCATAAAACATCTAACAGACTTTAGCCAGAAAGCCTCTCGAAAAACCTTCAAAATACCCGTTCATTACACGGAATCCCACCATGCATCACAACTAGGCACATAGTCTATAATCTCATACGCACTTGAGTTTCTTCAATTGCGTTTCTGCTACCCTCCTACATCATAATGATATACAAAATAATGATATACCTCTAATGTACCACCCCTTTGTTAATTCACACATTTCACCAACTCCATATATATCGCACCATTTACAAATAATACACTCTCTTTATATTCCTTCTCTATTCTCATTTGAACGCATAATTAATCAGTGCTTGAATTGCCAACCATTTAACACTGTTACGTTAATTTCTATTGTATTCATACACATAAAACAATTCTCACATTTACAAAAATGACAAAAATAAAAGTATTGCATTTGTCATGTTGCACGTATGTACTAAAAACTGTATGTGGCATAACCAACAATCACCTGAATGTTTAATTACAATTAAGAATGTCAAAGACTATGTAGGCTATAAACATTGTCATTGTCAATCGTCAAGTGCTTTCCACAAACGCAACCGACTTTCAGCAACTTCTCAACAGTAGCTAGGTACTTATTAAGTACGCCTCATCGTCGTTGAAGCGAGGAAACAATATCACAGTGGCACCAAAGCGCATGGTTTCTCGGTCATAAAGCGCCGCATGCACATCTTAGTTCCATCGAAAAAAGTTCCATTTCATTATTGTTTTGTGACGAGTAGGAAATGCATTCTAGCCAATTTAATTTTTGGTAACGGTATTAAGGGTTTTTTTATGGTTAACCGGTTGTGTGAAGTTATTTGATATGATTGGTTGTAAAACCAAACAATGTTGTTGTGGTCACATTTCTTTTTACGATTTTATAAACACAGCTCGTGTGTTTGAGATTCATATCACTTGCACTTGAGTTATAAAAGCTTATGTACATACACGTATGTAAGCAATAATTAGTAGAAAAATTCAAGGGTATACAAAATTGTTGTTCAAAATCGTAAAAAAAAACTATACAAAACCTTTCGAAGGTGATTTGTCATCCTTTTTCATGCTAAAAATGCATTACATTTTTTTTATATATTTTTCATACCTGAAGTAACCCCTTGGAAAGTGTAAATATTTTTGTCAAATCTAACCCTTAACCCGCTGGGGGAGCTGGAACCTGGTACTACAGATTGCCTTACTTCGAGTCAATACAAAGTCCATTAAGACCCTGCCTTGCCCACCTTGGGGTTCGTTTTAAATATTTCGATATTTTTTGTTTTAATTAAATTTGTTTTGGTTATTTGTATTTATGTTACACAATTTTATATAATTTGTGTTCTTAATATTTTCACTTTGTTCAATTTTCTTTTAAAAAAGTAGTATTTTGTAGGAAAAATTACAAGCAACACACCACAAATTGATTGAAAAGCTCGGCCTTAATCTCCTCGGACGTATATATCGCTCCAACTATTTATTTAGTTTAATTAATAACTCTTACTTTACATTTTTAAATATTATTTTTAAATTCATTTAAAATATCAAAAGAAATCAAAAACAAGTAAGGAAAGGGCTGCTTTCGACTGTGCCGAAGACTTTATACCTTTCATGAATACGCATCATGGTTTTAAGTGTCCGATCCTTACTCACAATTAGTAAAAACACTACAAAATTGATCATTTAAAGATACATAGCCCAATCGGAATAATCGATTGTATGGGAGCTATATGTTATGCAGGTTCGATCTGGCTGATTTTCACTACATACATTACATATATAATAAGTACCAAACCTGCAAAATTTTACGTTCCTAGCTTTTTAACTACAAAATTTATAGCCCAAACCCCATTTATCGAAACTATCGATTGTATGGGAGCTATGCGTTGTATTGCTCCGATCTTGCTGATTCCGACAAATGATTAATCTCATGCAAAATGGCGGATACAAATTTTATAAAGATATCTCAAAAACTGAGGGACAATCATCTCGCTATGCTTATTGGTGGGTCTATCTCTTCAAAGTTATAAAACCATTTCATGTTCATGAAAGGTATAATAATGATGATGAAAATGATTTAGGCCTCCTTTTGGAAGCAAATTGTGAAAGAACATAAAAGTAAATACTTTGCAGGAAATCCATTTACACATGCGGTCACATTTTTATTTAAAACAAACTTAATAAGAAGCATTAAGGCGGCCACTGAAACTTGTTTGAAGTTAGACTTAACAATATTTAGGTTATAAACAACATTACAGAGACATTAAGCTTTATGTGTATAATATAGTTATAGTACCCATTGTACTTAGGCAGGTGTGTAAGGCAGTAGCAGAATTCGTTGGTTAGGTAAGTAGACAAGTGAATAAACAAAGTAAACATTTGCGCGCTCAATAAAAAAATTGTACTAAAGTCAGCGAATAAGCGAATGCAATACACACATATAAACCCACAGCTGTGTTCAATATAATAGTATTGAAATTAATATGGATATCGTTCGACGAAATAAGAAGAAGCTGTGATTTTAATAATTTTCATTTAAAATATAGCGATGTTCATAACATAAACCACATAAAAAGAAATTTCAAAGCTTACACAAAGTTCGGGAAAGTTAATTAAAGTTAAAAAAAATGGCCATCAAATCTGCAAATTTTTTGGCAGAATTTCTAGAAAGTTTTTGAGTATGCAGTTTTGTAGCCCAATCAATTTTAGTATAATATCGTGCAGGTTGGAAGTCGTTCAGGAATTTCCCTGAATTTTCAGATTTTGTTTCGTCAAGAATGATGAGTGATTTCTTTCATACAATGCATGAAGAAAATTAAATTTTTTATGAAAAAAAATACCCAACATTCTTAACGAAAAAAATTCTGAAAAATCAGGGAAATTTTTGAGTGAGTTCTAACTTACATAAAGTTATACTAAAATACAATGTTATACAAAACTGGGTACTCAAAAATTTTTCCAAAATATTGAAATTTTTACGTAAGTTTTCAAAAGTTTAATTAACTTTTCTGAACTTTGTGCAAACTTTGAAATTTCTTTTATTGTGGTTTCTGTTATGGGATTCACTATATTTTAAATAAACATTATTAACAACACGGCTTCTTTTTATTTCGTCGAACAATATATAATTTTATTTCAGTACTATTATATTGAACACCACTGTATGTATATACTAGACTAGGACAAAGTTTTTTTTTTAATTATATTGATACAACTTTTCAGAATGACGAAAAACTTCTATTTCAGAGCTTAAACTTTTCCCTAAATCCAATGGTCTTAAAACAAACTCTGCAAAAAACACTAAATCCATCATGGGTAGTGATCAATATAAATGGAAATGGGAGTTTAGCTGATAGAAAAAGCAGCGTTTTTTTAGGTTAATGATTAGTAGAGCATGCCTTAATTTCTCGGTGAAAAAAAAGTAGCGCCAACCGAAATGGATCTATAAGAAAAGTTAGAGCGTTGGTCTCTAAATATTTTTAACAATATTTAAAAAAAAAATTTTAATAATTAATTAAAAAGTAGTTATGAAGAATTAAAACAGTAATAATTTTCATAAAAAATAAAAATTATTTTTTTGGTGTATTTTTTTGTTGGTTTTCCGACAGGGTGGAAAGTTGATGTATATTGGAACGATTTTCCTTCCACCATCCTCAGTGTTTATTTTAGTTCTCGAAAAACTGAGGATGGCGGAACGTCGAAACCGGTTTGTTACAAAAATCAAATTTGATCAGGGATGACGGAAAATTGTTCCAATATACATTATTATTTTTAGCCTTGAACTCATTTAAAGTCTTGGATACTTTATAAAAAAAAACAATTTGTTTGAAATAAGTTATTTCGACCACAATATATTAATTGATGAAATTAATACTAATTGGCCGTTTTTTCTTCGTTATCTCGATGCTAGATAAATTGTAAGCGTTCACAGTATTGCTTGATATCCTTCAAGCGACAACTTCTCATTTGATTTTCCAAGTAAATTTCACAGAAAAAAGAGAAAATAAGCTGAAGATGGTTTTATAAACTCAAATGGTTTGCTTGGTTAAATTCCCTACCAAGAAGATCTTCAGATGAGGTTACGGCTTTAATTGAATTGAGTAAATAAATTTGGGACCAAATAAAAAAAAAACAATATTTTATTTTTATAACTTCAATAGTAAATAACTTTTGATATGTAATGTTCCGCTACCAGTATTTTAGACTGTACAACTTACTTTCAGAATTTATAATTACGTTTTTCTACATTGATTTTTGAAATTTTGACAAATTTCCACAGTAAGAACTGCACACCAGACGAAAGTTTATATTCACAACTTTTTTTTGCGGAAGTCACCCTTTAAAAAACCATATGCAGCTTATTTTTTTACTTCTATAGTTTGACAGTTTTAGAGCAAAAATTAGATGACTCCTGAAAAGTCTAAGCTAGGAATGATAGGCCATTAAACATAAAAATATCAAGGTCTAAAAATTGTTGAGTATTTTTTTCGCAATTCTGAAAGATTATAGCAATATAATTTTCGGAAACCAAAATTGGTTTTTTGCCAGTCTACTATTATATACATGCATAAAAAGAAACATGTGACGAAATTTTATATATTTTAATAGTCACTTTAATGGTGCAGGAAAAAATAGTAACATTCAAGTAGTGAAATTTTTTCGGCATAAATTAAAAAGCGAAAAATAAAATAAAAATCTAAACAAGATGAAACTATTACCGGTTCCTGCGAAATGTGTTTGTTTATGGTAAAATGAGTATGTAGAGATGCGCTAAAAACTAGTTTACTCACATAGCACAATAACAAAAACATATTGATTGTTCACAATAGCAGCGAGATTAAAATGAGTTTCATAGAAAATGTTACAGTTTGGCCACTTTGGTAGCAGTCGATCGAGTTTGTTGGCATACCAAAAACTATAACAACTGCTTGTTGTGTGGCGCATAACATTGAAATCTGCGTAACTATAGCAATGTGCGTAATCAGACTGTAATTGCGATTTCCAAATGCATTTTACTACTGGTCCAGCTTTCTGAGGTGGATTTCTTTTCGATTTTATTGCTTTTAGAAAAACACTGTACTCTGAAGCTAGTAAATGCATTCGGCTCTAAAATAAATAAATGTAATGGAACGATGTGATATTTTTTGCCCACTTAATATTTCTGTGTGGGAATTTCATTTTATGGCAAACTATTTGATTTTCTATTCACTTATTGTGCTAACGCAATTTTGTGTAATATCCATAGATATTTTGATGCGACGGTTCATTCAATACCTACCGACTCAAGTGAAAGCTAATGTGAACGTGATTGTGTTTGGTATCAAAAGTCATGCGATATATATCGCTAAAGTTGCTGACTTTTTTATACGTCACTACTTCGAATTGGTTATAAATCGATTGTCACTCACTAGCGATTGCCGCTACTGTTGTAATTTTAAAGAAACATTAGGTTCCAAAAGAAAGGTGAATATGCCAGTAAGTGTCTCCGGCCTGAACTTTTTTCATGCTTTGCTAATGTTCAGTGTTTTGTTTGTTATTTGCTTGTTTATGCGGAACCATGTTTAACTGCAAAAAGCGTTTAATTTGATTAGGTTGACTTCAACAATATGCAATATTTGCAACTAATTAGACACTAGTTCAAAAAAAGTATGAATACAAAGCCATTGGCCATATAAGCAACTAGCAACTATGGCGTTGCCCTACGAGATGTCAATTGCCAGATTTCGAGCATAAACATAACAGTTTTAAACTAATAGGCCAACAAATTCATAGCTTAATTTATAAGAGTAAATAACGCAAATACCTTCGGCCATAACCTATAACCTCTTCAATCCCCCACCGAAAATACGCTCGAAAATAATTGTTTATGACTTATTTTTAATAACTGGTGTCTGAAGAGTTTATTTGAAGCAAAATTGTTTTTGTCACTTTTTTTTTAAACTAAAAAACAGTTTTTCGAAATTTTTAATATAACTGCAAAATAAAACAAAATATTCTTATGTAATAAAAAGAAAAAGCTATTTTAATGTTTTTCTATTAAAAATAAATAAATATATATTAAAAAAAGTAAAAGTGTTTATGTGTACACAAAAAAAATATTGACTCACTTGTGACAAAATATGATCCAATCTTGCATATTTCAGTCCATTTGAAAATATCGTATGAAATGAACGCGACAGAAGAAGTAAAGAGAGAAACTGAAAATGTAGAAAAGCGAGCTAATATGTTCCCAATAAATTGTTATATTGTTTGAGAAAAATAATGAAATATTGACAGTTATTTCACAAAGAAAACTTTTGTCCACATATGTGGACATTATACCCGAAGAGGATAAATATGCGGCCCCCATCTGTGAGGTAACAGGTTCGAGTTCTGGCGCTGGAAACAAATATAAAAAATAATTTCTACCGAGATTCTTCCAAAACTGATTTTTTTTTTTGGAACAGATTTAGGCATTTCTGTCTTTCGAGGTGTATTTTGTAATGACAAGCTTTATGTTTCACTTCAGCCGAATAAAGTGTTGGCCAAACGCACATGATAGGAAGTAGCACAAAAGAACCGGAGTACAATTCCACAACCCAGTTACATAAATTCTCCTTGATATTAGCTGCATAAATTAAATAGCTGAAAAACAGGTAAATACTTACAACGCCCTAGAGGCTACTTCTTTAGTTCAGGCTATAGACACGGCGTATGTCGAAACGTTCTAAAATTATTGCGAATTATTTTAGTGACGATATCGGAGACCTGAAAAAGGCCTAGTTATTGGAGCGTTATCGGTAACCTTATAAAACAGCTGACTCAACCAACCATATAAGAAATAATGCAATCCATTATTGGTGCTATACGGTAGTTCCCTATCCGTACGATTATCTTAACGACCAATTTCCAAAAAACGGCTATCACTGTGAATGGATAAGCTGTTTACAATATACCACGACTTGGCGGTTCGTCAAACAAATATATACCCCCACATATGATTTAATATCAGAAGTTGGAAGTACTCGAGGTTGCCGAATATATTTTGAAAAAAAAAAAAAAAAATTCCCTATATACGCTGTTAAATACAACAACAATAATAATGCACCATATACTTAACATTGCTGTTACAGCAAAAACAGGCGCGGTGCCAAAGATTCTTCCACTTGGGAAAAAAGAGCTTATGGAAGCAATTGGACTTATGAGGAAATTGGGTACTGAAATCCTTTATTGATGAATAAAGATCACTGCCTCCAGTTTTCTATTAGTGCCCGAAACAGTGGTACTTGGCAAAAAAATTAGATGACACTTGAAGTATTTTAGAGAAAGTGTACTCTTAAGATCGATAATCCATCTCGTCGTGCCAATCTCGTTTATTTACTTAACTGTTATGATGAGCTTTATAAGCTTTACGCAGATATGAAAATGTGAGGGGTAGTCAGACACGTAGTCTGGGGGTTAACTTATTACCACGGCATTCGCGGCCACGTACTGGAATTACTTCGGTTGTATCCCAACAATCGTTGCTATTTCAGCATAACCTTGATTATGCGATACCCAATATCTTATAAATAAAAATGAATGTGTGGCTGCGTGTCTGTGTGTATGTGTCGGCATCCAAAGTACTCAACCGATTTTTATGAAACTTGCACAGTACGATTATATTCTTGGGATCACTGGTTAAAGCAAAGGTTATATAGTTTTGGAAAAGGGGCGGTGCCACGCCCCCAGGCTTTATAAAATTTCAATTCGTCATAATTCTAAACATATTTGTACTTAATCAATGATATTTGGATATATTTATGTGTCCTTTAGTCAAAATTTAGATAATTTTGGAAAAGTGGGCAGTGCCAAGCCCACATTTTTTGTGTTTTGTTTGTTCTTCATTAATGTCCAAAGTTTATAGTCCATCTCTGTGAAACTTTCACGATAGGTTCAGAAGTTCGTTGGGTAGGACATGGGCTACATATAGTTTTTGGAAAAGCCCCCAGGGTATTTAAAGTAACAATTCGGCATAGCTAGGAATTTATTTGGTTCAAGTTAATGATATTTCATATATAGATATGTGTTCTATACATCAAAAAAAAACCCCTGACAACAGAAACTGGTACCAGGAGCAAATAAAAGTTTGTTCGATATATCTTCGAGCCTACGGACATATCAGTAACCGCAGAGGAAATGGGAGAAGGAGAGAAGTTGGAGTAGAAATTTAAAATAAAAGTGGTGCTAGATAAAAATGAAGAGGACAGAGAAGAGTAACGGTATATAGGGTTGGGGGAAAAGCAAAAGCAGAAAGAAAATAGAAAATACACTAATAAATGTAGAAGAAGAGCCAAGTGGGAAGGGAAAAGATTACAACTTATGTAGGCAAGTTAAATTTTAGGCAGAACAACGTCTGCCGGGTCCGCTAGTATAATATATAAGCCAACTTTTTTTCCCCACTACTGCATACAGCGGGAATAACATATTTTCTTGCACTAAGAGGGATCCATTATATGTAATTATATATCAAAACATCGGTTAAAACATGACATGACAGACATAAGCCTTTTACAATAATATTCGAAGGTTAGGCATTAGTCGTTCACAAGTGAATATAACACCCTCGGCACATCTGACAATATGCAGGTCCCTTTCGCATTTGGGGCATGCTTCGGTATTTTTGCTTTTTCGCTGAAGGTATAATATATTTAGTATAAAAATTTTCCCTGCCAATTAATTCTTAGCTGTTGCTAGTTTTGGCTTTGGCATTTTAAATCAAACCCCACGTGTACCCATTGTATTACGAGTGGGTGGGCTATATAAGTACATATATTTTTATTACGCATTCAATCAACGAAATTCGCATTTTGCCCTAAGTAAAATCAGCATACTTTTGATTAAACTTTCACAACAGAAAAGTAGCGAAAGTCGACGCCAATTGCATACAAAAATTACACAAACACCCACATTTGTCATAGTCTTTTACTTCCCGCTAACGAAAGCCTAGCTTGCCCACCAACCATTGTCCCTTGCTGCAAGCCCAAGCGTTGCTTCTTGCTCCAATACCTTATATTTCACACACTTTTTTTACCGTTTACTCACTTACTAGACTTTTTGTTTTATTACTGCCAGTCACTTCACTTCATTTGCATGGCGCATGCGCAACGCTGTTTTTGTCTTTGATTAAATGCCATTAAATCTTTGCAGTTTATTTATTGAATGAAGCATAATGGTAGTAACTGCAGGCAATATAGTCCAGTAGTAGGAAAGACCTAGTAGAAGGTGTATTGTTTTTGTTGCTATTGTTCTATTGTCCGCCTCATTTGATTGGTCGTACTTGTTGCAACGGTTGTAAATACTTACCTTGAGGCCTTGCAACTCATGCAGGTGTATTGTCGCTTCAAGTAATGTTCTTTTGTTTGTTGTATGAAAAATGTCTTTACGTTTTGGGTGAGTGGGTGGTTGCGCTCTGTCCGCAACTGGGGTATCAAATGACACCTAAACGGTTTTATGTCATTATTTGAAAAGGCAAGTAGCCCAAGCGCACGCTCACTTCATAGACGAGTGCAAGCGTAGCATGTGCTGACAGATGGCTGTAATTTTCTTCAATAAATATCTATAATCTCTATTGGAAAGTAATTATATGGCTGATGTTATAGTTCTTTTTTTTATTTGCTTACTAGAAGAAAACTAAACTCTTACTCTCTGCCGGTAATAAGTTCTGCAGTAGGAGTCGTAGTCAGAAGAAATTCTAAAGTTTGGAGCGTTTATGCTCATTAAGAGCTCATTTAGCAGTCTGAAATGAGTGGATTTCTCTTCTTTAACCTACATGATATAGCCTGAATAGGAGTCATATTTGACACCTATTTACTTCAGAAGAAATTAATGCTACACACTTATTTGACTCAATTATGAGTCATTTACAAAGCTTTTCGGCATCGTTTGTGACTCTTACAAAGTCATATACAACACTGCTTTTTATAAATCAAAATGAGGCACTGTAAAAGCTAAAGGATATTTGTTTAAAAATTGTTGTAAATAGATATTTGCACTTTTTAGCAAATATACATCGTAAAACTCCAAGGGACGCCTTTCCATAAACAGTTTAAGGGACGCCTTTCCATAAACAGTTCATATTTATGATGCAATCAAAGAGAAACCACTGCAGGAAAATTGCTAACCAGCCTCCAAAAAGACAATCTTGAACTACACACTGCGTGAATAGTGCTGTACCTGCTACAAAAGTGATAGTTAAAAGACACTTTGAAATATCGTACATAAATAAACACTCATTCACAGCCAGAACTAAACCTAAAGTACCCAAAATGGAACCGGTTGAGAACTATCCAAAGCTAAGCAACATTTAGTGAGTTTTCAAAGCTGTCAAACAAAAATTACTCTTCTTATCGGCAGAACGTTTAAACCAGACCTGTTGAATAGTGATTAATAATCGTAATGATTACCGGTTTGATTAATTATTTTCATGAGAATCCATTTAATGATTGATTACCATTACTTTAAATGTTTAATGATTATTTTCTAATTAATTAAAAAAATAACGATTTTTTACTACTATTAAAAAAAAATCAAAAATAGTCAAAAAATAATTGTTTTGATTACTTTTGATTATTTTTGGATTATTTTTAATTTTTTTCCCATTGTTTTTGAAGCACATTAATATACATCGCAACAATAGTAAAAAAAATCAAAAATAATCAAAAGTAATCAAAACAACTTTTTCTTGATTACTGATTATTTTTTTTATATTTTTTTTTATTATATTTGATTTTTTCTAATCGCAATCTATTATTAATTGCCTTTTATTGAAAAACAATCAAATTAATCTTTACCACTTAAAAAATACGTATAATTAATTGATTACTAATTAATAATAAAATTTAACAGGTCTGGTTTAAACTTTTCTGGTAAGTTCCAAAGTCATTTTAAGACTATAGATCTTTTATCTAGTTAGGTTTTAAATTTAAACAAGAAGAAATTAAAAAAACCTAATAGGTAATTTAAATTTTCGGAATCTACTTTAGAAATTCTTAACAGTGCAGATTGAGTCGAGAAAAATGTTACAGAATTTCTCTAATAAGCGACTTGAGAATGATTGGAGAACTAATGCAAATTCAATCCCCCTTAGAAATCCATTTCAAATGAGAACATAGAACACTATGTTGTTTGAGAGTACTATGTTCCTCCAAAGTTCTCTTTACCATTGGAGATTAGAGAACTAATGCAGTTTTATTAGTCTTCCCTAATTTATATATCGTCGGTGACAATGCAAAACCGCGTAAGTCAGAAATGCAAAATTATCAAGATAAGGAAAACTACTTGTTGGTTTTTCAAAATATTTAAATGAATTGATCTTGATGGGAACTTTTTCCAGTGCCACCGACGCTATGTGGGTTCAGAAATTGGTTTAGCCGTAGTTTTTAGTATAATTTATTCATAAGTTTATAGGTATTTTGAGTTCTTTGAATTAAATATACATAGTTTCAGATATTATATTAGCACTTAGATAACTATTAGATTTTACGTGCGCGCGGTATGGTTTTCAAATTACAACTGTCCGTTCGTTATCGTCATCGGCGTCACCGCAGTCCTGTCGTTCGTTAATTTGTCCAGTCAGGAGTTCATGAACGGTCATATTTAGGAGTAGGATTGTATTTAAGGCTAGCGATCCTGCAAAGACACCTTCTGTCTTTTTTCAGAGAGTACTAAGATTATACAGGGAGCAGAAAAGATGTCAAACCCGACCCCACAATGAGAAGTTGTTGGAATTGATGCTCCCAAACCTGACTACGACGAATTGCAAAATAGAAATATCCCCAATCAAAAAACAATAAAGCAGCAGGCGCAACCGGAATACTGCAAAGCAATCTAAGTGTTCTCTGCCCAATCCATGAGGAGGAAGATCCTTCAAAATGCGCCAACTATAGGGGGATCAGCCTCTCAAATATCGCATATAAGGTTCTATATCTATCATCGACCAGAATTTTACAACACGCCAAATCTTGGAAAATACCCGTGAGAAAAGAATTGACACACATATCCACTTTGTTGATTTTAAAGGCGCTGTCGATAGCACGAAAAGCAGCTGCCTATATACTGCTATGTCTGAATTTAGTTTCCCCGAAAAACTTATACACCAGTGCGAAATTACGTTGGGCAACACCACCAGCTCGTTCAGAATTGGGAAGGACCACTTCAAGCGCCGTGACTTCTGCGTACTACAAACTAGAAAAAGAAGCGGAAAATATGGGTTTGGTCAACGAGGTCAAAACGAAGTACCTTTTCCCAGCAAGCAAAGAGTCAGTCACGCCACTGTTGGCAGCCATAATTTCGAAATAGGAAATCACTTCGTTTAAATGGGAGCCCCCATTAGTACCAACAACAACGTCAGCCTAGAAATACAGAGCAAATTAATAAATGTTACTTCTGAGTAGGCAATTCAGAAGCAAAGTCCTCTCTCGAAGAACGAAAATAATACTCTATAAGTCACTTATCGTACCCGTTGCTTTATAGTACAGAAGATTGGACACTGACAACATCTGATGAGGCGGTTCTGGGAGTATTCGACAGAAATGTTCTTCGAAAGGACCCCTAGGATTGTGCAACGGCGATTACCGAAGAAGATTTAATTACGAGCTAACTTAGATGTATGCAGAAACCGATATACAGGGTGGCTGATGAATTTTGCTACATTAAGAAACTCAAATAATTTTTTTTTCAGTGTATGGAATTCATTTTTCTTTTATTCATGTTAAAGCTCATTAAATTTTATTAAATATAGCTTAATTAGTTTTAAAAATAATGGAATTTAAATGCCCTCCCTGCTCGTCGATGCATGTGCGGCATCTTACCAAAAAGTTGTTCATTACTGCTTGGAGAGTTGAGACAGGAATAGCCGCAATTGTTTCTCGAACGGATTGCCTTAGTTCATTCAAATTTGTTGGTTTTGCTTTGAAGACTTCCTGTTTGCAATAACCCCACAAGAAAAAGTCAGGTGCAGTAAGGTCAGGCGACCTGGGTGGCCAACGGAATGTGGAGTTTCTGGATATCAGCTTATTGGGAAATTTTCGTCGCAATTCTGTCATAACAGGTTGGGCTATATGAGGAGCTGCACCATCTTGCTGAAACCACACAGAGTTGAAAGAAATTCTCATTCGGCGTAATTCTGGATAGAAAAACTCTCTCAACATGCTCAAGTAACGGTCTCCAGTAACCGTAACGGTGTGACCGTTTTCTTCGAAGAAGTAGGGCCCGACAATGCAGCGTGATGAAACTGCACACCACACTGTGACACGAAGTGGATGCAATTCCGTCTCATGGAGTATCTGTGGGTTGGAAGCACTCCATATTCGACAATTTTGTTTGTTTATGTTGCCGTTTAAATCGAAATGGGCCTCGTCAGACATGAAAAGACAGTTCAACATGTTTCCATCCTCTTCCACCATTTGAAGCATCTTCTGGCAAAATTCCAAGCGAATCGGCAAGTCTGCAGCGTTCAGTTTGTTGGCCATTTGAATTTTATATGGGAATAAGTCCAAATCTTTGTGCATAATTGACTGTAATGACTGTCTGCTTACACCCATTTGAGCAGATAAGCTTCTTGTCGAAACACGTGGATTGTTTTGTATGGCAGCAGCTACAGCAGCGATTGTTTCCTCCGTTCGAACTGAAGGGTTTCGATGGTAAGGTCTTCTGTTGACTGTCCCATGCTCGGCAAAATTGTTTACAAGTCTTATTATGGTCCATCTGCTCGGAGGATTGCCGCCAAACGTGCGCCTATACTCTCTTTGAACCGAAACTACGGACTCCAGTGCGTGATAGCGGCGGACAATCCAAATTCTTGTTTCAGTCTCCCAGTTATCCATTTTTGTTAAATGTAAAAGTCAATCTGCAAAATAAAAAAAAATTAACCAGATTCATTAAATAGAAAAAAAGTTATTTAATTTTTTTTGGTAGCGGCTTTCATTAGCCACCCTGTAGCTAAAAGACTTTGAACCCAGCTACTTCGTTTGCTAAACCATGTTGTGCTAATAAATAAAGATATGAAGCAGAGGAAGAAGGAGACCACCATACTGATGAAACGATCAAGTAGGGACCGATTTGCGATCCCGTGGTGTTTCCAATTGTTGGGAGAGAGAAAAGATGGCTGGCGTGCTGCGTTGGACGGCCGGAATCGTTTAAAAAGAAGAGGAAGAAGGTATTTTTGAAAAAAAAAAAAAAAGATTTGATCTGAAATTTGCTGAGATATTGTGACCTTTCACGCGCTCGTCGTTGTGTATTTTTTCATGCTGAGCACTACTTTTTGTTGGTGTTTCTCTGCTGTCGAAAGCTTTTCAGAAAACGTGCATCGTGCTTTACAGTTGGCATTCGTAATCGTCTTCGTAATTGTTAGGCAACACTGTCAGAGCTAAATACTCCCGCAACTATTAATATATTCAAGAAATAAGAAATAAAAAGTTATACCAACTAAATTCGCCATTAAAAATTGTATCAAACCACCTCAGAGCAATCCTACCAAGTGAACTGTGAAACGGAGATACATTAAAGTGAAGGGCATCTTTTAAAATCATCTCAGCTTCAATAGGCAATAAAGTCAATCACTTTGTGTGAAAGCCAAAAAAACATTGGTTCATGTGTAGCACCGTCACTAAGCTGCCATTAAATTTGATTTATATTTTGCTCTAAAATTTTAGTATGATCTTATGATGTACAGGCGCTGTAGGCCGCAGTAGCAGTGATAGAGACACAAAGATATCAATTTATGAGAAGTAGTGCCCTTAGGAGATACAATTTATTTATTACCTTGGTTAAACACTATATTTTTAGTTGTGATTTTTATGAGTGGTAACAAAATGAGAAAACTGATTTGTTGTATTATGGAAAATAAGAAGAAGAAAAAAGTAAACTTGAATAGGGAATATTGACGGAATGCGCATGCGATTACTTATTCAAGTTTTAGTAACTAGAGCTTTGTAAAACAAAATGTGCCCACTTTTTTGATTGAAGCGGTGATTGTTCATTTTATGCTTTTACCATGAGGTTATAAGTTTAAACCAAGAATGTAAATTCAATTCCACGAATGTCAAAAAGCTTCGAAGAGTTGTGTGTAGCATCATTGAAAAAGAGGTTGCTTTGTACACCTGCAGTATGTGGTTGATCTAAAGGAAAAAAAAAAAAAATAATTATAATGATTTGGCGATCAGAAAGCGCAGAGGATGGTTGTGACATCTCATTGTTGTTGTTGCAGTCACATGCCTAAGCAGCACGTATATTCCAGTGATTGCGTTCAATATCAGCTTACGGAAGTGTTAGGAACTGGTAGTTGCAACTGGGTTCCATCACAAGGATACTGAGTTTATTTAGTTTAACAAATGTAATGTTAACGTGAAAAGTAATTTTGTATTTCATGCTTGGTAGTCTGCTTTGTTTTTCCCTTCTTTTTCATTAATTTTAAAACACAAAGCTGCAATTCAATCAAAGTTATCAAATCGGTGCACTTGATCCTGAGGGCTAGCGGTTGAGTATACGCCCGAGGTAGGCATACAGGTCGTCAGAGGCGACCCTTTCCTTGTTAATAGAAGGAAGCTCCTTTGAGACTACTTTGTCCCTACCAGTTTCATCAGCTAACCTATAAGTCCAAGGGAATACTCTTTTCTTCACCACAAAGGGACCTAAATACTTCGGAACTAACTTCGCATAATAGAGCGAAATTCTTTCGAAAGACAAGCTTTCCTGGCAAATCAAACCAAGTCATTTCACACTGTTCGACTTCTTTATATCTCTCGATCGTTTCCACAGCTGGCTGTCTATTTTCAGGCCTAACTTGCTGAAAAATCGGATTTCATTCGAGGCAAGTTTTGAACACAGTTATCATTTCAGCATTACCGACGACCTTTTTCCACTCGGGCCCCTTTCTTCTCCAGTTAGGGTACGACATAGGTTTCTTCGAGATTGAATCAATCATTTCTTGCAACCACGGCATTCTTCAAAAGGCATTCTTTTGAAGCGAATTAGACTTTTACCATAGGTCCTAGACTTTTTCTCAACAGGTATCTACCAATAAATAGAAAATTAAGGCCGAACTTCTCTACCAATTTGTGGTGTGCTGCTTCTAACTTCTCCTAAAAATTGGCGGGACCAACAGTTTTTTGACGATTCCGAACGGCATCTGCAAAGCACATGAATTTTTGCTGAGAAGCCTTCCATGACAGAAATACACTCGTTAAGTTTGCCAAATCACTGCCGAGGGGCGACCCAGTTTTTTGAAAAAACTTCTTCAAAGCATTTCTGATGTTAGCTGCCCCAGGACTCTAACTTTGGAACTTCAGTGTGTTAGACCAGCAACACTATCGCCACACAACGGCCGCCAACCAATACGCAGATTTTGTATGCAAACTTGATAAAAACTTGGCGTCCCTCAACTTATCCAACTTCGCCGAAACATAAGGGAGGGGGTAACTATCTTTTTCTGTTCACTTCTGCAATAAACGACATAAAACCTATGAGTACCATCTTTCAGCCTTATCATGACCACAGGGGAAGCCCGTGGTTATGAGCCGTCTCAATGGCACTCTTGTTGAGCAAATCTTTCAACTCTCCGTCCATACGATACCGATTATTACCGCTGTTTTATAGGTTGAACTCTTGATTTTACTTTTAACCTATTCTAGGCAAAACTCAAAAAATTTTGGCCGCTTTCTATGCATAAATCGTTTCACAAAAATATCAGAAGCCAATACATAAAATTTTTGTCTGAACGACTTTGATCTTCACCTCATAAATTACTGTCATGCCTAGTTTAGGGTTTGGAAAAGGTTTAGCTTTGCATGCTTTAGGTAATTTGGCACCAACGCATGGAAAAGGTTTTGTTGGATCTCAGCTTCCCACTTCGAGAAAATATTCGAAAGTTTGAGTAAGCAGTATTTGTACGCTTGTTCAGGTCTACCTCGGAAAAAGTGTTTCAATTTTTTTTTTACTTTGTTAGACAATGTAATTTGTGGGATTTAGACAAATCTTTAAAAGTCCAGTTATTTTATTTAACTAACCGACGCCTTATGAAACTCCTGGAAAAGGTTGAGTTTTGTATTCTCTAGTTAAATTGAAACCAAATTATTTTTACGGCCCCTGTGTACGCCGTGCTGCTTTTGACTTTCTTGTGACATTAATTTTGTGAGAATTTTTTTTTTTTTTGTAAAGTGTTTTATCCAAACGACATAAACTTTCTTTTGTTATGTGGAGAGCATACCCAAAATTTAGTTTGCAGCATGACTTCATACAAAGATATGATTAAGTCGTTGAAACTGATTAGAAAAGCAATGTATTTTTATCGAATTTCGCTTTCGTTGAAAACAGGTTAGGACAAGGTGCCACATAAAAACTGCATAACAACAACGCTATTAGCAAATAAAAGTTTTGCTTTGCATATAATGTCTTCAAGCTTCTGGCACCATTATTGTTTTTGTTGTTGAGGTCGTCGATAACTCCCTATAGCTGTCAGCAAAGGTAAAAGAAAATTGCCTTTGGCTTGCGAATGCAGAGCAACAGCAGCGTTATTGCTTTGGGGCCAAAGCACTAGCGACTTTTAAACAATTTGTGAATCTTCAAGGATAAGCTGCTTTGCATTGCAGCTCCTCGCAATGGAGATTGAAATATTGAAACAACAATGGCAGGCAGCATGCGCATTTAATAGTTAGAGGTGTAGGCACCTAAGGGGGTAGTCGTATTCAAATGGAAGTATCACCACGCTTGTCAACAGGGTATGGTAAATTATGTTGTATGCTTCTTAAATAAATTTGTTGATTTGTCAAGTGAACAATGCGCTTTACTTGGCACTTTTGACAAGAAAATATTTTTGTTTAGAAATATCTCGCAAATTACGACTATTTATGGAACGTTGTGTTCGACGCAAACGATTTATTGGCATATATCGAATAATTTTATTTTTTTTTCGAACAATCACTGAAAGCAGGCAAATTGTTCATTGGTGAGATCAAATACTAAAACCCCATTTTGAATGGCATGAAAACAAACTCTGCTTGCTACTTTCAGCTGGGATTACACTAAACAACGTTATATTGATCGACTTGATAGCTCAAGACTCAAGATTTAGTTGCGCTTTGAAATCGTAGACTAGTTTGGCAGGTCCAAACAAGTAAATCAACCAAATTAAGAAAATTGAGGAAGCCGAAGTTGTGACGAAAACGAATAACCCGCTGTTGGCTTCTAGGTATACATGTAATTTTAAATGGTTAACATTTGTCTAGAACCCTCCAGCGATATTAAAAAGTCTTGAGTGGAAATTGTTTAAAATTTTATTCAAGATCATTCGATACAATTAAGTTTTATTGTATCTTCTTGAAGAACGTGTGGTGTGGCTGTCAACTCAAGTAAGATGGAGCTAGTTCCCTTCACGAAAATATACAAGAGTCTTGTATTTGAACTACCTTCAATTTGTGGAACACCGTAGGTATTTTCTGTCAGGCTTTAGTACCTCATAAGTATTCATGATAGGAAGCTGTCATGGAAACTTAGTGCAGAGGACAAAGTTAGAAATAACTCTAATGCTTTTTGCTACTCTCTTGGGGCCATTGGAAAACGTTGATGACTCTCTCAAAGAGTATTTTACTGGATGTAGGGTATGGTGGAGAAGCCTTCTCTCTTTAATGGATTAACGCTTGTGTGCGAATAACGTCAGCGGCATGAGGTAAACAGGAAATTTAAGCAACCGAAACATTGTAGCAAAGCGGAGGTTGCCACTATAAAGTATGCGATGGACGGGATGCTGTCCACAGAGTTTAGTGCAGACAAAGTGTAATCCAAGACGGTTAGTAACTGTTTGGCAACGCAAATGCTTGCCTCTTTCTATTTTGAAATAAAAAGTATCAAGACGGTAGGCCATTATGCTCTTACCCAGCTTATCATCGATATCTTCTAGCAAAATAGCCCAGGGTCTAGGCGATTTCAGTGGGATTGGACGAGAGGAATGTTGATGGACGGATGGTTGGTGTCATGTGGAGGCAGGGTTCAATCTGGGTAGGTTAGAGTTCAAAATGTTACAGTAGCCAAATCGAAGTTGGACCACTATGACTCGCTTGGAAGTTCGCGTTCCTCTTGGGCAACAGGCGGTGTGTGTGAGTGCCTGAATGACGGCTTACCGACTCTGTGTGGATGTTGTTGAGGGTCCTTCGATGCAACTTTGGATAAAACGGCGCTATTATGTACAAGTAGTGCCTTGAAGGGGTGTAGTGGTCTGCAAAAAGAACTGTCTGCTTACCATTTCGCTATGCTCTTTCACACCGAGCATTTTTGTTCAATATATAGCTGGTGTTCCGGTGATATAAGGAGACATTCCGTGGCAGTTCTGAAAGCGGTGTTCCGGCAGGCCTGCAACTTCCCACGGTGCATGTTCGATAGCCCCGGCACCCCTACATCTTCCCTGACCTCTCCTTCACCCTCTACTTATCTCTTAACTTACCATTTACTATGCTCTTAGCAGTATAGGGTGTAATATTCAAAAGTAAAAACTTTTACTTTGGTCACTGTAAAGCCCAAAACAAACAAATACCAGCGGCTTCCACTAATTGCTTTTATTTTTTATTTACTGTTTATTGTTTGATGTAAATATATGTAATTATATGCTTTCTGTGAAATTTGTGTAGACATTGGTTTCTACTGTAAATCCAAGAAGCAGTTTTTTGATATCTGCATTTTTGTTTCTTGTTTAACTGCCTTATTTCGTGTTGATCGATTACATGGTTTAAACTGAAGTGAATAGGCAGATAGTGAATCGCATGCGCAGCATACCGCGAACAATGCATTAATTGCTATAACTAAATTGATTTGAAACAATTTTGAATAAATTGAATGCAAGTGCCAAATAGGGATTCACGTGCGGCTAACACCAAATCATCTAATTAAGAAAGAAGTCTTCAATCCCAGGAAATTCCATTTGTCACACAGATTATCTTTTACAAGGTGGCGCAAAAGTAAGCTTCCGATGTTCAGCATATCGGTTGTGGCACGTGCAGTGTGTGCTGTTGCACCGTCTTGTTGGAACCACATGTTTTCCAATCCCAATTCATCAAGTTGCGGCAAAAAGAACTCGTTGATCATTGCTCTGTAGCGCTCACCATTCACAGTAACCGTTTGGCCCCGACCGATTATTGGTCAAATAAATAGTCAGCAATATTCCGCGTTCTGGAGCAGTGTAGCGTAACATTGTTTATTAATGTGTATTTCGCATGTGTTTACTACACAAATGTCAAAACAGAACTGACTTTAGGGGCGAATCGCAAAATTTATAGCATTTTCTGATAGGAGGATTACTTTTGCGCCACCTTGTACCTACGCTTACCAGATTTCATATGCTACAAACTTGCACATACAGTTGTGTTCACTATAATAGAAGTCAACTCTTTAACAGAAATCACATAAAAAGAAATTTCAAAGTTAACACAAAGCTCAGGAAAGTTAATTAAACTTTTAAAAATTTACTTCAAAATTTCAATATTTTTGGGAAGAAATTTTTTGAGGACCCCGTTTTATAGCTCATTCAATTTTAGCGCTATAATGTGTAATGCAAAAGCATCTATTAAGTTCCCCTGAATTTTTAGAATTTTTTTTTGTCAAGGATGTTGGGTATTTTTTCCATAGAAATGAATTTTTCTTTATGCGTTGTATGAAGGAAATCAAGACCCTTGACAAAAAACCTCTGAAAATTCAGGGAAATTTTTGAGCGAGTTCTTACTTGCACAATGTTGTATTAAAATTGTTTGATCTACAAAACTGCGTACTCAAAAATTTTCTAGAAATTATGGCAAAAAATTTGAAGATTTTGATGGCAATTTTTTAAAGTTTAATTTGCCTAAACTTTGTGTAAACTTTGAAACTTCTTTGTATATGGTTTATGTTATGGAACTCACTATATTTTACACAGTTTCTTGCTATTTCGACAAAAGCTATCAATTTTAATTTCACTACTATTATATTGAACACAGCTGTGCATATGTACATCAATATATACAGCAAGTTGTTCTTTTTAAGAATTTAGAAGTCATTCTATACTAAAAAACATGTTTTGTTTATCTATTTTAAAACTATTGTGTAAGTTTTTTGAAAATTAAAATTTTATTACTTTCTTTTTCAGAAGTATCGCCATATATAGATATAGTGCTATGTCCGATGAGAGAACAGTCATGGAGTTGTGCGCGACAGCAATCTGCACGAATTCTAGATTTATGGGATGGCGAGTTACATATGCAATGGCAGAAACTAAAAGGTAGAGTGATTTATTTCATATAAAAAGTACGAGGATTAGAATTTTACTACCACCACAAACGTTTAACACGATTTTTTATATTAATAAAACTCTCGAAATCGAGAACCGGGACGGGGCAATATAAAAAACCAACACACATGTTGCATCAAAAATTACATAAAATTATATTTCTTTTTAAATATAACACAGTTTTGTTTTGCAGTGGAAGCTGATCGCCAGCTAAATGCGACCATTGAGAAGCGTGGCTACAGCGCATCCGAAACACTTACCAACGAGAAGCCATCTACGATACTAAAGAAAATTGAGATAGGCACCGAGTATATGAAGAAATATCTTGGTGAAGCTATGGATGGGTGAGTTGCATGTATTTAACATTATCCACAAGTACTTTATTCAATTAAATATTTCACCAAACTAGGTTTCTTGGACGCGAATATGATTACGTGCAAACAGATGCGAAACAAAGCTTTATAACAAACACAGTAGCAGTCGAAGATGAAGATGATGATGAAGAAAATGAAGCAAACGACGAAAATGAAGATAATGATGCTGATGCCGATGACGATGATAACGAAGATGAGACTGACAGTGAAACAGAAACAACTAATAATACGGCAGATTACACAGATCACGACGAGACGGCAAATCAACTTTCAGCCCTCTCGCACAGTCGCCCCCTTAGCGTGCATAGCCAACTAAATCACGATGTGGCTACACCACTAATTGGCACAGCACCCGGCGCCGCCAATCATGATACATCCTCAGCCATAGAGTTCATTGAAATCGATGATAATAGAAATGAACCAACAAGTCAATTGAAGAAACCTGGTGGTGGGGGTAAAAAGAAGCGCAAGAATAAGAAAAAGCAAAAGCCCCAAACATTGTTAGTAGTACAGCCAGCAGAATTGGAGTTACATGGACATGGACATGGTGGGCATGGTGGCCATCATGATGATCACGAAGTCGAATGGGTGCCAGTGTCGCATAGTAAACCTTCGAGAAAACAAAAGCGAAAGAAGAAAAAGAAGCATCAAAATGGTGGCGGTGATGTTGTTGTTGTTGAAGAAGAGCCATCACACTTGGGACTATTTGAAGAATTGGTCGATGCAGTCGATTTGTTGGATTTGGATGAGGGACATAAGCGCAAACATAAGCGACCACATAAATATGGTAGAAGCGTTGGAGGTGTGTGTTTGCGTGTGATTTATTAACTTAAACGCACCCTTTTCCAACACAACAATTTCTTTTGCCTTTCTCTGTTGAGGATTGTAAATAAGATATGTATGTACAATAAGCGGTTTGGGTTGTTATAGTAGCTTGGTTTTTGTAGAATACTAAAGCTCTTCCAGATTTCCTTTCCTCTATCGCTTTTTGCTGGTTATGGTTATTCGGAATACCCTACACCCCTTCGTAAAAAAGTCAGCTCATCATATGGGGCTCTTTTGTATCCTCTATACCAAAGCTATGTTCTTGTTGTATGCATTCCTTGGACCAACAACCTAATCATGGATCTCTTAGATTCCTTAACTGTTTTTATAATATTAATTCCTGATTCATTTATGAAAAACTTGAAGCAATTCGATAAGAATTTCTCATTCCGACTTCTATTTTTCACCATGTAACCCACCAAAAAGAACCATTTAGTTTAAAAAAGTATTGAAAAAAAAATCCAGTAAATCCTTCAATCTAATTGAAAAGAGAGGCCTGCATACGTTATGCTTTTACCACTGGGCTTTCAAAGTTTAAAAAACCTTAATGGCAGAATTAGCCTAGACTTACAATTAACTTACCTTGATTTAGTTTACAGAAGAACTGAGAGTCAATTATTCAACGTGTCATGTATTAGAATATTTGTTTATTTGCCGAATCGCTTTCTAAGTGTCATATAAATTTCATTTATCCAAAAATTTAATATGCTATACAATTTATGATGGAATTTTAATAAAAACATTGAAAAAAGTTATATGGTAGCACAGTTCTCGCACGTCTCTCTTTGATCTTAGAAACTTAATTTTAATATCAGAAATGTGTAGTTTTCCAAGTTGCATTTCTTAGATGCAGGGGTTTCAAGCCAAGTTAAGTCTAAGTCTAAGCTAATTCGGTCAAAAAACTTTGGTCAAAATATTACGGAAAATCATTAAATTTTACAAGAGCTGCGCCGGGTTTAAGGTACCTTCTTAGGTGAATTTTTCTGAAGTAAAAGTTCAAAAATTGCTAACGAAGAAACTATGGGATGAACGGCTTTCAGGGACTCTGTATAAGATGTCGCAAATGAAAATTTAAATAGATTTCAACTTAAACCTTAAAATATCGTCTAGAATTTGTATTTGCATTCAAACCTTAATGTTTATGTTAATATTAATATTTTGTTGTCAAAATTCTGTTAATGCAGGTCCAAGAAGTAATGGAGCTACTTGAGTATCCCAGTTAGATACTTCAAAGGCAAATCGGTTTGTGTTCGGCTGAGTTGTTGATCTTATCTACACAAATAAATCTTAATATATACCAGAATTTTATAATTTCGATTAAAAGCTAGATCAATTTTTTTTCGAAGGATAAAAGCAAGCGCTCATAAAACAAATTATTTGAAATATCTTATTGAATAGTTCTCAGATCTAAATCAATTAATAGTTAGAAGGTTGATTAAGATAAATAGATGGCATAACATACGAGCTAGGGTTGGGGGTGAGAAGTAGAATTAGCTGTAAGCATTACATTTATCTTAAGCTTAGCTAATTGTTTGTTCAATGTAATGAGTAAAAGTCAGACCATATTTCGTATGAAAATAAGAAAAAATTTCAACCATAACAAATCAGCATGAAAAAGTTTGACGTATTTTCGTAAAAATTAATTTGTTCCAAATTTTGCTTTGTCCAAAATATGATACCATGATATTTTGTATTATATAAAATATTCTGCTCTGTTTAACAGTTCTCCAACGCAATTACCAATAGTTAAAAGTCATGAAGGTTATTTCACTTCTTCTTCTTTAAATGGTCATCTAACCGCCTGGGCGATTTTGACCGTCCAACATAGCTCGCCAGTCGTTTCTTCGTTGCGCCAACTGGCGCCAATTGGAAACACCGCAGGATCGCAAATCGGTCTCCACTTGGTCCTTCCATCGGGGTGGTGGTCTCCCTCTTCCTCTGCTTCCACCGGCGGGTGCCGATAAGAATACCTTCTGGGCTGGAGCATCTTCGCTCATTCGCACTACGTGACCTAGCCAGCGAAGCCGCTGTGTTTTAATTCGCTGAACTATGTCGGCGTCTGCTTAAAGTTCATACAGCTCATCATTAAATCTTCTTCGGTACTCGCCGTCGCCGACGCGTAGAGGTCCACAAATCTTTCGAAGAACCTTTCTCTCGAATACTCTCAGAGCCGCCTCATCAGATGTTGTTAGTGTCCACGCTTCTGCACCATATAGCAGGACGGGTGCGATGAGTGACTTGTAGAGTGTTATTTTCGTTCGTCGAGAGAGGACTTTACTTTTCAATTGCCTACTCAGTCCGAAGGTTATTTCACATATATTATAAATATATTAAATTTTATTTAATAATGCTTAAAAATATAAATCAGATTTTAGCCCACCTGCTCACAGATGTTAAAATAGGTTATTCGATTCGAATAATTTCCTGAAGGCGTAGGCAAAATTTATTTTATATAAGCTTAATACCACACCAATAGTACTAAAATAAGTCGTGAAAATAAATGTTTTTTTTTTACTAGTGAACGCTAGCCTATATCTTTAGTTATTAAATTTTAATACATTTCCAGGAAAGGGTACGTACCTTCTTGAGCTTTTCAAAGAATTTGCTCCTTGTATTAAAACTTCGCATACATGAATACATGGGTGTAGGGTATTTTTGAGGTCACTAACTGCCTATTATTTTATTTTGAGTTTAAACTTTGAATTGGTGCCATATGAAACGCAAAAGCTTTGGTACTCATATACAAAAGCTTGCACGTTTCTTCTGTCTCATACACAAACCAAAAGCTCAGCTAATGAACTACATTACCCGCTTAACTTAACAAATACAATGCTATAATGGTAATTCGGTTCAGTTTGCGATAGCGTTGTGCTAACGTTGAAAATGTAAATAAGTTTGTACAAGGTGGCGCAAAAGTAATCCTCCTATCAGAAAATGTTATAAATTTTGCGATTGGCCCCTAAAGTCAGTTCTGTTTTGACATTTGTGTAGTAAACACATGCGAAATACACGTTAATAAACAATGTTACGCTACACTGCTCCAGAACGCGGAATATTGCTGACTATTTATTTGACCAATAATCGGTCGGGGCCAAACGGTTACTGTGAATGGTGAGCGCTACAGAGCAATGATCAACGAGTTCTTTTTGCCGCAACTTGATGAATTGGGATTGGAAAACATGTGGTTCCAACAAGACGGTGCAACAGCACACACTGCAAGTGCCACAACCGATATGCTGAACATCGGAAGCTTACTTTTGCGCCACCTTGTATTACTAAGCCAACCAAACGTAAGACTTAAGAAACGAACTCGATTAAAAAATTTTCCATAAATTAGTAATTTTGATATGTAAAAAACATAACTTATGTATTTAGGGTACAACAATTTTTATTTAAATTAGTGCTTCGGCATATATATTTTTTAGCAGTTGTATTGAAAGTAGCAAAATATTATTAAAACGTTTGTATTCATGTTATTAAAAGCTTTAGCTAAAACAAACTTTTTTCGGAAGCTCAGTAAAAGTGCTATTGTATTATTTGAATAAAAATTGTTATATCCTTTAACAAATTATATTCATATAGGTAAATTATTAGCTTTAATCATTTGCTTATGCTTCTTTAACTATCTAATGCACAACAAAACGCACTTCATACTAACAAACACTCACCCTCCCAACCGTTTTTTGAATTCATTTATATATTTAATGAATGTTTTTAGTTATAAGTCCTACCTGTGTAGACTATTCAAACCATACTAATACGCAGTTTTGTGCCATTTCGCATTTTCTTCTCTCTTTTCTAACATTCTTCATTTTAGTGATGCGCGGCAAAAAGAAGAAGAAGAAGGCAATCGCTAAACTGGCACTACTTGGCTCATTTCTAAAGGCAAAGATCGAGTTATTGTTGAAAATTTTAGGTGCACATTTACAAATTAAATTCTTTGCCATTGCCCTCATTGGTTTGCTGATAAATATTGCAAGATTTTGGATTGATGTTAAACGTGGAGCTCCACCACAAAAGGTTGGTATTTGAGTTTGTTCTTTAAAGCAAGAGTGAGCTTATTTGGGTAATGAAATATCTAAATAATTCTGCATGCCCAACATATTTGTTGACATGCGCGTATGTGGGTTTATTTGTTGTTGTTGTATGTGTGGGTGTATTTTTGTGTTCTGTGTGATATCCAATGCACAGCTGTAAGAAATAAGTCTGACTTTTAAATTTTATATATATTAAACATTTGTTTTTAATTTAAAAATTTTCAGAAAGTTTATAATATTCCAAGAAGTGCAGAAATATCTTTGCATGCTATTTGGTGCATATATTTTTTGTAAATATACAAAGATAAAATAACAATTATTGTATGTTTTGTAACTCCTTACTGTTGGCATGAACTAATATTAACCCTTTTTTTAATTTAAGGCATGTTGATCTGCTTCTTTAATATTCTGATTTATTAACATTTTAAATTGCAGGAGGCTAACTCAGGCATGCAAATGTTTTATAGACCGATGTGAAGTGTCTTAGTTTGTATGTGTCCCTTTCTAAATTTTTACTTAATTAGCGTTAATTACTGCACAAAATTAAATATGGCTTCACATTACCTTCCAATCCATGAATCTACCCCACACCACTTTGTTTTAATTTTCCCTCTGTGAAGCAACGAATTGTACCTCAGTTAAATAATCCGCCATCTCCTCAGAGGCGTTCAAACTTCCGAATCTTTCTATATTTTTATTTTAAATTCTTTCTTCGGTGCTATATTGGAACTGAAATTGATGCCTATGCGTTAGCGGAAGGTATATTTATATATTTCGTTTGGAATACCATCTTTGGGTTCATATGAGTATATCCATAGGTTCACTGGAATATTTCTTTCCATGTTTTCTTAGCAATTTTTTTTTGAATTTGCTGACCCTACAAAAGTTGTTTTGCCCTAATTTCGTATTTGAAAAGTTGTCTTCCCTTCCTTCTAAAATCCTGTTCTTGAAAGCCGTTCACTTTCTTCGTCTTTTCGCTATCGCTCTCCACTTCCCCTCTCCATATGTATTTATTTATTTTGATGTGTAAATTGTATTTGTTTTTAATATTCTTAAAACTACTGTCGTAACAAAAATTAAGTAAAATTTGGCGCTTTCAAAGGGGGTAAAAAAAAATATATTTATAACTTTCATGAACATGAAATGGTATTATAACTTTGGTCCGATGTTTGTAAGTATGAGAAGAAGAAGAGATAGACCCACCAGGAAATATACCGAAATGATCAGGGCAATGAGCTGAGTCAATTTAGCCATGTCCGTCTGTCCGTCTGACCGTATGTCCGTCTGTCTGTTTGTACGCAAACTAGTCCCTCAGTTTTTGAGATATATTGATGAAATTTGGTAGGGGCCCCATTGAGATTAATCGTTTCTCGGAATCAGCAAGATCGGAGCAATACAACACATAGCTCTCATACAATCGATAGTTTCGATAAATGGGGTTTGAGCTATAAATTTTGCAATTAAAAAGCTAGGAACGTAAACTTTTGCAGGTTTGGTAATTATTATATATGTAATGTGTGTAGTGAAAATCAGCCAGATCGGACCGACATAACATATAGTTCCCATACAATCGATTGTTCCGATAAATGGGGTTTGGGCTATGTATCTTTAAATTAACAGTTTTGCAGTATTTGTACTAATTGTAAGTAAGGATCGGACCCTTAAAATCATGATGCGTATTCATGAAAGGTATAAAGTCTTTGGCACAGTCTAAGACAGCCCTTTCCTTACTTGTTTTAATTCCAATTTAAGAACATTTTATATTTTTCTCGATAAACTTAAAGTTTGCCATTAAATTTTGGCCTCCAATTTTTTTTTTACCGTACGTCTAATATATCTTAAGATTTTCAGAAGGGTGTTTTTTGTTTTTTTAAAATAAATGAATTTTTTAGTATTCGCCAAACATTTTTTTTTGGATTTTTTTTATTTTTCTAGTTGAGTTATAGGTTAAACACAAAATTAAAATGTAAAAAAGAAATAAAGGAGTTTTTTGTTTTCACTTTCCACTATCACGAAAAAATTGCTCAGTTTTTAAAATTTAGTAATTTTGTCTTTGGTTGATAGAACTTGCATTGCCTTGTTTTAGAACTTCTTTGTTATACTAAAGAAAAGCTACATTGATAAATTTAGCTTGCAATATCCCCATACTAAAAATTAATAAAGATTAAGATTGAACTGAAAACTAGTTGTCTTATCCAAAAATTGTTATAAAACGAGAGTGACTAAATAAAAAAAGAAATTACACACACCTCTAACAATTGACGCAAAGCATCGATGGTATTTAATTATTTGTGTTTTTTTTTTTCAAAAAAATCGACCAAAAAAGAAAATCTCCTGCATACACCTACACTAAAAAAAAAACAAAAAAGCAGGAATCCAAGAAAATCAAAGGCACACATTCACATGTGCACTCACACGCACACAAATAAACACGTGCACACACACCGACAATCCTTTGGGTATCTTTGGTATTTCTATGGTTTTTCTCACTTCAAAGCAAACAAATTTCTCTAATACCAGGTTGTCTATGTTGAACATGCACATCATCAGCATCATTATGACGAACACGGCGATGATTGGGCTGGTGGCGGCGAATCGGCTGGCGGCTACTGGAAGCGTTCATTGCAAACAGATTCGACATTGGAGGACTCTTCGACGAATAGTTATAAGCGTGTGCCACAAAATCAAGATCCACAATTTATGGCCTATCATGGGCAATGGCAGTGAATGCAGCCACGGCGTAGGGAGTTTTAGTTTAATGAATTTGTATTCATTTCTAAGCGCAAATAAATTATTACAGGGTAAATGTTATTTTTGTACATTTTCTAAAATAAGAATTTGCATACAATTATTTATTGTTGAATGATTATTTATAAAAAAAAAGTGAAATTAAAATTTACATTATGATTCTTGAACAGTACTTATTATGATATATAATGGAAAAAAGTATGTGTATAATGAATCTTTTTCAAATTTAAAAATGCCAGAAATTATAAAGTAATTAGAAATTAAGTGTTTTTAAAGAGAGAAAATTAGCTTTAAAACAAAAGAGTCAAAATTATATTAATTGGTTTATACTAAGTGAAAAATTATGTTCAGTTTAATTATAATTAATTATTAAAGCTAATAATAATATGTGTTCATCTAATAATTTACTTTTTTAGATTTCTGTGTACTCTCAGATATGGAGCAATATATTACGGATTTCTAAGATAACGACAAGAAATTTGTCTTTTCAAAATACTTTTTTCGGATTAATCAAATCAATCATTAGTAATTACTGTTTACACAAAAAAAAAAAAAAGAATTGCAATCTGAGGGACTCAGAAAACCTAACTTAAAAAAAGAATTCCGTGATTCCTTCTACATTAAATTGCTATGACCCCTATAAAAGAACCAACTCATTTAATTTTATTTATTAATTTGATATGTATTTATTAATATTTACATTTTTGCATATTGGTTTTTTATACCAACAATTTTTGTTTATTTTTTTGTTTATTTAGTATGCCAATTTAAGCTTATGTATATTTCTAAAAAATATTCTGACTTTTGTTTACATAAAAAATTATGAAAAGCTTTAGCTTAGTGTGCTTCATAAAAGTTGTGTTATTTTTATTTATTTATTATAACAGTTCGCCTTTTGCAAAAAACCATCTAAACTTTTATTTCTATGTAAAGGGAAAATAAAAGGTAAGTTATTTCATTATTATTTTAATTGCAAGTTTTAAACGCTTTATGCAGAATTAGGTTTTTTTTATAGGTCTGTCCATTTTACATATTTTGTAAGTTTCAAGAACTCAAGGCCTGGTGATAATAATTAATCTTAAACTATTATTATTTTTCCCTTAAAAAAAACAATAATAAAATAATCACTATTATTAACTGGTATTGAGCTTGTGAAATTAAAAAAAAATACTATTATTTTCAAAAAATTTCCCTAACTAAGAATTCGAGTTAAAATCGTAAAAGCTCAGCTACACCCAAACAAATTTTTAAAAGCTCAATGCTTAGAAGCTTTGTTTTCCAAATTACTGATCTTAAGTAAAATGACTGCACAATTTATTACATTCTTGATATATGGCAAATGTTTTGTTTTGTAAATAAATAAAAAAGTACGAGCACAACCTTTTATATAAAATTCTTGAGCAGATGCAAACTAGAAAAAAGAAATGCCTACATGCGTCCATATAAAACTTTTCAACGATTGCATCAGTAGCAAATACAATTCCTTCAATTAATGGATATTATGTAGAAAGCAGCGAGCTCTTGTACTAACTGTGTGAGGCTGCAATAACAAAGCTCAATTAAGCTTATGCTCGTGTGTATAGCTCAAGCAACCACTGTATGTATCCAATGAAATTTATAGGCTTGTGTTAAAATCATACCTGTTAAATAATGATTAATAACCGTAATGATTACCGGTTTGATTAATTATTTTCTTGACAACTTAATGATAGATTAACATTACTTAAGACTTTTAATGACTATTTTCCAATTAATTAAAAAAAAAAAATAAGAAGACATCACGATTTTTTACGATCATTAAAAAAACTCAAAAATATTATTTTTTATTTTTATTTTTTTAGATTTTTTCGTTTTCTTTTCAGGATTCTTGTAGAAGCACATAAATACATTACAATACTATACAAATAAAAAAAAAATTTTTATATTAAAAATAACCAAAAATAATCAAAAGTAATCAAAACAACCGTTTTTTGATAATTTTTTTAATTTTTTTAATTGTAATTAATTAATAATTGCCTTTTCTTGAAAAACAATTATAATAATCATTACCAATTAAAAAAGCCGTCTAATTAATTGAATACTGTTAAAATATGAGAAAATTAGAGAACTTTTCAAACACAATATATTCCAGCCTGTCAAATCTATCAAATCTAATAATTTTTCCTCAATATCCTGACAGCGTACTTGCAAAGTGCTAAGTTTAATAAGTTTAATAATTCAGATTTGAACCAACCCTTTTCCTTTTCGATGACATAAAGTAATTTGCATGGACCGTACACTTTTGGGTAACTACTAATATATTGTTAGCTCTATTATGTGTCAAAAATACTTACGAATTTCAGGGGTGAATAAACTGACAGGCAAAATACTTTAATTTTTCAATTTGATTAGATAGATTAGCCTTGTACCGGTGGTCACGGTTGCCGTTTTGGCCGAAATGTACCATTTTTGGTACGCATATTTTTGCCGGGTGCGTTGGTAGGCAACTTCGAAATTCGGTACGTTTTTGCCATTTTTACTTCAACGCAACTCCGATGACACTACTACAAATATCAAACCTGCATTTGAATGACTACAAAAAATTATTTAGTCCTAATATTATGTGTCTTTCACTCTCCTCCTTTACTGGCAGTAGAAGTGAAGTGGTATCACCAAGGGCGTACGCAGGAATTTTTCTAGGTTGGGGCCGACTTTTTTTTCTGCAATAAATTAAATGTTAAAAAAAGTACATGGTTTTTTTTTTTCAAATACCTTTTTAAACCAAAACTATTTTTCTGGGATTGGAAGAAAACTCATTCAAAATGAGTTCTTCCAACTCCTCTTTTAATTTAGACACCAAAAGTTTATGTGCACTTAACATACACAAACCTATGAAAAATTTATTAATTATTTTTGTTATAGACATAATGGACAAATTTCTCTCACCATTTAGGCGATCCTCCGTCATGGTAGTCCTCAACCATGTTTTCACTCTTCTCAGAGTGCTGAAAGACCGCTCCACTGTTGCTGTGGTGCACGGCATGGCTAGAACAATCTCCAACGCTTGGCGAATTTTTGGACAGAATGTTGTTTCCTTATATGCCATTATTAGATCTACTTCCGCTTCGTTTGTCTTCCAATTTTGGTACCAATATTCTAATTCGTGCTCAATATCCTCCAAATTGTAGAAGATACTGGTATCTCTTAATTTATCTTTTAAATCAGTGTAAGTAGAATTTTTAATATAATTTGGATCTAAAGATGCTAAATTGAATGGTGGATTATTATCTTCGGAAAATCGCTGTTTAATCGACGATATCATCGAATCTAAATATGGCAAAAAGATTGATCGCTGGAAGTATTCTGTTGCTGTTGTAAATGGAGGGTTTGTTCGATTTTTCTGCTTTTCTACAATTCTTGGCATAACAATATCGAAGGAAGCTTTTTCGGCTAATTCTAAGCATTCTTTAAAAATATCATTAAACACAATGTCCGGAGTGGATCTATGCAGCTCAATGATGCCCAATATTTTCTGGATGTGTTCTCTACATTTTATGATGTCCATATTTTTCGACTGCATGATGTTGACTACGGGTTGAAGAAGGGCGTATTATTTGGCTATTATACACATGCTAACTATAAAAACGCTTTTACTAGCAGCACTGTGCAGCTGAAATGCAAGGTTTCTTGTGCCTGCGTTTCCTTCCCGACATAGATTTTCCAATCCTTCAACTATTTCACAATATTTTTTTGTTGAAATCGCTTATGCTTTGGTATTTCTCTGACCATCGCGTCTCGCAAAATGAATGGACATTTGGGGCATATTTTCTGCGAGTAACAGATTCTTTAAAAAAATTAATTATGTCCTTAATGGTAGAGGCACTGTTGCGGATTTCGGGCACTGCATTCAAGTCATTGACTACCAAATTAATTCTATGACTGGCACAATGGATATAAAAACTTTTTTTAAATGTTTCCTTTAGAATTTTTTGAACACCACCAGTTTTGCCGGCCATCGTTGCACATCCATCAAAACCCAATCCAACACATTTATCGGGATCTAAATTCATTAGCATCACAAAGTCCTTAATATTTGCAGCTATAGTTTCAGCATCCATGGCGACTAGATCAACAAAACCAACGAATTCTTCTCTAATCATTAGCTCTTTCTCATCAAAAAATCTGACACCAATCGATAATTGCTCTTTTCCCGACATATCTGCAGTCTCGTCTGCCAAAATGCTGTACGCGGAAGCCTTTCTAATGTCTTTACATATATGTTCTCTTAAAACTTTTGCTGCTATATCCAATATTTCGTTTTGGATTCGTGGTGACATGTAGTTTGCATTTTTTTTTCCATTTTCCATATTCTCCTTTAAAGCCTCATCGCCAGCTGATATTTTTAACCGAATTAAGTCGCAGAGAATACCTGATAAAAATAAACACATTATTTGTAATTTAAATTTTTTATAATAAACTTGACGTATAATTTTAATATGTACCTTCACTATTTTGTTTTCCACGCAGGGGCAGATCATGACTGCCGCAAAAAATAATTGTTGCAATTATTGACTTTAATAATTTTCTGTTTTCTGCGACAATGTTCTCATGTCCTCTTTGCATTACAATATCAACCGGCGTTTGCTTCACGAATAGCTGAGCAGATTGAGTTGCTTCTTTATGTACTGCTGATGCAGCATGCGCCTTGCAATATTCATGCACATTTTTGTATTTTGTAAAGGGGCGAATAATAAATGAGTTGACGACTCCACGTATTTTATTAGCTTTAAATAAAACGCAGTGTAAGCAGAAAGCCCCTTTCAATCTGCGTGAATAAACCAACCAAGGTTTATAGAGATCAAGCCATTCGTAGTTAAATTTTCTTTTTAGGTGGATAGCGTCTGAGGCAAAATCATAATTTTGAGGAGGTACCCACACGTTTTTAAGAAGATCGCGTCTTTGCTCTGCAGTTATCGCACTGGGTATTTGAATCCACTTACCGATGTCTTTCGGATGACAATCTTCTGCTTGATCATTATCAGCATCATTGCTGGCCTCGCGTTCGGGGCTTTCATCGGTATCGTCACTTGGACTATGTCTTCTTTTTGATGCTACATCAAATAATAAGAAAGATATTTATTTTATATGTGTCTTTTTATTGAAGGTACAGTAATACTTACACAAAGTACCATTGAAAAATTTTCGAATATCCATATATGTATTGTATTTTAATTTTAATTTTGTTCTCAAACAATGAAAGAAGTGCACGCTTTTGTTTCACAAATCTTAATGTCAAAATCTGTCATAATTCAAGGTTCTAACCTTCATACCACAGCTGATATTTATTAGTGGTATTGCCAACTCTAAAATAAATATTTTACCGGTAGATGGCTCTCTAAAGCATTGTATAATTGTATATTAAATAATTAAAAAAAAAAAAAAAAAATCGGACATTGTAGGGGGGGGGGGGGCAGCTGCCCGGAGCAGCCCCCCCCTGTGTACGCCCTTGGGTATCACCTGTATCAACTTATACGTAGGAGGCTTTCTCTGTCATACGTCGCTTAGATATTTTTAGAAAAACTTGTAAATAGGTACTACTATTTGTTTGTGATAAAAAATAGCACCAACAAGTAGTGCTAATGAAATTAAAATTATCATATTTGCCTTAGTTCTGAAGTGGAAAACTAAAGGTGGATAGGTAGGTTTTACTATCGGGGGAAAATGCGCAAACAAATGAATGGAATTGTGGCTATTTTAAGTTATTTATTTACTTTTACTCATCATACTTTTACTCATCTAGAAGAATAAAATGTTATATGTTTTTAGTTTTTTATGCTTATTCATGCTCATATGTATATTTCTGTGTAAATTTAAATTGTTTTAATAAATGTTATATTGTTTGCCTAGCAAATTATTTTGGCACGTTTTTTTCGGTTTGGTACGTAAAATTTTAGGCAAACGGCAACCGTGCCTGTGGGCTTACCTGTGTGAGAACTTTAAAAAGCTTCGCCCACGGGAGATGTTTTCAAAATCTTTAATAAATTTTCTAGTTTTGCTAGTTATGTTAAGATTAATTAGTTTTTCATGTTAAGAGGACCAAGAAACCAAAATATGTGGTTTTGATTCTCGAAGACAATTTCAAACAATGGCTATAAACTTTATATTGTTTATTTATTTAGATGTTGTTAAGTGGGACTTTTAATTTCAAATAAAAATTAAGCAAAGCTATAAACAATATTTTCAAATTATGAGGCTGACAAATTAAGTTTTTAAAGCAATTATGAACAAGTAAGGAAAGGGCTATCTTCAACTGTGCCGAAGACTTTATACCTTTCATGAATACGCATCACGGTTTTAAGGGTCCGATCCTTACTTACAATTAGTACAAATACTGCAAAACTGTTAATTTAAAGATACGTAGCCCAAACCCCATTTATCGTAACAATCGATTGTATGGGAGCTATGTTATGTAGGTCCGATCTGGCTGATTTTCACTACGCACATTACATATATAATAAGTACCAAACCTGCAAAGTTTTACGTTCCTTGCTTTTTAATTGCAAAATTTATAGCCCAACCCCCATTTATCGAAGCAATCGATTATATGGGGGCTATATGTTATTTAGGTCCGATCTGGCTGATTTTCACTACAAACATTACACATATAATAAGTACCAAACCTGCAAAATTTTACGTTCCTTGCTTTCTAATTGCAAAATTTATAGCCCAAGCCCCATTTATCGAAACTATCGATTATATGGGGGCTATATGTTATGTTGGTCCGATCTGGGTGATTTTCACTATGCACATTACACATATAATAAGTACCAAACCTGCAAAGTTCTACGTTCCTAACCTTTTAATTGGAAAATTTATAGCCCAAACCCCATTTATCGAAACTATCGATTGTATGGGGGCTATATGTTATGTAGGTCCGATCTGGCTGATTTTCACTACACACATTACATACAGTACCTGGGTGACCGAGCCTTGCTCGGTATTTGTCGAATTTGTCCCATAATCTTACTTACCAAGAGCATAAATTTCCAAAATAGATTTCCAAAATATCGGACACTAACCACAAAAGTAGACACGAATCATTGGTAGGATTCGGTTAAGCCGTTCCCGAGATAGTGGTCGATATAAGAAGGAATAATTAAAATGCAGTCAGGTGGCAACCCTAGGTGGCAATCCTACTTAAAAATATTCTGGTTGGTATACGGCCTCAAATACCTTTCATTTGATACCCACATTCCCATATATTGCTTAATATTTAAAAGAAATTGATATAGGTGGCAACCCTGTGAACCACCCCAAGTGGCAACACCAAAGTAGAAAGTCTTAAAACAAAGGATACTACCCATATACCAAATTTCATCCAAATCGGTTAAGTCGTTCCTGAGATAGCAGTGGATATACAAATATACAAATATACAAGAATAACTCGTTTAAAGTTATAAGATAAAAACGACCAAACCTGCAAAAGTTTACGTTCCTAGCCTTTTAATTGCAAAATTTATAGCCCAAAACCCATTTATCGAAACTATCGATTTTATGGGAGCTATGCGTTGTATTGCTCCGATCTTGCTGATTCCGACAAATGATTCATCTCACGCAAAATGGAGGCTCCATACCAAATTTCATCAAGATATCTTAAAAACTGAGGGACTAGTTTGCGTACAAACAGACAGACGGACAGACGGACATGGCTAAATCGACTCAGTTCATCTCCCTGATTATTTCGGTATACTTATTGGTGGTTCTATCTCTTCTTCTTCTCATACTTACAAACATCGGACCAAAGTTATAACACCATTTCATGTTCATGAAAGTTATAACAAGACTTCAAAGAAAGTGCTTTTACGACTTGTACTTATAATAAGATAATTGGGAGCTCAATATATTTTTCTCTTGCATTTTGCTATATTGCAATTTCGGTCTTATTCAATATTCAAATGTCCTAGTTTCAAGCACTGTTGAAACATAAACTACCAAATAAGTATGCGCCCAGCATTGCTTTCCCATATTCCGTTAGATTCACTTCACTGACTGAGAAAAAGAAATGAATTTTTTTTGCGTAAACATGAGCGGAAGCTCAACTCAAAAGCTCCTGTAGAAACCCCATCATGAACCAGGTACATTCTACCTACATATGAAACTTGACGTATTCGCAATTGTGATGAAGTGTGATGGCGCATGCGCGCATACTTTGTGAGTTACTTACATAGTTAAGTTTAAGTATACATGTACTCGACGTACCTTCACCTGTCTCCAGCACGCTTTGTCTTTATATTGTTAAAGTTTACTTTTAGTTAACAAAAAACTATTTTATATTCTAACAATGTTTCGAAATTTGAACGTTATTCGCGTGTATTCGCAATCAATTTTGTTGTTAACATCGCCAGCTGCAAATGTATATGATACAAATATATTATTGTATTGAAATACCTATGTACATATATAGTTTTTGTTCTTGCTTTACATTTTGTCAACCCAATTTGCTTTATCTTCGCATTGTTACTGTAAATGTTAAGGACTTTGGCGAAAGCTAATAAAAAAATTCCGAATATATTTAATACGTCAATGGGTGTGTTTTAGGGTGTCGGAAATCAAAGTTTTTCTCAAAACCGGGTATCGATTTATTTGAAACCATTGAAACCATGATTTCTTAAATCAAATAGAACCTGCTAAGCTTGTTCCTTTAGCTTTCTGAAGAAATGGCAAGGAAGATATGAGGAACAGGTGCCGATAGACGCCGCGAAGTGTTGATAGGCAATAGCACCCATTTAGCTGAGCTCCGATTGCCTTTGGAATTTTTGAGAGTGTTTTGAGGAACGCTAATGGTTGCAAAGCAAAATAACACGCACAAGTGCATATTGACGTAAAGCGCATTTAGGAAGTTTTTGTTGGTTATTTCTGTATAAATTGAGATTCACTGAGTTGATTTGATTTAAGTTCATGATCATTGATGGACAAAATAAGGCTTTAAGGGGACTACTTAGTTCCTTGCGGGATAATTTCGGGATAGTTTTAGTAACTATATTAGGAATTTTTCTGGACAGTTTCGGCATTGTTTTTGGGATGATTCTGGGACTTTTTCATGTTCTAAAATAGTCCCAAAAATAATACCGAAATTAGCGGAAAATGATAACTAAACGAACTTCGAAATCCTTCTGAAAAAATCCCAAAATGATCCTCCAAAACTATCCCGAAATTACCCCGCGCACCTCCTAGTATCCCCGACAAAAGCCTTATTATACTCAGCATGACCTCGAACTTGAATCGAATGAATTCAGTGAAGCTCAACTTACACAGAAATAACCAAAAAAATCTTCATAATTAGAAATTAATCAATATGCACAATTGGGTTATAATTTTTTTGTATCTCGATAGGCTTATTTTGAAATTACAAAAGCTTGAATAATAATTGAAAATTTGTTCTTTATTCAACATTTTTTGAATAACTAATAAAATTTCACTCATCACTCAAATTTTTTTGAATAAGAAATAAAATTTTATTTACCACTTTTTCGTCACTCGTCACTCAAATTTTCCCAAACGTTCATTCAAGCATTTAGGGCCTGTCCATTCCACACGTTTTTGTGAGCTCAAGGTCACTTGTTAATAATTATTAAGCAATTATTATGTATATTTTTTAAATTACATTTTCGATTTTCCCTTTAAAAGTAAAAAAAAAAAGAACGGAATAATAATTATTATCAACTTGTATTGAGCTCGTCAAATTTATTTTGTGGATGCGGTACGCAGACAGTTTCCTCTTGACAAAAATATTTGGACATCACCAAAAAATTAATGCCATATTTTCGGAACGGATAGTGGGATTGGCATCCTTATTTGCAGTGTTACTCTAGTTGTAACTTAAAAATTACTTTCATTTGCTTGATACTTTTTACTGATCTTAGGATGTTGTCCTCAATTTGACAAATTACCAGTGGAGCCTTCTAGGTCATCTCACCCCCTCCTTCCGAAATAAGGAGAAAATTGTTGGTAAAAAGAAGTGAGGGGCATCATATCATCACCCTTCAAGTTGCACGTCATTACTCTTTGTGGCTTTAACTACAGGCATGCCTTATTAATCTATAATCTTTTTTCAAATTCCAACGCGTGAGACTCTGCAAATTTGTAAGGTAACCGACTTTACATATATAATTAATATATACTTTGCTAAGAAAGCATTTAATCTTTCTTTGTAACAATCAGAGATCCAGTCTCTACCAGCGCATACTTACTACACCAAGGCGAACCGGGTAAAACCGGGTTAAAAACAATCTCAATCAATAGTTTTTTGTCATGCAAATATTTTTTTTTTTCAGAATTTAACCTTATTTAAACGTTTATGGCCACTTCCCTTCCATCTTCGTAGATTTTTATTTCTGTTTGTGACCATACATACATTTGTATGTTGGTATTTGAGGAATTCACTATAGACTTATAAGACAAGAGTGGAGTTGGTATTGACCTCCATTTTTGTGAAATGTACACGTGCCAAATTATACGCCCTAAATACAAAAAACTTGCACTAATAAAAGAAAAGTTTCTTTTACAATGAAGAACGGAGCAGATTTCATTAGCTGCCTACAATCATGCTGAGAGGACCATAAATTCTACGAACTTTACTACTCTATAACCAACGTAGATCAAAATAGTATTTGCTGACAAGACCCAGTCTCCTTTGGCTCCCTCAGCTGACTTATTTCCTCATACACGAAGCTTTTCGTACGTTCAAAGCTGTACTCTCTCCTCTTTTCCTCGTTCATCACCAGTACCACTCTTTCCTCATGCCATGATACGAGTATTAACATCGGCCGCATTTTGCAGCACGCCTTTGTATTAGTCTGTACCTGTGGGGTATGGTATGGTTTAGCTGCTTGGATTATGTACCACGATCAAGGCAAAGTAATAGCACGATAGGGAGTCGCATTGTCTGAAGGCTCTATTGATTTCGAATAGCTCGGAGAGATCCTCTGCGTAAGCCCTTTACCATATCACTACAACAGTTGCAGGAAAGCTAAATTTTTACTGAGCTGTCTACTCGTTGCGAAAACTTGCTTTGAAATCGACAAAGAGATTGTGTGCGTCGATTCTCTGAGCGAATCGTAATAATGATAAACGGGTCTGAACTTGCTATGATAAGATACAATACGATGGTCGATCATTTGTTTCGGTTTATGGCAATCAGCTTGTCGATCATGTGATTGAGCTTTTTGCAGAATACGCTGGATAGAACCTTGTAAGTATGAAATATTAAGCAGGCTGTCTCTGGGGTAGCTAACGCAGTTTGTGTAATCTTGTCTAAACATATTTTTGAGTTTATACATGCGTTTGAAACAATCATTCCGTTATTGAGCTGCTCCGCTGGTAGTAAGCCATTTACTTAAGTTTTTTTATGTTTTCGAGTAGGATATATTTCATAATTTCCTTGTCATACTCAAGTGAATTTGGATCTTTTCGTCAGTTAACGCTCTGCTTTTATTAATTTTTATACCTTTCATGAACATGAAATGGTATTATTACTTCGGTCCGATGTTTGTAAGTATGAGAAGAGATATACCCACCATTTAAGTATACCGAAATGATCGGGGCGACGAGCTGAGTCGACTTAGCCATGCCCGTCCGTCCGTGCGCTTGTCCGTGTGCCCGTCTTTCTGTCTGTTTGAACGGAACCTAGTCCCTCAGTTTTTGAGATATCTTGATGAAATTTTGTAAGGGGTTTCCATTTTGTAATGTATTAATCATTTGTCGAAACCTACAAGATCGGACCAATACAAAGTGTACCTCCCATACAATCGATTGTTCCTATGAATGGGTTTTGACCTATAAATCCTGCAATTGAAGAGTCAGGAACTTTAAGTTTTGCAATATATCGTATATCGTATAAACGGGGTTTGTGCTATGTGTATTTTAATTAACCGGGTAAGAACCTCAAATTTTGCAGAGTTTGTACATATTTGTAAGTAAGGATTGGACACTTAAAACCGTGATGCGTATTCATGAAAGTCTTTTGGTCGCACAAATCTTTTTTCTAAATGTACTGGTCTATTCCTTTTTATTACTTAGTAAGTTAGATACAAGCACCTACTGCTCGGTAATCATAAGATCAAATATTTCTTTCAGTTATCAAGTGTCTGTATAGTAATGATAGTTCGAATCAATATTGAGTAGAACGGTGGAGCTGTTGTCGATCGCTATATTTTAAATTTGATTTCGTGTGATTTGAACAGAAGCAGCCAGTTATCTTAATCTTTTAAGATATATAGATAGGAATAAAAATAATTTATGTGGGAAGTACCACACCCAATTTTCGAACTCCTACCACGCCTTTTCGACTGCTTAGCTACTTACAAACTGATTTTATACCAGTACCTGGTTTATAAATGCAGCGCCAACAAAGTTTCATACCATTTTAAGTTCAGTAAAGGCATAAATATACAGTGGTATTCAATATAATAGTAGTGAAATCAAATTGGATATCATTCTACGAAATATGGAGAAGCTCTGCTTTGAATATTATTCATTTATAATATAGCATATTCCATAACAGAAACCACATAAAAATAAATTTCAAAGTTTACACAAAGCTTAGGAAAGTTAATTAAACTTTAAAAAATGGACATTCAAATCTTTAAAATTTTTCACAGAACTTCTAGAAAATTTTTCAGGAGGCAGTTTTGTAGACCCATTAATTCTAGTACAACATTGTGTAAGTTAGAACTCTTTCAAAAATTTCTATGAGTTTTCAGAATTTTTTTTGTCAAAGGTGGTGAGTGATTTCTTTCATACAACGCATGAAGAAAAATCAATTTTGTAAGAGAAAAAAAATTCAAAAAATTTAGGGAAAATTTTTAGGTACTTATAACTTGCAGATTATTATGCTAAAATTAAATGAGATATGAAACTGCATGCATTTTGTTGTTAGTTCTTAAAAGTTTAATTTCCTGAACTTTGTGTAATCTTTGAAATTTCTTTTTATGTGGTTTCCGTTTTGGAATTTGCTATATTTTAAATGAAAATTATTTAATCTACAGCTTATCATTATTTCGGCGAACGATATCCAATTTAATTTCACTAGTACTATATTGAGCACAACTGTACTTATATGCTTAGTCAAAGCTTTGGTGAATTTCGCCGTATTCATTTAAACTTAAAATATGCATAAAAAACGTTCATTCATAGTTAAAGCAATTTGATGGAATCTATACAAATTTAGCAGTAATAATAATAATTACATATTACAATGGACAGGAAGCTTTATTGCACATTCACAGTATAATTTATTAAAAACTTACCAACAACAAGGCAGTTTCTACATTCATACTAAGTAAGTACAGCCTTACAGTCTGGCATGCCTTGGTAACAGTCGTCACCTATTGCACAGGCGCAAAAATGCACTTCGACCGGCCAATAAGCAATGCAAAAAATGGCTATGCAGAACAGGTAAAAGATAGATAAGCGTCTGGGGCCAACGTCAACGAGTTAAAGAATTTCTTCTGTTTCATTATGTATTTATGTTGGAACGTGCTGATGAGCTTTTGTGTGGCTCTGGCTTTGCTACATGACTTGAATACGTTAGCACGTGATTGCCGGCAAAAAGTTTGTTTAGGTGTAAGAGGTACGTAACGGGTGTGTCATTTCGTGGGAGAAAATAAACTTGTGGTTCTTGAACCACGTCTCTTTCTTGTTACTAGCGATCTGAGTAAGTTAGGTTTCTTGTAAGCCAAATATGTTTGTGCAGAAGGTGTTATGATAGAAGTGGACGTTCGTTAGTCAAGAATATGACTAGAGTCTAATGACTAGAGAGTAATGAGCTCATTCTTGACGACAATTGATTCTGCAATCTGGGAATATGCAAACGATTTATAAATATTCCTGAAAAATGTCTTAAACTAGGGCAATTTTGCATAGCCTATCCAATATCGTTATTAATCTGACGTATATAAATCCCATCACGACTCAAAAGGTTATTCGTGCTCAAAACAAATCAGTCCTCCTGCATGCAGTTTGCCAACAATGTTGGTTCAGGACTAAAAATTTAAATGAAACGGGTTCGGTTTCTGCTTTAGAAACTCAAGTGAAACGGTTAAACGGGTTCGGCTCAGGATTAAGAAATTTAAATGAAGCGGTTCAAACGGGATAGGTTTAGGAATTAGAAATTGTTTTGAAGCAGTTTAAACGTACTCGGTTGAGGATTTGGAAATTGAAGTCAGTCGGGTAAAAGGGTTTCGGTATTGTATCTAACCATTAAGGTGAGAGGGTTATACGGGTTCGGTTTGCGGTTTGAAAATTTAAGTGAATTGGTTAAACGGCTTCAGTTTAAGAGTTGGACGTTAAAATTAATGTTTTAAATGCTTCGGATAACTCTTTAGATATTTAAGTGAAGCCGTCTAAACGGGTTCTATTGAAGATTTTAAGATTGAAGTAAAACGTTTTAAAGGGTTTCGGCTTTATATTTATAAAATGTGAAGGTTTTAAAGAAAACCAGCTATGAAGCGAAACCATTTTAAAGTGAAAAAGGTTTTGAGTGAAACAATTTAAATGGAATTGGGTTAGGATTTAGAAATCGAAAGGGGTTTAAAATTATACTGTTTAAACGGGTTCAGTTAAGGATTTAGACAAAAAAATTTATTCAAAAACTTAAAACCGGTTAGTCCGTTACAAAATACGACAAAGCTATGAATGGTAAAGTTTTTACTTTAAAAAATGAAACGGGTATTACGGTTTTGGCTTCATCGCAATACTTGGACAACTCTTATGGTGTACCTCTGCTTTGATATGCTCCTCAGATGAGCATGGTTAAACAAAAAAAGCCCAAATGGCATCATAATTACTATCGGGGCAAATGGCTCAGCCGACTTTTCGTCATAATCTCTAACGCCATTTGTTGCTGGGTTGCTATGTAACTTGTAATGAGTATTTGCACATATGCATAAGGATTTATTTATTTATAATTCTTACAAATTGTAATTATAAATGCTAGTGAAATGCCAGAAAATGTTTTAATATCTTTTTGCAAAAATTTGGATTTTATACATAACGACAAAAGCATACAACAATGTACGGGTATGTTTAAGAAACTAACCTCAAATTACTTTTATTAGCAATCAAACATCACCCTCGCTTACATTTAATGCAATGCAAATTGTTTGAAATTAAAATGCAATTAAGTGTCGCTAAAGAGCAGCTGTTAAAACTTTCTACATAAAAATTACACTTAAAATTAAATCGAGCAGAAAATCACGCGCCTTGCATACGAGCGCTTGCGCATGACCACGCTGAAACCTTCCCTTTTCATTGGTTCATTTGGATTCAACATTTTTGACAATTTAATAAACTCTAATACAAACCTTTCGCCTACAACGAATTAATTTTATTTGATGGAAATATTTTATTTCGAAATATCAAATAACTGAAAATATTTAGTGGTCAGCGGCATTGTCGTTAAATGATTGCCGTCGATATCTATTAGTCTCCTTTTGAACGAATTACGTGCCTGAAATACATTTCAGACACTTTCTAATCTAAAACCTTTTCCTAATTCGGGTGGACTGTGGAAGAATGAGCAAAATCGCTTGATTGGTATGCAAATGCTTTAAATGATGAAAAGATAAAAAAGGAATGATATGGAAAGTAAGAAATTATTTGGTGTCAAGAATAAAAACTGGTTCAAATGCATAGTAATATCTTTGAAAGCTTGAAATTGTTGGTAAGCTGAACTTTTTCTCTTTTGTATCGCCCCATTTTTATTTAAAGTATTTGCAAAAAGTAATTTCTATAAAATTCGTTAATTTATAGATAAAAATTTAATTTATTGCAAAATAGGGCTTTGAGCTTATTTGTTGAAGATAAGAAAAGGAAATAGAACTGTGTGACTCTTATTGAAACACTACTTCAAATTTTCTCTACGAGTTAAATGCTATCGCCATTTTTTTCAATCTTTACTGGTTGTTTGTGATATCGTAACTGACTGATACAATTTATTGAATTTGGTTTGAAGGGGGTCCTTAGTAGAAAATGTGATAAATTTTGGGTAGGAGCGGACTATATTTTCCCTTTTAAATTCATAGGTTTGACAAGGAAAGCGTACGCAAGCCACAGCCAGTTTTTAATGTGTTTTAAGACAGGGCCTGGGTAGGCATGTTTTTCCAGGCCCTGCCCAGGACAATCCCAATTTCTTAAAAAAAAATTTCAGTGCCTCTAGGACAGTATCGAATCGGGCTCCTCCACATTACAGTACTCTTCTCTATCCATTGAGCTATTACAATCAATGAATTTTTTTCAGCAATTGAACAACTAGAATTATATATAATTATCGTAGAAAACCTAGGCAGGCCCCTTACAGATTATACGAAAAATTGCCGTCAATTTGGAAACATACGTTTTCCATGCCAGAAGACTGGTGGGCCCTAGTTAGAGTTGTGTATTGAAGGAAAAATCTAGTCAGGGCCTAGATTAGGTATAGATTATCTAAGATTATTTTCTATCCGGGATGTGATGGAATCATTCCTAGCCTTGAAACATCATAATCGAGTGTGGAAGTCGACGCAAGCGTAATAACGTTTTTGACCAAGTCCTTCTTTCAGGTCGTATCAGACAGCTGTACCACGTAGCTTGAGGGAAAACCAAAGAACTGATCTTGAGAAATAATGAAGTTATGGTCAGCAAAGCTTTTCCTGATGTTGTTATTGTTTTAGCAACCAAACACAAATGTATACTGAATGGACGTAATTTTGCAGTCCTTAGTCCGATGGCCACGAGTAAGTCATTTCTGCCAGTTTATCCACGGACTTAGTTAAACTATAAGGCATAATATACTGATACGATTGAAAGAGCAAGATAAGAGATAAAGGAATAGAAACAGGGTGAGAAGAGAAAGCGGAATTGGAAAACCAATAGAAATACAGATAAGAGACAAAGTAAGAAGAAATATGTATATAAGAGAAAGAGTCACAAGTCAATTTTTAAGACAGGACAATGTACATATACTGTAAATCAAAAACAACAATAAAAAAATGTTTGATTACTTTTGATTTTTTTTTTGATGATTTTCCATTTCATTATATTGATTTCTTTTGATTGTTTTGCAACAATACCAAAAAATAGTCAAAAGTAAGAAAAAATATTTTTTTTTTTGATTATTTCAGATTTTTTTGGATAATAATATAAAATCAAGATTCTTCTTTGATTGCCTTTTAAATAATCGTTACACTGCGTTACAAAAACGAGCTTTAATTCTGTCCTATGAACCAAATATACTTTTTCGGAAAGGGATGAAAAAAAAAAAATACACGTGTATCGGCGATTTTCATGTAAGTACACGTCAGAATTCTTATGAATATGCCCCTACTACTGGTTCTTGTAATAGAAGTCGTATTTTGGGGTGTCACGAAAAATTTTATTGTAAGTTGAATTATTTTTTCGTATTCAGCGACTTCCATTTAAAAAAAAAATATTTTTACAATTCCGCTTTTACTGCATAAATTTAAAAAAAATATGTATGTACATAAGAACATATCAATCGTACACTCTTTTGCCGTTTAAATTACACATACCCAATCATAGTCAATTTTTGCACTACAAACAAGCATTTTTAATTTTTACACGATTACGAGTTCCAATTACTTTAAAAAACTTTCCATATGCATGCGTCTCCTCTGCAGATACTACCCGCCGTCATCAGCATACCTGCGCCACCTTTCCCTTCTGCAATTGCCGATGCAATTGCCGCTGCAACTGATTCGATGAGCCCTAATTGATAAACTAATACACAAAGGCGTGAATGAAAAATTAATTAGGCCCGTTGTTGAAACATAGCTTCGTATCATAATGATCCCACACTTATTCTGTGAGCGTTCGGCAGCTATCGACAGTTCGAATAATGTCTGGCGCTTTTGCACTCTTTAAGCTATCAACAAATTGATTGCGATTTAATTAAACTCGCTTTTCATTTCTTTTGGTTTTAACGCCCCGATCATGTTCAAGACCAACTCAATCGTGTTGTGTGCCTGAGATCGAAATGTGTAGAGTAAGAGGTGTCAAAAGGGAGTGGATATTTAGTTTTCTCGATTTATTTTATGACTTCTCATTTAAACAAGGTCAATATCAATACTTCGAACGTGTAAAAATTTTTATTTTATTTTATATGCAACAACAATTACACTACTGATGACAGTTTTTATCCGATTTTATAGAAATAATTATTATCTATTTTTAGTTATTTTAAACATGAACCAAAGAAAGTCTTTCTAGTTAACAATGCAAAGCTTGCAAATAATTTTAGATTAACAAAATAAAGTAATTTCTTTTCGCAGCGCCAATTGAAATGATTTTTTGGGCGTGGCGGATGTTTTGGCGAAAATGTCAGTTTTGTTCAGACGAATGAGTGACACGCGTTGCAACCTTGCCAAGTTCGATAACAGTGCAACGCTGCTATGGCGATGATCGTTTCGTATCAATACTGCCACAGGTGTCCACTTTTTTTTAAAGGCAAATTGAGGTCTTCATTTAGCATACAGTAGCTGTTAACAGGCACATGTATAAACATTAAGGCGGCTTCCAAAATCTGGTTTTGATGGGCTAGCACTTTTACTCTTTGAAAAAAAAATTACGCTTATTAGTCTTACCATTCTCTTTCTTACATAAATTAAATTATAGCAGGATCTGCAAAATGAAGCGGTTGGGGAGCTAATTCAATGAAACTTTTCTGTAGCCTTTCAAGTCTTTGAGAGTGAGCAGAGTAAATCGGATTCCAAATAATAGAGGAATAATCCAGCTTTTATCGAACTAAGGCATTATATAAAACGTATCTGGTAAATGAATCTTTGAACTCACATCAATATCGCAGCAGAAAAGCTAGACTTGCCTTAGATATAATGAAGCTAATATGATTAGCGAAGGTAAAACCAGAGTCAAACATTATACCAAGATCAACAAATTCATTTAAACTAGCAAGCTTTTCATCGAGAAGTGTATATATATGAATTGATCAAGTGTGTTGACGTTTTGCAAAGTATTATATCAAAACCTTTCCTGATATTTAAGCTTAAATTGGTCATAAATGCTCCAATTAGATAACCTATTTAATTGTCTGTACATTGCAGATATTTAAGTAAAATCGATAGGAGGGATCATTATTGGGCCAATAAAAGCCAAATCAACAGTTTTTAGAATTTTTGTCTGTCTCTTTGTATGTTTGGTCGCGCATCACTCAAAAACTGCTTAATAGAATTAAATGAAACTTTTACTAATGCATTACTATACGCTTAACTTAAAATTTATTATATATTTTTGATGGTTAATATATAATATTTAAAATCGCATTCAGTCTATTATATGTTCTGAGTTTACTAGTCATTGATAAAAAGAAGAAATATAATTGGTCCAAGATTACTTTTCTTGGACACTCCGGATTTGGCTCCGAATTAATTTAACTTGATATACTTTATTTTAAAAGAAGTAATTCTTTTGGAGAGATAAGATCCAATACAACATAGAAAAGTAGAATGGAAACAAATTTGATTTATTTTGTTGTGTTGATCTTCCGACAGGGTAGTAAGCTGATTTTTGTTGGAACGATTTTCCGTCATCCCTTGTCAAGTTTGGTTTTGGTTTTTGGCTTAATGTACTTGAGAACATGGAGATATACAAGCTAAAAACATTTGACGGCAAGATCATAAACGAACAAACCAACACTATCTCTGACGAAATATTTGAACCCTTAAAACTAGTTTACAAAAAACAGCACAAGCCAGCAGATACAGCAACCAAACACGTAACAATGAACAAGCAAAAACGAAATATGAACCAAACTGCAAAAATCACCGATTTCTACCTACATCAACCTACCGCTTAGCTAACAAGCGGTATGTCTACATACCTACAAAAACAACCCTTGGGACAGATAACAATTCGGACGTATCAATACCGCGCACACACACACGCATATTAACGTTAACTACCACGAACACATAGATTGACATTACCTGCCACAGCACCCACGGACTATAAAAACAACGCAGCGGATAGACACAGACCAGAACGAAACTAGGCATTGAAAATGGCAGAACGCCGAAACCGGTTTGTCACAAAACCAAACTTGACAAGGGATGACGGAAAATCGTTCCAACAAAAATCAGGAAACAAATTTGTTCAAGCTTGCGTAATAAAATGCTGCGTGTGACAGCATCAAAAGCTGACGACGTAAAACTAATTAAGTCATTTGCTTCAATGGAAGAACGTTATTTCCTTCAAATGGATTTAGACTACTCAGTTACTTGGTGTAAAGTAAACTATATGCCGCTTAGTCTTGCTAAGTGTAAATTCGTGTGTTTTCACGTCGGTATTTACAACCAGTTTCTTATACAATTAACACCATAATTTTGAACATGTAAATGTTTTTGTCGACTTGGGTGTGACGATGAGCCGCAAACTTAGTTTCAGCACTTAGCTAGAGGTGTATTAGCTTTTGTGAAAAGGTGGTCAAAATAATTTAGCGATCCTTATATTACTAAGACTCTTTTTACTACATTAGTTAGGCCGATATAAGAATATGGCTCGATTGTATGGAATTCGCGTTATCAAGTTAATGTAGATAAGCTACAATCAATTTAAAAACAATTCCTACTTTTTGCCCTGAGAAATCTTTAAAGTTTGATTCATTGTATAGCCTTCCACCTTATACTACTCGGCTACAACTTAACGATCTCCCAACCCTTGCAAGTCGTAGGGAAATGCTAGGTGTAATATTTATGGTCAAACTATTAAACGGATATATTTAAAGTCCATTTCTTAACTTTAATATACCGTCCCAAGCTTCAAGATATTTCAGGCCTAGTCTTCTGATGCAATGCAGGACTTATTTTTCAATTGCACGAACCTTATCAGTGTTTGTGCGAAAACTATAACTCTCATTCAGGTAAATTTGATATTTCGGAGTCGCTTTTTATAATAAAAAAATTGTTTTGTCCTCTCTTAACAAATGAGTTATATGTGTTTATGTAAATTAATCTCTTATGCATGCCACTTACTCAGCGTATGAAAATTTTCCGTAGCTGAGCAGTTTGAGATCACGACGCTTAACAAACCTCCGACTTTCAAACACTCGGCAAATTTGATTCGTGCGTAATGAAGATGCGCCCCTCATGTAGGTTAGTTTTTTTGACTAACTACTGGAGTTTTTTTGACTACTGGTGATAGGGATTGGTTTCTCCCTTAATTTAATATATTGCGATTTGGCTTTGTTTGACTTAATGCAGCCAATTCTACAATATACTAAATATCAGTTTGATTTAAGTTTGCATGTGTACCTGTTTACAGTCGGTTGAGAATAATTTATTTTTGTATCAAAATCGCAATTTGCCATGCCAGTTTTACACATATGCGTATCAACTTTCTTTCATTCTCAAAATAGATTCTTTGCTCCACAAAACTAAAAATCACGTACCATCGCAAAATACATACTTCTTCGCCTTTGACTGACTAGAAAAATCCAGCTTGTTATCCACCTTCTTGTCGGCGACGTGCATTTTTGCAATTCACTCAAACTCAATATTTTCCGACCGATTACTATTTATTTATACTAGCCATTGGCATTGATACCAATTGATATGAGAGAATTTCCTGACAATGAAGATTGGCGCCATTAAATTACTAAAGTGCGAATGCAATTAATTTGAAAATGTTTCTGAATTAAAGTGTACACATACCGTTAGTTGAAAACATTCTTGGCACTCTAATATAAAGAATTTCTGATGCAAATAAGAATAAGTAGGCGCCTATAGAGAAATATATATTAAGAGTAGGCTCTAAAACCAAAAGTATGTGTGTATATTACCAAATAAAAAGAGGACTCCATAGGTGCTTAGTTAGCACTCTTCCTACGATGCGTCCCCTTCCTACGGAGTTTACAAAAAAAGCTCCTAAAAGAAAAGTATTTAATTATCCCTTAGTACTAACTTAGTGAGTTGTTCCGCAATCCCAACATTCTCTTTCAGATAATCCGCAAAGTATCCTTACATACTTTTATGAAAAAGAGAGCTGATAGCATCCAAGTATGGGGTAAATTTTCTCAATTTAGTCTTTAACTCTTTCTCCCTCTTATTCTTTTCTTTCATATTCTGACTCTTATCTTTTCTTTTTGTAACACTTTCCTGTCCTGTTCTATCTTTTTCTCTATCACTCTGTTTGTTTTTAAATATCCTTCTCTTCTCTCCAACTCAGGCTATCTCAATATCTTTATTTTTTTGCTGTGATAGCAGCCGAATAAACACCCAGCGCAGGTTTTACGGCACGCTGAGAGTAATAGTCGTTTTAAGGTACATCTTGTGAATTATTACTTTTGACCAAGTAGATATTTCTAGGATATTTTTTCTTTGCTTGTTTTCGCCACCCACTATAGAGAAAAATCAGGGCTCCATACTAAGAGGTGAAATTCAACATTTCGTGGATGGTCATCGAGCTGCGGGTTGGCTCGCACTTGAACTTGATTAGAAAAATTGTGCTCTCTCCCCTTTGCAGTATATCGCTTTCTCCAAGACCCGATGCTGCTGTTACTCTTTACAACTCTATAAAATTTATCATTAACCCTAAAAACGTAACCTTCGTCGATTCGACGAAGACGCTATTGAATATATTTTGTCTCTTTTTCGGAGCGCCTTTCTAAAAGATTTAAACAAATATACATATTTGAATTGTTCCAAAACAATAAAAAAAATGTTATATTTCGAGGATTAAAAACTGGTACACACATGTGTACAAAAAATTAAACCAGAAATTAAATAACTATATTGAAATAAGTATTTTAAAGAATGTTCGTCGAATCGGCGAATGGTTAGGTTTTGTAGGGAGTGAGCGGAGGTTAGCTTTATAGGGTTAAAGAGCACAACTGTAAAATATGTCCTCTTATTAAGTTTAAATACAAAGTGCCTTCTTACAAGCTATGATTCACTGGCGTATGAGTACATTGTTCCTGATTAATATTCAAAACCGATTATGATAAAAAATTTCTGCGATTTTCCGAAAAAGATATCCACAACACCGAAATGTACTTTGATTTGCCGCATGTAAGCCTATCCTAAAAAAGAAACGAAAACGAGCAAAGCAAAGAAAATAGGTAGGACAAAACATTCACGTGCGAAGTCATTGAATACATCAAAGATCATGAGAAGAGCAAGAGATGCCGTTCACCGAGATTTATTTTTATAAATGAAAATAAATATTTGTAAAATTCATACATAACTACACACATGCACATACGTACAGGGCCATGATAATATAAATTATATACTCGTAAATGTCCTTATTAATAATTATTAAAACTTAAGTTGCGTAAAGGTTCATTACTACATTGAAGTAACAACCAACCAAAAATTTTACTTCAAACTGACAAATAGCCAAAAATTAAAATTCCATATAAAAACACATACTCATATTACTCACAAACGCATAGTTCAGGCTTAAGACTGTTCAGCTGTGAAGTGGGTAGGGGAAATCAATTGGCGCCATAAATTCAATTAAACGCCATTTTAAATTGTTTTGCTTAAATGCTGAAAGAAATGGCTGTTTGGTAATAATTAATCCACATTTTTCTACAAATTTCCGATGCCAATGACATTTCAACTTTCGCTTTTGTGTACTACGTGAGTGCTATTATTACAATAGCGAGTTGTAGAAAAAATATTACATAGAAAAATATATACAAACATATTTAATAAAAACTTAAAAATTGGGCTCAACTAAGGATTGGATGAGCATTCTTCAATCGTGGCAAACAGACGAATAATAACGAATAATAACGGGATGAGTCACAATGGAGCATGCGACCAATGACAGTTTTGATCTCTTTATATGGGTTGAAGTGATCCCATTTGTTTGAGCATGTCCTATGAAGAGACTAATTGGTCCCTTTTATGCCTGAAAGGGTAGTGTCGGACAGATCCCCTTTGCTCTCCTACGGATACAATTTACTTTCAACACCTAAAAGTAGACTACATAAATTAAAATCGACTTATACCAACCATGATCATAACGGAATAGTTGTAATCAATTGCATCCCACTGTAGACTAAAGTTATTGATCCCGGATCAAAATCTTTAAGGATCAGTGGCACGATTTTTTGCAGGGCCATTATTGTGAATGTCCAATCCTTGCAAAAATGCGATTAGTCTAGGATGCATCCACGATGATTCGAAAAGGAGGATGCGACTAATGCCACTTCTGATTACTTTGTATGGGTTGAACTGTTCACATTTGTTTGAGCATGTCTTATGGAGAGACCAATTATAACCATTTATACCCGAACGCGTGCGAAAGGACTAATCCACTTGCTACCCAAACAGGTACTTTTAACTCCTATAAGTATGCTACACAAGCCAAATTGACTTATAAATTATACCTGTTTTTAAATACATATACCTAAAGCACTTTCTGTTTACAATAATACTCAGTTTACCATTTTTTCGATATCTATTTCTTTTTAATTAGTCGAAAACATCTGTTTGAAACCAGTACCATGAATCGACTGCTAAGCGAAAGATCACCCTTTTTAAAAATATTTTTGAAAAAAGTCCTAGCTAAGAATTGTCTTTAATAACGACAAATTTTAAAATTTGACTCCAAAACTCTCTATCCCAGCTGAATTTGTATTGAATCATCTCTCCGATAGGGTGCTTTTCGAACGAAATAGGGCGTTAAGGAAAAACCAATTTTAAATAGGGCGTTCTTTAAAGAAGTTCTGAGATAGTGCTTTTTTTAAAAATACATAGGTTAAAATAAGGTGATCTTTCACTCAGCCCCCGAAATAGTCTCAATAAGCAGTATACACTCACTTGATTATAATTGATTTTAAAAGCCGCTGAAAGTCGAGAATGTGCTTTGCTTTCTTTGTAAAGCTATGAAAGAGTTTTTTGATCTCCTGAAAAAATAATAAGAAATAGATAACAGTTTTTGTTATAGCAGCACCGATAGAATTGCTTAAATATGCTGTGCTATGCACACAAGGTATTTTAACTTCATTCGCCTATGCAACGGCATAAATGGGTCGCGATATATATTGATTAAGCCATGCCCGTTGTTGTTGTTGTTAACAGAGCTTCGCCCTGCCCAATGGGCTCGATCACTCTAAATTGTCATCAGGCTCTTCTAATGGAAGTCCGAGAAAACGCGCAGTTTCCACAGGGTTGGACCAGAGTAATGTAGGTGTTAGAAGAGATGTTTGGTATCATGATATACCGCATGCAAGGCATGTATTTGGTATATTGGGGCTCAGTCTGGATAAGTAAGAGTTTAACCTATTACAATATCCAGAGCGAAGTTGTGCTAGCATGACTCTAGTCTCCCTCGGAAGTACACGCTCCTTTTCAGCCAATTCAGGTGGCTGAGTACTGATAATGGGATTCACAGGCCGAGATCTGAGGGATCTATCTACCGACTCAGTGTGAATGTCATTTATAGCCCACCTATGGTTCCGCATAGAGATGTAGTGCTTACGAAGATGTCTCCTTATGTCTGTGGGGGGCGGGCTACATCCAATAGATGTCGATTTGGATGACTGGGTTTATGACAATTCAGAAGGAACTGTCTACTCAAGAGTTCCGCGTGCTCTTGAACATTGAGCAATTTTGCCTCTTGATGGAGGTGAGACTCAGATGACATAAGCAGACATCCCGTAGCAGTTCTAATGGCGGTGTTTTGGCAGACTTGAAATTTCCTCCAATTGGTGGGCGACCATTTGGGCGCAGCGTAGTCAATAACCAGTCGGCCAATAGCCTTATATGTGGCAAGCAATGTTTCTTTGTCTTTTCCCCAAGTACTGCCGACCAGTGACTTGAGGATCTTATGGCGGCTCTGTACCTTTGAAGCTATTGCGGTGGCATGACTAGCGAAGGTGATGCCGTTGTCAAACATCACACCCAAGATTTTCGGGTGGTTGACAGTAGGTAGAGGTACTCCGTCTACGTGGACATTTTACTCTTGCCCCATCTGCGCATTCCGTGTCGTAAACAGGGTCGCCGTCGATTTAGTCGGAAATAGGGTCAGATTTCGCTCGGTGAAGAAGCTGGAAAGGTCACGGAGGTAGCTGTTGATTCTAGTACAGAGTTCGTCAATGGACGGACCCTTGAAAGGAAACAATGGAGACTCCCTCTGGTGGGGGGCAAAGTCTCGAAATATAAAAATTAAACAAAAGGGGAGAAAGAACACCACCTTGCGGCACCCCTTGTTTTATTCTTCGTGGCATAGATTTCTTGTTCCTGATGCCTGTCGACCATTGAGGTAATTAGCGGTCCACCTTTTAAGGCCGGCAAGGAGCGGTGTCTCTTCCAGGTATCGAAGGAGTGTGGCGTGGCTGACTGTATCAAATGCATTTGGTTTGGATGCCTCAAGGTGTTGTTTCCACTTGGTCAGTTTGAGTTCGTTGACTGTCCTACGAATGTCCGTCCGTCCGTCGGTCCGCCTGTTAACACGATTACTTGAGTAAGTTTTGAGATATCTCAATGAAATGTGCCACTCATCTCCGAGCGGATGATAGCCACGCCCACTTTTTATATATAGAATGTTTTCGAAAATATAAAAACAAGTGATTATTCAGTATATAATACCCTGATAAGGATAAAATCTGGTGTGTACATTAACGTTAAGGCACGGGCCTGACACCTCCCACTTTTGATTAAGTCAAACTTAGAAATAATATTAATCATAAATCAAAAACCGTTCAAGATATCGAAACGAAATTCAGCAGAAACATTTATATTATCATTATTATTTCACTTTAAAAGTTTCCGTGAACGAAGAAAGTCGAAAAAGATAAATTTTCGAAAATGGGCGTGGACCTCCTCTTTTAAAGTGGATTATTTCCCAAAACTTTTCATGCTATAACTCCAGCAAAAATTTATTTATCGAAATGTTTAATATAAAAAGATAACTGTTTGTTGTAAAAATGGGAGAAATCGGGTATGAGCCACGCCCAGTTTTTCAACATAGTTCTGAAAAATTTGTTTGAAAAATGTAAACGCGATATTTTTATAACTATTTAAGCTAATTTTATTTTGTTTTGTTGTTTTTCCGACAGGGTGAATGATTGATGTATATTGGAACGATTTTTCGTCATCCATTGTCAAATTTGGTTTTGAGACAAACCGGTTTCGGCGTTGTGCCATCGTTCCAATATATTTAAGCTAAATCAATTAGATCTTTCACATATAATAAGCTTTTTAAGCAAAACTTGACTGCAAAAACATTTTGTGGATTTTGGGGAAGTAGGCGTGGCGACGCGAACTTTTCAATATAAAAGTTCTGCTAGTTTAAAAGGCGATTGCTTGTAAATTCAACTAGATATTTCAATAAAAACTTATCGGCTGCTTCTCAATAGATGTAGTATACTCCTTCCAAAAATTAGGCAAATCGGATAGCACAAAAGCAAAATCTCCGGGCAAGTATTTAATACCCCAATGCAATAGGGAAGTTATATACCTTTTTTGATTTTTATACCTTTCACGAACATGAAAAAATGTGGTAAGCAGCGGTTGGTGGGGTTATATACAAATAAATAAATTTACCACTCAAAACTCATAACAGAAGTTTTTTTATTAAAAACAACCAACTGGCTTTATAATACGAACTAAAAAGTATTAAAATCTACCTGCGTAATTTGGGATGACATAATAGATCACTACTAGGTACTTAATGTTAGGTTCCTTCCGAACTTAGACTCCCTTACTTGTTCATTAGGGATTTCCAGTGTCAGATAAACACCGTTTGAGATACTAAAAACAATGTAACCAAAAATATTCCTTTGTGAAAGTCCATAGTTACCTACAAATTTCAAAAGCGTCTTATTAGTAACAGACTTTACATGAAGGAAATAAAAAAAAGTTTGGAGCCCTTCCTGTATTTCCTACAGCGTCGCCACTTTTTATAACTGGTTTCCTAAATTGGTTAATAGGAAGGTATTATATGAAAGCCTCTGCCAACGACAAAAACTCATATTCGATAAAGGTGCACTCAACTATTAATATATCGGCCCCGAAACTCGACGAGCAAAACTTAATCATCCAGATAGCAGCCTTTAAGACTATTTAAGGAATTTGAACAGGTAATAGAACTTTTCTAGAGCACTCGTGAGTACATAAATAATCTCATATGGAACAAAAACATATTGCGCCACCAAACCGTAAATAAGCACTAAAAAGTTTGCTTATATGTTTATGAATTTAGGCTTTGACTTATCGGTTATAAATTTTTGCTGAAGTACATACACACATACGCAGTTCTACACACACAAAAATATGTATACTTTGCCATTTGGAAAGCGTTATTTACGATTTGTCATTACGAATATCTTTCACATTGCATAATCTAATGTTATTGTGGTTATGGCATTGAACTTTTAGCTATTTGATATGCTTTCAATACGAGTATACTAAATTTCAGACTTTATTTATTTCATCTCTATTTATTAAAATTGTATTTTTTTTAAAGAAAGTTGAAAGTAGGATTTTGAAAAATACTCAAATATATTTTTTTTTTATATTTTGATTCAAGAAAACATAAACGAAAGCTGTATAAGACCGTATTGACTATACAGAAATACGGGTTTGGATGACTTCGATTAGCCGATTGGAGAGTAATGTAGAGTCTTTATATTAGATTAGGCTTATAGGTTTAAATTGAGTGTGCAATATTAAGCATAATGTTTACTCTTAATTTGGTTATTTGAGCTTTCAGAAATATTCTTCTTGTTATAAGATTTCCAATTAGTAGCCTGTCATTTGAAAAGGTATACACCTTTATTATGGCATTGCGCATAGCATAGCGACATTGATAGCGTGCCAGTGGCGTAGTGAGTTTAACTCGAGCTCGGTGCACAATACTTTTTTAACACCCCCTACCCTCAATTTAAAAACCATATAATCTCTACATATACTATTATTGTAAAAGGTCGATGTCTGCATATTGCAGATATATAAGAAAAATGTATATGAGGGACCATTATTAAGCCAATAGAAGGCAAATCTACAGTTTTTAAAATTTCATTCTTTCTGTCTGTATGTTTGGTCGCGCATCACTCAAAAATTATTGTAGCAATACATTTGGGGTCACCCTTGTATACATATTGGTCGATAACTCAGAAACCGGTCGAGATATCGAATTAAAGGATATATTAAATTTTAAGACAGACGTGACGTGATGCAACTTTTCTTCAGACAGACAAAAATTCCGTTGATTTGAATTCCTTTGGCTCAATCATGATCCCTTTTATAAATTTTCTTTGAATGTCTTCAATGTACAGATTTCGACCTGTTACAGTTTTATTATATGTAGAGATTAAAACTCATTATATTACTCCGGGACTTAATTTAAAATCAAATGGAATCTATCAATTGTAATAAAAATAAATTCCATTCAGCCAATAATTGTTTTGCGGACCATTGCACGCCTTTGTGAGTAGCGCCCAGGCCATGATGACACCCCATGCTCCTTCCTCAGTACGCCACTCTAGCGTGCCGGCTAAAAAAGTTATAAATGTCAACAGGTCACGAATATTAGTTTTTCGCAAATATCTCGTGACCTATTTCATCAAGACAATTTTTTTATATAGTTTGTTAAGAGTTTCCCCATCGTAAATGTCGTAATAGGTTTTTTTGTAAAGGCTATAGTTCTCGAGCTAGAGATGTTTTTCTCTGTAAAAAGTAAGAAAAAGAATGAAAACACTTTGATTTTTGTAAGTCATTTTTGTTTGTAAGGTGTAAAAACACTCTTTTAAGGAAAGGTCGTTTGTATACCTTTCATGAAATGGTATTATAACTTTGGTCCGATGTTTGTAAGTATGAGAAGAAGAAGAGATAGACCCACCAATAAATATACTGAGATGAGTAGGGCGATGAGCTGAGTCGATTTAGCCATGCCCGTCTGTCCGTCCGTCCGTCTGTCTGTTTGAACGCAAACTACTCCCTCAGTTTTTGAGATATCCCGCTGAAATTTGCCATTTTGTAAAATATTAATCATTTATCGGATCCAGAAAGATCGAACCAATTTAACGCATATCTCCCATACAATCGATTGTTCCGATAAATGGGCTATGTACCTTTAAATTAACAGTTTTGCCAAGTTTGTACTAATTGCGAAGAAGGATCGGACACTTAGAACGGTGATGGGTATTCATGAAAGGTATAAAGTCTTCGGCGCAGTCGAAAACAGCCCTTTCCTTACTTGTTTTTGCTGATTTGTTTGTGATTTTTTGTTAAACAATATTAACTGCTCAAAATGGGTGTGGAAATAACCCCTTATATTTACTTTACGGCTATTCCTGATCCAGATTTTGCCTTATATCTCTCACCAACAGTTTTTAACGGCACTTAGTTTATCTGGAACCAGAGTTGCCATAAACAGCAATGTAACCCTCGAAATCCAAATAATAATTAAAAACAAATGATACCTGAAATGACACTGAAATGCAGCGCCTAATCTGGCATGATAATAAATGAAAGTATTCCGTTTCAGAAGGTATACTTTAGGCAGCAAGCGGTGAAAAACACACTGGATACCGATTTGTGATATCTAGGGCTTTCTAATCATCAGCGACAGTTCGGAAAAATTAAGAAGCGGAGGCACACTTTTTTGGACGGCAAAAACCTATTTAAATGGTTGAGCTTCAATTAATTAAGTAAGTACGTAGCCAGCACAAAAATGCATGCCACTAATCAGTCAAGAGATGGGGCACGCGATCAATACCTTTTGTCTACAGCGCGCTATAGTTGATTCGAACTAGTTCCTTAGTGGCAATTTTAAATTAATTTTAATTTCTGTAGCATACGTATAGGGGTTGAGAGTAAACTTTTAAGACGGTACACTTGCGTGATTAAAGTGGACCTGTCCGACAGTACTTGTTCGGGCATAAAATAAGACAAGTAGTCTCTTCGTAGGACATGCTCAAACAAGAAGCATCAGCTCAAGCCATTTAAAGAGATCCAAAACTGGCATGCTCCTTTGCGATACATAAATAGGTCCTAATTCAAGATGAACATACAAAATTACCAAAAACTTTGCCTTACTAAAGTGTTCAAAAAGTATTATTCTTTCTCCCACATTTGGCCTCTCTCTTGTATTCTCTAAAACTTTATTACAGTGAAACTTATACACACCATCACTTATTTACTTTCAAAGCCGAACTCTGCATGCCTGCAGAGAATACAAATGGCAAATTCGGGGAGCGCATATCGAGCGCATGCGCAACAGTCCAAAGTTAAGCAAAATGCGAGCTTACATTAACACAAGCAAACTAGTTTTAATGAATGGCACCGCAATGACAAGTGTAGTTGTAATAGTTAAGTATGGTGACAAGTGTAATAGTTACAAGTACACGCCGCCCCACTGTCAATGCCATGACCATAGAGCTGATGCGGCTTTAACGAATGGACAGCCAACTCAGCAATTGAAACCCATCGGCCTTTGGATGTTGCTGTCTGAGTGAAGTCATGCATTTCTTTGACTTTTATGCTTGTATAAGTGGTGTCTCTCTATTGAATTCTTAATAAATCAAAGTGAAGAATATAAATGGCGAGTAACGCACCCAAAACGGTCGCATTTAGTCATTTTCAGCCAACGGAGCCTCACAGTGGTAGCGAGTGCGAGCTTTGGTCTGAAGTACCATCAACAATTAAATAAATTAATAAAACATTTGCAGATAGACGACAATCAAAATTTAAATACGTAGCCTAGTCAACAACAACAAATACAGTAGCCGAAATTGTGATAAAACAAAAACAAATTACCAAATAAGGATAAACTTGCATTTACGTACAAATTCACAACTACTTTTTGGATTATTAACACTGAGCTTATTACAGAAAAAACAAAAATTAAAAGTGTGCAAAGTGTTGACGTTTAATTTGAGTGATATTTCTTTCTTAAAGTTTTGTGATAAATATTTCGTGAAACGATTTTATAGCGCATGCGCGGAAGAGTTATGTGGCAACACGCGTTATTCCTCGTGTGTCTCAGTGGCAGCTGCTTAGCGGGACCTCTACATGGGATCAAGGTGCGTTAATAATAATATTGATCTTAAAAAAAAAACTTCCTTTGAAACAAAGATGTAATAGATGTGCAGGAGTGCTGCGGGTTCTTCTACAATGCACGTGTACTGTAAGCAGATATGCATTTAATTCCATCTGGTGGCTCTATGAGGTGAATTTCGAAGAATTGATTATACATACTTCCAAAAGTAATAAATAAAAACAGAGGACAATAAATATAGAAAATGCAGAGCAGTAAAAAAAAATGTAAGATTTTCTTGGCGCCAACACATTCAAAGACAGTCCCTTTGGGCGCCTACGGTTTATGAAAACATTTTATTTTTATTTTTTTTCCTTATTCATGCAGGCTCAATGTCTTTTTTTTTAAAAAGGTATTTTTGATGTTAACTATCCAAGGCCTCTGAACGTCAGCACACTTAGATTACTTGAGGTAAATATTCAGAATATTAACTTTTAGGCTGCGACACACTTAAATGAGGCACAAAATACCTATTGTGACAAGCAAACGTTTTTATTATGCCTTTACGAGCTAACTTAAAAACCTATTGAGAGTCGCGGTCTCTTTCACAGCAGCTTGGGAAACTTGGGTTTACAAAACAAGCTAGGTTTTTGTAGATAAGATTTGTTACTGATTCCAGCTTCTGCAGTCGCTTAGTGCAGAGTGCTTCGCCGTCTTCTTGCCTATTCAAGACCGTATTATGTTAGTAGGCTTTTTCTGGAACTTTGCGATCCTTTAAGAACTTGTCCAAGCTATTTGCGCCACGTTTGCGCGGATTTCGCATAATATGGACATATCGCGTCTTACATTGACTCGCCTATAGACAGAGTAATTAGGTAGCATTACTAATAGTCACCTGGTCGTACCTCACATTGCAAGTCCATTAGTCAGCCAAAAAGCATGTTTTCCTGGAGCTTGGGAAACCTGTCATAAAAGCCTTGTTCTGTAACACCATTCAGAACGTGACATTTGCGGAGGATAGCTCTGATTGATTGCTCCTTCTATTTGTTTTTTCAACTTCTGCAAAACCGCAGGAAAAGTTGATGGCTTTCTTATAATCAAACCTCGAGGCAGTATTGTGCTAGTTAGATATGTAAAATGGCTGTGGCCAAAGGAGCTTTAAGGAGCCGTTTTGATGTCATGTCGAACCTACTGAAACTAGTACGAATATATGTTACAACCAACCAGAGTTGTTAATCAATCTGGAATCTGTATATAAAATATCCTCTCCAGGTTTTGCAAAGAGGGGCTCCCAAAAGACTTAAGACCCTTTTTGGTTAGAATAGGTCATTTCCACAGGAAGTGCTCAACGGTCTCTTTGGTAGTTATGTCCTTAGTTTGGAGGATATATTCTACTTTTTAGGAAACATGTATTTCCAGAAAAATTAAGTTCACATTTCCGACAATTAGGAGTCAGACGAACTATACCAGAAGGTGCTAGCAACGGTGAACTCGTCAAGGTCTGTCCATATCCGCAACACTCCCTGAAACTCCGTGCATTGTTTAACGTTTACAATAACATCGAATTTCAGACAAGTTCATAGGTCATGCAGTTGCCCTCGGAATCCGCTTTCCATGCAGAACGGTGAGGGTGCTTAGAGCAAATCCGCGGATGAGATTTGCCTATCGTATAAGGCTACTAAAAGCCGTCTAGTACCAGCAGGTGCGAGTACCGGAGCAGTTCGGAGCCATATCATGCAAAGGACTGTCCACAAAGGTAAAATTTCCCTAAACCTTCGGGAGGTGTTTCGCAGTTACAACCAACAACTACAAAATACACGCATTTGATTCAATTTAGAGTCCTCTCTATTTGGAATGTTCATGGTAAAGTATTTTCAGATAAACTAAAGATGGAATAGAGACCTATACTTTTGGACGGAAGGTTGAAATCTTTGAGAAGGCTACAGATTCTAATCGTACTCCCTTTCCTTAACGGCGACTGGTTTCCATACCCAGTGAAGGCGCTGCCCTGTAAGAATAAGTTTGAGCATGTCATGCAGTGCCTGTTGTGCTTGACTTTCCGCATCGCTTCTGCGTAACTGTTCCGTCCATTGAATTGTAATTCGCATTAAAAGTTAATTACGAACATACATATTTGCATTTCTGTGTGTGGGAGGAATAAGGGAAGTAAAGGGACAGAAGCTAGTTCAGCTTACCAAAATACAAAAATTCTTTATGTAATACAAATATCTGATTCTCTGTTCCTATATCTGCACTTCCGTTAACTGCTGCGCTATTTCTTTAAGTACAAACGGAAGTAATACTACGATGAAGTAAATTGCAAAAAGCAGCCAAAATCGCAGACAACCGGTAAATGCGTGAAGCAAGTGCAATCCTCCAACGCACAGCCTTTATCAGTCAGCTAAAGATATATATGTAGGTTTGAACTTCTTGAGCTAATTGAAATTCTGGACGTCTCTTTATATCGTATGACCAACAGCGCAAGCTGACGTACCACTGACTCCGACTCTACTTTTACACTTTACTTGCTAAGGTTATTTTCAACCTAAATCATTGGAGTCTTGGTTAAGCAATAACGTGGAATATTGAACCAATTCATAAGCAGCGAGCACTGCATACATCCGATATGAATAGAGTTTCTGTTGCGTTGCGAAATAGCGGGACAATCATTTAAATGGTATCCCGCTCCACTTTTGGGTTTCCTTTATGTAGTCTACTACCGGTAAATCTTTTAGCATATATTTTTGGTCTCAAAATGGGCAATCATTCTGAATAAGGCTAGGAATTGTGCTTTGCGAAAAAGAAAAAAGAATTATTTTAAATTGCTTAGAATGCAAATATGAGGTGACAAAGTTATGTACTTCTGGTGAACGAGGTAGTATAATGAAAATTAAGGAAAAGTGCATGTTTCCACATTGCAGTTTGAGTGTGATCTGCTCAATTAGTAAGAAAAGAGATATCGGAAACCAGCTCAGATTAACAGGTTATTTATATCGCATATATGTATCGGAAGATCGAAGTCCCACTATCCAGGTATCCACCAACTGAGTGGACCTTAATAGCGTTGATTTCAGATCTGGTAAGTAACTATCGATAATGATAAGCTAACTCCTGGAGAAGACTCTTGTGTGGATTTCAGATTTCGATGGCATCACAAGAAGCTACGTATATCTGATAGATGTTTTATAAGGTACTACCAAATGATATCAGCAAAAAAATTCGGAGAAGAAAGTCCTTAATACCGTCGAAGAAGCAGGCAGCTCATTTTCGCTTTGGCAGCCATAGCTCGCTCCGTAGCTATAAGCTCAGAATTCAAAAATATTTACAAGGAACATCTTAGGATAATTCTAGAACTTCTTCATCCGCTGATTAATCCACTTGCGTCTAGAGATTCGGACAGAGTATGCAATTGAGGGATAAAATCCTCTATCTAAGGACGAAACTTAACTTCTATAAGTAATTCATCGTACCTGCCTTTCTGTATGGTGCAGAAACTTGGACACTGACAACATTTTATAGTGAGCTGTATGACCAAGTCAAGACTGATTTGCGATCCCGTGTTGTTTCCGGCAGTTCCCAGAGTAAAGAAACGACTGGTCAGTTATGTGGGACGACCGAAGCCATTAAGGTGGTTAAATTCCATTTAATTGAGTCTAAAAATTGTTATCTGAGAGTATGCTTTGATTAACCGATATAAACCAACATTGCCAGAATATTTCTTATTCCCTTTATAAAGCGGCTAAAAAATTCTAGTGTTCCAGCAAAGAAGAACCATTTAGAGAGTTACCCATTAAAAAAAAAACCGCTCAAATTCCTCGAGAAACAATCATGCGAAACTGGTAGCCAAAATTTAGATCCGGCTTTTTTTGGGGGGCTTTTATAATGGGTATGGTTCAAACCTAATTTGAAGGTAGTTTGGTTGGTTAGTTTGTGGTATTTTTATCCTAGGTTAGCATGGCGAATCCCCTCGGTATTTTTGAGTAAACAGAGGCATTAGAAAAAGGATTTCCCGCACACCAGGTGTTCCCTCATAGATTCCAGTGGTATTGCGTTCCAGCATATATTCGCGGCGCATGAACCGATATATTGCAGTGCCCGTTGACTATCCCAACTAATATGGTACGCCCATTATCTTAAGACTGTTTAAAGATTGTACTTCGTTGAGGTAGGGCCATAGATTCATATTCATTCTACAATACTGCAATCGCTTTCACCAAAAACCGCTAACCTGCGATTAGCCGAACATCAGCATGGTTTCCGCAAAATGCATAGCACTACCACCGCGCTAAACGCCATCACCACACAGATAGGTGACGGTCTCAACCAATCTCGCCCAAATGACAGGACCGTGCTAGTTGCGCTTGATCTGTCGAAAGCTTTCGACACTGTTAATCACGCACAACTCATTAACGACCTGGAAGATTCAAACCTTCCCCCCTGTCTAAAGCGTTGGACCGCCAACTATCTGAGTGGCCGGCAGTCATCGGTTGAATTTAGAGGCGAAAGATCAAAACCACGTATAATTAAGCAGGGGGTGCCACAGGGTGGTGTCCTATCCCCGCTTCTGTTTAATTACTACATATCGAGGCTCCCTTCCCCACCAGAAGGCGTCTCGATCGTCTCCTACGCCGATGACTGCACGATCCTGGCGACTGGACCCTCCGTTGATGAGCTCTGCTCGAGACTAAATTCATACCTTCCAATCCTTTCCAGTTTCTTCGCTGCACGGAACCTGACACTGTCACCGACCAAATCCTCGGCCACCCTATTTACGACGTGGACAGCGCAGGCGAACATGGAATTAAACGTCTACGTCGACGACATCAAGCTTCCGACTATCATACACCCCAAAATCTTAGGGGTCACGTTTAATAACATGTTCAAATACGGTGCTCATGTAGCCGCGATTGCCACCAAAGTACAAAGCCGTAACAAAATCCTCAAGTCACTAGCTGGCAGTACTTGGGGGAAAGACAAAGAAACGTTACTGGCAACGTACAAGGCAATCGGCCAGCCGGTTCTGAGCTACGCGACGCCAATATGGTCGCCGGGGTTAGCAGACACACATTGGAGGAGGTTGCAGGCCTGCCAAAACACCGCACTCAGAACCGCCACGGGGTGCCTCCTTATGTCTCCTGAGCATCACCTTCATAATGAGGCAAAAATGCTCAATGTCAAAGAGCATTGCGAGATGTTGTCCAGACAATTCCTGTTCAACTGCCATAATCAGCAGCATCCGAACAGGAACCTGCTCAACGAAAATCCGCCTCCCAGGAGAATAAGGAGTCACCTCCGTAAGCACTATGATGAGATCCGGCATCACATCTCCTCGCCGTTTGATCCAGAGGTGCACCGGCGGGCCCTCAACCTCATCCACACGGAGTGGGTAAACTCCTTTGTCAGGTCTCGTCCAGTGAATGTGGTCCTACAGGCACAAGCTCCACCTGTTGCCGCCGGGGAACGCGAACTGCCCAGGGAGACAAGAGTCACGCTGGCTCAACTTCGTTCTGGATATTGTAACAGACTAAACTCTTACTTATCCAGACTGAACCCCGACATGCCAAAAGTCTGCCCGGCATGCGGCGTGTCTCCCCACGATACTAACCATCTGTTCCTCTGCTCAACCGATCCCACTCTTCTAACTCCAATCTCACTCTGGTCCACCCCTGTTGAAGCCGCGAGGTTTCTTGGACTTCCGTTAGAAGAGCCTGATGACAATGTTGGTTGGGGGTGACACCCTGGACAGGTTAAGTAGTCGCTACAACAACAACAACAACAACCAAAAACACACTAAGCATGGAATATATGTCCGCAGTCTGAACCGACCTACCACACTAGATACTATCGTTGCCGACACGAATACCCAAAGAAGTGTTTTTCGCACGGAAAAAATGTATATTATGGATAGCTTAGAGTACGGATTGAAAACACTTGGACGTTTTAAAAACATTCCTGGTCCCGATAAGCACGCCCGTGCAAAACCGGCGGTGGATCTGTATCTGCAGTTGTACCCCAATTTAGTTGTAATTCCTGAGGCGCTGACGATGACGGATATATAAGGAAATTAAGGACGTACTTCTATTTCATAAAATAATAATCTTTTACTACAAATTGGAGGAGCCTATTTTTTTTTGTCGACTCTGAACGGAATCTTCCACAACGAAAACATTTTTGCTGATAAGCTTTTTAATGGGAGAAAAAAAAGGGGTCTGTTGTCCTATTTACCTAAAAAATGTTTTTCCAAACCATTACGTTGTTACCTAACCCAGTACTTGAACTTACGGTACACTATGCCAGCATACTTCCACCTCATCCCGTCGGCGCACCGATTTTCTTGCCCGGTATTCGTAGACTTAAGCCTGACTATTGAACTTTCCAAATACTGTCGCACGTTTACATAGTCACTGATAGTATGCTGAAGATAAAATATGATAGTAAATAGTCTGATCAGTAATTAAAAAAAAAAAAATTTAAGTAATAAAAATTCTTGTTAATGTTCTTCTTGGAACGATATATCGCGGTGTTTACACCTGACAATAAATCATTCATAAATCACCTTCCTCATACCACAACCCCAGTCAATCAATACAAGAAATTAATAAAAAATATCATAATTAAAATGCAACAAATCACCACGACTTTTATGCAAATCGGAAAGTGCGGAATAAAAAGAAATTAAAATCCACACAAGAAATGTTAATAAAATAAGCAATGATAAAGTTAAAACGTGTTCAATGTAATATTACTTAGCTAAATAAAAAAGAAAAATAAAGAAACAACAATGTCGCAAGAAAATGTGTAATGATAAACGAAAGTTGTAGCAGGTACAATTGCCAGCTGAATCAGCAAAAATTGCCGTACACATTTGCGCATGCGCAATCGCTGCCCAAAAATGTGCACCCTAATGGGCCGCAAAGCGCAAGCCAAAAAATTTTAAAACCAATATATGTACAGCTGCGTGTAATAAAATGGTAGTGAGGTTAAAATGGATATCGTTCGACGAAATAGGAAGAAGCTGTGATTCTAATAATTTGCATTGAAAATCTAGCGAATTCCTAACAGAAACTGCATAAAAAAATTTTAAGGTTTACACAAAGTTCAGGAAAGTAAATCAAAATCCTGAAATTTTTTGGCAGAATTTCTAGAAAGTTTTTGAGTACGCAATATTGTAGACCAATCAACTTAAGTTTACATTGTGCAAGTAAGAGCTCGCTCAAAAATTTCACTGAATTTTCCGACTTTTTTCGGCAAGGTTGAGTGATTTCTTCCATAAAAAGTATAAAGAAAAATTCATTTTGTATGGAAAATATACCCAACACCTTTGGCAAAAATACCCAACACTGAACTTTGTGTAAACTTTGAAATTTCTTATGGAATTTCCTGTATTTTAAATGAAAATTATTAAAATGAAAGCTTCTTCTTATTTCGTCGAACGATATCCAATTTAATTTCAATACTATTATATTGAACACAACTGTATGCATGTATGTACGAGTATATGATACGCTCGGCAATGCATGCGAATGGCATAAAATTCGTGGGTGCGCGTCTTTTTGTATTTACATAAATAATTTCACCTTACACCTAGCGCAGGAAAACTAGAACAGCAGGTGAAATTTCGCTAAGCTAGTGTTTTGCTTTTTGTTTTGTTTTGGGTTCCTACTAAACTAAATTATTTCAACTGCGATTGCACCATTTTGCAACAAAAAATGTAGCGTTGATTGATTTCCATATGCTCTACACCCATTTCACCCAACAATAGTTGGACGAGCGAGCTCGTCTGACGCTCAAAGTCACGTGCGCAGTTGAATGTGACTCCGCAGCATTTACTTAGCGCAGTCGGTGGAGCTATACTTGGCTACTTATAATGCATGGCAGGAATTACATAAACTTCGTACGTGCATAGTAGCGCAGTAATGAGGAGAAATTGATAGATAAATCTCGTCTAGACAAGACTTGGTGGTTTTAGATGGTTCAGCCAAGTCCCTTTATTTCCTCTTTTAAAATTTAATTCAAAGAAAATATATAATTTTTTTTTTTAATTTCTTCAATTTTGCAGCGAAATGCGCCAGTTGTGTTGCGCGAACAAGAAACCGAGGCGACAGCGGATAGTCCTGCGCCAGAGCCAATAGCACCCGAATTTCCAGAAATGCCTTCGACACTCAGCTTGCCCAGCAATGCTACATCAATACGTACAGATATCACAGACAACTTCTCATGTGACGACAAAGTGTATGGTTACTATGCAGATGTGGAAAATGATTGTCAGATATTCCATGTCTGTTTGCCGGTGACATATGCCGATGGTAAAGAGAATACATTCCGCTGGAGTTTCATTTGTCCCGAAGAAACAATATTCAGTCAGGTGAGTTAACAAACGGACCGTGCATGAGAGAATAAAATAGATTTCGCAGTTTGGGATAGCAAAGGGAGAGTGCAAATGTTTTTAAAAAAATTTCTATATTTAGAAATTGAAAAATTTAATAAAATATAAAATAAATTTAGTCTTAAATTTAATAGCCAGCTTTATTTTTACGGTTTTGAAAAAAACAAAATTTCAATTTCTAATTTTAGAAATATTTCAGGAATAGCCTTTTTTGTTTTTTCAAAAATTTTCCTTTTTGAATTTTAGCCAATAATTGTTTTTCTAATTTGTTAAGTCAAATTCAATTAGTTAGATACAAAATTAGTTAATTTTGATCACTGAAAATTTTTTTTTCGTGCCCAACAACATTATCCTAAAATTCGATCTGAGCGCGATGAAGAGTCAAAAATATTAAAAAAAATTTGCCAAAAATTAAAAAAAAAATTAATATGCCAAGTCCGAAAAACTGTTTGTTTTTAGTTTTTTTACCTGGAATAGAAAGTTAAAAAAAATTGAAAAATCGTTTTAAAAAACTTTTTGTAAATTTTCAAATGATTTTTAAATGAAAAATCGAAACACTTGACTTGAAATGATTTAAAACAAAGAATTTATTTATTAATTTAGTAAATATATTTCACAGTCTTCTCAACATTTTGTCAGAAATATTTCTATCAAACCAAGCAATGTAAAACAGTTTAAAAAAAATTATATAATTTTGAAAACTTCTTACATTATTGACAGCAAAAATTAAAATTTTCTTTTTTCGAAAATTAAAAACGGATCTGGTATTCAGTAATATTTCTATGCAGTTGTCAATAATTTTAAACGAAAGAAATTTTTTAAAAACGACTTCTGCCTTGACTTAAATATTTCACTGAAAGACTTCACCAAAATTACTCACTTTTCAAATTGTCAAATTTAAAAAAGAGCTAAGTCAATTCTGGTCTACGGGTTTTACGACAAATTTTTAGACTTTAGATAACTTTTTAAATCGTTTTGAAATCTAACTTCGAACACTTTTTTATTCGAAACTTATTTTTCAAAAATGTTCGGTATTTTCTCAACTTCATAACAGAAAAATTTTCGCTTAAGAAAGAAACTCTTAAAACTTCTAAAAAACTCAGCGGATATGTATTTCAAAAATATTCGTGAGTTTTTGAAATGTTTTAGAACTTTGGAAATCTTTATTTTGGTTTAAAGAATCTGGTCTATAAAATATTCACCCCTTCCTAATGTAGGTGTCTATTGAAATTTTTTCCAAAATATTTTCAAAACTTTCTGAAACCGTTTTATTTTCCAAAAAATTTATAAAACTTCAACACAGACAAAAAATATTAATAAAAGAAGTCTGAGTAAACCCCCCATACTAGAAGAAAAATAAGAGAAAAATACTTTTCAAACTGTCAGTGGTTAAATCAGTCATTGCTGTGACGTCATGAAACCAACTGATTTTCTTAAATTTTCTGACACTGACTGTAAAGCGCTGTTCCTGCTGTTCTCTCACGCATTTCCCCATTTTATTTACCTACTCTCATTTGATATAAACTTTTTTCTCTTTCAAAGGATTCCTTCACCTGCATGCGTCGCGAAGATATGTCCATAGAATGCGAAGATTCTGTCAGATATTATGAGCTAAATAGCAATTTCGGAATGGCAGAAGAGCAGTCAATAGCAGAACCAGCAGAGGACCAAATTACACCAATTGAGTTTATACAACCGGAGGTGCAGCAAGCTGTTATGACTGAAGAACAAGCGCCGGAATCCGCTGCTGCGCCGACACCTGCGCTAGCACAGCCTAAACCTATGAAAGAGCGACCAGCGAAGTTACCAAAACCCAATCGCAGAAAGCCACAACAAAAACCGCAAACAAAACCACAGCAAGATCAAGTAATGAGTCCCGCAAATAAACAACCATCAACAATGCCTTTACGCAAGATGCCAAATCTCAGCACCAAGGTGACTATCTCTAAACCAGTTGAAAATGAAGGGAAGCCGCTCATTGAGACTGAGTCTAAACCAGTACCACCACGCTATAAGAAGCGACCTGCCGTGACGAAAAACAGCGAGAAAGAGAATGCCGGGTTAGCTGCGCCACCTTTTAAAGTAGAAATGGCCTCCAAAGCCAGCAACCCCGACTCATACAAACGCAAACGTCCCACATTTGCGCACAAAACAAGCGCAGCTGACAATAAAGTGGCGGAGAATGTTCCAGCTTTGGAGATTGTGCCTGAGCCAGTGGCAGTAGAACCTTTGGCGTCCGCTGTTAAGTTTGTGACTAACGTAAACTCTGTGCTCCCACCCTCCAAAGAAGAAACTGAGAAGATAAATGAGCCAGTGAAGCAGGTTGCTGAGAAAACACCAATCGAAGCAGTGCAAGCCATAGAAGATGCAGAACCGCAGGCCTCAGAAACTGGAGAAGTTTTTGTGGTACCCGAAAATGCGTTTAAGGTTGCACTAGAAACTGCAGAAACTCCATTGACAGCTGCGGTGCCAGTTGCGATAGCGGATAAGAAAGATGAGGAAAAACTAGCTGAAGAAGAAAGGGTGAAAAATGAGGAACTACTTTCACAAGAAACAACGAATTTCAAGGAGACTGCGCCTGTAGATAACATACAAACAGCAGATGAAGCCCATGTGCCAATTGCGGCTGATGAAGAGATCCCAGCTGTAATTGCAGAGCCCATTGATAGTGCACCAGATGCGAAACCACTTGAAGAGGTAACACGTGCGGAAAGTAACGAAGACACCACAGCATTAGAAGCGCAACCACTTGCGGAACAATTCGGCGATCAACTGATCAGCGCATCCGACCCTGTTGCGTTAGGTGTCGTGCCAGAGACTATCACTACAACTGAAAATTTAGAAGAAGCTTTGCCAGCTTTACCATTACTTGAAGAACTAGAAGAACTGAAACCGGCCGATGCTGTTGAATCAATGCCTGCTACACCGGAAATGGAGCACCAAGATCCCATTGTACAGCAAGCATTCGCTGAAACTGATAATCATATGCAAAGTGTAGGAGGTTTCAAGCCGGTAGATCCCGAGTTGGCGGCAGAGGCTGAAGCGCTTCTATCGGACTTTGTGAGTGCATTGAAAAGTGATAGTCTGAATGAGACACCTCTGCTCACTTTGCCAATTGAGGAAGAATCGTTGGCGGCATCTGTAGATAAAGAAGATACTAAGGTAGAATTGGGAGAACCACAACCAAACGCAGATAAAAACTTGGAAACAGTAATTAATCAAGAGGCTACACCGATTCAAACTGCCGCTGATTCATTGAAACCAGCTGTGGGAGTGCAGCCTTTGTCATCTACAATAGAAGAATATATCATTGCGCCTGAAAACGATAGCCAGGCACAGGAAATAGCTGTGGTAGAAGACGCACCAATGCTTAAGTTCCCCATCTCAAACAGTTTCCCTGCTAATATGTATCAGATTCCAGTAAAGGTAATTCAAACACCATATGAAGAGGAATCAATAATGCCGGAAGCTGCAAAGAGTGAAGAGGAACCAAAAAAAGTTGAAGAGCCACAACCCGAAGTAGAATATCAAGCTCAAACAGATATAAAAGAAGACACCAAAAGTAAAGTAGAAGAGACCGCGCAGAATCAAGCAGAGAACACAGATGAAGCTAAGCTTAAAAATGTGGCTACTGCAGAAGCACTACCCGAGGTCAGTGGTTCCGTTGAAAATCAGCCTGATGCAGCGAAAGCTGGCGCTGTTGTTGCGCAATCTGCAAGCTCCAGTGATGACGAAATTAAGACCGAAATGGACGAACATACAGCTCCTGTTGCCTACAGACCCATTAGTATTGACGATATTGTCGAGTTGGTCAAAGAACGCCTAGATCAAACACCAGCTAATGAGAAGGGCACACCAATGGAGCTTGTAATGGAACCAGGTAATGTTGATAAACCCGTAGAGTTAAAACTTAGTACTCAGCAAAAAGGCACAGCGCCGCAAGAAGAATCAGCAGAACAGACACCTGTCGAGGATATCATTTTTCCCATTTATCATCGATTGTCAGAAGCTATTGACAGTGATGCCAAAGCGCCCGAAACCATTATCGTGGACGAGCCAAGCGCTGTAGTGAAAGAAGTTGGAAAGCTACCAGCAGCAATTACGGCCGTAAAGAACAAAGCAGATCAAGCTGTGCAAACTGATGCTGAAGCTCTAGAAGTTAATGTAGATAAGGCGACAACAGCAACAACGAATGCAAAGACTGATACAGAAGCGGAAAGCTCAGATGTGAAAGCAGTGGAAAGCTCAGCTGTTGCTGGGCTAGCGACTCCTGACGCTTTAGAGCAAAAGGATGCAACCGAGCTCGCTGCTATTGCCAAAGCAAATCGTGCATTTAGATCGCGTAGTTTGGCGAAAGCTAAATTAGATCCACGTAAGCGTCGTTTCTTGTTCAAAGCTGATGCCAGTTAGAGGTCTTTGACTCTTAGCATGGCCGTTATGACACAGGCTGGGAGGCAATCCTCCCGTTAAAATTCCTGCAGCCTTGGTTTTGACTTCTTTCTTTTTTTTTGTATTTTTTGCTCTAGAAATTTTTAGCTTGGGACTGAATTAAGTAAGTGAGTAGAATGTTATCGTTTTTTTCGATCACAAATCGAACTAAACTTCAACGAAATCAACTAAAAAATTATTTTCTTATTTAGGTAATTAAAATTAATTAATGAGTTTAGATCTATTTTTTATATGAAACATTATATAAAAAACCTTTAAATGCAAAATTTTTGAAAAGTGCGTGAAATTCACACAGTTTCGTTTGCCGAAGATATGTAAAACGTTATGTTAAAAAATATAACTGTAATTTTATTTATTGTTGTATGCTGTAATTTGAAAATAAATCGCGTAGTAAGTTTGTTTTTATTTTTGTTTAATACTTATTATTTATAGTTATTATGCAAAATTTTTTGAACAATCCAAATTAAGTCAACAAAAATTAGAATAAAAATATTAAAAAAAAAAAAATTTATCGTTCAGTGATGTCCATAAATGTCTCGCAAGTCTTATATGGTTGTGCATTTCTCGTTTCTTTTGAGGCAAGTATAAAAATGCAGTCTGCGGTACAGCAAGTTCCTATAAGAACAATAAGCTAGTGAGTATAGGCTTTGCACATCATTGATCCAGTGCAATCTGCTTGTTGACAACAGTCGTGCATAGGAATGAGTGCTTTAAATTTCTTGATATGCATTCACCCTATGAACGATTGCTGTTGATAAATATAATCGGCGCAAGATGTGGTTTGTTTTCAGCCATTCGGGAAAGGTATTAGTTGGTATATAATCAATATCCAGAAAATATAAAATAAAAACTACTGCTGACCGCTCCTCGAGTAAGACTTTGCTTTAGGGACTTTAGTAATACAAAGCACGGAGGGATTGAAAATATCGATATTTTGTTACAATGTATCGAAAAATGTTCACTCGATGAACAAATGGCCAATGCTTAGACTTAACGTGACCTTAATTGGGGTCCACCACTTATAGTTCACTCCCAACGAAACAAAAAGGATAAAGCTTAGGATGAAAACTTGTCTTTATGACCATGGCAAATCGTTGTAGTAAGGGCTAGTGGATTTCTTTGTGAATTAAAAGGTAGGCATCACCGATCTGAAAACTATGGGCCCTTGAGACGCCTACCCCAGATTCCAGTTAAATACGAAAAAAAAAACTGATAAAAACCCAATCTCAACTGTTAGATTTGTAGTTAGAAAAATACTTTTCAGCGAAGGACGCGGACTCGCATCCAAAGTGAGGTTCTTCAACATATATTTTATTTGCTCTTGCGCCACGACAGAGGAGTCCGACGACTATAGGCTCATTCTATGATTAACTAGAAAATATATACTCTCACTGCCCCATCAATGACATGAAAATCTTGTTTCGCGACTTTAAAAGCAGGTAAGGAGTCCTGTAGTCAGAAAATTTACCATCCACGATGAATCACTGCACAAGGTATGAAAAGATTCACCAAACTAGCTTCTGACCGGAAACGCAAACAAATTGTTCACTTCGTGATATACGGTAGATATAGATCCAACGTTATGAATGAGCGCTCTCTACGAAGCCCTCTCTGTACGTCTCTAAGCAGCGCAGAAAGTGCAAATAGTAACGCAATGATAGACTGTCACGGAGAAAACGTGCGTAGAGCGGAGTGCGCTTCAATTTCTTTAGTCGGCTCTCAGAGCGGCGAAATAACTTATTTAATGAGAATTAGGGATATTCCTTTATAACCGTGCTGTATTTAGTGAATACTATATTGAATCATTTTCTGCTGCTTTCCAAGTAGAGGCCGGTATGCAGATCACAAGAAATTGCTCAAGAAAAATTTAGCATTTTTTCTTGCGTGAAAAATAGTAGTATGGAAGTAATAAAAATGCATGGTGAATAGTGAAGCAGCAAGAAGAAGAGCACATAAGCAAATAAACGAATTAAACGGTTTTTGCCAATAACTTTTCACTGAAACAAAATTTTTCTTTTCCGCTTTCGGATTACTGCTACCGAGGTCCAAACGCGTCTTTTGATACCCCTCCCGACATTTTTGGACGTGTTTTACCAGTTGGCATATTACCAAATTACTGCTTTCTTCAGGAAATAAATACCGCTTGATATATTTCTTACGGAAACCTGTGTTGCCGTACTCAAATTTCACGATAAAATAGTAGTAAAATTACGTTGAGAACTGCGTACTACCTTAAGAAAAGGTAAACCAAGAAATTTTCTTAAGCATTTCTTAAGCGTTTTTTTTTATATGGAGTTTTTGCTCTTCTTGTGATCTGCATATCGGCCTTAGAGTGCGTCTACACAGATTTTTTCTAAAGCTTTTGATAGAGTTTCCCATAGCGTCGTATTATTCTTTATTATCTTCCACTCCCTTTGTTGCTACTTCCGGTGTACTCCAAAGAAGTATTTTAGGATCTTTACTTTTTATTCTTTTTATTAACGACAAGAGTAGTTGCTTTTCGTTGGTAGAGTGTCTGCTTTACGCCGATAACTTAAAGTTATTCTCAACAATTAAGGGGCCAGATGATGCTTTAAAGTTGCAAACCGATATTAATAGACTTCATCGCTTGTGTTGGTGTGTAAGAAATCCCATATTTTTTTGAACTCGACTAAAGGTTTTCAAACATATTCGAAGTGATTTACAGAATATCTAACTGTGAGCTTCAGGGTGTCAGCGAGATAAAATATCTTGGAATTATCTTTGATAGTAAGTTCTCCTTAAGCAACCACGTGAGTTACGTAGCCGCTAAGTCATACTTTATGCTTGGCTTTGTTAGGCGTAATACAATATGCATCGTGACGCTACAGGGCATCATAGCTTAGTTGTTAGAGTACTCTAACAGCGGCTTTGGTGCAGACACTTGGGTTCATATCTCAGTGTCCGAGAAGGGGTCTGATGAGAAGTTGGGCACTTCGAAACATGTCATCCCATACCATCGCTGTGCATAACGTTGTAATTTTTCCTCTAATATCAATTAACAAACAAACATAAAAATTCGAGCTTTGCTCCAACAACAATCACCATAACTGTAATACAATAAAATTTTTTTATTTACATCCTTTGTTAGGTCCCATTTAGAATAAGCAGGTTTTATTTGGAGAACAAGCCACCAGATAGCCATAAATAGAATTGAGCGTGTACAAAACATCTTTCTTAAATATGCTCTTCGACCTCTGAACTTCTCTGAACCAATTCTTTCCTATTCTGCTCGTCTCCTGCTTTTAAACCTTAAGTCTTTGGTGGATCGTAGATCTATTCTCTGCTTAACGTTCACTTATAACATTATTAATGAATTCATTGACTGTCCATACTTGTTGGAAAGGATTCCATTTTACGTTCCTCAACATTCTCTCCGGAATTTCTATCCCTTTTATGCAGATAATTTCAGAACAAATTATGCTAGTAACGCTCCTATTGTTCATGCTATCCATGAGTTTAACTCACTAAGCATCACAGTTTCCTTGGATTTTTCGCTACCAAGGCCATATTTTTTAAATATTTTAAACTCAGTTTTCTAAATTCTCTGATCCATATACATATGTATCATATATTGATTCAATATTTCTACATATTACTTCGGTTAATTTTATATCCTATAGTTAGTGAGGATTGTATTCCATTGACTCTGCTAATAAATGAAATGAAATGATGTTGCCAAATGTTCTTCCAAGCTAGCTCGAATTTTGTAGTGAGCGCATCTAGCTGCGTTACTTTGGGAGGGCATCTTGCTGGACGTCAGAAAGTAAAGGACGCGCAGCCTATGGCGAGAGCTATCGTGATGCGAAAAATGAGACGACTTATTAAAAGGGAGAGGGAAATGATCCCTATACCTGGCGCAGCAGGTTAGGCCCTCAGATAATATCAGCGGTAAGGTATGGCTGTCATAAAATGGCGATTGTACCTTGGGAGCTACGTTATTGATGCCTGGGATGGCTTGAGTTTTTTTTTTAAAACAAGCGTTAACGATGAGGGTGTCAGCCTAAACATACCACGAAGAATCAATCTTGACACCAAATGATTTGGCTACCGACATCCGGAGGTATTGTAAATTACTAAGGTGAAGTAGAACTTGGCCACCCTGGAGCGTATAAACTGCGTCTACTAACTACTTTTATCTCTTCATTTGGTCTCTAAACAACAAAAAGATTCTCGCTCAATCTCTTTGAACATTGCACCAAGTTCTAGGTGCTGTGGGCTGACTTTTTTAAGCTTTTACAAAAAATGTTGTTGCTCTACCTACATTTGGAAGATTGGCTGTCGGCTTTCTTGTTGCTTCGTATTTAATTAAAATTAACCATATTTCGAGACAGAAAAGTGTAGCACCCGATTCATTCATTTCATTTTACTTACCTTCGATGGATTTATCAATACTCAGTATGAACAACTATTTCGGCATAAACACGTGTTAGTTTATCTACTAAAGGAAACCGATGTAGCAAGTTTCCGTATTATTTTCAAAGTTTCCAAGCAGATAGAGTTCGGTTAGAAAGTAGTTTTGTCCGCATCTATAAAATCTACAAAAGTAGGTCAGTTATTGTGCTTAGAAACTCTATTTATTGAACTCACGCTTCCATATACTAAATAAATTAATTAGAAGGAGTTCATATTCTAAGTTTTGGTTGTAGTTTCGAATGCGAAACTTTACATAATTTATTCTTATTCCTCTACATATATAGGTATGTACATTAGTTTAAATTCAATACAACATATGGACTTTGGATAACTAGCTGTTTGAGGAGCACAAGAAATCAAATATATATACATTCACTAATTTTACAATAAGCTCGAAAATAACTAACGGAAATGTAATAACTTATTCTACAATATAACTACCCTATGTACATATATTTGTTGCCGAAGAAAGTATGTAAAGAATTTTTTTTTAAATTAATTGGATCAAAAAGTTTTACTTATACTGTGCGAAGCAGTTTTGCGAGCAGGATAGTTTAAAGTCCGGATGAAAAACTCACATTAAGCCTAAATACCCTTTTTTTTTTTTTTTGCTTTAGCTATTTTCAGATTTTTTACTTTAGTGTTTTAAGAAAAAGTTGAGAAGTCCCTAGAGGTTTTATTGCATTCATTTGTCTCGGTCCTTCATCTTGAGTTCTATTCCCACCGCCAAATGGTGACCCTGAAAGGTTTTTAAATATATATACGTATGTAATTATATGTAACTGCGCAAGCTTAAAAAGTTTCGCCCTTTTTACGGGCCCTTCTGCGGCATTAGAGTCCGTCAAAATTAAGGCAATGAAATTAAATACAAATGCCAAACACTTATTAGTACCACGGCGGCGCTGCGTGCGCAGTCATGCTTGCTTGAGTTGATGTTATTGTAAGTACATGACGAGTTGTTGTAAATGCTAATAGCAATATAGGTAATTGTAAAGGGTGTTTTTTTTTAGGGGTATAGAACTTCGAATTGAAATAAAACACAAGAAAATCGTTTTAAGGTCCATCAATTTGGCTTTATTGGAAGCATAATTTTATGCCATTAATGTTTAAATATGATTTCGGGCATGTGGCCGCCGCGGCTGGCTCGAATAAAGCCAATTCTACAGGTCCAATTTTCAACCACTTTTTCGAGCATATGGGGCCGTATGTCGGCAATAACGCCACGAATGTTGGCTTCCAATTCCCCTAACGTTTCTGGTTTGTTGGTGTAGACGAGCGACTTCACATATCCCTAAAGAAAATAATCCAATGGTGTCAAATCACACGACCTTGGTGGCCAATTGACAGGTCCATTCCGCGAAATTATGCGCTCATCGAATGTTTCCTTCAATAAATCGATTGTGACGTGCGCTGTGTGGCATGTAGCGCCGTCTTGTTGGAACCACAACTCATCCACATTCATGCCATCCAATTCGGGAACAAAATAGTCGGTTATCATGGCTCTATACCGGTCTCCATTAACGGTAGCTGCCTCTCCAGCATTATTGCGGAAGAAGTATGGCCCAATGACTCCACCAGCCCATAGAGCACACCAAACAGTCAGTTTTTGTGGATGTAATGGCGTTTCAAGGGTCTCATGTGGATTCTCTTCACTCCAAATGCGGCAATTTTGCTTGTTGACGTAGCCATTCAACCAAAAATGAGCCTCATCACTGAACAAAATTTTGCGATGAAAATCAGCATCGAAATCAATCTCATTTTCGGCCCATACACAAAAATCACGACGCATTGCATTGTCTCGCGGCTTTAATTCTTGCACAAGCTAGATCTTGTAAGGTCGCAAGCCAAGATCTTTGCGCAAAATCTTCCATAAAGTTGATGGACAAAGCTCCAATTGCTGTGCACGGTGGCGAATCGATTCATTCGGGTCCTCTTCAACACTTTGCTCTACAGCGGCAATTGTTTCTTCGGTGCGCACTGTTCGACGTCTCTGCGGATGCGTATTATCACATAGAGTAAACGTAGTGCGAAAACGATCCATGGTTAACCGAATTAATTGCTCTGATGGACGATTATGTCGATCATAAAATGGACGGAGCTCACGGTAAACTTCGCGAACTGAACCATTATTTTCGAAATAAATTTGCACCATTTGCAAGCGTTGTTCTTTTGTCAACCTGTCCATGATGAAATGGCAAACTAAACTGAACATAAATGACATTAGAGTTGCCAGATTTGACCACAAAATGCCAGTTTTATCTCTATTCGAAAAACAAACCTGTAAAAAAAACACCCTGTATGTTTACAAAAGTAAAGTATGTCAAGTTAGGCTTCATCCGGTAGTCGTGATCCCGAGCCAGATAAAAAATTTTACATGCAAATGCAACAACAACGATTTGAGCCGGATAGATCCATATCTGTCTGACTCAATTATCTTTCTTAATTTTGCTTGTTTCTTATCTTTAGTATGGACACACTACCTTTTGATGAAACAAATTTTTCAATAACAGAAGCTCATTAATATATTATGAAGTTGTTTCATTCCCTTGAACATGAGACATATAATTGACTTCTTTTACTTGTATATTGATAACTGGAATATACGAGGTGTGTTCAAAAAGTATCGCGAATTTTGAATTTTCGCTGGTTACGTATATTCGAATTTCGAATTTTTTGTGGCGTTATGTTGGTACTCATGTCTCTCACTTATGCCGACAAGCTCGGCCATTTTGAATGTTCAGTTAATTGTTGACAGCTGCTTTGCTTGCACGTGTTTTGGATCGTCTTCGATTTTTACGCGAAATTCGTACCAAAATTGCTCAATTGTGACCAAAAACAGCATCGCATGAACATTGCTAATGAGATGTTAAACTCTGTCCGCGACGACCCAAATTTGCTCCAGAGGGTCATAACTGGTTATGACGTGGAAACTAAAGCTCAATCATCTCAATGGAAGCTGCCGCACGAACCAAGACCGAAAAAAGCGCGCCAAGTTCGGTCGAATGTGAAAGTTTTGCTAACAGTTTTCTTCGATTGCAGGGGCGTGGTGCATCATGAGTTCTTGCCACAGGGAAGAACGGTCAATAAGGAATATTACCTGCAAGTTATGCGCAATTTGCGCGAAGAACAAAAATTGGCATTTGCACCACGATAACGCCCCTGCTCACGCATCGTTGCTTGTGCGCGACTTTTTGGCCAAAAACAACATACTAATGAAGCCGCAGCCACCGTATTCCCCAGATCTGTGACTTTTTCTTGTTCCCTAAACTGAAGAGGCCCATGAAAGGACGACGTTACGCTTCTCTTGACGAGATAAAGACGGCATCGAAGGAGGAGCTGAACAAGATACAAAAAAATGATTTTTTGAAGTGCTTCGAAGATTGGAAAAACCGTTGGAACAAGTGTATAATATCTCATGGGGATTACTTTGAAGGGGACAAAATAGATATTCATGAATAAATAAATCATTTTTGAAAAAACACAAAATTGGCGATACTTTTTGAACACACCTCGTACATGTATATATAATTTAAATTATCATATTACCATCGTAATCTTAAAACGAATTTCATGATTAGTGGTATTTTTTTAATATTGAGGGTCTACTTGAAATGAGAAGCAAGCGCGCTGACATCTGCTTCTGAAGTCTCCTAATGATCGGGAGTGTTTCAGTGAGAACTGAGAGTGATCCGGAGCTCGAACTGCTAATGGATGTTGCCTGTTAAATTTATTGGAGATGGAAATACTCGACACAGAAGTTATTTTGGTTTTTGTACCATTTGTGGTTACATTTTTCCAAAATAAAATACAGTAGCATAAATAAGAAAGTGGTGAGTGTATAGAAAGAAAAGATAAGGAAGAAGACAGAATAAAATGTTAAGAAATTAAAGTAAAATATAGGATAAGAATGGACGATGTAGTAAACGGGCAGGAATAAAAGAAACCATATAATACTGAAAATAAATAAAAAGAAGCGAACAGCAAAAAAATAAAAGGAAAGAAAGCCGAAAAAATTGCATAACCAAAAATATAGTAAACTAAAATGTTGTGACTGAATTCCAACCACTGGATGAACTCTAGTCTATAAAAGAGTAATTCATATAAAGCACAGAAACGCTTGAAGTTGGGTACTTAACGAATTAACCCAATTCAATTTTAAAGTATCCTGAGTCCGATTACTTTATACAAAACAAGATTCATATTCAAATAACTAAAACTGCCATTTTCTCGTATATGATAAAATACTACTAGTTCTACATGGTCAGCGATGAGCTTTCGGAACCCATCGTGGGACTACAACTACAGTTTCCTACTTCAGTCCCACCTAGTGGATTCTGATGGCCTTATTCTTCCTGTCTGCCTTTTAGTTTAGCGCTTCAAAACTTCTAAACATTTTTTGCTACTGCTTCTCGCCATATTGTGGAAGTATTTGCATTCCGAATATGAACTGGGAAAGAACGCTAAAATCGGGTTTTAAATATATTTTGAAGCCTTGAATATCTATCGATATAACCTTTTGCGGAAAAATGTTCTAAGCAGCTGTTTCTCAATTATTTTTTAATACAAATACGAGTTTTCCAGATATAGCGACTAATGCGAAACCTTGGCTGAGGTTTCTTATACTAAAACTCCTCTATAGCGGTAGAAGGCTTTATTTTGAATTTTATCAGCACATTATGTGCACACTCAAATTTAAGCCGGAATAATAGTGTTTATATTTAGTATTCCAGTAACATCTAATATTGTTAAGGCAATCCTGTAGATTATCTAACGTGAGACATATCTATAGTAAATATGCTACAATTACTGTTAATAATACGCCTAATAACTTAAGTATTTACATAAACATATACTATTACTAATTGCGTGACTTTTGTAGGTTCTCTGAATCACATTAAGCTGCCCTTAGACATCCATTTATTGACTGAAATAAAAAAAGCAATAACATAACATAACAAAAATAAAAAATATTGAACTCTAAAAGAAATTCATCTCACTCACTTAAAGCCATTTTAAGGTAATCTAAGCTTCCGTCTCCTCATCGACTCCCTCCTGCAGTTCTTCGGGTGTACGTAAATCGATTGCGAATTTCTGTCGTTGCGGCGTGATATTATCTGTTTTTGATTGTTCACCACTCTCCTTCACACGCCGTGAATAATCCTGAAATGCTGCCGCAAGCGCAAACGTCAGTTTTCTCGCCATCGCACGACTGTCACACACAAAGGCATGCACCTCAAAAGGATGTGGATTATTTTCATCTTTTACCACAATCATTGCGAATACACGCGTATAGACTAAATCTTGCACGCCATACGAAATTGTATCGATAGGATATTTCCAACTATCTAAATTCGATTTTGGTGTAAGGATATTGATACTAACACCTGCCGTAGACACTTTGAGGTTACATTGGGGTAGAACTTTATTGGCTGGCAGGCTTTTGGCTACGTTAACCATAATGTCAACCGGTCGACGTGTGTACTTAATACCCCATAGACCACGCGCCACTTCAGAGCCAATGTATTTGACCTAGAATGGGAATAATAATTGATATTTTTTGTTTTTATTTGAAGAAGTTATATAATTCTAAGGCTTTGTTTACACTATAGGTAAAATTACATAATTTCCATACTTATGTCTTATAAATTAAGTATTCCCATTCGTATTTCCCATACAGATTTTCAAAGACGGAACTACTTAGTTTAAAGGTGATGGATGTATTCTTAAATCGATTGAGTCAAAATTAGCCAAGCCTTAATACAGTGCTAATTTAATAATTGTACTTCGATATATGCTCGGGAAAGGTACTGAGACTCTGGACTGAAAATTGCATCAATATAACAATGTGGTACTTACTCTGTTTTAAATAAAAAAAATTTCTAGATCCCATTATTTGTAATATAGTTTAAGGTTCTATAGTTTCAAAAACATTTTCCTCTCTTGTTTCAACCTAAACTGTTGAGGAATATCAGTTTCCGGGACCCGCGGGTTGTAAAATCAGAACCCAAAAACTCATGCAAGTTTCTTCAGCATAATAAATTCTCTGAACTATCCCTTCAAATTCGGTTTCTAGGGTGGAGTTAAAAATTGATGAAGATATATAGCCGTATAGCGGGGTACCTTCTGATTGTTGGTACAGAATATTTACTTTGAAGCAATGACTGACTAAAGTAGAGCGCATGCGCAGCACCGGATGTTACGAACCGCTTCCATAAACATGCATGCATACATATACATAAAACTAATATAGCAATGGAATTAAACACCCAAACTGTTTGTGAATAAATACTTTGTTGTCATGCATATATTTACATTGGATCGGGTCGATTTTTTTTTTCATAAAATCGTCAGTGCAGAAAACGTTCTATGAACCATTCTGGGCAAGATTGGTTAAGAAACTTTAAGTCTAAAACCGATTTTTAAAGTAAAGTTTTATAATCGGGAAAACATTTTTTTTTTTAATTTTCCATAAACTTCTGGGAAGTGTTTTATAAACAACAGCAAAAAATAGAAAAACAATTTTTAATATTAAACACCATTTCCTAACTGAACTTAAAGAATTTTTGTTTGAATGGAATGTTCAAAATATCTAGCCACTGACCTAAATAAGAAACACACTCGCAACGTACTACGTGAATCAAAACCCCGTACTTCCGCGATATCAATAACAAAACCCAAGAGTTTACACCAGTGAAGTCATATAATTAGCGGGTGAGGATCCCTTAATACCTTTTATGAGTATAACTAAATTTTTAAGAAGAATGTAGCTCGGGGCGCATTGGTATAATCAATCGATTATAATTCTTATCTATTTTAGCATTCCTTTCAGTGGCTGTTTTAAGATTTTTATTATCTATACAGATATATTTCAGGAAGCTGCAACTTGGTAGATGTTTAAGGAGAGAGTTATATAAAATTTTCTTATACCTGTAAAATCAAATTTTCCGGATATAATTGGGGGAGTGGTACCTTCTATATTATATTAATTTAACCATTCATACTGTTGAAATATTTATATAATATTACTAAAAATTTAGCAAAGATATTAGTCTCTTACTACTCCACAAAATAGGGGATTTTTCATACAGCATATCTCTGAAGGTATTCATCAATAAGTTAGTAAGAAAGAAGATTAAATCTTAGCTAGGCTAGCTTAGCTATTTAAGCAAACAACTTCATATAACTCATTGGTGTTCACCAAACAAAGCTTTAACTTTTTACAAGCTTCATATTAGCTTCACCTATCTGTTTGTTTGTTTTTATGCTCGATTTTACCCCCATATACTGATAAATGAATGCGAAATTCTTTCCTTTAGAATGGCCGATGACAACACAATGATTTGACAAGTTTATGTGCATAGCAAAGGTGTAGGCGGTGAAAGGTGCTTGCCCACTTTAAAAGTTCAGATTTACTTAAAACGTTATAAACTATGAATGACGGATGGTAAGATATAATTTCGTATTTTAATACCATCTCCTAATTAGGATGGCCATTTGCAACGAATTATATAAAAATTAATAATACATAAAATAAAATATAGAAAAAAACCAAGACAGAAAAAATATTAATTTGATAAACAAGTTTTGGGTGCCAATTATAAAATTGTTTGTTTATTTATGTACTTCATTCCTATCTTAAGAAATATTTTTTACTTTTTCTAATATTTCATTAAAGCGTATTTATTAATTTTTAACTGTAATTTTACCCGTATATATTAAGAAGTAATTATCTAAAGCATCAGAAGATCTTGAGTGATCTGTTCATTCGATTAGCTTTCTCATTGTTTAGGGTTACCAAGAGAAAATTCGTCATATATAAACAATCCTTTGTGGTGGAAACAGAGCTTTAGTAATCGAGTTCCATCCACTTCCTAAAAAGGACTAATGAAACACAGCACCACACCCACTTCTTTGATTTCATTTCTAGAAAAAATAAAGACTAGTTTGTATCAAAAAAAAAAGAGTTCAAAGGATGACTAACTTTTATTCCTCTTCTACTAAGGAGTATACTTTTTACAATATTCGGGGGTTTTTCCAAATTTTATAAATCATATGAAAAGTTTTCATAAGATTTATGTTTGTTAAAATAGAAAAAAAAAGTCCTTACATGATTTTTCCTCTGTTATATACATGTTTTTTATGTTGTTATACCTTTCATGAACATGAAATTAGCGATGAGCTGAGTCAATTTAGCCATGTCCGTCTGTCCGTCTGACCGTATGTCCGTCTGTGTGTTTGTACGCAAACTAGTCCCTCAGTTTATGAGATATCCTTATGCAATTTGCTTTGGAGCCGCCATTTTGCATGCGATTAATCATTTGTCGGAATCAGCAAGATCGAGGCAATACAACGCATAGCTCCCACGCAAACAATAGCTCCATAAATGGGTTTGTTGCTATAAATTTTGCAATTAAAAAGCTAGGAACGTAAAATTTTGCAGGTTTGGTACTAATTATGTATGTAATACTTGTAGTGAAAATCAGCCAGATCGGGCCAAAATAACAAGGAAAGGGCTGTCTTCGACTGTGCCGACGACTTTATACCTTTCATGAATACGCATCACGGTTTTAAGGCTCCGATCCGTACTCGCAATTAGTAAGAACTCTGCAAAACTGATAATTTAAAGATACATAGCCCAAATCACATTTATCGGGACAATCGATTGTATGGGAGGACTAGTTTGCGTACAAACAGACAGACTGTCAGACGAACAGACGGACATGGCTAAATCGACTCAGCTCATCGCCCTGATCATTTCGGTATAATTTTTGGTGGGTCTATCTCTTCTTCTTCACATACTTACAAACATCGGACCAAAGTTATAATACTATTTCATGTTCATGAAAGGTATAGAAATCGATATTATGCATGTAACTGCGAATAAAATTGCTTCAGCTAAATAAAACTTGTGTATAAATAATACATTTCTATTGCGAATGCGTACTTAAACATGTAAATTAAAAAGTGTAATGTAAAATAATAATGTCTAATCAATTTTATTGTAGTACGAAGCGGTTCAAGTCATATGGGACACATTGAGTTTTTATAGCAAATCAACAAAATTTCGAAGTGCAGCGATGCGTATCGCTTGGCCAACGTTGAGTGGCTCAAGAGGGCGGAAATTTTGCCATTTAATGGTATTCTATGCCAAAAGCATTTGAGTGAATATGTATTTAAAATACAACTAACTTTTTATATGGTACAAACTTTTGGTTTTTGAATGTGGATTATGCTCACACACATGCATACATACTAATGCGAGAGGGAAGGCAACAGAAAAAAACTATGAAAAATGTATTTTTTCACTGTTTGATGATGGTTAATTGAAAGTATGTATAATATGTGCTTTAAATATTGTCATTGTTATTATTATACTTCCGTTTTTTTTTTGGATATGCATACCTATTTCTACGCTATAGTGGTTAATTTAATTTTAAAATGGTTGCGGATTTTTTTAAATAATAATAATTAAAAAGTAATCAAATCCATACTAGCATTAATTTGTATGTATAACGATCGCGTCTTTCTGTCTCTTGCTGCTCTCTTTATTCTGTTTCGTTTAGCATTATATCTCTTTTTATACCTGGTACTGCTACGCACACAAGGTATATTAACTTTAGTCGCGTAACGTTGGTATGTAACGGCATAAACGGATCGAGATAGATATTGACTTATATATATCAAAATGTCCGTCTGTTAACACGATAACTTGAGCAAATTTTGAGATATCTTAATGAAATGGTATGTATGCAGGTTCCTTGGCACCCATCTCCGAGCTCTATTTTAAATGGGTGAAATCTGATGAAAGCCACGTCCACATTTTATACATAAAATATTTTCGAAAATACGAAAAAGTGATTATTCAGTACATAATACACTTATAAGGATAAAATTTTGTGTGTACATTAACGTTAAGGCAGAAAATAAATTATTCAAAAATTTTCGAAAATGGGTGTGGCACCATCCACTTTTGATTAAGTCAAATTTAAAAATAATAATGATCATAAATCAAAAACCCTTCAAGATATCAAAACGAAATGTAGCACACATATTATCACTAACACAAGGAAAAAAATGGGCAAAATCGGTTAAGGTCCACGCCCACTTTTCTATGAAGCATTCCCCACAAGATCTTTTGAAAATATAAAAACTATACGCAATAGTCTGACGAGAAATCGTGGCTGTTTTCGAAATAGTACTATAACTATAGCCTGTATATGTTTGTTGCTTTCAATTTTTCCTCTAATCAAAAATAATAATAATTAACTAAGAATTATTATCAACTGGTCTTGAGCTCGCTAAACTTACAAAAAATATGTAAAAATGAACAGACCATGAACCCAACAACGAAAACGATCATAGATATATTTTATATACAATAACTTTGCGTACAAAAGCTTTATATCATTTCTATTTTACTTTCAAAGTGTCCGTGAACGAAGAAAGTAGAAATATATAAATTTTTGAAAATGGGAGTGGCCCCACCCCTTTTATAGTAGATTATTCTACAAAACTTTTTATGCCATAACTTCGGCAAAAATTGATTTACCGAAACGATATTTGGCGAAAATGTTGAATATGTAAAGCTATCTGTTGGAAAAATGGTCGAAATCGGTCGAAGACCACGCCCAGTTTTTTAACATAGTTCTGAAAAATTTGTTTGTAAAATGTAAACCGCAATATTTTTATAACCATGTAAGCTATATATATAAGATCTTGCACACATAATAAGCATTAAGCAAAACCCGACCGAGAAAAAATTTTGTGGATTTTGTCGAAGTAGGCGTGGCGCCGCCCACTATTCAGCATAAAAATTCTGCTATTTTCAAAGGCGGTTGCTTGTAACATCAACTAGATATTTCAATGAAAAATTTTCAGCTACTTCTCAATAGCATGTAGTATACTCCTGCCAAAAATTAAGGAAATCGGATAAGACACAAGTAAAATATCCGGGCAAGTTGTTATACCCCACTGCAATAAAGACGTTACATACCTTTTTTGATTTTCATACCTTTAATGAATATGAAATTCAAATCGATTAAATAGTTCCCATTCTCATTGTCTCTCTCCTTCCGTTCTCTTTGAATTAAAATGGCTTGTTTGGTTTTTGGCTTATAAGATTTTATATTTTTGAACAAAAGTCATGCAGTTAATATAACCCAATTTTTTTCTAGCTTGTATGCACATATACTTTCGTTGCTCCCAAAAGCAACAGAAGCAGAGTTCCAAAAAATTTCAGAAAATGTTGGTATTGCAGATTTATTGATCGATTAAAATTCCATTCTATATTCATATTTCTCGTAGTACTTAACACATAAAAACGGCATATTGATTCATTTTCGTTCCCGAACCCCGTTTATGTGAACAATCGATTGCATGGGGCTATATGATGTAGGTCCGACCTTACTGATTTTCACTACTCACATTCCGTATACAATAAAAGCTAAATTTTACGTTCCTAGATGTTTAATTACACGAGTTATGCTACAAATCCCGTTTATCGGAGCAAGCTATAAAAATTCGAGTTTTGTGAAATTTAGAACGGTTCAATTAAATACATCTGAGAACTTAGGTTTGAGATTTGAGAATGTGATCAATTATTTAATGCTTATCAAATAAAGATTGGACAAAGTGTTTCTTGGGCTATTAGGGTTCTAAGACAAGATTATCTCAAACAAGAGTGAAAGGTATGTCTATAGCATTTCATAGATTGTACATCACTAAGCTTTCAAATAAAAATCAACTAATAACTTAACATCAAAATTGTGCTGCCACCAGCACTACCCCACCAAGGTTTACCAATAAGACAAAAGGTTTCGAATCGTACAGTAGAAATATATTTATTCAAATATGTTTAGGTGAGCCAATTGAAAGCCAGCACTCACCTTGAATGTTAATGGCAAATCGCCCACATTAACTTGTGAATCGAGATCTGCTGTCGATGTAGATGCCATTTTGACTTCATCAAATATTATGACTAAAACTTCAAAGATTCTAAAGTAAGTTTAAAGTTTGAAAGTTTGCTTATCAGCTTTATTCAGTGGCATATTTTTGTGTACTTTCTAGAACACAGCGTATAAATTAACTGAAAGAAGAAAGAAAACAATAATAATAACTTTATAAGAATGTGAGTATAACTAGAAATTTAATCTAAATTACTTCGTGAGCAACAGAACCGCTGGGTATACTCGTATAATGTTTAGTTTCATAGATTTTCTTGATTGGATCTCTTCCACTCGTTTCTTATATATCATTTCGAGCACCCCAATGAGTCACCCATTATCTGCAGTTTAGTTAACATAAGTATTTTCTTGAATATTATCATTTGTTTACTCAATAAGCAGGTGGAATGAATTTAACCCACTTGTTTAAATGTAAAGTAAATAAATGTACAAACGAATTGCAATAGATATTGTTAAGAATATGCGCATATATATCCCGTTCAAATATAGAAACGAAATTTAGCACATATATTTATATTAATACAAGAAATGCTCCGGGAAAACATGAGCGAAATCGATTAAGGTCCACGCCCACTTTTATATGAAATATTTTGAATAGGATCATAGAAAGCCAATTATCTTTCAAAGTGTCAGTGAATGAAGAAATTCGAAAAATATTAATTTTCGAAAATGGGCGTTGCCCCGCCCCTTTTATAGTGGATTAGTCCACAAAACTCTTTATGCCATAATTATGGCAAAAATTGATTTGTCGAAACTGTTTATTGTAAAAATGGGCGAAATTAATTAAGGGCCACGCCCAGTTTTTTAACATAGTTCTGAAAAATTTGTTTGTAAAATTTAGAACGCGATATTTTTCTAACCATGCTAGATATATCAATAAGATCTTGCACACATAAAAAGCAGTAGACGTGGCGCGATTTCTTGTAGTTTCAACTAGATATATCAATGAAAATTGGTCAGCTGCTTCTAAATAGTAGGTATGTAGTATACTTCTGCCAAAAATTAGGCAATCCGGGCAAGTAGTTAGTACCCCACTGTAATAGGGAAGTTTCATATCTCTTTTGATTTTGATTCGATATTTCATTTTTCGAATACATTTGACAAACATAAATTACTTTTTAAAAGCAACTGCTCTATTCCCAATATTTGGGAAATTCATCAAACATAAAATGTGCATGTATTGGTATTTTGAAAAACTGTTTTTAGCAGTGTTTGGTGGGGAACCTATTTATACACAAATAAATTAAGTTACCACTCAGAACTCATAAAGAAGTGTTTTTATTGAAAACAATCATCTGGCTTTATAATACGAACTAAAAAGTAATAAAATATGCCTGCATAAATTGGGATGCCATAATAGATCACTACCAGGTATTTAATATTCGGTTCCACCTGCACTTAGACTTCCTTACTTGTTTTGTATATCTTAAGCGCACGTTGTTAAACGGCTGAAAAGTTCTCAAAACGATTTTATTTTTATCAAAACGTAAAAAAGACTCCATGAAGTGAAAACACTTGTTATTTGATATGTAGTCAAGTGTCAAATGAAATACATATGTATGTGTGTATAAAGTACTCGCGCTGTGCTTTTTTGACTCAGAAGTAGTGGGCTTATGGTGCAGGTGCACTTGTGAGTCGAAGCGCCAAGTATTTTAGGACTTAAAAATGTTGTGAAATAGTTTTAAAATAAAAAGCATACAATATTAGCAGACACGGAGTGGACTGTGTTGCTAGAAAGGTAATTGAGTTATCAATGATGCCATGTTCTTCTCCCTGTCCCCCTTACTACTTATCCGGGGTGGTTTTTAGTGAGACATAATAGCAAGTTTAGTCCCAAAAAATCCCAAGTCTAACTCAAATTGGTCTCCACTTGTTCTTTAGCACGAATTTGGGGATCTTCCTCATACTCTGCTTCCATTAATGAATGCTTGCTATCATATTATTCGACCAACATAGCTGCTGGAGTTTAATTCATTGAACTATGTTAAGGTTAACCAAGAATCACTCTGGAAACATAAAGATTAGTGTCTGTAAGTCACTCATCACAACTCTTCAGATGTAGGCTCCGCTGGCTGCGTCATGTTATGCACATGAAGAAAAAAAAGGTCCGTCCCAGAAGGTTTTTCCATCAAAGCCCTTGGCTGAGATTAGAAAAAACAGGTGAAGTATGGCTGAACCTCCCTTGGTGTCACTTATAACTAAAAGGTATGATTGGCATGAATTTCATCCTGCCTAAGAGACACGTGGTTTACCGAAATAATATTGGCCACGCGTAGCTCAAGATCGGCAGCAAGCAGCCAGTGACTTGAGGATCGCAGTTGTGTTAGTGGTGCAAGTTAGCATGTTATCAAACACAACACCAAAGATTTTGTGGTGCTTGACAGGTGGTAGCGTGTTGCCATCGACATGGACCATATCCATTTGCGCATCCGATGTCGTGAATGGGGTGGCCAAGGATTTTATTGGTCTCAATGGTAAATAATCGTTGATTTTGGAGCATAACTCATCACTGGAAGGGCCCTTGCCCACTGTCATTTTCGTACGACACTATGGAAATTCATTTTAATGGGAAGGAGTATGGAGACAATAATGAGGATAACACATCACACCTTATATTCTGGTTTTGGATATTCAAATTGTGTATTCCTGGGCTTTCTTACTTGTTGTTAAGGTATTAGAAGTTTATCGGCTATAGGTACTCTTATAATATATAATTTTCACATTTTTTATATTTAATTATTAAATGTTTTCTTTTTTCTTTAAACTTTGATTTAAAACTTTAGCTTGTGCCTTCACTAGCAACAACTTTGAAATCACCAAAATATGTAATACACCAACAATACTTTTAGCTTTGACTTAGCAAGTAAATTAAAATAGTTTATTTGTATTTTATTATTTTACATTTATGTCTTTTTTTTCACACCCATTTTCTGTTTGAAATATCTTTAAATAACGATATTATTGTATTCAGTTTTACTTCGCATTCATTTATTGCTTATAAAATTCATAGCCAACATTGCGTTTGCTTAGGAAACAAACGAAAATAGCAAAAGCTAACAACCGCACCGTACAGCGTGAACATTTAAATTGTTTTTCCGTTGATGCTTTCGACTTTTTCGATGCTTTTTGGCTTATGAGCGCGCTGATACACTCTACGAGGTCACAGCGGCCCGATACACAGGCAACAAACAACGGTTATAGGCGAACACCCAGGTGGGGAACTAAAATTAACTGCGATCACTGTTAGCAGCGACGACTAAATGCGCACACTGTTTACCCCGCAATGACAGAGAGCGACTACGCTGCCCGTTTCTCATTGAGTTTAGAGCTTTTCACAATTATTTTTGTAAATACTACAACTACAGTTAGTAGCATAGTTTTTACTTTATTGCTGGTGCCACTTCTTTCATGGCAAAACTATTGTTTTTCCGCTGTTTGGTGTGCAAAACAGTGGAGCGGTTGCTGTAAAAAAATAGAATAGGGGTATTCACAACAACTCACAGGAGTTTTTGGCAAAGCTTTAGTTGGTAATTGGTACAAATTTTTATACCCAATTGCGCTTAGCAAACAAAGTTTTATAATTTTGTTCGCATCATAGTTAGCCTGTAGCTTAGGAAGTGTGCAAAACTGTTTTTTTTTTATCAAAATCGCATTATTAACAAAACACATATACTTAATTAATAACTTTTTTTTTTGATCAAGACCAGTTGATAATAATTTCTTAGTTAATTATTATCAACTGGTCTTGAAAGCAACAATTTTTCCTCTAACCAAAAATAATAATAATTAACTAAGAAATTATTATCAACTGGTCTTGAGCTCGTTATGCTTACAAAAATATGTAAAAATGAACAGACCATAAAACCAACAACAAAACTTATTTAATAACTTTACCTAGAGGAAATATGTATTTCTTTTCAAATACCTAGATTTATATGAAGCAAAACGCACTTAATTTCTCAAAAAAAAAAAAATTGCAAAGCGTGCCTTTGTAAAATTTTTGTTTACTTTTTTGTCAATTTCAGCTTAATTGAAAATCAATTCAAAGCATAGATACAGTGGCGGACCAAAAAATTTACGAATTAAGTTTTTGAATCTATCCATCGATCCACACATCTGTAATGAAACAAAACCTACTGGTTTTTAATATAATTGAAAAATAAAACAAAATATTCTTATGTAAGTTAGAGAAAAATTTAGTTCATAGCTTTTTTTATTAGAAAAAAATAAATATACATATGTATATAAAAAAAGGTAAAAGTGTTTATGTGCACACAAAAAAATATTGACTTACTTGTGGCAAAAATTATCTAATCTTGCATATTTCAGTGCATGTGAAAATCGTATATGAAATGAACGCTACAGAAGAAGTAAAGAGTGAATCAAATCAAAGATTTTAAAACTAAGTGCCTAAAATGTTTTTACAGATTTTCCAACTATTTGAAATTTTTTAAAATTAAAGTGAGATACGGCAATATAAAACAAAATATTGGAGATGATATAGTAGCACTTTTTCGAGCAAAAATACTAAATTATTAACAAAACTAATATTTTAACTACCAAATTAACGTTTGAGCGCTTTTACATGAGGAAATTGTTGAATTCCTTGCGTTGTTTTTTGTGTTTTCTATTCGCTTTTACATTTGGCATTTTTTCTTTAAAGCAATTGTGAAACAAAATACAGCATACAAAGGAAAGAGAACGGAGGTACTTGTAAATTGCATGAGAGAGCGCGACGAGGGAAGTGGCCTGCGGGTAGCAACTGCGAGTTGCTCTGTTTGGACACAGACAATTCAGTACTTGAATTGTATAAAAGCTCTCTTTGTTTTTTAAGATATTGATGATATCGATATATCAATAATGTTCATCAATACAAGAAGTATGTTTCGATGATCAATAGCTTCGATGATTTTTCAAGATTTCTTTCAGTTTTGGCAGTTTTTGTTGATATTTTCTCTATCGAGTATCAAAGGTTGACATACATACATATTTGAGTACAAAAGATATCGAAACGAAACACTGTTGTTGTCAACTACTCACTTCTTGATGCGTACTCCGACATGGAATCGTAGGAAACACTCGAAAAATCGGAAACAAAAAGTTAAACAAAGTTATAATAATGAGTAATAAAGCAAAATACAAGAAATACAATGGCAGTAGCGATACTAAAATTGAATGAAACAACAGATCAACAGATAAAATATGCACGAAATAGTGATACCGATAGACACGCAAATCTACATGTCGACGTACATACATTTGTGCATACATACGTAAATTTTGCTTGAATTGAAAAATTTTGAAAAGAAAATGAGTAAAAAATAGGATTGTTGAATAGTAAAAAGTGAATACACCCAACAAATAATGGTGTAAGCGGTTCAAGCAATACTGGATAAAGTGGCAGCAATGACAGGTGACTTTAACCCTTTCGCAGACACGTCGGCATAAGCCGACACTACGAATTGTTTAAATTGGACACGTCGATATATGCCGACATAGAAAAAAACTCGTATAGAAACACGTTGGACATAGGCGGCGTCAACTGCATTTGTTTTATATGTAGTAGCATATTGTGTGCCACTGCAGAAACAATCAGATTTAAGTTAGTTCCCCAATTCGATTGTTTTTGATTTTTTTTGTTTTACTATAACGGAAATTTTCGTGAGTGGGAGAAAAATATTATTCTGCTAACATTTTCTAAATTTCGTAATATAAAGTAGATCTATAAAGTATGTCGTCTATGTAATAAAAATAATAATAATAATTTGGGGCAAGAGGATAAAAGCGGAACTTCGTTTGACATTTGTGGTGTGTTGCTTCTAACTTTTTCTTAAAAAATGGCGGTACCTACATGTTTTATGTCAACTGCCGATGGCAGATTAGTTTTTGCTAAAGGCTTTTCATGGCAGAAATACCACTGACAACGGTTGACATCGTTTCTTTGTATTCTGTCAACGTAATCTACAATTGATCAAAACGGAACACTTTCTTTATTTAATTTTTATGACAAACTTTCTTTATCATAATATTTTTTATGTTAATCTCTTCTTAATTTATTTTCTATCACTCTTTTTTATTGTTTATTTAATTAATAATTTATCTTTCTCTATCTTATGCGATAGGTTTTAAAAATTAGCTATACCTTCTTCTAGGTTTTCGATATCAGTCAAATGTGGTACGAGTACTAATTATTTAGAAAACTACGAAGTTTTTAAACATTATTCAAAAATTCTCTTACTAGAAGTACAGTTTGTGGTTTTTCATAAATTTTCGAAACGGGTTCCGCAAGCTCTCTAATGTTGGTATATTTACCATAAAGAGTTTCTCAGTAAAAATTTAATCTCCCTAAACAAAACGAGGGATTGATAGTGAGAACTGGAAACCACCATATCTTTAGATCTGCCTTCGAGTAGCACGTTATTGCTCTCTGCTAGTTATGTTAATACACTAATTACAATTTATGTGTAGTTTCACATTATAAGCCCTTTTCTAAGTCTAACTTTGCCTTGTAAGCCCTAAAATAAGATAAATTTTAATGTTTATACCATATCTTGGAATTTGTTATCATACCTTGGAATTTGTTTGAAGAATATCATATTTCAAATGAAACGCCCTACATGAATTAAATAAATTTTCATCAGAGATGCGGTATTGTTCTGAAAATCCGAGAAAAACGATCTAGAAAATTGTTCTGAGATGTGGTTATGTTCCACCCATCGATAATGATATCTGTACCGAAACAAAGTTTAATATAAGAAATGTTGCATAAAACAGAAACTCGGTAACGATTTCATAAGCGTATTTCCACACCATAAAAGACTCCTCACATTCTTTGCTTTAACATTTTTTGAGGGGTATGATGTGTATGTATGTGTGTACATATCTTCATAAACGTCATGAGCCACATACATAAGTTAATGACCCAGGGCGAGTGACAATAACAACAATGAAAATATTCACCGGAAATATAATATTCAAATCTGCTACTCAAAACCAGCGTGACGTCACCAATATTTGTCATATGGAAATAATACACTCAGGAAAAAATTGAGTGAGACTTATATGGCCAAAATCGCGGTCTGTTACGTTACCATCAGACGCACTTTTCAGTACAAACTAATACAAAAAGAGATATATTTGGACACTTTCAATATTTTTGACATATGTATCTTAAAGTGCACTACTGAAGTAACATTTTCTATAGATATGAAAATTTTTGTAGGTCTTCTTATTTAAGAGTTATTGACCACTTTATAAGGTCTGTTACGTTACACTTTTTGGAAGTAGGTTTCGAGGTTGCTTCACATTATTGAAAAAGTCTGCTCTTCTGCCAGATTAATTTCAACATGTAGTATATAATTTTAAAGGTGTAACTAGTATGTAATGAGTGAAAAATAAATTACACTGAAAAAAATTTTTTTGTGCTTTTTATACACATAACTGCTCGGTCTGTTACGTTACACAAAAAGTCTGTTACGTTACACGTGCGATTTGCCCTTAGGTAAGAAATGTTTTGGAGCATTTAATAAAGCTTTGAATGTTGTATTTCTTAGTAGATAACCTAAATTCAGTTGTCTCAGGGTTAGAGATCCAAAAATTTGCAAAGAATGAGCAAGAATTTCGAGGGAACCAAAAACTCATTTATTATTAATTTCAGTGAATTCATAGACACAAATAGGAATATATGAGGTTATTAAATTTAAATATCATATCCTTGTTTTGAAGTGTTAAAAGTGACAATTTTCCCATCAATCACTTGAATTTGGTGAGCTGATGCTATATCACGGATATTTTTTGCATTGTTGAAAACTGCATTTATATTCAAAATGTGGTTTACGTCGGTAATATCACATTCAGTAACTTCTTCAATCAGAATTTTCGAGTTTGTACGATTGAATGCAGCAACAAAATCGGAAGCGCAATTAACAGTACACTTTCGAGACAAAACTTGCTTTTTCACAATAATTTTGGAAGTTGCGCCAATACCATCGACACAGCCTTTACCGTGTGAGGTAGCAAAGTAGTTCCAATAGATTTTTATATTAAATTCGTTTTCAAAGACAGGAATAACTGCGGCGATAAACTTATTTTTAAATTGCGATGAAGGCCCGTCGCTCCAAATTTTCAATATCTTCACCGATTTTGGCAGTCCTGTTAGCAATATGTACATGTAAGGAATAATTGTTTCTTTGGTGTGTATTAAGCTGTTTGATACGAAGACCTTTGACTGGAAGTCCTGATTGTGATAAAAGGCAGTAGTAAATAACGTTAGCTGTTTTTGATTCCAGTGAGCACTCTGCACTTCGTCTTGTGCCTCGCAAACAAAATTTTCGGCAAAATCTATTTGCAGTAGTCCCTCATCATTAAACAGATCGTTTGATGCTCTCGGCCGATCGAATTTGTTGAAGGAATCTGACTGCTCGCGTTTCACATAGCTATGGCGCAAAAAATGTGGCGATAACGCTGTTATGTGTAGAAGCAAACCTTCTAGTGTACCAGACTCTTTGTGTTTCTCAATTCTTTTTGAACTATCACTTTTCTGCCAAACTATCCATGTCACGGGTGTATTCAGTGCTATGTCACCTATAGATTCATTGAGTCGTTCAATTGATATACCATCACAATTTCCGCATTTGGAAAACCAGCAGTCCATATTATGAACCTCACACAAAAATTTCTGAACAAATCCTTCATTATATGAAGGCAAAGACGGAACCAGTTTTTGAAGAGCCGTGACAGACTCAATGAAATTGGAGTGGTATGAACACATGCACATATCATGTGGAAGGTCCTTATATAATTTTACGTGGCTTGGTCGATGTTCTCCAAAAAAAGTTATTCCACAACTATCTAGCGAAAATAAAGCCAATAAAGTGAAGAAATGCAATAACATAAACAAATGAGCTTCGTAAAATTCTTAAACTCTGTTATACCTTTTCCAGCGCTTTTGTTTTCTTCATCGAAAATTGAAAAGGCTTCTCTCATTGTCCAAAGCATGTGCCTTCTTGAAATTAAAACTTTTTCTCCACTTTCTGGGTTATCATATTGCTTGACATGTTTTATTCGCGGTGAAATTCTGGATATGTCATCTCGTTCAAAAAATTTCGTGATTTCTTCGACGAGTTGAGCACTGTTATTTTTTTCCTTTTGCGCCTTACATGGTGAGATGATTTTAACGAGTTCATTTCTGTCGTCATGACCCATGTTCATTATAATCTTCGCTAAAACTGATTTTTTACGTATTTCAGATACAGGCAGTGTTTGTTCAGTTTTCTGCACTGCTTTACCAAGTGCTTGCGTGGATTGATAACCCTTTTTAGTTTCACTGACACGATTTTCAGTCTGTCTTTGCACTAAATTTGATTTGGTTTTCTTTCGGTATTTTTGCACACGTGTAAGAATTGCTCCACGCCGTCTTTCAACGAGATTTTTCAGTTTTGCAATCGGCATCTCCTCATCGGCTTCTTTCATCTTCTTTCGCCGTTCCTTCTGGGCAGCTGCACGTTTCTTTTTAAAATCATCAAATTTGTTTGATCTTTTAAGTTTTTCGATAAAATTCTGGTTTATTTGAGCCCTGCTCAGCTTTTGCTAAACATCAAAAAAAAAATTGGGTTAGTCCAAGTAAAAAGTCTGTTACGTTACAAACAACTTTTGGCTCTGAACAAAGACATAACAACAAACTCTACAAATGTAATGGTTTATATATAAAATAGACTGGAAATGCTCGAAGAAAAATGCTTTTTTCCCTTTTGTTAACGGGCCAGATTTTGCACAAAAAAATTATTTTGACTTTAGGTCTGTTACGTTACATTAAAAAAATGCGGTCGTATTCGTTGTAATCCAAAACTGTCATAACATTTTTCTCCCCTAAATATTTAATTCATTTACCTTCAACTAACTTAAATTTATCTATGAAAAGCAAATACAACATTAAAAATAATATTCCTTAGATGCAACTTACTTTTTCGTTTCGTAATGTAAATTTTTCCATTTTTGTTTTTCACGCGACACCAGAGAAACTATTGCAATTTTTTTAAAGAAATAATAGATTTTGTGATGACACGTGGTGCATAGCATACTTGGCATCTACGTAACCCCAAAATAATGCAAAGCACACAAAATTTGAAAAAAAAAAAAAAATTCTGTGGTTTCGTTTTTGGCGATATTGGCCATATGTATAAAGAACGTTTTCATTAAACATGTATCTACTTTATCATAGGCAAAAATCAAAAGAAGTAGCATGTCATGTCTAAACCGATCCTAAATTGACATTAATCATTTTCATATTGAAGTTTATATTACTTTTATTCGTTCATACCCGTGCAAACTACCAATCTACCCATAAGCAAATAAGATTTATAAAATGTTGTGTGCTAAGCTCAACTTAGTAATACAGGCAAACATTTATTTAAACATAAATACCCAAATGATATTCGTATGAAGTTAATGCATACACACGCAATTACATTTGTTCAGCTCATTCAATTGTGAAATGAAGTAACAATTTTACAGCTGAAAAACATTAAAATGAAGTGAGCAATTATCGAAATTTTCAATTCTCTTTCGTCAAGTTTTGCATATTCACGATTGTGTAGAAAGACACCCCTTTTCACCGAAAACTAGCTACAGTTGGTAATAGTGCAGGAGCCGAAGTAATCCTTCATTTGTTTTGTTCAAGTCAGTAAGAACCACTCCTTTCTCTGCTTCCAAAATCGTATGGTAATAGGAACATTGTATTAGGATGAGCGTTTTTGTTGCTTTGTAACCCATACCTAATCACTAAAGTTGAGTTCGACATGGAAAATATCAAAATATCTCTGATTCCAGGATCGGAAATATTACAAAAAATATCGATGAGCGAGTGTTGAACCCACTTACCTCTGCCGCCAGTTCGAAAACGCCATATCTCAGTAAGCGATTGAAAAACGTTCTACGGGAGAGTATATTTGAATGAAGGCCTATCTCAGAACTTGTCTGAATAACAACCAATCTCAGTTTTTGTTTCAAGTAAGCGTTATCTCAATGTAAGCTCAACACATTTTCAGCTGAGATTGGGCGTTTTTAAAAGAAATTCTGAGATAGGATGTTTAAAAATATTCTGAAGTTGGGAGTTTTCGAAACGACAACTGATATGTAGTACATTTAACACAACCGCTAAAATAAAGATAATACAAAAATTCATCATATATTACAATTCCTAGGATTCAGGAAATCACAAAATTTTGAGCTATCAACTGTCCGTACTCCGTGAAATGGGGAATACATATTCTGCTTGTGACTTTAAAGTACTGTATGCTTAAGGATAAAAGCAGAAGAAGAAAAATGAGATGGATAAAGGAAGAGAAAAAGGGAAAGATAAGACACAAATGTAGATGAAGGTGAAGAAAAAGATTAAGATGAGGACAAAAACAAATAAGAAATAAAGATGAAATAACCAGTAAGGAAGTCTAAGCGCGGGTGGAACCGAACATTATAAACTTAGTAGTGATCTATTATGACATCCCAATTTATGCAGGTCTATTTTAATACTTTTTAGTTCGTATTATAAAGCCAGCTGATTGTTTTTAATAAAAACACTTCTGTTATGAGTTCTGAATGGTAACTTAATTTATTTGTATATAAATAGGTTTCCTACCAATCGCTGCTTACCAAATTTTTCAAAATTCCCATAGATGCACATTTTATGTTTGAAATATTTGCGTTGAAATAGGCAGACTGACAGACAGACAGACGGACGGAGAGGCGGACATGGCTAAATCGACTCAGGTCATCGTCCTTATTATTTCAGTTTACTTATAATAGGGCCATCTCTTCTTCTTCTAATACTTACAAACATTTCATGCTAATTAAAGGTATGAAAATCAAAAAAGGTATACAACGTCCCTACTGCAGTGGGGTATTAAAAACTATCCCGGATATTTTGCTTTTGTGTTAACCGATTTAGGTAATTTTTAGCAGGAGTATACAACATAATATTGAGAAGTAGCTGACCAATTTTAATTGAAATATCTATTTCAAACTGCAAGCAATCGCCTTTGAAACTAGCAGAATCTTTGTGCTGAAAAGTGCGAGGCGTCGCGCCTAGTTCCCTAAAATCAACAAAATACTTTTGCGGTCGAGTTTTGCTTAAAAAAGTGATTATGTGTGCAAGATCTTGTTAATATAGCTTTTATGGTTATAAAAATATCGCTTTTTACATTTTATAAACAAATTTTTCAGAACTATGTTAAAAAACTGGGCGTGACCCTTAACCGATTTCGACCATTTTTACAACAAACAGTTAGCTTTATATATTCAACATTTTCGATAAATATCGTTTTCATAAATCAATTTTTGCTGGAGTTATGGCATAAAAAGTTTTGTGGAATAATCCACTATAAAAGGGGCGGGGCTATGCAAATTTTTGAAAATTAATATTTTTCAACTGTCTTCGTTCGCGGAAACTTCGAAAGTGAAATGGAAATGATATAAAGCTATTTTAAGCAAAGTTATTGCCTATTAAATATATCTATGATCCCTGAAAAGCTGGGCGTGGACCTTAACCGATGTCACCCATTTTTTTCCGAAACATTCCTTGTATTAATATAAATATGTGTGCTGAATTTCGTTTCGATATCTTGAACTGTTTTTGATTTATGATTATTATTTCCTAATTTTACTTAATCAAAAGTGGACGGTGCCACTCCCATTTTCAAAAATTTCTTGAAATATTTATTTTCTGCGTTAACGTTAATGGACACATCAAATTCTATTCTTATAGATGTATTATGTACTGAGTAATCACTTTTTTTGTGTTTTCGAAAATATTCTATGTATAAAAATTGGTCGTGGCTATCATCCGATTCGCCCATTTTAAATATCGCTCAGAGATGAGTACCAAGGAACCTGCATACCATATTTCATTGAGATATCTCAAAATTTACTCATGTTATCGTGTTAACATCTCTCCACATCTCTTTTCCTCCTGAACATTTTGATATATATAAGTCAATATCTGTCTCGATCCGTTTTTGCAGTTACATACTACCGTTAGGCGAATGAAGTTAATATATTTACCTTGTGTGCGTAATACTACATGGTATAAAAAGAATGCTGATATCAGTCTAGTTCTAACTGGGAGCAAAATGATTGAATGGGTGTTATAAAGAAGTTATTTGCTTCCACCTGCAGCTAAGTTCTAATCATATACATTAAGAGAATGTAGGGGAAGTACCCTGTAAGAAAAACTTATGTTACTAATAATTTACCTCCAACTTCAGAAGGGGCACTTGTTCTAATTACTTTAAGAGAAAATCAAGTTAAGCAAATAGGTTGCTTCTAAGGGGCAAAAAGCTACAAATTCGTTCATGGCCCCATTACAAAAAAAAATTGTCTTTGCCGCCGGGTAACTAGCCATACATTAAGTGAACTAATTGTGAAGTTTGGGTGGAGAGCAAATTGATGACTATGGAAATATATCTATGTTTATCACCGCCCAAGCGCTAATATCAACCAGCCGTACTATGCAAATACAAATGCAAAGAGCGGTTTATGATGCGTATTGTGGCGATTATTCTCAAGCATGCACCATCCCTAAGTCAATAACACTCCCACCACTAGTTAACACAACCGAGATAACGATGGCTACGCTTATGCATGCAAGCGTGTAACTAGGAAGAGGAAGAGAGATGGCGCGAGTGTTTGCGAATACGATGCAAAGAGGAGATTCTGATAAATAACACCGACCCTTCCAGAACACGAAAAGCGAACAACCAAGAAAGTTCTCGGTGCGTAGGCAAGCACCCTGTTGGACTATATAAGGCTGTGACCAAGCAAGGCAGGGGGATCAGTTTATTTTCAAGCGTTCAATAGTGAACTACTGTAAAGTTACCAAACTCTTAAAATTGTTTTTGCGTTTATTACTAGTAAATAAAACTAGCTATCAGTTACAATATCTGTGCGTGTGTTTATTTGACTTTATAGTGATCGAACCCAGGATTGATAATCAAGGAATCATCGAATTCGTCACAGTATGTATGTTTTTAAGCTTGAACTCTATGGGCCGGTTTCACCAACGCGACTAAACCATAGTACAGGGTGTTTTTTTTACAGGTTTGTTTTTCGAATAGAGATAAAACTGGCATTTTGTGGTCAAATCTGGCAACTCTAATGTCATTTATGTTCAGTTTGGTTTGCCATTTCATCATGAACAGGTTGACAAAAGAACAACGCTTGCAAATCGTGCAAATTTATTTCGAAAATAATGGTTCAGTTCGCGAAGTTTACCGTGAGCTCCGTCCATTTTATGGTCGACATAATCGTCCATCAGAGCAATTAATTCGGTTAACCATGGATCGTTTTCGCACTACGTTTACTCTATGTGATAATACGCATCCGCAGAGACGTCGAACAGTGCGCACCGAAGAAACAATTGCCGCTGTAGAGCAAAGTGTTGAAGAGGACCCGAATGAATCGATTCGCCACCGTGCACAGCAATTGGAGCTTTGTCCATCAACTTTATGGAAGATTTTGCGCAAAGATCTTGGCTTGCGACCTTACAAGATCCAGCTTGTGCAAGAATTAAAGCCGCGAGACAATGCAATGTGTCGTGATTTTGGTGTATGGGCCGAAAATGAGATTGATTTCGATGCTGATTTTCATCGCAAAATTTTGTTCAGTGATGAGGCTCATTTTTGGTTGAATGGCTACGTCAACAAGCAAAATTGCCGCATTTGGAGTGAAGAGAATCCACATGAGACCCTTGAAACGCCATTACATTCACAAAAACTGACTGTTTGGTGTGCTCTATGGGCTGGTGGAGTCATTGGGCCATACTTCTTCCGCAATAATGCTGGAGAGGCAGCTACCGTTAATGGAGACCGGTATAGAGCCATGATAACCGACTATTTTGTTCCCGAATTGGATGGCATGAATGTGGATGAGTTGTGGTTCCAACAAGACGGCGCTACATGCCACACAGCGCACGTCACAATCGATTTATTGAAGGAAACATTCGATGAGCGCATAATTTCGCGGAATGGACCTGTCAATTGGCCACCAAGGTCGTGTGATTTGACACCATTGGACTATTTTCTTTGGGGATATGTGAAGTCGCTCGTCTACACCAACAAACCAGAAACGTTAGGGGAATTGGAAGCCAACATTCGTGGCGTTATTGCCGACATACGGCCCCATATGCTCGAAAAAGTGGTTGAAAATTGGACCTGTAGAATTGGCTTTATTCGAGCCAGCCGCGGCGGCCACATGCCCGAAATCATATTTAAACATTAATGGCATAAAATTATCCTTCCAATAAAGCCAAATTGATGGACCTTAAAACGATTTTCTTGTGTTTTATTTCAATTCGAAGTTCTCTCTTCTCTTTATGGCGCGATATACAACAGGTATATCATCATAAACCTCCTAAGAGATTTTTGCGCCAAGCTTCTCTTCCAATTTGTGGTGTGCCGATTTGAGTTTTCCCTACAAATTGGTGGGACCTACAGTTTTTTGCCGACTCCGAACGGCATCTACAAAGGAGACGAATTTTTGCTGAGAAGCCTGTCATGGCAGAAATACACTCGGAGAGTTTGCCAAACCACTGCCGAGGGGCGACCCCGTTTGAAAAACTTTTTTCAAATCACTTTTGCCCTGTACCAGGGCTCGAACCATGGACCTTCGGTGTGGTAGGCCGGCAACACTACCTTCACACCACGGCGGCCGCCAATTCGAAGTTCTATACCCCTAAAAAAAACACCCTTTATATGTCTACTAGTAGCGCAACTTACTCCGAATCTGCACACACACACAAACCACACAGGGTGAATTGTATGCAATAATAAAACAATGAAATTTAAATGCTGCAATATTGAACGTGAAGACTTAAAACACCCAAATTATTGAATATAAAGCAGTTATAACACCTAATCAGTTCCTGCAGAATGTAAACTTTAGTTTAAATTGAAGTTTTTAGTTGTAGTTTTTACTTTAAAGCAACTTTGAACGCGATTTCCTTTATTACTCTCTCTCGGAGTACATTCCTCCACTGCCTTCCACTCCGATTCGCAAAAGAAGATGCCAAACTAGTACGGGTAAACAATGACTAAAACTAAGTCGTGACTTAAGTTAGCACAGATTCAAGACTAACTTAATTTTGGGTTTCACCAACTGAGCGACTTAAATAATTTTGAGCACAACAACCCGATCAGCTGTTTTATGCATAGTAGTATTTTTTCATACCAGACAACTCGGCGCATCCCAATACCACAGTGCGAAAAGGGCATGTATGGCCATACAAGAAGGAATGTATTGATCTTACACCCATTTCTCTTTAGTTGGAAGGTACTAAAATTAGCGCTTAATTGAAAACGATAGTTTCGTAATGGTTGCATGCTAGAAAACAAGCGTTCACATGCATCTACGCTTACCCTGTTAAAGTCAAGCATGGTGAAGTTTCCGACTGGGGCGTTGCACAAAACAAATTAGCAACATTACTGACATTTAGGTTTTGAACCACAGCAACACTGCTTAGTCGAGAATAAGTCAGCTGGCAAGTTGACTAAGTTGTGACTTAGCTAAGTTAGGTGGTGAAACTGAAAAAGTGAAAATCGCTACTTAACTAAGTTAAGTCGAGTTGGTGAAACCGGGCCTATGTCTTTCAGCTTGGTCGTTTCAATCGTTCTAGACTCGTAGTTTAGTTATATCATTTACGTAGCTGAGAATGGGGTGAGATTTGGAATGCCTAGTCATGGAGTTTTACATTGATGTATTTGACACCAGCTAAATTCACGTTGGTTTGAGTCTGGTTGCAATTAAATGCACATGTTACAGCAATTTATTTATTGTTTTTTGTTTGGTTTTTCTCACATTTTGCGCTTTGCTTTAGCCAACACGTTGATACCGAGGTTTTTCATATGGATGAGGGTACACATGTATGTAGGATTGTGATGTGAGCATTAATGAGTTTCTCGCCTTTGTTTTTCAAAGCTTTTCACATATTATTTACAACTTTATTTCAAGTTTGCAGAAAGGTTTCAAGTTAACTAGGTTTAAGTTTTTTATCGAAACCTGAAATTTGAGACACACAAAGTGTGTTTTGAAAATGTAGGCAAAATTCACGAAACTTCATAGGAATTTTTTCAAAGTGTTACATTATTTTCACAATTTTTTGAATTTTGTGGAGTATGCAGTTCTGTAGTTCATTAAATTTGAATGCGGTAATGTGTCAATCTTGAGGTTGTGACACATTTTGCTGATTTTTGGTAATTTTTTTTCCGAAGAGCTAAAGTGTTTTCTTTCATATAAAGGGTGTTTTTTTTAGGGGTATAGAACTTCGAAGTGAAATAAAACACAAGAAAATCGTTTTAAGGTCCATCTTTAGGCTTTATTGGAAGGATAATTTTATGCCATTAATGTTTAAATATGATTTCGGGCATGTGGCCGCCGCGGCTGGCTCGAATAAAGCCAATTCTACAGGTCCAATTTTCAACCACTTTTTCGAGCATATGGGGCCGTATGTCGGCAATAACGCCACGAATGTTGGCTTCCAATTCCCCTAACGTTTCTGGTTTGTTGGTGTAGACGAGCGACTTCACATATCCCCAAAGAAAATAATCCAATGGTGTCAAATCACACGACCTTGGTGGCCAATTGACAGGTCCATTCCGCGAAATTATGCGCTCATCGAATGTTTCCTTCAATAAATCGATTGTGACGTGCGCTGTGTGGCATGTAGCGCCGTCTTGTTGGAACCACAACTCATCCACATTCATGGCATCCAATTCGGGAACAAAATAGTCGGTTATCATGGCTCTATACCGGTCTCCATTAACGGTAGCTGCCTCTCCAGCATTATTGCGGAAGAAGTATGGCCCAATGACTCCACCAGCCCATAGAGCAGTTTTTGTGGATGTAATGGCGTTTCAAGGGTCTCATGTGGATTCTCATCACTCCAAATGCGGCAATTTTGCTTGTTGACGTAGTCATTCAACCAAAAATGAGCCTCATCACTGAACAAAATTTTGCGATGAAAATCAGCATCGAAATCAATCTCATTTTCGGCCCATACACCAAAATCACGACGCATTGCATGGTCTCGCGGCTTTAATTCTTGCACAAGCTGGATCTTGTAAGGTCGCAAGCCAAGATCTTTGCGCAAAATCTTCCATAAAGTTGATGGACAAAGCTCCAATTGCTGTGCACGGTGGCGAATCGATTCATTCGGGTCCTCTTCAACACTTTGCTCTACAGCGGCAATTGTTTCTTCGGTGCGCACTGTTCGACGTCTCTGCGGATGCGTATTATCACATAGAGTAAACGTAGTGCGAAAACGATCCATGGTTAACCGAATTAATTGCTCTGATGGACGATTATGTCGACCATAAAATGGACGGAGCTCACGGTAAACTTCGCGAACTGAACCATTATTTTCGAAATAAATTTGCACGATTTGCAAGCGTTGTTCTTTTGTCAACCTGTTCATGATGAAATGGCAAACCAAACTGAACATAAATGACATTAGAGTTGCCAGATTTGACCACAAAATGCCAGTTTTATCTCTATTCGAAAAACAAACCTGTAAAAAAAACACCCTGTAAATGAAATTGCTTTCAAAACCTTGTATTGAGGAAAATACAGAAGTCCCCAAGAAAATATTTAGAGTTTTTAATTTGGAATCCAGCATTAACACCAATAATAATGTCAGCCTAGAAATCCAACGAAGAATCACTCACGCAAACAAGTTCTAATTCGGACTGAATAGGCAATTGATAAGTAAAGTCCTCTCTCGAAGAACGAAAACAACACTCTATAACTCACTTAAAGTGCCAGTCTTGGTTTATGGTGCAGAAGCTTGGCCATTGACAACATCTGATGAGGCGACTCTGGGAGTATTCGATAGAAAGGTTCTTCGAAAGATTTACGGACCCTTATGCGTTGGCGACGTCGAGTACCGAAGAAGATTTAATGATGAGCTGTATGAGCCATATGCAGACACCGACATAGTCCAAAGAATTAAAAATCAACGTCTTCATTGGCTAGGCCATGTTGTGCGAATGAATGAAGATGTTCCGGCCCATACGGTATTCTTATCGGCACCCACCGGTGGTAGCAGCGGAAGAGAGAGACCACCACTCCGATGGAAGGACCAAGTGGAGACCGATTTGCGATCCCGCGGTGTTTCCAATTGGCATAAAGACGTAACCAGCAGCTTTGAAGTGCGTAAAATGTAGTTTTTGGTGGAAGATTATGTCACTTTAAGAACCTTCTCCGTAAATTGGTTTCGGCCACTATATTTTGGCTTTGAACAAGTGGTTCATAAAATTCAGCAAGCTTAAATATATGTTTGTCATTTTCTTCTCTGTGGTTTGTTGAAAGCCGAATCGTACTCTCTAAAGATTTGAATCGGTTATATTTGATTTCAATATTCATGTAACTCCAGTACTAAGTTTTTTGCGAAATCCACTTCAAGCGCTAAGTCTATCAATATTTGTTGAAGTTTATTACACAAAGGCAGAACGCACCGTTTTCGAGTGAGAGATTTTTAGTTTTGTGTTAGACTGTATTATTTAAAAACAAAAATAGTTTTTAATGTTGACCTTCTAATTTTATAATACTAAGGCCCGGTTTTTCAGTCCTTGGTTAAGCTCAGTTTAAACTAAGTTTGCTTAAACTCGGCATAAATTTAAACTCCAGTTAAACTGCAGAGCGGTTTTTCAGTGTGAGTTTAAGGCCGCTTTTAATATTTGCTTTTTATACGGCAACATTGGTTTTTTCTTTATCTAGATACGGCTACAGATAATATTTGTATACATATTCAACGCCATTGCTTCTCCTCAGTATTGTAATAGTTAGCATTTCGCCAATTTCCGCCCGCCTGGCACTTTATTAGAAATACTAAAATTTAATAGATCATAAAACTTCACCCGCCGTGGTGTGAAGGTAGTGTTGCCGGCCTACCACACCGAAGGTCCATGGTTCGAGCCCTGGTACAGGTAACATCAAAAGTAATTTGAAAAAAGTTTTTCAAAACGGGGTCGCCCCTCGGCAGTGGTTTGGCAAACTCTCCGAGTGTATTTCTGCCATGACAGGCTTCTCAGCAAAAATTCGTCTCCTTTGTAGTCGCCGTTCGGAGTCGGCAAAAAACTGTAGGTCCCACCAATTTGCAGGGAAAATTCAAATCGGCACACCACAAATTGGAAGAGAAGCTTGGCGCAAAAATCTCTTAGGAGGTTTATGATGATATACCTGTTGTATATCGCGCCATAGAGAGAGAAAACTACAAATAAAATGTTTTTATAAAAACTCGGATTAAAAAGTGTAGAATTTCCTAGGTTTTGAAAAAAGTTTGAAATTTGTTCTTGAATATTTTTTATTGAATAATGGGCTATACATTTATAAAAAACGTGCAAAAGAATTTTTGTCGCTATCTATTTTTCCGTCACCGTTTGCTCTGATTACGTAAATTAATGAGCCTGCCTACTCTCGTATTTTCAGACCGGCTAAATTCGGGCTTTTAAAGACGTGTGAGATAAAGGAGTATAGTTTTACGGTATTATTTCGATTTTATTACTACCAGAGCCAATATGTACGCATACCTCGAAACCGGGTTTGTCGTCTCGAAAAAACAAAAAATTTGTGGAAGGTCCGAAAAAACTAGTATACATATATAGGCTTAATATTCAAACGCATAATCCACTAACCGATAATTTCATATATTCATAAAAATGCACTTTGTCATTAGTCTAAAATAAGAAAATTATAAATCAGAAGCATAAAATGCTATTGTGTTATTCAATCAGTAAAAATAAAAAATAGTAGTTCATTGACGAATGGGGGGTGGGATCTGCTCCCCTGGCTCCGCCACTGGATTAGGGGCAACCCTTGGTGCTGACCCTTACTTGGAAATATTTTAGTTGAAAATGACTTGAAATACCTTTCGTTTGATACCCATTTTGGCATATCTGACTTCATTACAAAAAATATGGAAAGCTGGCAACAACATACTAGCGTTCTGAGTGGCAACACCTGTGTATGAATTCTTGGGATATAGCACACTATCGACATACCAAATATCATCCAAATCACTTAAGTCATTTCCGGGCTAAGCCTTAGAAGCAATGTTGCCATTTTGATACAATGGGTACCAATTTGGGTGTTTAAGGGATTTTAAGGAACTAGAAGTGGTCTTCAAATGCTAATAAAACCGCGTATACTTCTTCGAATTCACAGCTGGGCTCACAGTTACAAACTTCAGTTATTTTCTATGTTAAAAACCGCGGTTTTACGAGCTTAATAAATGCACTGATTATGTTACAAACCCGTCAAATTTACCAAATGTTTATAAATAATTGGTGCCGGCTTAACCGATTTCGATGAAATTGTTTATTTGGTTTTGGTAGGTATGAGAATAATAAAAAAGACCGGTATAAGATCCATTGATTAAAAAAAACACTAATTGCTTTTTTATACCAAAAATGTTTGTTGATTCATAATTATTATATTGTTGATAAAATAAAAACAATAATAATTTTCATAAAAATTCAAAAAGTGAAAAATTATTACTCTTGGCCTTGAGCTCGTTTCATGAATACTTAAAAAACACTAATTTAAAAAAAAATTCTCGTTTTACTAAAACTTAATTTCAGTTTTTGTTGGCTCCATTTTTGTAGTCTCTTAGTTTTGCCGATATTGAAAAATTAACTATTGTTGCATCTTTTTAATGAAAACTGCTATATCAATTCAAGACCAATATGTTCTTGGTAAAAAATACTCTTCTTGAGTGAAGTTTGAGTTTAAAAAACATAAATGTTTTAAATAGTCTACATACTTTTCTTACATAGTGTAAGCATTGATATTATTTACCTTTGTTGACTTGACTTTTCCGAACTGGTGTAGTGCTCTTGTGGGTTAATCGTATATGGTCGTTATCGCGTACCTTGCTGGATATGAACATATCTATACCTAAAAGTAGATATGGTTATTGAAAGTTTAAACTTTTCTATATATCTCCAGTGAATATGTTTTGTAGATTTGAAGTTTTTTGGTTAGGGCTTAAATTCTTAACTTTATCTTATCACAGACTCGTTCACTGATAAAGGTGCATTGTTTTTGTTTTTATATACACTTTTGATTTATGAGGATCACTCGAATTTGGTAATAACTATCGTTTAATTATATTATATATTTTGAAATATGGAACCTATATGATTCACAAATTTATAAATATATATAAATGCGAGCACAAAACTTTAAATTATTTCGTTCGATTATTCCACACACTTTCCTTTGACAATAAGTGCCAATGAAAATTATGCATATTGTTTTGCTTCAGCCCTCGCATACCGACTGATCACGGCTGGGCTGTGAAATTATCGCGTTTGCTAGCTGGCGCTGAGTTTCATTAGCGTTGGCAATATACTCGTGCAGGGTAGCACAAACATGCTGGCTTGCCATGGAGGGATCATATTTAGTTGCTTATTGATAGAGCAGTAGACGACAAATGAAGGCTACCTTGCTTGCGGGGCAGAATTTAGTAGGATATCGAAACTAATTGTTAAAAAAAATATATAGATTGTACATTTCTCAATTTATCTTAATTTGCATCTGCTCCTGCTTCTCCATCACTAGTAGGAATTTAAAAATTTTTTTTTTTCAAACATTGACGCTTTACGTCCATTTAATAAGTACAGCTTCGACGTAACGACAAAACCGAAGTCTCAAAATGTTCCCTAAAGCAATCCCTAAATGGTCCTAAAAAGCCCAGAAATTACCTTGTAATATTCTCTAAATGGTCCTGAAGTGATAAAGAAATGATTTCATAAAGATCCCGGTTCGAGTTTAAGAATTATATCTCCGAAGCCAGCTGACATATGGAACGTAATTACATTGCTTATTGTAGCACTTTCGTATAAAAACATATTTTTGGCCACCATGGTCAATATTGGTTGATAACTCCGAAACGGGTCGAGCTATCGATATAATTGATATCTTAATCTTTAATTTAGACGGCCAGTAATGCAACGGTGGAAGTTGCATTCAGTTCTATTCAGCAGGTTTTAAGTGATACGCGTTCATACATCCAACCAGACAGACCAAAATTCTAAAAACTTTTGCATTGGATCGTATTGGCTCAATCATGATTCCTCATATAAATTGTTCTTTAATATTTGCCATTTACGTACAGTATTGTAGAGATAACCCAAATTATTTTCAGAAATACACACTTACTACTTATTTTTTATTCTTAAATTATAGAATAATTAGCCGTTTCCGAGATAGTGGTCAATATCTGAAGGAATAAATAAAATGCGGTCAGGTGGCAACCCTACTCGAAAATACTTTGGTTGGTATACGGCCTAAAATACCTTTCATTTGATACCCATATTCCCATATATTGCTTAATATTTAAAAAAAAATTGATATAGGTGGCAACCCTGTGAACCACCCCAAGTGGCAACACCAAAGTAGAAAATCTTAAAACAAAGGATACTACCCATATACCAAATTTCATCCAAATCGGTTAAGTGGTTCCTGAGATAGTAGTGGATATACAAATATACAAATATACAAGAATAACTCGTTTAAAGTTATAAGATAAGATATGTACGTTATTGAAATTTTGAATTCAACGTTCAAGAAATACTCAAAAAAACTTTCCTGCCTCGAATCTGCTCATGCGGGATGCAAAAAATGTCTTGAGAATTTTCTTGCGAACTGCATTCAGCCCCTTATTCAAAACATTTCACTCGTTAATAACGAAACATATTTCTGATCTAAATGGTTTTTTATTTGAATCAACCCAAGCCTGGCACAAACACACCAAATTTTGTTTCTTGGTTGAGAAACACCCCCCAGGAGATTTTATATATCACTGATTTGGTGAATTTTTTACATATTTTAATTTGCCCTAGTCATTACGTTCCTTCGTTCGTTCCACAAGCCATCTGCTGGTGAGTTTCTGCACTATACTTGCAGTATTTGCTATCTGTCGATAGATGGCACACCTGTTTCGTTAATAACAACCAAAGTTAATTATCTATTACAAAATTTTCAAAGCTTAAACTCTTTTACAAAGTAAATTAGGCTAAAGTGCAGTTCTTTGAATTATTATTTATGTGTTTTTTTCCGAAACTTTTAATATACAAATATTTTTTCTGGAACCAATTATAAAATAGATAATCTTGTGCCAATAAGGGAAAACTGCCAAAGTATTTTTTTTGGAATTTTACAGTAGAGCGCTTTGAAAGTTTAAATTGTAGTGTAAATGTATGGAATTGAGAAATAGCTTTTTGCCCATAAAATTCACAATTTTTGAGCAAAATCCGTGAAGCATGGTGTGATGTAGATTCTAGCACGGAGAACACAATGGTGGTACTAGCTCGAGTGGAGTTTGGCTTTTTCCGCATATTGCGACAGAATAATTCTGGGGTCTGAAACTTGTGTTAATGCAAGTAAAGTTTACCTATTTGCTGTTTCCAAGGAATGAAAAACTGACTCATTTCAGCTGATTTTCTCAACAATCAGATCTGTGGCAACAGGTAACAGCAGTCAATGAGCCAATAATAACAATTAATAGACCAGCTGATTTTTACTTTTGGCTCGAATTTTGACATTACACTCATTTCTCAGTACGATTTTGACGTTAAACTCACAAATTACAAAAACAAAATACATGGAAAATGTTTGTGTGTCTATATGTTTGTCGAGCTGCTACGACCTGTTGTAGTTGGATCATGGTTTCTCGTTTCCTAAAATTTTTAGTTTTTTGAAATTTTTAAATTCTAATAAAACTGTAAATTTACGTTCTGTTTGGTTACGTTAAGTTGTTATTCCTTATTGACGTAAGAAGAAAACAGAGAGGATGTTTGGTTTTAGGTCACTTTGTGAGTAAAATGCAATAATGCCTTTCGTATGGTGGTAAATTGTTAAAAAAATCTTAATTGATTCGAAATATTTCACATCAACAATAAAACACAAAAGTAATTCTCATATGTAATTAAATCTGATTTTTAAAAATTTATTAAAACTTATTCTTAAATAAAGGTTGGAATCTATATTTTGGAATCAAATTCATGGATCACTTTTTCTGTGTCCAGTTCAAACCTTTGGTGAACACTCAAAAGAGGGCTAAGCGATTCAGTCTTTGTTCGCTTGTCGAATCCAGCAAAAATGTTTTGAGACGTCTCAAGGTCGAAAAACGATAGGCATTGTTGCACACATTTTTAGTAAATGGAAAATGGTTGGGACGAGTTGACTTTATAGTAATCGCTAGGGTTCAGGGTGTTCAGTACACCCTCAAGATTTGGCTGATGAAGGACTGCTGGATAATCAACTTTTCAGATAACGTCCACCAAACTCAATAACAGTGTGATTCCAAATTTTGCTCAATACGTTACGCATACGAATCTTAATAGCTATATTGCGTTAGATTACAGAAGAACTTAAATGAATGGGTATGAGTGGCTCTAATAGGTAAATTCTGTAAGCAGTATCTAGTCACTAACAGAGACATTTTGTAGTCAATTCCAGTTTTGATACAATTTGGTATTCAGTAAGATGTCTCACATCTCTGGTTTCAAAAAAAGTCACTAATTTGTCAGCTGGTTCCAGGCAGGTCACAAACAGTAAAAATACATGTTAAAAATTAAAGAAATTTAAAATTTAAGTGTAAAAACCTTTATCTATCTATCTATCTATGGCGCGATATACAACAGGTATATCATCATAAACCTCCTAAGAGATTTTTGCGCCAAGCTTCTCTTCCAATTTGTGGTGTGCCGATTTGAATTTTCCCTACAAATTGGTGGGACCTACAGTTTTTTGCCGACTCCGAACGGCATCTACAAAGGAGATGAATTTTTGCTGAGAACCCTGTCATGGCAGAAATACACTCGGAGAGTTTGCCAAACCACTGCCGAGGGGCGACCCCGTTTTGAAAAACTTTTTTCAAAATCACTTTTGATGTTACCTGTACCAGGGCTCGAACCATGGACCTTCGGTGTGGTAGGCCGGCAACACCACCTTCACACCACGGCGGCCGCCATATATTTTAAAAAATTATATTTGATTAACAAAAAATAAAAATAATAAGTTTTCCGCGAACACGGGTGCGAACCTGCGTCCAACACTTTGTACCCGAGACGCTTACTACCTGGGCTATCGTGATATGTATAGAGATGCTGTTAAATACCGTACTTGAGATGTATGCAAGTGTGTTTTCACCACATATAATTGGTGAACTTTTTGTGATTTTCTCTTACAGGATAACGAAATCATCTGAAGTCACAAAAATTGTCTCTAATTGAAAATCTCAAATCTAGTGACTTGAGATGAGACAGACTTACAGAATACAGCTATAAGTCACAACTGTAATCGACTATTACTGTATGTCACTATCAACGAGGCTTCTACTCTTTAGCATTACCTTTTACGTTAAAAAAATTTTGACAGCGTCGAGTTGTCATTTTTCAGTTCAATTGTAAGGACGTGTGGTTGTAAAAAAATATCAAAAATTTGATAATACAATTAATTGTGAGGCAAAATTAAAATTGGTGCGAGAAAAACGCCTTAATTTGGTAGAATAAAATAAAAAATAAGTAAGAACAGACGTAAAAATGTAAGTTTTTATCTTGGACTATGAAATCCATGTAGGAAAAGTTGACTGTAAATCAGTAAACATTGTTAGCTGACCATTTATATTTCAAGAAATTTAACTTTTAACATGTGCTTGTCATTGGAAGTCCCCCAGTCTCCTTACAACTGCTGATTGTGTAGGATCTGTGCGGTTCTTGCGGACCCACTTGTAGACTTTGGAACCAAAAATTCACCACTTTCTGTATGGTTCCAAAGTCTCCGTGCGTCCGCAAGTCGCTACTGATTTGTACTTGACATTTTCTTCATTCATTCTAGAACAGTTTGGAGCGTTCCAATCAGGAGTGATCCAGATACAGATAGAAAGTTTGCATGTAAATGCAACAATGATAGATCAATTTCGGACGTATAGAAGTTCGCCGCAGGCGAAAATTTTAATTTTTTATTATAATATGAATTTAAAATAGTTATTCCTATAAATTTCACAGTGTTTGCCATTTGAGTGTGGTATACGTCATTTGACGTGCTATAGGAGGCTGTATGCAATAAAGCCATATGGCAACATGTAGAGAAACAAGGCCCTATTAATTGATATGGCATTATTTCCACAATGAATGTGAAGTAAAGCCATAATGGCATTACTGCACTTTTGGCAATATCACGTGTGATGTTTATGTATCACATGACATCTCATAAACCAAGCAGCATTTTACTCAGACGCGGTTCTATTAATTTGACATTTATTAAAAAAAGAGCAGCGGGCGAAAATCTGAAATCAATTACGCACAATCGGCTTATAACAACTCAAATCTTGATAATAGTGAACGCAATCAGAATAGATTTGTAAGTTTTTAATATTGACAAATACATTTTATAAGGCATGGCTTATATCAAGGACAATAACTCTGACTCAAAGATGAGTATATAGTATACGCTTACACCCAAAAATATCCTCTCTAACCAGTCGATTCTGAGCGTAACCGGTAATTCATGTAACGTTTCTGGCATGCTTGGAAACGAATAAAATGAATATGCGGATGATATTTTGGGGAAAAAAGTTGATCACTACACACAAATAAACAAAGAGCCCTGCAGAAAATTAGACTAGCTCAGAACTATCCTAAAGCCAAACCTTTTGACGACACTACTACACCTTTTTAAATGAGAATATGTAAAGTATAATGAGAACATGTAACATTATATTGAGAAAGTGGAAATTGAAATGAGTGTGCGTAAATTTTAATTGAGATATGTAAATTGAAAATGATAAAATGTAAATCCAAATCGGAAAGCATAATTTTTTATTGAGCATACATAAGTTGATATTGAGAAATATAAATTCATAATGGGAATGCGAAAATTATAGGTAAATTCAAAGTGATCTGTAAAATCAAAATGAGAAACTAAGTTTTTTGTTAAAAAAAAAAAAATACAGCTCAAAGAATTTATCGTCTTCACTCCGTAAAAACGTATGTATGTTTATATGAACATTCATATATGAGAATTTTTAAAATTTTTTCGGACTATATTTAAATACTAAACAATGAACTTCGGTAATAATTGCGCAATTTGTCTTTCTACTATGCGTTACAAAGCTCATAAGTTGTTTAAACATGTTCATGTTTAGAGAGTTTTATGACCGGAATATCCCACTGTCCTATCTGCATAACAAATATTACTGGTAAGGATCTCGTACTTATGTACATATACATACTTACGTTTTCGAATTTATTCTTTTTCAAAGCAAAAGAAGAATGTGCCTGAAAAACGTATAAAACGAATACAGAGCAAGACAGGGGAAGATTGGCGAGGATTCTGTAGCTCTAGATTTCTCTCTAGGTGTGCATTACAAAATTGCCCATCGTTGGATAACCAGTCGCACTCAAACAATGCAGCCAAGAGCTCGCATAAGAAATAAGAAGCTCTTGGACGTCCACGTGGAAGCTATTTTATCATGGTTAGAGAGGGATTGTTCTTTAACTCTGAAACAAATGATTGAAAGAGTGGTTCGTGAATTCAATATAACAATAGCAACTACAACAATTGGTAACCACCACGAGGGCAGAATTTTTGGCTTAAAAAAAGTACACACAATTCTGGCTAGTATGAACACTTCAGAAAATAAGTTAAAATGATCAAGCAATGTTAGGGAGCTTAATCAAGCAGTTCAAGATGGAAAACAAGTTACATGGATTGACGAAACTAATTTCAACCTCTTCCGCAGAATGGCTCGAGGCTTGGGATAGAGCTGTTAAAATTTTAGCGGCTCCACGAGGTCTAAACGTCCACCTGATTGGAGGAATAACGACCCCCGGGGTTTTGATGATGGAGCGTAAAAGGGGCTCCTACACATGTAGAAAATTCATGAGAAAGCTGATTGAGTGCTGGCGAAACTTGGGAAACAATTTGAGAAGTCTTTGTAGTTGCGGTGTGCGATAACGCCCCTTGTCTGTATTAAGGCGAAAGTTGCAGAACGTTTGGCAGGAGCAGCAGGAGTTTTGCGCCTAGACCCATATTCTTCGATGCTAAATTAAATTAAGCCCATTTGGGTGAAAGCAAAAATGGAGGTGAAAACGAGTCTGCGTGTGCCCGATGTGCATCCGTCCGGAATTTGCGAGCGCAGGGGATACAATATTTGGAAACAGCAATAGATAATGCCAAGACGACTATAGCCGGAGGGGATTTTGCTAGGGCCGTACAGCACACAACAAGGCTTAAAACTGTGTTTGTTACATTAACTTCTGGTAGTATTAAGTTTGGTTTACAACTCATTTTGAATTTATATTATCTCGTTTTTATATTACACATTATCACTTTGAATTTCCCTTTTCCGATTTTGAACTTACTTTTTCTCATTCCCAATATGAATTTATATTTCTCCATATCAACTTATATATTCTCAATAAAAAATTATACATTCTCACTTTGATTTACGTTTTCTCGTTTTGAACTTACATTTCTCAATTTGAATTTACCCTTTCTCATTTATAAATACAATGTTACAATTTCTCATTATGAACTTAAAAAGGTGTAGTTCTAGCTCAATACCCAAGCAATGCTTTCAACTGTGTACTTTTACATGGCGATGTTATTGGCGGCGTAAAGTGTTATTACTTGGCAACTCGTTGTTAACCGCCGGTTTCCATTCGTACATTCCTCTTATAACTCAATTTTGATGGCAATTGTTGGGTAAAAATAATTGGAATACTTAGGTCACAAGCTTGGCTTCTGGCACTAGAAACGTCAATTAGAATTAGAGCTCCATCCCAGTGTCCGAGAAGGGGTCTGATGAGAAGTGGCCTCGAAACATGTTATTCCTTACCATTGTTGTGCAAATCGTCGTAATTTTTCTATAATATCAATTAACAAATAAAAATTGAAAACGGGCATTGCTGCTAAAGCAATCACTTTAAAAAATAAGTTTTACTGTGTTTTTTTTTCAACTCTGGGCACTTAAGTGTTCTCCGAAAATTTAAATTTTTGTTGTTAGAGATTTGATCTTGCTCGAACTAGTTTGCGATAAGTTAAAGAATACTAGTTATAAGCCAATGTTTTTTCTGACTACTTTGGTGCTTCACTGTACTTACTAGTGTGTGTGTATGTATGCATCGGATTATAGACGTTCAGGATAGTTTCAACAAAAATTGAATTCAATTGCACCAAAAGTACACTTAAGAAAATTTATGCACGAGTGGTTCGATAACGACAAAATCTCCCGCAAGACCAACCAGACATACCAAGCCAGAACTCGTTTCCTTATTAAGTTATTTCTAATTAGCCGAAGAGAAAGCAAGAAAAGTAGCAGTAAACTATTGACTAGGGTGAAATCGAAAGAAGGGCTGCCTGCCCTACTGAGTTTTCGATGTTAAGTTCATATTTGAAAATGCTTTGGTAGAAGTTGCATGCATACAAACAACTAAATACACATACAACATAGGGATTTGAGTATTGAATTGCCATCAAGAGAATCATAATTTCTGTGAAATTACGTAGGATGTTTGCAATTCGAAAAAAAAGCAACAGGCCAAGGCATGAAGTGCACTCGAGTAGGGAACCGCAAAATGATACAGACTTTTACTTAAAACATAGGTACATACAAAGAGCTTGTTTGCTACCTTCTGCACATGTGCCCAACATAAAATGGCGTGAGTGATAAGGTGGAATACGATGGCAGCCTTGCCTGGTTTTATGATTTATAAACCACATGGTTGTCAATATTGACAAATACCTTATTGATACATACAAACCAGCAATTGAATTAGCATTGCCAATTTATGATTATCAATATCAACGAATTTTATGATTTTGAGTACTAAACAAAAATATTTGGGGTGTTTTTTTAAATATTGTGGATACCCAGAATCTGGATGAAATCAGAAACCAGCGCGCTGACATATGCTTCTGAAGTTTGCTAGGATACAAAGATTTGGCAAACAGCTCAAGAATGCGATATCTGCTCGGATTATTTTTTCTTAACGAACTTACAGCACAGCATGTCAAATTGATTTTTCGTTTGCACTTGAAGGTGAATGGGATCACTAAGTTCCTTTATACCACACTTAGTGAAGTTTTAAAGAGTTTAAACTTTGGTGCCGAAACGAATCGGTTCTTATAAAAAAAAAAACTTTTTATACCCCAGTTTTCCTAATTAAAATTTTTTTTTTAAATATAGTGAGTTAGATTCTTTTTCTATATCTAGAACCGTGTTCAATCGGTTCTATGAAATTAAAAAAATTAACTGCAATATTATTCTGAGTATAACTGCGCCATATCATTGGTTAGCAGAATGTTGCGTTTATCTTGGGTTAGTTTTCCAGAGTTTCGGCGACTAGTAAACCGTATCATTTCTTATATTTCTTTAGGAAACCAGGTCAGATGTTAAATGTCTTTGCATGCACTCCCACCCGAAATGGTTTGTGAAAAAGTTATTTACTATCAGATAAATATTATCTAAACTAAACCATATATTTATCTAGCCGCATAATCATGAACTGTGAATTTTTTGGTGGGTACTTACTAGAAAAGGGCTGTATGGGGTGTGTGAGTCGAACAGCAAAGGAGAAAAATAGAGATGCAGTCAAAATTTATTTACGTTACCGTGACTGTAAGTAATGCAAGTATGTGGTCCAGCTACTTGCAGGTTTTTTGTCCAATACCTAAATAATTATTTCAGCATCAACTTGTGGTTGATTAATGAATGCTGTGTTTATGCTATGGAGAATCTTAAGCATTTATAAACTCGATTAATTGTTGCAGCAAGAAAATTTTAATTAATCACAAAATTGTAATCGGCTGGGAACGCAACAGATTAGTTGGGGAAGCAATTGCCACAAATCGTCATATCGATGAGTTGATTGTTATTTTATAGACTGAAAGTTGATGGCGCTGTGCTAAAGTGTATGTGTTAAAGGAGAGGAAAGTTACTCATGCCAGGACTGAAATTTCTTTGTTCACAAGACGCAACTAAATGTTGTATTTAAGATCGCAGGCCTTAATGGGGTCAGACTAGTTCTTTCCTTGGAGGTGAAAGTAGCTTAATTGTGGGGCTAGCCTAAAGAAAGCATTACAGTATGGTGACCAGCAGGCCAAAGTAATCAGCACTGGCTTGGATCTGATTTCACTTAGAAAGCTAATGCCTTGGCCTCTACTTGGAGTATTAACGGAACACTGTTTGATGGGAGAATATGATGAGTGCATGGCAATCCAACTAGGGACTTTTGTCATAGTGTCGAGGAAGAGATGTAAAATGTTGAAAACATCGTATTTAGATGACCTATTTTGGCCAAATGTCCCAACAAGTACTTCCAGGAATAGCTAGACCAACGCTTCGTGGTAATATAAACTTAAATGTGTCTTTATTTGATGTCGATTCTTCAACCTTTTAGGAGAAATCAACAAAGTGTGAGCCTGATAACATCTTATTTTTTCAGCATGAAACTTTGCGTCAGCCCCCGGAACAATTAATAATTTAACGCAGATCCCAGGAACGCGAGTACGCAAGGAACTGTGGAGTAACAGGAATAGCGAACAGAGAAAAGCAAAAAAGTGCGAGGACAGGATAACATCTTTTGAATGTGCTACTGCAAGTCTCCTATAAGGTCAGCTGTCACTATGGCAGTCGCAAGAGGCTACTTAAATTAATTACTCGAAGATAGGAGGAGTTAAAAAAATCGTTTCTGTGCAGTCGGGGTAGTATGATGCTCATATTCGTAAGTTTCACACAAGTTTTTTGGTTTTATTCAGATATGTTAAAAAATAATTACTAATAGTAATGATTACCGGCTTGATTAATTATTTTCTTGAGAATTCATTTAATGCTTGATTAGCACTACCTTAAATTTTTACCGATTATTTTCCAATTAATTCAAAAAATAATCAAAAACATCATGATTTTTTGCGATTGTTAGAAAAAAAAAAACTAAAATAATCAAAAGTAGTTGTTGTTGTTGTGGTAACGACCAAAACACTCCTCGAAGGTTTTGGGGAGTGTTGTCGAATTAACAGTCCTTGGCCGGTTTTGAACTTGGTACGCTCCGGTACTCCCTTGCGGTACTGCCCGACTGTCGTGGTAACGATTTATGACCAGTGAAACCTTCTAGGTCATGTCATCCCTCCTTTTCCCGTTTTGATTACTTTGGATTATTTTTGATTTTTTTATATTGTTTTTTTGATTTTTTTCAGTGTTGTAGAAGCAGATCACATAATCAAAAAAAAAAAAAATGAAAAAATGCAAAAAAAATCAAAAGTAATCAAAATAACTTGATTTTGATTGGTTTTCATTTTTTCTGATTTATTTGATTATTTTTGATTTATTTTCTAATCGTAATCAATTACTATTTTCCTTTTCTTGAAACACAATTAAAATAATCATTACCAATTAAAAAAGCCGTCTAATTAATTGATTACTAATTACTAATCAAATTTAACAGGTCTGGTTTTATTTGGGGTGGCTAGTGGGACCTCTCCTGTGTTAAAAGTGCTTCATAAATTTGGGTAAAAATATTCTTAAATTAGTAAGTTAATATCCACCGAATTACCTTATGCTCCATCAGATAAAGTAGACTCCCCTTTTGGTCCATTTGTGTATGTTTTTCTTTCCCCACTATCTTGCTTGCTTGTTTCTTATCTCGAGTCATTTCAGTTATGCTTCGGTGAAAGCCACTAAAGTGTTTCGAAATCCCGCACGTACCAAATGGAATTTAACTAATTGCACTTCTTCCCTTTCTACCTCCATCATGCCGCTGCAACACAACTAAGTGTGAATATTTCTAGCATTCCTTCCGCCGTTTTTCGTTCTGGGTATTCTCATTCTTTGGCTACTAAAATCTCACAATTATTTGCTTTCTTCCATTCATCTCCTTTCGACACCACTAACAACGGCCACGCGTGCGGCATTTGTTTGCGAACACATCATTCCATTTGTACAACGCGCAATTATGCCACTGGCGCTTGCAACAAAGTACACACTACACACACCGAGGACCTCAGCACTTTAAAGTCACAAAAGGGCATGCAACCTTGCTGCTAATATTGACCACAACAATTTTGTGCAACGCCCTCATCATACGCGGGTTGATTAGAGTAGTGGTCGGCAACCGTCTTTGATGTTTCCTTTGCTTAGCAACAAAATCCACGCCGCAGTGCAGTAATGAAAAACTATCCTTACGACTTACATAAGCAACGTGCCACATAAATAGAATTAAAAGAAAAATTTTATATACAAATATTTGTCGTTTTGTTAGAAACATCCGCTCCCCATTTCAGCATGTATTTCACATCAGCGTTAAATAGCTTTCTTGCCACACATTCCACAGAATTTCATTCCACTATAAATTCTTAAATTTTGCTCGCAACTGTGCTAACAATAGCGTGCTGCACTTTGCTGTTGTATTCATTTCAAAATACCATTTATAATTTTCCAACTATGTATGGAAATTAGTTTATATCCTTGTATGTAAGTAAATCCAGGACCGTTGAACAATGGGGCCGTAAAGCCGATTTTTAAAAAATCAAACAGAGGAAACAAAACTCAAACATTTTCATACATTTAAACAGGATTCTTTTTTTTTAAATATATTGCATGGAATGGTTTGTCTAAAAGTTTAACCAAATAAGTCAGAGCCATAAATGAGTCAGAAAGGAGCCATACATAGGATGCTCTTTATGAGCTCATTTATGGGTCAGAAATAAAGGTTAATCCTTTCCGATATGATCCTAATATCATATATCATATGTGCTTGAAGAGAGTCACCTTTTTGTCTCATACTTGGCACTTATTAAACTCCAAAATGACTCATAAAATGTACTTTATGGAATTGGAATTGAGGCATATTGGCAAATAATGTGTAAAGCTATGTCTGTAAACAATAGAAAACCTCATCTTTGTACATTTCCCGTGTGTTTGTAACGTTATGTCAGGAACAGCAAGACATGTTTTAAAATTTTTTTTAAAGAATTTTTTTTTTTTTTTAACAAACGATATTAATAGGTCTGGTCAATAACGTTAAGAATTTTTACTAACTTTTTCTGTCAAGTGTTCATTAACTCAAATATCTATAAGAGAAAAACCAATCGGCAGCGTAAGAGTTTGAGAGACTTACTAATTTTTACCTGTAAATTTCTTGCAAGTAAAAATGTGTAAACTGAAAGAGCTCGCTGTCAAACCCAAACTGAAATAAAATTAATAAATATTTTTTAAATTTTTACTTTACTGTACATTTTCAAGTATTCATTAAACGATCTCAAGGCCAAGAATAATAATTTTTCACTTTATAATTTTTCTGAAAATTATTATTGTTTTTATTTTTTTTAAGTATTCATGAAACGAGCTCAAGGCCAAGAATAATAATTTTTCACTTTTGGAATTTTTATGAAAATTATTATTGTTTTTATTTATTAATAATCATTTTAATTAATTATTAAAAGTTTTTTGGATTGAATAGAGTAGGAAAAATGTTTAGAGACAACTGCCATAGCTTTTCTTATAGATCCATTTCGGAAGCTGCTAGACTTCACTCATCAGAGAAATTTTGGCACGCATTGCTAACCATTAAGCTAACAATACGCTGGTTTTGATGTCATCTAAACTCCTAGTTCTATTCATCTTTTTACCATATGCATGAACCACTTCCGCCATTTGACAGTTAGTAGTGTGATCATGATGGATTTTTGACAGCTCTGTTTTATCATCAGAACTGCCTTTCCGTGTGCTCTCGGTTTTTGTTATTGCTTTTTTTTATACCAACAATTTTTGTTGATTTACGGCCTGTACATTTTCAAGTATTCATGAAACGAGCTCAAGGCCAAGAATAATAATTTTTCACTTTTGGAATTTTTATGAAAATTATTATTGTTTTTATTTATTAATAATCATTTTAATTAATTATTAAAAGTTTTTTGGATTGAATAGAGTAGGAAAAATGTTTAGGGACAACTGCCATAGCTTTTCTTATAGATCCATTTCGGAAGCTGCTAGACTTCACTCATCAGAGAAATTTTGGCACGCATTGCTAACCATTAAGCTAACAATACGCTGGTTTTGATGTCATCTAAACTCCTAGTTCTATTCATCTTTTTACCATATGCATGAACCACTTCCGCCATTTGACAGTTAGTAGTGTGATCATGATGGATTTTTGACAGCTCTGTTTTATCATCAGAACTGCCTTTCCGTGTGCTCTCGGTTTTGGTTATTGCTTTTTTTTTTTTTATACCAACAATTTTTGTTGATTTACGGCCTGTACATTTTCAAGTATTCATGAAACGAGCTCAAGGCCAAGAATAATAATTTTTCACTTTTGGAATTTTTATGAAAATTATTATCGTTTTTATTTATTAATAATCATTTTAAATAATTATTAAAAGTTTTTTGGATTGAATAGAGTAGGAAAAATGTTTAGAGACAACTGCCATAGCTTTTCTTATAGATCCATTTCGGAAGCTGCTAGACTTCACTCATCAGAGAAATTTTGGCACGCATTGCTAACCATTAAGCTAACAATACGCTGGTTTTGATGTCATCTAAACTCCTAGTTCTATTCATCTTTTTACCATATGCATGAACCACTTCCGCCATTTGACAGTTAGTAGTGTGATCATGATGGATTTTTGACAGCTCTGTTTTATCATCAGAACTGCCTTTCCGTGTGCTCTCGGTTTTGGTTATTGCTTTTTTTTTTTTTATACCAACAATTTTTGTTGATTTACGGCCTGTACATTTTCAAGTATTCATGAAACGAGCTCAAGGCCAAGAATAATAATTTTTCACTTTTGGAATTTTTATGAAAATTATTATTGTTTTTATTTATTAATAATCATTTTAATTAATTATTAAAAGTTTTTTGGATTGAATAGAGTAGGAAAAATGTTTAGAGACAACTGCCATAGCTTTTCTTATAGATCCATTTCGGAAGCTGCTAGACTTCACTCATAAGAGAAATTTTGGCACGCATTGCTAACCATTAAGCTAACAATACGCTGGTTTTGATGTCATCTAAACTCCTAGTTCTATTCATCTTTTTACCATATGCATGAACCACTTCCGCCATTTGACAGTTAGTAGTGTGATCATGATGGATTTTTGACAGCTCTGTTTTATCATCAGAACTGCCTTTCCGTGTGCTCTCGGTTTTTGTTATTGCTTTTTTTTATACCAACAATTTTTGTTGATTTACGGCCTGTACATTTTCAAGTATTCATGAAACGAGCTCAAGGCCAAGAATAATAATTTTTCACTTTTGGAATTTTTATGAAAATTATTATTGTTTTTATTTATTAATAATCATTTTAATTAATTATTAAAAGTTTTTTGGATTGAATAGAGTAGGAAAAATGTTTAGGGACAACTGCCATAGCTTTTCTTATAGATCCATTTCGGAAGCTGCTAGACTTCACTCATCAGAGAAATTTTGGCACGCATTGCTAACCATTAAGCTAACAATACGCTGGTTTTGATGTCATCTAATTTTTTTTATTGTTTTAATAATCATTTTTAATTAATTACAGGCCGTAAAATCAACAAAAATTGTTGGTACAGAAAAAAAAACAATAACAAAAACCGAGAGCAAGCGGTAAGGCAGTTCTGTTGATGATGATAAAACAGATTCTGTCAAAAATCAATCATGATCACACTACTAACTGCCAGATGGCGTTGTTCATGTGTATGGTAAAGCAATTAGAATTGAAGTTTACGTCACATTAAAACCAATGTATTGTTAGCTTAAGGGTTAGCAATGCGTGCCAAAATTTCTCTGATGAAGAAATGGATCTATAAGAAAAGCATGACGGTGGTCTCTAAAATTTTTCCTACTCTATTCAATTAAAAACTTTTAATAATGAATTGAAAATGATTATTAAAAAATAAAAACAATAATAATTTTCCAGGAGGACAAGTTGTTTTCCTAATCAAAGAATAAAGTAGTTATTTTTTAAATAAATTTTTGAAATATGTCAATCGTTTTTTTGCTTACCAGTTTTTGTTCATTTACTTTTATGTTAAATTTTTCTCTTCTTATGAAATTAATCTTTACTTCACAGTAAAAATCTCTTTTAAATTATTTACTGGAAAAGTAAATGAAAAACCTAATATTTGTTCCGAAGTAAGACAAAAATGAAAAAAATAAATAATTGGCGCGATATACCTCCAAGGAGATTAAGGCCAAGCTTCTCTTCCAATTTGTGGTGTGCCGCTTTCAATTTTTCCTACAAAAAAAACTTTTTCGAACCACGTTGATGTTACTTGTACTAGGGCTCGATCCTTGGACCTTCGGTGTGGTAAGCCACCAATACTACCGCCACACAACGGCGGCCGCCCAAAGTTGATTAAATGAACACTATCGGCATACGGCTCATAACTTTCATCGCATCGTTGTCATAACATACTCATATTTTTCACATATTTAGGACTCATATCGTATTCCATCAGTTATGGCACTCGCGTTAGGGGTATTCCGCGGATAAATGTATTAAGCCCCGTCTAGCGGTGACTGACTAAAAGGCTAATATATAGATACACACAAATATGTAACTGTCTATTTGCAACCAATTTGCACAACATATCGGGATGCTGCGTGAATTTTAACAGATTTTCCCTTCATCTACTCGAAATTATCTTCCCTTACTTCATGAAAATTCTTCATTGTGGGGCATTTCGTTATGTATTCTGCGAAATGAATTGTAATGTGTTGGTATAGAAACACATGCACACATACGAAGTTGTAAAATAAACATCAGATAGCTAAAGTTTCAATGAAGAATGAGCGAAAAATGTTGCGAGCGAAAACTCCAACTATCCTATCAACGAAGGGTTGATAGAAACAAAAATTTTGTTATTTTCTCTACATATAATAAAATTGTAACAGGCTGTTCTATACGTTTGTTTATATTACAAAAAACAAGCATACAGGTGGTTATAAGGTCAAACCAAACAAGCATTAGACAAGCGGCAGCTTAGGATAGCTGTGGAACTCCTAATAGTCGGAGCCTTGACCTGGCGAGCGACAGGATTAAAATATGTTCAAGCATTACTTGTACAACCTATAAAAACATAACGTTAACGACACGGCCTCGGAGACTTTGCCACCCCATGTTACTTCTAAGCCGTTTTTGCTTGGTAGATCGCTTAAAGCTCTTGACTGCTTTTCAATACTCTCAATCTGATGGGGAGTTCTATAGTATACTTTTCAAGAGACTTCCCCTTCTAGGTGAAGATATCATCCCTTTTGCTTCCATCTATGCCCATATGACGCATGACCCTCATTGTAAATTTTTCCTAACGCCTGTTGCACTTCAAGACACTTTTAGTTGTTGTAATTTAACTCCTTGTAGGATTTGTTTAACTTCGGACAAGCCCAGTATAAAGCAGATTTGAAGCAATCGGTGTAAATGTGTATGGTACCAACCGAACCTTACGTCAACCCTTCACATTTATCACATCTATTGTAGCTTCAACATCCATTTCAAAGTGCGGGCGGGACCATACAGTCTGTCGGCCCCATTTTTGATGGCGCTGGTACATGCTACTGCCACGAGGCATTGGGCCTAGTTTCAGCTGTCAACAATATGATTTTGCGATGTACAAAATGGCATTTTATAATTCCGGGGTGGCAATTCAAGCCTCTATTTATACTAGTTATTGATTATGTGCATACCCTCTCCAGTTTGTTAACAAAAGTTCTTTTTTTGTGTGGCTGGTAACCAAAGAGGACTCCATAATGACTATTAGCTCCACAATCGCCGTGAATACCGAAATAGAAAGAGAGTGAGAAGACTCATGTGCAGTGGCGGCGCAAGACACAAAGTTAATGTGGGCAAGGTACATTTGGCGAGCCCCTCTCATGGTGCAAGAAGAAGGGAATTTATAATAAAAAATCACTTCAAATTAAACAGTTTTTTATTCATTCAAAAATAGACATACATTTCAAGTTATATTTTTTGGAACATTAAAAAGGTGAAAAAGAAATAAAGAAAAATTAAAAAAAACAGAGATTTTCTACTTTTGGTTTTACTGAACTCTTTGATGATTGGTTCGTAATTTATCTTAGATGCTATATCTGCTTCAATAGATAAAACTGCCAAAGCTGAAAGTCTTTCTTGGCCCATGGTATTTCGTAAATAATTTTTAATTAGTTTCAATTTTGAAAATCTCCTTTCAGCGGAAGCAGTACTTACAGGTATTGTTAACAAAATTCGAATGACAATGTAGACATTTGGTAAATTTCTTTCAAATTGTTCTCTATGATGTATTGGAGCAGACGTTTCACGTCTTTAGTAGAGTATTGGAGCAGACGTTTCACGTCTTTAGTAGAGTTGGGTTAATTTGGGATAATATTTTGCAACTCCTCATACAACTCATACGGTTGGAAGTCACTGCTCTCACCTACTTGCAGGACTGCTTGTAAATCTTGACAGTTTTGCAGTATTTGCTCTTTTGGAATTTTGTTTAACTTGTTTAAGTCATAGAGAAAACCAAAATTTTCAAAATGTTGTCCTAAAGACATAAATCTCGACTCCATGTTACATATCACAGAATCAATCATGGTATTAAAAAATATATGTTTCATACCGGCTTTCAGCAGACTTAATAGGTTGATCGCTGCCTTCATAATCGTAACTGCTTTTCTCAATAAACTGACGAGCGCCAGACAAGCGTTTTTCGCTTCCAGTTTGTCGATATTATTTGATCCAGTCACAAAATGTATGCAAATGTTCAAGAGTAATGCTTAAATGGACTTGTACGAGTATACATTGCCATAATTTGCTAATGGTATTAAAACGCGTTAATAACGCATACCATATATGTAAAGACACGATAAATTCCAAACTGAACATTTCGTTTAAAACATAAATCTTGAGAATGCGATCAAAACTGTGGACGTAGTGCTAATTTGAACATACGTTATCTTTAAACCGCTATATCTTCTGATGCAGCCACCGCAGACCATCCAAAGTCGGCATTTTTCAAAAGTCCGATAGGGCAATACAACTATACATTTTTAGAAAGTACGCAATTTCCGCTTTGCATTAATATATAAATCTTGAGAATGCGATCAAAACTGTGGACGTAGTGCTAATTTGAACATACGTTATCTTTAAACCGCTATATCTTTTGATATAGGCACCGCTGACCATCCAAAGTCGGCATTTTTCAAAAGTCCGATAGGGCAATACAACTATACATTTTTAGAAAGTACGCAATTTCCGCTTTGTATTAATATATAAATCTTGAGAATGCGATCAAAACTGTGGACGTAGTGCTAATTTGAACATACATTATCTTTAAACCGCTATATCTTTTGATACAGCCACCGCAGACCATCCAAAGTCGGCATTTTTCAAAAGTCCGATAGGGCCATACAACTATACATTTTTAGAAAGTACACAATTTCCGCTTTGCCTTAATATATAAATCTTGAGAATGCGATCAAAACTGTGGACGTAGTGCTAATTTGAACATACATTATCTTTAAACCGCTATATCTTTTGATACAGCCACCGCAGACCATCCAAAGTCGGCATTTTTCAAAAGTCCGATAGGGCAATACAACTATACATTTTTAGAAAGTACGCAATTTCCGCTTTGCCTTAATATATAAATCTTGAGAATGCGATCAAAACTGTGGACGTAGTGCTAATTTGAACATACGTTATCTTTAAACCGCTATATCTTTTGATATAGGCACCGCTGACCATCCAAAGTCGGCATTTTTCAAAAGTCCGATAGGGCAATACAACTATACATTTTTAGAAAGTACGCAATTTCCGCTTTGTATTAATATATAAATCTTGAGAATGCGATCAAAACTGTGGACGTAGTGCTAATTTGAACATACATTATCTTTAAACCGCTATATCTTTTGATACAGCCACCGCAGACCATCCAAAGTCGGCATTTTTCAAAAGTCCGATAGGGCCATACAACTATACATTTTTAGAAAGTACACAATTTCCGCTTTGCCTTAATATATAAATCTTGAGAATGCGATCAAAACTGTGGACGTAGTGCTAATTTGAACATACATTATCTTTAAACCGCTATATCTTTTGATACAGCCACCGCAGACCATCCAAAGTCGGCATTTTTCAAAAGTCCGATAGGGCCATACAACTATACATTTTTAGAAAGTACACAATTTCCGCTTTGCCTTAATATATAAATCTTGAGAATGCGATCAAAACTGTGGACGTAGTGCTAATTTGAACATACGTTATCTTTAAACCGCTATATCTTTTGATACAGCCACCGCAGACCATCCAAAGTCGGCATTTTTCAAAAGTCCGATAGGGCAATACAACTATACATTTTTAGAAAGTACGCAATTTCCGCTTTGCATTAATATATAAATCTTGAGAATGCGATCAAAACTGTGGACGTAGTGCTAATTTGAACATACATTATCTTTAAACCGCTATATCTTTTGATACAGCCACCGCAGACCATCCAAAGTCGGCATTTTTCAAAAGTCCGATAGGGCAATACAACTATACATTTTTAGAAAGTACGCAATTTCCGCTTTGCATTAATATATAAATCTTGAGAATGCGATCAAAACTGTGGACGTAGTGCTAATTTGAACATACGTTATCTTTAAACCGCTATATCTTTTGATACAGCCACCGCTGACCATCCAAAGTCGGCATTTTTCAAAAGTTCGATAGGGCAATACAACTATACATTTTTAGAAAGTACGCAATTTCCGCTTTGTATTAATATATAAATCTTGAGAATGCGATCAAAACTGTGGACGTAGTGCTAATTTGAACATACATTATCTTTAAACCGCTATATCTTTTGATACAGCCACCGCAGACCATCCAAAGTCGGCATTTTTCAAAAGTCCGATAGGGCCATACAACTATACATTTTTAGAAAGTACACAATTTCCGCTTTGCCTTAATATATAAATCTTGAGAATGCGATCAAAACTGTGGACGTAGTGCTAATTTGAACATACATTATCTTTAAACCGCTATATCTTTTGATACAGCCACCGCAGACCATCCAAAGTCGGCATTTTTCAAAAGTCCGATAGGGCAATACAACTATACATTTTTAGAAAGTACGCAATTTCCGCTTTGCCTTAATATATAAATCTTGAGAATGCGATCAAAACTGTGGACGTAGTGCTAATTTGAACATACGTTATCTTTAAACCGCTATATCTTTTGATACAGCCACCGCTGACCATCCAAAGTCGGCATTTTTCAAAAGTCCGATAGGGCAATACAACTATACATTTTTAGAAAGTACGCAATTTCCGCTTTGCATTAATATATAAATCTTGAGAATGCGATCAAAACTGTGGACGTAGTGCTAATTTGAACATACATTATCTTTAAACCGCTATATCTTTTGATACAGCCACCGCAGACCATCCAAAGTCGGCATTTTTCAAAAGTCCGATAGGGCAATACAACTATACATTTTTAGAAAGTACGCAATTTCCGCTTTGCCTTAATATATAAATCTTGAGAATGCGATCAAAACTGTGGACGTAGTGCTAATTTGAACATACGTTATCTTTAAACCGCTATATCTTTTGATACAGCCACCGCAGACCATCCAAAGTCGGCATTTTTCAAAAGTCCGATAGGGCAATACAACTATACATTTTTAGAAAGTACGCAATTTCCGCTTTGCATTAATATATAAATCTTGAGAATGCGATCAAAACTGTGGACGTAGTGCTAATTTGAACATACGTTATCTTTAAACCGCTATATCTTTTGATACAGCCACCGCAGACCATCCAAAGTCGGCATTTTTCAAAAGTCCGATAGGGCAATACAACTATACATTTTTAGAAAGTACGCAATTTCCGCTTTGCCTTAATATATAAATCTTGAGAATGCGATCAAAACTGTGGACGTAGTGCTAATTTGAACATACGTTATCTTTAAACCGCTATATCTTTTGATACAGCCACCGCTGACCATCCAAAGTCGGCATTTTTCAAAAGTCCGATAGGGCAATACAACTATACATTTTTAGAAAGTACGCAATTTCCGCTTTGCATTAATATATAAATCTTGAGAATGCGATCAAAACTGTGGACGTAGTGCTAATTTGAACATACATTATCTTTAAACCGCTATATCTTTTGATACAGCCACCGCAGACCATCCAAAGTCGGCATTTTTCAAAAGTCCGATAGGGCAATACAACTATACATTTTTAGAAAGTACGCAATTTCCGCTTTGCCTTAATATATAAATCTTGAGAATGCGATCAAAACTGTGGACGTAGTGCTAATTTGAACATACGTTATCTTTAAACCGCTATATCTTTTGATACAGCCACCGCAGACCATCCAAAGTCGGCATTTTTCAAAAGTCCGATAGGGCAATACAACTATACATTTTTAGAAAGTACGCAATTTCCGCTTTGCATTAATATATAAATCTTGAGAATGCGATCAAAACTGTGGACGTAGTGCTAATTTGAACATACGTTATCTTTAAACCGCTATATCTTTTGATACAGCCACCGCAGACCATCCAAAGTCGGCATTTTTCAAAAGTCCGATAGGGCAATACAACTATACATTTTTAGAAAGTACGCAATTTCCGCTTTGCCTTAATATATAAATCTTGAGAATGCGATCAAAACTGTGGACGTAGTGCTAATTTGAACATACGTTATCTTTAAACCGCTATATCTTTTGATACAGCCACCGCTGACCATCCAAAGTCGGCATTTTTCAAAAGTCCGATAGGGCAATACAACTATACATTTTTAGAAAGTACGCAATTTCCGCTTTGCATTAATATATAAATCTTGAGAATGCGATCAAAACTGTGGACGTAGTGCTAATTTGAACATACATTATCTTTAAACCGCTATATCTTTTGATACAGCCACCGCAGACCATCCAAAGTCGGCATTTTTCAAAAGTCCGATAGGGCAATACAACTATACATTTTTAGAAAGTACGCAATTTCCGCTTTGCCTTAATATATAAATCTTGAGAATGCGATCAAAACTGTGGACGTAGTGCTAATTTGAACATACGTTATCTTTAAACCGCTATATCTTTTGGTACAGCCACCGCAGACCATCCAAAGTCGGCATTTTTCAAAAGTCCGATAGGGCAATACAACTATACATTTTTAGAAAGTACGCAATTTCCGCTTTGCATTAATATATAAATCTTGAGAATGCGATCAAAACTGTGGACGTAGTGCTAATTTGAACATACGTTATCTTTAAACCGCTATATCTTTTGATACAGCCACCGCAGACCATCCAAAGTCGGCATTTTTCAAAAGTCCGATAGGGCAATACAACTATACATTTTTAGAAAGTACGCAATTTCCGCTTTGCATTAATATATAAATCTTGAGAATGCGATCAAAACTGTGGACGTAGTGCTAATTTGAACATACATTATCTTTAAACCGCTATATCTTTTGATACAGCCACCGCTGACCATCCAAAGTCGGCATTTTTCAAAAGTCCGATAGGGCAATACAACTATACATTTTTAGAAAGTACGCAATTTCCGCTTTGCATTAATATATAAATCTTGAGAATGCGATCAAAACTGTGGACGTAGTGCTAATTTGAACATACGTTATCTTTAAACCGCTATATATTTTGATACAGCCACCGCAGACCATCCAAAGTCGGCATTTTTCAAAAGTCCGATAGGGCAATACAACTATACATTTTTAGAAAGTACGCAATTTCCGCTTTGCATTAATATATAAATCTTGAGAATGCGATCAAAACTGTGGACGTAGTGCTAATTTGAACATACATTATCTTTAAACCGCTATATCTTTTGATACAGCCACCGCAGACCATCCAAAGTCGGCATTTTTCAAAAGTCCGATAGGGCAATACAACTATACATTTTTAGAAAGTACGCAATTTCCGCTTTGCCTTAATATATAAATCTTGAGAATGCGATCAAAACTGTGGACGTAGTGCTAATTTGAACATACGTTATCTTTAAACCGCTATATATTTTGATACAGCCACCGCAGACCATCCAAAGTCGGCATTTTTCAAAAGTCCGATAGGGCAATACAACTATACATTTTTAGAAAGTACGCAATTTCCGCTTTGCATTAATATATAAATCTTGAGAATGCGATCAAAACTGTGGACGTAGTGCTAATTTGAACATACGTTATCTTTAAACCGCTATATCTTTTGATACAGCCACCGCAGACCATCCAAAGTCGGCATTTTTCAAAAGTCCGATAGGGCAATACAACTATACATTTTTAGAAAGTACGCAATTTCCGCTTTGCCTTAATATATAAATCTTGAGAATGCGATCAAAACTGTGGACGTAGTGCTAATTTGAACATACGTTATCTTTAAACCGCTATATCTTTTGATACAGCCACCGCTGACCATCCAAAGTCGGCATTTTTCAAAAGTCCGATAGGGCAATACAACTATACATTTTTAGAAAGTACGCAATTTCCGCTTTGCATTAATATATAAATCTTGAGAATGCGATCAAAACTGTGGACGTAGTGCTAATTTGAACATACATTATCTTTAAACCGCTATATCTTTTGATACAGCCACCGCAGACCATCCAAAGTCGGCATTTTTCAAAAGTCCGATAGGGCAATACAACTATACATTTTTAGAAAGTACGCAATTTCCGCTTTGCCTTAATATATAAATCTTGAGAATGCGATCAAAACTGTGGACGTAGTGCTAATTTGAACATACGTTATCTTTAAACCGCTATATCTTTTGGTACAGCCACCGCAGACCATCCAAAGTCGGCATTTTTCAAAAGTCCGATAGGGCAATACAACTATACATTTTTAGAAAGTACGCAATTTCCGCTTTGCATTAATATATAAATCTTGAGAATGCGATCAAAACTGTGGACGTAGTGCTAATTTGAACATACGTTATCTTTAAACCGCTATATCTTTTGATACAGCCACCGCAGACCATCCAAAGTCGGCATTTTTCAAAAGTCCGATAGGGCAATACAACTATACATTTTTAGAAAGTACGCAATTTCCGCTTTGCATTAATATATAAATCTTGAGAATGCGATCAAAACTGTGGACGTAGTGCTAATTTGAACATACATTATCTTTAAACCGCTATATCTTTTGATACAGCCACCGCTGACCATCCAAAGTCGGCATTTTTCAAAAGTCCGATAGGGCAATACAACTATACATTTTTAGAAAGTACGCAATTTCCGCTTTGCATTAATATATAAATCTTGAGAATGCGATCAAAACTGTGGACGTAGTGCTAATTTGAACATACGTTATCTTTAAACCGCTATATCTTTTGATACAGCCACCGCTGACCATCCAAAGTCGGCATTTTTCAAAAGTCCGATAGGGCAATACAACTATACATTTTTAGAAAGTACGCAATTTCCGCTTTGTATTAATATATACATCTTGAGAATGCGATCAAAACTGTGGACGTAGTGCTAATTTGAACATACATTATCTTTAAACCGCTATATCTTTTGATACAGCCACCGCAGACCATCCAAAGTCGGCATTTTTCAAAAGTCCGATAGGGCCATACAACTATACATTTTTAGAAAGTACACAATTTCCGCTTTGCCTTAATATATAAATCTTGAGAATGCGATCAAAACTGTGGACGTAGTGCTAATTTGAACATACGTTATCTTTAAACCGCTATATCTTTTGATACAGCCACCGCAGGCCATCCAAAGTCGGCATTTTTTAAAAGTCCGATAGGGCAATACAACTATACATTTTTAGAAAGTACGCAATTTCCGCTTTGCCTTAATATATAAATCTTGAGAATGCGATCAAAACTGTGGACGTAGTGCTAATTTGAACATACGTTATCTTTAAACCGCTATATCTTTTGATACAGCCACCGCAGACCATCCAAAGTCGGCATTTTTCAAAAGTCCGATAGGGCAATACAACTATACATTTTTAGAAAGTACGCAATTTCCGCTTTGCATTAATATATAAATCTTGAGAATGCGATCAAAACTGTGGACGTAGTGCTAATTTGAACATACGTTATCTTTAATCCGCTATATCTTTTGATACAGCCACCGCTGACCATCCAAAGTCGGCATTTTTCAAAAGTCCGATAGGGCAATACAACTATACATTTTTAGAAAGTACGCAATTTCCGCTTTGTATTAATATATAAATCTTGAGAATGCGATCAAAACTGTGGACGTAGTGCTAATTTGAACATACATTATCTTTAAACCGCTATATCTTTTGATACAGCCACCGCAGACCATCCAAAGTCGGCATTTTTCAAAAGTCCGATAGGGCCATACAACTATACATTTTTAGAAAGTACACAATTTCCGCTTTGCCTTAATATATAAATCTTGAGAATGCGATCAAAACTGTGGACGTAGTGCTAATTTGAACATACATTATCTTTAAACCGCTATATCTTTTGATACAGCCACCGCAGACCATCCAAAGTCGGCATTTTTCAAAAGTCCGATAGGGCAATACAACTATACATTTTTAGAAAGTACGCAATTTCCGCTTTGCATTAATATATAAATCTTGAGAATGCGATCAAAACTGTGGACGTAGGGCTAATTTGAACATACGTTATCTTTAAACCGCTATATCTTTTGATATAGGCACCGCTGACCATCCAAAGTCGGCATTTTTCAAAAGTCCGACAGGGCAATACAACTATACATTTTTAGAAAGTACGCAATTTCCGCTTTGCATTAATATATAAATCTTGAGAATGCGATCAAAACTGTGGACGTAGTGCTAATTTGAACATACGTTATCTTTAAACCGCTTTATCTTTTGATACAGCCACCGCAGACCATCCAAAGTCGGCATTTTTCAAAAGTCCGATAGGGCAATACAACTATACATTTTTTGAAAGTACGCAATTTCCGCTTTGCATTAATATATAAATCTTGAGAATGCGATCAAAACTGTGGACGTAGTGCTAATTTGAACATACGTTATCTTTAAACCGCTATATCTTTTGATACAGGCACCGCAGACCATCCAAAGTCGGCATTTTTCAAAAGTCCGATAGGGCCATACAACTATACATTTTTAGAATGCACGCAATTTCCGCTTTCCATTAATATATAAATCTTGAGAATACGATCAAAACTGTGGACGTAGTGCTAACTTGAATATACGTTATCTTTAAACCGCTATATCTTTTGATGCAGGCACCGCAGACCATCCAAAGTCGGCATTTTTCAAAAGTCCATAGGGCCATACAACTATACATTTTCAGAATGTACGCAATTTCCGCTTTGCATTAATATATAAATCTTGAGAATGCGATCAAAACTGTGGACGTAGTGCTAATTTGAACATACGTTATCTTTAAACCGCTTTATCTTTTGATACAGCCACCGCAGACCATCCAAAGTCGGCATTTTTCAAAAGTCCGATAGGGCAATACAACTATACATTTTTTGAAAGTACGCAATTTCCGCTTTGCATTAATATATAAATCTTGAGAATGCGATCAAAACTGTGGACGTAGTGCTAATTTGAACATACGTTATCTTTAAACCGCTATATATTTTGATACAGCCACCGCAGACCATCCAAAGTCGGCATTTTTCAAAAGTCCGATAGGGCAATACAACTATACATTTTTAGAATGTACGCAATTTCCGCTTTCCATTAATATATAAATCTTGAGAATGCGATCAAAACTGTGGACGTAGTGCTAATTTGAACATACGTTATCTTTAAACCGCTATATCTTTTGATACAGGCACCGCAGACCATCCAAAGTCGGCATTTTTCAAAAGTCCGATAGGGCCATACAACTATACATTTTTAGAAAGTACGCAATTTCCGCTTTCCATTAATATATAAATCTTGAGAATGCGATCAAAACTGTGGACGTAGTGCTAATTTGAACATACATTATCTTTAAACCGCTATATCTTTTGATACAGCCACCGCAGACCATCCAAAGTCGGCATTTTTCAAAAGTCCGATAGGGCAATACAACTATACATTTTTTGAAAGTACGCAATTTCCGCTTTGCATTAATATATAAATCTTGAGAATGCGATCAAAACTGTGGACGTAGTGCTAATTTGAACATACGTTATCTTTAAACCGCTTTATCTTTTGATACAGCCACCGCAGACCATCCAAAGTCGGCATTTTTCAAAAGTCCGATAGGGCCATACAACTATACATTTTTAGAAAGTACGCAATTTCCGCTTTCCATTAATATATAAATCTTGAGAATGCGATCAAAACTGTGGACGTAGTGCTAATTTGAACATACATTATCTTTAAACCGCTATATCTTTTGATACAGCCACCGCAGACCATCCAAAGTCGGCATTTTTCAAAAGTCCGATAGGGCAATACAACTATACATTTTTAGAATGTACGCAATTTCCGCTTTCCATTAATATATAAATCTTGAGAATGCGATCAAAACTGTGGACGTAGTGCTAATTTGAACATACGTTATCTTTAAACCGCTATATCTTTTGATACAGGCACCGCAGACCATCCAAAGTCGGCATTTTTCAAAAGTCCGATAGGGCCATACAACTATACATTTTTAGAAAGTACGCAATTTCCGCTTTGCATTAATATATAAATCTTGAGAATGCGATCAAAACTGTGGACGTAGTGCTAATTTGAACATACGTTATCTTTAAACCGCTTTATCTTTTGATACAGGCACCGCAGACCATCCAAAGTCGGCATTTTTCAAAAGTCCGATAGGGCCATACAACTATACATTTTTAGAAAGTACGCAATTTCCGCTTTCCATTAATATATAAATCTTGAGAATGCGATCAAAACTGTGGACGTAGTGCTAATTTGAACATACATTATCTTTAAACCGCTATATCTTTTGATACAGCCACCGCAGACCATCCAAAGTCGGCATTTTTCAAAAGTCCGATAGGGCAATACAACTATACATTTTTTGAAAGTACGCAATTTCCGCTTTGCATTAATATATAAATCTTGAGAATGCGATCAAAACTGTGGACGTAGTGCTAATTTGAACATACATTATCTTTAAACCGCTATATCTTTTGGTACAGCCACCGCAGACCATCCAAAGTCGGCATTTTTCAAAAGTCCGATAGGGCAATACAACTATACATTTTTTGAAAGTACGCAATTTCCGCTTTGCATTAATATATAAATCTTGAGAATGCGATCAAAACTGTGGACGTAGTGCTAATTTGAACATACGTTATCTTTAAACCGCTTTATCTTTTGATACAGGCACCGCAGACCATCCAAAGTCGGCATTTTTCAAAAGTCCGATAGGGCCATACAACTATACATTTTTAGAAAGTACGCAATTTCCGCTTTCCATTAATATATAAATCTTGAGAATGCGATCAAAACTGTGGACGTAGTGCTAATTTGAACATACATTATCTTTAAACCGCTATATCTTTTGATACAGCCACCGCAGACCATCCAAAGTCGGCATTTTTCAAAAGTCCGATAGGGCCATACAACTATACATTTTTAGAAAGTACGCAATTTCCGCTTTCCATTAATATATAAATCTTGAGAATGCGATCAAAACTGTGGACGTAGTGCTAATTTGAACATACGTTATCTTTAAACCGCTTTATCTTTTGATACAGCCACCGCAGACCATCCAAAGTCGGCATTTTTCAAAAGTCCGATAGGGCAATACAACTATACATTTTTTGAAAGTACGCAATTTCCGCTTTGCATTAATATATAAATCTTGAGAATGCGATCAAAACTGTGGACGTAGTGCTAATTTGAACATACATTATCTTTAAACCGCTATATCTTTTGATACAGCCACCGCAGACCATCCAAAGTCGGCATTTTTCAAAAGTCCGATAGGGCAATACAACTATACATTTTTAGAATGTACGCAATTTCCGCTTTCCATTAATATATAAATCTTGAGAATGCGATCAAAACTGTGGACGTAGTGCTAATTTGAACATACGTTATCTTTAAACCGCTATATCTTTTGATACAGGCACCGCAGACCATCCAAAGTCGGCATTTTTCAAAAGTCCGATAGGGCCATACAACTATACATTTTTAGAAAGTACGCAATTTCCGCTTTCCATTAATATATAAATCTTGAGAATGCGATCAAAACTGTGGACGTAGTGCTAATTTGAACATACATTATCTTTAAACCGCTATATCTTTTGATACAGCCACCGCAGACCATCCAAAGTCGGCATTTTTTAAAAGTCCGATAGGGCAATACAACTATACATTTTTTGAAAGTACGCAATTTCCGCTTTGCATTAATATATAAATCTTGAGAATGCGATCAAAACTGTGGACGTAGTGCTAATTTGAACATACGTTATCTTTAAACCGCTATATCTTTTGATGCAGGCACCGCAGACCATCCAAAGTCGGCATTTTTCAAAAGTCCGATAGGGCAATACAACTATACATTTTTAGAAAGTACGCAATTTCCGCTTTGTATTAATATATAAATCTTGAGAATGCGATCAAAACTGTGGACGTAGTGCTAATTTGAACATACATTATCTTTAAACCGCTATATCTTTTGATACAGCCACCGCAGACCATCCAAAGTCGGCATTTTTCAAAAGTCCGATAGGGCAATACAACTATACATTTTTAGAAAGTACGCAATTTCCGCTTTGTATTAATATATAAATCTTGAGAATGCGATCAAAACTGTGGACGTAGTGCTAATTTGAACATACATTATCTTTAAACCGCTATATCTTTTGATACAGCCACCGCAGACCATCCAAAGTCGGCATTTTTCAAAAGTCCGATAGGGCCATACAACTATACATTTTTAGAAAGTACACAATTTCCGCTTTGCCTTAATATATAAATCTTGAGAATGCGATCAAAACTGTGGACGTAGTGCTAATTTGAACATACATTATCTTTAAACCGCTATATCTTTTGATACAGCCACCGCAGACCATCCAAAGTCGGCATTTTTCAAAAGTCCGATAGGGCAATACAACTATACATTCTTTGAAAGTACGCAATTTCCGCTTTGCATTAATATATAAATCTTGAGAATGCGATCAAAACTGTGGACGTAGGGCTAATTTGAACATACGTTATCTTTAAACCGCTATATCTTTTGATATAGGCACCGCTGACCATCCAAAGTCGGCATTTTTCAAAAGTCCGACAGGGCAATACAACTATACATTTTTAGAAAGTACGCAATTTCCGCTTTGCATTAATATATAAATCTTGAGAATGCGATCAAAACTGTGGACGTAGTGCTAATTTGAACATACATTATCTTTAAACCGCTATATCTTTTGATACAGCCACCGCAGACCATCCAAAGTCGGCATTTTTCAAAAGTCCGATAGGGCAATACAACTATACATTTTTAGAAAGTACGCAATTTCCGCTTTGCATTAATATATAAATCTTGAGAATGCGATCAAAACTGTGGACGTAGGGCTAATTTGAACATACGTTATCTTTAAACCGCTATATCTTTTGATATAGGCACCGCTGACCATCCAAAGTCGGCATTTTTCAAAAGTCCGACAGGGCAATACAACTATACATTTTTAGAAAGTACGCAATTTCCGCTTTGCATTAATATATAAATCTTGAGAATGCGATCAAAACTGTGGACGTAGTGCTAATTTGAACATACGTTATCTTTAAACCGCTTTATCTTTTGATACAGCCACCGCAGACCATCCAAAGTCGGCATTTTTCAAAAGTCCGATAGGGCAATACAACTATACATTTTTAGAATGTACGCAATTTCCGCTTTCCATTAATATATAAATCTTGAGAATGCGATCAAAACTGTGGACGTAGTGCTAATTTGAACATACGTTATCTTTAAACCGCTTTATCTTTTGATACAGCCACCGCAGACCATCCAAAGTCGGCATTTTTCAAAAGTCCGATAGGGCAATACAACTATACATTTTTTGAAAGTACGCAATTTCCGCTTTGCATTAATATATAAATCTTGAGAATGCGATCAAAACTGTGGACGTAGTGCTAATTTGAACATACGTTATCTTTAAACCGCTTTATCTTTTGATACAGCCACCGCAGACCATCCAAAGTCGGCATTTTTCAAAAGTCCGATAGGGCAATACAACTATACATTTTTTGAAAGTACGCAATTTCCGCTTTGCATTAATATATAAATCTTGAGAATGCGATCAAAACTGTGGACGTAGTGCTAATTTGAACATACGTTATCTTTAAACCGCTATATCTTTTGATACAGGCACCGCAGACCATCCAAAGTCGGCATTTTTCAAAAGTCCGATAGGGCCATACAACTATACATTTTTAGAATGCACGCAATTTCCGCTTTCCATTAATATATAAATCTTGAGAATACGATCAAAACTGTGGACGTAGTGCTAACTTGAATATACGTTATCTTTAAACCGCTTTATCTTTTGATACAGCCACCGCAGACCATCCAAAGTCGGCATTTTTCAAAAGTCCGATAGGGCAATACAACTATACATTTTTTGAAAGTACGCAATTTCCGCTTTGCATTAATATATAAATCTTGAGAATGCGATCAAAACTGTGGACGTAGTGCTAATTTGAACATACGTTATCTTTAAACCGCTATATCTTTTGATACAGGCACCGCAGACCATCCAAAGTCGGCATTTTTCAAAAGTCCGATAGGGCCATACAACTATACATTTTTAGAATGCACGCAATTTCCGCTTTCCATTAATATATAAATCTTGAGAATACGATCAAAACTGTGGACGTAGTGCTAACTTGAATATACGTTATCTTTAAACCGCTTTATCTTTTGATACAGCCACCGCAGACCATCCAAAGTCGGCATTTTTCAAAAGTCCGATAGGGCAATACAACTATACATTTTTTGAAAGTACGCAATTTCCGCTTTGCATTAATATATAAATCTTGAGAATGCGATCAAAACTGTGGACGTAGTGCTAATTTGAACATACGTTATCTTTAAACCGCTATATCTTTTGATACAGGCACCGCAGACCATCCAAAGTCGGCATTTTTCAAAAGTCCGACAGGGCAATACAACTATACATTTTTAGAAAGTACGCAATTTCCGCTTTGCATTAATATATAAATCTTGAGAATGCGATCAAAACTGTGGACGTAGTGCTAATTTGAACATACGTTATCTTTAAACCGCTATATCTTTTGATACAGGCACCGCAGACCATCCAAAGTCGGCATTTTTCAAAAGTCCGATAGGGCCATACAACTATACATTTTTAGAATGCACGCAATTTCCGCTTTCCATTAATATATAAATCTTGAGAATACGATCAAAACTGTGGACGTAGTGCTAACTTGAATATACGTTATCTTTAAACCGCTATATCTTTTGATGCAGGCACCGCAGACCATCCAAAGTCGGCATTTTTCAAAAGTCCATAGGGCCATACAACTATACATTTTCAGAATGTACGCAATTTCCGCTTTGCATTAATATATAAATCTTGAGAATGCGATCAAAACTGTGGACGTAGTGCTAATTTGAACATACGTTATCTTTAAACCGCTTTATCTTTTGATACAGCCACCGCAGACCATCCAAAGTCGGCATTTTTCAAAAGTCCGATAGGGCAATACAACTATACATTTTTTGAAAGTACGCAATTTCCGCTTTGCATTAATATATAAATCTTGAGAATGCGATCAAAACTGTGGACGTAGTGCTAATTTGAACATACATTATCTTTAAACCGCTATATCTTTTGATACAGCCACCGCAGACCATCCAAAGTCGGCATTTTTCAAAAGTCCGATAGGGCAATACAACTATACATTTTTAGAATGTACGCAATTTCCGCTTTCCATTAATATATAAATCTTGAGAATGCGATCAAAACTGTGGACGTAGTGCTAATTTGAACATACGTTATCTTTAAACCGCTATATCTTTTGATACAGGCACCGCAGACCATCCAAAGTCGGCATTTTTCAAAAGTCCGATAGGGCCATACAACTATACATTTTTAGAAAGTACGCAATTTCCGCTTTCCATTAATATATAAATCTTGAGAATGCGATCAAAACTGTGGACGTAGTGCTAATTTGAACATACATTATCTTTAAACCGCTATATCTTTTGATACAGCCACCGCAGACCATCCAAAGTCGGCATTTTTCAAAAGTCCGATAGGGCAATACAACTATACATTTTTAGAAAGTACGCAATTTCCGCTTTGTATTAATATATAAATCTTGAGAATGCGATCAAAACTGTGGACGTAGTGCTAATTTGAACATACATTATCTTTAAACCGCTATATCTTTTGATGCAGGCACCGCAGACCATCCAAAGTCGGCATTTTTCAAAAGTCCGATAGGGCAATACAACTATACATTTTTTGAAAGTACGCAATTTCCGCTTTGCATTAATATATAAATCTTGAGAATGCGATCAAAACTGTGGACGTAGTGCTAATTTGAACATACGTTATCTTTAAACCGCTATATCTTTTGATGCAGGCACCGCAGACCATCCAAAGTCGGCATTTTTCAAAAGTCCGATAGGGCAATACAACTATACATTTTTAGAAAGTACGCAATTTCCGCTTTGTATTAATATATAAATCTTGAGAATGCGATCAAAACTGTGGACGTAGTGCTAATTTGAACATACATTATCTTTAAACCGCTATATCTTTTGATACAGCCACCGCAGACCATCCAAAGTCGGCATTTTTCAAAAGTCCGATAGGGCAATACAACTATACATTTTTAGAAAGTACGCAATTTCCGCTTTGTATTAATATATAAATCTTGAGAATGCGATCAAAACTGTGGACGTAGTGCTAATTTGAACATACATTATCTTTAAACCGCTATATCTTTTGATACAGCCACCGCAGACCATCCAAAGTCGGCATTTTTCAAAAGTCCGATAGGGCCATACAACTATACATTTTTAGAAAGTACACAATTTCCGCTTTGCCTTAATATATAAATCTTGAGAATGCGATCAAAACTGTGGACGTAGTGCTAATTTGAACATACATTATCTTTAAACCGCTATATCTTTTGATACAGCCACCGCAGACCATCCAAAGTCGGCATTTTTCAAAAGTCCGATAGGGCAATACAACTATACATTTTTAGAAAGTACGCAATTTCCGCTTTGCATTAATATATAAATCTTGAGAATGCGATCAAAACTGTGGACGTAGTGCTAATTTGAACATACGTTATCTTTAATCCGCTATATCTTTTGATACAGCCACCGCTGACCATCCAAAGTCGGCATTTTTCAAAAGTCCGATAGGGCAATACAACTATACATTTTTAGAAAGTACGCAATTTCCGCTTTGTATTAATATATAAATCTTGAGAATGCGATCAAAACTGTGGACGTAGTGCTAATTTGAACATACATTATCTTTAAACCGCTATATCTTTTGATACAGCCACCGCTGACCATCCAAAGTCGGCATTTTTTAAAAGTCCGATAGGGCAATACAACTATACATTTTTTGAAAGTACGCAATTTCCGCTTTGCATTAATATATAAATCTTGAGAATGCGATCAAAACTGTGGACGTAGTGCTAATTTGAACATACGTTATCTTTAATCCGCTATATCTTTTGATACAGCCCCCGCTGACCATCCAAAGTCGGCATTTTTTAAAAGTCCGATAGGGCAATACAACTATACATTCTTTGAAAGTACGCAATTTCCGCTTTGCATTAATATATAAATCTTGAGAATGCGATCAAAACTGTGGACGTAGTGCTAATTTGAACATACGTTATCTTTAATCCGCTATATCTTTTGATACAGCCACCGCTGACCATCCAAAGTCGGCATTTTTCAAAAGTCCGATAGGGCAATACAACTATACATTTTTAGAAAGTACGCAATTTCCGCTTTGTATTAATATATAAATCTTGAGAATGCGATCAAAACTGTGGACGTAGTGCTAATTTGAACATACATTATCTTTAAACCGCTATATCTTTTGATACAGCCACCGCAGACCATCCAAAGTCGGCATTTTTCAAAAGTCCGATAGGGCCATACAACTATACATTTTTAGAAAGTACACAATTTCCGCTTTGCCTTAATATATAAATCTTGAGAATGCGATCAAAACTGTGGACGTAGTGCTAATTTGAACATACATTATCTTTAAACCGCTATATCTTTTGATACAGCCACCGCAGACCATCCAAAGTCGGCATTTTTCAAAAGTCCGATAGGGCAATACAACTATACATTTTTAGAAAGTACGCAATTTCCGCTTTGCATTAATATATAAATCTTGAGAATGCGATCAAAACTGTGGACGTAGGGCTAATTTGAACATACGTTATCTTTAAACCGCTATATCTTTTGATATAGGCACCGCTGACCATCCAAAGTCGGCATTTTTCAAAAGTCCGACAGGGCAATACAACTATACATTTTTAGAAAGTACGCAATTTCCGCTTTGCATTAATTTATAAATCTTGAGAATGCGATCAAAACTGTGGACGTAGTGCTAATTTGAACATACGTTATCTTTAAACCGCTTTATCTTTTGATACAGCCACCGCAGACCATCCAAAGTCGGCATTTTTCAAAAGTCCGATAGGGCAATACAACTATACATTTTTTGAAAGTACGCAATTTCCGCTTTGCATTAATATATAAATCTTGAGAATGCGATAAAAACTGTGGACGTAGTGCTAATTTGAACATACGTTATCTTTAAACCGCTATATCTTTTGATACAGGCACCGCAGACCATCCAAAGTCGGCATTTTTCAAAAGTCCGATAGGGCCATACAACTATACATTTTTAGAATGCACGCAATTTCCGCTTTCCATTAATATATAAATCTTGAGAATACGATCAAAACTGTGGACGTAGTGCTCACTTGAATATACGTTATCTTTAAACCGCTATATCTTTTGATGCAGGCACCGCAGACCATCCAAAGTCGGCATTTTTCAAAAGTCCATAGGGCCATACAACTATACATTTTCAGAATGTACGCAATTTCCGCTTTGCATTAATATATAAATCTTGAGAATGCGATCAAAACTGTGGACGTAGTGCTAATTTGAACATACGTTATCTTTAAACCGCTATATCTTTTGATACAGGCACCGCAGACCATCCAAAATCGGCATTTTTCAAAAGTCCGAAAGGGCCATACAACTATACATTTTTAGAAAGTACGCAATTTCCGCTTTCCATTAATATATAAATCTTGAGAATGCGATCAAAACTGTGGACGTAGTGCTAATTTGAACATACGTTATCTTTAAACCGCTATATCTTTTGATACAGGCACCGCAGACCATCCAAAGTCGGCATTTTTCAAAAGTCCGATAGGGCCATACAACTATACATTTTTAGAAAGTACGCAATTTCCGCTTTCCATTAATATATAAATCTTGAGAATGCGATCAAAACTGTGGACGTAGTGCTAATTTGAACATACGTTATCTTTAAACCGCTATATCTTTTGATACAGCCACCGCAGACCATCCAAAGTCGGCATTTTTCAAAAGTCCGATAGGGCAATACAACTATACATTTTTAGAATGTACGCAACTTCCGCTTTCCATTAATATATAAATCTTGAGAATGCGATCAAAACTGTGGACGTAGTGCTAATTTGAACATACGTTATCTTTAAACCGCTATATCTTTTGATACAGGCACCGCAGACCATCCAAAGTCGGCATTTTTCAAAAGTCCGATAGGGCCATACAACTATACATTTTTAGAAAGTACGCAATTTCCGCTTTCCATTAATATATAAATCTTGAGAATGCGATCAAAACTGTGGACGTAGTGCTAATTTGAACATACGTTATCTTTAAACCGCTATATCTTTTGATACAGGCACCGCAGACCATCCAAAGTCGGCATTTTTCAAAAGTCCGATAGGGCAATACAACTATACATTTTTAGAAAGTACGCAATTTCCGCTTTCCATTAATATATAAATCTTGAGAATGCGATCAAAACTGTGGACGTAGTGCTAATTTGAACATACGTTATCTTTAAACCGCTATATCTTTTGATACAGGCACCGCAGACCATCCAAAGTCGGCATTTTTCAAAAGTCCGATAGGGCCATACAACTATACATTTTTAGAAAGTACGCAATTTCCGCTTTCCATTAATATATAAATCTTGAGAATGCGATCAAAACTGTGGACGTAGTGCTAATTTGAACATACGTTATCTTTAAACCGCTATATCTTTTGATATAGGCACCGCAGACCATCCAAAGTCGGCATTTTTCAAAAGTCTGATAGGGCCATACAACTATACATTGTTAGAAAGTACGCAATTTCCGCTTTCCATTAATATATAAATCTTGAGAATGCGATCAAAACTGTGGACGTAGTGCTAATTTGAACATACGTTATCTTTAAACCGCTATATCTTTTGATACAGGCACCGCAGACCATCCAAAGTCGGCATTTTTCAAAAGTCCGATAGGGCCATACAACTATACATTTTTAGAATGCACGCAATTTCCGCTTTCCATTAATATATAAATCTTGAGAATGCGATCAAAACTGTGGACGTAGTGCTAATTTGAACATACGTTATCTTTAAACCGCTATATCTTTTGATACAGGCACCGCAGACCATCCAAAGTCCGCATTTTTCAAAAGTCCGATAGGGCCATACAACTATACATTTTTAGAAAGTACGCAATTTCCGCTTTCCATTAATATATAAATCTTGAGAATGCGATCAAAACTGTGGACGTAGTGCTAATTTGAACATACGTTATCTTTAAACCGCTATATCTTTTGATACAGGCACCGCAGACCATCCAAAGTCCGCATTTTTCAAAAGTCCGATAGGGCCATACAACTATACATTTTTAGAAAGTACGCAATTTCCGCTTTCCATTAATATATAAATCTTGAGAATGCGATCAAAACTGTGGACGTAGTGCTAATTTGAACATACGTTATCTTTAAACCGCTATATCTTTTGATACAGGCACCGCAGACCATCCAAAGTCCGCATTTTTCAAAAGTCCGATAGGGCCATACAACTATACATTTTTAGAAAGAACGCAATTTCCGCTTTCCATTAATATATAAATCTTGAGAATGCGATCAAAACTGTGGACGTAGTGCTAATTTGAACATACGTTATCTTTAAACCGCTATATCTTTTGATACAGGCACCGCAGACCATCCAAAGTCCGCATTTTTCAAAAGTCCGATAGGGCCATACAACTATACATTTTTAGAAAGTACGCAATTTCCGCTTTCCATTAATATATAAATCTTGAGAATGCGATCAAAACTGTGGACGTAGTGCTAATTTGAACATACGTTATCTTTAAACCGCTATATCTTTTGATACAGGCACCGCAGACCATCCAAAGTCGGCATTTTTAAAAAGTCCGATAGGGCCATACAACTATACATTTTTAGAAAGTACGCAATTTCCGCTTTCCATTAATATATAAATCTTGAGAATGCGATCAAAACTGTGGACGTAGTGCTAATTTGAACATACGTTATCTTTAAACCGCTATATCTTTTGATACAGGCACCGCAGACCATCCAAAGTCGGCATTTTTCAAAAGTCTGATAGGGCCATACAACTATACATTTTTAGAAAGTACGCAATTTCCGCTTTCCATTAATATATAAATCTTGAGAATGCGATCAAAACTGTGGACGTAGTGCTAATTTGAACATACGTTATCTTTAAACCGCTATATCTTTTGATACAGGCACCGCAGACCATCCAAAGTCCGCATTTTTCAAAAGTCCGATAGGGCCATACAACTATACATTTTTAGAAAGTACGCAATTTCCGCTTTCCATTAATATATAAATCTTGAGAATGCGATCAAAACTGTGGACGTAGTGCTAATTTGAACATACGTTATCTTTAAACCGCTATATCTTTTGATACAGGCACCGCAGACCATCCAAAGTCCGCATTTTTCAAAAGTCCGATAGGGCCATACAACTATACATTTTTAGAAAGTACGCAATTTCCGCTTTCCATTAATATATAAATCTTGAGAATGCGATCAAAACTGTGGACGTAGTGCTAATTTGAACATACATTATCTTTAAACCGCTATATCTTTTGATACAGGCACCGCAGACCATCCAAAGTCCGCATTTTTCAAAAGTCCGATAGGGCCATACAACTATACATTTTTAGAAAGTACACAATTTCCGCTTTCCATTAATATATAAATCTTGAGAATGCGATCAAAACTGTGGACGTAGTGCTAATTTGAACATACGTTATCTTTAAACCGCTATATCTTTTGATACAGGCACCGCAGACCATCCAAAGTCCGCATTTTTCAAAAGTCCGATAGGGCCATACAACTATACATTTTTAGAAAGTACGCAATTTCCGCTTTCCATTAATATATAAATCTTGAGAATGCGATCAAAACTGTGGACGTAGTGCTAATTTGAACATACGTTATCTTTAAACCGCTATATCTTTTGATACAGGCACCGCAGACCATCCAAAGTCCGCATTTTTCAAAAGTCCGATAGGGCCATACAACTATACATTTTTAGAAAGTACGCAATTTCCGCTTTCCATTAATATATAAATCTTGAGAATGCGATCAAAACTGTGGACGTAGTGCTAATTTGAACATACGTTATCTTTAAACCGCTATATCTTTTGATACAGGCACCGCAGACCATCCAAAGTCCGCATTTTTCAAAAGTCCGATAGGGCCATACAACTATACATTTTTAGAAAGTACGCAATTTCCGCTTTCCATTAATATATAAATCTTGAGAATGCGATCAAAACTGTGGACGTAGTGCTAATTTGAACATACGTTATCTTTAAACCGCTATATCTTTTGATACAGGCACCGCAGACCATCCAAAGTCGGCATTTTTAAAAAGTCCGATAGGGCCATACAACTATACATTTTTAGAAAGTACGCAATTTCCGCTTTCCATTAATATATAAATCTTGAGAATGCGATCAAAACTGTGGACGTAGTGCTAATTTGAACATACGTTATCTTTAAACCGCTATATCTTTTGATACAGGCACCGCAGACCTTCCAAAGTCGGCATTTTTCAAAAGTCTGATAGGGCCATACAACTATACATTTTTAGAAAGTACGCAATTTCCGCTTTCCATTAATATATAAATCTTGAGAATGCGATCAAAACTGTGGACGTAGTGCTAATTTGAACATACGTTATCTTTAAACCGCTATATCTTTTGATACAGGCACCGCAGACCATCCAAAGTCCGCATTTTTCAAAAGTCCGATAGGGCCATACAACTATACATTTTTAGAAAGTACGCAATTTCCGCTTTCCATTAATATATAAATCTTGAGAATGCGATCAAAACTGTGGACGTAGTGCTAATTTGAACATACGTTATCTTTAAACCGCTATATCTTTTGATACAGGCACCGCAGACCATCCAAAGTCCGCATTTTTCAAAAGTCCGATAGGGCCATACAACTATACATTTTTAGAAAGTACGCAATTTCCGCTTTCCATTAATATATAAATCTTGAGAATGCGATCAAAACTGTGGACGTAGTGCTAATTTGAACATACGTTATCTTTAAACCGCTATATCTTTTGATACAGGCACCGCAGACCATCCAAAGTCGGCATTTTTCAAAAGTCCGATAGGGCCATACAACTATACATTTTTAGAAAGTACACAATTTCCGCTTTCCATTAATATATAAATCTTGAGAATGCGATCAAAACTGTGGACGTAGTGCTAATTTGAACATACGTTATCTTTAAACCGCTATATCTTTTGATACAGGCACCGCAGACCATCCAAAGTCCGCATTTTTCAAAAGTCCGATAGGGCCATACAACTATACATTTTTAGAAAGTACGCAATTTCCGCTTTCCATTAATATATAAATCTTGAGAATGCGATCAAAACTGTGGACGTAGTGCTAATTTGAACATACGTTATCTTTAAACCGCTATATCTTTTGATACAGGCACCGCAGACCATCCAAAGTCCGCATTTTTCAAAAGTCCGATAGGGCCATACAACTATACATTTTTAGAAAGTACGCAATTTCCGCTTTCCATTAATATATAAATCTTGAGAATGCGATCAAAACTGTGGACGTAGTGCTAATTTGAACATACGTTATCTTTAAACCGCTATATCTTTTGATACAGGCACCGCAGACCATCCAAAGTCCGCATTTTTCAAAAGTCCGATAGGGCCATACAACTATACATTTTTAGAAAGTACGCAATTTCCGCTTTCCATTAATATATAAATCTTGAGAATGCGATCAAAACTGTGGACGTAGTGCTAATTTGAACATACGTTATCTTTAAACCGCTATATCTTTTGATACAGGCACCGCAGACCATCCAAAGTCGGCATTTTTAAAAAGTCCGATAGGGCCATACAACTATACATTTTTAGAAAGTACGCAATTTCCGCTTTCCATTAATATATAAATCTTGAGAATGCGATCAAAACTGTGGACGTAGTGCTAATTTGAACATACGTTATCTTTAAACCGCTATATCTTTTGATACAGGCACCGCAGACCTTCCAAAGTCGGCATTTTTCAAAAGTCTGATAGGGCCATACAACTATACATTTTTAGAAAGTACGCAATTTCCGCTTTCCATTAATATATAAATCTTGAGAATGCGATCAAAACTGTGGACGTAGTGCTAATTTGAACATACGTTATCTTTAAACCGCTATATCTTTTGATACAGGCACCGCAGACCATCCAAAGTCGGCATTTTTCAAAAGTCTGATAGGGCCATACAACTATACATTTTTAGAAAGTACGCAATTTCCGCTTTCCATTAATATATAAATCTTGAGAATGCGATCAAAACTGTGGACGTAGTGCTAATTTGAACATACGTTATCTTTAAACCGCTATATCTTTTGATACAGGCACCGCAGACCATCCAAAGTCCGCATTTTTCAAAAGTCCGATAGGGCCATACAACTATACATTTTTAGAAAGTACGCAATTTCCGCTTTCCATTAATATATAAATCTTGAGAATGCGATCAAAACTGTGGACGTAGTGCTAATTTGAACATACGTTATCTTTAAACCGCTATATCTTTTGATACAGGCACCGCAGACCATCCAAAGTCGGCATTTTTCAAAAGTCTGATAGGGCCATACAACTATACATTTTTAGAAAGTACGCAATTTCCGGTTTCCATTAATATATAAATCTTGAGAATGCGATCAAAACTGTGGACGTAGTGCTAATTTGAACATACGTTATCTTTAAACCGCTATATCTTTTGATACAGGCACCGCAGACCATCCAAAGTCCGCATTTTTCAAAAGTCTGATAGGGCCATACAACTATACATTTTTAGAAAGTACGCAATTTCCGCTTTCCATTAATATATAAATCTTGAGAATGCGATCAAAACTGTGGACGTAGTGCTAATTTGAACATACGTTATCTTTAAACCGCTATATCTTTTGATACAGGCACCGCAGACCATCCAAAGTCCGCATTTTTCAAAAGTCCGATAGGGCCATACAACTATACATTTTTAGAAAGTACGCAATTTCCGCTTTCCATTAATATATAAATCTTGAGAATGCGATCAAAACTGTGGACGTAGTGCTAATTTGAACATACGTTATCTTTAAACCGCTATATCTTTTGATACAGGCACCGCAGACCATCCAAAGTCGGCATTTTTCAAAAGTCTGATAGGGCCATACAACTATACATTTTTAGAAAGTACGCAATTTCCGGTTTCCATTAATATATAAATCTTGAGAATGCGATCAAAACTGTGGACGTAGTGCTAATTTGAACATACGTTATCTTTAAACCGCTATATCTTTTGATACAGGCACCGCAGACCATCCAAAGTCGGCATTTTTCAAAAGTCTGATAGGGCCATACAACTATACATTTTTAGAAAGTACGCAATTTCCGGTTTCCATTAATATATAAATCTTGAGAATGCGATCAAAACTGTGGACGTAGTGCTAATTTGAACATACGTTATCTTTAAACCGCTATATCTTTTGATACAGGCACCGCAGACCATCCAAAGTCGGCATTTTTCAAAAGTCTGATAGGGCCATACAACTATACATTTTTAGAAAGTACGCAATTTCCGGTTTCCATTAATATATAAATCTTGAGAATGCGATCAAAACTGTGGACGTAGTGCTAATTTGAACATACGTTATCTTTAAACCGCTATATCTTTTGATACAGGCACCGCAGACCATCCAAAGACGGCATTTTTCAAAAGTCTGATAGGGCCATACAACTATACATTTTTAGAAAGTACGCAATTTCCGGTTTCCATTAATATATAAATCTTGAGAATGCGATCAAAACTGTGGACGTAGTGCTAATTTGAACATACGTTATCTTTAAACCGCTATATCTTTTGATACAGGCACCGCAGACCATCCAAAGTCGGCATTTTTCAAAAGTCTGATAGGGCCATACAACTATACATTTTTAGAAAGTACGCAATTTCCGGTTTCCATTAATATATAAATCTTGAGAATGCGATCAAAACTGTGGACGTAGTGCTAATTTGAACATACGTTATCTTTAAACCGCTATATCTTTTGATACAGGCACCGCAGACCATCCAAAGTCCGCATTTTTCAAAAGTCTGATAGGGCCATACAACTATACATTTTTAGAAAGTACGCAATTTCCGCTTTCCATTAATATATAAATCTTGAGAATGCGATCAAAACTGTGGACGTAGTGCTAATTTGAACATACGTTATCTTTAAACCGCTATATCTTTTGATACAGGCACCGCAGACCATCCAAAGTCCGCATTTTTCAAAAGTCCGATAGGGCCATACAACTATACATTTTTAGAAAGTACGCAATTTCCGCTTTCCATTAATATATAAATCTTGAGAATGCGATCAAAACTGTGGACGTAGTGCTAATTTGAACATACGTTATCTTTAAACCGCTATATCTTTTGATACAGGCACCGCAGACCATCCAAAGTCGGCATTTTTCAAAAGTCTGATAGGGCCATACAACTATACATTTTTAGAAAGTACGCAATTTCCGCTTTCCATTAATATATAAATCTTGAGAATGCGATCAAAACTGTGCACGTAGTGCTAATTTGAACATACGTTATCTTTAAACCGCTATATCTTTTGATACAGGCACCGCAGACCATCCAAAGTCCGCATTTTTCAAAAGTCCGATAGGGCCATACAACTATACATTTTTAGAAAGTACGCAATTTCCGCTTTCCATTAATATATAAATCTTGAGAATGCGATCAAAACTGTGGACGTAGTGCTAATTTGAACATACGTTATCTTTAAACCGCTATATCTTTTGATACAGGCACCGCAGACCATACAAAGTCCGCATTTTTCAAAAGTCCGATAGGGCCATACAACTATACATTTTTAGAAAGTACGCAATTTCCGCTTTCCATTAATATATAAATCTTGAGAATGCGATCAAAACTGTGGACGTAGTGCTAATTTGAACATACGTTATCTTTAAACCGCTATACCTTTTGATACAGGCACCGCAGACCATCCAAAGTCCGCATTTTTCAAAAGTCCGATAGGGCCATACAACTATACATTTTTAGAAAGTACGCAATTTCCGCTTTCCATTAATATATAAATCTTGAGAATGCGATCAAAACTGTGGACGTAGTGCTAATTTGAACATACGTTATCTTTAAACCGCTATATCTTTTGATACAGGCACCGCAGACCATCCAAAGTCCGCATTTTTCAAAAGTCCGATAGGGCCATACAACTATACATTTTTAGAAAGTACGCAATTTCCGCTTTCGATTAATATATAAATCTTGAGAATGCGATCAAAACTGTGGACGTAGTGCTAATTTGAACATACGTTATCTTTAAACCGCTATATCTTTTGATACAGGCACCGCAGACCATCCAAAGTCGGCATTTTTCAAAAGTCTGATAGGGCCATACAACTATACATTTTTAGAAAGTACGCAATTTCCGCTTTCCATTAATATATAAATCTTGAGAATGCGATTAAAACTGTGGACGTAGTGCTAATTTGAACATACGTTATCTTTAAACCGCTATATCTTTTGATACAGGCACCGCAGACCATCCAAAGTCCGCATTTTTCAAAAGTCCGATAGGGCCATACAACTATACATTTTTAGAAAGTACGCAATTTCCGCTTTCCATTAATATATAAATCTTGAGAATGCGATCAAAACTGTGGACGTAGTGCTAATTTGAACATACGTTATCTTTAAACCGCTATATCTTTTGATACAGGCACCGCAGACCATCCAAAGTCCGCATTTTTCAAAAGTCCGATAGGGCCATACAACTATACATTTTTAGAAAGTACGCAATTTCCGCTTTCCATTAATATATAAATCTTGAGAATGCGATCAAAACTGTGGACGTAGTGCTAATTTGAACATACGTTATCTTTAAACCGCTATATCTTTTGATACAGGCACCGCAGACCATCCAAAGTCGGCATTTTTCAAAAGTCTGATAGGGCCATACAACTATACATTTTTAGAAAGTACGCAATTTCCGCTTTCCATTAATATATAAATCTTGAGAATGCGATAAAAACTGTGGACGTAGTGCTAATTTAAACATACGTTATCTTTAAACCGCTATATCTTTTGATACAGGCACCGCAGACCATCCAAAGTCGGCATTTTTAAAAAGTCCGATAGGGCCATACAACTATACATTTTTAGAAAGTACGCAATTTCCGCTTTCCATTAATATATAAATCTTGAGAATGCGATCAAAACTGTGGACGTAGTGCTAATTTGAACATACGTTATCTTTAAACCGCTATATCTTTTGATACAGGCACCGCAGACCATCCAAAGTCCGCATTTTTCAAAAGTCCGATAGGGCCATACAACTATACATTTTTAGAAAGTACGCAATTTCCGCTTTCCATTAATATATAAATCTTGAGAATGCGATCAAAACTGTGGACGTAGTGCTAATTTGAACATACGTTATCTTTAAACCGCTATATCTTTTGATACAGGCACCGCAGACCATCCAAAGTCCGCATTTTTCAAAAGTCCGATAGGGCCATACAACTATACATTTTTAGAAAGTACGCAATTTCCGCTTTCCATTAATATATAAATCTTGAGAATGCGATCAAAACTGTGGACGTAGTGCTAATTTGAATATACGGTATCTTTAAACCGCTATATCTTTTGATACAGGCACCGCAGACCATCCAAAGTCGGCATTTTTCAAAAGTCCGATAGGGCCATACAACTATACATTTTCAGAAAGTACACAATTTTCGCTTTCCATTTATATAAAAATCTTGAGAATGCGATAAAAACTGTGGACGTAGTGCTAATTTGAACATACGTTATCTTTAAACCGCTATATCGTTTGATACAGGCACCGCAGACCATCCAAAGTCGGCATTTTTAAAAAGTCCGATAGGGCCATACAACTATACATTTTTAGAAAGTACGCAATTTCCGCTTTCCATTAATATATAAATCTTGAGAATGCGATCAAAACTGTGGACGTAGTGCTAATTTGAACATACGTTATCTTTAAACCGCTATATCTTTTGATACAGGCACCGCAGACCATCCAAAGTCGGCATTTTTCAAAAGTCTGATAGGGCCATACAACTATACATTTTTAGAAAGTACGCAATTTCCGCTTTCCATTAATATATAAATCTTGAGAATGCGATCAAAACTGTGGACGTAGTGCTAATTTGAACATACGTTATCTTTAAACCGCTATATCTTTTGATACAGGCACCGCAGACCATCCAAAGGCGGCATTTTTCAAAAGTCTGATAGGGCCATACAACTATACATTTTTAGAAAGTACGCAACTTCCGCTTTCCATTTATATAAAAATCTTGAGAATGCGATAAAAACTGTGGACGTAGTGCTAATTTGAGCATACGTTATCTTTAAACCGCTATATCGTTTGATACAGGCACCGCAGACCATCCAAAGTCGGCATTTTTAAAAAGTCCGATAGGGCCATACAACTATACATTTTTAGAAAGTACGCAATTTCCGCTTTCCATTAATATATAAATCTTGAGAATGCGATCAAAACTGTGGACGTAGTGCTAATTTGAACATACGTTATCTTTAAACCGCTATATCTTTTGATACAGGCACCGCAGACCATCCAAAGTCGGCATTTTTCAAAAGTCTGATAGGGCCATACAACTATACATTTTTAGAAAGTACGCAATTTCCGCTTTCCATTAATATATAAATCTTGAGAATGCGATCAAAACTGTGGACGTAGTGCTAATTTGAACATACGTTATCTTTAAACCGCTATATCTTTTGATACAGGCACCGCAGACCATCCAAAGTCCGCATTTTTCAAAAGTCCGATAGGGCCATACAACTATACATTTTTAGAATGTACGCAATTTCCGCTTTCCATTAATATATAAATCTTGAGAATACGATCAAAACTGTGGACGTAGTGCTAACTTGAATATACGTTATCTTTAAACCGCTATATCTTTTGATACAGGCACCGCAGACCATCCAAAGTCGGCATTTTTCAAAAGTCCATAGGGCCATACAACTATACATTTTCAGAAAGTACACAATTTTCGCTTTCCATTTATATATAAATCTTGAGAATGCGATCAAAACTGTGGACGTAGTGCTAATTTGAATATACGTTATCTTTAAACCGCTATATCTTTTGATACAGGCACCGCAGACCATCCAAAGTCGGCATTTTTCAAAAGTCCGATAGGGCCATACAACTATACATTTTTAGAAATTACGCAATTTCCGCTTTCCATTAATATAGTCGGCATTTTTAAAAAGTCCGATAGGGCCATACAACTATACATTTTTAGAAAGTACGCAATTTCCGCTTTCCATTAATATATAAATCTTGAGAATGCGATCAAAACTGTGGACGTAGTGCTAATTAGAACATACGTTATCTTTAAACCGCTATATCTTTTGATACAGGCACCGCAGACCATCCAAAGTCGGCATTTTTCAAAAGTCTGATAGGGCCATACAACTATACATTTTTAGAAAGTACGCAATTTCCGCTTTCCATTAATATATAAATCTTGAGATTGCGATCAAAACTGTGGACGTAGTGCTAATTTGAACATACGTTATCTTTAAACCGCTATATCTTTTGATGCAGGCACCGCAGACCATCCAAAGTCGGCATTTTTCAAAAGTCCGATAGGGCCATACAACTATACATTTTTAGAATGTACGCAATTTCCGCTTTCCATTATATTATAACTCTTGAGAATGCGATAAAAACTGTGGACGTAGTGCTAATTTAAACATACGTTATCTTTAAACCGCTATATCTTTTGATACAGGCACCGCAGACCATCCAAAGTCGGCATTTTTCAAAAGTCCGATAGGGCCATACAACTATACATTTTTAGAAAGTACGCAATTTCCGCTTTCCATTAATATATAAATCTTGAGAATGCGATCAAAACTGTGGACGTGGTGCTAATTTGAACATACGTTATCTTTAAACCGCTATATCTTTTGATACAGGCACCGCAGACCATCCAAAGTCGGCATTTTTCAAAAGTCCGATAGGGCCATACAACTATACATTTTCAGAAAGTACACAATTTTCGCTTTCCATTTATATATAAATCTTGAGAATGCGATCAAAACTGTGGACGTGGTGCTAATTTGAATATACGTTATCTTTAAACCGCTATATCTTTTGATACAGGCACCGCAGACCATCCAAAGTCGGCATTTTTCAAAAGTCCGATAGGGCCATACAACTATACATTTTTAGAAAGTACGCAATTTCCGCTTTCCATTTATATATAAATCTTGAGAATGCGATCAAAACTGTGGACGTGGTGCTAATTTGAACATACGTTATCTTTAAACCGCTATATCTTTTGATACAGGCACCGCAGACCATCCAAAGTCGGCATTTTTCAAAAGTCCGATAGGGCCATACAACTATACATTTTCAGAAAGTACACAATTTTCGCTTTCCATTTATATATAAATCTTGAGAATGCGATCAAAACTGTGGACGTGGTGCTAATTTGAACATACGTTATCTTTAAACCGCTATATCTTTTGATGCAGGCACCGCAGACCATCCAAAGTCGGCATTTTTCAAAAGTCCGATAGGGCCATACAACTATACATTTTTAGAATGTACGCAATTTCCGCTTTCCATTATATTATAACTCTTGAGAATGCGATAAAAACTGTGGACGTAGTGCTAATTTAAACATACGTTATCTTTAAACCGCTATATCTTTTGATACAGGCACCGCAGACCATCCAAAGTCGGCATTTTTCAAAAGTCCGATAGGGCCATACAACTATACATTTTTAGAAAGTACGCAATTTCCGCTTTCCATTAATATATAAATCTTGAGAATGCGATCAAAACTGTGGACGTGGTGCTAATTTGAACATACGTTATCTTTAAACCGCTATATCTTTTGATACAGGCACCGCAGACCATCCAAAGTCGGCATTTTTCAAAAGTCCGATAGGGCCATACAACTATACATTTTCAGAAAGTACACAATTTTCGCTTTCCATTTATATATAAATCTTGAGAATGCGATCAAAACTGTGGACGTGGTGCTAATTTGAATATACGTTATCTTTAAACCGCTATATCTTTTGATACAGGCACCGCAGACCATCCAAAGTCGGCATTTTTCAAAAGTCCGATAGGGCCATACAACTATACATTTTTAGAAAGTACGCAATTTCCGCTTTCCATTAATATATAAATCTTGAGAATGCGATCAAAACTGTGGACGTAGTGCTAATTTGAACATACGTTATCTTTAAACCGCTATATCTTTTGATACAGGCACCGCAGACCATCCAAAGTCGGCATTTTTCAAAAGTCCGATAGGGCCATACAACTATACATTTTCAGAAAGTACACAATTTTCGCTTTCCATTTATATATAAATCTTGAGAATGCGATAAAAACTGTGGACGTAGTGCTAATTTGAACATACGTTATCTTTAAACCGCTATATCTTTTGATGCAGGCACCGCAGACCATCCAAAGTCGGCATTTTTCAAAAGTCCGATAGGGCCATACAACTATACATTTTTAGAATGTACGCAATTTCCGCTTTCCATTATATTATAACTCTTGAGAATGCGATAAAAACTGTGGACGTAGTGCTAATTTAAACATACGTTATCTTTAAACCGCTATATCTTTTGATACAGGCACCGCAGACCATCCAAAGTCGGCATTTTTCAAAAGTCCGATAGGGCCATACAACTATACATTTTTAGAAAGTACGCAATTTCCGCTTTCCATTAATATATAAATCTTGAGAATGCGATCAAAACTGTGGACGTGGTGCTAATTTGAACATACGTTATCTTTAAACCGCTATATCTTTTGATACAGGCACCGCAGACCATCCAAAGTCGGCATTTTTCAAAAGTCCGATAGGGCCATACAACTATACATTTTCAGAAAGTACACAATTTTCGCTTTCCATTTATATATAAATCTTGAGAATGCGATAAAAACTGTGGACGTAGTGCTAATTTGAACATACGTTATCTTTAAACCGCTATATCGTTTGATACAGGCACCGCAGACCATCCAAAGTCGGCATTTTTAAAAAGTCCGATAGGGCCATACAACTATACATTTTTAGAAAGTACGCAATTTCCGCTTTCCATTAATATATAAATCTTGAGAATGCGATCAAAACTGTGGACGTAGTGCTAATTTGAACATACGTTATCTTTAAACCGCTATATCTTTTGATACAGGCACCGCAGACCATCCAAAGTCGGCATTTTTCAAAAGTCCGATAGGGCCATACAACTATACATTTTCAGAAAGTACACAATTTTCGCTTTCCATTTATATATAAATCTTGAGAATGCGATCAAAACTGTGGACGTAGTGCTAATTTGAATATACGTTATCTTTAAACCGCTATATCTTTTGATACAGGCACCGCAGACCATCCAAAGTCGGCATTTTTAAAAAGTCCGATAGGGCCATACAACTATACATTTTTAGAAAGTACGCAATTTCCGCTTTCCATTAATATATAAATCTTGAGAATGCGATCAAAACTGTGGACGTAGTGCTAATTTGAACATACGTTATCTTTAAACCGCTATATCTTTTGATACAGGCACCGCAGACCATCCAAAGTCGGCATTTTTCAAAAGTCCGATAGGGCCATACAACTATACATTTTTAGAAAGTACGCAATTTCCGCTTTCCATTAATATATAAATCTTGAGAATGCGATCAAAACTGTGGACGTAGTGCTAATTTGAACATACGTTATCTTTAAACCGCTATATCTTTTGATACAGGCACCGCAGACCATCCAAAGTCGGCATTTTTCAAAAGTCCGATAGGGCCATACAACTATACATTTTTAGAAAGTACGCAATTTCCGCTTTCCATTAATATATAAATCTTGAGAATGCGATCAAAACTGTGGACGTGGTGCTAATTTAAATATACGTTATCTTTAAACCGCTATATCTTTTGATACAGGCACCGCAGACCATCCAAAGTCGGCATTTTTCAAAAGTCCGATAGGGCCATACAACTATACATTTTCAGAAAGTACACAATTTTCGCTTTCCATTTATATATAAATCTTGAGAATGCGATCAAAACTGTGGACGTAGTGCTAATTTGAATATACGTTATCTTTAAACCGCTATATCTTTTGATACAGGCACCGCAGACCATCCAAAGTCGGCATTTTTCAAAAGTCCGATAGGGCCATACAACTATACATTTTTAGAAAGTACGCAACTTCCGCTTTCCATTTATATAAAAATCTTGAGAATGCGATAAAAACTGTGGACGTAGTGCTAATTTGAACATACGTTATCTTTAAACCGCTATATCTTTTGATACAGGCACCGCAGACCATCCAAAGTCGGCATTTTTCAAAAGTCCGATAGGGCCATACAACCATACATTTTTAGAAAGTACGCAATTTCCGCTTTCCATTAATATATAAATCTTGAGAATGCGATCAAAACTGTGGACGTAGTGCTAATTTAAATATACGGTATCTTTAAACCGCTATATCTTTTGATACAGGCACCGCAGACCATCCAAAGTCGGCATTTTTCAAAAGTCCGATAGGGCCATACAACTATACATTTTTAGAAAGTACGCAATTTCCGCTTTCCATTAATATATAAATCTTGAGAATGCGATCAAAACTGTGGACGTAGTGCTAATTTGAACATACGTTATCTTTAAACCGCTATATCGTTTGATACAGGCACCGCAGACCATCCAAAGTCGGCATTTTTAAAAAGTCCGATAGGGCCATACAACTATACATTTTTAGAAAGTACGCAATTTCCGCTTTCCATTAATATATAAATCTTGAGAATGCGATCAAAACTGTGGACGTAGTGCTAATTTGAACATACGTTATCTTTAAACCGCTATATCTTTTGATACAGGCACCGCAGACCATCCAAAGTCCGCATTTTTCAAAAGTCCGATAGGGCCATACAACTATACATTTTTAGAAAGTACGCAATTTCCGCTTTCCATTAATATATAAATCTTGAGAATGCGATCAAAACTGTGGACGTAGTGCTAATTTGAATATACGTTATCTTTAAACCGCTATATCTTTTGATACAGGCACCGCAGACCATCCAAAGTCGGCATTTTTCAAAAGTCCGATAGGGCCATACAACTATACATTTTTAGAAATTACGCAATTTCCGCTTTCCATTAATATAGTCGGCATTTTTAAAAAGTCCGATAGGGCCATACAACTATACATTTTTAGAAAGTACGCAATTTCCGCTTTCCATTAATATATAAATCTTGAGAATGCGATCAAAACTGTGGACGTAGTGCTAATTTGAACATACGTTATCTTTAAACCGCTATATCTTTTGATACAGGCACCGCAGACCATCCAAAGTCGGCATTTTTCAAAAGTCTGATAGGGCCATACAACTATACATTTTTAGAAAGTACGCAATTTCCGCTTTCCATTAATATATAAATCTTGAGATTGCGATCAAAACTGTGGACGTAGTGCTAATTTGAACATACGTTATCTTTAAACCGCTATATCTTTTGATGCAGGCACCGCAGACCATCCAAAGTCGGCATTTTTCAAAAGTCCGATAGGGCCATACAACTATACATTTTTAGAATGTACGCAATTTCCGCTTTCCATTATATTATAACTCTTGAGAATGCGATAAAAACTGTGGACGTAGTGCTAATTTAAACATACGTTATCTTTAAACCGCTATATCTTTTGATACAGGCACCGCAGACTATCCAAAGTCGGCATTTTTCAAAAGTCCGATAGGGCCATACAACTATACATTTTTAGAAAGTACGCAATTTCCGCTTTCCATTAATATATAAATCTTGAGAATGCGATCAAAACTGTGGACGTAGTGCTAATTTGAACATACGTTATCTTTAAACCGCTATATCGTTTGATACAGGCACCGCAGACCATCCAAAGTCGGCATTTTTAAAAAGTCCGATAGGGCCATACAACTATACATTTTTAGAAAGTACGCAATTTCCGCTTTCCATTAATATATAAATCTTGAGAATGCGATCAAAACTGTGGACGTAGTGCTAATTTGAACATACGTTATCTTTAAACCGCTATATCGTTTGATACAGGCACCGCAGACCATCCAAAGTCGGCATTTTTAAAAAGTCCGATAGGGCCATACAACTATACATTTTTAGAAAGTACGCAATTTCCGCTTTCCATTAATATATAAATCTTGAGAATGCGATCAAAACTGTGGACGTAGTGCTAATTTGAACATACGTTATCTTTAAACCGCTATATCGTTTGATACAGGCACCGCAGACCATCCAAAGTCGGCATTTTTAAAAAGTCCGATAGGGCCATACAACTATACATTTTTAGAAAGTACGCAATTTCCGCTTTCCATTAATATATAACTCTTGAGAATGCGATAAAAACTGTGGACGTAGTGCTAATTTAAACATACGTTATCTTTAAACCGCTATATCTTTTGATACAGGCACCGCAGACTATCCAAAGTCGGCATTTTTCAAAAGTCCGATAGGGCCATACAACTATACATTTTTAGAAAGTACGCAATTTCCGCTTTCCATTAATATATAAATCTTGAGAATGCGATCAAAACTGTGGACGTAGTGCTAATTTGAACATACGTTATCTTTAAACCGCTATATCGTTTGATACAGGCACCGCAGACCATCCAAAGTCGGCATTTTTAAAAAGTCCGATAGGGCCATACAACTATACATTTTTAGAAAGTACGCAATTTCCGCTTTCCATTAATATATAAATCTTGAGAATGCGATCAAAACTGTGGACGTAGTGCTAATTTGAACATACGTTATCTTTAAACCGCTATATCGTTTGATACAGGCACCGCAGACCATCCAAAGTCGGCATTTTTAAAAAGTCCGATAGGGCCATACAACTATACATTTTTAGAAAGTACGCAATTTCCGCTTTCCATTAATATATAAATCTTGAGAATGCGATCAAAACTGTGGACGTAGTGCTAATTTGAACATACGTTATCTTTAAACCGCTATATCGTTTGATACAGGCACCGCAGACCATCCAAAGTCGGCATTTTTAAAAAGTCCGATAGGGCCATACAACTATACATTTTTAGAAAGTACGCAATTTTCGCTTTCCATTTATATATAAATCTTGAGAATGCGATCAAAACTGTGGACGTAGTGCTAATTTGAATATACGTTATCTTTAAACCGCTATATCTTTTGATACAGGCACCGCAGACCATCCAAAGTCGGCATTTTTCAAAAGTCCAATAGGGCCATACAACTATACATTTTTAGAAAGTACGCAACTTCCGCTTTCCATTTATATAAAAATCTTGAGAATGCGATAAAAACTGTGGACGTAGTGCTAATTTGAACATACGTTATCTTTAAACCGCTATATCGTTTGATACAGGCACCGCAGACCATCCAAAGTCGGCATTTTTAAAAAGTCCGATAGGGCCATACAACTATACATTTTTAGAAAGTACGCAATTTCCGCTTTCCATTAATATATAAATCTTGAGAATGCGATCAAAACTGTGGACGTAGTGCTAATTTGAACATACGTTATCTTTAAACCGCTATATCTTTTGATACAGGCACCGCAGACCATCCAAAGTCGGCATTTTTCAAAAGTCCGATAGGGCCATACAACTATACATTTTCAGAAAGTACACAATTTTCGCTTTCCATTTATATATAAATCTTGAGAATGCGATCAAAACTGTGGACGTAGTGCTAATTTGAATATACGTTATCTTTAAACCGCTATATCTTTTGATACAGGCACCGCAGACCATCCAAAGTCGGCATTTTTAAAAAGTCCGATAGGGCCATACAACTATACATTTTTAGAAAGTACGCAATTTCCGCTTTCCATTAATATATAAATCTTGAGAATGCGATCAAAACTGTGGACGTAGTGCTAATTTGAACATACGTTATCTTTAAACCGCTATATCTTTTGATACAGGCACCGCAGACCATCCAAAGTCGGCATTTTTCAAAAGTCCGATAGGGCCATACAACTATACATTTTTAGAAAGTACGCAATTTCCGCTTTCCATTAATATATAAATCTTGAGAATGCGATCAAAACTGTGGACGTAGTGCTAATTTGAACATACGTTATCTTTAAACCGCTATATCTTTTGATACAGGCACCGCAGACCATCCAAAGTCCGCATTTTTAAAAAGTCCGATAGGGCCATACAACTATACATTTTTAGAAAGTACGCAATTTCCGCTTTCCATTAATATATAAATCTTGAGAATGCGATCAAAACTGTGGACGTTGTGCTAATTTAAATATACGTTATCTTTAAACCGCTATATCTTTTGATACAGGCACCGCAGACCATCCAAAGTCGGCATTTTTCAAAAGTCCGATAGGGCCATACAACTATACATTTTCAGAAAGTCCACAATTTTCGCTTTCCATTTATATATAAATCTTGAGAATGCGATCAAAACTGTGGACGTAGTGCTAATTTGAATATACGTTATCTTTAAACCGCTATATCTTTTGATACAGGCACCGCAGACCATCCAAAGTCGGCATTTTTCAAAAGTCCGATAGGGCCATACAACTATACATTTTTAGAAAGTACGCAACTTCCGCTTTCCATTTATATAAAAATCTTGAGAATGCGATAAAAACTGTGGACGTAGTGCTAATTTGAACATACGTTATCTTTAAACCGCTATATCTTTTGATACAGGCACCGCAGACCATCCAAAGTCGGCATTTTTCAAAAGTCCGATAGGGCCATACAACCATACATTTTTAGAAAGTACGCAATTTCCGCTTTCCATTAATATATAAATCTTGAGAATGCGATCAGAACTGTGGACGTAGTGCTAATTTAAATATACGGTATCTTTAAACCGCTATATCTTTTGATACAGGCACCGCAGACCATCCAAAGTCGGCATTTTTCAAAAGTCCGATAGGGCCATACAACTATACATTTTTAGAAAGTACGCAATTTCCGCTTTCCATTAATATATAAATCTTGAGAATGCGATCAAAACTGTGGACGTAGTGCTAATTTGAACATACGTTATCTTTAAACCGCTATATCGTTTGATACAGGCACCGCAGACCATCCAAAGTCGGCATTTTTAAAAAGTCCGATAGGGCCATACAACTATACATTTTTAGAAAGTACGCAATTTCCGCTTTCCATTAATATATAAATCTTGAGAATGCGATCAAAACTGTGGACGTAGTGCTAATTTGAACATACGTTATCTTTAAACCGCTATATCTTTTGATACAGGCACCGCAGACCATCCAAAGTCCGCATTTTTCAAAAGTCCGATAGGGCCATACAACTATACATTTTTAGAAAGTACGCAATTTCCGCTTTCCATTAATATATAAATCTTGAGAATGCGATCAAAACTGTGGACGTAGTGCTAATTTGAACATACGTTATCTTTAAACCGCTATATCTTTTGATACAGGCACCGCAGACCATCCAAAGTCCGCATTTTTCAAAAGTCCGATAGGGCCATACAACTATACATTTTTAGAATGTACGCAATTTCCGCTTTCCATTAATATATAAATCTTGAGAATACGATCAAAACTGTGGACGTAGTGCTAACTTGAATATACGTTATCTTTAAACCGCTATATCTTTTGATGCAGGCACCGCAGACCATCCAAAGTCGGCATTTTTCAAAAGTCCGATAGGGCCATACAACTATACATTTTTAGAATGTACGCAATTTCCGCTTTCCATTAATATATAAATCTTGAGAATGCGATAAAAACTGTGGACGTAGTGCTAATTTAAACATACGTTATCTTTAAACCACTATATCTTTTGATACAGGCACCGCAGACCATCCAAAGTCGGCATTTTTCAAAAGTCCGATAGGGCCATACAACTATACATTTTTAGAAATTACGCAATTTCCGCTTTCCATTTATATATAAATCTTGAGAATGCGATCAAAACTGTGGACGTAGTGCTAAATTAAACATACGTTATCTTTAAACCGCTATATCTTTTGATACAGGCACCGCAGACCATCCAAAGTCGGCATTTTTCAAAAGTCCATAGGGCCATACAACTATACATTTTCAGAAAGTACACAATTTTCGCTTTCCATTTATATATAAATCTTGAGAATGCGATCAAAACTGTGGACGTAGTGCTAATTTGAATATACGTTATCTTTAAACCGCTATATCTTTTGATACAGGCACCGCAGACCATCCAAAGTCGGCATTTTTCAAAAGTCCGATAGGGCCATACAACTATACATTTTTAGAAATTACGCAATTTCCGCTTTCCATTAATATATAAATCTTGAGAATGCGATAAAAACTGTGGACGTAGTGCTAATTTAAATATACGTTATCTTTAAACCGCTATATCTTTTGATACAGGCACCGCAGACCATCCAAAGTCGGCATTTTTCAAAAGTCCGATAGGGCCATACAACTATACATTTTCAGAAAGTACACAATTTTCGCTTTCCATTTATATATAAATCTTGAGAATGCGATCAAAACTGTGGACGTAGTGCTAATTTGAATATACGTTATCTTTAAACCGCTATATCTTTTGATACAGGCACCGCAGACCATCCAAAGTCGGCATTTTTCAAAAGTCCGATAGGGCCATACAACTATACATTTTTAGAAATTACGCAATTTCCGCTTTCCATTAATATATAAATCTTGAGAATGCGATAAAAACTGTGGACGTAGTGCTAACTTGAACATACGTTATCTTTAAACTGCTATATCTTTTGATACAGGCACCGCAGACCATCCAAAGTCGGCATTTTTCAAAAGTCCGATAGGGCCATACAACTATACATTTTTAGAAAGTACGCAATTTCCGCTTTCCATTAATATATAAATCTTGAGAATGCGATCAAAACTGTGGACGTAGTGCTAATTTGAACATTCGTTATCTTTAAACCGCTATATCTTTTGATACAGGCACCGCAGACCATCCAAAGTCGGCATTTTTCAAAAGTCCGATAGGGCCATACAACTATACATTTTTAGAAAGTACGCAATTTCCGCTTTCCATTAATATATAAATCTTGAGAATGCGATCAAACCTGTGGACGTGGTGCTAATTTGAACATACGTTATCTTTAAACCGCTATATCTTTTGATACAGGCACCGCAGACCATCCAAAGTCGGCATTTTTCAAAAGTCCATAGGGCCATACAACTATACATTTTCAGAAAGTACACAATTTTCGCTTTCCATTTATATATAAATCTTGAGAATGCGATCAAAACTGTGGACGTAGTGCTAATTTGAATATACGTTATCTTTAAACCGCTATATCTTTTGATACAGGCACCGCAGACCATCCAAAGTCGGCATTTTTCAAAAGTCCGATAGGGCCATACAACTATACATTTTTAGAAATTACGCAATTTCCGCTTTCCATTAATATATAAATCTTGAGAATGCGATAAAAACTGTGGACGTAGTGCTAATTTAAATATACGTTATCTTTAAACCGCTATATCTTTTGATACAGGCACCGCAGACCATCCAAAGTCGGTGTTCAAAATGATGATAAGGAATAGGTAGGAGTGAAGGGAGTTTTCACTCGGTTTGTATTTGGGGGTAAATACAAGTGGGAGATTGCACTAACAAATGAAACGCGAATTTCTATTGGCAACTTAATACTAACAACAACGATTTAATTCAATTATTCGGTACTTCAATGTACAATACGATTTTCTTATGAGATTAAGAATAATTAAATGAAATGGAACAATGCAATATCCTTTCTTTAAATGAATGGAAATTCAAGATATTTATGTTTACATCAATTAATTAAACAAATTAATAGAAAAATTGAAACTATAAATTAATGAACCGCGCACTGCTTGTATGGTTGATTGCGAAGGTTGTAAGTCCCGCGTTGATGATAGTTACCTCTGTTGATTGCAGATGCGACAGGCGCGTTCCGATGAAAAAGTAAAAGAGAGAGAGTTCATATGCGCACAGCGCTTTTATAGTGTTTCCAACACTGGAAGTTCGAAGGAAAGCAGGGATGCTTCCTTTGACAGGGTCATGCAGGGATGCATGACGGGCCTTGCGAACACAGTGTTGTGTTCGCTGCTAAGGTATGCAGGGTTGCATTACGGGCTTGAGGATCGCAGGAGTGCGTTCCATTTAAGGGACGAAAGTCACTTAAACATGGCGCCCTCGTTGCACTGGTGCAAGGGATGCCTTCAATTGAGCCAATGCCCGTATGGCTACGTCTATTTTCTCCTTTTGAATGGAGATTTGGCTTCTTGGTTGACGTGATTCTTGGCGTTTGGGTACCTGAGGTCGCTTTGCCGGCTTACGGGCACCTCTACGAGCGGACACTTGGAGCCGTTTCAGCGGCTTACGAACGTTTCGGCTGTTGGATGCTTGGCTACGAATGCTGCGACGGTCTTCCACGATGTCATCTGACGCCGTAGTGTGCAACAGGGTGTGGTGTAATTCTTGACATAGTTTGCACGTGTCGGGACACGAGCAATCCCTGATGCTGTCGTGGGTACGAGCAAGACAATTCGGGCAGTATCTAAATTGTCGCACTACTTCGCTGCGTTCTTCGCTGTTCATTGCCATGAATTCCTTACAAAACCGGAGTGGATGATACTTCAGGCAGACCTTACATTGATAGATCCGTGGGTCCAGGTTGGTGTTGTTGGATGGTTTTGATCTGTAAAATATTAACGGTATGAGAAGGTCGTGGAAATCTTAAAACTATGGCAAACAAGTTGATTCTTAAGTGTCAAGGGTAGAGTTTAGATTCGGAACCTCAGGTTGAGAAGGAAGCGGACAGAGCTTGACAATTGGTCGAGTAAAAGTTCCAGTCTGAGTCTTGACATCCGCCACTCGCACACAATTGTCCGAACCATGATACACTTTTTCGATGCGTCCTAGTCTCCACTCGTTGGGGGGAGTTTGGTCATTTTTGATGACCACGAAATCACCAATGGAAAGGTCCTTTTGTGGGAGCTTCCATTTGTATCTATGATGGAGTTCTTTGAGATACTCATCCTTCCAGCGTTGGCTGAACTGTTGATACAAAGCTTTGAGCTTTTCCCATCGATTTTGTAGGGAGAGATTGTCAATTTGAGGTTCTGGAAAGCCCAGTAGTGGCCCGCCTCGGAGAAAATGTCCTGGAGTTAATGCAAGCAAGTCATTGGCATTATCAGACATCGGGGAAAGGGGTCGAGAGTTCAGTACTGCTTCGATACGAGCAAGTAAAGTTGTGATTTCTTCAAAAGTGAAGACGTGGTTTCCAACAGTGCGTTTGAAGTGATGCTTGAAACTCTTTACAGCTGCTTCCCAAAGGCCGCCCATATGAGGAGCATTCGGTGGCAGGAAATGCCATTCAAATCCATGTACGGTATACTTGGAGCGTAGGTCATCAGAAGTTTCTTTGAGGAATTTTTTGAAATCCTGTTGGAAGGCGCGGTTAGCACCAACAAAGTTCTTGCCGTTGTCCGAAAAGACTCGTTGCGGGAGTCCGCGTCTACCTACAAAGCGGGCAAATGCTGCCTGAAATGCTTTGGTTGACAAATCCGAACATGGTTCAAGGTGGATTGCCTTTGTGGAAAATCAAATGAAGACGCAAACGTATCCCTTCAGTAGTGGGGATCTCCGGAGGGTTGATGACTTTATGTCGAGAGGACCGGCAAAGTCTAAACCGGTGTAGGTGAATGGCAACGAGAAAGTTGCACGCTCTGGGGGTAAAGCTGCCATAATTTGCGAACGACTGTTTTGTTTGAAAATTGTACAGATTTTGCAATTGCGTATACAGCGTTTTACTTTTGATTTTAGCCTGGGAATGTAGTATTCCTGCCTTGCCATTCGAACCATGAGTTGCTGTTCAGCATGCATTAGAACATCATGCAGAAAATTTAGAAAAAGATAACATAATCTTGAAGATTCTGAAATAATGGTTGGATGTCTTTCATTGTACGTAAGGCCAGCGTTGGCCAAGCGACCATTCACACGGAGAAGTCCATGTTGGTCAAGAAAGGGGTTTAACGTTAAAAGCGAGCTCTTTTTGGAAATTGATTCTCGATTGGACAATTGATAATATTCCTTTGGGTAGTGTCTTTCTTGCGAAAGTTTGATGAGACGAGTTTTGACCCAGTGAATTTCCTTTTGCGTAATAACCACAGAGTTATAGCAAGTGGGAGAAGTGGACTGTATTGGTTTGAATCGGTGAATAAATCGAAACATGTACGCTATTACGCGTAAGGCTTTAGACCATGAAGAGAAGCGGTCTAATATATCGGGGTCGTCGTCCAAAGCGTGAAGAGCTTCTACTTTACGTTGTTCTTGAGGTACGACGTTTTGTCGAAATGATATTGGCCAATGATCGGGGGGTTTAAGTAACCAATCTGGTCCGTGCCACCAGAGTGATCTAAGTACTAGGTCCTGTGGTCTACAACCTCTTGTTCCAAGGTCGGCCGGGTTGTGATTAGTGGTAACATGCCGCCACTTTACATTTCCAACATTTTTAATGATTTCTGACGTACGATTGGCTACGTATACCTTCCACGTACATGATGGTTTTTCGAGCCATGCAAGTACAATAGACGAATCGGACCAAAGAAAGACGTTTGCACCATCAAGAGATAATTGAGTAATAACCCTTTTTATGCATTTAGATAATAAGACTGCTCCACACAATTCTAGGCGTGGGAGACTCACTGTCTGTAGTGGTGCTACCTTGGTTTTTGAAAACAGAAGGTGAGAGGATACCGTATTGGCTGATTGCGACCGAATGTAAACGGATGCACAGTATGCTTTCTCTGAAGCATCACAGAATCCATGGATTTGAATTGATCTACTAGGCGAGAATTCTGTCCATCTAGGAATTTGGATTTGTTCGATTGTGGGCAAATCGGTTACGAATTGGTGCCACTTTTGAAGTGAAAGGGGTTTGACACACTCGTCCCATTCCGTACCTTCTAACCAAATTTGTTGCAAGAGTATTTTCGCTTGAATAAGAATGGGCGATAGCCATCCTGCGGGGTCAAAAAGTTTCGAGACTGAGGATAAAATTTGGCGTTTTGTGGCGCTGGAGGGTGGTGTCAAGTATTCAACTGAATATGAAAAAGAATCGTTTAACGCGTTCCATCGTATACCAAGCGTTTTGGTAGAACTGGAATAATCAAATTTCAGGAAGTCAGAGTCGAGAAGGTGATCTGCAGGAATTTGATTTAAAAGTTGAGGATGGTTTGCTGTAATTTTCCGGAGAGGAAACCCAGCTGAAAGTAAACAATGGATGAGTTCAGTTTGAGCGTTTAAACACGATGGAATATCGTGACCTCCAGATAAGACATCATCCACATAGGTTTCTTTGGTTAAAATTTGTTTCGCTAGTGGATGGGAATCTTTGGTATCAGTTGCTAGTTGATGCAAAGTCCGAATTGCAAGATAAGGCGCGCAGTTGACTCCGAATGTCACTGTCTTCAGGGCAAAATCAGATAGTTTATCCTCGTTGTTTCTTCGAAAGAGAATTCGTTGATACGGTTGATCATCTTCGTGGAGAAGAATCTGTCGGTACATTTTTTGTATGTCACCGTTAAAGACATACTTATACAATCGCCAATTTAAAATGACAAATAGAAGATCTGTTTGCAAGGTTGGACCGATATGAAGTATATCGTTTAGTGAAATACCAGATGCCGTGGGTTTGGAGGCATTGAATACCACACGAACTTTCGTAGACTTACTGTCTGGTTTAACAACTGAATGATGTGGAAGATAGTATGAACGATAATGTCCATTTTCGTGCACCTCATCGGGAGCGATTTGATTCATATGATCGAGGGTGAGGTACTCTTCTAGAACGCGGTTGTATTCTTCTTTGAGGGTGGGATTTTTATTGAGCATATGCTCCATTCGGATAGCTTGTCGCATAGCTTGGGAACGGGATGGTCCCAGGGCCAGGTTGGATGGAAACTTCGATTTGAACGGTAGCCGAACTATATATCGGCCATCACTTCGCCTAACCGTGGTGTCTTGATAGAACTGTTCGCAGTATGAATCTTCGTCAGAAGATAGGCGAGATTCGGGCAGTTCCTCGAGTTCCCAGAACCTCTTCAATTGAATATTGAGGTTTTCATTAGTATCTTCTACAGCGTACGTATGAAAGGTAGAACAAGAAGTGGGTTGCATGGGTCCGCTCAAATACCACCCGAAAATTGTGTTTTGAGCGAGGAGACTGCCTAGGATGTGGTGTTGAATTCCTTGAAGAAGGATCTTCGGTATGAGATCGCTTCCGATCACCATATCTATGGGACCAGGAGTGAAGAAATAAGGATCAGCGAGATCTAGATCCTTAATGTCTGTTGGATTGGGTTTAGGGATAGAGAATGTTGGTAAAAAGCTTGTGAGCTTTTGAAGCACAATCGCTTGGGTAACGACTTTTGTGTCATAACGTTTGGAGATTAGAGTTAGTTGACAGACTTTGTTCGCCTTTTCTACAACGATTCCGCCCATCCCGGTTACTGCATAATCTTCCCGGTAAGTAGGAAGATTTAAGCGTTTCTGTACCTTCTCGGAAATGAAGGTTTTTTGCGAGCCTTGGTCGATTAAGGCTCTTAGGGTGAAAAGTGTGCCCATGTGCTCAATGTGCACTCGGGCGGTGGGAAGCAGCGTCTTCTCATGGTTTGCTGAGAAGTTAGCTTGGATTCTGGACGCACTGTCAGCAGAGGTGGATGGAGATTCATCGCAATTGCCTTGGGTTATGTTGAATATTGGATGCCTTGGGGTATTCGGCAGTTCGGTAGAGTGGGTGTGCAACAGGGGGGTTGCTTTTGTGGTTGGCTTTGCGGATGAAGTCGCATTTGCTGACTTAGGTGCGGATTTTATAGGTGGTTTAGGATGAAGCATCGTGTGATGCGATTGTCTGCAATGAAGACATCTAAAAACGCTTTGACAGTTGGTAAGTGTGTGGTTATATGCCAGGCAGTTGGTACAATAACCATTTTTCTCGGCGAATTTAGTTCGATCGGAAACTGCCAAGTTACGGAATTTCGGACAGGATTTGAGAGCATGATTATTTTTGCAAAGTTTACAAGTGAACGTCACTTGTTCTTGAGAGAGGTAAGATTGCACTTTAGTTGGAGTCTTTGGGTTGGAAGAGTGGCGAGGTTTGGAAGTTTTGTAGTTGTGCAATCGTTCAACTACTTCATACCGACTAGTTAGGAAGGAGTCCATTTGGGACCAGTCGGGCAACTCTTTCCTTGATTTTAAGGATTGCTCCCAAAGAGAGAGCGTGTCTTCTGGGAGTTTTGTGGAGCATAGATAAATTAATATCGGATCCCATTCGACCACGGAAACCCCTTGAGAAGTAAGGCAAGAAAGACAATCATTTATTGTACTCTGTATTCTCTGAATTCCCTCACTATTTTCGGATGTAACAGGGGGAATGTTGAAGAGGGTCTTCAATTGGTTATCGATCAAAATCCGCTTATTTTCAAAACGGGCTCTAAGTGCTTCCCAGGCCAGTGAAAAGTTTTCATCACAGAGTTTGTAATGTTTCACTATAAGGCCTGCCTTTCCCCGAGTTTTATTTCGCAGATGAAATAGTTTTTGAGCTGGGGTTAGTTTTGGGTGATTGAGGTACACTGCCGTGAACATGTCACGGAAGCTCGGCCACTCCTCGTAACTACCATAAAAAATCTGTGTATCGCATGGGGGCACTTTTATGCATGGAATCGAGTTATCGACAAAAGACAAGGAATGTCTAGCAGTTACATTTTTATCGGGAGTAGTGCCATGAAAGGACTTAAGCTGATCGATAATTTGGGATTTACATATATAGAAGCTGTCAGTACATACTTGGAACTTGTTTGTTGCTTCGTCTTTAAAATCGATGGACACTTGTTTTTCGTCTTCGAGGCAGACGCTCTTATAAGAGATTTGTAAATTCTCCCAACGTTTGTTTAGATCCTGAAGTTTAACATCCAATAAGGTGTCAGTATTTTCTTCAGGATCTTCTTTTTCAAAACGAGAACAAAAATTCATTAAATCATTTGAACAGAATATGAATTCTGCCATTACGGTTGAACCAGTGGCCATGATTGAAGGTTTTGACAGTATTATCGGGTGTAACTAAGATTAAGATTGGAAAACGATTGAGAGAGTTCTGTACTGATTATGCTGCTGGGTATAGCAGCGTGAACCAAATCGATACAATTGGAAATAAGCTTCACAAATGTGTTTGGAGGATTAATTTTAATTATCACTGGGTTTTGGTGGGGTTGGGAAGACTCAAACTTGCTTTTTAAACGGACTTGGTTAAGCGACTTAATTATGGTACTGGGTATCGAGCAGTAAAACAAACTAGAAATTAGTGACTGTGCTAATAGGTAGAATGATTTATGCACCCTGTATAGATGCACTCGGATGAATTTTTGAAAGCAAAATTGTAAATAAATCCAGTCGGTGTGTACGATTTACATTTAATGGTTTAGTAAATTTTGCCTGACGATTAATTTATGCTATTGGGGATAATAGCATGAAAGGCAAACGAAAACAAAATATTTGGGTTAATATTTATTTACGCTACTGGGTATGGTAGCCGTGAAAGAACCTATTGTATATATTAGTTATCTTATTAGTAGGTTGAAGGATTTATGCACCCTGTATAGTTACGCCTTCAGGAATTTTGGACACAAACATATTAAATGAATCGCGTAAGTAGCACTAGCACAGAAAACTTGCACTTTAAGTTTTAGTAGACTTTGATGAACGATTAGTTTATGCTATTGGGGATAATAGCATTAAATGCAAACGAGAAAAAATCACCGTATATATTAACTGATTCATCAAATATTTATGACTGATTTTATGTTGCTACTGGGTTACGCTACTGGGGATAGTAGCGGGGGGAACTACTTAACGTATGTACATACATATATACCAATACCGAAATCTGCCCTCAAATGTAAAGACTTTTTTGTTCTTTAATATTTATGTTTGTTCACCACTGGGAATGGGTTTTCAATTGAAAAATTCTTAATGGGATTTTTGTTAGGTTTGTCGTCGACAGAACCAAAACAAAAAACAAATCTACGCTGACGCGAGCAGCGAAACGAAAAGAGCAGGCAGAATTCCTTTTTATATGTACATATGTCGATATGTACGAAAATTTCAGACAAACGTATAGATATATTGAAGGGATTGTAAGCAAAGTAAGGGTAGATAGAGAAGCAAAACTCTATGTCTGCACCAAGCAGGTTGCGCAGCGAATTTCAAATAGCAAAGCGATTTGCAGTTGTATACAAATGGACTTTGCCCGTATGTATCAATAAAATCACCACTTTGCACAAAATTTGTTAAGTAAATATTAAAGGCGTATGAGAACACCTTTGAAAATTTAGCATAATTGTACTGTAGAAGACAATGAAAACCACAAACTATTTGCCTTTTTAGTTCTGTTTACTTGCTTTTATCACTAGTGTCACTTTTATATGTAGGTATATGAGTGCAGAAAAGGGATGGGTATAGTTAACCATGGGCAGGCAACGAACTAGAATTTTAGCACACTTGACCAAGTAGAAAAGGAAACAAAATAAATGCTTACCGGCGCAACCGGGAAAATATGGTCAGTGCGAATGAAACAATATTTGGTTGAAAAATCACGAGAAATGAATATACAAAGGGTTGTGTATTAATTTATGTATATATATGCCTAAGCTGTGGGTTGGAAACAACCGACTGGTAACTTAAACAGAACCGAATTTCTTGGCGCAAATAGCTTTTTGAATGCATATATGTGCATATATATGTATATATGTATATATATGAGTCCCGTTAGAGGAATGGTATATGAAAATATAACGGCACTTACTTGTAATTTTTTGGGGTACTCATCTTTTTTGGGGTTGGGGTACAGTCCCACGTTGGCCCTAAACTCTGGGCAGGATTTGGGTTTCCTTTGGTTGTACCGGCTACAGGTGACTCCACCGGTGTGTTTGCTGGTATATATTCCCACGTTGGGCAGCGGCAGCTTTGTGCAAATAATATGTTTTATGTATGTTGTCTTTATTTTCACCGAATTTTAGTTTTACTCACTGTTTTAAAAGCGTTTTCACTTTTACTTTTACACAACGGATTAAAATAAACTTTTAGTTTCGCGCACACTTTTCAACTTTTCTTTTTGCACACTTGTATCGCTTGCCGATCTGCTGCCGTTCGCGTTGGTGGTTGAAAATGCAATGCGTGGGCAGCGCAAAAGGCTCAACAAGCAGTGTTGTATTGCGGTTGTTTTCCTTCGAAGTTGTTCGCGTTGCCAATAGAGTTTTTGATGGTTAGGTGTATTCCTGTGCCGTCAAATTCGGCTTGTAAGGACCATGTTCAAAATGATGATAAGGAATAGGTAGGAGTGAAGGGAGTTTTCACTCGGTTTGTATTTGGGGGTAAATACAAGTGGGAGATTGCACTAACAAATGAAACGCGAATTTCTATTGGCAACTTAATACTAACAACAACGATTTAATTCAATTATTCGGTACTTCAATGTACAATACGATTTTCTTATGAGATTAAGAATAATTAAATGAAATGGAACAATGCAATATCCTTTCTTTAAATGAATGGAAATTCAAGATATTTATGTTTACATCAATTAATTAAACAAATTAATAGAAAAATTGAAACTATAAATTAATGAACCGCGCACTGCTTGTATGGTTGATTGCGAAGGTTGTAAGTCCCGCGTTGATGATAGTTACCTCTGTTGATTGCAGATGCGACAGGCGCGTTCCGATGAAAAAGTAAAAGAGAGAGAGTTCATATGCGCACAGCGCTTTTATAGTGTTTCCAACACTGGAAGTTCGAAGGAAAGCAGGGATGCTTCCTTTGACAGGGTCATGCAGGGATGCATGACGGGCCTTGCGAACACAGTGTTGTGTTCGCTGCTAAGGTATGCAGGGTTGCATTACGGGCTTGAGGATCGCAGGAGTGCGTTCCATTTAAGGGACGAAAGTCACTTAAACAGTCGGCATTTTTCAAAAGTCCGATAGGGCCATACAACTATACATTTTCAGAAAGTACACAATTTTCGCTTTCCATTTATATATAAATCTTGAGAATGCGATCAAAACTGTGGACGTAGTGCTAATTTGAATATACGTTATCTTTAAACCGCTATATCTTTTGATACAGGCACCGCAGACCATCCAAAGTCGGCATTTTTCAAAAGTCCGATAGGGCCATACAACTATACATTTTTAGAAATTACGCAATTTCCGCTTTCCATTAATATATAAATCTTGAGAATGCGATAAAAACTGTGGACGTAGTGCTAATTTAAATATACGTTATCTTTAAACCGCTATATCTTTTGATACAGGCACCGCAGACCATCCAAAGTCGGCATTTTTCAAAAGTCCGATAGGGCCATACAACTATACATTTTTAGAAAGTACGCAATTTCCGCTTTCCATTAATATATAAATCTTGAGAATGCGATCAAAACTGTGGACGTAGTGCTAACTTGAACATACGTTATCTTTAAACCGCTATATCTTTTGATACAGGCACCGCAGACCATCCAAAGTCGGCATTTTTCAAAAGTCCGATAGGGCCATACAACTATACATTTTCAGAAAGTACACAATTTACGCTTTCCATTTATATATAAATCTTGAGAATACGATCAAAACTGTGGACGTAGTGCTAACTTGAATATACGTTATCTTTAAACCGCTATATCTTTTGATGCAGGCACCGCAGACCATCCAAAGTCGGCATTTTTCAAAAGTCCGATAGGGCCATACAACTATACATTTTTAGAAAGTACGCAACTTCCGCTTTCCATTTATATAAAAATCTTGAGAATGCGATAAAAACTGTGGACGTAGTGCTAATTTGAACATACGTTATCTTTAAACCGCTATATCGTTTGATACAGGCACCGCAGACCATCCAAAGTCGGCATTTTTAAAAAGTCCGATAGGGCCATACAACTATACATTTTTAGAAATTACGCAATTTCCGCTTTCCATTTATATAAAAATCTTGAGAATGCGATAAAAACTGTGGACGTAGTGCTAATTTAAAGATACGTTATCTTTAAAATGCTATATCTTTTGATACAGGCACCGCAGACCATCCAAAGTCGGCATTTTTCAAAAGTCCGATAGGGCCATACAGCTATACATTTTTAGAAAGTACGCAACTTCCGCTTTCCATTTATATAAAAATCTTGAGAATGCGATAAAAACTGTGGACGTAGTGCTAATTTGAACATACGTTATCTTTAAACCGCTATATCTTTTGATACAGGCACCGCAGACCATCCAAAGTCGGCATTTTTCAAAAGTCCGATAGGGCCATACAACCATACATTTTTAGAATGTACGCAATTTCCGCTTTCCATTAATATATAAATCTTGAGAATGCGATCAAAACTGTGGACGTAGTGCTAGTTTAAATATACGTTATCTTTAAACCGCTATATCTTTTGATACAGGCACCGCAGACCATCCAAAGTCGGCATTTTTCAAAAGTCCGATAGGGCCATACAACTATACATTTTTAGAAAGTACGCAATTTCCGCTTTCCATTAATATATAAATCTTGAGAATGCGATCAAAACTGTGGACGTGGTGCTAATTTAAATATACGTTATCTTTAAACCGCTATATCTTTTGATACAGGCACCGCAGACCATCCAAAGTCGGCATTTTTCAAAAGTCCGATAGGGCCATACAACTATACATTTTTAGAAAGTACGCAATTTCCGCTTTCCATTAATATATAAATCTTGAGAATGCGATCAAACCTGTGGACGTGGTGCTAATTTGAACATACGTTATCTTTAAACCGCTATATCTTTTGATACAGGCACCGCAGACCATCCAAAGTCGGCATTTTTCAAAAGTCCGATAGGGCCATACAACCATACATTTTTAGAATGTACGCAATTTCCGCTTTCCATTAATATATAAATCTTGAGAATGCGATCAAAACTGTGGACGTAGTGCTAATTTGAATATACGGTATCTTTAAACCGCTATATCTTTTGATACAGGCACCGCAGACCATCCAAAGTCGGCATTTTTCAAAAGTCCGATAGGGCCATACAACTATACATTTTCAGAAAGTACACAATTTTCGCTTTCCATTTATATATAAATCTTGAGAATGCGATCAAAACTGTGGACGTAGTGCTAATTTGAATATACGGTATCTTTAAACCGCTATATCTTTTGATACAGGCACCGCAGGCCATCCAAAGTCGGCATTTTTCAAAAGTCCGAAAGGGCCATACAACCATACATTTTTAGAATGTACGCAATTTCCGCTTTCCATTAATATATAAATCTTGAGAATGCGATCAAAACTGTGGACGTAGTGCTAATTTGAATATACGGTATCTTTAAACCGCTATATCGTTTGATACAGGCACCGCAGACCATCCAAAGTCGGCATTTTTAAAAAGTCCGATAGGGCCATACAACTATACATTTTTAGAAAGTACGCAATTTCCGCTTTCCATTAATATATAAATCTTGAGAATGCGATCAAAACTGTGGACGTAGTGCTAATTTGAACATACGTTATCTTTAAACCGCTATATCTTTTTATACAGGCACCGCAGACCATCCAAAGTCGGCATTTTTCAAAAGTCTGATAGGGCCATACAACTATACATTTTTAGAAAGTACGCAATTTCCGCTTTCCATTAATATATAAATCTTGAAAATGCGATCAAAACTGTGGACGTAGTGCTAATTTGAACATACGTTATCTTTAAACCGCTATATCTTTTGATACAGGCACCGCAGACCATCCAAAGTCCGCATTTTTCAAAAGTCCGATAGGGCCATACAACTATACATTTTTAGAAAGTACGCAATTTCCGCTTTCCATTAATATATAAATCTTGAGAATACGATCAAAACTGTGGACGTAGTGCTAATTTGAATATACGGTATCTTTAAACCGCTATATCTTTTGATACAGGCACCGCAGACCATCCAAAGTCGGCATTTTTCAAAAGTCCGATAGGGCCATACAACTATACATTTTTAGAAAGTACGAAATTTCCGCTTTCCATTAATATATAAATCTTGAGAATACGATCAAAACTGTGGACGTAGTGCTAATTTGAATATACGGTATCTTTAAACCGCTATATCTTTTGATACAGGCACCGCAGACCATCCAAAGTCGGCATTTTTCAAAAGTCCGATAGGGCCATACAACTATACATTTTCAGAAAGTACACAATTTTCGCTTTCCATTTATATATAAATCTTGAGAATGCGATCAAAACTGTGGACGTAGTGCTAATTTGAACATACGTTATCTTTAAACCACTATATCTTTTGATACAGGCACCGCAGACCATCCAAAGTCGGCATTTTTCAAAAGTCTGATAGGGCCATACAACTATACATTTTTAGAAAGTACGAAATTTCCGCTTTCCATTAATATATAAATCTTGAGAATACGATCAAAACTGTGGACGTAGTGCTAATTTGAATATACGGTATCTTTAAACCGCTATATCTTTTGATACAGGCACCGCAGACCATCCAAAGTCGGCATTTTTCAAAAGTCCGATAGGGCCATACAACTATACATTTTCAGAAAGTACACAATTTTCGCTTTCCATTTATATATAAATCTTGAGAATGCGATCAAAACTGTGGACGTGGTGCTAATTTGAACATACGTTATCTTTAAACCGCTATATCTTTTGATACAGGCACCGCAGACCATCCAAAGTCGGCATTTTTCAAAAGTCTGATAGGGCCATACAACTATACATTTTTAGAAAGTACGAAATTTCCGCTTTCCATTAATATATAAATCTTGAGAATACGATCAAAACTGTGGACGTAGTGCTAATTTGAATATACGTTATCTTTAAACCGCTATATCTTTTGATACAGGCACCGCAGAGCATCCAAAGTCGGCATTTTTCAAAAGTCCGATAGGGCCATACAACTATACATTTTTAGAAAGTACGCAATTTCCGCTTTCCATTAATATATAAATCTTGAGAATGCGATCAAAACTATGGACGTGGTGCTAATTTGAACATACGTTATCTTTAAACCGCTATATCTTTTGATACAGGCACCGCAGACCATCCAAAGTCGGCATTTTTCAAAAGTCCGATAGGGCCATACAACCATACATTTTTAGAATGTACGCAATTTCCGCTTTCCATTAATATATAAATCTTGAGAATGCGATCAAAACTGTGGACGTAGTGCTAATTTGAATATACGGTATCTTTAAACCGCTATATCTTTTGATACAGGCACCGCAGACCATCCAAAGTCGGCATTTTTCAAAAGTCCGATAGGGCCATACAACTATACATTTTCAGAAAGTACACAATTTTCGCTTTCCATTTATATATAAATCTTGAGAATGCGATCAAAACTGTGGACGTAGTGCTAATTTGAATATACGTTATCTTTAAACCGCTATATCTTTTGATACAGGCACCGCAGACCATCCAAAGTCGGCATTTTTCAAAAGTCCGATAGGGCCATACAACTATACATTTTTAGAAAGTACGCAACTTCCGCTTTCCATTTATATAAAAATCTTGAGAATGCGATAAAAACTGTGGACGTAGTGCTAATTTGAACATACGTTATCTTTAAACCTCTATATCGTTTGATACAGGCACCGCAGACCATCCAAAGTCGGCATTTTTAAAAAGTCCGATAGGGCCATACAACTATACATTTTTAGAAAGTACGCAATTTCCGCTTTCCATTAATATATAAATCTTGAGAATGCGATCAAAACTGTGGACGTAGTGCTAATTTGAACATACGTTATCTTTAAACCGCTATATCTTTTGATACAGGCACCGCAGACCATCCAAAGTCGGCATTTTTCAAAAGTCCGATAGGGCCATACAACTATACATTTTCAGAAAGTACACAATTTTCGCTTTCCATTTATATATAAATCTTGAGAATGCGATCAAAACTGTGGACGTAGTGCTAATTTGAATATACGTTATCTTTAAACCGCTATATCTTTTGATACAGGCACCGCAGACCATCCAAAGTCGGCATTTTTCAAAAGTCCGATAGGGCCATACAACTATACATTTTTAGAAAGTACGCAATTTCCGCTTTCCATTAATATATAAATCTTGAGAATGCGATCAAAACTGTGGACGTAGTGCTAACTTGAACATACGTTATCTTTAAACCGCTATATCTTTTGATACAGGCACCGCAGACCATCCAAAGTCGGCATTTTTCAAAAGTCCGATAGGGCCATACAACTATACATTTTCAGAAAGTACACAATTTTCGCTTTCCATTTATATATAAATCTTGAGAATACGATCAAAACTGTGGACGTAGTGCTAACTTGAATATACGTTATCTTTAAACCGCTATATCTTTTGATGCAGGCACCGCAGACCATCCAAAGTCGGCATTTTTCAAAAGTCCGATAGGGCCATACAACTATACATTTTTAGAAAGTACGCAACTTCCGCTTTCCATTTATATATAAATCTTGAGAATGCGATCAAAACTGTGGACGTAGTGCTAATTTGAACATACGTTATCTTTAAACCGCTATATCTTTTTATACAGGCACCGCAGACCATCCAAAGTCGGCATTTTTCAAAAGTCTGATAGGGCCATACAACTATACATTTTTAGAAAGTACGCAATTTCCGCTTTCCATTAATATATAAATCTTGAGAATGCGATCAAAACTGTGGACGTAGTGCTAATTTGAATATACGGTATCTTTAAACCGCTATATCGTTTGATACAGGCACCGCAGACCATCCAAAGTCGGCATTTTTAAAAAGTCCGATAGGGCCATACAACTATACATTTTTAGAAAGTACGCAATTTCCGCTTTCCATTAATATATAAATCTTGAGAATGCGATCAAAACTGTGGACGTAGTGCTAATTTGAACATACGTTATCTTTAAACCGCTATATCTTTTTATACAGGCACCGCAGACCATCCAAAGTCGGCATTTTTCAAAAGTCTGATAGGGCCATACAACTATACATTTTTAGAAAGTACGCAATTTCCGCTTTCCATTAATATATAAATCTTGAAAATGCGATCAAAACTGTGGACGTAGTGCTAATTTGAACATACGTTATCTTTAAACCGCTATATCTTTTGATACAGGCACCGCAGACCATCCAAAGTCCGCATTTTTCAAAAGTCCGATAGGGCCATACAACTATACATTTTTAGAAAGTACGCAATTTCCGCTTTCCATTAATATATAAATCTTGAGAATACGATCAAAACTGTGGACGTAGTGCTAATTTGAATATACGGTATCTTTAAACCGCTATATCTTTTGATACAGGCACCGCAGACCATCCAAAGTCGGCATTTTTCAAAAGTCCGATAGGGCCATACAACTATACATTTTTAGAAAGTACGAAATTTCCGCTTTCCATTAATATATAAATCTTGAGAATACGATCAAAACTGTGGACGTAGTGCTAATTTGAATATACGGTATCTTTAAACCGCTATATCTTTTGATACAGGCACCGCAGACCATCCAAAGTCGGCATTTTTCAAAAGTCCGATAGGGCCATACAACTATACATTTTCAGAAAGTACACAATTTTCGCTTTCCATTTATATATAAATCTTGAGAATGCGATCAAAACTGTGGACGTAGTGCTAATTTGAACATACGTTATCTTTAAACCACTATATCTTTTGATACAGGCACCGCAGACCATCCAAAGTCGGCATTTTTCAAAAGTCTGATAGGGCCATACAACTATACATTTTTAGAAAGTACGAAATTTCCGCTTTCCATTAATATATAAATCTTGAGAATACGATCAAAACTGTGGACGTAGTGCTAATTTGAATATACGGTATCTTTAAACCGCTATATCTTTTGATACAGGCACCGCAGACCATCCAAAGTCGGCATTTTTCAAAAGTCCGATAGGGCCATACAACTATACATTTTCAGAAAGTACACAATTTTCGCTTTCCATTTATATATAAATCTTGAGAATGCGATCAAAACTGTGGACGTAGTGCTAATTTGAATATACGTTATCTTTAAACCGCTATATCTTTTGATACAGGCACCGCAGAGCATCCAAAGTCGGCATTTTTCAAAAGTCCGATAGGGCCATACAACTATACATTTTTAGAAAGTACGCAATTTCCGCTTTCCATTAATATATAAATCTTGAGAATGCGATCAAAACTATGGACGTGGTGCTAATTTGAACATACGTTATCTTTAAACCGCTATATCTTTTGATACAGGCACCGCAGACCATCCAAAGTCGGCATTTTTCAAAAGTCCGATAGGGCCATACAACCATACATTTTTAGAATGTACGCAATTTCCGCTTTCCATTAATATATAAATCTTGAGAATGCGATCAAAACTGTGGACGTAGTGCTAATTTGAATATACGGTATCTTTAAACCGCTATATCTTTTGATACAGGCACCGCAGACCATCCAAAGTCGGCATTTTTCAAAAGTCCGATAGGGCCATACAACTATACATTTTCAGAAAGTACACAATTTTCGCTTTCCATTTATATATAAATCTTGAGAATGCGATCAAAACTGTGGACGTAGTGCTAATTTGAATATACGTTATCTTTAAACCGCTATATCTTTTGATACAGGCACCGCAGACCATCCAAAGTCGGCATTTTTCAAAAGTCCGATAGGGCCATACAACTATACATTTTTAGAAAGTACGCAACTTCCGCTTTCCATTTATATAAAAATCTTGAGAATGCGATAAAAACTGTGGACGTAGTGCTAATTTGAACATACGTTATCTTTAAACCGCTATATCGTTTGATACAGGCACCGCAGACCATCCAAAGTCGGCATTTTTAAAAAGTCCGATAGGGCCATACAACTATACATTTTTAGAAAGTACGCAATTTCCGCTTTCCATTAATATATAAATCTTGAGAATGCGATCAAAACTGTGGACGTAGTGCTAATTTGAACATACGTTATCTTTAAACCGCTATATCTTTTGATACAGGCACCGCAGACCATCCAAAGTCGGCATTTTTCAAAAGTCCGATAGGGCCATACAACTATACATTTTCAGAAAGTACACAATTTTCGCTTTCCATTTATATATAAATCTTGAGAATGCGATCAAAACTGTGGACGTAGTGCTAATTTGAATATACGTTATCTTTAAACCGCTATATCTTTTGATACAGGCACCGCAGACCATCCAAAGTCGGCATTTTTCAAAAGTCCGATAGGGCCATACAACTATACATTTTTAGAAAGTACGCAATTTCCGCTTTCCATTAATATATAAATCTTGAGAATGCGATCAAAACTGTGGACGTAGTGCTAACTTGAACATACGTTATCTTTAAACCGCTATATCTTTTGATACAGGCACCGCAGACCATCCAAAGTCGGCATTTTTCAAAAGTCCGATAGGGCCATACAACTATACATTTTCAGAAAGTACACAATTTTCGCTTTCCATTTATATATAAATCTTGAGAATACGATCAAAACTGTGGACGTAGTGCTAACTTGAATATACGTTATCTTTAAACCGCTATATCTTTTGATGCAGGCACCGCAGACCATCCAAAGTCGGCATTTTTCAAAAGTCCGATAGGGCCATACAACTATACATTTTTAGAAAGTACGCAACTTCCGCTTTCCATTTATATAAAAATCTTGAGAATGCGATAAAAACTGTGGACGTAGTGCTAATTTGAACATACGTTATCTTTAAACCGCTATATCGTTTGATACAGGCACCGCAGACCATCCAAAGTCGGCATTTTTAAAAAGTCCGATAGGGCCATACAACTATACATTTTTAGAAATTACGCAATTTCCGCTTTCCATTTATATATAAATCTTGAGAATACGATCAAAACTGTAGACGTAGTGCTAATTTGAATATACGGTATCTTTAAACCGCTATATCTTTTGATACAGGCACCGCAGAGCATCCAAAGTCGGCATTTTTCAAAAGTCCGATAGGGCCATACAACTATACATTTTTAGAAAGTACGCAATTTCCGCTTTCCATTAATATATAAATCTTGAGAATGCGATCAAAACTGTGGACGTGGTGCTAATTTGAACATACGTTATCTTTAAACCGCTATATCTTTTGATACAGGCACCGCAGACCATCCAAAGTCGGCATTTTTCAAAAGTCCGATAGGGCCATACAACCATACATTTTTAGAATGTACGCAATTTCCGCTTTCCATTAATATATAAATCTTGAGAATGCGATCAAAACTGTGGACGTAGTGCTAATTTGAATATACGGTATCTTTAAACCGCTATATCTTTTGATACAGGCACTGCAGACCATCCAAAGTCGGCATTTTTCAAAAGTCCGATAGGGCCATACAACTATACATTTTCAGAAAGTACACAATTTTCGCTTTCCATTTATATATAAATCTTGAGAATGCGATCGAAACTGTGGACGTAGTGCTAATTTGAATATACGTTATCTTTAAACCGCTATATCTTTTGATACAGGCACCGCAGAGCATCCAAAGTCGGCATTTTTCAAAAGTCCGATAGGGCCATACAACTATACATTTTTAGAAAGTACGCAACTTCCGCTTTCCATTTATATAAAAATCTTGAGAATACGATCAAAACTGTGGACGTAGTGCTAATTTGAATATACGGTATCTTTAAACCGCTATATCTTTTGATACAGGCACTGCAGACCATCCAAAGTCGGCATTTTTCAAAAGTCCGATAGGGCCATACAACTATACATTTTCAGAAAGTACACAATTTTCGCTTTCCATTTATATATAAATCTTGAGAATGCGATCGAAACTGTGGACGTAGTGCTAATTTGAACATACGTTATCTTTAAACCGCTATATCGTTTGATACAGGCACCGCAGACCATCCAAAGTCGGCATTTTTAAAAAGTCCGATAGGGCCATACAACTATACATTTTTAGAAATTACGCAATTTCCGCTTTCCATTTATATATAAATCTTGAGAATACGATCAAAACTGTGGACGTAGTGCTAATTTGAATATACGGTATCTTTAAACCGCTATATCTTTTGATACAGGCACCGCAGAGCATCCAAAGTCGGCATTTTTCAAAAGTCCGATAGGGCCATACAACTATACATTTTTAGAAAGTACGCAATTTCCGCTTTCCATTAATATATAAATCTTGAGAATGCGATCAAAACTGTGGACGTGGTGCTAATTTGAACATACGTTATCTTTAAACCGCTATATCTTTTGATACAGGCACCGCAGACCATCCAAAGTCGGCATTTTTCAAAAGTCCGATAGGGCCATACAACCATACATTTTTAGAATGTACGCAATTTCCGCTTTCCATTAATATATAAATCTTGAGAATGCGATCAAAACTGTGGACGTAGTGCTAATTTGAATATACGGTATCTTTAAACCGCTATATCTTTTGATACAGGCACCGCAGACCATCCAAAGTCGGCATTTTTCAAAAGTCCGATAGGGCCATACAACTATACATTTTCAGAAAGTACACAATTTTCGCTTTCCATTTATATATAAATCTTGAGAATGCGATCGAAACTGTGGACGTAGTGCTAATTTGAATATACGTTATCTTTAAACCGCTATATCTTTTGATACAGGCACCGCAGACCATCCAAAGTCGGCATTTTTCAAAAGTCCGATAGGGCCATACAACTATACATTTTTAGAATGTACGCAATTTCCGCTTTCCATTAATATATAAATCTTGAGAATGCGATCAAAACTGTGGACGTGGTGCTAATTTGAACATACGTTATCTTTAAACCGCTATATCTTTTGATACAGGCACCGCAGACCATCCAAAGTCGGCATTTTTCAAAAGTCCGATAGGGCCATACAACCATACATTTTTAGAATGTACGCAATTTCCGCTTTCCATTAATATATAAATCTTGAGAATGCGATCAAAACTGTGGACGTAGTGCTAATTTGAATATACGGTATCTTTAAACCGCTATATCTTTTGATACAGGCACCGCAGACCATCCAAAGTCGGCATTTTTCAAAAGTCCGATAGGGCCATACAACTATACATTTTTAGAATGTACGCAATTTCCGCTTTCCATTAATATATAAATCTTGAGAATGCGATCAAAACTGTGGACGTGGTGCTAATTTGAACATACGTTATCTTTAAACCGCTATATCTTTTGATACAGGCACCGCAGACCATCCAAAGTCGGCATTTTTCAAAAGTCCGATAGGGCCATACAACTATACATTTTTAGAATGTACGCAATTTCCGCTTTCCATTAATATATAAATCTTGAGAATGCGATCAAAACTGTGGACGTAGTGCTAATTTGAATATACGGTATCTTTAAACCGCTATATCTTTTGATACAGGCACCGCAGACCATCCAAAGTCGGCATTTTTCAAAAGTCCGATAGGGCCATACAACTATACATTTTTAGAAAGTACGCAATTTCCGCTTTCCATTAATATATAAATCTTGAGAATGCGATCAAAACTGTGGACGTGGTGCTAATTTGAACATACGTTATCTTTAAACCGCTATATCTTTTGATACAGGCACCGCAGACCATCCAAAGTCGGCATTTTTCAAAAGTCCGATAGGGCCATACAACCATACATTTTTAGAATGTACGCAATTTCCGCTTTCCATTAATATATAAATCTTGAGAATGCGATCAAAACTGTGGACGTAGTGCTAATTTGAATATACGTTATCTTTAAACCGCTATATCTTTTGATACAGGCACCGCAGACCATCCAAAGTCGGCATTTTTCAAAAGTCCGATAGGGCCATACAACCATACATTTTTAGAATGTACGCAATTTCCGCTTTCCATTAATATATAAATCTTGAGAATGCGATCAAAACTGTGGACGTGGTGCTAATTTGAACATACGGTATCTTTAAACCGCTATATCTTTTGATACAGGCACCGCAGACCATCCAAAGTCGGCATTTTTCAAAAGTCCGATAGGGCCATACAACCATACATTTTTAGAATGTACGCAATTTCCGCTTTCCATTAATATATAAATCTTGAGAATGCGATCAAAACTGTGGACGTAGTGCTAATTTGAATATACGGTATCTTTAAACCGCTATATCTTTTGATACAGGCACCGCAGACCATCCAAAGTCGGCATTTTTCAAAAGTCCGATAGGGCCATACAACCATACATTTTTAGAATGTACGCAATTTCCGCTTTCCATTAATATATAAATCTTGAGAATGCGATCAAAACTGTGGACGTAGTGCTAATTTGAATATACGGTATCTTTAAACCGCTATATCTTTTGATACAGGCACCGCAGACCATCCAAAGTCGGCATTTTTCAAAAGTCCGATAGGGCCATACAACCATACATTTTTAGAATGTACGCAATTTCCGCTTTCCATTAATATATAAATCTTGAGAATGCGATCAAAACTGTGGACGTAGTGCTAATTTGAATATACGGTATCTTTAAACCGCTATATCTTTTGATACAGGCACCGCAGACCATCCAGAGTCGGCATTTTTCAAAAGTCCGATAGGGCCATACAACCATACATTTTTAGAATGTACGCAATTTCCGCTTTCCATTAATATATAAATCTTGAGAATGCGATAAAAACTGTGGACGTAGTGCTAATTTGAACATACGTTATCTTTAAACCGCTATATCGTTTGATACAGGCACCGCAGACCATCCAAAGTCGGCATTTTTAAAAAGTCCGATAGGGCCATACAACTATACATTTTTAGAAAGTACGCAATTTCCGCTTTCCATTAATATATAAATCTTGAGAATGCGATCAAAACTGTGGACGTAGTGCTAATTTGAACATACGTTATCTTTAAACCGCTATATCTTTTGATACAGGCACCGCAGACCATCCAAAGTCGGCATTTTTCAAAAGTCCGATAGGGCCATACAACTATACATTTTCAGAAAGTACACAATTTTCGCTTTCCATTTATAAAGGGTGTTTTTTTTAGGGGTATACAACTTCGAATTGAAATAAAACACAAGAAAATCGTTTTAAGGTCCATCAATTTAGCTTTATTGGAAGGATAATTTTATGCCATTAATGTTTAAATATGATTTCGGGCATGTGGCCGCCGCGGCTGGCTCGAATAAAGCCAATTCTACAGGTCCAATTTTCAACCACTTTTTCGAGCATATGGGGCCGTATGTCGGCAATAACGCCACGAATGTTGGCTTCCAATTCCCCTAACGTTTCTGGTTTGTTGGTGTAGACGAGCGACTTCACATATCCCCAAAGAAAATAATCCAATGGTGTCAAATCACACGACCTTGGTGGCCAATTGACAGGTCCATTCCGCGAAATTATGCGCTCATCGAATGTTTCCTTCAATAAATCGATTGTGACGTGCGCTGTGTGGCATGTAGCGCCGTCTTGTTGGAACCACAACTCATCCACATTCATGCCATCCAATTCGGGAACAAAATAGTCGGTTATCATGGCTCTATACCGGTCTCCATTAACGGTAGCTGCCTCTCCAGCATTATTGCGGAAGAAGTATGGCCCAATGACTCCACCAGCCCATAGAGCACACCAAAGAGTCAGTTTTTGTGGATGTAATGGCGTTTCAAGGGTCTCATGTGGATTCTCTTCCCTCCAAATGCGGCAATTTTGCTTGTTGACGTAGCCATTCAACCAAAAATGAGCCTCATCACTGAACAAAATTTTGCGATGAAAATCAGCATCGAAATCAATCTCATTTTCGGCCCATACACCAAAATCACGACGCATTGCATGGTCTCGCGGCTTTAATTCTTGCACAAGCTGGATCTTGTAAGGTCGCAAGCCAAGATCTTTGCGCAAAATCTTCCATAAAGTTGATGGACAAAGCTCCAATTGCTGTGCACGGTGGCGAATCGATTCATTCGGGTCCTCTTCAACACTTTGCTCTACAGCGGCAATTGTTTCTTCGGTGCGCACTGTTCGACGTCTCTGCGGATGCGTATTATCACATAGAGTAAACGTAGTGCGAAAACGATCCATGGTTAACCGAATTAATTGCTCTGATGGACGATTATGTCGACCATAAAATGGACGGAGCTCACGGTAAACTTCGCGAACTGAACCATTATTTTCGAAATAAATTTGCACGATTTGCAAGCGTTGTTCTTTTGTCAACCTGTTCATGATGAAATGGCAAACCAAACTGAACATAAATGACATTAGAGTTGCCAGATTTGACCACAAAATGCCAGTTTTATCTCTATTCAAAAAACAAACCTGTAAAAAAAACACCCTGTATATAAATCTTGAGAATGCGATCAAAACTGTGGACGTAGTGCTAATTTGAATATACTTTATCTTTAAACCGCTATATCTTTTGATACAGGCACCGCAGACCATCCAAAGTCGGCATTTTTCAAAAGTCCGATAGGGCCATACAACTATACATTTTCAGAAAGTACACAATTTTCGCTTTCCATTTATATATAAATCTTGAGAATGCGATCAAAACTGTGGACGTAGTGCTAATTTGAATATACGTTATCTTTAAACCGCTATATCTTTTGATACAGGCAGCGCAGACCATCCAAAGTCGGCATTTTTCAAAAGTCCATAGGGCCATACAACTATACATTTTCAGAAAGTACACAATTTTCGCTTTCCATTTATATATAAATCTTGAGAATGCGATAAAAACTGTGGACGTAGTGCTAATTTGAACATACGTTATCTTTAAACCGCTATATCTTTTGATACAGGCACCGCAGACCATCCAAAGTCGGCATTTTTCAAAAGTCCGAAAGGGCCATACAACTATACATTTTTAGAAAGTACGCAACTTCCGCTTTCCATTAATATAAAAATCTTGAGAGTGCGATAAAAACTGTGGACGTAGTGCTAATTTGAATATACGTTATCTTTAAACCGCTATATCTTTTGATACAGGCACCGCAGACCATCCAAAGTCGGCATTTTTCAAAAGTCCGATAGGGCCATACAACTATACATTTTTAGAAAGTACGCAATTTCCGCTTTCCATTAATATATAAATCTTGAGAATGCGATCAAAACTGTGGACGTGGTGCTAATTTGAACATACGTTATCTTTAAACCGCTATATCTTTTGATACAGGCACCGCAGACCATCCAAAGTCGGCATTTTTCAAAAGTCCGATAGGGCCATACAACTATACATTTTCAGAAAGTACACAATTTTCGCTTTCCATTTATATATAAATCTTGAGAATGCGATGAAAACTGTGGACGTAGTGCTAATTTGAATATACGTTATCTTTAAACCGCTATATCTTTTGATACAGGCAGCGCAGACCATCCAAAGTCGGCATTTTTCAAAAGTCCATAGGGCCATACAACTATACATTTTCAGAAAGTACACAATTTTCGCTTTCCATTTATATATAAATCTTGAGAATGCGATAAAAACTGTGGACGTAGTGCTAATTTAAACATACGTTATCTTTAAACCGCTATATCTTTTGATACAGGCACCGCAGACCATCCAAAGTCGGCATTTTTCAAAAGTCCGATAGGGCCATACAACTATACATTTTTAGAAAGTACGCAACTTCCGCTTTCCATTAATATATAAATCTTGAGAATGCGATAAAAACTGTGGACGTAGTGCTAATTTGAACATACGTTATCTTTAAACCGCTATATCTTTTGATACAGGCACCGCAGACCATCCAAATTCGGCATTTTTCAAAAGTCCGATAGGGCCATACAACTATACATTTTTAGAAAGTACGCAACTTCCGCTTTCCATTAATATAAAAATCTTGAGAATGCGATAAAAACTGTGGACGTAGTGCTAATTTGAACATACGTTATCTTTAAACCGCTATATCTTTTGATACAGGCACCGCAGACCATCCAAAGTCGGCATTTTTCAAAAGTCCATAGGGCCATACAACTATACATTTTCAGAAAGTACACAATTTTCGCTTTCCATTTATATATAAATCTTGAGAATGCGATAAAAACTGTGGACGTAGTGCTAATTTGAACATACGTTATCTTTAAACCGCTATATCTTTTGATACAGGCACCGCAGACCATCCAAAGTCGGCATTTTTCAAAAGTCCGAAAGGGCCATACAACTATACATTTTTAGAAAGTACGCAACTTCCGCTTTCCATTAATATAAAAATCTTGAGAGTGCGATAAAAACTGTGGACGTAGTGCTAATTTGAATATACGTTATCTTTAAACCGCTATATCTTTTGATACAGGCACCGCAGACCATCCAAAGTCGGCATTTTTCAAAAGTCCGATAGGGCCATACAACTATACATTTTTAGAAAGTACGCAATTTCCGCTTTCCATTAATATATAAATCTTGAGAATGCGATCAAAACTGTGGACGTGGTGCTAATTTGAACATACGTTATCTTTAAACCGCTATATCTTTTGATACAGGCACCGCAGACCATCCAAAGTCGGCATTTTTCAAAAGTCCGATAGGGCCATACAACTATACATTTTCAGAAAGTACACAATTTTCGCTTTCCATTTATATATAAATCTTGAGAATGCGATGAAAACTGTGGACGTAGTGCTAATTTGAATATACGTTATCTTTAAACCGCTATATCTTTTGATACAGGCAGCGCAGACCATCCAAAGTCGGCATTTTTCAAAAGTCCATAGGGCCATACAACTATACATTTTCAGAAAGTACACAATTTTCGCTTTCCATTTATATATAAATCTTGAGAATGCGATAAAAACTGTGGACGTAGTGCTAATTTAAACATACGTTATCTTTAAACCGCTATATCTTTTGATACAGGCACCGCAGACCATCCAAAGTCGGCATTTTTCAAAAGTCCGATAGGGCCATACAACTATACATTTTTAGAAAGTACGCAACTTCCGCTTTCCATTAATATAAAAATCTTGAGAATGCGATAAAAACTGTGGACGTAGTGCTAATTTGAACATACGTTATCTTTAAACCGCTATATCTTTTGATACAGGCACCGCAGACCATCCAAATTCGGCATTTTTCAAAAGTCCGATAGGGCCATACAACTATACATTTTTAGAAAGTACGCAACTTCCGCTTTCCATTAATATAAAAATCTTGAGAATGCGATAAAAACTGTGGACGTAGTGCTAATTTGAACATACGTTATCTTTAAACCGCTATATCTTTTGATACAGGCACCGCAGACCATCCAAAGTCGGCATTTTTCAAAAGTCCGATAGGGCCATACAAAAATACATTTTTAGAAAGTACGCAACTTCCGCTTTCCATTAATATAAAAATCTTGAGAGTGCGATAAAAACTGTGGACGTAGTGCTAATTTGAATATACGTTATCTTTAAACCGCTATATCTTTTGATACAGGCACCGCAGACCATCCAAAGTCGGCATTTTTCAAAAGTCCATAGGGCCATACAACTATACATTTTCAGAAAGTACACAATTTTCGCTTTCCATTTATATATAAATCTTGAGAATGCGATCAAAACTGTGGACGTAGTGCTAATTTGAATATACGTTATCTTTAAACCGCTATATCTTTTGATACAGGCAGCGCAGACCATCCAAAGTCGGCATTTTTCAAAAGTCCATAGGGCCATACAACTATACATTTTCAGAAAGTACACAATTTTCGCTTTCCATTTATATATAAATCTTGAGAATGCGATAAAAACTGTGGACGTAGTGCTAATTTAAACATACGTTATCTTTAAACCGCTATATCTTTTGATACAGGCACCGCAGACCATCCAAAGTCGGCATTTTTCAAAAGTCCATAGGGCCATACAACTATACATTTTCAGAAAGTACACAATTTTCGCTTTCCATTTATATATAAATCTTGAGAATGCGATCAAAACTGTGGACGTAGTGCTAATTTGAATATACGTTATCTTTAAACCGCTATATCTTTTGATACAGGCAGCGCAGACCATCCAAAGTCGGCATTTTTCAAAAGTCCATAGGGCCATACAACTATACATTTTCAGAAAGTACACAATTTTCGCTTTCCATTTATATATAAATCTTGAGAATGCGATAAACACTGTGGACGTAGTGCTAATTTAAACATACGTTATCTTTAAACCGCTATATCTTTTGATACAGGCACCGCAGACCATCCAAAGTCGGCATTTTTCAAAAGTCCATAGGGCCATACAACTATACATTTTCAGAAAGTACACAATTTTCGCTTTCCATTTATATATAAATCTTGAGAATGCGATAAAAACTGTGGACGTAGTGCTAATTTGAATATACGTTATCTTTAAACCGCTATATCTTTTGATACAGGCACCGCAGACCATCCAAAGTCGGCATTTTTCAAAAGTCCGATAGGGCCATACAACTATACATTTTTAGAAATTACGCAATTTCCGCTTTCCATTAATATATAAATCTTGAGAATGCGATAAAAACTGTGGACGTAGTGCTAATTTAAACATTCGTTATCTTTAAACCGCTATATCTTTTGATACAGCCACCGCAGACCATCCAAAGTCGGCATTTTTCAAAAGTCCATAGGGCCATACAACTATACATTTTCAGAAAGTACACAATTTTCGCTTTCCATTTATATATAAATCTTGAGAATGCGATCAAAACTGTGGACGTAGTGCTAATTTGAATATACGTTATCTTTAAACCGCTATATCTTTTGATACAGGCACCGCAGACCATCCAAAGTCGGCATTTTTCAAAAGTCCGATAGGGCCATACAACCATACATTTTTAGAATGTACGCAATTTCCGCTTTCCATTAATATATAAATCTTGAGAATGCGATCAAAACTGTGGACGTAGTGCTAATTTGAATATACGGTATCTTTAAACCGCTATATCTTTTGATACAGGCACCGCAGACCATCCAAAGTCGGCATTTTTCAAAAGTCCGATAGGGCCATACAACTATACATTTTTAGAAAGTACGCAATTTCCGCTTTCCATTAATATATAAATCTTGAGAATGCGATCAAAACTGTGGACGTGGTGCTAATTTGAACATACGTTATCTTTAAACCGCTATATCTTTTGATACAGGCACCGCAGACCATCCAAAGTCGGCATTTTTCAAAAGTCCGATAGGGCCATACAACCATACATTTTTAGAATGTACGCAATTTCCGCTTTCCATTAATATATAAATCTTGAGAATGCGATCAAAACTGTGGACGTAGTGCTAATTTGAATATACGTTATCTTTAAACCGCTATATCTTTTGATACAGGCACCGCAGACCATCCAAAGTCGGCATTTTTCAAAAGTCCGATAGGGCCATACAACCATACATTTTTAGAATGTACGCAATTTCCGCTTTCCATTAATATATAAATCTTGAGAATGCGATCAAAACTGTGGACGTGGTGCTAATTTGAACATACGTTATCTTTAAACCGCTATATCTTTTGATACAGGCACCGCAGACCATCCAAAGTCGGCATTTTTCAAAAGTCCGATAGGGCCATACAACCATACATTTTTAGAATGTACGCAATTTCCGCTTTCCATTAATATATAAATCTTGAGAATGCGATCAAAACTGTGGACGTAGTGCTAATTTGAATATACGGTATCTTTAAACCGCTATATCTTTTGATACAGGCACCGCAGACCATCCAAAGTCGGCATTTTTCAAAAGTCCGATAGGGCCATACAACCATACATTTTTAGAATGTACGCAATTTCCGCTTTCCATTAATATATAAATCTTGAGAATGCGATCAAAACTGTGGACGTAGTGCTAATTTGAATATACGGTATCTTTAAACCGCTATATCTTTTGATACAGGCACCGCAGACCATCCAAAGTCGGCATTTTTCAAAAGTCCGATAGGGCCATACAACCATACATTTTTAGAATGTACGCAATTTCCGCTTTCCATTAATATATAAATCTTGAGAATGCGATCAAAACTGTGGACGTAGTGCTAATTTGAATATACGGTATCTTTAAACCGCTATATCTTTTGATACAGGCACCGCAGACCATCCAGAGTCGGCATTTTTCAAAAGTCCGATAGGGCCATACAACCATACATTTTTAGAATGTACGCAATTTCCGCTTTCCATTAATATATAAATCTTGAGAATGCGATAAAAACTGTGGACGTAGTGCTAATTTGAACATACGTTATCTTTAAACCGCTATATCGTTTGATACAGGCACCGCAGACCATCCAAAGTCGGCATTTTTAAAAAGTCCGATAGGGCCATACAACTATACATTTTTAGAAAGTACGCAATTTCCGCTTTCCATTAATATATAAATCTTGAGAATGCGATCAAAACTGTGGACGTAGTGCTAATTTGAACATACGTTATCTTTAAACCGCTATATCTTTTGATACAGGCACCGCAGACCATCCAAAGTCGGCATTTTTCAAAAGTCCGATAGGGCCATACAACTATACATTTTCAGAAAGTACACAATTTTCGCTTTCCATTTATAAAGGGTGTTTTTTTTAGGGGTATACAACTTCGAATTGAAATAAAACACAAGAAAATCGTTTTAAGGTCCATCAATTTAGCTTTATTGGAAGGATAATTTTATGCCATTAATGTTTAAATATGATTTCGGGCATGCGGCCGCCGCGGCTGGCTCGAATAAAGCCAATTCTACAGGTCCAATTTTCAACCACTTTTTCGAGCATATGGGGCCGTATGTCGGCAATAACGCCACGAATGTTGGCTTCCAATTCCCCTAACGTTTCTGGTTTGTTGGTGTAGACGAGCGACTTCACATATCCCCAAAGAAAATAATCCAATGGTGTCAAATCACACGACCTTGGTGGCCAATTGACAGGTCCATTCCGCGAAATTATGCGCTCATCGAATGTTTCCTTCAATAAATCGATTGTGACGTGCGCTGTGTGGCATGTAGCGCCGTCTTGTTGGAACCACAACTCATCCACATTCATGCCATCCAATTCGGGAACAAAATAGTCGGTTATCATGGCTCTATACCGGTCTCCATTAACGGTAGCTGCCTCTCCAGCATTATTGCGGAAGAAGTATGGCCCAATGACTCCACCAGCCCATAGAGCACACCAAAGAGTCAGTTTTTGTGGATGTAATGGCGTTTCAAGGGTCTCATGTGGATTCTCTTCCCTCCAAATGCGGCAATTTTGCTTGTTGACGTAGCCATTCAACCAAAAATGAGCCTCATCACTGAACAAAATTTTGCGATGAAAATCAGCATCGAAATCAATCTCATTTTCGGCCCATACACCAAAATCACGACGCATTGCATGGTCTCGCGGCTTTAATTCTTGCACAAGCTGGATCTTGTAAGGTCGCAAGCCAAGATCTTTGCGCAAAATCTTCCATAAAGTTGATGGACAAAGCTCCAATTGCTGTGCACGGTGGCGAATCGATTCATTCGGGTCCTCTTCAACACTTTGCTCTACAGCGGCAATTGTTTCTTCGGTGCGCACTGTTCGACGTCTCTGCGGATGCGTATTATCACATAGAGTAAACGTAGTGCGAAAACGATCCATGGTTAACCGAATTAATTGCTCTGATGGACGATTATGTCGACCATAAAATGGACGGAGCTCACGGTAAACTTCGCGAACTGAACCATTATTTTCGAAATAAATTTGCACGATTTGCAAGCGTTGTTCTTTTGTCAACCTGTTCATGATGAAATGGCAAACCAAACTGAACATAAATGACATTAGAGTTGCCAGATTTGACCACAAAATGCCAGTTTTATCTCTATTCAAAAAACAAACCTGTAAAAAAAACACCCTGTATATAAATCTTGAGAATGCGATCAAAACTGTGGACGTAGTGCTAATTTGAATATACTTTATCTTTAAACCGCTATATCTTTTGATACAGGCACCGCAGACCATCCAAAGTCGGCATTTTTCAAAAGTCCGATAGGGCCATACAACTATACATTTTCAGAAAGTACACAATTTTCGCTTTCCATTTATATATAAATCTTGAGAATGCGATCAAAACTGTGGACGTAGTGCTAATTTGAATATACGTTATCTTTAAACCGCTATATCTTTTGATACAGGCAGCGCAGACCATCCAAAGTCGGCATTTTTCAAAAGTCCATAGGGCCATACAACTATACATTTTCAGAAAGTACACAATTTTCGCTTTCCATTTATATATAAATCTTGAGAATGCGATAAAAACTGTGGACGTAGTGCTAATTTGAACATACTTTATCTTTAAACCGCTATATCTTTTGATACAGGCACCGCAGACCATCCAAAGTCGGCATTTTTCAAAAGTCCGAAAGGGCCATACAACTATACATTTTTAGAAAGTACGCAACTTCCGCTTTCCATTAATATAAAAATCTTGAGAGTGCGATAAAAACTGTGGACGTAGTGCTAATTTGAATATACGTTATCTTTAAACCGCTATATCTTTTGATACAGGCACCGCAGACCATCCAAAGTCGGCATTTTTCAAAAGTCCGATAGGGCCATACAACTATACATTTTTAGAAAGTACGCAATTTCCGCTTTCCATTAATATATAAATCTTGAGAATGCGATCAAAACTGTGGACGTGGTGCTAATTTGAACATACGTTATCTTTAAACCGCTATATCTTTTGATACAGGCACCGCAGACCATCCAAAGTCGGCATTTTTCAAAAGTCCGATAGGGCCATACAACTATACATTTTCAGAAAGTACACAATTTTCGCTTTCCATTTATATATAAATCTTGAGAATGCGATGAAAACTGTGGACGTAGTGCTAATTTGAATATACGTTATCTTTAAACCGCTATATCTTTTGATACAGGCAGCGCAGACCATCCAAAGTCGGCATTTTTCAAAAGTCCATAGGGCCATACAACTATACATTTTCAGAAAGTACACAATTTTCGCTTTCCATTTATATATAAATCTTGAGAATGCGATAAAAACTGTGGACGTAGTGCTAATTTAAACATACGTTATCTTTAAACCGCTATATCTTTTGATACAGGCACCGCAGACCATCCAAAGTCGGCATTTTTCAAAAGTCCGATAGGGCCATACAACTATACATTTTTAGAAAGTACGCAACTTCCGCTTTCCATTAATATAAAAATCTTGAGAATGCGATAAAAACTGTGGACGTAGTGCTAATTTGAACATACGTTATCTTTAAACCGCTATATCTTTTGATACAGGCACCGCAGACCATCCAAATTCGGCATTTTTCAAAAGTCCGATAGGGCCATACAACTATACATTTTTAGAAAGTACGCAACTTCCGCTTTCCATTAATATAAAAATCTTGAGAATGCGATAAAAACTGTGGACGTAGTGCTAATTTGAACATACGTTATCTTTAAACCGCTATATCTTTTGATACAGGCACCGCAGACCATCCAAAGTCGGCATTTTTCAAAAGTCCATAGGGCCATACAACTATACATTTTCAGAAAGTACACAATTTTCGCTTTCCATTTATATATAAATCTTGAGAATGCGATAAAAACTGTGGACGTAGTGCTAATTTGAACATACGTTATCTTTAAACCGCTATATCTTTTGATACAGGCACCGCAGACCATCCAAAGTCGGCATTTTTCAAAAGTCCGAAAGGGCCATACAACTATACATTTTTAGAAAGTACGCAACTTCCGCTTTCCATTAATATAAAAATCTTGAGAGTGCGATAAAAACTGTGGACGTAGTGCTAATTTGAATATACGTTATCTTTAAACCGCTATATCTTTTGATACAGGCACCGCAGACCATCCAAAGTCGGCATTTTTCAAAAGTCCGATAGGGCCATACAACTATACATTTTTAGAAAGTACGCAATTTCCGCTTTCCATTAATATATAAATCTTGAGAATGCGATCAAAACTGTGGACGTGGTGCTAATTTGAACATACGTTATCTTTAAACCGCTATATCTTTTGATACAGGCACCGCAGACCATCCAAAGTCGGCATTTTTCAAAAGTCCGATAGGGCCATACAACTATACATTTTCAGAAAGTACACAATTTTCGCTTTCCATTTATATATAAATCTTGAGAATGCGATGAAAACTGTGGACGTAGTGCTAATTTGAATATACGTTATCTTTAAACCGCTATATCTTTTGATACAGGCAGCGCAGACCATCCAAAGTCGGCATTTTTCAAAAGTCCATAGGGCCATACAACTATACATTTTCAGAAAGTACACAATTTTCGCTTTCCATTTATATATAAATCTTGATAATGCGATAAAAACTGTGGACGTAGTGCTAATTTAAACATACGTTATCTTTAAACCGCTATATCTTTTGATACAGGCACCGCAGACCATCCAAAGTCGGCATTTTTCAAAAGTCCGATAGGGCCATACAACTATACATTTTTAGAAAGTACGCAACTTCCGCTTTCCATTAATATAAAAATCTTGAGAATGCGATAAAAACTGTGGACGTAGTGCTAATTTGAACATACGTTATCTTTAAACCGCTATATCTTTTGATACAGGCACCGCAGACCATCCAAATTCGGCATTTTTCAAAAGTCCGATAGGGCCATACAACTATACATTTTTAGAAAGTACGCAACTTCCGCTTTCCATTAATATAAAAATCTTGAGTATGCGATAATAACTGTGGACGTAGTGCTAATTTGAACATACGTTATCTTTAAACCGCTATATCTTTTGATACAGGCACCGCAGACCATCCAAAGTCGGCATTTTTCAAAAGTCCGATAGGGCCATACAAATATACATTTTTAGAAAGTACGCAACTTCCGCTTTCCATTAATATAAAAATCTTGAGAGTGCGATAAAAACTGTGGACGTAGTGCTAATTTGAATATACGTTATCTTTAAACCGCTATATCTTTTGATACAGGCACCGCAGACCATCCAAAGTCGGCATTTTTCAAAAGTCCATAGGGCCATACAACTATACATTTTCAGAAAGTACACAATTTTCGCTTTCCATTTATATATAAATCTTGAGAATGCGATCAAAACTGTGGACGTAGTGCTAATTTGAATATACGTTATCTTTAAACCGCTATATCTTTTGATACAGGCAGCGCAGACCATCCAAAGTCGGCATTTTTCAAAAGTCCATAGGGCCATACAACTATACATTTTCAGAAAGTACACAATTTTCGCTTTCCATTTATATATAAATCTTGAGAATGCGATAAAAACTGTGGACGTAGTGCTAATTTAAACATACGTTATCTTTAAACCGCTATATCTTTTGATACAGGCACCGCAGACCATCCAAAGTCGGCATTTTTCAAAAGTCCATAGGGCCATACAACTATACATTTTCAGAAAGTACACAATTTTCGCTTTCCATTTATATATAAATCTTGAGAATGCGATCAAAACTGTGGACGTAGTGCTAATTTGAATATACGTTATCTTTAAACCGCTATATCTTTTGATACAGGCAGCGCAGACCATCCAAAGTCGGCATTTTTCAAAAGTCCATAGGGCCATACAACTATACATTTTCAGAAAGTACACAATTTTCGCTTTCCATTTATATATAAATCTTGAGAATGCGATAAACACTGTGGACGTAGTGCTAATTTAAACATACGTTATCTTTAAACCGCTATATCTTTTGATACAGGCACCGCAGACCATCCAAAGTCGGCATTTTTCAAAAGTCCATAGGGCCATACAACTATACATTTTCAGAAAGTACACAATTTTCGCTTTCCATTTATATATAAATCTTGAGAATGCGATAAAAACTGTGGACGTAGTGCTAATTTGAATATACGTTATCTTTAAACCGCTATATCTTTTGATACAGGCACCGCAGACCATCCAAAGTCGGCATTTTTCAAAAGTCCGATAGGGCCATACAACTATACATTTTTAGAAATTACGCAATTTCCGCTTTCCATTAATATATAAATCTTGAGAATGCGATAAAAACTGTGGACGTAGTGCTAATTTAAACATTCGTTATCTTTAAACCGCTATATCTTTTGATACAGCCACCGCAGACCATCCAAAGTCGGCATTTTTCAAAAGTCCATAGGGCCATACAACTATACATTTTCAGAAAGTACACAATTTTCGCTTTCCATTTATATATAAATCTTGAGAATGCGATCAAAACTGTGGACGTAGTGCTAATTTGAATATACGTTATCTTTAAACCGCTATATCTTTTGATACAGGCAGCGCAGACCATCCAAAGTCGGCATTTTTCAAAAGTCCATAGGGCCATACAACTATACATTTTCAGAAAGTACACAATTTTCGCTTTCCATTTATATATAAATCTTGAGAATGCGATAAAAACTGTGGACGTAGTGCTAATTTAAACATACGTTATCTTTAAACCGCTATATCTTTTGATACAGGCACCGCAGACCATCCAAAGTCGGCATTTTTCAAAAGTCCATAGGGCCATACAACTATACATTTTCAGAAAGTACACAATTTTCGCTTTCCATTTATATATAAATCTTGAGAATGCGATCAAAACTGTGGACGTAGTGCTAATTTGAATATACGTTATCTTTAAACCGCTATATCTTTTGATACAGGCACCGCAGACCATCCAAAGTCGGCATTTTTCAAAAGTCCGATAGGGCCATACAACTATACATTTTTAGAAAGTACGCAATTTCCGCTTTGCATTAATATATAAATCTTGAGAATGCGATCAAAACTGTGGACGTAGTGCTAATTTGAACATACATTATCTTTAAACCGCTATATCTTTTGATACAGCCACCGCAGACCATCCAAAGTCGGCATTTTTCAAAAGTCCGATAGGGCAATACAACTATACATTTTTAGAAAGTACGCAATTTCCGCTTTGCATTAATATATAAATCTTGAGAATGCGATCAAAACTGTGGACGTAGTGCTAATTTGAACATACGTTATCTTTAAACCGCTTTATCTTTTGATACAGCCACCGCAGACCATCCAAAGTCGGCATTTTTCAAAAGTCCGATAGGGCCCTACAACTATACATTTTTAGAAAGTACGCAATTTCCGCTTTGCATTAATATATAAATCTTGAGAATGCGATCAAAACTGTGGACGTAGTGCTAATTTGAACATACATTATCTTTAAACCGCTATATCTTTTGATACAGCCACCGCAGACCATCCAAAGTCGGCATTTTTCAAAAGTCCGATAGGGCAATACAACTATACATTTTTAGAAAGTACGCAATTTCCGCTTTGCATTAATATATAAATCTTGAGAATGCGATCAAAACTGTGGACGTAGTGCTAATTTGAACATACGTTATCTTTAAACCGCTTTATCTTTTGATACAGCCACCGCAGACCATCCAAAGTCGGCATTTTTCAAAAGTCCGATAGGGCCCTACAACTATACATTTTTAGAAAGTACGCAATTTCCGCTTTGCATTAATATATAAATCTTGAGAATGCGATCAAAACTGTGGACGTAGTGCTAATTTGAACATACATTATCTTTAAACCGCTATATCTTTTGATACAGCCACCGCAGACCATCCAAAGTCGGCATTTTTCAAAAGTCCGATAGGGCAATACAACTAAACATTTTTTGAAAGTACGCAATTTCCGGTTTCCATTAATATATAAATCTTGAGAATGCGATCAAAACTGTGGACGTAGTGCTAATTTGAACATACGTTATCTTTAAACCGCTATATCTTTTGATGCAGGCACCGCAGACCATCCAAAGTCGGCATTTTTCAAAAGTCCGATAGGGCCATACAACTATACAATTTTAGAAAGTACGCAATTTCCGCTTTCCATTAATATATAAATCTTGAGAATGCGATCAAAACTGTGGACGTAGTGCTAATTTGAGTATACGTTATCTTTAAACCGCTATATCTTTTGATACAGGCACCGCAGACTATCCAAAGTCGGCATTTTTCAAAAGTCTGATAGGGCCATACAACTATACATTTTTAGAAAGTACGCAGTTTCCGCTTTCCATTAATATATAAATCTTGAGAATGCGATCGAAACTGTGGACGTAGTGCTAATTTGAACATACGTTATCTTTAAACCGCTATATCTTTTGATACAGCCACCGCAGACCATCCAAAGTCGGCATTTTTCAAAAGTCCATAGGGCCATACAACTATACATTTTCAGAAAGTACACAATTTTCGCTTTCCATTTATATATAAATCTTGAGAATGCGATCAAAACTGTGGACGTAGTGCTAATTTGAATATACGTTATCTTTAAACCGCTATATCTTTTAATACAGGCAGCGCAGACCATCCAAAGTCGGCATTTTTCAAAAGTCCATAGGGCCATACAACTATACATTTTCAGAAAGTACACAATTTTCGCTTTCCATTTATATATAAATCTTGAGAATGCGATCAAAACTGTGGACGTAGTGCTAATTTGAATATACGTTATCTTTAAACCGCTATATCTTTTGATACAGGCACCGCAGACCATCCAAAGTCGGCATTTTTCAAAAGTCCATAGGGCCATACAACTATACATTTTTAGAAATTACGCAATTTCCGCTTTCCATTAATATATAAATCTTGAGAATGCGATAAAAACTGTGGACGTAGTGCTAATTTAAACATTCGTTATCTTTAAACCGCTATATCTTTTGATACAGCCACCGCAGACCATCCAAAGTCGGCATTTTTCAAAAGTCCATAGGGCCATACAACTATACATTTTCAGAAAGTACACAATTTTCGCTTTCCATTTATATATAAATCTTGAGAATGCGATCAAAACTGTGGACGTAGTGCTAATTTGAATATACGTTATCTTTAAACCGCTATATCTTTTAATACAGGCAGCGCAGACCATCCAAAGTCGGCATTTTTCAAAAGTCCATAGGGCCATACAACTATACATTTTCAGAAAGTACACAATTTTCGCTTTCCATTTATATATAAATCTTGAGAATGCGATAAAAACTGTGGACGTAGTGCTAATTTAAACATACATTATCTTTAAACCGCTATATCTTTTGATACAGCCACCGCAGACCATCCAAAGTCGGCATTTTTCAAAAGTCCGATAGGGCAATACAACTAAACATTTTTTGAAAGTACGCAATTTCCGGTTTCCATTAATATATAAATCTTGAGAATGCGATCAAAACTGTGGACGTAGTGCTAATTTGAACATACGTTATCTTTAAACCGCTATATCTTTTGATACAGCCACCGCAGACCATCCAAAGTCGGCATTTTTCAAAAGTCCATAGGGCCATACAACTATACATTTTCAGAAAGTACACAATTTTCGCTTTCCATTTATATATAAATCTTGAGAATGCGATCAAAACTGTGGACGTAGTGCTAATTTGAATATACGTTATCTTTAAACCGCTATATCTTTTAATACAGGCAGCGCAGACCATCCAAAGTCGGCATTTTTCAAAAGTCCATAGGGCCATACAACTATACATTTTCAGAAAGTACACAATTTTCGCTTTCCATTAATATATAAATCTTGAGAATGCGATCAAAACTGTGGACGTAGTGCTAATTTGAACATACATTATCTTTAAACCGCTATATCTTTTGATACAGCCACCACAGACCATCCAAAGTCGGCATTTTTCAAAAGTCCGATAGGGCAATACAACTAAACATTTTTTGAAAGTACGCAATTTCCGGTTTCCATTAATATATAAATCTTGAGAATGCGATCAAAACTGTGGACGTAGTGCTAATTTGAACATACGTTATCTTTAAACCGCTATATCTTTTGATGCAGGCACCGCAGACCATCCAAAGTCGGCATTTTTCAAAAGTCCGATAGGGCCATACAACTATACAATTTTAGAAAGTACGCAATTTCCGCTTTCCATTAATATATAAATCTTGAGAATGCGATCAAAACTGTGGACGTAGTGCTAATTTGAACATACATTATCTTTAAACCGCTATATCTTTTGATACAGCCACCGCAGACCATCCAAAGTCGGCATTTTTCAAAAGTCCGATAGGGCAATACAACTAAACATTTTTTGAAAGTACGCAATTTCCGGTTTCCATTAATATATAAATCTTGAGAATGCGATCAAAACTGTGGACGTAGTGCTAATTTGAACATACGTTATCTTTAAACCGCTATATCTTTTGATGCAGGCACCGCAGACCATCCAAAGTCGGCATTTTTCAAAAGTCCGATAGGGCCATACAACTATACAATTTTAGAAAGTACGCAATTTCCGCTTTCCATTAATATATAAATCTTGAGAATGCGATCAAAACTGTGGACGTAGTGCTAATTTGAGTATACGTTATCTTTAAACCGCTATATCTTTTGATACAGGCACCGCAGACTATCCAAAGTCGGCATTTTTCAAAAGTCTGATAGGGCCATACAACTATACATTTTTAGAAAGTACGCAATTTCCGCTTTCCATTAATATATAAATCTTGAGAATGCGATCAAAACTGTGGACGTAGTGCTAATTTGAACATACGTTATCTTTAAACCGCTATATCTTTTGATACAGCCACCGCAGACCATCCAAAGTCGGCATTTTTCAAAAGTCCATAGGGCCATACAACTATACATTTTCAGAAAGTACACAATTTTCGCTTTCCATTTATATATAAATCTTGAGAATGCGATCAAAACTGTGGACGTAGTGCTAATTTGAATATACGTTATCTTTAAACCGCTATATCTTTTAATACAGGCAGCGCAGACCATCCAAAGTCGGCATTTTTCAAAAGTCCATAGGGCCATACAACTATACATTTTCAGAAAGTACACAATTTTCGCTTTCCATTTATATATAAATCTTGAGAATGCGATCAAAACTGTGGACGTAGTGCTAATTTGAATATACGTTATCTTTAAACCGCTATATCTTTTGATACAGGCACCGCAGACCATCCAAAGTCGGCATTTTTCAAAAGTCCATAGGGCCATACAACTATACATTTTTAGAAATTACGCAATTTCCGCTTTCCATTAATATATAAATCTTGAGAATGCGATAAAAACTGTGGACGTAGTGCTAATTTAAACATTCGTTATCTTTAAACCGCTATATCTTTTGATACAGCCACCGCAGACCATCCAAAGTCGGCATTTTTCAAAAGTCCATAGGGCCATACAACTATACATTTTCAGAAAGTACACAATTTTCGCTTTCCATTTATATATAAATCTTGAGAATGCGATCAAAACTGTGGACGTAGTGCTAATTTGAATATACGTTATCTTTAAACCGCTATATCTTTTAATACAGGCAGCGCAGACCATCCAAAGTCGGCATTTTTCAAAAGTCCATAGGGCCATACAACTATACATTTTCAGAAAGTACACAATTTTCGCTTTCCATTTATATATAAATCTTGAGAATGCGATAAAAACTGTGGACGTAGTGCTAATTTAAACATACATTATCTTTAAACCGCTATATCTTTTGATACAGCCACCGCAGACCATCCAAAGTCGGCATTTTTCAAAAGTCCGATAGGGCAATACAACTAAACATTTTTTGAAAGTACGCAATTTCCGGTTTCCATTAATATATAAATCTTGAGAATGCGATCAAAACTGTGGACGTAGTGCTAATTTGAACATACGTTATCTTTAAACCGCTATATCTTTTGATACAGCCACCGCAGACCATCCAAAGTCGGCATTTTTCAAAAGTCCATAGGGCCATACAACTATACATTTTCAGAAAGTACACAATTTTCGCTTTCCATTTATATATAAATCTTGAGAATGCGATCAAAACTGTGGACGTAGTGCTAATTTGAATATACGTTATCTTTAAACCGCTATATCTTTTAATACAGGCAGCGCAGACCATCCAAAGTCGGCATTTTTCAAAAGTCCATAGGGCCATACAACTATACATTTTCAGAAAGTACACAATTTTCGCTTTCCATTAATATATAAATCTTGAGAATGCGATCAAAACTGTGGACGTAGTGCTAATTTGAACATACATTATCTTTAAACCGCTATATCTTTTGATACAGCCACCGCAGACCATCCAAAGTCGGCATTTTTCAAAAGTCCGATAGGGCAATACAACTAAACATTTTTTGAAAGTACGCAATTTCCGGTTTCCATTAATATATAAATCTTGAGAATGCGATCAAAACTGTGGACGTAGTGCTAATTTGAACATACGTTATCTTTAAACCGCTATATCTTTTGATGCAGGCACCGCAGACCATCCAAAGTCGGCATTTTTCAAAAGTCCGATAGGGCCATACAACTATACAATTTTAGAAAGTACGCAATTTCCGCTTTCCATTAATATATAAATCTTGAGAATGCGATCAAAACTGTGGACGTAGTGCTAATTTGAGTATACGTTATCTTTAAACCGCTATATCTTTTGATACAGGCACCGCAGACTATCCAAAGTCGGCATTTTTCAAAAGTCTGATAGGGCCATACAACTATACATTTTTAGAAAGTACGCAATTTCCGCTTTCCATTAATATATAAATCTTGAGAATGCGATCAAAACTGTGGACGTAGTGCTAATTTGAACATACGTTATCTTTAAACCGCTATATCTTTTGATACAGCCACCGCAGACCATCCAAAGTCGGCATTTTTCAAAAGTCCATAGGGCCATACAACTATACATTTTCAGAAAGTACACAATTTTCGCTTTCCATTTATATATAAATCTTGAGAATGCGATCAAAACTGTGGACGTAGTGCTAATTTGAATATACGTTATCTTTAAACCGCTATATCTTTTAATACAGGCAGCGCAGACCATCCAAAGTCGGCATTTTTCAAAAGTCCATAGGGCCATACAACTATACATTTTCAGAAAGTACACAATTTTCGCTTTCCATTTATATATAAATCTTGAGAATGCGATCAAAACTGTGGACGTAGTGCTAATTTGAATATACGTTATCTTTAAACCGCTATATCTTTTGATACAGGCAGCGCAGACCATCCAAAGTCGGCATTTTTCAAAAGTCCATAGGGCCATACAACTATACATTTTCAGAAAGTACACAATTTTCGCTTTCCATTTATATATAAATCTTGAGAATGCGATAAAAACTGTGGACGTAGTGCTAATTTAAACATACGTTATCTTTAAACCGCTATATCTTTTGATACAGGCACCGCAGACCATCCAAAGTCGGCATTTTTCAAAAGTCCATAGGGCCATACAACTATACATTTTCAGAAAGTACACAATTTTCGCTTTCCATTTATATATAAATCTTGAGAATGCGATCAAAACTGTGGACGTAGTGCTAATTTGAACATACGTTATCTTTAAACCGCTTTATCTTTTGATACAGCCACCGCAGACCATCCAAAGTCGGCATTTTTCAAAAGTCCGATAGGGCCCTACAACTATACATTTTTAGAAAGTACGCAATTTCCGCTTTGCATTAATATATAAATCTTGAGAATGCGATCAAAACTGTGGACGTAGTGCTAATTTGAACATACATTATCTTTAAACCGCTATATCTTTTGATACAGCCACCGCAGACCATCCAAAGTCGGCATTTTTCAAAAGTCCGATAGGGCAATACAACTATACATTTTTAGAAAGTACGCAATTTCCGCTTTGCATTAATATATAAATCTTGAGAATGCGATCAAAACTGTGGACGTAGTGCTAATTTGAACATACGTTATCTTTAAACCGCTTTATCTTTTGATACAGGCACCGCAGACCATCCAAAGTCGGCATTTTTCAAAAGTCCGATAGGGCCATACAACTATACATTTTTAGAAAGTACGCAATTTCCGCTTTGCATTAATATATAAATCTTGAGAATGCGATCAAAACTGTGGACGTAGTGCTAATTTGAACATACGTTATCTTTAAACCGCTTTATCTTTTGATACAGCCACCGCAGACCATCCAAAGTCGGCATTTTTCAAAAGTCCGATAGGGCCCTACAACTATACATTTTTAGAAAGTACGCAATTTCCGCTTTGCATTAATATATAAATCTTGAGAATGCGATCAAAACTGTGGACGTAGTGCTAATTTGAACATACATTATCTTTAAACCGCTATATCTTTTGATACAGCCACCGCAGACCATCCAAAGTCGGCATTTTTCAAAAGTCCGATAGGGCAATACAACTATACATTTTTAGAAAGTACGCAATTTCCGCTTTGCATTAATATATAAATCTTGAGAATGCGATCAAAACTGTGGACGTAGTGCTAATTTGAACATACGTTATCTTTAAACCGCTTTATCTTTTGATACAGCCACCGCAGACCATCCAAAGTCGGCATTTTTCAAAAGTCCGATAGGGCCCTACAACTATACATTTTTAGAAAGTACGCAATTTCCGCTTTGCATTAATATATAAATCTTGAGAATGCGATCAAAACTGTGGACGTAGTGCTAATTTGAACATACATTATCTTTAAACCGCTATATCTTTTGATACAGCCACCGCAGACCATCCAAAGTCGGCATTTTTCAAAAGTCCGATAGGGCAATACAACTATACATTTTTAGAAAGTACGCAATTTCCGCTTTGCATTAATATATAAATCTTGAGAATGCGATCAAAACTGTGGACGTAGTGCTAATTTGAACATACGTTATCTTTAAACCGCTTTATCTTTTGATACAGCCACCGCAGACCATCCAAAGTCGGCATTTTTCAAAAGTCCGATAGGGCCCTACAACTATACATTTTTAGAAAGTACGCAATTTCCGCTTTGCATTAATATATAAATCTTGAGAATGCGATCAAAACTGTGGACGTAGTGCTAATTTGAACATACGTTATCTTTAAACCGCTTTATCTTTTGATACAGCCACCGCAGACCATCCAAAGTCGGCATTTTTCAAAAGTCCGATAGGGCCCTACAACTATACATTTTTAGAAAGTACGCAATTTCCGCTTTGCATTAATATATAAATCTTGAGAATGCGATCAAAACTGTGGACGTAGTGCTAATTTGAACATACATTATCTTTAAACCGCTATATCTTTTGATACAGCCACCGCAGACCATCCAAAGTCGGCATTTTTCAAAAGTCCGATAGGGCAATACAACTAAACATTTTTTGAAAGTACGCAATTTCCGGTTTCCATTAATATATAAATCTTGAGAATGCGATCAAAACTGTGGACGTAGTGCTAATTTGAACATACGTTATCTTTAAACCGCTATATCTTTTGATGCAGGCACCGCAGACCATCCAAAGTCGGCATTTTTCAAAAGTCCGATAGGGCCATACAACTATACAATTTTAGAAAGTACGCAATTTCCGCTTTCCATTAATATATAAATCTTGAGAATGCGATCAAAACTGTGGACGTAGTGCTAATTTGAGTATACGTTATCTTTAAACCGCTATATCTTTTGATACAGGCACCGCAGACTATCCAAAGTCGGCATTTTTCAAAAGTCTGATAGGGCCATACAACTATACATTTTTAGAAAGTACGCAATTTCCGCTTTCCATTAATATATAAATCTTGAGAATGCGATCAAAACTGTGGACGTAGTGCTAATTTGAACATACGTTATCTTTAAACCGCTATATCTTTTGATACAGCCACCGCAGACCATCCAAAGTCGGCATTTTTCAAAAGTCCATAGGGCCATACAACTATACATTTTCAGAAAGTACACAATTTTCGCTTTCCATTTATATATAAATCTTGAGAATGCGATAAAAACTGTGGACGTAGTGCTAATTTGAATATACGTTATCTTTAAACCGCTATATCTTTTAATACAGGCAGCGCAGACCATCCAAAGTCGGCATTTTTCAAAAGTCCATAGGGCCATACAACTATACATTTTCAGAAAGTACATAATTTTCGCTTTCCATTTATATATAAATCTTGAGAATGCGATCAAAACTGTGGACGTAGTGCTAATTTGAATATACGTTATCTTTAAACCGCTATATCTTTTGATACAGGCACCGCAGACCATCCAAAGTCGGCATTTTTCAAAAGTCCGATAGGGCCATACAACTATACATTTTTAGAAATTACGCAATTTCCGCTTTCCATTAATATATAAATCTTGAGAATGCGATAAAAACTGTGGACGTAGTGCTAATTTAAACATTCGTTATCTTTAAACCGCTATATCTTTTGATACAGCCACCGCAGACCATCCAAAGTCGGCATTTTTCAAAAGTCCATAGGGCCATACAACTATACATTTTCAGAAAGTACACAATTTTCGCTTTCCATTTATATATAAATCTTGAGAATGCGATCAAAACTGTGGACGTAGTGCTAATTTGAATATACGTTATCTTTAAACCGCTATATCTTTTAATACAGGCAGCGCAGACCATCCAAAGTCGGCATTTTTCAAAAGTCCATAGGGCCATACAACTATACATTTTCAGAAAGTACACAATTTTCGCTTTCCATTTATATATAAATCTTGAGAATGCGATAAAAACTGTGGACGTAGTGCTAATTTAAACATACGTTATCTTTAAACCGCTATATCTTTTGATACAGGCACCGCAGACCATCCAAAGTCGGCATTTTTCAAAAGTCCATAGGGCCATACAACTATACATTTTCAGAAAGTACACAATTTTCGCTTTCCATTTATATATAAATCTTGAGAATGCGATCAAAACTGTGGACGTAGTGCTAATTTGAATATACGTTATCTTTAAACCGCTATATCTTTTGATACAGGCACCGCAGACCATCCAAAGTCCGCATTTTTCAAAAGTCCGATAGGGCCATACAACTATACATTTTTAGAAAGTACGCAATTTCCGCTTTGCATTAATATATAAATCTTGAGAATGCGATCAAAACTGTGGACGTAGTGCTAATTTGAACATACATTATCTTTAAACCGCTATATCTTTTGATACAGCCACCGCAGACCATCCAAAGTCGGCATTTTTCAAAAGTCCGATAGGGCAATACAACTAAACATTTTTTGAAAGTACGCAATTTCCGGTTTCCATTAATATATAAATCTTGAGAATGCGATCAAAACTGTGGAAGTAGTGCTAATTTGAACATACATTATCTTTAAACCGCTATATCTTTTGATACAGCCACCGCAGACCATCCAAAGTCGGCATTTTTCAAAAGTCCGATAGGGCCCTACAACTATACATTTTTAGAAAGTACGCAATTTCCGCTTTGCATTAATATATAAATCTTGAGAATGCGATCAAAACTGTGGACGTAGTGCTAATTTGAACATAAATACATTATCTTTAAACCGCTATATCTTTTGATACAGCCACCGCAGACCATCCAAAGTCGGCATTTTTCAAAAGTCCGATAGGGCAATACAACTAAACATTTTTTGAAAGTACGCAATTTCCGGTTTCCATTAATATATAAATCTTGAGAATGCGATCAAAACTGTGGACGTAGTGCTAATTTGAACATACGTTATCTTTAAACCGCTATATCTTTTGATGCAGGCACCGCAGACCATCCAAAGTCGGCATTTTTCAAAAGTCCGATAGGGCCATACAACTATACAATTTTAGAAAGTACGCAATTTCCGCTTTCCATTAATATATAAATCTTGAGAATGCGATCAAAACTGTGGACGTAGTGCTAATTTGAGTATACGTTATCTTTAAACCGCTATATCTTTTGATACAGGCACCGCAGACTATCCAAAGTCGGCATTTTTCAAAAGTCTGATAGGGCCATACAACTATACATTTTTAGAAAGTACGCAATTTCCGCTTTCCATTAATATATAAATCTTGAGAATGCGATCAAAACTGTGGACGTAGTGCTAATTTGAACATACGTTATCTTTAAACCGCTATATCTTTTGATACAGCCACCGCAGACCATCCAAAGTCGGCATTTTTCAAAAGTCCATAGGGCCATACAACTATACATTTTCAGAAAGTACACAATTTTCGCTTTCCATTTATATATAAATCTTGAGAATGCGATCAAAACTGTGGACGTAGTGCTAATTTGAATATACGTTATCTTTAAACCGCTATATCTTTTGATACAGGCACCGCAGACCATCCAAAGTCGGCATTTTTCAAAAGTCCGATAGGGCCATACAACTATACATTTTTAGAAATTACGCAATTTCCGCTTTCCATTAATATATAAATCTTGAGAATGCGATCAAAACTGTGGACGTAGTGCTAATTTGAACATACGTTATCTTTAAACCGCTATATCTTTTGATACAGCCACCGCAGACCATCCAAAGTCGGCATTTTTCAAAAGTCCAAAGGGCCATACAACTATACATTTTCAGAAAGTACACAATTTTCGCTTTCCATTTATATATAAATCTTGAGAATGCGATCAAAACTGTGGACGTAGTGCTAATTTGAACATTCGTTATCTTTAAACCGCTATATCTTTTGATACAGCCACCGCAGACCATCCAAAGTCGGCATTTTTCAAAAGTCCGATAGGGCCATACAACTATACATTTTTAGAAATTACGCAATTTCCGCTTTCCATTAATATATAAATCTTGAGAATGCGATCAAAACTGTGGACGTAGTGCTAATTTGAACATACGTTATCTTTAAACCGCTATATCTTTTGATACAGCCACCGCAGACCATCCAAAGTCGGCATTTTTCAAAAGTCCGATAGGGCCATACAACTATACATTTTCAGAAAGTACACAATTTTCGCTTTCCATTTATATATAAATCTTGAGAATGCGATCAAAACTGTGGACGTAGTGCTAATTTGAATATACGTTATCTTTAAACCGCTATATCTTTTGATACAGGCACCGCAGACCATCCAAAGTCGGCATTTTTCAAAAGTCCGATAGGGCCATACAACTATACATTTTTAGAAATTACGCAATTTCCGCTTTCCATTAATATATAAATCTTGAGAATGCGATCAAAACTGTGGACGTAGTGCTAATTTGAACATTCGTTATCTTTAAACCGCTATATCTTTTGATACAGGCACCGCAGACCATCCAAAGTCGGCATTTTTCAAAAGTCCGATAGGGCCATACAACTATACATTTTTAGAAATTACGCAATTTCCGCTTTCCATTAATATATAAATCTTGAGAATGCGATCAAAACTGTGGACGTAGTGCTAATTTGAACATACGTTATCTTTAAACCGCTATATCTTTTGATACAGCCACCGCAGACCATCCAAAGTCGGCATTTTTCAAAAGTCCATAGGGCCATACAACTATACATTTTCAGAAAGTACACAATTTTCGCTTTCCATTTATATATAAATCTTGAGAATGCGATCAAAACTGTGGACGTAGTGCTAATTTGAACATTCGTTATCTTTAAACCGCTATATCTTTTGATACAGCCACCGCAGACCATCCAAAGTCGGCATTTTTCAAAAGTCCATAGGGCCATACAACTATACATTTTCAGAAAGTACACAATTTTCGCTTTCCATTTATATATAAATCTTGAGAATGCGATCAAAACTGTGGACGTAGCGCTAATTTGAATATACGTTATCTTTAAACCGCTATATCTTTTAATACAGGCAGCGCAGACCATCCAAAGTCGGCATTTTTCAAAAGTCCATAGGGCCATACAACTATACATTTTCAGAAAGTACACAATTTTCGCTTTCCATTTATATATAAATCTTGAGAATGCGATAAAAACTGTGGACGTAGTGCTAATTTAAACATACGTTATCTTTAAACCGCTATATCTTTTGATACAGGCACCGCAGACCATCCAAAGTCGGCATTTTTCAAAAGTCCATAGGGCCATACAACTATACATTTTCAGAAAGTACACAATTTTCGCTTTCCATTTATATATAAATCTTGAGAATGCGATCAAAACTGTGGACGTAGTGCTAATTTGAATATACGTTATCTTTAAACCGCTATATCTTTTGATACAGGCACCGCAGACCATCCAAAGTCCGCATTTTTCAAAAGTCCGATAGGGCCATACAACTATACATTTTTAGAAAGTACGCAATTTCCGCTTTGCATTAATATATAAATCTTGAGAATGCGATCAAAACTGTGGACGTAGTGCTAATTTGAACATACATTATCTTTAAACCGCTATATCTTTTGATACAGCCACCGCAGACCATCCAAAGTCGGCATTTTTCAAAAGTCCGATAGGGCAATACAACTATACATTTTTAGAAAGTACGCAATTTCCGCTTTGCATTAATATATAAATCTTGAGAATGCGATCAAAACTGTGGACGTAGTGCTAATTTGAACATACGTTATCTTTAAACCGCTTTATCTTTTGATACAGCCACCGCAGACCATCCAAAGTCGGCATTTTTCAAAAGTCCGATAGGGCCCTACAACTATACATTTTTAGAAAGTACGCAATTTCCGCTTTGCATTAATATATAAATCTTGAGAATGCGATCAAAACTGTGGACGTAGTGCTAATTTGAACATACGTTATCTTTAAACCGCTTTATCTTTTGATACAGCCACCGCAGACCATCCAAAGTCGGCATTTTTCAAAAGTCCGATAGGGCCCTACAACTATACATTTTTAGAAAGTACGCAATTTCCGCTTTGCATTAATATATAAATCTTGAGAATGCGATCAAAACTGTGGACGTAGTGCTAATTTGAACATACATTATCTTTAAACCGCTATATCTTTTGATACAGCCACCGCAGACCATCCAAAGTCGGCATTTTTCAAAAGTCCGATAGGGCAATACAACTAAACATTTTTTGAAAGTACGCAATTTCCGGTTTCCATTAATATATAAATCTTGAGAATGCGATCAAAACTGTGGACGTAGTGCTAATTTGAACATACGTTATCTTTAAACCGCTATATCTTTTGATGCAGGCACCGCAGACCATCCAAAGTCGGCATTTTTCAAAAGTCCGATAGGGCCATACAACTATACAATTTTAGAAAGTACGCAATTTCCGCTTTCCATTAATATATAAATCTTGAGAATGCGATCAAAACTGTGGACGTAGTGCTAATTTGAGTATACGTTATCTTTAAACCGCTATATCTTTTGATACAGGCACCGCAGACTATCCAAAGTCGGCATTTTTCAAAAGTCTGATAGGGCCATACAACTATACATTTTTAGAAAGTACGCAATTTCCGCTTTCCATTAATATATAAATCTTGAGAATGCGATCAAAACTGTGGACGTAGTGCTAATTTGAACATACGTTATCTTTAAACCGCTATATCTTTTGATACAGCCACCGCAGACCATCCAAAGTCGGCATTTTTCAAAAGTCCATAGGGCCATACAACTATACATTTTCAGAAAGTACACAATTTTCGCTTTCCATTTATATATAAATCTTGAGAATGCGATCAAAACTGTGGACGTAGTGCTAATTTGAATATACGTTATCTTTAAACCGCTATATCTTTTAATACAGGCAGCGCAGACCATCCAAAGTCGGCATTTTTCAAAAGTCCATAGGGCCATACAACTATACATTTTCAGAAAGTACACAATTTTCGCTTTCCATTTATATATAAATCTTGAGAATGCGATCAAAACTGTGGACGTAGTGCTAATTTGAATATACGTTATCTTTAAACCGCTATATCTTTTGATACAGGCACCGCAGACCATCCAAAGTCGGCATTTTTCAAAAGTCCGATAGGGCCATACAACTATACATTTTTAGAAATTACGCAATTTCCGCTTTCCATTAATATATAAATCTTGAGAATGCGATAAAAACTGTGGACGTAGTGCTAATTTAAACATTCGTTATCTTTAAACCGCTATATCTTTTGATACAGCCACCGCAGACCATCCAAAGTCGGCATTTTTCAAAAGTCCATAGGGCCATACAACTATACATTTTCAGAAAGTACACAATTTTCGCTTTCCATTTATATATAAATCTTGAGAATGCGATCAAAACTGTGGACGTAGTGCTAATTTGAATATACGTTATCTTTAAACCGCTATATCTTTTAATACAGGCAGCGCAGACCATCCAAAGTCGGCATTTTTCAAAAGTCCATAGGGCCATACAACTATACATTTTCAGAAAGTACACAATTTTCGCTTTCCATTTATATATAAATCTTGAGAATGCGATAAAAACTGTGGACGTAGTGCTAATTTAAACATACGTTATCTTTAAACCGCTATATCTTTTGATACAGGCACCGCAGACCATCCAAAGTCGGCATTTTTCAAAAGTCCGATAGGGCAATACAACTAAACATTTTTTGAAAGTACGCAATTTCCGGTTTCCATTAATATATAAATCTTGAGAATGCGATCAAAACTGTGGACGTAGTGCTAATTTGAACATACGTTATCTTTAAACCGCTATATCTTTTGATGCAGGCACCGCAGACTATCCAAAGTCGGCATTTTTCAAAAGTCTGATAGGGCCATACAACTATACATTTTTAGAAAGTACGCAATTTCCGCTTTCCATTTATATATAAATCTTGAGAATGCGATCAAAACTGTGGACGTAGTGCTAATTTGAATATACGTTATCTTTAAACCGCTATATCTTTTGATACAGGCACCGCAGACCATCCAAAGTCGGCATTTTTCAAAAGTCCGATAGGGCCATACAACTATACATTTTTAGAAAGTACGCAATTTCCGCTTTGCATTAATATATAAATCTTGAGAATGCGATCAAAACTGTGGACGTAGTGCTAATTTGAACATACGTTATCTTTAAACCGCTTTATCTTTTGATACAGCCACCGCAGACCATCCAAAGTCGGCATTTTTCAAAAGTCCGATAGGGCCCTACAACTATACATTTTTAGAAAGTACGCAATTTCCGCTTTGCATTAATATATAAATCTTGAGAATGCGATCAAAACTGTGGACGTAGTGCTAATTTGAACATACATTATCTTTAAACCGCTATATCTTTTGATACAGCCACCGCAGACCATCCAAAGTCGGCATTTTTCAAAAGTCCGATAGGGCAATACAACTATACATTTTTAGAAAGTACGCAATTTCCGCTTTGCATTAATATATAAATCTTGAGAATGCGATCAAAACTGTGGACGTAGTGCTAATTTGAACATACGTTATCTTTAAACCGCTTTATCTTTTGATACAGCCACCGCAGACCATCCAAAGTCGGCATTTTTCAAAAGTCCGATAGGGCCCTACAACTATACATTTTTAGAAAGTACGCAATTTCCGCTTTGCATTAATATATAAATCTTGAGAATGCGATCAAAACTGTGGACGTAGTGCTAATTTGAACATACGTTATCTTTAAGCCGCTTTATCTTTTGATACAGCCACCGCAGACCATCCAAAGTCGGCATTTTTCAAAAGTCCATAGGGCCATACAACTATACATTTTCAGAAAGTACACAATTTTCGCTTTCCATTTATATATAAATCTTGAGAATGCGATCAAAACTGTGGACGTAGTGCTAATTTGAATATACGTTATCTTTAAACCGCTATATCTTTTAATACAGGCAGCGCAGACCATCCAAAGTCGGCATTTTTCAAAAGTCCATAGGGCCATACAACTATACATTTTCAGAAAGTACACAATTTTCGCTTTCCATTTATATATAAATCTTGAGAATGCGATCAAAACTGTGGACGTAGTGCTAATTTGAATATACGTTATCTTTAAACCGCTATATCTTTTAATACAGGCAGCGCAGACCATCCAAAGTCGGCATTTTTCAAAAGTCCATAAGGCCATACAACTATACATTTTCAGAAAGTACACAATTTTCGCTTTCCATTTATATATAAATCTTGAGAATGCGATCAAAACTGTGGACGTAGTGCTGATTTGAATATACGTTATCTTTAAACCGCTATATCTTTTGATACAGGCACCGCAGACCATCCAAAGTCGGCATTTTTCAAAAGTCCGATAGGGCCATACAACTATACATTTTTAGAAATTACGCAATTTCCGGTTTCCATTAATATATAAATCTTGAGAATGCGATCAAAACTGTGGACGTAGTGCTAATTTGAACATACGTTATCTTTAAACCGCTATATCTTTTAATACAGGCAGCGCAGACCATCCAAAGTCGGCATTTTTCAAAAGTCCATAGGGCCATACAACTATACTTTTTTAGAAAGTACGCAATTTCCGCTTTGCATTAATATATAAATCTTGAGAATGCGATCAAAACTGTGGACGTAGTGCTAATTTGAACATACGTTATCTTTAAACCGCTTTATCTTTTGATACAGCCACCGCAGACCATCCAAAGTCGGCATTTTTCAAAAGTCCGATAGGGCCCTACAACTATACATTTTTAGAAAGTACGCAATTTCCGCTTTGCATTAATATATAAATCTTGAGAATGCGATCAAAACTGTGGACGTAGTGCTAATTTGAACATACGTTATCTTTAAACCGCTATATCTTTTGATGCAGGCACCGCAGACCATCCAAAGTCGGCATTTTTCAAAAGTCCGATAGGGCCATACAACTATACAATTTTAGAAAGTACGCAATTTCCGCTTTCCATTAATATATAAATCTTGAGAATGCGATCAAAACTGTGGACGTAGTGCTAATTTGAATATACGTTATCTTTAAACCGCTATATCTTTTAATACAGGCAGCGCAGACCATCCAAAGTCGGCATTTTTCAAAAGTCCATAAGGCCATACAACTATACATTTTCAGAAAGTACACAATTTTCGCTTTCCATTTATATATAAATCTTGAGAATGCGATCAAAACTGTGGACGTAGTGCTGATTTGAATATACGTTATCTTTAAACCGCTATATCTTTTAATACAGGCAGCGCAGACCATCCAAAGTCGGCATTTTTCAAAAGTCCATAAGGCCATACAACTATACATTTTCAGAAAGTACACAATTTTCGCTTTCCATTTATATATAAATCTTGAGAATGCGATCAAAACTGTGGACGTAGTGCTAATTTGAATATACGTTATCTTTAAACCGCTATATCTTTTAATACAGGCAGCGCAGACCATCCAAAGTCGGCATTTTTCAAAAGTCCATAGGGCCATACAACTATACATTTTTAGAAAGTACGCAATTTCCGGTTTCCATTAATATATAAATCTTGAGAATGCGATCAAAACTGTGGACGTAGTGCTAATTTGAACATACGTTATCTTTAAACCGCTATATCTTTTGATGCAGGCACCGCAGACCATCCAAAGTCGGCATTTTTCAAAAGTCCGATAGGGCCATACAACTATACAATTTTAGAAAGTACGCAATTTCCGCTTTCCATTAATATATAAATCTTGAGAATGCGATCAAAACTGTGGACGTAGTGCTGATTTGAATATACGTTATCTTTAAACCGCTATATCTTTTGATACAGCCACCGCAGACCATCCAAAGTCGGCATTTTTCAAAAGTCCGATAGGGCCATACAACTATACATTTTTAGAAAGTACGCAATTTCCGCTTTGCATTAATATATAAATCTTGAGAATGCGATCAAAACTGTGGACGTAGTGCTAATTTGAACATACATTATCTTTAAACCGCTATATCTTTTGATACAGCCACCGCAGACCATCCAAAGTCGGCATTTTTCAAAAGTCCGATAGGGCCCTACAACTATACATTTTTAGAAAGTACGCAATTTCCGCTTTGCATTAATATATAAATCTTGAGAATGCGATCAAAACTGTGGACGTAGTGCTAATTTGAACATACGTTATCTTTAAACCGCTTTATCTTTTGATACAGCCACCGCAGACCATCCAAAGTCGGCATTTTTCAAAAGTCCGATAGGGCCCTACAACTATACATTTTTAGAAAGTACGCAATTTCCGCTTTGCATTAATATATAAATCTTGAGAATGCGATCAAAACTGTGGACGTAGTGCTAATTTGAACATACATTATCTTTAAACCGCTATATCTTTTGATACAGCCACCGCAGACCATCCAAAGTCGGCATTTTTCAAAAGTCCGATAGGGCCCTACAACTATACATTTTTAGAAAGTACGCAATTTCCGCTTTGCATTAATATATAAATCTTGAGAATGCGATCAAAACTGTGGACGTAGTGCTAATTTGAATATACGTTATCTTTAAACCGCTATATCTTTTAATACAGGCAGCGCAGACCATCCAAAGTCGGCATTTTTCAAAAGTCCGATAGGGCAATACAACTATACATTTTTAGAAAGTACGCAATTTCCGCTTTGCATTAATATATAAATCTTGAGAATGCGATCAAAACTGTGGACGTAGTGCTAATTTGAACATACGTTATCTTTAAACCGCTTTATCTTTTGATACAGCCACCGCAGACCATCCAAAGTCGGCATTTTTCAAAAGTCCGATAGGGCCCTACAACTATACATTTTTAGAAAGTACGCAATTTCCGCTTTGCATTAATATATAAATCTTGAGAATGCGATCAAAACTGTGGACGTAGTGCTAATTTGAACATACATTATCTTTAAACCGCTATATCTTTTGATACAGCCACCGCAGACCATCCAAAGTCGGCATTTTTCAAAAGTCCATAGGGCCATACAACTATACATTTTCAGAAAGTACAGAATTTTCGCTTTCCATTTATATATAAATCTTGAGAATGCGATCAAAACTGTGGACGTAGTGCTAATTTGAATATACGTTATCTTTAAACCGCTATATCTTTTAATACAGGCAGCGCAGACCATCCAAAGTCGGCATTTTTCAAAAGTCCATAGGGCCATACAACTATACATTTTCAGAAAGTACACAATTTTCGCTTTCCATTTATATATAAATCTTGAGAATGCGATCAAAACTGTGGACGTAGTGCTAATTTGAATATACGTTATCTTTAAACCGCTATATCTTGTAATACAGGCAGCGCAGACCATCCAAAGTCGGCATTTTTCAAAAGTCCATAAGGCCATACAACTATACATTTTCAGAAAGTACACAATTTTCGCTTTCCATTTATATATAAATCTTGAGAATGCGATCAAAACTGTGGACGTAGTGCTGATTTGAATATACGTTATCTTTAAACCGCTATATCTTTTGATACAGGCACCGCAGACCATCCAAAGTCGGCATTTTTCAAAAGTCCGATAGGGCCATACAACTATACATTTTTAGAAATTACGCAATTTCCGCTTTCCATTAATATATAAATCTTGAGAATGCGATAAAAACTGTGGACGTAGTGCTAATTTAAACATTCGTTATCTTTAAACCGCTATATCTTTTGATACAGCCACCGCAGACCATCCAAAGTCGGCATTTTTCAAAAGTCCATAGGGCCATACAACTATACATTTTCAGAAAGTACACAATTTTCGCTTTCCATTTATATATAAATCTTGAGAATGCGATCAAAACTGTGGACGTAGTGCTAATTTGAATATACGTTATCTTTAAACCGCTATATCTTTTAATACAGGCAGCGCAGACCATCCAAAGTCGGCATTTTTCAAAAGTCCATAGGGCCATACAACTATACATTTTCAGAAAGTACACAATTTTCGCTTTCCATTTATATATAAATCTTGAGAATGCGATCAAAACTGTGGACGTAGTGCTAATTTGAATATACGTTATCTTTAAACCGCTATATCTTTTAATACAGGCAGCGCAGACCATCCAAAGTCGGCATTTTTCAAAAGTCCATAGGGCCATACAACTATACATTTTTAGAAAGTACGCAATTTCCGGTTTCCATTAATATATAAATCTTGAGAATGCGATCAAAACTGTGGACGTAGTGCTAATTTGAACATACGTTATCTTTAAACCGCTATATCTTTTGATGCAGGCACCGCAGACCATCCAAAGTCGGCATTTTTCAAAAGTCCGATAGGGCCATACAACTATACAATTTTAGAAAGTACGCAATTTCCGCTTTCCATTAATATATAAATCTTGAGAATGCGATCAAAACTGTGGACGTAGTGCTAATTTGAGTATACGTTATCTTTAAACCGCTATATCTTTTGATACAGGCACCGCAGACTATCCAAAGTCGGCATTTTTCAAAAGTCTGATAGGGCCATACAACTATACATTTTTAGAAAGTACGCAATTTCCGCTTTCCATTAATATATAAATCTTGAGAATGCGATCAAAACTGTGGACGTAGTGCTAATTTGAACATACGTTATCTTTAAACCGCTATATCTTTTGATACAGCCACCGCAGACCATCCAAAGTCGGCATTTTTCAAAAGTCCATAGGGCCATACAACTATACATTTTCAGAAAGTACACAATTTTCGCTTTCCATTTATATATAAATCTTGAGAATGCGATCAAAACTGTGGACGTAGTGCTAATTTGAATATACGTTATCTTTAAACCGCTATATCTTTTAATACAGGCAGCGCAGACCATCCAAAGTCGGCATTTTTCAAAAGTCCATAGGGCCATACAACTATACATTTTCAGAAAGTACACAATTTTCGCTTTCCATTTATATATAAATCTTGAGAATGCGATCAAAACTGTGGACGTAGTGCTGATTTGAATATACGTTATCTTTAAACCGCTATATCTTTTAATACAGGCAGCGCAGACCATCCAAAGTCGGCATTTTTCAAAAGTCCATAGGGCCATACAACTATACATTTTCAGAAAGTACACAATTTTCGCTTTCCATTTATATATAAATCTTGAGAATGCGATCAAAACTGTGGACGTAGTGCTAATTTGAATATACGTTATCTTTAAACCGCTATATCTTTTGATACAGGCAGCGCAGACCATCCAAAGTCGGCATTTTTCAAAAGTCCATAGGGCCATACAACTATACATTTTCAGAAAGTACACAATTTTCGCTTTCCATTTATATATAAATCTTGAGAATGCGATCAAAACTGTGGACGTAGTGCTAATTTGAGTATACGTTATCTTTAAACCGCTATATCTTTTGATACAGGCACCGCAGACTATCCAAAGTCGGCATTTTTCAAAAGTCTGATAGGGCCATACAACTATACATTTTTAGAAAGTACGCAATTTCCGCTTTCCATTAATATATAAATCTTGAGAATGCGATCAAAACTGTGGACGTAGTGCTAATTTGAGTATACGTTATCTTTAAACCGCTATATCTTTTGATACAGGCACCGCAGACTATCCAAAGTCGGCATTTTTCAAAAGTCTGATAGGGCCATACAACTATACATTTTTAGAAAGTACGCAATTTCCGCTTTCCATTAATATATAAATCTTGAGAATGCGATCAAAACTGTGGACGTAGTGCTAATTTGAACATACGTTATCTTTAAACCGCTATATCTTTTGATACAGCCACCGCAGACCATCCAAAGTCGGCATTTTTCAAAAGTCCATAGGGCCATACAACTATACATTTTCAGAAAGTACACAATTTTCGCTTGCCATTTATATATAAATCTTGAGAATGCGATCAAAACTGTGGACGTAGTGCTAATTTGAATATACGTTATCTTTAAACCGCTATATCTTTTAATACAGGCAGCGCAGACCATCCAAAGTCGGCATTTTTCAAAAGTCCATAGGGCCATACAACTATACATTTTCAGAAAGTACACAATTTTCGCTTTCCATTTATATATAAATCTTGAGAATGCGATCAAAACTGTGGACGTAGTGCTAATTTGAATATACGTTATCTTTAAACCGCTATATCTTTTGATACAGGCACCGCAGACTATCCAAAGTCGGCATTTTTCAAAAGTCTGATAGGGCCATACAACTATACATTTTTAGAAAGTACGCAATTTCCGCTTTCCATTAATATATAAATCTTGAGAATGCGATCAAAACTGTGGACGTAGTGCTAATTTGAGTATACGTTATCTTTAAACCGCTATATCTTTTGATACAGGCACCGCAGACTATCCAAAGTCGGCATTTTTCAAAAGTCTGATAGGGCCATACAACTATACATTTTTAGAAAGTACGCAATTTCCGCTTTCCATTTATATATAAATCTTGAGAATGCGATCAAAACTGTGGACGTAGTGCTAATTTGAGTATACGTTATCTTTAAACCGCTATATCTTTTGATACAGGCACCGCAGACTATCCAAAGTCGGCATTTTTCAAAAGTCTGATAGGGCCATACAACTATACATTTTTAGAAAGTACGCAATTTCCGCTTTCCATTAATATATAAATCTTGAGAATGCGATCAAAACTGTGGACGTAGTGCTAATTTGAACATACGTTATCTTTAAACCGCTATATCTTTTGATACAGCCACCGCAGACCATCCAAAGTCGGCATTTTTCAAAAGTCCATAGGGCCATACAACTATACATTTTCAGAAAGTACACAATTTTCGCTTTCCATTTATATATAAATCTTGAGAATGCGATCAAAACTGTGGACGTAGTGCTAATTTGAATATACGTTATCTTTAAACCGCTATATCTTTTAATACAGGCAGCGCAGACCATCCAAAGTCGGCATTTTTCAAAAGTCCATAGGGCCATACAACTATACATTTTCAGAAAGTACACAATTTTCGCTTTCCATTTATATATAAATCTTGAGAATGCGATCAAAACTGTGGACGTAGTGCTAATTTGAATATACGTTATCTTTAAACCGCTATATCTTTTGATACAGGCACCGCAGACTATCCAAAGTCGGCATTTTTCAAAAGTCTGATAGGGCCATACAACTATACATTTTTAGAAAGTACGCAATTTCCGCTTTCCATTAATATATAAATCTTGAGAATGCGATCAAAACTGTGGACGTAGTGCTAATTTGAGTATACGTTATCTTTAAACCGCTATATCTTTTGATACAGGCACCGCAGACTATCCAAAGTCGGCATTTTTCAAAAGTCTGATAGGGCCATACAACTATACATTTTTAGAAAGTACGCAATTTCCGCTTTCCATTAATATATAAATCTTGAGAATGCGATCAAAACTGTGGACGTAGTGCTAATTTGAACATACGTTATCTTTAAACCGCTATATCTTTTGATACAGCCACCGCAGACCATCCAAAGTCGGCATTTTTCAAAAGTCCATAGGGCCATACAACTATACATTTTCAGAAAGTACACAATTTTCGCTTTCCATTTATATATAAATCTTGAGAATGCGATCAAAACTGTGGACGTAGTGCTAATTTGAATATACGTTATCTTTAAACCGCTATATCTTTTAATACAGGCAGCGCAGACCATCCAAAGTCGGCATTTTTCAAAAGTCCATAGGGCCATACAACTATACATTTTCAGAAAGTACACAATTTTCGCTTTCCATTTATATATAAATCTTGAGAATGCGATCAAAACTGTGGACGTAGTGCTAATTTGAATATACGTTATCTTTAAACCGCTATATCTTTTAATACAGGCAGCGCAGACCATCCAAAGTCGGCATTTTTCAAAAGTCCATAGGGCCATACAACTATACATTTTCAGAAAGTACACAATTTTCGCTTTCCATTTATATATAAATCTTGAGAATGCGATCAAAACTGTGGACGTAGTGCTAATTTGAACATACGTTATCTTTAAACCGCTATATCTTTTGATACAGCCACCGCAGACCATCCAAAGTCGGCATTTTTCAAAAGTCCATAGGGCCATACAACTATACATTTTCAGAAAGTACACAATTTTCGCTTTCCATTTATATATAAATCTTGAGAATGCGATCAAAACTGTGGACGTAGTGCTAATTTGAATATACGTTATCTTTAAACCGCTATATCTTTTAATACAGGCAGCGCAGACCATCCAAAGTCGGCATTTTTCAAAAGTCCATAGGGCCATACAACTATACATTTTCAGAAAGTACACAATTTTCGCTTTCCATTTATATATAAATCTTGAGAATGCGATAAAAACTGTGGACGTAGTGCTAATTTAAACATACGTTATCTTTAAACCGCTATATCTTTTGATACAGGCACCGCAGACCATCCAAAGTCGGCATTTTTCAAAAGTCCATAGGGCCATACAACTATACATTTTCAGAAAGTACACAATTTTCGCTTTCCATTTATATATAAATCTTGAGAATGCGATCAAAACTGTGGACGTAGTGCTAATTTGAATATACGTTATCTTTAAACCGCTATATCTTTTGATACAGGCACCGCAGACCATCCAAAGTCGGCATTTTTCAAAAGTCCGATAGGGCCATACAACTATACATTTTTAGAAAGTACGCAATTTCCGCTTTGCATTAATATATAAATCTTGAGAATGCGATCAAAACTGTGGACGTAGTGCTAATTTGAACATACATTATCTTTAAACCGCTATATCTTTTGATACAGCCACCGCAGACCATCCAAAGTCGGAATTTTTCAAAAGTCCGATAGGGCAATACAACTAAACATTTTTTGAAAGTACGCAATTTCCGGTTTCCATTAATATATAAATCTTGAGAATGCGATCAAAACTGTGGAAGTAGTGCTAATTTGAACATACATTATCTTTAAACCGCTATATCTTTTGATACAGCCACCGCAGACCATCCAAAGTCGGCATTTTTCAAAAGTCCGATAGGGCCCTACAACTATACATTTTTAGAAAGTACGCAATTTCCGCTTTGCATTAATATATAAATCTTGAGAATGCGATCAAAACTGTGGACGTAGTGCTAATTTGAACATAAATACATTATCTTTAAACCGCTATATCTTTTGATACAGCCACCGCAGACCATCCAAAGTCGGCATTTTTCAAAAGTCCGATAGGGCAATACAACTAAACATTTTTTGAAAGTACGCAATTTCCGGTTTCCATTAATATATAAATCTTGAGAATGCGATCAAAACTGTGGACGTAGTGCTAATTTGAACATACGTTATCTTTAAACCGCTATATCTTTTGATGCAGGCACCGCAGACCATCCAAAGTCGGCATTTTTCAAATGTCCGATAGGGCCATACAACTATACAATTTTAGAAAGTACGCAATTTCCGCTTTCCATTAATATATAAATCTTGAGAATGCGATCAAAACTGTGGACGTAGTGCTAATTTGAGTATACGTTATCTTTAAACCGCTATATCTTTTGATACAGGCACCGCAGACTATCCAAAGTCGGCATTTTTCAAAAGTCTGATAGGGCCATACAACTATACATTTTTAGAAAGTACGCAATTTCCGCTTTCCATTAATATATAAATCTTGAAATTGCGATCAAAACTGTGGACGTAGTGCTAATTTGAACATACGTTATCTTTAAACCGCTATATCTTTTGATACAGGCACCGCAGACCATCCAAAGTCCGCATTTTTAGAAAGTACGCAATTTCCGCTTTCCATTAATATATAAATCTTGAGAATGCGATCAAAACTGTGGACGTAGTGCTAATTTGAGTATACGTTATCTTTAAACCGCTATATCTTTTGATACAGGCACCGCAGACCATCCAAAGTCGGCATTTTTCAAAAGTCCGATAGGGCCATACAACTATACATTTTTAGAAAGTACGCAATTTCCGCTTTCCATTAATATATAAATCTTGAGAATGCGATCAAAACTGTGGACGTAGTGCTAATTTGAACATACGTTATCTTTAAACCGCTATATCTTTTGATACAGCCACCGCAGACCATCCAAAGTCGGCATTTTTCAAAAGTCCATAGGGCCATACAACTATACATTTTCAGAAAGTACACAATTTTCGCTTTCCATTTATATATAAATCTTGAGAATGCGATCAAAACTGTGGACGTAGTGCTAATTTGAATATACGTTATCTTTAAACCGCTATATCTTTTGATACAGGCACCGCAGACTATCCAAAGTCGGCATGTTTCAAAAGTCTGATAGGGCCATACAACTATACATTTTTAGAAAGTACGCAATTTCCGCTTTCCATTAATATATAAATCTTGAAATTGCGATCAAAACTGTGGACGTAGTGCTAATTTGAACATACGTTATCTTTAAACCGCTATATCTTTTGATACAGCCACCGCAGACCATCCAAAGTCGGCATTTTTCAAAAGTCCGATAGGGCAATACAACTAAACATTTTTTGAAAGTACGCAATTTCCGGTTTCCATTAATATATAAATCTTGAGAATGCGATCAAAACTGTGGACGTAGTGCTAATTTGAACATACGTTATCTTTAAACCGCTATATCTTTTGATGCAGGCACCGCAGACCATCCAAAGTCGGCATTTTTCAAATGTCCGATAGGGCCATACAACTATACAATTTTAGAAAGTACGCAATTTCCGCTTTCCATTAATATATAAATCTTGAGAATGCGATCAAAACTGTGGACGTAGTGCTAATTTGAGTATACGTTATCTTTAAACCGCTATATCTTTTGATACAGGCACCGCAGACTATCCAAAGTCGGCATTTTTCAAAAGTCTGATAGGGCCATACAACTATACATTTTTAGAAAGTACGCAATTTCCGCTTTCCATTAATATATAAATCTTGAAATTGCGATCAAAACTGTGGACGTAGTGCTAATTTGAACATACGTTATCTTTAAACCGCTATATCTTTTGATACAGGCACCGCAGACCATCCAAAGTCCGCATTTTTCAAAAGTCCGATAGGGCCATACAACTATACATTTTTAGAAAGTACGCAATTTCCGCTTTCCATTAATATATAAATCTTGAGAATGCGATCAAAACTGTGGACGTAGTGCTAATTTGAGTATACGTTATCTTTAAACCGCTATATCTTTTGATACAGGCACCGCAGACCATCCAAAGTCGGCATTTTTCAAAAGTCCGATAGGGCCATACAACTATACATTTTTAGAAAGTACGCAATTTCCGCTTTCCATTAATATATAAATCTTGAGAATGCGATCAAAACTGTGGACGTAGTGCTAATTTGAACATACGTTATCTTTAAACCGCTATATCTTTTGATACAGGCACCGCAGACCATCCAAAGTCGGCATTTTTCAAAAGTCCATAGGGCCATACAACTATACATTTTCAGAAAGTACACAATTTTCGCTTTCCATTTATATATAAATCTTGAGAATGCGATCAAAACTGTGGACGTAGTGCTAATTTGAATATACGTTATCTTTAAACCGCTATATCTTTTGATACAGGCACCGCAGACCATCCAAAGTCGGCATTTTTCAAAAGTCCGATAGGGCCATACAACTATACATTTTTAGAAAGTACGCAATTTCCGCTTTGCATTAATATTTAAATCTTGAGAATGCGATCAAAACTGTGGACGTAGTGCTAATTTGAACATACGTTATCTTTAAACCGCTATATCTTTTGATACAGGCACCGCAGACCATCCAAAGTCCGCATTTTTCAAAAGTCCGATAGGGCCATACAACTATACATTTTTAGAAAGTACGCAATTTCCGCTTTCCATTAATATATAAATCTTGAGAATGCGATCAAAACTGTGGACGTAGTGCTAATTTAAACATTCGTTATCTTTAAACCGCTATATCTTTTGATACAGCCACCGCAGACCATCCAAAGTCGGAATTTTTCAAAAGTCCATAGGGCCATACAACTATACATTTTCAGAAAGTACACAATTTTCGCTTTCCATTTATATATAAATCTTGAGAATGCGATCAAAACTGTGGACGTAGTGCTAATTTGAATATACGTTATCTTTAAACCGCTATATCTTTTAATACAGGCAGCGCAGACCATCCAAAGTCGGCATTTTTCAAAAGTCCATAGGGCCATACAACTATACATTTTCAGAAAGTACACAATTTTCGCTTTCCATTTATATATAAATCTTGAGAATGCGATAAAAACTGTGGACGTAGTGCTAATTTAAACATACGTTATCTTTAAACCGCTATATCTTTTGATACAGGCACCGCAGACCATCCAAAGTCGGCATTTTTCAAAAGTCCATAGGGCCATACAACTATACATTTTCAGAAAGTACACAATTTTCGCTTTCCATTTATATATAAATCTTGAGAATGCGATCAAAACTGTGGACGTAGTGCTAATTTGAATATACGTTATCTTTAAACCGCTATATCTTTTGATACAGGCACCGCAGACCATCCAAAGTCGGCATTTTTCAAAAGTCCGATAGGGCCATACAACTATACATTTTTAGAAAGTACGCAATTTCCGCTTTGCATTAATATATAAATCTTGAGAATGCGATCAAAACTGTGGACGTAGTGCTAATTTGAACATACATTATCTTTAAACCGCTATATCTTTTGATACAGCCACCGCAGACCATCCAAAGTCGGCATTTTTCAAAAGTCCGATAGGGCAATACAACTAAACATTTTTTGAAAGTACGCAATTTCCGGTTTCCATTAATATATAAATCTTGAGAATGCGATCAAAACTGTGGACGTAGTGCTAATTTGAACATACATTATCTTTAAACCGCTATATCTTTTGATACAGCCACCGCAGACCATCCAAAGTCGGCATTTTTCAAAAGTCCGATAGGGCCCTACAACTATACATTTTTAGAAAGTACGCAATTTCCGCTTTGCATTAATATATAAATCTTGAGAATGCGATCAAAACTGTGGACGTAGTGCTAATTTGAACATACATTATCTTTAAACCGCTATATCTTTTGATACAGGCACCGCAGACCATCCAAAGTCGGCATTTTTCAAAAGTCCGATAGGGCCATACAACTAAACATTTTTTGAAAGTACGCAATTTCCGGTTTCCATTAATATATAAATCTTGAGAATGCGATCAAAACTGTGGACGTAGTGCTAATTTGAACATACATTATCTTTAAACCGCTATATCTTTTGATACAGCCACCGCAGACCATCCAAAGTCGGCATTTTTCAAAAGTCCGATAGGGCCATACAACTATACATTTTTAGAAAGTACGCAACTTCCGCTTTCCATTAATATAAAAATCTTGAGAATGCGATAAAAACTGTGGACGTAGTGCTAATTTGAACATACGTTATCTTTAAACCGCTATATCTTTTGATACAGGCACCGCAGACCATCCAAAGTCGGCATTTTTCAAAAGTCCGATAGGGCCATACAACTATACATTTTTAGAAAGTACGCAACTTCCGCTTTCCATTAATATAAAAATCTTGAGAATGCGATAAAAACTGTGGACGTAGTGCTAATTTGAACATACGTTATCTTTAAACCGCTATATCTTTTGATACAGGCACCGCAGACCATCCAAAGTCGGCATTTTTCAAAAGTCCGATAGGGCCATACAACTATACATTTTTAGAAAGTACGCAATTTCCGCTTTGCATTAATATATAAATCTTGAGAATGCGATCAAAACTGTGGACGTAGTGCTAATTTGAACATACATTATCTTTAAACCGCTATATCTTTTGATACAGGCACCGCAGACCATCCAAAGTCGGCATTTTTCAAAAGTCCGATAGGGCAATACAACTAAACATTTTTTGAAAGTACGCAATTTCCGGTTTCCATTAATATATAAATCTTGAGAATGCGATCAAAACTGTGGACGTAGTGCTAATTTGAACATACATTATCTTTAAACCGCTATATCTTTTGATACAGCCACCGCAGACCATCCAAAGTCGGCATTTTTCAAAAGTCCGATAGGGCCCTACAACTATACATTTTTAGAAAGTACGCAATTTCCGCTTTGCATTAATATATAAATCTTGAGAATGCGATCAAAACTGTGGACGTAGTGCTAATTTGAACATACATTATCTTTAAACCGCTATATCTTTTGATACAGCCACCGCAGACCATCCAAAGTCGGCATTTTTCAAAAGTCCGATAGGGCAATACAACTAAACATTTTTTGAAAGTACGCAATTTCCGGTTTCCATTAATATATAAATCTTGAGAATGCGATCAAAACTGTGGACGTAGTGCTAATTTGAACATACGTTATCTTTAAACCGCTATATCTTTTGATGCAGGCACCGCAGACCATCCAAAGTCGGCATTTTTCAAAAGTCCGATAGGGCCATACAACTATACAATTTTAGAAAGTACGCAATTTCCGCTTTCCATTAATATATAAATCTTGAGAATGCGATCAAAACTGTGGACGTAGTGCTAATTTGAACATACGTTATCTTTAAACCGCTATATCTTTTGATACAGGCACCGCAGACCATCCAAAGTCCGCATTTTTCAAAAGTCCGATAGGGCCATACAACTATACATTTTTAGAAAGTACGCAATTTCCGCTTTCCATTAATATATAAATCTTGAGAATGCGATCAAAACTGTGGACGTAGTGCTAATTTGAGTATACGTTATCTTTAAACCGCTATATCTTTTGATACAGGCACCGCAGACCATCCAAAGTCGGCATTTTTCAAAAGTCCGATAGGGCCATACAACTATACATTTTTAGAAAGTACGCAATTTCCGCTTTCCATTAATATATAAATCTTGAGAATGCGATCAAAACTGTGGACGTAGTGCTAATTTGAACATACGTTATCTTTAAACCGCTATATCTTTTGATACAGGCACCGCAGACTATCCAAAGTCGGCATTTTTCAAAAGTCCGATAGGGCCATACAACTATACATTTTTAGAAAGTACGCAATTTCCGCTTTCCATTAATATATAAATCTTGAGAATGCGATCAAAACTGTGGACGTAGTGCTAATTTGAACATACGTTATCTTTAAACCGCTATATCTTTTGATACAGGCACCGCAGACCATCCAAAGTCGGCATTTTTCAAAAGTCCGATAGGGCCATACAACTATACATTTTTAGAAATTACGCAATTTCCGCTTTCCATTAATATAAAAATCTTGAGAATGCGATCAAAACTGTGGACGTAGTGCTAATTTGAACATACGTTATCTTTAAACCGCTATATCTTTTGATACAGGCACCGCAGACCATCCAAAGTCGGCATTTTTCAAAAGTCCGATAGGGCCATACAACTATACATTTTTAGAAAGTACGCAACTTCCGCTTTCCATTAATATAAAAATCTTGAGAATGCGATAAAAACTGTGGACGTAGTGCTAATTTGAACATACGTTATCTTTAAACCGCTATATCTTTTGATACAGGCACCGCAGACCATCCAAAGTCGGCATTTTTCAAAAGTCCGATAGGGCCATACAACTATACATTTTTAGAAAGTACGCAACTTCCGCTTTCCATTAATATAAAAATCTTGAGAATGCGATAAAAACTGTGGACGTAGTGCTAATTTGAACATACGTTATCTTTAAACCGCTATATCTTTTGATACAGGCACCGCAGACCATCCAAAGTCGGCATTTTTCAAAAGTCCGATAGGGCCATACAACTATACATTTTTAGAAAGTACGCAACTTCCGCTTTCCATTAATATAAAAATCTTGAGAGTGCGATAAAAACTGTGGACGTAGTGCTAATTTGAATATACGTTATCTTTAAACCGCTATATCTTTTGATACAGGCACCGCAGACCATCCAAAGTCGGCATTTTTCAAAAGTCCATAGGGCCATACAACTATACATTTTCAGAAAGTACACAATTTTCGCTTTCCATTTATATATAAATCTTGAGAATGCGATCAAAACTGTGGACGTAGTGCTAATTTGAATATACGTTATCTTTAAACCGCTATATCTTTTGATACAGGCAGCGCAGACCATCCAAAGTCGGCATTTTTCAAAAGTCCATAGGGCCATACAACTATAAATTTTCAGAAAGTACACAATTTTCGCTTTCCATTTATATATAAATCTTGAGAATGCGATAAAAACTGTGGACGTAGTGCTAATTTAAACATACGTTATCTGTAAACCGCTATATCTTTTGATACAGGCACCGCAGACCATCCAAAGTCGGCATTTTTCAAAAGTCCATAGGGCCATACAACTATACATTTTCAGAAAGTACACAATTTTCGCTTTCCATTTATATATAAATCTTGAGAATGCGATCAAAACTGTGGACGTAGTGCTAATTTGAATATACGTTATCTTTAAACCGCTATATCTTTTGATACAGGCACCGCAGACCATCCAAAGTCGGCATTTTTCAAAAGTCCGATAGGGCCATACAACTATACATTTTTAGAAATTACGCAATTTCCGCTTTGCATTAATATATAAATCTTGAGAATGCGATCAAAACTGTGGACGTAGTGCTAATTTGAACATTCGTTATCTTTAAACCGCTATATCTTTTGATACAGCCACCGCAGACCATCCAAAGTCGGTGTTCAAATTGATGATAAGGAATAGGTAGGAGTGAAGGGAGTTTTCACTCGGCTTGTATTTGGGGGTAAATACAAGTGGGAGATTGCACTAACAAATGAAACGCGAATTTCTATTGGCAACTTAATACTAACAACAAAGATTTAATTCAATTATTCGGTACTTCAATGTACAATACGATTTTCTTATGAGATTAAGAATAATTAAATGAAATGGAACAATGCAATATCCTTTCTTTAAATGAATGGAAATTCAAGATATTTATGTTTACATCAATTAATTAAACAAATTAATAGAAAAATTGAAACTATAAATTAATGAACCGCGCACTGCTTGTATGGTTGATTGCGAAGGTTGTAAGTCCCGCGTTGATGATAGTTACCTCTGTTGATTGCAGATGCGACAGGCGCGTTCCGATGAAAAAGTAAAAGAGAGAGAGTTCATATGCGCACAGCGCTTTTATAGTGTTTCCAACACTGGAAGTTCGAAGGAAAGCAGGGATGCTTCCTTTGACAGGGTCATGCAGGGATGCATGACGGGCCTTGCGAACACAGTGTTGTGTTCGCTGCTAAGGTATGCAGGGTTGCATTACGGGCTTGAGGATCGCAGGAGTGCGTTCCATTTAAGGGACGAAAGTCACTTAAACATGGCGCCCTCGTTGCACTGGTGCAAGGGATGCCTTCAATTGAGCCAATGCCCGTATGGCTACGTCTATTTTCTCCTTTTGAATGGAGATTTGGCTTCTTGGTTGACGTGATTCTTGGCGTTTGGGTACCTGAGGTCGCTTTGCCGGCTTACGGGCACCTCTACGAGCGGACACTTGGAGCCGTTTCAGCGGCTTACGAACGTTTCGGCTGTTGGATGCTTGGCTACGAATGCTGCGACGGTCTTCCACGATGTCATCTGACGCCGTAGTGTGCAACAGGGTGTGGTGTAATTCTTGACATAGTTTGCACGTGTCGGGACACGAGCAATCCCTGATGCTGTCGTGGGTACGAGCAAGACAATTCGGGCAGTATCTAAATTGTCGCACTACTTCGCTGCGTTCTTCGCTGTTCATTGCCATGAATTCCTTACAAAACCGGAGTGGATGATACTTCAGGCAGACCTTACATTGATAGATCCGTGGGTCCAGGTTGGTGTTGTTGGATGGTTTTGATCTGTAAAATATTAACGGTATGAGAAGGTCGTGGAAATCTTAAAACTATGGCAAACAAGTTGATTCTTAAGTGTCAAGGGTAGAGTTTAGATTCGGAACCTCAGGTTGAGAAGGAAGCGGACAGAGCTTGACAATTGGTCGAGTAAAAGTTCCAGTCTGAGTCTTGACATCCGCCACTCGCACACAATTGTCCGAACCATGATACACTTTTTCGATGCGTCCTAGTCTCCACTCGTTGGGGGGAGTTTGGTCATTTTTGATGACCACGAAATCACCAATGGAAAGGTCCTTTTGTGGGAGCTTCCATTTGTATCTATGATGGAGTTCTTTGAGATACTCATCCTTCCAGCGTTGGCTGAACTGTTGATACAAAGCTTTGAGCTTTTCCCATCGATTTTGTAGGGAGAGATTGTCAATTTGAGGTTCTGGAAAGCCCAGTAGTGGCCCGCCTCGGAGAAAATGTCCTGGAGTTAATGCAAGCAAGTCATTGGCATTATCAGACATCGGGGAAAGGGGTCGAGAGTTCAGTACTGCTTCGATACGAGCAAGTAAAGTTGTGATTTCTTCAAAAGTGAAGACGTGGTTTCCAACAGTGCGTTTGAAGTGATGCTTGAAACTCTTTACAGCTGCTTCCCAAAGGCCGCCCATATGAGGAGCATTCGGTGGCAGGAAATGCCATTCAAATCCATGTACGGTATACTTGGAGCGTAGGTCATCAGAAGTTTCTTTGAGGAATTTTTTGAAATCCTGTTGGAAGGCGCGGTTAGCACCAACAAAGTTCTTGCCGTTGTCCGAAAAGACTCGTTGCGGGAGTCCGCGTCTACCTACAAAGCGGGCAAATGCTGCCTGAAATGCTTTGGTTGACAAATCCGAACATGGTTCAAGGTGGATTGCCTTTGTGGAAAAGCAAATGAAGACGCAAACGTATCCCTTCAGTAGTGGGGATCTCCGGAGGGTTGATGACTTTATGTCGAGAGGACCGGCAAAGTCTAAACCGGTGTAGGTGAATGGCAACGAGAAAGTTGCACGCTCTGGGGGTAAAGCTGCCATAATTTGCGAACGACTGTTTTGTTTGAAAATTGTACAGATTTTGCAATTGCGTATACAGAGTTTTACTTTTGATTTTAGCCTGGGAATGTAGCATTCCTGCCTTGCCATTCGAACCATGAGTTGCTGTTCAGCATGCATTAGAACATCATGCAGAAAATTTAGAAAAAGATAACATAATCTTGAAGATTCTGAAATAATGGTTGGATGTCTTTCATTGTACGTAAGGCCAGCGTTGGCCAAGCGACCATTCACACGGAGAAGTCCATGTTGGTCAAGAAAGGGGTTTAACGTTAAAAGCGAGCTCTTTTTGGAAATTGATTCTCGATTGGACAATTGATAATATTCCTTTGGGTAGTGTCTTTCTTGCGAAAGTTTGATGAGACGAGTTTTGACCCAGTGAATTTCCTTTTGCGTAATAACCACAGAGTTATAGCAAGTGGGAGAAGTGGACTGTATTGGTTTGAATCGGTGAATAAATCGAAACATGTACGCTATTCCGCGTAAGGCTTTAGACCATGAAGAGAAGCGGTCTAATATATCGGGGTCGTCGTCCAAAACGTGAAGAGCTTCTACTTTACGTTGTTCTTGAGGTACGACATTTTGTCGAAATGATATTGGCCAATGATCGGGGGGTTTAAGTAACCAATCTGGTCCGTGCCACCAGAGTGATCTAAGTACTAGGTCCTGTGGTCTACAACCTCTTGTTCCAAGGTCGGCCGGGTTGTGATTAGTGGTAACATGCCGCCACTTTACATTTCCAACATTTTTAATGATTTCTGACGTACGATTGGCTACGTATACCTTCCACGTACATGGTGGTTTTTCGAGCCATGCAAGTACAATAGACGAATCGGACCAAAGAAAGACGTTTGCACCATCAAGAGATAATTGAGTAATAACCCTTTTTATGCATTTAGATAATAAGACTGCTCCACACAATTCTAGGCGTGGGAGACTCACTGTCTGTAGTGGTGCTACCTTGGTTTTTGAAAACAGAAGGTGAGAGGATACCGTATTGGCTGATTGCGACCGAATGTAAACGGATGCACAGTATGCTTTCTCTGAAGCATCACAGAATCCATGGATTTGAATTGATCTACTAGGCGAGAATTCTGTCCATCTAGGAATTTGGATTTGTTCGATTGTGGGCAAATCGGTTACGAATTGGTGCCACTTTTGAAGTGAAAGGGGTTCGACACACTCGTCCCATTCCGTACCTTCTAACCAAATTTGTTGCAAGAGTATTTTCGCTTGAATAAGAATGGGCGATAGCCATCCTGCGGGGTCAAAAAGTTTCGAGACTGAGGATAAAATTTGGCGTTTTGTGGCGCTGGAGGGTGGTGTCAAGTATTCAACTGAATATGAAAAAGAATCGTTTAACGCGTTCCATCGTATACCAAGCGTTTTGGTAGAACTGGAATAATCAAATTTCAGGAAGTCAGAGTCGAGAAGGTGATCTGCAGGAATTTGATTTAAAAGTTGAGGATGGTTTGCTGTAATTTTCCGGAGAGGAAACCCAGCTGAAAGTAAACAATGGATGAGTTCAGTTTGAGCGTTTAAACACGATGGAATATCGTGACCTCCAGATAAGACATCATCCACATAGGTTTCTTTGGTTAAAATTTGTTTCGCTAGTGGATGGGAATCTTTTGTATCAGTTGCTAGTTGATGCAAAGTGCGAATTGCAAGATAAGGCGCGCAGTTGACTCCGAATGTCACTGTCTTCAGGGCAAAATCAGATAGTTTATCCTCGTTGTTTCTTCGAAAGAGAATTCGTTGATACGGTTGATCATCTTCGTGGAGAAGAATCTGTCGGTACATTTTTTGTATGTCACCGTTAAAGACATACTTATACAATCGCCAATTTAAAATGACAAATAGAAGATCTGTTTGCAAGGTTGGACCGATATGAAGTATATCGTTTAGTGAAATACCAGATGCCGTGGGTTTGGAGGCATTGAATACCACACGAACTTTCGTAGACTTACTGTCTGGTTTAAAACCTGAATGATGTGGAAGATAGTATGAACGATAATGTCCATTTTCGTGCACCTCATCGGGAGCGATTTGCCTCATATGATCGAGGGTGAGGTACTCTTCTAGAACGCGGTTGTATTCTTCTTTGAGGGTGGGATTTTTATTGAGCATATGCTCCATTCGGATAGCTTGTCGCATAGCTTGGGAACGGGATGGTCCCAGGGCCAGGTTGGATGGAAACTTCGATTTGAACGGTAGCCGAACTATATATCGGCCATCACTTCGCCTAACAGTGGTGTCTTGATAGAACTGTTCGCAGTATGAATCTTCGTCAGAAGATAGGCGAGATTCGGGCAGTTCCTCGAGTTCCCAGAACCTCTTCAATTGAATATTGAGGTTTTCATTAGTATCTTCTACAGCGTACGTATGAAAGGTAGAACAAGAAGTGGGTTGCATGGGTCCGCTCAAATACCACCCGAAAATTGTGTTTTGAGCGAGGAGACTGCCTAGGATGTGGTGTTGAATTCCTTGAAGAAGGATCTTCGGTATGAGATCGCTTCCGATCACCATATCTATGGGACCAGGAGTGAAGAAATAAGGATCAGCGAGATCTAGATCCTTAATGTCTGTTGGATTGGGTTTAGGGATAGAGAATGTTGGTAAAAAGCTTGTGAGCTTTTGAAGCACAATCGCTTGGGTAACGACTTTTGTGTCATAACGTTTGGAGATTAGAGTTAGTTGACAGACTTTGTTCGCGTTTTCTACAACGATTCCGCCCATCCCGGTTACTTCATAATCTTCCCGGTAAGTAGGAAGATTTAAGCGTTTCTGTACCTTCTCGGAAATGAAGGTTTTTTGCGAGCCTTGGTCGATTAAGGCTCTTAGGGTGAAAAGTGTGCCCATGTGCTCAATGTGCACTCGGGCGGTGGGAAGCAGCGTCTTCTCATGGTTTGCTGAGAAGTTAGCTTGGATTCTGGACGCACTGTCAGCAGAGGTGGATGGAGATTCATCGCAATTGCCTTGGGTTATGTTGAATATTGGATGCCTTGGGGTATTCGGCAGTTCGGTAGAGTGGGTGTGCAACAGGGGGGTTGCTTTTGTGGTTGGCTTTGCGGATGAAGTCGCATTTGCTGACTTAGGTGCGGATTTTATAGGTGGTTTAGGATGAAGCATCGTGTGATGCGATTGTCTGCAATGAAGACATCTAAAAACGCTTTGACAGTTGGTAAGTGTGTGGTTATATGCCAGGCAGTTGGTACAATAACCATTTTTCTCGGCGAATTTAGTTCGATCGGAAACTGCCAAGTTACGGAATTTCGGACAGGATTTGAGAGCATGATTATTTTTGCAAAGTTTACAAGTGAACGTCACTTGTTCTTGAGAGAGGTAAGATTGCACTTTAGTTGGAGTCTTTGTGTTGGAAGAGTGGCGAGGTTTGGAAGTTTTGTAGTTGTGCAATCGTTCAACTACTTCATACCGACTAGTTAGGAAGGAGTCCATTTGGGACCAGTCGGGCAACTCTTTCCTTGATTTTAAGGATTGCTCCCAAAGAGAGAGCGTGTCTTCTGGGAGTTTTGTGGAGCATAGATAAATTAATATCGGATCCCATTCGACCACGGAAACCCCTTGAGAAGTAAGGCAAGAAAGACAATCATTTATTGTACTCTGTATTCTCTGAATCCCCTCACTATTTTCGGATGTAACAGGGGGAATGTTGAAGAGGGTCTTCAATTGGTTATCGATCAAAATCCGCTTATTTTCAAAACGGGCTCTAAGTGCTTCCCAGGCCAGTGAAAAGTTTTCATCACAGAGTTTGTAATGTTTCACTATAAGGCCTGCCTTTCCCCGAGTTTTATTGCGCAGATGAAATAGTTTTTGAGCTGGGGTTAGTTTTGGGTGATTGAGGTACACTGCCGTGAACATGTCGCGGAAGCTCGGCCACTCCTCGTAACTACCATAAAAAATCTGTGTATCGCATGGGGGCACTTTTATGCATGGAATCGAGTTATCGACAAAAGACAAGGAATGTCTAGCAGTTACATTTTTATCGGGAGTGGTGCCATGAAAGGACTTAAGCTGATCGATAATTTGGGATTTACATATATAGAAGCTGTCAGTACATACTTGGAACTTGTTTGTTGCTTCGTCTTTAAAATCGATGGAAACTTGTTTTTCGTCTTCGAGGCAGACGCTCTTATAAGAGATTTGTAAATTCTCCCAACGTTTGTTTAGATCATGAAGTTTAACATCCAATAAGGTGTCAGTATTTTCTTCAGGGTCTTCTTTTTCAAAACGAGAACAAAAATTCATTAAATCATTTGAACAGAATATGAATTCTGCCATTGCGGTTGAACCAGTAGCCATGATTGAAGGTTTTGACAGTATTATCGGGTGTAACTAAGATTAAGATTGGAAAACGATTGAGAGAGTTCTGTACTGATTATGCTGCTGGGTATAGCAGCGTGAACCAAATCGATACAATTGGAAATAAGCTTCCCTTTTATATAACCTTAATATAATTTCCCGCTCAAATGTGTTTGGAGGATTAATTTTAATTATCACTGGGTTTTGGTGGGGTTGGGAAGACTCAAACTTGCTCTTTAAACGGACTTGGTTAAGCGACTTAATTATGCTACTGGGTATCGAGCAGTAAAACAAACTAGAACTTAGTGACTGTGCTCATAGGTAGAATGATTTATGCACCCTGTATAGATGCACTCGGATGAATTTTTGAAAGCAAAATTGTAAATAAATCCAGTCGGTGTGTACGATTTACATTTAATGGTTTAGTAAATTTATGCTATTGGGGATAATAGCATTAAAGACAAACGAAAACAAAATATTTGGGTTAATATTTATTTACGCTACTGGGTATGGTAGCCGTGAAAAAACCTATTGTATGTATTAGTTCTCTTATTAATAGGTTGAAGGATTTATGCACCCTGTATAGTTACGCCTTCAGGAATTTTGGACACAAACTTATTAAATAAATCGCGTAAGTAGCACTAGCACTTGCACTTTAAGTTTTAGTAGATTTTGCTAAACGATTATTTTATGCTATTGGGGATAATAGCATTAAATGCAAACGAGACAAAAATCACCGTATATATTAAATGATTCATCAAATTATTTTGACTGGTTTTATGTTGCTACTGGGTTACGCTACTGGGGATAGTAGCGGGAGGAACTACTTAACGTATGTACATACATATATACCAATACCGATATCTGCCCTCAAATGTAAAGACTTTTTTGTTCTTTAATATTTATGTTTGTTCACCACTGGGAATGGGTTTTCAATTGCAAATTCTTATTGGGATTTTTGTTGTTTGTTGTCGACAGAACCAAAACAAAATACAAATCTACGCTGACGCGAGCAGCGAAACGAAAAGAGCAGGCAGAATTCCTTTTTATATGTACATATGTCGATATGTACGAAATTTTCAGACAAACGTATAGATATATTGAAGGGATTGTAAGCAAAGTAAGGGTAGATAGAGAAGCAAAACTCTATGTCTGCGCCAAGCAGGTTGCGCAGCGAATTTCAAATAGCAAAGCGATTTGCAGTTGTATACAAATGGACTTTGCCCGTATGTATGAATAAAATCACCAATTTGCACAAAATTTGTTAAGTGAATATTAAAGGCGTATGAGAACACCTTTGAAAATTTAGCATAATTGCACTGTAGAAGACAATGAAAACCACAAACTATTTGCCTTTTTAGTTCTGTTTACTTGCTTTTATCACTAGTGTCACTTTTATATGTAGGTATATGAGTGCAGAAAAGGGATGGGTATAGTTAACCATGGGCAGGCAACGAACTAGAATTTTAGCACACTTGACCAAGTAGAAAAGGAAACAAAATAAATGCTTACCGGCGCAACCGGGAAAATATGGTCAGTGCGAATGAAACAATATTTGGTTGAAAAATCACGAGAAATGAATATACAAAGGGTTGTGTATTAATTTATGTATATATATGCCTAAGCTGTGGGTTGGAAACAACCGACTGGTAACTTAAACAGAACCGAATTTCTTGGCGCAAATAGCTTTTTGAATGCATATATGTGCATATATATGTATATATGTATATATATGAGTCCCGTTAGAGGAATGGTATATGAAAATATAACGGCACTTACTTGTAATTTTTTGGGGTACTCATCTTTTTTGGGGTTGGGGTACAGTCCCACGTTGGCCCTAAACTCTGGGCAGGATTTGGGTTTCCTTTGGTTGTACCGGCTACAGGTGACTCCACCGGTGTGTTTGCTGGTATATATTCCCACGTTGGGCAGCGGCAGCTTTGTGCAAATAATATGTTTTATGTATGTTGTCTTTATTTTCACCGAATTTTAGTTTTACCCACTGTTTTAAACGCGTTTTCACTTTTACTTTTACTTTTACACAACGATTTAAAATAAACTTTTAGTTTCGCGCACACTTTTCAACTTTTCTTTTTGCACACTTGTATCGCTTGCCGATCTGCTGCCGTTCGCGTTGGTGGTTGAAAATGCAATGCGTGGGCAGCGCAAAAGGCTCAAGAAGCAGTGTTGTATTGCGGTTGTTTTCCTTCGAAGTTGTTCGCGTTGCCAATAGAGTTTTTGATGGTTAGGTGTATTCCTGTGCCGTCAAATTCGGCTTGTAAGGACCATGTTCAAATTGATGATAAGGAATAGGTAGGAGTGAAGGGAGTTTTCACTCGGCTTGTATTTGGGGGTAAATACAAGTGGGAGATTGCACTAACAAATGAAACGCGAATTTCTATTGGCAACTTAATACTAACAACAAAGATTTAATTCAATTATTCGGTACTTCAATGTACAATACGATTTTCTTATGAGATTAAGAATAATTAAATGAAATGGAACAATGCAATATCCTTTCTTTAAATGAATGGAAATTCAAGATATTTATGTTTACATCAATTAATTAAACAAATTAATAGAAAAATTGAAACTATAAATTAATGAACCGCGCACTGCTTGTATGGTTGATTGCGAAGGTTGTAAGTCCCGCGTTGATGATAGTTACCTCTGTTGATTGCAGATGCGACAGGCGCGTTCCGATGAAAAAGTAAAAGAGAGAGAGTTCATATGCGCACAGCGCTTTTATAGTGTTTCCAACACTGGAAGTTCGAAGGAAAGCAGGGATGCTTCCTTTGACAGGGTCATGCAGGGATGCATGACGGGCCTTGCGAACACAGTGTTGTGTTCGCTGCTAAGGTATGCAGGGTTGCATTACGGGCTTGAGGATCGCAGGAGTGCGTTCCATTTAAGGGACGAAAGTCACTTAAACAGTCGGCATTTTTCAAAAGTCCGATAGGGCAATACAACTATACATTTTTAGAAAGTACGCAATTTCCGCTTTGCATTAATATATAAATCTTGAGAATGCGATCAAAACTGTGGACGTAGTGCTAATTTAAACATACGTTATCTTTAAACCGCTTTATCTTTTGATACAGCCACCGCAGACCATCCAAAGTCGGCATTTTTCAAAAGTCCGATAGGGCCCTACAACTATACATTTTTAGAAAGTACGCAATTTCCGCTTTGCATTAATATATAAATCTTGAGAATGCGATCAAAACTGTGGACGTAGTGCTAATTTAAACATACGTTATCTTTAAACCGCTTTATCTTTTGATACAGCCACCGCAGACCATCCAAAGTCGGCATTTTTCAAAAGTCCGATAGGGCCCTACAACTATACATTTTTAGAAAGTACGCAATTTCCGCTTTGCATTAATATATAAATCTTGAGAATGCGATAAAAACTGTGGACGTAGTGCTAATTTAAACATACGTTATCTGTAAACCGCTATATCTTTTGATACAGGCACCGCAGACCATCCAAAGTCGGCATTTTTCAAAAGTCCATAGGGCCATACAACTATACATTTTCAGAAAGTACACAATTTTCGCTTTCCATTTATATATAAATCTTGAGAATGCGATCAAAACTGTGGACGTAGTGCTAATTTGAATATACGTTATCTTTAAACCGCTATATCTTTTGATACAGGCACCGCAGACCATCCAAAGTCGGCATTTTTCAAAAGTCCGTAATTGATATAAATGATTTATTTCAAATAAATACTTTGAAAAATATTCTAAAAAAATACTTAAATAGTTTTTAGAATAATCAAAGATAACATTTCTTGAAGAAATTGTAATAAAAAAAATGTATAAAAAGAGCATTGAGTTTTTGGATAGATTTTCAGTTTTGATTCAGCTTTCATTTATGTTACAATTTTATTGGATATTAAATAAATTTTGAAAAGAAAAATATAATAATTTTTCATTTTCATTTATACATTTTTAGAAATTACGCAATTTCCGCTTTCCATTAATATATAAATCTTGAGAATGCGATAAAAACTGTGGACGTAGTGCTAATTTAAACATTCGTTATCTTTAAACCGCTATATCTTTTGATACAGGCAGCGCAGACCATCCAAAGTCGGCATTTTTCAAAAGTCCATAGGGCCATACAACTATACATTTTCAGAAAGTACACAATTTTCGCTTTCCATTTATATATAAATCTTGAGAATGCGATAAAAACTGTGGACGTAGTGCTAATTTAAACATACGTTATCTGTAAACCGCTATATCTTTTGATACAGGCACCGCAGACCATCCAAAGTCGGCATTTTTCAAAAGTCCATAGGGCCATACAACTATACATTTTCAGAAAGTACACAATTTTCGCTTTCCATTTATATATAAATCTTGAGAATGCGATCAAAACTGTGGACGTAGTGCTAATTTGAATATACGTTATCTTTAAACCGCTATATCTTTTGATACAGGCACCGCAGACCATCCAAAGTCGGCATTTTTCAAAAGTCCGATAGGGCAATACAACTATACATTTTTAGAAAGTACGCAATTTCCGCTTTGCATTAATATATAAATCTTGAGAATGCGATCAAAACTGTGGACGTAGTGCTAATTTGAACATACGTTATCTTTAAACCGCTTTATCTTTTGATACAGCCACCGCAGACCATCCAAAGTCGGCATTTTTCAAAAGTCCGATAGGGCAATACAACTATACATTTTTAGAAAGTACGCAATTTCCGCTTTGCATTAATATATAAATCTTGAGAATGCGATCAAAACTGTGGACGTAGTGCTAATTTGAACATACGTTATCTTTAAACCGCTTTATCTTTTGATACAGCCACCGCAGACCATCCAAAGTCGGCATTTTTCAAAAGTCCGATAGGGCCCTACAACTATACATTTTTAGAAAGTACGCAATTTCCGCTTTGCATTAATATATAAATCTTGAGAATGCGATCAAAACTGTGGACGTAGTGCTAATTTGAACATACGTTATCTTTAAACCGCTTTATCTTTTGATACAGCCACCGCAGACCATCCAAAGTCGGCATTTTTCAAAAGTCCGAAAGGGCCATACAACTATACATTTTTAGAAAGTACGCAATTTCCGCTTTCCATTAATATATAAATCTTGAGAATGCGATCAAAACTGTGGACGTAGTGCTAATTTGAACATACGTTATCTTTAAACCGCTTTATCTTTTGATACAGCCACCGCAGACCATCCAAAGTCGGCATTTTTCAAAAGTCCGATAGGGCAATACAACTAAACATTTTTTGAAAGTACGCAATTTCCGGTTTCCATTAATATATAAATCTTGAGAATGCGATCAAAACTGTGGACGTAGTGCTAATTTGAACATACGTTATCTTTAAACCGCTATATCTTTTGATGCAGGCACCGCAGACCATCCAAAGTCGGCATTTTTCAAAAGTCCGATAGGGCCATACAACTATACAATTTTAGAAAGTACGCAATTTCCGCTTTCCATTAATATATAAATCTTGAGAATGCGATCAAAACTGTGGACGTAGTGCTAATTTGAACATACGTTATCTTTAAACCGCTATATCTTTTGATACAGCCACCGCAGACCATCCAAAGTCGGCATTTTTCAAAAGTCCATAGGGCCATACAACTATACATTTTCAGAAAGTACACAATTTTCGCTTTCCATTTATATATAAATCTTGAGAATGCGATAAAAACTGTGGACGTAGTGCAAATTTGAATATACGTTATCTTTAAACCGCTATATCTTTTGATACAGGCACCGCAGACCATCCAAAGTCGGCATTTTTCAAAAGTCCATAGGGCCATACAACTATACATTTTCAGAAAGTACACAATTTTCGCTTTCCATTTATATATAAATCTTGAGAATGCGATCAAAACTGTGGACGTAGTGCAAATTTGAATATACGTTATCTTTAAACCGCTATATCTTTTGATACAGGCACCGCAGACCATCCAAAGTCGGCATTTTTCAAAAGTCCATAGGGCCATACAACTATACATTTTCAGAAAGTACACAATTTTCGCTTTCCATTTATATATAAATCTTGAGAATGCGATCAAAACTGTGGACGTAGTGCAAATTTGAGTATACGTTATCTTTAAACCGCTATATCTTTTGATACAGGCACCGCAGACTATCCAAAGTCGGCATTTTTCAAAAGTCTGATAGGGCCATACAACTATACATTTTTAGAAAGTACGCAATTTCCGCTTTCCATTAATATATAAATCTTGAGAATGCGATCAAAACTGTGGACGTAGTGCTAATTTGAACATACGTTATCTTTAAACCGCTATATCTTTTGATACAGCCACCGCAGACCATCCAAAGTCGGCATTTTTCAAAAGTCCATAGGGCCATACAACTATACATTTTCAGAAAGTACACAATTTTCGCTTTCCATTTATATATAAATCTTGAGAATGCGATAAAAACTGTGGACGTAGTGCAAATTTGAATATACGTTATCTTTAAACCGCTATATCTTTTGATACAGGCACCGCAGACCATCCAAAGTCGGCATTTTTCAAAAGTCCATAGGGCCATACAACTATACATTTTCAGAAAGTACACAATTTTCGCTTTCCATTTATATATAAATCTTGAGAATGCGATCAAAACTGTGGACGTAGTGCAAATTTGAATATACGTTATCTTTAAACCGCTATATCTTTTGATACAGGCACCGCAGACCATCCAAAGTCGGCATTTTTCAAAAGTCCGATAGGGCCATACAACTATACATTTTTAGAAATTACGCAATTTCCGCTTTCCATTAATATATAAATCTTGAGAATGCGATAAAAACTGTGGACGTAGTGCTAATTTAAACATTCGTTATCTTTAAACCGCTATATCTTTTGATACAGCCACCGCAGACCATCCAAAGTCGGCATTTTTCAAAAGTCCGATAGGGCAATACAACTATACATTTTTAGAAAGTACGCAATTTCCGCTTTGCATTAATATATAAATCTTGAGAATGCGATCAAAACTGTGGACGTAGTGCTAATTTGAACATACATTATCTTTAAACCGCTATATCTTTTGATACAGCCACCGCAGACCATCCAAAGTCGGCATTTTTCAAAAGTCCGATAGGGCAATACAACTATACATTTTTAGAAAGTACGCAATTTCCGCTTTGCATTAATATATAAATTTTGAGAATGCGATCAAAACTGTGGACGTAGTGCTAATTTGAACATACGTTATCTTTAAACCGCTTTATCTTTTGATACAGGCACCGCAGACCATCCAAAGTCGGCATTTTTCAAAAGTCCGATAGGGCCCTACAACTATACATTTTTAGAAAGTACGCAATTTCCGCTTTGCATTAATATATAAATCTTGAGAATGCGATCAAAACTGTGGACGTAGTAGTAATTTGAACATACATTATCTTTAAACCGCTATATCTTTTGATACAGCCACCGCAGACCATCCAAAGTCGGCATTTTTCAAAAGTCCGATAGGGCAATACAACTAAACATTTTTTGAAAGTACGCAATTTCCGGTTTCCATTAATATATAAATCTTGAGAATGCGATCAAAACTGTGGACGTAGTGCTAATTTGAACATACGTTATCTTTAAACCGCTATATCTTTTGATGCAGGCACCGCAGACCATCCAAAGTCGGCATTTTTCAAAAGTCCGATAGGGCCATACAACTATACAATTTTAGAAAGTACGCAATTTCCGCTTTCCATTAATATATAAATCTTGAGAATGCGATCAAAACTGTGGACGTAGTGCTAATTTGAACATACGTTATCTTTAAACCACTATATCTTTTGATACAGGCACCGCAGACCATCCAAAGTCGGCATTTTTCAAAAGTCTGATAGGGCCATACAACTATACATTTTTAGAAAGTACGCAATTTCCGGTTTCCATTAATATATAAATCTTGAGAATGCGATCAAAACTGTGGACGTAGTGCTAATTTGAACATACGTTATCTTTAAACCGCTATATCTTTTGATACAGGCACCGCAGACCATCCAAAGTCCGCATTTTTCAAAAGTCCGATAGGGCCATACAACTATACATTTTTAGAAAGTACGCAATTTCCGCTTTCCATTAATATATAAATCTTGAGAATGCGATCAAAACTGTGGACGTAGTGCTAATTTGAGTATACGTTATCTTTAAACCGCTATATCTTTTGATACAGGCACCGCAGACCATCCAAAGTCGGCATTTTTCAAAAGTCCGATAGGGCCATACAACTATACATTTTTAGAAAGTACGCAATTTCCGCTTTCCATTAATATATAAATCTTGAGAATGCGATCAAAACTGTGGACGTAGTGCTAATTTGAACATACGTTATCTTTAAACCGCTATATCTTTTGATACAGGCACCGCAGACCATCCAAAGTCGGCATTTTTCAAAAGTCCGATAGGGCCATACAACTATACATTTTTAGAAATTACGCAATTTCCGCTTTCCATTTATATATAAATCTTGAGAATGCGATCAAAACTGTGGACGTAGTGCTAATTTGAACATACGTTATCTTTAAACCGCTATATCTTTTGATGCAGGCACCGCAGACCATCCAAAGTCGGCATTTTTCAAAAGTCCGATAGGGCCATACAACTATACATTTTTAGAAATTACGCAATTTCCGCTTTCCATTTATATATAAATCTTGAGAATGCGATCAAAACTGTGGACGTAGTGCTAATTTAAACATACGTTATCTTTAAACCGCTATATCTTTTGATACAGGCACCGCAGACCATCCAAAGTCGGCATTTTTCAAAAGTCCGATAGGGCCATACAACTATACATTTTTAGAAGTTACGCAATTTCCGCTTTCCATTTATATATAAATCTTGAGAATGCGATCAAAACTGTGGACGTAGTGCTAAATTAAACATACGTTATCTTTAAACCGCTATATCTTTTGATACAGGCACCGCAGACCATCCAAAGTCGGCATTTTTCAAAAGTCCGATAGGGCCATACAACTATACATTTTTAGAAATTACGCAATTTCCGCTTTCCATTAATATATAAATCTTGAGAATGCGATAAAAACTGTGGACGTAGTGCTAATTTGAATATACGTTATCTTTAAACCGCTATATCTTTTGATACAGGCACCGCAGACCATCCAAAGTCGGCATTTTTCAAAAGTCCGATAGGGCCATACAACTATACATTTTTAGAAAGTACGCAATTTCCGCTTTCCATTAATATATAAATCTTGAGAATGCGATCAAAACTGTGGACGTAGTGCTAATTTGAATATACGTTATCTTTAAACCGCTATATCTTTTGATACAGGCACCGCAGACCATCCAAAGTCGGCATTTTTCAAAAGTCCGATAGGGCCATACAACTATACATTTTCAGAAAGTACACAATTTTCGCTTTCCATTTATATATAAATCTTGAGAATGCGATCAAAACTGTGGACGTAGTGCTAATTTGAATATACGTTATCTTTAAACCGCTTTATCTTTTGATACAGGCACCGCAGACCATCCAAAGTCGGCATTTTTCAAAAGTCCGATAGGGCCATACAACTATACATTTTCAGAAAGTACACAATTTTCGCTTTCCATTTATATATAAATCTTGAGAATGCGATCAAAACTGTGGACGTAGTGCTAATTTGAATATACGTTATCTTTAAACCGCTATATCTTTTGATACAGGCACCGCAGACCATCCAAAGTCGGCATTTTTCAAAAGTCCGATAGGGCCATACAACTATACATTTTTAGAAAGTACGCAATTTCCGCTTTCCATTAATATATAAATCTTGAGAATGCGATCAAAACTGTGGACGTAGTGCTAATTTGAATATACGTTATCTTTAAACCGCTATATCTTTTGATACAGGCACCGCAGACCATCCAAAGTCGGCATTTTTCAAAAGTCCGATAGGGCCATACAACTATACATTTTCAGAAAGTACACAATTTTCGCTTTCCATTTATATATAAATCTTGAGAATGCGATCAAAACTGTGGACGTAGTGCTAATTTGAATATACGTTATCTTTAAACCGCTATATCTTTTGATACAGGCACCGCAGACCATCCAAAGTCGGCATTTTTCAAAAGTCCGATAGGGCCATACAACTATACATTTTTAGAAAGTACGCAACTTCCGCTTTCCATTTATATAAAAATCTTGAGAATGCGATCAAAACTGTGGACGTAGTGCTAATTTGAACATACGTTATCTTTAAACCGCTATATCGTTTGATACAGGCACCGCAGACCATCCAAAGTCGGCATTTTTAAAAAGTCCGATAGGGCCATACAACTATACATTTTTAGAAAGTACGCAATTTCCGCTTTCCATTAATATATAAATCTTGAGAATGCGATCAAAACTGTGGACGTAGTGCTAATTTGAACATACGTTATCTTTAAACCACTATATCTTTTGATACAGGCACCGCAGACCATCCAAAGTCGGCATTTTTCAAAAGTCTGATAGGGCCATACAACTATACATTTTTAGAAAGTACGCAATTTCCGGTTTCCATTAATATATAAATCTTGAGAATGCGATCAAAACTGTGGACGTAGTGCTAATTTGAACATACGTTATCTTTAACCCGCTATATCTTTTGATACAGGCACCGCAGACCATCCAAAGTCCGCATTTTTCAAAAGTCCGATAGGGCCATACAACTATACATTTTTAGAAGTTACGCAATTTCCGCTTTCCATTTATATATAAATCTTGAGAATGCGATCAAAACTGTGGACGTAGTGCTAGATTAAACATACGTTATCTTTAAACCGCTATATCTTTTGATACAGGCACCGCAGACCATCCAAAGTCGGCATTTTTCAAAAGTCCGATAGGGCCATACAACTATACATTTTTAGAAATTACGCAATTTCCGCTTTCCATTTATATATAAATCTTGAGAATGCGATCAAAACTGTGGACGTAGTGCTAATTTGAACATACGTTATCTTTAAACCGCTATATCTTTTGATGCAGGCACCGCAGACCATCCAAAGTCGGCATTTTTCAAAAGTCCGATAGGGCCATACAACTATACATTTTTAGAAATTACGCAATTTCCGCTTTCCATTTACATATAAATCTTGAGAATGCGATCAAAACTGTGGACGTGGTGCTAATTTAAACATACGTTATCTTTAAACCGCTATATCTTTTGATACAGGCACCGCAGACCATCCAAAGTCGGCATTTTTCAAAAGTCCGATAGGGCCATACAACTATACATTTTTAGAAGTTACGCAATTTCCGCTTTCCATTTATATATAAATCTTGAGAATGCGATCAAAACTGTGGACGTAGTGCTAAATTAAACATACGTTATCTTTAAACCGCTATATCTTTTGATACAGGCACCGCAGACCATCCAAAGTCGGCATTTTTCAAAAGTCCGATAGGGCCATACAACTATACATTTTTAGAAATTACGCAATTTCCGCTTTCCATTAATATATAAATCTTGAGAATGCGATAAAAACTGTGGACGTAGTGCTAATTTGAATATACGTTATCTTTAAACCGCTATATCTTTTGATACAGGCACCGCAGACCATCCAAAGTCGGCATTTTTCAAAAGTCCGATAGGGCCATACAACTATACATTTTTAGAAAGTACGCAATTTCCGCTTTCCATTAATATATAAATCTTGAGAATGCGATCAAAACTGTGGACGTAGTGCTAATTTGAATATACGTTATCTTTAAACCGCTATATCTTTTGATACAGGCACCGCAGACCATCCAAAGTCGGCATTTTTCAAAAGTCCGATAGGGCCATACAACTATACATTTTCAGAAAGTACACAATTTTCGCTTTCCATTTATATATAAATCTTGAGAATGCGATCAAAACTGTGGACGTAGTGCTAATTTGAATATACGTTATCTTTAAACCGCTTTATCTTTTGATACAGGCACCGCAGACCATCCAAAGTCGGCATTTTTCAAAAGTCCGATAGGGCCATACAACTATACATTTTCAGAAAGTACACAATTTTCGCTTTCCATTTATATATAAATCTTGAGAATGCGATCAAAACTGTGGACGTAGTGCTAATTTGAATATACGTTATCTTTAAACCGCTATATCTTTTGATACAGGCACCGCAGACCATCCAAAGTCGGCATTTTTCAAAAGTCCGATAGGGCCATACAACTATACATTTTCAGAAAGTACACAATTTTCGCTTTCCATTAATATATAAATCTTGAGAATGCGATCAAAACTGTGGACGTAGTGCTAAATTAAACATACGTTATCTTTAAACCGCTATATCTTTTGATACAGGCACCGCAGACCATCCAAAGTCGGCATTTTTCAAAAGTCCGATAGGGCCATACAACTATACATTTTTAGAAGTTACGCAATTTCCGCTTTCCATTAATATATAAATCTTGAGAATGCGATCAAAACTGTGGACGTAGTGCTAGATTAAACATACGTTATCTTTAAACCGCTATATCTTTTGATACAGGCACCGCAGACCATCCAAAGTCGGCATTTTTCAAAAGTCCGATAGGGCCATACAACTATACATTTTTAGAAATTACGCAATTTCCGCTTTCCATTAATATATAAATCTTGAGAATGCGATAAAAACTGTGGACGTAGTGCTAATTTAAACATACGTTATCTTTAAACCGCTATATCTTTTGATACAGGCACCGCAGACCATCCAAAGTCGGCATTTTTCAAAAGTCCGATAGGGCCATACAACTATACATTTTCAGAAAGTACACAATTTTCGCTTTCCATTTATATATAAATCTTGAGAATGCGATCAAAACTGTGGACGTAGTGCTAATTTGAATATACGTTATCTTTAAACCGCTATATCTTTTGATACAGGCACCGCAGACCATCCAAAGTCGGCATTTTTCAAAAGTCCGATAGGGCCATACAACTATACATTTTTAGAAAGTACGCAATTTCCGCTTTCCATTAATATATAAATCTTGAGAATGCGATCAAAACTGTGGACGTAGTGCTAATTTGAATATACGTTATCTTTAAACCGCTATATCTTTTGATACAGGCACCGCAGACCATCCAAAGTCGGCATTTTTCAAAAGTCCGATAGGGCCATACAACTATACATTTTCAGAAAGTACACAATTTTCGCTTTCGATTTATATATAAATCTTGAGAATGCGATCAAAACTGTGGACGTAGTGCTAATTTGAATATACGTTATCTTTAAACCGCTATATCTTTTGATACAGGCACCGCAGACCATCCAAAGTCGGCATTTTTCAAAAGTCCGATAGGGCCATACAACTATACATTTTTAGAAAGTACGCAATTTCCGCTTTCCATTAATATATAAATCTTGAGAATGCGATCAAAACTGTGGACGTAGTGCTAATTTGAATATACGTTATCTTTAAACCGCTATATCTTTTGATACAGGCACCGCAGACCATCCAAAGTCGGCATTTTTCAAAAGTCCGATAGGGCCATACAACTATACATTTTCAGAAAGTACACAATTTTCGCTTTCCATTTATATATAAATCTTGAGAATGCGATCAAAACTGTGGACGTAGTGCTAATTTGAATATACGTTATCTTTAAACCGCTATATCTTTTGATACAGGCACCGCAGACCATCCAAAGTCGGCATTTTTCAAAAGTCCGATAGGGCCATACAACTATACATTTTTAGAAAGTACGCAACTTCCGCTTTCCATTTATATAAAAATCTTGAGAATGCGATAAAAACTGTGGACGTAGTGCTAATTTGAACATACGTTATCTTTAAACCGCTATATCGTTTGATACAGGCACCGCAGACCATCCAAAGTCGGCATTTTTAAAAAGTCAGATAGGGCCATACAACTATACATTTTTAGAAAGTACGCAATTTCCGCTTTCCATTAATATATAAATCTTGAGAATGCGATCAAAACTGTGGACGTAGTGCTAATTTGAACATACGTTATCTTTAAACCACTATATCTTTTGATACAGGCACCGCAGACCATCCAAAGTCGGCATTTTTCAAAAGTCTGATAGGGCCATACAACTATACATTTTTAGAAAGTACGCAATTTCCGGTTTCCATTAATATATAAATCTTGAGAATGCGATCAAAACTGTGGGCGTAGTGCTAATTTGAACATACGTTATCTTTAAACCGCTATATCTTTTGATACAGGCACCGCAGACCATCCAAAGTCCGCATTTTTCAAAAGTCCGATAGGGCCATACAACTATACATTTTTAGAAAGTACGCAATTTCCGCTTTCCATTAATATATAAATCTTGAGAATGCGATCAAAACTGTGGACGTAGTGCTAATTTGAGTATACGTTATCTTTAAACCGCTATATCTTTTGATACAGGCACCGCAGACCATCCAAAGTCGGCATTTTTCAAAAGTCCGATAGGGCCATACAACTATACATTTTTAGAAAGTACGCAATTTCCGCTTTCCATTAATATATAAATCTTGAGAATGCGATCAAAACTGTGGACGTAGTGCTAATTTGAACATACGTTATCTTTAAACCGCTATATCGTTTGATACAGGCACCGCAGACCATCCAAAGTCGGCATTTTTAAAAAGTCCGATAGGGCCATACAACTATACATTTTTAGAAAGTACGCAATTTCCGCTTTCCATTAATATATAAATCTTGAGAATGCGATCAAAACTGTGGACGTAGTGCTAAATTAAACATACGTTATCTTTAAACCGCTATATCTTTTGATACAGGCACCGCAGACCATCCAAAGTCGGCATTTTTCAAAAGTCCGATAGGGCCATACAACTATACATTTTTAGAAAGTACGCAACTTCCGCTTTCCATTTATATAAAAATCTTGAGAATGCGATAAAAACTGTGGACGTAGTGCTAATTTGAACATACATTATCTTTAAACCGCTATATCTTTTGATACAGGCACCGCAGACCATCCAAAGTCGGCATTTTTCAAAAGTCCGATAGGGCCATACAACTATACATTTTTAGAAAGTACGCAACTTCCGCTTTCCATTTATATAAAAATCTTGAGAATGCGATAAAAACTGTGGACGTAGTGCTAATTTGAACATACATTATCTTTAAACCGCTATATCTTTTGATACAGCCACCGCAGACCATCCAAAGTCGGCATTTTTCAAAAGTCCGATAGGGCCATACAACTATACATTTTTAGAAAGTACGCAACTTCCGCTTTCCATTTATATAAAAATCTTGAGAATGCGATAAAAACTGTGGACGTAGTGCTAATTTGAACATACATTATCTTTAAACCGCTATATCTTTTGATACAGCCACCGCAGACCATCCAAAGTCGGCATTTTTCAAAAGTCCGATAGGGCAATACAACTATACATTTTTAGAAAGTACGCAATTTCCGCTTTGCATTAATATATAAATTTTGAGAATGCGATCAAAACTGTGGACGTAGTGCTAATTTGAACATACATTATCTTTAAACCGCTATATCTTTTGATACAGCCACCGCAGACCATCCAAAGTCGGCATTTTTCAAAAGTCCGATAGGGCAATACAACTATACATTTTTAGAAAGTACGCAATTTCCGCTTTGCATTAATATATAAATTTTGAGAATGCGATCAAAACTGTGGACGTAGTGCTAATTTGAACATACGTTATCTTTAAACCGCTTTATCTTTTGATACAGCCACCGCAGACCATCCAAAGTCGGCATTTTTCAAAAGTCCGATAGGGCCATACAACTATACATTTTTAGAAAGTACGCAACTTCCGCTTTCCATTTATATAAAAATCTTGAGAATGCGATAAAAACTGTGGACGTAGTGCTAATTTGAACATACATTATCTTTAAACCGCTATATCTTTTGATACAGCCACCGCAGACCATCCAAAGTCGGCATTTTTCAAAAGTCCGATAGGGCCATACAACTATACATTTTTAGAAAGTACGCAACTTCCGCTTTCCATTTATATAAAAATCTTGAGAATGCGATAAAAACTGTGGACGTAGTGCTAATTTGAACATACATTATCTTTAAACCGCTATATCTTTTGATACAGCCACCGCAGACCATCCAAAGTCGGCATTTTTCAAAAGTCCGATAGGGCAATACAACTATACATTTTTAGAAAGTACGCAATTTCCGCTTTGCATTAATATATAAATTTTGAGAATGCGATCAAAACTGTGGACGTAGTGCTAATTTGAACATACGTTATCTTTAAACCGCTTTATCTTTTGATACAGCCACCGCAGACCATCCAAAGTCGGCATTTTTCAAAAGTCCGATAGGGCCCTACAACTATACATTTTTAGAAAGTACGCAATTTCCGCTTTGCATTAATATATAAATCTTGAGAATGCGATCAAAACTGTGGACGTAGTGCTAATTTGAACATACATTATCTTTAAACCGCTATATCTTTTGATACAGCCACCGCAGACCATCCAAAGTCGGCATTTTTCAAAAGTCCGATAGGGCAATACAACTAAACATTTTTTGAAAGTACGCAATTTCCGGTTTCCATTAATATATAAATCTTGAGAATGCGATCAAAACTGTGGACGTAGTGCTAATTTGAACATACGTTATCTTTAAACCGCTATATCTTTTGATACAGGCACCGCAGACCATCCAAAGTCGGCATTTTTCAAAAGTCCGATAGGGCCATACAACTATAAAATTTTAGAAAGTACGCAATTTCCGCTTTCCATTAATATATAAATCTTGAGAATGCGATCAAAACTGTGGACGTAGTGCTAATTTGAACATACGTTATCTTTAAACCACTATATCTTTTGATACAGGCACCGCAGACCATCCAAAGTCGGCATTTTTCAAAAGTCTGATAGGGCCATACAACTATACATTTTTAGAAAGTACGCAATTTCCGGTTTCCATTAATATATAAATCTTGAGAATGCGATCAAAACTGTGGACGTAGTGCTAATTTGAACATACGTTATCTTTAAACCGCTATATCTTTTGATACAGGCACCGCAGACCATCCAAAGTCCGCATTTTTCAAAAGTCCGATAGGGCCATACAACTATACATTTTTAGAAAGTACGCAATTTCCGCTTTCCATTAATATATAAATCTTGAGAATGCGATCAAAACTGTGGACGTAGTGCTAATTTGAACATACGTTATCTTTAAACCGCTATATCTTTTGATACAGGCACCGCAGACCATCCAAAGTCGGCATTTTTCAAAAGTCCGATAGGGCCATACAACTATACATTTTTAGAAAGTACGCAATTTCCGCTTTCCATTAATATATAAATCTTGAGAATGCGATCAAAACTGTGGACGTAGTGCTAATTTGAACATACGTTATCTTTAAACCGCTATATCTTTTGATACAGGCACCGCAGACCATCCAAAGTCGGCATTTTTCAAAAGTCCGATAGGGCCATACAACTATACATTTTTAGAAATTACGCAATTTCCGCTTTCCATTTATATATAAATCTTGAGAATGCGATCAAAACTGTGGACGTAGTGCTAATTTGAACATACGTTATCTTTAAACCGCTATATCTTTTGATGCAGGCACCGCAGACCATCCAAAGTCGGCATTTTTCAAAAGTCCGATAGGGCCATACAACTATACATTTTTAGAAATTACGCAATTTCCGCTTTCCATTTATATATAAATCTTGAGAATGCGATCAAAACTGTGGACGTAGTGCTAATTTAAACATACGTTATCTTTAAACCGCTATATCTTTTGATACAGGCACCGCAGACCATCCAAAGTCGGCATTTTTCAAAAGTCCGATAGGGCCATACAACTATACATTTTTAGAAGTTACGCAATTTCCCCTTTCCATTTATATATAAATCTTGAGAATGCGATCAAAACTGTGGACGTAGTGCTAAATTAAACATACGTTATCTTTAAACCGCTATATCTTTTGATACAGGCACCGCAGACCATCCAAAGTCGGCATTTTTCAAAAGTCCGATAGGGCCATACAACTATACATTTTTAGAAATTACGCAATTTCCGCTTTCCATTAATATATAAATCTTGAGAATGCGATAAAAACTGTGGACGTAGTGCTAATTTGAATATACGTTATCTTTAAACCGCTATATCTTTTGATACAGGCACCGCAGACCATCCAAAGTCGGCATTTTTCAAAAGTCCGATAGGGCCATACAACTATACATTTTTAGAAAGTACGCAATTTCCGCTTTCCATTAATATATAAATCTTGAGAATGCGATCAAAACTGTGGACGTAGTGCTAATTTGAATATACGTTATCTTTAAACCGCTATATCTTTTGATACAGGCACCGCAGACCATCCAAAGTCGGCATTTTTCAAAAGTCCGATAGGGCCATACAACTATACATTTTCAGAAAGTACACAATTTTCGCTTTCCATTTATATATAAATCTTGAGAATGCGATCAAAACTGTGGACGTAGTGCTAATTTGAATATACGTTATCTTTAAACCGCTTTATCTTTTGATACAGGCACCGCAGACCATCCAAAGTCGGCATTTTTCAAAAGTCCGATAGGGCCATACAACTATACATTTTCAGAAAGTACACAATTTTCGCTTTCCATTTATATATAAATCTTGAGAATGCGATCAAAACTGTGGACGTAGTGCTAATTTGAATATACGTTATCTTTAAACCGCTATATCTTTTGATACAGGCACCGCAGACCATCCAAAGTCGGCATTTTTCAAAAGTCCGATAGGGCCATACAACTATACATTTTCAGAAAGTACACAATTTTCGCTTTCCATTAATATATAAATCTTGAGAATGCGATCAAAACTGTGGACGTAGTGCTAAATTAAACATACGTTATCTTTAAACCGCTATATCTTTTGATACAGGCACCGCAGACCATCCAAAGTCGGCATTTTTCAAAAGTCCGATAGGGCCATACAACTATACATTTTTAGAAGTTACGCAATTTCCGCTTTCCATTTATATATAAATCTTGAGAATGCGATCAAAACTGTGGACGTAGTGCTAGATTAAACATACGTTATCTTTAAACCGCTATATCTTTTGATACAGGCACCGCAGACCATCCAAAGTCGGCATTTTTCAAAAGTCCGATAGGGCCATACAACTATACATTTTTAGAAATTACGCAATTTCCGCTTTCCATTAATATATAAATCTTGAGAATGCGATAAAAACTGTGGACGTAGTGCTAATTTAAACATACGTTATCTTTAAACCGCTATATCTTTTGATACAGGCACCGCAGACCATCCAAAGTCGGCATTTTTCAAAAGTCCGATAGGGCCATACAACTATACATTTTCAGAAAGTACACAATTTTCGCTTTCCATTTATATATAAATCTTGAGAATGCGATCAAAACTGTGGACGTAGTGCTAATTTGAATATACGTTATCTTTAAACCGCTATATCTTTTGATACAGGCACCGCAGACCATCCAAAGTCGGCATTTTTCAAAAGTCCGATAGGGCCATACAACTATACATTTTTAGAAAGTACGCAATTTCCGCTTTCCATTAATATATAAATCTTGAGAATGCGATCAAAACTGTGGACGTAGTGCTAATTTGAATATACGTTATCTTTAAACCGCTATATCTTTTGATACAGGCACCGCAGACCATCCAAAGTCGGCATTTTTCAAAAGTCCGATAGGGCCACACAACTATACATTTTCAGAAAGTACACAATTTTCGCTTTCCATTTATATATAAATCTTGAGAATGCGATCAAAACTGTGGACGTAGTGCTAATTTGAATATACGTTATCTTTAAACCGCTATATCTTTTGATACAGGCACCGCAGACCATCCAAAGTCGGCATTTTTCAAAAGTCCGATAGGGCCATACAACTATACATTTTTAGAAAGTACGCAATTTCCGCTTTCCATTAATATATAAATCTTGAGAATGCGATCAAAACTGTGGACGTAGTGCTAATTTGAATATACGTTATCTTTAAACCGCTATATCTTTTGATACAGGCACCGCAGACCATCCAAAGTCGGCATTTTTCAAAAGTCCGATAGGGCCATACAACTATACATTTTCAGAAAGTACACAATTTTCGCTTTCCATTTATATATAAATCTTGAGAATGCGATCAAAACTGTGGACGTAGTGCTAATTTGAATATACGTTATCTTTAAACCGCTATATCTTTTGATACAGGCACCGCAGACCATCCAAAGTCGGCATTTTTCAAAAGTCCGATAGGGCCATACAACTATACATTTTTAGAAAGTACGCAACTTCCGCTTTCCATTTATATAAAAATCTTGAGAATGCGATAAAAACTGTGGACGTAGTGCTAATTTGAACATACGTTATCTTTAAACCGCTATATCGTTTGATACAGGCACCGCAGACCATCCAAAGTCGGCATTTTTAAAAAGTCCGATAGGGCCATACAACTATACATTTTTAGAAAGTACGCAATTTCCGCTTTCCATTAATATATAAATCTTGAGAATGCGATCAAAACTGTGGACGTAGTGCTAATTTGAACATACGTTATCTTTAAACCGCTATATCTTTTGATACAGGCACCGCAGACCATCCAAAGTCGGCATTTTTCAAAAGTCTGATAGGGCCATACAACTATACATTTTTAGAAAGTACGCAATTTCCGCTTTCCATTAATATATAAATCTTGAGAATGCGATCAAAACTGTGGACGTAGTGCTAATTTGAACATACGTTATCTTTAAACCACTATATCTTTTGATACAGGCACCGCAGACCATCCAAAGTCGGCATTTTTCAAAAGTCTGATAGGGCCATACAACTATACATTTTTAGAAAGTACGCAATTTCCGCTTTCCATTAATATATAAATCTTGAGAATGCGACCAAAACTGTGGACGTAGTGCTAATTTAAACATACGTTATCTTTAAACCGCTATATCTTTTGATACAGGCACCGCAGACCATCCAAAGTCGGCATTTTTCAAAAGTCCATAGGGCCATACAACTATACATTTTCAGAAAGTACACAATTTTCGCTTTCCATTTATATATAAATCTTGAGAATGCGATCAAAACTGTGGACGTAGTGCTAATTTGAATATACGTTATCTTTAAACCGCTATATCTTTTGATACAGGCACCGCAGACCATCCAAAGTCGGCATTTTTCAAAAGTCCGATAGGGCCATACAACTATACATTTTTAGAAAGTACGCAATTTCCGCTTTCCATTAATATATAAATCTTGAGAATGCGATCAAAACTGTGGACGTGGTGCTAATTTGAACATTCGTTATCTTTAAACCGCTATATCTTTTGATACAGGCACCGCAGACCATCCAAAGTCGGCATTTTTCAAAAGTCCGATAGGGCCATACAACTATACATTTTTAGAAAGTACGCAATTTCCGCTTTCCATTAATATATAAATCTTGAGAATGCGATCAAAACTGTGGACGTAGTGCTAATTTGAACATACGTTATCTTTAAACCGCTATATCTTTTGATACAGGCACCGCAGACCATCCAAAGTCGGCATTTTTCAAAAGTCTGATAGGGCCATACAACTATACATTTTTAGAAAGTACGCAATTTCCGCTTTCCATTAATATATAAATCTTGAGAATACGATCAAAACTGTGGACGTAGTGCTAATTTGAACATACGTTATCTTTAAACCGCTATATGTTTTGATACAGGCACCGCAGACCATCCAAAGTCGGCATTTTTCAAAAGTCCGATAGGGCCATACAACTATACATTTTTAGAAAGTACGCAATTTCCGCTTTCCATTAATATATAAATCTTGAGAATGCGATCAAAACTGTGGACGTGGTGCTAATTTGAACATTCGTTATCTTTAAACCGCTATATCTTTTGATACAGGCACCGCAGACCATCCAAAGTCGGCATTTTTCAAAAGTCCGATAGGGCCATACAACTATACATTTTTAGAAAGTACGCAATTTCCGCTTTCCATTAATATATAAATCTTGAGAATGCGATCAAAACTGTGGACGTGGTGCTAATTTGAACATTCGTTATCTTTAAACCGCTATATCTTTTGATACAGGCACCGCAGACCATCCAAAGTCGGCATTTTTCAAAAGTCCGATAGGGCCATACAACTATACATTTTTAGAAAGTACGCAATTTCCGCTTTCCATTAATATATAAATCTTGAGAATGCGATCAAAACTGTGGACGTAGTGCTAATTTGAACATACGTTATCTTTAAACCGCTATATCTTTTGATACAGGCACCGCAGACCATCCAAAGTCGGCATTTTTCAAAAGTCTGATAGGGCCATACAACTATACATTTTTAGAAAGTACGCAATTTCCGCTTTCCATTAATATATAAATCTTGAGAATACGATCAAAACTATGGACGTAGTGCTAATTTGAACATTCGTTATCTTTAAACCGCTATATCTTTTGATACAGGCACCGCAGACCATCCAAAGTCGGCATTTTTCAAAAGTCCGATAGGGCCATACAAATATACATTTTTAGAAAGTACGCAATTTCCGCTTTCCATTAATATATAAATCTTGAGAATGCGATCAAAACTGTGGACGTAGTGCTAATTTGAACATACGTTATCTTTAAACCGCTATATCTTTTGATACAGGCACCGCAGACCATCCAAAGTCGTCATTTTTCAAAAGTCCGATAGGGCCATACAACTATACATTTAGAAAGTACGCAATTTCCGCTTTCCATTAATATATAAATCTTGAGAATACGATCAAAACTGTGGACGTAGTGCTAATTTGAACATACGTTATCTTTAAACCGCTATATCTTTTGATACAGGCACCGCAGACCATCCAAAGTCGGCATTTTTCAAAAGTCCGATAGGGCCATACAACTATACATTTTTAGAAAGTACGCAATTTCCGCTTTCCATTAATATATAAATCTTGAGAATACGATCAAAACTATGGACGTAGTGCTAATTTGAACATACGTTATCTTTAAACCGCTATATCTTTTGATACAGGCACCGCAGACCATCCAAAGTCGGCATTTTTCAAAAGTCCGATAGGGCCATACAACTATACATTTTTAGAAAGTACGCAATTTCCGCTTTCCATTAATATATAAATCTTGAGAATGCGATCAAAACTATGGACGTAGTGCTAATTTGAACATTCGTTATCTTTAAACCGCTATATCTTTTGATACAGGCACCGCAGACCATCCAAAGTCGGCATTTTTCAAAAGTCTGATAGGGCCATACAACTATACATTTTTAGAAAGTACGCAATTTCCGCTTTCCATTAATATATAAATCTTGAGAATACGATCAAAACTGTGGACGTAGTGCTAATTTGAACATACGTTATCTTTAAACCGCTATATCTTTTGATACAGGCACCGCAGACCATCCAAAGTCGGCATTTTTCAAAAGTCTGATAGGGCCATACGACTATACATTTTTAGAAAGTACGCAATTTCCGCTTTCCATTAATATATAAATCTTGAGAATACGATCAAAACTGTGGACGTAGTGCTAATTTGAACATACGTTATCTTTAAACCGCTATATCTTTTGATACAGGCACCGCAGACCATCCAAAGTCGGCATTTTTCAAAAGTCTGATAGGGCCATACGACTATACATTTTTAGAAAGTACGCAATTTCCGCTTTCCATTAATATATAAATCTTGAGAATGCGATCAAAACTGTGGACGTTGTGCTAATTTGAACATTCGTTATCTTTAAACCGCTATATCTTTTGATACAGGCACCGCAGACCATCCAAAGTCGGCATTTTTCAAAAGTCCGATAGGGCCATACAACTATACATTTTTAGAAAGTACGCAATTTCCGCTTCCCATTAATATATAAATCTTGAGAATGCGATCAAAACTGTGGACGTAGTGCTAATTTGAACATTCGTTATCTTTAAACCGCTATATCTTTTGATACAGGCACCGCAGACCATCCAAAGTCGGCATTTTTCAAAAGTCTGATAGGGCCATACAACTATACATTTTTAGAAAGTACGCAATTTCCGCTTTCCATTAATATATAAATCTTGAGAATGCGATCAAAACTGTGGACGTAGTGCTAATTTGAACATTCGTTATCTTTAAACCGCTATATCTTTTGATACAGGCACCGCAGACCATCCAAAGTCGGCATTTTTCAAAAGTCTGATAGGGCCATACAACTATACATTTTTAGAAAGTACGCAATTTCCGCTTTCAATTAATATATAAATCTTGAGAATACGATCAAAACTGTAGACGTAGTGCTAATTTGAACATACGTTATCTTTAAACCGCTATATCTTTTGATACAGGCACCGCAGACCATCCAAAGTCGGCATTTTTCAAAAGTCTGATAGGGCCATACGACTATACATTTTTAGAAAGTACGCAATTTCCGCTTTCCATTAATATATAAATCTTGAGAATGCGATCAAAACTGTGGACGTAGTGCTAATTTGAACATACGTTATCTTTAAACCGCTATATCTTTTGATACAGGCACCGCAGACCATCCAAAGTCGGCATTTTTCAAAAGTCCGATAGGGCCATACAACTATACATTTTTAGAAAGTACGCAATTTCCGCTTTCCATTAATATATAAATCTTGAGAATGCGATCAAAACTGTGGACGTTGTGCTAATTTGAACATACGTTATCTTTAAACCGCTATATCTTTTGATACAGGCACCGCAGACCATCCAAAGTCGGCATTTTTCAAAAGTCCGATAGGGCCATACAACTATACATTTTTAGAAAGTACGCAATTTCCGCTTTCCATTAATATATAAATCTTGAGAATGCGATCAAAACTGTGGACGTAGTGCTAATTTGAACATTCGTTATCTTTAAACCGCTATATCTTTTGATACAGGCACCGCAGACCATCCAAAGTCGGCATTTTTCAAAAGTCCGATAGGGCCATACAACTATACATTTTTAGAAAGTACGCAATTTCCGCTTTCCATTAATATATAAATCTTGAGAATGCGATCAAAACTGTGGACGTAGTGCTAATTTAAACATTCGTTATCTTTAAACCGCTATATCTTTTGATACAGGCACCGCAGACCATCCAAAGTCGGCATTTTTCAAAAGTCCGATAGGGCCATACAACTATACATTTTTAGAAAGTACGCAATTTCCGCTTTCCATTAATATATAAATCTTGAGAATGCGATCAAAACTGTGGACGTGGTGCTAATTTGAACATTCGTTATCTTTAAACCGCTATATCTTTTGATACAGGCACCGCAGACCATCCAAAGTCGGCATTTTTCAAAAGTCCGATAGGGCCATACAACTATACATTTTTAGAAAGTACGCAATTTCCGCTTTCCATTAATATATAAATCTTGAGAATGCGATCAAAACTATGGACGTAGTGCTAATTTGAACATTCGTTATCTTTAAACCGCTATATCTTTTGATACAGGCACCGCAGACCATCCAAAGTCGGCATTTTTCAAAAGTCTGATAGGGCCATACAACTATACATTTTTAGAAAGTACGCAATTTCCGCTTTCCATAAATATATAAATCTTGAGAATACGATCAAAACTGTGGACGTAGTGCTAATTTGAACATACGTTGTCTTTAAACCGCTATATCTTTTGATACAGGCACCGCAGACCATCCAAAGTCGGCATTTTTCAAAAGTCCGATAGGGCCATACAACTATACATTTAGAAAGTACGCAATTTCCGCTTTCCATTAATATATAAATCTTGAGAATGCGATCAAAACTGTGGACGTAGTGCTAATTTGAATATACGTTATCTTTATACCGCTATATCTTTTGATACAGGCACCGCAGACCATCCAAAGTCGGCATTTTTCAAAAGTCCGATAGGGCCATACAACTATACATTTTTAGAAATTACGCAATTTCCGCTTTCCATTAATATATAAATCTTGAGAATGCGATCAAAACTGTGGACGTAGTGCTTATTTGAATATACGTTATCTTTAAACCGCTATATCTTTTGATACAGGCACCGCAGACCATCCAAAGTCGGCATTTTTCAAAAGTCCGATAGGGCCATACAACTATACATTTTTAGAAAGTACGCAATTTCCGCTTTTCATTAATATATAAATCTTGAGAATGCGATCAAAACTGTGGACGTAGTGCTAATTTGAACATACGTTATCTTCAAACCGCTATATCTTTTGATACAGGCACCGCAGACCATCCAAAGTCGGCATTTTTCAAAAGTCCGATAGGGCCATACAACTATACATTTTCAGAAAGTACGCAATTTCCGCTTTCCATTAATACATAAATCTTGAGAATGCGATCAAAACTGTGGACGTAGTGCTAATTTGAATATACGTTTTCTTCAAACCCTATATCTTTTGATACAGGCACCGCAGACCATCCAAAGTCGGCATTTTTCAAAAGTCCGATAGGGCCATACAACTATACATTTTTAGAAAGTACGCAATTTCCGCTTTCCATTAATATATAAATCTTGAGAATGCCATCAAAACTGTGGACGTAGTGCTAATTTGAACATACAGTATCTTTAAACCGCTATATATTTTGATACAGGCACCGCAGACCATCCAAAGTCCGCATTTTTCAAAAGTCCGATAGGGCCATACAACTATACATTTTTAGAAAGTACGAAATTTCCGCTTTCCATTAATATATAAATCTTGAGAATACGATAAAAACTGTGGACGTAGTGCTAATTTGAACATACGTTATCTTTAAACCACTATATCTTTTGATACAGGCACCGCAGACCATCCAAAGTCGGCATTTTTCAAAAGTCCGATAAGGCCATACAACTATACATTTTTAGAAAGTACGCAATTTCCGGTTTCCATTAATATATAAATCTTGAGAATGCGATCAAAACTGTGGACGTAGTGCTAATTTGAACATACGTTATCTTTAAACCACTATATCTTTTGATACAGGCACCGCAGACCATCCAAAGTCGGCATTTTTCAAAAGTCTGATAGGGCCATACAACTATACATTTTTAGAAAGTACGCAATTTCCGGTTTCCATTAATATATAAATCTTGAGAATGCGATCAAAACTGTGGACGTTGTCCTAATTTGAACATACGTTATCTTTAAACCGCTATATCTTTTGATACAGGCACCGCAGACCATCCAAAGTCGGCATTTTTCAAAAGTCTGATAGGGCCATACAACTATACATTTTTAGAAAGTACGCAATTTCCGCTTTCCATTAATATATAAATCTTGAGAATACGATCAAAACTGTGGACGTAGTGCTAATTTGAACATACGTTATCTTTAAACCGCTATATCTTTTGATACAGGCACCGCAGACCATCCAAAGTCGGCATTTTTCAAAAGTCTGATAGGGCCATACGACTATACATTTTTAGAAAGTACGCAATTTCCGCTTTCCATTAATATATAAATCTTGAGAATACGATCAAAACTGTGGACGTAGTGCTAATTTGAACATACGTTATCTTTAAACCGCTATATCTTTTGATACAGGCACCGCAGACCATCCAAAGTCGGCATTTTTCAAAAGTCTGATAGGGCCATACAACTATACATTTTTAGAAAGTACGCAATTTCCGCTTTCCATTAATATATAAATCTTGAGAATACGATCAAAACTGTGGACGTAGTGCTAATTTGAACATACGTTATCTTTAAACCGCTATATCTTTTGATACAGGCACCGCAGACCATCCAAAGTCGGCATTTTTCAAAAGTCTGATAGGGCCATACGACTATACATTTTTAGAAAGTACGCAATTTCCGCTTTCCATTAATATATAAATCTTGAGAATGCGATCAAAACTGTGGACGTTGTCCTAATTTGAACATACGTTATCTTTAAACCGCTATATCTTTTGATACAGGCACCGCAGACCATCCAAAGTCGGCATTTTTCAAAAGTCTGATAGGGCCATACAACTATACATTTTTAGAAAGTACGCAATTTCCGCTTTCCATTAATATATAAATCTTGAGAATACGATCAAAACTGTGGACGTAGTGCTAATTTGAACATACGTTATCTTTAAACCGCTATATCTTTTGATACAGGCACCGCAGACCATCCAAAGTCGGCATTTTTCAAAAGTCTGATAGGGCCATACGACTATACATTTTTAGAAAGTACGCAATTTCCGCTTTCCATTAATATATAAATCTTGAGAATACGATCAAAACTGTGGACGTAGTGCTAATTTGAACATACGTTATCTTTAAACCGCTATATCTTTTGATACAGGCACCGCAGACCATCCAAAGTCCGCATTTTTCAAAAGTCCGATAGGGCCATACAACTATACATTTTTAGAAAGTACGCAATTTCCGGTTTCCATTAATATATAAATCTTGAGAATGCGATCAAAACTGTGGACGTTGTCCTAATTTGAACATACGTTATCTTTAAACCGCTATATCTTTTGATACAGGCACCGCAGACCATCCAAAGTCGGCATTTTTCAAAAGTCTGATAGGGCCATACAACTATACATTTTTAGAAAGTACGCAATTTCCGCTTTCCATTAATATATAAATCTTGAGAATACGATCAAAACTGTGGACGTAGTGCTAATTTGAACATACGTTATCTTTAAACCGCTATATCTTTTGATACAGGCACCGCAGACCATCCAAAGTCGGCATTTTTCAAAAGTCTGATAGGGCCATACGACTATACATTTTTAGAAAGTACGCAATTTCCGCTTTCCATTAATATATAAATCTTGAGAATACGATCAAAACTGTGGACGTAGTGCTAATTTGAACATACGTTATCTTTAAACCGCTATATCTTTTGATACAGGCACCGCAGACCATCCAAAGTCCGCATTTTTCAAAAGTCCGATAGGGCCATACAACTATACATTTTTAGAAAGTACGCAATTTCCGCTTTCCATTAATATATAAATCTTGAGAATGCGATCAAAACTGTGGACGTAGTGCTAATTTGAACATACGTTATCTTTAAACCACTATATCTTTTGATACAGGCACCGCAGACCATCCAAAGTCGGCATTTTTCAAAAGTCTGATAGGGCCATACAACTATACATTTTTAGAAAGTACGCAATTTCCGGTTTCCATTAATATATAAATCTTGAGAATGCGATCAAAACTGTGGACGTTGTCCTAATTTGAACATACGTTATCTTTAAACCGCTATATCTTTTGATACAGGCACCGCAGACCATCCAAAGTCGGCATTTTTCAAAAGTCTGATAGGGCCATACAACTATACATTTTTAGAAAGTACGAAATTTCCGCTTTCCATTAATATATAAATCTTGAGAATACGATAAAAACTGTGGACGTAGTGCTAATTTGAACATACGTTATCTTTAAACCGCTATATCTTTTGATACAGGCACCGCAGACCATCCAAAGTCGGCATTTTTCAAAAGTCCGATAAGGCCATACAACTATACATTTTTAGAAAGTACGAAATTTCCGCTTTCCATTAATATATAAATCTTGAGAATACGATAAAAACTGTGGACGTAGTGCTAATTTGAACATACGTTATCTTTAAACCGCTATATCTTTTGATACAGGCACCGCAGACCATCCAAAGTCGGCATTTTTCAAAAGTCTGATAGGGCCATACGACTATACATTTTTAGAAAGTACGCAATTTCCGCTTTCCATTAATATATAAATCTTGAGAATACGATCAAAACTGTGGACGTAGTGCTAATTTGAACATACGTTATCTTTAAACCGCTATATCTTTTGATACAGGCACCGCAGACCATCCAAAGTCCGCATTTTTCAAAAGTCCGATAGGGCCATACAACTATACATTTTTAGAAAGTACGCAATTTCCGCTTTCCATTAATATATAAATCTTGAGAATGCGATCAAAACTGTGGACGTAGTGCTAATTTGAACATACGTTATCTTTAAACCACTATATCTTTTGATACAGGCACCGCAGACCATCCAAAGTCGGCATTTTTCAAAAGTCTGATAGGGCCATACAACTATACATTTTTAGAAAGTACGCAATTTCCGGTTTCCATTAATATATAAATCTTGAGAATGCGATCAAAACTGTGGACGTTGTCCTAATTTGAACATACGTTATCTTTAAACCGCTATATCTTTTGATACAGGCACCGCAGACCATCCAAAGTCGGCATTTTTCAAAAGTCTGATAGGGCCATACAACTATACATTTTTAGAAAGTACGAAATTTCCGCTTTCCATTAATATATAAATCTTGAGAATACGATAAAAACTGTGGACGTAGTGCTAATTTGAACATACGTTATCTTTAAACCACTATATCTTTTGATACAGGCACCGCAGACCATCCAAAGTCGGCATTTTTCAAAAGTCCGATAAGGCCATACAACTATACATTTTTAGAAAGTACGCAATTTCCGGTTTCCATTAATATATAAATCTTGAGAATGCGATAAAAACTGTGGACGTAGTGCTAATTTGAACATACGTTATCTTTAAACCGCTATATCTTTTGATACAGGCACCGCAGACCATCCAAAGGCCGCATTTTTCAAAAGTCCGATAGGGCCATACAACTATACATTTTTAGAAAGTACGCAATTTCCGCTTTCCATTAATATATAAATCTTGAGAATGCGATCAAAACTGTGGACGTAGTGCTAATTTGAACATACGTTATCTTTAAACCACTATATCTTTTGATACAGGCACCGCAGACCATCCAAAGTCGGCATTTTTCAAAAGTCTGATAGGGCCATACAACTATACATTTTTAGAAAGTACGCAATTTCCGGTTTCCATTAATATATAAATCTTGAGAATACGATCAAAACTGTGGACGTTGTCCTAATTTGAACATACGTTATCTTTAAACCGCTATATCTTTTGATACAGGCACCGCAGACCATCCAAAGTCGGCATTTTTCAAAAGTCTGATAGGGCCATACGACTATACATTTTTAGAAAGTACGCAATTTCCGCTTTCCATTAATATATAAATCTTGAGAATACGATCAAAACTGTGGACGTAGTGCTAATTTGAACATACGTTATCTTTAAACCGCTATATCTTTTGATACAGGCACCGCAGACCATCCAAAGTCGGCATTTTTCAAAAGTCCGATAGGGCCATACAAATATACATTTTTAGAAAGTACGCAATTTCCGCTTTCCATTAATATATAAATCTTGAGAATGCGATCAAAACTGTGGACGTAGTGCTAATTTGAACATACGTTATCTTTAAACCGCTATATCTTTTGATACAGGCACCGCAGACCATCCAAAGTCGGCATTTTTCAAAAGTCCGATAGGGCCATACAATTATACATTTTTAGAAAGTACGCAATTTCCGCTTTCCATTAATATATAAATCTTGAGAATGCGATCAAAACTGTGGACGTTGTGCTAATTTGAACATACGTTATCTTTAAACCGCTATATCTTTTGATACAGGCACCGCAGACCATCCAAAGTCGGCATTTTTCAAAAGTCTGATAGGGCCATACAACTATACATTTTTAGAAAGTACGCAATTTCCGCTTTCCATTAATATATAAATCTTGAGAATACGATCAAAACTGTGAACGTTGTGCTAATTTGAACATACATTATCTTTAAACCGCTATATCTTTTGATACAGGCACCGCAGACCATCCAAAGTCGGCATTTTTCAAAAGTCTGATAGGGCCATACAACTATACATTTTTAGAAAGTACGCAATTTCCGCTTTCCATTAATATATAAATCTTGAGAATGCGATCAAAACTGTGGACGTTGTCCTAATTTGAACATACGTTATCTTTAAACCGCTATATCTTTTGATACAGGCACCGCAGACCATCCAAAGTCGGCATTTTTCAAAAGTCTGATAGGGCCATACAACTATACATTTTTAGAAAGTACGAAATTTCCGCTTTCCATTAATATATAAATCTTGAGAATACGATAAAAACTGTGGACGTAGTGCTAATTTGAACATACGTTATCTTTAAACCACTATATCTTTTGATACAGGCACCGCAGACCATCCAAAGTCGGCATTTTTCAAAAGTCCGATAAGGCCATACAACTATACATTTTTAGAAAGTACGCAATTTCCGGTTTCCATTAATATATAAATCTTGAGAATGCGATAAAAACTGTGGACGTAGTGCTAATTTGAACATACGTTATCTTTAAACCGCTATATCTTTTGATACAGGCACCGCAGACCATCCAAAGTCCGCATTTTTCAAAAGTCCGATAGGGCCATACAACTATACATTTTTAGAAAGTACGCAATTTCCGCTTTCCATTAATATATAAATCTTGAGAATGCGATCAAAACTGTGGACGTAGTGCTAATTTGAACATACGTTATCTTTAAACCACTATATCTTTTGATACAGGCACCGCAGACCATCCAAAGTCGGCATTTTTCAAAAGTCTGATAGGGCCATACAACTATACATTTTTAGAAAGTACGCAATTTCCGGTTTCCATTAATATATAAATCTTGAGAATGCGATCAAAACTGTGGACGTTGTCCTAATTTGAACATACGTTATCTTTAAACCGCTATATCTTTTGATACAGGCACCGCAGACCATCCAAAGTCGGCATTTTTCAAAAGTCTGATAGGGCCATACAACTATACATTTTTAGAAAGTACGCAATTTCCGGTTTCCATTAATATATAAATCTTGAGAATGCGATCAAAACTGTGGACGTAGTGCTAATTTGAACATACGTTATCTTTAAAACGCTATATCTTTTGATACAGGCACCGCAGACCATCCAAAGTCGGCATTTTTCAAAAGTCTGATAGGGCCATACAACTATACATTTTTAGAAAGTACGCAATTTCCGCTTTCCATTAATATATAAATCTTGAGAATGCGATCAAAACTGTGGACGTAGTGCTAATTTGAACATACGTTATCTTTAAACCACTATATCTTTTGATACAGGCACCGCAGACCATCCAAAGTCGGCATTTTTCAAAAGTCCGATAAGGCCATACAACTATACATTTTTAGAAAGTACGCAAATTCCGGTTTCCATTAATATATAAATCTTGAGAATGCGATCAAAACTGTGGACGTTGTCCTAATTTGAACATACGTTATCTTTAAACCGCTATATCTTTTGATACAGGCACCGCAGACCATCCAAAGTCGGCATTTTTCAAAAGTCTGATAGGGCCATACAACTATACATTTTTAGAAAGTACGCAACTTCCGGTTTCCATTAATATATAAATCTTGAGAATGCGATCAAAACTGTGGACGTAGTGCTAATTTGAACATACGTTATCTTTAAACCGCTATATCTTTTGATACAGGCACCGCAGACCATCCAAAGTCGGCATTTTTCAAAAGTCTGATAGGGCCATACAACTATACATTTTTAGAAAGTACGCAATTTCCGCTTTCCATTAATATATAAATCTTGAGAATGCGATCAAAACTGTGGACGTAGTGCTAATTTGAACATACGTTATCTTTAAACCACTATATCTTTTGATACAGGCACCGCAGACCATCCAAAGTCGGCATTTTTCAAAAGTCCGATAAGGCCATACAACTATACATTTTTAGAAAGTACGCAATTTCCGGTTTCCATTAATATATAAATCTTGAGAATGCGATCAAAACTGTGGACGTAGTGCTAATTTGAACATACGTTATCTTTAAACCGCTATATCTTTTGATACAGGCACCGCAGACCATCCAAAGTCGGCATTTTTCAAAAGTCTGATAGGGCCATACAACTATACATTTTTAGAAAGTACGCAATTTCCGGTTTCCATTAATATATAAATCTTGAGAATGCGATCAAAACTGTGGACGTAGTGCTAATTTGAACATACGTTATCTTTAAACCGCTATATCTTTTGATACAGGCACCGCAGACCATCCAAAGTCGGCATTTTTCAAAAGTCTGATAGGGCCATACAACTATACATTTTTAGAAAGTACGCAATTTCCGGTTTCCATTAATATATAAATCTTGAGAATGCGATCAAAACTGTGGACGTAGTGCTAATTTGAACATACGTTATCTTTAAACCACTATATCTTTTGATACAGGCACCGCAGACCATCCAAAGTCGGCATTTTTCAAAAGTCCGATAAGGCCATACAACTATACATTTTTAGAAAGTACGCAATTTCCGGTTTCCATTAATATATAAATCTTGAGAATGCGATCAAAACTGTGGACGTTGTCCTAATTTGAACATACGTTATCTTTAAACCGCTATATCTTTTGATACAGGCACCGCAGACCATCCAAAGTCGGCATTTTTCAAAAGTCTGATAGGGCCATACAACTATACATTTTTAGAAAGTACGCAATTTCCGGTTTCCATTAATATATAAATCTTGAGAATGCGATCAAAACTGTGGACGTAGTGCTAATTTGAACATACGTTATCTTTAAACCGCTATATCTTTTGATACAGGCACCGCAGACCATCCAAAGTCGGCATTTTTCAAAAGTCTGATAGGGCCATACAACTATACATTTTTAGAAAGTACGCAATTTCCGCTTTCCATTAATATATAAATCTTGAGAATGCGATCAAAACTGTGGACGTAGTGCTAATTTGAACATACGTTATCTTTAAACCACTATATCTTTTGATACAGGCACCGCAGACCATCCAAAGTCGGCATTTTTCAAAAGTCCGATAAGGCCATACAACTATACATTTTTAGAAAGTACGCAATTTCCGGTTTCCATTAATATATAAATCTTGAGAATGCGATCAAAACTGTGGACGTTGTCCTAATTTGAACATACGTTATCTTTAAACCGCTATATCTTTTGATACAGGCACCGCAGACCATCCAAAGTCGGCATTTTTCAAAAGTCTGATAGGGCCATACAACTATACATTTTTAGAAAGTACGCAATTTCCGGTTTCCATTAATATATAAATCTTGAGAATGCGATCAAAACTGTGGACGTAGTGCTAATTTGAACATACGTTATCTTTAAACCGCTATATCTTTTGATACAGGCACCGCAGACCATCCAAAGTCGGCATTTTTCAAAAGTCTGATAGGGCCATACAACTATACATTTTTAGAAAGTACGCAATTTCCGCTTTCCATTAATATATAAATCTTGAGAATGCGATCAAAACTGTGGACGTAGTGCTAATTTGAACATACGTTATCTTTAAACCACTATATCTTTTGATACAGGCACCGCAGACCATCCAAAGTCGGCATTTTTCAAAAGTCTGATAGGGCCATACGACTATACATTTTTAGAAAGTACGCAATTTCCGCTTTCCATTAATATATAAATCTTGAGAATACGATCAAAACTGTGGACGTAGTGCTAATTTGAACATACGTTATCTTTAAACCGCTATATCTTTTGATACAGGCACCGCAGACCATCCAAAGTCGGCATTTTTCAAAAGTCCGATAGGGCCATACAAATATACATTTTTAGAAAGTACGCAATTTCCGCTTTCCATTAATATATAAATCTTGAGAATGCGATCAAAACTGTGGACGTAGTGCTAATTTGAACATACGTTATCTTTAAACCGCTATATCTTTTGATACAGGCACCGCAGACCATCCAAAGTCGGCATTTTTCAAAAGTCCGATAGGGCCATACAATTATACATTTTTAGAAAGTACGCAATTTCCGCTTTCCATTAATATATAAATCTTGAGAATGCGATCAAAACTGTGGACGTTGTGCTAATTTGAACATACGTTATCTTTAAACCGCTATATCTTTTGATACAGGCACCGCAGACCATCCAAAGTCGGCATTATTCAAAAGTCTGATAGGGCCATACAACTATACATTTTTAGAAAGTACGCAATTTCCGCTTTCCATTAATATATAAATCTTGAGAATACGATCAAAACTGTGGACGTTGTGCTAATTTGAACATACATTATCTTTAAACCGCTATATCTTTTGATACAGGCACCGCAGACCATCCAAAGTCGGCATTTTTCAAAAGTCTGATAGGGCCATACAACTATACATTTTTAGAAAGTACGCAATTTCCGCTTTCCATTAATATATAAATCTTGAGAATGCGATCAAAACTGTGGACGTAGTGCTAATTTGAACATTCGTTATCTTTAAACCGCTATATCTTTTGATACAGGCACCGCAGACCATCCAAAGTCGGCATTTTTCAAAAGTCCGATAGGGCCATACAACTATACATTTTTAGAAAGTACGCAATTTCCGCTTTCCATTAATATATAAATCTTGAGAATGAGATCAAAACTGTGGACGTAGTGCTAATTTGAACATACGTTATCTTCAAACCGCTATATCTTTTGATACAGGCACCGCAGACCATCCAAAGTCGGCATTTTTCAAAAGTCCGATAGGGCCATACAACTATACATTTTTAGAAAGTACGCAATTTCCGCTTTCCATTAATATATAAATCTTGAGAATGCGATCAAAACTGTGGACGTGGTGCTAATTTGAACATTCGTTATCTTTAAACCGCTATATCTTTTGATACAGGCACCGCAGACCATCCAAAGTCGGCATTTTTCAAAAGTCTGATAGGGCCATACAACTATACATTTTTAGAAAGTACGCAATTTCCGCTTTTCATTAATATATAAATTTTGAGAATGAGATCAAAACTGTGGACGTAGTGCTAATTTGAACATACGTTATCTTCAAACCGCTATATCTTTTGATACAGGCACCGCAGACCATCCAAAGTCGGCATTTTTCAAAAGTCCGATAGGGCCATACAACTATACATTTTTAGAAAGTACGCAATTTCCGCTTTCCATTAATATATAAATCTTGAGAATGCGATCAAAACTGTGGACGTGGTGCTAATTTGAACATTCGTTATCTTTAAACCGCTATATCTTTTGATACAGGCACCGCAGACCATCCAAAGTCGGCATTTTTCAAAAGTCCGATAGGGCCATACAACTATACAATTTCAGAAAGTACGCAATTTCCGCTTTCCATTAATACATAAATCTTGAGAATGCGATCAAAACTGTGGACGTGGTGCTAATTTGAACATTCGTTATCTTTAAACCGCTATATCTTTTGATACAGGCACCGCAGACCATCCAAAGTCGGCATTTTTCAAAAGTCCGATAGGGCCATACAACTATACATTTTTAGAAAGTACGCAATTTCCGCTTTCCATTAATATATAAATCTTGAGAATGCGATCAAAACTGTGGACGTGGTGCTAATTTGAACATTCGTTATCTTTAAACCGCTATATCTTTTGATACAGGCACCGCAGACCATCCAAAGTCGGCATTTTTCAAAAGTCTGATAGGGCCATACAACTATACATTTTTAGAAAGTACGCAATTTCCGCTTTTCATTAATATATAAATTTTGAGAATGAGATCAAAACTGTGGACGTAGTGCTAATTTGAACATACGTTATCTTCAAACCGCTATATCTTTTGATACAGGCACCGCAGACCATCCAAAGTCGGCATTTTTCAAAAGTCCGATAGGGCCATACAACTATACATTTTTAGAAAGTACGCAATTTCCGCTTTCCATTAATATATAAATCTTGAGAATGCGATCAAAACTGTGGACGTGGTGCTAATTTGAACATTCGTTATCTTTAAACCGCTATATCTTTTGATACAGGCACCGCAGACCATCCAAAGTCGGCATTTTTCAAAAGTCCGATAGGGCCATACAACTATACAATTTCAGAAAGTACGCAATTTCCGCTTTCCATTAATACATAAATCTTGAGAATGCGATCAAAACTGTGGACGTGGTGCTAATTTGAACATTCGTTATCTTTAAACCGCTATATCTTTTGATACAGGCACCGCAGACCATCCAAAGTCGGCATTTTTCAAAAGTCCGATAGGGCCATACAACTATACATTTTTAGAAAGTACGCAATTTCCGCTTTCCATTAATATATAAATCTTGAGAATGCGATCAAAACTGTGGACGTGGTGCTAATTTGAACATTCGTTATCTTTAAACCGCTATATCTTTTGATACAGGCACCGCAGACCATCCAAAGTCGGCATTTTTCAAAAGTCCGATAGGGCCATACAACTATACATTTTCAGAAAGTACGCAATTTCCGCTTTCCATTAATACATAAATCTTGAGAATGCGATCAAAACTGTGGACGTAGTGCTAATTTGAATATACGTTTTCTTCAAACCCTATATCTTTTGATACAGGCACCGCAGACCATCCAAAGTCGGCATTTTTCAAAAGTCCGATAGGGCCATACAACTATACATTTTTAGAAAGTACGCAATTTCCGCTTTCCATTAATATATAAATCTTGAGAATGCCATCAAAACTGTGGACGTAGTGCTAATTTGAACATACAGTATCTTTAAACCGCTATATATTTTGATACAGGCACCGCAGACCATCCAAAGTCCGCATTTTTCAAAAGTCCGATAGGGCCATACAACTATACATTTTTAGAAAGTACGAAATTTCCGCTTTCCATTAATATATAAATCTTGAGAATACGATAAAAACTGTGGACGTAGTGCTAATTTGAACATACGTTATCTTTAAACCACTATATCTTTTGATACAGGCACCGCAGACCATCCAAAGTCGGCATTTTTCAAAAGTCCGATAGGGCCATACAACTATACATTTTTAGAAAGTACGCAATTTCCGGTTTCCATTAATATATAAATCTTGAGAATGCGATCAAAACTGTGGACGTAGTGCTAATTTGAACATACGTTATCTTTAAACCGCTATATCTTTTGATACAGGCACCGCAGACCATCCAAAGTCCGCATTTTTCAAAAGTCCGATAGGGCCATACAACTATACATTTTTAGAAAGTACGCAATTTCCGGTTTCCATTAATATATAAATCTTGAGAATGCGATCAAAACTGTGGACGTAGTGCTAATTTGAACATACGTTATCTTTAAACCGCTATATCTTTTGATACAGGCACCGCAGACCATCCAAAGTCCGCATTTTTCAAAAGTCCGATAGGGCCATACAACTATACATTTTTAGAAAGTACGCAATTTCCGGTTTCCATTAATATATAAATCTTGAGAATGCGATCAAAACTGTGGACGTAGTGCTAATTTGAACATACGTTATCTTTAAACCGCTATATCTTTTGATACAGGCACCGCAGACCATCCAAAGTCGGCATTTTTCAAAAGTCCGATAGGGCCATACAACTATACATTTTTAGAAAGTACGCAATTTCCGGTTTCCATTAATATATAAATCTTGAGAATGCGATCAAAACTGTGGACGTAGTGCTAATTTGAACATACGTTATCTTTAAACCGCTATATCTTTTGATACAGGCACCGCAGACCATCCAAAGTCCGCATTTTTCAAAAGTCCGATAGGGCCATACAACTATACATTTTTAGAAAGTACGAAATTTCCGCTTTCCATTAATATATAAATCTTGAGAATACGATAAAAACTGTGGACGTAGTGCTAATTTGAACATACGTTATCTTTAAACCACTATATCTTTTGATACAGGCACCGCAGACCATCCAAAGTCGGCATTTTTCAAAAGTCCGATAGGGCCATACAACTATACATTTTTAGAAAGTACGCAATTTCCGGTTTCCATTAATATATAAATCTTGAGAATGCGATCAAAACTGTGGACGTAGTGCTAATTTGAACATACGTTATCTTTAAACCGCTATATCTTTTGATACAGGCACCGCAGACCATCCAAAGTCCGCATTTTTCAAAAGTCCGATAGGGCCATACAACTATACATTTTTAGAAAGTACGCAATTTCCGGTTTCCATTAATATATAAATCTTGAGAATGCGATCAAAACTGTGGACGTAGTGCTAATTTGAACATACGTTATCTTTAAACCGCTATATCTTTTGATACAGGCACCGCAGACCATCCAAAGTCCGCATTTTTCAAAAGTCCGATAGGGCCATACAACTATACATTTTTAGAAAGTACGCAATTTCCGCTTTCCATTAATATATAAATCTTGAGAATGCGATCAAAACTGTGGACGTAGTGCTAATTTGAACATACGTTATCTTTAAACCACTATATCTTTTGATACAGGCACCGCAGACCATCCAAAGTCGGCATTTTTCAAAAGTCCGATAGGGCCATACAACTATACATTTTTAGAAAGTACGCAATTTCCGGTTTCCATTAATATATAAATCTTGAGAATGCGATCAAAACTGTGGACGTAGTGCTAATTTGAACATACGTTATCTTTAAACCGCTATATCTTTTGATACAGGCACCGCAGACCATCCAAAGTCCGCATTTTTCAAAAGTCCGATAGGGCCATACAACTATACATTTTTAGAAAGTACGCAATTTCCGGTTTCCATTAATATATAAATCTTGAGAATGCGATCAAAACTGTGGACGTAGTGCTAATTTGAACATACGTTATCTTTAAACCGCTATATCTTTTGATACAGGCACCGCAGACCATCCAAAGTCCGCATTTTTCAAAAGTCCGATAGGGCCATACAACTATACATTTTTAGAAAGTACGCAATTTCCGCTTTCCATTAATATATAAATCTTGAGAATGCGATCAAAACTGTGGACGTAGTGCTAATTTGAACATACGTTATCTTTAAACCACTATATCTTTTGATACAGGCACCGCAGACCATCCAAAGTCGGCATTTTTCAAAAGTCTGATAGGGCCATACGACTATACATTTTTAGAAAGTACGCAATTTCCGCTTTCCATTAATATATAAATCTTGAGAATACGATCAAAACTGTGGACGTTGTGCTAATTTGAACATACGTTATCTTTAAACCGCTATATCTTTTGATACAGGCACCGCAGACCATCCAAAGTCGGCATTTTTCAAAAGTCTGATAGGGCCATACAACTATACATTTTTAGAAAGTACGCAATTTCCGCTTTCCATTAATATATAAATCTTGAGAATACGATCAAAACTGTGGACGTAGTGCTAATTTGAACATACGTTATCTTTAAACCGCTATATCTTTTGATACAGGCACCGCAGACCATCCAAAGTCCGCATTTTTCAAAAGTCCGATAGGGCCATACAACTATACATTTTTAGAAAGTACGAAATTTCCGCTTTCCATTAATATATAAATCTTGAGAATGCGATCAAAACTGTGGACGTAGTGCTAATTTGAACATTCGTTATCTTTAAACCGCTATATCTTTTGATACAGGCACCGCAGACCATCCAAAGTCGGCATTTTTCAAAAGTCCGATAGGGCCATACAACTATACATTTTTAGAAAGTACGCAATTTCCGCTTTCCATTAATATATAAATCTTGAGAATGCGATCAAAACTGTGGACGTGGTGCTAATTTGAACATTCGTTATCTTTAAACCGCTATATCTTTTGATACAGGCACCGCAGACCATCCAAAGTCGGCATTTTTCAAAAGTCCGATAGGGCCATACAACTATACATTTTTAGAAAGTACGCAATTTCCGCTTTCCATTAATATATAAATCTTGAGAATGCGATCAAAACTCTGGACGTAGTGCTAATTTGAACATACGTTATCTTTAAACCGCTATATCTTTTGATACAGGCACCGCAGACCATCCAAAGTCGGCATTTTTCAAAAGTCCGATAGGGCCATACAACTATACATTTTTAGAAAGTACGCAATTTCCGCTTTCCATTAATATATAAATCTTGAGAATGCCATCAAAACTGTGGACGTAGTGCTAATTTGAACATACAGTATCTTTAAACCGCTATATATTTTGATACAGGCACCGCAGACCATCCAAAGTCCGCATTTTTCAAAAGTCCGATAGGGCCATACAACTATACATTTTTAGAAAGTACGCAATTTCCGCTTTCCATTAATATATAAATCTTGAGAATGCCATCAAAACTGTGGACGTAGTGCTAATTTGAACATACAGTATCTTTAAACCGCTATATATTTTGATACAGGCACCGCAGACCATCCAAAGTCCGCATTTTTCAAAAGTCCGATAGGGCCATACAACTATACATTTTTAGAAAGTACGAAATTTCCGCTTTCCATTAATATATAAATCTTGAGAATACGATAAAAACTGTGGACGTAGTGCTAATTTGAACATACGTTATCTTTAAACCACTATATCTTTTGATACAGGCACCGCAGACCATCCAAAGTCGGCATTTTTCAAAAGTCCGATAGGGCCATACAACTATACATTTTTAGAAAGTACGCAATTTCCGGTTTCCATTAATATATAAATCTTGAGAATGCGATCAAAACTGTGGACGTAGTGCTAATTTGAACATACGTTATCTTTAAACCGCTATATCTTTTGATACAGGCACCGCAGACCATCCAAAGTCCGCATTTTTCAAAAGTCCGATAGGGCCATACAACTATACATTTTTAGAAAGTACGCAATTTCCGGTTTCCATTAATATATAAATCTTGAGAATGCGATCAAAACTGTGGACGTAGTGCTAATTTGAACATACGTTATCTTTAAACCGCTATATCTTTTGATACAGGCACCGCAGACCATCCAAAGTCCGCATTTTTCAAAAGTCCGATAGGGCCATACAACTATACATTTTTAGAAAGTACGCAATTTCCGGTTTCCATTAATATATAAATCTTGAGAATGCGATCAAAACTGTGGACGTAGTGCTAATTTGAACATACGTTATCTTTAAACCGCTATATCTTTTGATACAGGCACCGCAGACCATCCAAAGTCGGCATTTTTCAAAAGTCCGATAGGGCCATACAACTATACATTTTTAGAAAGTACGAAATTTCCGCTTTCCATTAATATATAAATCTTGAGAATACGATAAAAACTGTGGACGTAGTGCTAATTTGAACATACGTTATCTTTAAACCACTATATCTTTTGATACAGGCACCGCAGACCATCCAAAGTCGGCATTTTTCAAAAGTCCGATAGGGCCATACAACTATACATTTTTAGAAAGTACGCAATTTCCGGTTTCCATTAATATATAAATCTTGAGAATGCGATCAAAACTGTGGACGTAGTGCTAATTTGAACATACGTTATCTTTAAACCGCTATATCTTTTGATACAGGCACCGCAGACCATCCAAAGTCCGCATTTTTCAAAAGTCCGATAGGGCCATACAACTATACATTTTTAGAAAGTACGAAATTTCCGCTTTCCATTAATATATAAATCTTGAGAATACGATAAAAACTGTGGACGTAGTGCTAATTTGAACATACGTTATCTTTAAACCACTATATCTTTTGATACAGGCACCGCAGACCATCCAAAGTCGGCATTTTTCAAAAGTCCGATAGGGCCATACAACTATACATTTTTAGAAAGTACGCAATTTCCGGTTTCCATTAATATATAAATCTTGAGAATGCGATCAAAACTGTGGACGTAGTGCTAATTTGAACATACGTTATCTTTAAACCGCTATATCTTTTGATACAGGCACCGCAGACCATCCAAAGTCCGCATTTTTCAAAAGTCCGATAGGGCCATACAACTATACATTTTTAGAAAGTACGCAATTTCCGGTTTCCATTAATATATAAATCTTGAGAATGCGATCAAAACTGTGGACGTAGTGCTAATTTGAACATACGTTATCTTTAAACCGCTATATCTTTTGATACAGGCACCGCAGACCATCCAAAGTCCGCATTTTTCAAAAGTCCGATAGGGCCATACAACTATACATTTTTAGAAAGTACGCAATTTCCGCTTTCCATTAATATATAAATCTTGAGAATGCGATCAAAACTGTGGACGTAGTGCTAATTTGAACATACGTTATCTTTAAACCACTATATCTTTTGATACAGGCACCGCAGACCATCCAAAGTCGGCATTTTTCAAAAGTCTGATAGGGCCATACGACTATACATTTTTAGAAAGTACGCAATTTCCGCTTTCCATTAATATATAAATCTTGAGAATACGATCAAAACTGTGGACGTTGTGCTAATTTGAACATACGTTATCTTTAAACCGCTATATCTTTTGATACAGGCACCGCAGACCATCCAAAGTCGGCATTTTTCAAAAGTCTGATAGGGCCATACAACTATACATTTTTAGAAAGTACGCAATTTCCGCTTTCCATTAATATATAAATCTTGAGAATACGATCAAAACTGTGGACGTAGTGCTAATTTGAACATACGTTATCTATAAACCGCTATATCTTTTGATACAGGCACCGCAGACCATCCAAAGTCGGCATTTTTCAAAAGTCTGATAGGGCCATACGACTATACATTTTTAGAAAGTACGCAATTTCCGCTTTCCATTAATATATAAATCTTGAGAATACGATCAAAACTGTGGACGTAGTGCTAATTTGAACATACGTTATCTTTAAACCGCTATATCTTTTGATACAGGCACCGCAGACCATCCAAAGTCGGCATTTTTCAAAAGTCCGATAGGGCCATACAAATATACATTTTTAGAAAGTACGCAATTTCCGCTTTCCATTAATATATAAATCTTGAGAATGCGATCAAAACTGTGGACGTAGTGCTAATTTGAACATTCGTTATCTTTAAACCGCTATATCTTTTGATACAGGCACCGCAGACCATCCAAAGTCGGCATTTTTCAAAAGTCTGATAGGGCCATACAACTATACATTTTTAGAAAGTACGCAATTTCCGCTTTCCATTAATATATAAATCTTGAGAATGCGATCAAAACTGTGGACGTAGTGCTAATTTGAACATTCGTTATCTTTAAACCGCTATATCTTTTGATACAGGCACCGCAGACCATCCAAAGTCGGCATTTTTCAAAAGTCCGATAGGGCCATACAACTATACATTTTTAGAAAGTACGCAATTTCCGCTTTCCATTAATATATAAATCTTGAGAATGCGATCAAAACTGTGGACATGGTGCTAATTTGAACATTCGTTATCTTTAAACCGCTATATCTTTTGATACAGGCACCGCAGACCATCCAAAGTCGGCATTTTTCAAAAGTCTGATAGGGCCATACAACTATACATTTTTAGAAAGTACGCAATTTCCGCTTTCCATTAATATATAAATCTTGAGAATGCGATCAAAACTGTGGACGTGGTGCTAATTTGAACATTCGTTATCTTTAAACCGCTATATCTTTTGATACAGGCACCGCAGACCATCCAAAGTCGGCATTTTTCAAAAGTCCGATAGGGCCATACAAATATACATTTTTAGAAAGTACGCAATTTCCGCTTTCCATTAATATATAAATCTTGAGAATGCGATCAAAACTGTGGACGTAGTGCTAATTTGAACATTCGTTATCTTTAAACGGCTATATCTTTTGATACAGGCACCGCAGACCATCCAAAGTCGGCATTTTTCAAAAGTCCGATAGGGCCATACAACTATACATTTTTAGAAAGTACGCAATTTCCGCTTTCCATTAATATATAAATCTTGAGAATGCGATCAAAACTGTGGACGTGGTGCTAATTTGAACATTCGTTATCTTTAAACCGCTATATCTTTTGATACAGGCACCGCAGACCATCCAAAGTCGGCATTTTTCAAAAGTCCGATAGGGCCATACAAATATACATTTTTAGAAAGTACGCAATTTCCGCTTTCCATTAATATATAAATCTTGAGAATACGATCAAAACTGTGGACGTAGTGCTAATTTGAACATACGTTATCTTTAAACCGCTATATCTTTTGATACAGGCACCGCAGACCATCCAAAGTCGGCATTTTTCAAAAGTCCGATAGGGCCATACAAATATACATTTTTAGAAAGTACGCAATTTCCGCTTTCCATTAATATATAAATCTTGAGAATGCGATCAAAACTGTGGACGTAGTGCTAATTTGAACATTCGTTATCTTTAAACCGCTATATCTTTTGATACAGGCACCGCAGACCATCCAAAGTCGGCATTTTTCAAAAGTCCGATAGGGCCATACAACTATACATTTTTAGAAAGTACGCAATTTCCGCTTTCCATTAATATATAAATCTTGAGAATGCGATCAAAACTGTGGACGTAGTGCTAATTTGAACATTCGTTATCTTTAAACCGCTATATCTTTTGATACAGGCACCGCAGACCATCCAAAGTCGGCATTTTTCAAAAGTCCGATAGGGCCATACAAATATACATTTTTAGAAAGTACGCAATTTCCGCTTTCCATTAATATATAAATCTTGAGAATGCGATCAAAACTGTGGACGTAGTGCTAATTTGAACATTCGTTATCTTTAAACCGCTATATCTTTTGATACAGGCACCGCAGACCATCCAAAGTCGGCATTTTTCAAAAGTCCGATAGGGCCATACAACTATACATTTTTAGAAAGTACGTAATTTCCGCTTTCCATTAATATATAAATCTTGAGAATGCGATCAAAACTATCGACGTAGTGCTAATTTGAACATACGTTATCTTTAAACCGCTATATCTTTTGATACAGGCACCGCAGACCATCCAAAGTCGGCATTTTTCAAAAGTCCGATAGGGCCATACAACTATACATTTTTAGAAAGTACGCAATTTCCGCTTTCCATTAATATATAAATCTTGAGAATGCGATCAAAACTGTGGACGTAGTGCTAATTTGAACATTCGTTATCTTTAAACGGCTATATCTTTTGATACAGGCACCGCAGACCATCCAAAGTCGGCATTTTTCAAAAGTCCGATAGGGCCATACAACTATACATTTTTAGAAAGTACGCAATTTCCGCTTTCCATTAATATATAAATCTTGAGAATGCGATCAAAACTGTGGACGTGGTGCTAATTTGAACATTCGTTATCTTTAAACCGCTATATCTTTTGATACAGGCACCGCAGACCATCCAAAGTCGGCATTTTTCAAAAGTCTGATAGGGCCATACAACTATACATTTTTAGAAAGTACGCAATTTCCGCTTTCCATTAATATATAAATCTTGAGAATGCGATCAAAACTGTGGACGTGGTGCTAATTTGAACATTCGTTATCTTTAAACCGCTATATCTTTTGATACAGGCACCGCAGACCATCCAAAGTCGGCATTTTTCAAAAGTCCGATAGGGCCATACAACTATACATTTTTAGAAAGTACGCAATTTCCGCTTTCCATTAATATATAAATCTTGAGAATGCGATCAAAACTGTGGACGTAGTGCTAATTTGAACATTCGTTATCTTTAAACGGCTATATCTTTTGATACAGGCACCGCAGACCATCCAAAGTCGGCATTTTTCAAAAGTCCGATAGGGCCATACAACTATACATTTTTAGAAAGTACGCAATTTCCGCTTTCCATTAATATATAAATCTTGAGAATGCGATCAAAACTGTGGACGTTGTGCTAATTTGAACATTCGTTATCTTTAAACCGCTATATCTTTTGATACAGGCACCGCAGACCATCCAAAGTCGGCATTTTTCAAAAGTCTGATAGGGCCATACAACTATACATTTTTAGAAAGTACGCAATTTCCGCTTTCCATTAATATATAAATCTTGAGAATGCGATCAAAACTGTGGACGTAGTGCTAATTTGAACATTCGTTATCTTTAAACCGCTATATCTTTTGATACAGGCACCGCAGACCATCCAAAGTCGGCATTTTTCAAAAGTCTGATAGGGCCATACAACTATACATTTTTAGAAAGTACGCAATTTCCGCTTTCCATTAATATATAAATCTTGAGAATACGATCAAAACTGTGGACGTAGTGCTAATTTGAACATACGTTATCTTTAAACCGCTATATCTTTTGATACAGGCACCGCAGACCAACCAAAGTCCGCATTTTTCAAAAGTCCGATAGGGCCATACAACTATACATTTTTAGAAAGTACGAAATTTCCGCTTTCCATTAATATATAAATCTTGAGAATGCGATCAAAACTGTGGACGTAGTGCTAATTTGAACATTCGTTATCTTTAAACCGCTATATCTTTTGATACAGGCACCGCAGACCATCCAAAGTCGGCATTTTTCAAAAGTCCGATAGGGCCATACAACTATACATTTTTAGAAAGTACGCAATTTCCGCTTTCCATTAATATATAAATCTTGAGAATACGATCAAAACTGTGGACGTAGTGCTAATTTGAACATACGTTATCTTTAAACCGCTATATCTTTTGATACAGGCACCGCAGACCATCCAAAGTCGGCATTTTTCAAAAGTCTGATAGGGCCATACGACTATACATTTTTAGAAAGTACGCAATTTCCGCTTTCCATTAATATATAAATCTTGAGAATACGATCAAAACTGTGGACGTAGTGCTAATTTGAACATACGTTATCTTTAAACCGCTATATCTTTTGATACAGGCACCGCAGACCATCCAAAGTCCGCATTTTTCAAAAGTCCGATAGGGCCATACAACTATACATTTTTAGAAAGTACGCAATTTCCGCTTTCCATTAATATATAAATCTTGAGAATACGATCAAAACTGTGGACGTAGTGCTAATTTGAACATTCGTTATCTTTAAACCGCTATATCTTTTGATACAGGCACCGCAGACCATCCAAAGTCGGCATTTTTCAAAAGTCTGATAGGGCCATACAACTATACATTTTTAGAAAGTACGCAATTTCCGCTTTCCATTAATATATAAATCTTGAGAATACGATCAAAACTGTGGACGTAGTGCTAATTTGAACATACGTTATCTTTAAACCGCTATATCTTTTGATACAGGCACCGCAGACCATCCAAAGTCCGCATTTTTCAAAAGTCCGATAGGGCCATACAACTATACATTTTTAGAAAGTACGAAATTTCCGCTTTCCATTAATATATAAATCTTGAGAATGCGATCAAAACTGTGGACGTAGTGCTAATTTGAACATTCGTTATCTTTAAACCGCTATATCTTTTGATACAGGCACCGCAGACCATCCAAAGTCGGCATTTTTCAAAAGTCCGATAGGGCCATACAACTATACATTTTTAGAAAGTACGCAATTTCCGCTTTCCATTAATATATAAATCTTGAGAATACGATCAAAACTGTGGACGTAGTGCTAATTTGAACATACGTTATCTTTAAACCGCTATATCTTTTGATACAGGCACCGCAGACCATCCAAAGTCGGCATTTTTCAAAAGTCTGATAGGGCCATACGACTATACATTTTTAGAAAGTACGCAATTTCCGCTTTCCATTAATATATAAATCTTGAGAATACGATCAAAACTGTGGACGTAGTGCTAATTTGAACATTCGTTATCTTTAAACCGCTATATCTTTTGATACAGGCACCGCAGACCATCCAAAGTCGGCATTTTTCAAAAGTCTGATAGGGCCATACGACTATACATTTTTAGAAAGTACGCAATTTCCGCTTTCCATTAATATATAAATCTTGAGAATGCGATCAAAACTGTGGACGTAGTGCTAATTTGAACATACGTTATCTTTAAACCACTATATCTTTTGATACAGGCACCGCAGACCATCCAAAGTCGGCATTTTTCAAAAGTCTGATAGGGCCATACAACTATACATTTTTAGAAAGTACGCAATTTCCGCTTTCCATTAATATATAAATCTTGAGAATGCGATCAAAACTGTGGACGTAGTGCTAATTTGAACATTCGTTATCTTTAAACCGCTATATCTTTTGATACAGGCACCGCAGACCATCCAAAGTCGGCATTTTTCAAAAGTCTGATAGGGCCATACAACTATACATTTTTAGAAAGTACGCAATTTCCGCTTTCCATTAATATATAAATCTTGAGAATACGATCAAAACTGTGGACGTAGTGCTAATTTGAACATACGTTATCTTTAAACCGCTATATCTTTTGATACAGGCACCGCAGACCATCCAAAGTCGGCATTTTTCAAAAGTCTGATAGGGCCATACAACTATACATTTTTAGAAAGTACGCAATTTCCGCTTTCCATTAATATATAAATCTTGAGAATGCGATCAAAACTGTGGACGTAGTGCTAATTTGAACATACGTTATCTTTAAACCACTATATCTTTTGATACAGGCACCGCAGACCATCCAAAGTCGGCATTTTTCAAAAGTCTGATAGGGCCATACAACTATACATTTTTAGAAAGTACGCAATTTCCGCTTTCCATTAATATATAAATCTTGAGAATACGATCAAAACTGTGGACGTAGTGCTAATTTGAACATACGTTATCTTTAAACCGCTATATCTTTTGATACAGGCACCGCAGACCATCCAAAGTCCGCATTTTTCAAAAGTCCGATAGGGCCATACAACTATACATTTTTAGAAAGTACGAAATTTCCGCTTTCCATTAATATATAAATCTTGAGAATGCGATCAAAACTGTGGACGTAGTGCTAATTTGAACATTCGTTATCTTTAAACCGCTATATCTTTTGATACAGGCACCGCAGACCATCCAAAGTCGGCATTTTTCAAAAGTCCGATAGGGCCATACAACTATACATTTTTAGAAAGTACGCAATTTCCGCTTTCCATTAATATATAAATCTTGAGAATACGATCAAAACTGTGGACGTAGTGCTAATTTGAACATACGTTATCTTTAAACCGCTATATCTTTTGATACAGGCACCGCAGACCATCCAAAGTCGGCATTTTTCAAAAGTCTGATAGGGCCATACGACTATACATTTTTAGAAAGTACGCAATTTCCGCTTTCCATTAATATATAAATCTTGAGAATACGATCAAAACTGTGGACGTAGTGCTAATTTGAACATACGTTATCTTTAAACCGCTATATCTTTTGATACAGGCACCGCAGACCATCCAAAGTCCGCATTTTTCAAAAGTCCGATAGGGCCATACAACTATACATTTTTAGAAAGTACGCAATTTCCGCTTTCCATTAATATATAAATCTTGAGAATGCGATCAAAACTGTGGACGTAGTGCTAATTTGAACATACGTTATCTTTAAACCACTATATCTTTTGATACAGGCACCGCAGACCATCCAAAGTCGGCATTTTTCAAAAGTCTGATAGGGCCATACAACTATACATTTTTAGAAAGTACGCAATTTCCGCTTTCCATTAATATATAAATCTTGAGAATGCGATCAAAACTGTGGACGTAGTGCTAATTTGAACATTCGTTATCTTTAAACCGCTATATCTTTTGATACAGGCACCGCAGACCATCCAAAGTCGGCATTTTTCAAAAGTCTGATAGGGCCATACAACTATACATTTTTAGAAAGTACGCAATTTCCGCTTTCCATTAATATATAAATCTTGAGAATACGATCAAAACTGTGGACGTAGTGCTAATTTGAACATACGTTATCTTTAAACCGCTATATCTTTTGATACAGGCACCGCAGACCATCCAAAGTCGGCATTTTTCAAAAGTCTGATAGGGCCATACAACTATACATTTTTAGAAAGTACGCAATTTCCGCTTTCCATTAATATATAAATCTTGAGAATGCGATCAAAACTGTGGACGTGGTGCTAATTTGAACATTCGTTATCTTTAAACCGCTATATCTTTTGATACAGGCACCGCAGACCATCCAAAGTCGGCATTTTTCAAAAGTCTGATAGGGCCATACAACTATACAATTTTAGAAAGTACGCAATTTCCGCTTTCCATTAATATATAAATCTTGAGAATACGATCAAAACTGTGGACGTAGTGCTAATTTGAACATACGTTATCTTTAAACCGCTATATCTTTTGATACAGGCACCGCAGACCATCCAAAGTCGGCATTTTTCAAAAGTCTGATAGGGCCATACGACTATACATTTTTAGAAAGTACGCAATTTCCGCTTTCCATTAATATATAAATCTTGAGAATGCGATCAAAACTGTGGACGTGGTGCTAATTTGAACATTCGTTATCTTTAAACCGCTATATCTTTTGATACAGGCACCGCAGACCATCCAAAGTCGGCATTTTTCAAAAGTCTGATAGGGCCATACAACTATACATTTTTAGAAAGTACGCAATTTCCGCTTTCCATTAATATATAAATCTTGAGAATGCGATCAAAACTGTGGACGTAGTGCTAATTTGAACATTCGTTATCTTTAAACCGCTATATCTTTTGATACAGGCACCGCAGACCATCCAAAGTCGGCATTTTTCAAAAGTCTGATAGGGCCATACAACTATACATTTTTAGAAAGTACGCAATTTCCGCTTTCCATTAATATATAAATCTTGAGAATACGATCAAAACTGTGGACGTAGTGCTAATTTGAACATACGTTATCTTTAAACCGCTATATCTTTTGATACAGGCACCGCAGACCATCCAAAGTCCGCATTTTTCAAAAGTCCGATAGGGCCATACAACTATACATTTTTAGAAAGTACGAAATTTCCGCTTTCCATTAATATATAAATCTTGAGAATGCGATCAAAACTGTGGACGTAGTGCTAATTTGAACATTCGTTATCTTTAAACCGCTATATCTTTTGATACAGGCACCGCAGACCATCCAAAGTCGGCATTTTTCAAAAGTCCGATAGGGCCATACAACTATACATTTTTAGAAAGTACGCAATTTCCGCTTTCCATTAATATATAAATCTTGAGAATACGATCAAAACTGTGGACGTAGTGCTAATTTGAACATACGTTATCTTTAAACCGCTATATCTTTTGATACAGGCACCGCAGACCATCCAAAGTCGGCATTTTTCAAAAGTCTGATAGGGCCATACGACTATACATTTTTAGAAAGTACGCAATTTCCGCTTTCCATTAATATATAAATCTTGAGAATACGATCAAAACTGTGGACGTAGTGCTAATTTGAACATACGTTATCTTTAAACCGCTATATCTTTTGATACAGGCACCGCAGACCATCCAAAGTCCGCATTTTTCAAAAGTCCGATAGGGCCATACAACTATACATTTTTAGAAAGTACGCAATTTCCGCTTTCCATTAATATATAAATCTTGAGAATGCGATCAAAACTGTGGACGTAGTGCTAATTTGAACATACGTTATCTTTAAACCACTATATCTTTTGATACAGGCACCGCAGACCATCCAAAGTCGGCATTTTTCAAAAGTCAGATAGGGCCATACAACTATACATTTTTAGAAAGTACGCAATTTCCGGTTTCCATTAATATATAAATCTTGAGAATGCGATCAAAACTGTGGACGTTGTCCTAATTTGAACATACGTTATCTTTAAACCGCTATATCTTTTGATACAGGCACCGCAGACCATCCAAAGTCGGCATTTTTCAAAAGTCTGATAGGGCCATACAACTATACATTTTTAGAAAGTACGAAATTTCCGCTTTCCATTAATATATAAATCTTGAGAATACGATAAAAACTGTGGACGTAGTGCTAATTTGAACATACGTTATCTTTAAACCGCTATATCTTTTGATACAGGCACCGCAGACCATCCAAAGTCGGCATTTTTCAAAAGTCCGATAAGGCCATACAACTATACATTTTTAGAAAGTACGAAATTTCCGCTTTCCATTAATATATAAATCTTGAGAATACGATAAAAACTGTGGACGTAGTGCTAATTTGAACATACGTTATCTTTAAACCGCTATATCTTTTGATACAGGCACCGCAGACCATCCAAAGTCGGCATTTTTCAAAAGTCTGATAGGGCCATACAACTATACATTTTTAGAAAGTACGAAATTTCCGCTTTCCATTAATATATAAATCTTGAGAATGCGATAAAAACTGTGGACGTTGTCCTAATTTGAACATACGTTATCTTTAAACCGCTATATCTTTTGATACAGGCACCGCAGACCATCCAAAGTCGGCATTTTTCAAAAGTCTGATAGGGCCATACGACTATACATTTTTAGAAAGTACGCAATTTCCGCTTTCCATTAATATATAAATCTTGAGAATACGATCAAAACTGTGGACGTAGTGCTAATTTGAACATACGTTATCTTTAAACCGCTATATCTTTTGATACAGGCACCGCAGACCATCCAAAGTCCGCATTTTTCAAAAGTCCGATAGGGCCATACAACTATACATTTTTAGAAAGTACGCAATTTCCGCTTTCCATTAATATATAAATCTTGAGAATGCGATCAAAACTGTGGACGTAGTGCTAATTTGAACATACGTTATCTTTAAACCACTATATCTTTTGATACAGGCACCGCAGACCATCCAAAGTCGGCATTTTTCAAAAGTCTGATAGGGCCATACAACTATACATTTTTAGAAAGTACGCAATTTCCGGTTTCCATTAATATATAAATCTTGAGAATGCGATCAAAACTGTGGACGTTGTCCTAATTTGAACATACGTTATCTTTAAACCGCTATATCTTTTGATACAGGCACCGCAGACCATCCAAAGTCGGCATTTTTCAAAAGTCTGATAGGGCCATACAACTATACATTTTTAGAAAGTACGAAATTTCCGCTTTCCATTAATATATAAATCTTGAGAATACGATAAAAACTGTGGACGTAGTGCTAATTTGAACATACGTTATCTTTAAACCACTATATCTTTTGATACAGGCACCGCAGACCATCCAAAGTCGGCATTTTTCAAAAGTCCGATAAGGCCATACAACTATACATTTTTAGAAAGTACGCAATTTCCGGTTTCCATTAATATATAAATCTTGAGAATGCGATAAAAACTGTGGACGTAGTGCTAATTTGAACATACGTTATCTTTAAACCGCTATATCTTTTGATACAGGCACCGCAGACCATCCAAAGTCCGCATTTTTCAAAAGTCCGATAGGGCCATACAACTATACATTTTTAGAAAGTACGCAATTTCCGCTTTCCATTAATATATAAATCTTGAGAATGCGATCAAAACTGTGGACGTAGTGCTAATTTGAACATACGTTATCTTTAAACCACTATATCTTTTGATACAGGCACCGCAGACCATCCAAAGTCGGCATTTTTCAAAAGTCTGATAGGGCCATACAACTATACATTTTTAGAAAGTACGCAATTTCCGGTTTCCATTAATATATAAATCTTGAGAATGCGATCAAAACTGTGGACGTTGTCCTAATTTGAACATACGTTATCTTTAAACCGCTATATCTTTTGATACAGGCACCGCAGACCATCCAAAGTCGGCATTTTTCAAAAGTCTGATAGGGCCATACAACTATACATTTTTAGAAAGTACGCAATTTCCGCTTTCCATTAATATATAAATCTTGAGAATACGATCAAAACTGTGGACGTAGTGCTAATTTGAACATACGTTATCTTTAAACCGCTATATCTTTTGATACAGGCACCGCAGACCATCCAAAGTCGGCATTTTTCAAAAGTCTGATAGGGCCATACGACTATACATTTTTAGAAAGTACGCAATTTCCGCTTTCCATTAATATATAAATCTTGAGAATACGATCAAAACTGTGGACGTAGTGCTAATTTGAACATACGTTATCTTTAAACCGCTATATCTTTTGATACAGGCACCGCAGACCATCCAAAGTCGGCATTTTTCAAAAGTCCGATAGGGCCATACAAATATACATTTTTAGAAAGTACGCAATTTCCGCTTTCCATTAATATATAAATCTTGAGAATGCGATCAAAACTGTGGACGTAGTGCTAATTTGAACATACGTTATCTTTAAACCGCTATATCTTTTGATACAGGCACCGCAGACCATCCAAAGTCGGCATTTTTCAAAAGTCCGATAGGGCCATACAATTATACATTTTTAGAAAGTACGCAATTTCCGCTTTCCATTAATATATAAATCTTGAGAATGCGATCAAAACTGTGGACGTTGTGCTAATTTGAACATACGTTATCTTTAAACCGCTATATCTTTTGATACAGGCACCGCAGACCATCCAAAGTCGGCATTTTTCAAAAGTCTGATAGGGCCATACAACTATACATTTTTAGAAAGTACGCAATTTCCGCTTTCCATTAATATATAAATCTTGAGAATACGATCAAAACTGTGGACGTTGTGCTAATTTGAACATACATTATCTTTAAACCGCTATATCTTTTGATACAGGCACCGCAGACCATCCAAAGTCGGCATTTTTCAAAAGTCTGATAGGGCCATACAACTATACATTTTTAGAAAGTACGCAATTTCCGCTTTCCATTAATATATAAATCTTGAGAATGCGATCAAAACTGTGGACGTAGTGCTAATTTGAACATTCGTTATCTTTAAACCGCTATATCTTTTGATACAGGCACCGCAGACCATCCAAAGTCGGCATTTTTCAAAAGTCCGATAGGGCCATACAACTATACATTTTTAGAAAGTACGCAATTTCCGCTTTCCATTAATATATAAATCTTGAGAATGCGATCAAAACTGTGGACGTGGTGCTAATTTGAACATTCGTTATCTTTAAACCGCTATATCTTTTGATACAGGCACCGCAGACCATCCAAAGTCGGCATTTTTCAAAAGTCTGATAGGGCCATACAACTATACATTTTTAGAAAGTACGCAATTTCCGCTTTTCATTAATATATAAATTTTGAGAATGAGATCAAAACTGTGGACGTAGTGCTAATTTGAACATACGTTATCTTCAAACCGCTATATCTTTTGATACAGGCACCGCAGACCATCCAAAGTCGGCATTTTTCAAAAGTCCGATAGGGCCATACAACTATACATTTTTAGAAAGTACGCAATTTCCGCTTTCCATTAATATATAAATCTTGAGAATGCGATCAAAACTGTGGACGTGGTGCTAATTTGAACATTCGTTATCTTTAAACCGCTATATCTTTTGATACAGGCACCGCAGACCATCCAAAGTCGGCATTTTTCAAAAGTCCGATAGGGCCATACAACTATACAATTTCAGAAAGTACGCAATTTCCGCTTTCCATTAATACATAAATCTTGAGAATGCGATCAAAACTGTGGACGTGGTGCTAATTTGAACATTCGTTATCTTTAAACCGCTATATCTTTTGATACAGGCACCGCAGACCATCCAAAGTCGGCATTTTTCAAAAGTCCGATAGGGCCATACAACTATACATTTTTAGAAAGTACGCAATTTCCGCTTTCCATTAATATATAAATCTTGAGAATGCGATCAAAACTGTGGACGTGGTGCTAATTTGAACATTCGTTATCTTTAAACCGCTATATCTTTTGATACAGGCACCGCAGACCATCCAAAGTCGGCATTTTTCAAAAGTCCGATAGGGCCATACAACTATACATTTTCAGAAAGTACGCAATTTCCGCTTTCCATTAATACATAAATCTTGAGAATGCGATCAAAACTGTGGACGTAGTGCTAATTTGAATATACGTTTTCTTCAAACCCTATATCTTTTGATACAGGCACCGCAGACCATCCAAAGTCGGCATTTTTCAAAAGTCCGATAGGGCCATACAACTATACATTTTTAGAAAGTACGCAATTTCCGCTTTCCATTAATATATAAATCTTGAGAATGCCATCAAAACTGTGGACGTAGTGCTAATTTGAACATACAGTATCTTTAAACCGCTATATATTTTGATACAGGCACCGCAGACCATCCAAAGTCCGCATTTTTCAAAAGTCCGATAGGGCCATACAACTATACATTTTTAGAAAGTACGAAATTTCCGCTTTCCATTAATATATAAATCTTGAGAATACGATAAAAACTGTGGACGTAGTGCTAATTTGAACATACGTTATCTTTAAACCACTATATCTTTTGATACAGGCACCGCAGACCATCCAAAGTCGGCATTTTTCAAAAGTCCGATAGGGCCATACAACTATACATTTTTAGAAAGTACGCAATTTCCGGTTTCCATTAATATATAAATCTTGAGAATGCGATCAAAACTGTGGACGTAGTGCTAATTTGAACATACGTTATCTTTAAACCGCTATATCTTTTGATACAGGCACCGCAGACCATCCAAAGTCCGCATTTTTCAAAAGTCCGATAGGGCCATACAACTATACATTTTTAGAAAGTACGCAATTTCCGGTTTCCATTAATATATAAATCTTGAGAATGCGATCAAAACTGTGGACGTAGTGCTAATTTGAACATACGTTATCTTTAAACCGCTATATCTTTTGATACAGGCACCGCAGACCATCCAAAGTCCGCATTTTTCAAAAGTCCGATAGGGCCATACAACTATACATTTTTAGAAAGTACGCAATTTCCGGTTTCCATTAATATATAAATCTTGAGAATGCGATCAAAACTGTGGACGTAGTGCTAATTTGAACATACGTTATCTTTAAACCGCTATATCTTTTGATACAGGCACCGCAGACCATCCAAAGTCGGCATTTTTCAAAAGTCCGATAGGGCCATACAACTATACATTTTTAGAAAGTACGCAATTTCCGGTTTCCATTAATATATAAATCTTGAGAATGCGATCAAAACTGTGGACGTAGTGCTAATTTGAACATACGTTATCTTTAAACCGCTATATCTTTTGATACAGGCACCGCAGACCATCCAAAGTCCGCATTTTTCAAAAGTCCGATAGGGCCATACAACTATACATTTTTAGAAAGTACGAAATTTCCGGTTTCCATTAATATATAAATCTTGAGAATACGATAAAAACTGTGGACGTAGTGCTAATTTGAACATACGTTATCTTTAAACCACTATATCTTTTGATACAGGCACCGCAGACCATCCAAAGTCGGCATTTTTCAAAAGTCCGATAGGGCCATACAACTATACATTTTTAGAAAGTACGCAATTTCCGGTTTCCATTAATATATAAATCTTGAGAATGCGATCAAAACTGTGGACGTAGTGCTAATTTGAACATACGTTATCTTTAAACCGCTATATCTTTTGATACAGGCACCGCAGACCATCCAAAGTCCGCATTTTTCAAAAGTCCGATAGGGCCATACAACTATACATTTTTAGAAAGTACGCAATTTCCGGTTTCCATTAATATATAAATCTTGAGAATGCGATCAAAACTGTGGACGTAGTGCTAATTTGAACATACGTTATCTTTAAACCGCTATATCTTTTGATACAGGCACCGCAGACCATCCAAAGTCCGCATTTTTCAAAAGTCCGATAGGGCCATACAACTATACATTTTTAGAAAGTACGCAATTTCCGCTTTCCATTAATATATAAATCTTGAGAATGCGATCAAAACTGTGGACGTAGTGCTAATTTGAACATACGTTATCTTTAAACCGCTATATCTTTTGATACAGGCACCGCAGACCATCCAAAGTCCGCATTTTTCAAAAGTCCGATAGGGCCATACAACTATACATTTTTAGAAAGTACGCAATTTCCGCTTTCCATTAATATATAAATCTTGAGAATGCGATCAAAACTGTGGACGTAGTGCTAATTTGAACATACGTTATCTTTAAACCGCTATATCTTTTGATACAGGCACCGCAGACCATCCAAAGTCCGCATTTTTCAAAAGTCCGATAGGGCCATACAACTATACATTTTCAGAAAGTACGCAATTTCCGCTTTCCATTAATATATAAATCTTGAGAATGCGATCAAAACTGTGGACGTAGTGCTAATTTGAACATACGTTATCTTCAAACCGCTATATCTTTTGATACAGGCACCGCAGACCATCCAAAGTCGGCATTTTTCAAAAGTCCGATAGGGCCATACAACTATACATTTTTAGAAAGTACGCAATTTCCGCTTTTCATTAATATATAAATCTTGAGAATACGATAAAAACTGTGGACGTAGTGCTAATTTGAACATACGTTATCTTTAAACCACTATATCTTTTGATACAGGCACCGCAGACCATCCAAAGTCGGCATTTTTCAAAAGTCCGATAGGGCCATACAACTATACATTTTTAGAAAGTACGCAATTTCCGGTTTCCATTAATATATAAATCTTGAGAATGCGATCAAAACTGTGGACGTAGTGCTAATTTGAACATACGTTATCTTTAAACCGCTATATCTTTTGATACAGGCACCGCAGACCATCCAAAGTCCGCATTTTTCAAAAGTCCGATAGGGCCATACAACTATACATTTTTAGAAAGTACGAAATTTCCGGTTTCCATTAATATATAAATCTTGAGAATACGATAAAAACTGTGGACGTAGTGCTAATTTGAACATACGTTATCTTTAAACCACTATATCTTTTGATACAGGCACCGCAGACCATCCAAAGTCGGCATTTTTCAAAAGTCCGATAGGGCCATACAACTATACATTTTTAGAAAGTACGCAATTTCCGCTTTCCATTAATATATAAATCTTGAGAATGCGATCAAAACTGTGGACGTGGTGCTAATTTGAACATTCGTTATCTTTAAACCGCTATATCTTTTGATACAGGCACCGCAGACCATCCAAAGTCGGCATTTTTCAAAAGTCCGATAGGGCCATACAACTATACAATTTCAGAAAGTACGCAATTTCCGCTTTCCATTAATACATAAATCTTGAGAATGCGATCAAAACTGTGGACGTGGTGCTAATTTGAACATTCGTTATCTTTAAACCGCTATATCTTTTGATACAGGCACCGCAGACCATCCAAAGTCGGCATTTTTCAAAAGTCCGATAGGGCCATACAACTATACATTTTTAGAAAGTACGCAATTTCCGCTTTCCATTAATATATAAATCTTGAGAATGCGATCAAAACTGTGGACGTGGTGCTAATTTGAACATTCGTTATCTTTAAACCGCTATATCTTTTGATACAGGCACCGCAGACCATCCAAAGTCGGCATTTTTCAAAAGTCCGATAGGGCCATACAACTATACATTTTCAGAAAGTACGCAATTTCCGCTTTCCATTAATACATAAATCTTGAGAATGCGATCAAAACTGTGGACGTAGTGCTAATTTGAATATACGTTTTCTTCAAACCCTATATCTTTTGATACAGGCACCGCAGACCATCCAAAGTCGGCATTTTTCAAAAGTCCGATAGGGCCATACAACTATACATTTTTAGAAAGTACGCAATTTCCGCTTTCCATTAATATATAAATCTTGAGAATGCCATCAAAACTGTGGACGTAGTGCTAATTTGAACATACAGTATCTTTAAACCGCTATATATTTTGATACAGGCACCGCAGACCATCCAAAGTCCGCATTTTTCAAAAGTCCGATAGGGCCATACAACTATACATTTTTAGAAAGTACGAAATTTCCGCTTTCCATTAATCTATAAATCTTGAGAATACGATAAAAACTGTGGACGTAGTGCTAATTTGAACATACGTTATCTTTAAACCACTATATCTTTTGATACAGGCACCGCAGACCATCCAAAGTCGGCATTTTTCAAAAGTCCGATAGGGCCATACAACTATACATTTTTAGAAAGTACGCAATTTCCGGTTTCCATTAATATATAAATCTTGAGAATGCGATCAAAACTGTGGACGTAGTGCTAATTTGAACATACGTTATCTTTAAACCGCTATATCTTTTGATACAGGCACCGCAGACCATCCAAAGTCCGCATTTTTCAAAAGTCCGATAGGGCCATACAACTATACATTTTTAGAAAGTACGCAATTTCCGGTTTCCATTAATATATAAATCTTGAGAATGCGATCAAAACTGTGGACGTAGTGCTAATTTGAACATACGTTATCTTTAAACCGCTATATCTTTTGATACAGGCACCGCAGACCATCCAAAGTCCGCATTTTTTAAAAGTCCGATAGGGCCATACAACTATACATTTTTAGAAAGTACGCAATTTCCGGTTTCCATTAATATATAAATCTTGAGAATGCGATCAAAACTGTGGACGTAGTGCTAATTTGAACATACGTTATCTTTAAACCGCTATATCTTTTGATACAGGCACCGCAGACCATCCAAAGTCGGCATTTTTCAAAAGTCCGATAGGGCCATACAACTATACATTTTTAGAAAGTACGCAATTTCCGGTTTCCATTAATATATAAATCTTGAGAATGCGATCAAAACTGTGGACGTAGTGCTAATTTGAACATACGTTATCTTTAAACCGCTATATCTTTTGATACAGGCACCGCAGACCATCCAAAGTCCGCATTTTTCAAAAGTCCGATAGGGCCATACAACTATACATTTTTAGAAAGTACGAAATTTCCGGTTTCCATTAATATATAAATCTTGAGAATACGATAAAAACTGTGGACGTAGTGCTAATTTGAACATACGTTATCTTTAAACCACTATATCTTTTGATACAGGCACCGCAGACCATCCAAAGTCGGCATTTTTCAAAAGTCCGATAGGGCCATACAACTATACATTTTTAGAAAGTACGCAATTTCCGGTTTCCATTAATATATAAATCTTGAGAATGCGATCAAAACTGTGGACGTAGTGCTAATTTGAACATACGTTATCTTTAAACCGCTATATCTTTTGATACAGGCACCGCAGACCATCCAAAGTCCGCATTTTTCAAAAGTCCGATAGGGCCATACAACTATACATTTTTAGAAAGTACGCAATTTCCGGTTTCCATTAATATATAAATCTTGAGAATGCGATCAAAACTGTGGACGTAGTGCTAATTTGAACATACGTTATCTTTAAACCGCTATATCTTTTGATACAGGCACCGCAGACCATCCAAAGTCCGCATTTTTCAAAAGTCCGATAGGGCCATACAACTATACATTTTTAGAAAGTACGCAATTTCCGCTTTCCATTAATATATAAATCTTGAGAATGCGATCAAAACTGTGGACGTAGTGCTAATTTGAACATACGTTATCTTTAAACCGCTATATCTTTTGATACAGGCACCGCAGACCATCCAAAGTCCGCATTTTTCAAAAGTCCGATAGGGCCATACAACTATACATTTTTAGAAAGTACGCAATTTCCGCTTTCCATTAATATATAAATCTTGAGAATGCGATCAAAACTGTGGACGTAGTGCTAATTTGAACATACGTTATCTTTAAACCGCTATATCTTTTGATACAGGCACCGCAGACCATCCAAAGTCCGCATTTTTCAAAAGTCCGATAGGGCCATACAACTATACATTTTCAGAAAGTACGCAATTTCCGCTTTCCATTAATATATAAATCTTGAGAATGCGATCAAAACTGTGGACGTAGTGCTAATTTGAACATACGTTATCTTCAAACCGCTATATCTTTTGATACAGGCACCGCAGACCATCCAAAGTCGGCATTTTTCAAAAGTCCGATAGGGCCATACAACTATACATTTTTAGAAAGTACGCAATTTCCGCTTTTCATTAATATATAAATCTTGAGAATGCGATCAAAACTGTGGACGTAGTGCTAATTTGAACATACGTTATCTTTAAACCACTATATCTTTTGATACAGGCACCGCAGACCATCCAAAGTCGGCATTTTTCAAAAGTCCGATAGGGCCATACAACTATACATTTTTAGAAAGTACGCAATTTCCGGTTTCCATTAATATATAAATCTTGAGAATGCGATCAAAACTGTGGACGTAGTGCTAATTTGAACATACGTTATCTTTAAACCGCTATATCTTTTGATACAGGCACCGCAGACCATCCAAAGTCCGCATTTTTCAAAAGTCCGATAGGGCCATACAACTATACATTTTTAGAAAGTACGCAATTTCCGGTTTCCATTAATATATAAATCTTGAGAATGCGATCAAAACTGTGGACGTAGTGCTAATTTGAACATACGTTATCTTTAAACCGCTATATCTTTTGATACAGGCACCGCAGACCATCCAAAGTCCGCATTTTTCAAAAGTCCGATAGGGCCATACAACTATACATTTTTAGAAAGTACGCAATTTCCGCTTTCCATTAATATATAAATCTTGAGAATGCGATCAAAACTGTGGACGTAGTGCTAATTTGAACATACGTTATCTTTAAACCACTATATCTTTTGATACAGGCACCGCAGACCATCCAAAGTCGGCATTTTTCAAAAGTCTGATAGGGCCATACGACTATACATTTTTAGAAAGTACGCAATTTCCGCTTTCCATTAATATATAAATCTTGAGAATACGATCAAAACTGTGGACGTTGTGCTAATTTGAACATACGTTATCTTTAAACCGCTATATCTTTTGATACAGGCACCGCAGACCATCCAAAGTCGGCATTTTTCAAAAGTCTGATAGGGCCATACAACTATACATTTTTAGAAAGTACGCAATTTCCGCTTTCCATTAATATATAAATCTTGAGAATACGATCAAAACTGTGGACGTAGTGCTAATTTGAACATACGTTATCTTTAAACCGCTATATCTTTTGATACAGGCACCGCAGACCATCCAAAGTCCGCATTTTTCAAAAGTCCGATAGGGCCATACAACTATACATTTTTAGAAAGTACGAAATTTCCGCTTTCCATTAATATATAAATCTTGAGAATGCGATCAAAACTGTGGACGTAGTGCTAATTTGAACATTCGCTATCTTTAAACCGCTATATCTTTTGATACAGGCACCGCAGACCATCCAAAGTCGGCATTTTTCAAAAGTCCGATAGGGCCATACAACTATACATTTTTAGAAAGTACGCAATTTCCGCTTTCCATTAATATATAAATCTTGAGAATGCGATCAAAACTGTGGACGTGGTGCTAATTTGAACATTCGTTATCTTTAAACCGCTATATCTTTTGATACAGGCACCGCAGACCATCCAAAGTCGGCATTTTTCAAAAGTCCGATAGGGCCATACAACTATACATTTTTAGAAAGTACGCAATTTCCGCTTTCCATTAATATATAAATCTTGAGAATGCGATCAAAACTATGGACGTAGTGCTAATTTGAACATACGTTATCTTTAAACCGCTATATCTTTTGATACAGGCACCGCAGACCATCCAAAGTCGGCATTTTTCAAAAGTCCGATAGGGCCATACAACTATACATTTTTAGAAAGTACGCAATTTCCGCTTTCCATTAATATATAAATCTTGAGAATGCCATCAAAACTGTGGACGTAGTGCTAATTTGAACATACAGTATCTTTAAACCGCTATATATTTTGATACAGGCACCGCAGACCATCCAAAGTCCGCATTTTTCAAAAGTCCGATAGGGCCATACAACTATACATTTTTAGAAAGTACGCAATTTCCGCTTTCCATTAATATATAAATCTTGAGAATGCCATCAAAACTGTGGACGTAGTGCTAATTTGAACATACAGTATCTTTAAACCGCTATATATTTTGATACAGGCACCGCAGACCATCCAAAGTCCGCATTTTTCAAAAGTCCGATAGGGCCATACAACTATACATTTTTAGAAAGTACGAAATTTCCGCTTTCCATTAATATATAAATCTTGAGAATACGATAAAAACTGTGGACGTAGTGCTAATTTGAACATACGTTATCTTTAAACCACTATATCTTTTGATACAGGCACCGCAGACCATCCAAAGTCGGCATATTTCAAAAGTCCGATAGGGCCATACAACTATACATTTTTAGAAAGTACGCAATTTCCGGTTTCCATTAATATATAAATCTTGAGAATGCGATCAAAACTGTGGACGTAGTGCTAATTTGAACATACGTTATCTTTAAACCGCTATATCTTTTGATACAGGCACCGCAGACCATCCAAAGTCCGCATTTTTCAAAAGTCCGATAGGGCCATACAACTATACATTTTTAGAAAGTACGCAATTTCCGGTTTCCATTAATATATAAATCTTGAGAATGCGATCAAAACTGTGGACGTAGTGCTAATTTGAACATACGTTATCTTTAAACCGCTATATCTTTTGATACAGGCACCGCAGACCATCCAAAGTCCGCATTTTTCAAAAGTCCGATAGGGCCATACAACTATACATTTTTAGAAAGTACGCAATTTCCGGTTTCCATTAATATATAAATCTTGAGAATACGATCAAAACTGTGGACGTAGTGCTAATTTGAACATACGTTATCTTTAAACCGCTATATCTTTTGATACAGGCACCGCAGACCATCCAAAGTCGGCATTTTTCAAAAGTCCGATAGGGCCATACAACTATACATTTTTAGAAAGTACGAAATTTCCGCTTTCCATTAATATATAAATCTTGAGAATACGATAAAAACTGTGGACGTAGTGCTAATTTGAACATACGTTATCTTTAAACCACTATATCTTTTGATACAGGCACCGCAGACCATCCAAAGTCGGCATTTTTCAAAAGTCCGATAGGGCCATACAACTATACATTTTTAGAAAGTACGCAATTTCCGGTTTCCATTAATATATAAATCTTGAGAATGCGATCAAAACTGTGGACGTAGTGCTAATTTGAACATACGTTATCTTTAAACCGCTATATCTTTTGATACAGGCACCGCAGACCATCCAAAGTCCGCATTTTTCAAAAGTCCGATAGGGCCATACAACTATACATTTTTAGAAAGTACGAAATTTCCGCTTTCCATTAATATATAAATCTTGAGAATACGATAAAAACTGTGGACGTAGTGCTAATTTGAACATACGTTATCTTTAAACCACTATATCTTTTGATACAGGCACCGCAGACCATCCAAAGTCGGCATTTTTCAAAAGTCCGATAGGGCCATACAACTATACATTTTTAGAAAGTACGCAATTTCCGGTTTCCATTAATATATAAATCTTGAGAATGCGATCAAAACTGTGGACGTAGTGCTAATTTGAACATACGTTATCTTTAAACCGCTATATCTTTTGATACAGGCACCGCAGACCATCCAAAGTCCGCATTTTTCAAAAGTCCGATAGGGCCATACAACTATACATTTTTAGAAAGTACGCAATTTCCGGTTTCCATTAATATATAAATCTTGAGAATGCGATCAAAACTGTGGACGTAGTGCTAATTTGAACATACGTTATCTTTAAACCGCTATATCTTTTGATACAGGCACCGCAGACCATCCAAAGTCCGCATTTTTCAAAAGTCTGATAGGGCCATACAACTATACATTTTTAGAAAGTACGCAATTTCCGCTTTCCATTAATATATAAATCTTGAGAATGCGATCAAAACTGTGGACGTAGTGCTAATTTGAACATACGTTATCTTTAAACCACTATATCTTTTGATACAGGCACCGCAGACCATCCAAAGTCCGCATTTTTCAAAAGTCCGATAGGGCCATACAACTATACATTTTTAGAAAGTACGAAATTTCCGCTTTCCATTAATATATAAATCTTGAGAATACGATAAAAACTGTGGACGTAGTGCTAATTTGAACATACGTTATCTTTAAACCACTATATCTTTTGATACAGGCACCGCAGACCATCCAAAGTCGGCATTTTTCAAAAGTCCGATAGGGCCATACAACTATACATTTTTAGAAAGTACGCAATTTCCGGTTTCCATTAATATATAAATCTTGAGAATGCGATCAAAACTGTGGACGTAGTGCTAATTTGAACATACGTTATCTTTAAACCGCTATATCTTTTGATACAGGCACCGCAGACCATCCAAAGTCCGCATTTTTCAAAAGTCCGATAGGGCCATACAACTATACATTTTTAGAAAGTACGAAATTTCCGCTTTCCATTAATATATAAATCTTGAGAATACGATAAAAACTGTGGACGTAGTGCTAATTTGAACATACGTTATCTTTAAACCACTATATCTTTTGATACAGGCACCGCAGACCATCCAAAGTCGGCATTTTTCAAAAGTCCGATAGGGCCATACAACTATACATTTTTAGAAAGTACGCAATTTCCGGTTTCCATTAATATATAAATCTTGAGAATGCGATCAAAACTGTGGACGTAGTGCTAATTTGAACATACGTTATCTTTAAACCGCTATATCTTTTGATACAGGCACCGCAGACCATCCAAAGTCCGCATTTTTCAAAAGTCCGATAGGGCCATACAACTATACATTTTTAGAAAGTACGCAATTTCCGGTTTCCATTAATATATAAATCTTGAGAATGCGATCAAAACTGTGGACGTAGTGCTAATTTGAACATACGTTATCTTTAAACCGCTATATCTTTTGATACAGGCACCGCAGACCATCCAAAGTCCGCATTTTTCAAAAGTCCGATAGGGCCATACAACTATACATTTTTAGAAAGTACGCAATTTCCGCTTTCCATTAATATATAAATCTTGAGAATGCGATCAAAACTGTGGACGTAGTGCTAATTTGAACATACGTTATCTTTAAACCACTATATCTTTTGATACAGGCACCGCAGACCATCCAAAGTCGGCATTTTTCAAAAGTCTGATAGGGCCATACGACTATACATTTTTAGAAAGTACGCAATTTCCGCTTTCCATTAATATATAAATCTTGAGAATACGATCAAAACTGTGGACGTTGTGCTAATTTGAACATACGTTATCTTTAAACCGCTATATCTTTTGATACAGGCACCGCAGACCATCCAAAGTCGGCATTTTTCAAAAGTCTGATAGGGCCATACAACTATACATTTTTAGAAAGTACGCAATTTCCGCTTTCCATTAATATATAAATCTTGAGAATACGATCAAAACTGTGGACGTAGTGCTAATTTGAACATACGTTATCTTCAAACCGCTATATCTTTTGATACAGGCACCGCAGACCATCCAAAGTCGGCATTTTTCAAAAGTCCGATAGGGCCATACAACTATACATTTTTAGAAAGTACGCAATTTCCGCTTTCCATTAATATATAAATCTTGAGAATGCGATCAAAACTGTGGACGTGGTGCTAATTTGAACATTCGTTATCTTTAAACCGCTATATCTTTTGATACAGGCACCGCAGACCATCCAAAGTCGGCATTTTTCAAAAGTCCGATAGGGCCATACAACTATACAATTTCAGAAAGTACGCAATTTCCGCTTTCCATTAATACATAAATCTTGAGAATGCGATCAAAACTGTGGACGTGGTGCTAATTTGAACATTCGTTATCTTTAAACCGCTATATCTTTTGATACAGGCACCGCAGACCATCCAAAGTCGGCATTTTTCAAAAGTCCGATAGGGCCATACAACTATACATTTTTAGAAAGTACGCAATTTCCGCTTTCCATTAATATATAAATCTTGAGAATGCGATCAAAACTGTGGACGTGGTGCTAATTTGAACATTCGTTATCTTTAAACCGCTATATCTTTTGATACAGGCACCGCAGACCATCCAAAGTCGGCATTTTTCAAAAGTCCGATAGGGCCATACAACTATACATTTTCAGAAAGTACGCAATTTCCGCTTTCCATTAATACATAAATCTTGAGAATGCGATCAAAACTGTGGACGTAGTGCTAATTTGAATATACGTTTTCTTCAAACCCTATATCTTTTGATACAGGCACCGCAGACCATCCAAAGTCGGCATTTTTCAAAAGTCCGATAGGGCCATACAACTATACATTTTTAGAAAGTACGCAATTTCCGCTTTCCATTAATATATAAATCTTGAGAATGCCATCAAAACTGTGGACGTAGTGCTAATTTGAACATACAGTATCTTTAAACCGCTATATATTTTGATACAGGCACCGCAGACCATCCAAAGTCCGCATTTTTCAAAAGTCCGATAGGGCCATACAACTATACATTTTTAGAAAGTACGAAATTTCCGCTTTCCATTAATATATAAATCTTGAGAATACGATAAAAACTGTGGACGTAGTGCTAATTTGAACATACGTTATCTTTAAACCACTATATCTTTTGATACAGGCACCGCAGACCATCCAAAGTCGGCATTTTTCAAAAGTCCGATAGGGCCATACAACTATACATTTTTAGAAAGTACGCAATTTCCGGTTTCCATTAATATATAAATCTTGAGAATGCGATCAAAACTGTGGACGTAGTGCTAATTTGAACATACGTTATCTTTAAACCGCTATATCTTTTGATACAGGCACCGCAGACCATCCAAAGTCCGCATTTTTCAAAAGTCCGATAGGGCCATACAACTATACATTTTTAGAAAGTACGCAATTTCCGGTTTCCATTAATATATAAATCTTGAGAATGCGATCAAAACTGTGGACGTAGTGCTAATTTGAACATACGTTATCTTTAAACCGCTATATCTTTTGATACAGGCACCGCAGACCATCCAAAGTCCGCATTTTTCAAAAGTCCGATAGGGCCATACAACTATACATTTTTAGAAAGTACGCAATTTCCGGTTTCCATTAATATATAAATCTTGAGAATGCGATCAAAACTGTGGACGTAGTGCTAATTTGAACATACGTTATCTTTAAACCGCTATATCTTTTGATACAGGCACCGCAGACCATCCAAAGTCGGCATTTTTCAAAAGTCCGATAGGGCCATACAACTATACATTTTTAGAAAGTACGCAATTTCCGGTTTCCATTAATATATAAATCTTGAGAATGCGATCAAAACTATGGACGTAGTGCTAATTTGAACATACGTTATCTTTAAACCGCTATATCTTTTGATACAGGCACCGCAGACCATCCAAAGTCCGCATTTTTCAAAAGTCCGATAGGGCCATACAACTATACATTTTTAGAAAGTACGAAATTTCCGGTTTCCATTAATATATAAATCTTGAGAATACGATAAAAACTGTGGACGTAGTGCTAATTTGAACATACGTTATCTTTAAACCACTATATCTTTTGATACAGGCACCGCAGACCATCCAAAGTCGGCATTTTTCAAAAGTCCGATAGGGCCATACAACTATACATTTTTAGAAAGTACGCAATTTCCGGTTTCCATTAATATATAAATCTTGAGAATGCGATCAAAACTGTGGACGTAGTGCTAATTTGAACATACGTTATCTTTAAACCGCTATATCTTTTGATACAGGCACCGCAGACCATCCAAAGTCCGCATTTTTCAAAAGTCCGATAGGGCCATACAACTATACATTTTTAGAAAGTACGCAATTTCCGGTTTCCATTAATATATAAATCTTGAGAATGCGATCAAAACTGTGGACGTAGTGCTAATTTGAACATACGTTATCTTTAAACCGCTATATCTTTTGATACAGGCACCGCAGACCATCCAAAGTCCGCATTTTTCAAAAGTCCGATAGGGCCATACAACTATACATTTTTAGAAAGTACGCAATTTCCGCTTTCCATTAATATATAAATCTTGAGAATGCGATCAAAACTGTGGACGTAGTGCTAATTTGAACATACGTTATCTTTAAACCGCTATATCTTTTGATACAGGCACCGCAGACCATCCAAAGTCCGCATTTTTCAAAAGTCCGATAGGGCCATACAACTATACATTTTTAGAAAGTACGCAATTTCCGCTTTCCATTAATATATAAATCTTGAGAATGCGATCAAAACTGTGGACGTAGTGCTAATTTGAACATACGTTATCTTTAAACCGCTATATCTTTTGATACAGGCACCGCAGACCATCCAAAGTCCGCATTTTTCAAAAGTCCGATAGGGCCATACAACTATACATTTTCAGAAAGTACGCAATTTCCGCTTTCCATTAATATATAAATCTTGAGAATGCGATCAAAACTGTGGACGTAGTGCTAATTTGAACATACGTTATCTTCAAACCGCTATATCTTTTGATACAGGCACCGCAGACCATCCAAAGTCGGCATTTTTCAAAAGTCCGATAGGGCCATACAACTATACATTTTTAGAAAGTACGCAATTTCCGCTTTTCATTAATATATAAATCTTGAGAATGCGATCAAAACTGTGGACGTAGTGCTAATTTGAACATACGTTATCTTTAAACCACTATATCTTTTGATACAGGCACCGCAGACCATCCAAAGTCGGCATTTTTCAAAAGTCCGATAGGGCCATACAACTATACATTTTTAGAAAGTACGCAATTTCCGGTTTCCATTAATATATAAATCTTGAGAATGCGATCAAAACTGTGGACGTAGTGCTAATTTGAACATACGTTATCTTTAAACCGCTATATCTTTTGATACAGGCACCGCAGACCATCCAAAGTCCGCATTTTTCAAAAGTCCGATAGGGCCATACAACTATACATTTTTAGAAAGTACGCAATTTCCGGTTTCCATTAATATATAAATCTTGAGAATGCGATCAAAACTGTGGACGTAGTGCTAATTTGAACATACGTTATCTTTAAACCGCTATATCTTTTGATACAGGCACCGCAGACCATCCAAAGTCCGCATTTTTCAAAAGTCCGATAGGGCCATACAACTATACATTTTTAGAAAGTACGCAATTTCCGCTTTCCATTAATATATAAATCTTGAGAATGCGATCAAAACTGTGGACGTAGTGCTAATTTGAACATACGTTATCTTTAAACCACTATATCTTTTGATACAGGCACCGCAGACCATCCAAAGTCGGCATTTTTCAAAAGTCTGATAGGGCCATACGACTATACATTTTTAGAAAGTACGCAATTTCCGCTTTCCATTAATATATAAATCTTGAGAATACGATCAAAACTGTGGACGTTGTGCTAATTTGAACATACGTTATCTTTAAACCGCTATATCTTTTGATACAGGCACCGCAGACCATCCAAAGTCGGCATTTTTCAAAAGTCTGATAGGGCCATACAACTATACATTTTTAGAAAGTACGCAATTTCCGCTTTCCATTAATATATAAATCTTGAGAATACGATCAAAACTGTGGACGTAGTGCTAATTTGAACATACGTTATCTTTAAACCGCTATATCTTTTGATACAGGCACCGCAGACTATCCAAAGTCCGCATTTTTCAAAAGTCCGATAGGGCCATACAACTATACATTTTTAGAAAGTACGAAATTTCCGCTTTCCATTAATATATAAATCTTGAGAATGCGATCAAAACTGTGGACGTAGTGCTAATTTGAACATTCGCTATCTTTAAACCGCTATATCTTTTGATACAGGCACCGCAGACCATCCAAAGTCGGCATTTTTCAAAAGTCCGATAGGGCCATACAACTATACATTTTTAGAAAGTACGCAATTTCCGCTTTCCATTAATATATAAATCTTGAGAATGCGATCAAAACTGTGGACGTGGTGCTAATTTGAACATTCGTTATCTTTAAACCGCTATATCTTTTGATACAGGCACCGCAGACCATCCAAAGTCGGCATTTTTCAAAAGTCCGATAGGGCCATACAACTATACATTTTTAGAAAGTACGCAATTTCCGCTTTCCATTAATATATAAATCTTGAGAATGCGATCAAAACTATGGACGTAGTGCTAATTTGAACATACGTTATCTTTAAACCGCTATATCTTTTGATACAGGCACCGCAGACCATCCAAAGTCGGCATTTTTCAAAAGTCCGATAGGGCCATACAACTATACATTTTTAGAAAGTACGCAATTTCCGCTTTCCATTAATATATAAATCTTGAGAATGCCATCAAAACTGTGGACGTAGTGCTAATTTGAACATACAGTATCTTTAAACCGCTATATATTTTGATACAGGCACCGCAGACCATCCAAAGTCCGCATTTTTCAAAAGTCCGATAGGGCCATACAACTATACATTTTTAGAAAGTACGCAATTTCCGCTTTCCATTAATATATAAATCTTGAGAATGCCATCAAAACTGTGGACGTAGTGCTAATTTGAACATACAGTATCTTTAAACCGCTATATATTTTGATACAGGCACCGCAGACCATCCAAAGTCCGCATTTTTCAAAAGTCCGATAGGGCCATACAACTATACATTTTTAGAAAGTACGAAATTTCCGCTTTCCATTAATATATAAATCTTGAGAATACGATAAAAACTGTGGACGTAGTGCTAATTTGAACATACGTTATCTTTAAACCACTATATCTTTTGATACAGGCACCGCAGACCATCCAAAGTCGGCATATTTCAAAAGTCCGATAGGGCCATACAACTATACATTTTTAGAAAGTACGCAATTTCCGGTTTCCATTAATATATAAATCTTGAGAATGCGATCAAAACTGTGGACGTAGTGCTAATTTGAACATACGTTATCTTTAAACCGCTATATCTTTTGATACAGGCACCGCAGACCATCCAAAGTCCGCATTTTTCAAAAGTCCGATAGGGCCATACAACTATACATTTTTAGAAAGTACGCAATTTCCGGTTTCCATTAATATATAAATCTTGAGAATGCGATCAAAACTGTGGACGTAGTGCTAATTTGAACATACGTTATCTTTAAACCGCTATATCTTTTGATACAGGCACCGCAGACCATCCAAAGTCCGCATTTTTCAAAAGTCCGATAGGGCCATACAACTATACATTTTTAGAAAGTACGCAATTTCCGGTTTCCATTAATATATAAATCTTGAGAATACGATCAAAACTGTGGACGTAGTGCTAATTTGAACATACGTTATCTTTAAACCGCTATATCTTTTGATACAGGCACCGCAGACCATCCAAAGTCGGCATTTTTCAAAAGTCCGATAGGGCCATACAACTATACATTTTTAGAAAGTACGAAATTTCCGCTTTCCATTAATATATAAATCTTGAGAATACGATAAAAACTGTGGACGTAGTGCTAATTTGAACATACGTTATCTTTAAACCACTATATCTTTTGATACAGGCACCGCAGACCATCCAAAGTCGGCATTTTTCAAAAGTCCTATAGGGCCATACAACTATACATTTTTAGAAAGTACGCAATTTCCGGTTTCCATTAATATATAAATCTTGAGAATGCGATCAAAACTGTGGACGTAGTGCTAATTTGAACATACGTTATCTTTAAACCGCTATATCTTTTGATACAGGCACCGCAGACCATCCAAAGTCCGCATTTTTCAAAAGTCCGATAGGGCCATACAACTATACATTTTTAGAAAGTACGAAATTTCCGCTTTCCATTAATATATAAATCTTGAGAATACGATAAAAACTGTGGACGTAGTGCTAATTTGAACATACGTTATCTTTAAACCACTATATCTTTTGATACAGGCACCGCAGACCATCCAAAGTCGGCATTTTTCAAAAGTCCGATAGGGCCATACAACTATACATTTTTAGAAAGTACGCAATTTCCGGTTTCCATTAATATATAAATCTTGAGAATGCGATCAAAACTGTGGACGTAGTGCTAATTTGAACATACGTTATCTTTAAACCGCTATATCTTTTGATACAGGCACCGCAGACCATCCAAAGTCCGCATTTTTCAAAAGTCCGATAGGGCCATACAACTATACATTTTTAGAAAGTACGCAATTTCCGGTTTCCATTAATATATAAATCTTGAGAATGCGATCAAAACTGTGGACGTAGTGCTAATTTGAACATACGTTATCTTTAAACCGCTATATCTTTTGATACAGGCACCGCAGACCATCCAAAGTCCGCATTTTTCAAAAGTCCGATAGGGCCATACAACTATACATTTTTAGAAAGTACGCAATTTCCGCTTTCCATTAATATATAAATCTTGAGAATGCGATCAAAACTGTGGACGTAGTGCTAATTTGAACATACGTTATCTTTAAACCACTATATCTTTTGATACAGGCACCGCAGACCATCCAAAGTCGGCATTTTTCAAAAGTCTGATAGGGCCATACGACTATACATTTTTAGAAAGTACGCAATTTCCGCTTTCCATTAATATATAAATCTTGAGAATACGATCAAAACTGTGGACGTTGTGCTAATTTGAACATACGTTATCTTTAAACCGCTATATCTTTTGATACAGGCACCGCAGACCATCCAAAGTCGGCATTTTTCAAAAGTCTGATAGGGCCATACAACTATACATTTTTAGAAAGTACGCAATTTCCGCTTTCCATTAATATATAAATCTTGAGAATACGATCAAAACTGTGGACGTAGTGCTAATTTGAACATACGTTATCTTTAAACCGCTATATCTTTTGATACAGGCACCGCAGACCATCCAAAGTCGGCATTTTTCAAAAGTCTGATAGGGCCATACGACTATACATTTTTAGAAAGTACGCAATTTCCGCTTTCCATTAATATATAAATCTTGAGAATACGATCAAAACTGTGGACGTAGTGCTAATTTGAACATACGTTATCTTTAAACCGCTATATCTTTTGATACAGGCACCGCAGACCATCCAAAGTCGGCATTTTTCAAAAGTCTGATAGGGCCATACAACTATACATTTTTAGAAAGTACGCAATTTCCGCTTTCCATTAATATATAAATCTTGAGAATACGATCAAAACTGTGGACGTAGTGCTAATTTGAACATACGTTATCTTTAAACCGCTATATCTTTTGATACAGGCACCGCAGACCATCCAAAGTCGGCATTTTTCAAAAGTCCGATAGGGCCATACAAATATAAATTTTTAGAAAGTACGCAATTTCCGCTTTCCATTAATATATAAATCTTGAGAATCCGATCAAAACTGTGGACGTAGTGCTAATTTGAACATTCGTTATCTTTAAACCGCTATATCTTTTGATACAGGCACCGCAGACCATCCAAAGTCGGCATTTTTCAAAAGTCTGATAGGGCCATACAACTATACATTTTTAGAAAGTACGCAATTTCCGCTTTCCATTAATATATAAATCTTGAGAATGCGATCAAAACTGTGGACGTAGTGCTAATTTGAACATTCGTTATCTTTAAACCGCTATATCTTTTGATACAGGCACCGCAGACCATCCAAAGTCGGCATTTTTCAAAAGTCCGATAGGGCCATACAACTATACATTTTTAGAAAGTACGCAATTTCCGCTTTCCATTAATATATAAATCTTGAGAATGCGATCAAAACTGTGGACGTGGTGCTAATTTGAACATTCGTTATCTTTAAACCGCTATATCTTTTGATACAGGCACCGCAGACCATCCAAAGTCGGCATTTTTCAAAAGTCCGATAGGGCCATACAACTATACATTTTTAGAAAGTACGTAATTTCCGCTTTCCATTAATATATAAATCTTGAGAATGCGATCAAAACTATGGACGTAGTGCTAATTTGAACATACGTTATCTTTAAACCGCTATATCTTTTGATACAGGCACCGCAGACCATCCAAAGTCGGCATTTTTCAAAAGTCCGATAGGGCCATACAACTATACATTTTTAGAAAGTACGCAATTTCCGCTTTCCATTAATATATAAATCTTGAGAATGCGATCAAAACTGTGGACGTAGTGCTAATTTGAACATTCGTTATCTTTAAACCGCTATATCTTTTGATACAGGCACCGCAGACCATCCAAAGTCGGCATTTTTCAAAAGTCCGATAGGGCCATACAACTATACATTTTTAGAAAGTACGCAATTTCCGCTTTCCATTAATATATAAATCTTGAGAATGCGATCAAAACTGTGGACGTGGTGCTAATTTGAACATTCGTTATCTTTAAACCGCTATATCTTTTGATACAGGCACCGCAGACCATCCAAAGTCGGCATTTTTCAAAAGTCTGATAGGGCCATACAACTATACATTTTTAGAAAGTACGCAATTTCCGCTTTCCATTAATATATAAATCTTGAGAATGCGATCAAAACTGTGGACGTAGTGCTAATTTGAACATTCGTTATCTTTAAACCGCTATATCTTTTGATACAGGCACCGCAGACCATCCAAAGTCGGCATTTTTCAAAAGTCTGATAGGGCCATACAACTATACATTTTTAGAAAGTACGCAATTTCCGCTTTCCATTAATATATAAATCTAGAGAATGCGATCAAAACTGTGGACGTAGTGCTAATTTGAACATTCGTTATCTTTAAACCGCTATATCTTTTGATACAGGCACCGCAGACCATCCAAAGTCGGCATTTTTCAAAAGTCCGATAGGGCCATACAACTATACATTTTTAGAAAGTACGCAATTTCCGCTTTCCATTAATATATAAATCTTGAGAATGCGATCAAAACTGTGGACGTAGTGCTAATTTGAACATTCGTTATCTTTAAACCGCTATATCTTTTGATACAGGCACCGCAGACCATCCAAAGTCGGCATTTTTCAAAAGTCTGATAGGGCCATACAACTATACATTTTTAGAAAGTACGCAATTTCCGCTTTCCATTAATATATAAATCTTGAGAATGCGATCAAAACTGTGGACGTAGTGCTAATTTGAACATTCGTTATCTTTAAACCGCTATATCTTTTGATACAGGCACCGCAGACCATCCAAAGTCGGCATTTTTCAAAAGTCCGATAGGGCCATACAACTATACATTTTTAGAAAGTACGCAATTTCCGCTTTCCATTAATATATAAATCTTGAGAATGCGATCAAAACTGTGGACGTAGTGCTAATTTGAACATTCGTTATCTTTAAACCGCTATATCTTTTGATACAGGCACCGCAGACCATCCAAAGTCGGCATTTTTCAAAAGTCCGATAGGGCCATACAACTATACATTTTTAGAAAGTACGCAATTTCCGCTTTCCATTAATATATAAATCTTGAGAATGCGATCAAAACTGTGGACGTAGTGCTAATTTGAACATACGTTATCTTTAAACCGCTATATCTTTTGATACAGGCACCGCAGACCATCCAAAGTCGGCATTTTTCAAAAGTCTGATAGGGCCATACAACTATACATTTGTAGAAAGTACGCAATTTCCGCTTTCCATTAATATATAAATCTTGAGAATGCGATCAAAACTGTGGACGTGGTGCTAATTTGAACATACGTTATCCTTAAACCGCTATATCTTTTGATACAGGCACCGCAGACCATCCAAAGTCGGCATTTTTCAAAAGTCCGATAAGCCCATACAACTATACATTTTTAGAAAGTACGCAATTTCCGCTTTCCATTAATATATAAATCTTGAGAATGCGATCAAAACTGTGGACGTAGTGCTAATTTGAACATACGTTATCTTTAAACCGCTATATCTTTTGATACAGGCACCGCAGACCATCCAAAGTCGGCATTTTTCAAAAGTCCGATAGGGCCATACAACTATACATTTTTAGAAAGTACGCAATTTCCGCTTTCCATTAATATATAAATCTTGAGAATGCGATCAAAACTGTGGACGTGGTGCTAATTTGAACATTCGTTATCTTTAAACCGCTATATCTTTTGATACAGGCACCGCAGACCATCCAAAGTCGGCATTTTTCAAAAGTCCGATAAGCCCATACAACTATACATTTTTAGAAAGTACGCAATTTCCGCTTTCCATTAATATATAAATCTTGAGAATGCGATCAAAACTGTGGACGTAGTGCTAATTTGAACATACGTTATCTTTAAACCGCTATATCTTTTGATACAGGCACCGCAGACCATCCAAAGTCGGCATTTTTCAAAAGTCCGATAGGGCCATACAACTATACATTTTTAGAAAGTACGCAATTTCCGCTTTCCATTAATATATAAATCTTGAGAATGCGATCAAAACTGTGGACGTGGTGCTAATTTGAACATACGTTATCCTTAAACCGCTATATCTTTTGATACAGGCACCGCAGACCATCCAAAGTCGGCATTTTTCAAAAGTCCGATAAGCCCATACAACTATACATTTTTAGAAAGTACGCAATTTCCGCTTTCCATTAATATATAAATCTTGAGAATGCGATCAAAACTGTGGACGTAGTGCTAATTTGAACATACGTTATCTTTAAACCGCTATATCTTTTGATACAGGCACCGCAGACCATCCAAAGTCGGCATTTTTCAAAAGTCCGATAGGGCCATACAACTATACATTTTTAGAAAGTACGCAATTTCCGCTTTCCATTAATATATAAATCTTGAGAATGCGATCAAAACTGTGGACGTGGTGCTAATTTGAACATTCGTTATCTTTAAACCGCTATATCTTTTGATACAGGCACCGCAGACCATCCAAAGTCGGCATTTTTCAAAAGTCCGATAAGCCCATACAACTATACATTTTTAGAAAGTACGCAATTTCCGCTTTCCATTAATATATAAATCTTGAGAATGCGATCAAAACTGTGGACGTAGTGCTAATTTGAACATACGTTATCTTTAAACCGCTATATCTTTTGATACAGGCACCGCAGACCATCCAAAGTCGGCATTTTTCAAAAGTCCGATAGGGCCATACAACTATACATTTTTAGAAAGTACGCAATTTCCGCTTTCCATTAATATATAAATCTTGAGAATGCGATCAAAACTGTGGACGTGGTGCTAATTTGAACATTCGTTATCTTTAAACCGCTATATCTTTTGATACAGGCACCGCAGACCATCCAAAGTCGGCATTTTTCAAAAGTCCGATAGGGCCATACAACTATACATTTTTAGAAAGTACGCAATTTCCGCTTTCCATTAATATATAAATCTTGAGAATGCGATCAAAACTGTGGACGTAGTGCTAATTTGAACATTCGTTATCTTTAAACCGCTATATCTTTTGATACAGGCACCGCAGACCATCCAAAGTCGGCATTTTTCAAAAGTCCGATAGGGCCATACAACTATACATTTTTAGAAAGTACGCAATTTCCGCTTTCCATTAATATATAAATCTTGAGAATGCGATCAAAACTGTGGACGTGGTGCTAATTTGAACATTCGTTATCTTTAAACCGCTATATCTTTTGATACAGGCACCGCAGACCATCCAAAGTCGGCATTTTTCAAAAGTCTGATAGGGCCATACAACTATACATTTTTAGAAAGTACGCAATTTCCGCTTTCCATTAATATATAAATCTTGAGAATGCGATCAAAACTGTGGCTGTAGTGCTAATTTGAACATTCGTTATCTTTAAACCGCTATATCTTTTGATACAGGCACCGCAGACCATCCAAAGTCCGCATTTTTCAAAAGTCCGATAGGGCCATACAACTATACATTTTTAGAAAGTACGAAATTTCCACTTTCCATTAATATATAAATCTTGAGAATACGATCAAAACTGTGGACGTAGTGCTAATTTGAACATACGTTATCTTTAAACCACTATATCTTTTGATACAGGCACCGCAGACCATCCAAAGTCGGCATTTTTCAAAAGTCCGATAGGGCCATACAACTATACATTTTTAGAAAGTACGCAATTTCCGGTTTCCATTAATATATAAATCTTGAGAATGCGATCAAAACTGTGGACGTAGTGCTAATTTGAACATACGTTATCTTTAAACCGCTATATCTTTTGATACAGGCACCGCAGACCATCCAAAGTCCGCATTTTTCAAAAGTCCGATAGGGCCATACAACTATACATTTTTAGAAAGTACGCAATTTCCGCTTTCCATTAATATATAAATCTTGAGAATGCGATCAAAACTGTGGACGTAGTGCTAATTTGAACATACGTTATCTTTAAACCACTATATCTTTTGATACAGGCACCGCAGACCATCCAAAGTCGGCATTTTTCAAAAGTCTGATAGGGCCATACGACTATACATTTTTAGAAAGTACGCAATTTCCGCTTTCCATTAATATAGTAATCTTGAGAATACGATCAAAACTGTGGACGTTGTGCTAATTTGAACATACGTTATCTTTAAACCGCTATATCTTTTGATACAGGCACCGCAGACCATCCAAAGTCGGCATTTTTCAAAAGTCTGATAGGGCCATACAACTATACATTTTTAGAAAGTACGCAATTTCCGCTTTCCATTAATATATAAATCTTGAGAATACGATCAAAACTGTGGACGTAGTGCTAATTTGAACATACGTTATCTTTAAACCGCTATATCTTTTGATACAGGCACCGCAGACCATCCAAAGTCGGCATTTTTCAAAAGTCTGATAGGGCCATACGACTATACATTTTTAGAAAGTACGCAATTTCCGCTTTCCATTAATATATAAATCTTGAGAATACGATCAAAACTGTGGACGTAGTGCTAATTTGAACATACGTTATCTTTAAACCGCTATATCTTTTGATACAGGCACCGCAGACCATCCAAAGTCGGCATTTTTCAAAAGTCCGATAGGGCCATACAAATATACATTTTTAGAAAGTACGCAATTTCCGCTTTCCATTAATATATAAATCTTGAGAATGCGATCAAAACTGTGGACGTAGTGCTAATTTGAACATACGTTATCTTTAAACCGCTATATCTTTTGATACAGGCACCGCAGACCATCCAAAGTCGGCATTTTTCAAAAGTCCGATAGGGCCATACAACTATACATTTTTAGAAAGTACGCAATTTCCGCTTTCCATTAATATATAAATCTTGAGAATGCGATAATATCTGTGGACGTTGTGCTAATTTGAACATACGTTATCTTTAAACCGCTATATCTTTTGATACAGGCACCGCAGACCATCCAAAGTCGGCATTTTTCAAAAGTCCGATAGGGCCATACAACTATACATTTTTAGAAAGTACGCAATTTCCGCTTTCCATTAATATATAAATCTTGAGAATGCGATCAAAACTGTGGACGTAGTGCTAATTTGAACATTCGTTATCTTTAAACCGCTATATCTTTTGATACAGGCACCGCAGACCATCCAAAGTCGGCATTTTTCAAAAGTCCGATAGGGCCATACAACTATACATTTTTAGAAAGTACGCAATTTCCGCTTTCCATTAATATATAAATCTTGAGAATGCGATCAAAACTGTGGACGTAGTGCTAATTTGAACATTCGTTATCTTTAAACCGCTATATCTTTTGATACAGGCACCGCAGACCATCCAAAGTCGGCATTTTTCAAAAGTCTAATAGGGCCATACAACTATACATTTTTAGAAAGTACGCAATTTCCGCTTTCCATTAATATATAAATCTTGAGAATGCGATCAAAACTGTGGACGTAGTGCTAATTTGAACATTCGTTATCTTTAAACCGCTATATCTTTTGATACAGGCACCGCAGACCATCCAAAGTCGGCATTTTTCAAAAGTCTGATAGGGCCATACAACTATACATTTTTAGAAAGTACGCAATTTCCGCTTTCCATTAATATATAAATCTTGAGAATACGATCAAAACTGTGGACGTAGTGCTAATTTGAACATACGTTATCTTTAAACCGCTATATCTTTTGATACAGGCACCGCAGACCATCCAAAGTCGGCATTTTTCAAAAGTCTGATAGGGCCATACGACTATACATTTTTAGAAAGTACGCAATTTCCGCTTTCCATTAATATATAAATCTTGAGAATACGATCAAAACTGTGGACGTAGTGCTAATTTGAACATACGTTATCTTTAAACCGCTATATCTTTTGATACAGGCACCGCAGACCATCCAAAGTCGGCATTTTTCAAAAGTCCGATAGGGCCATACAAATATACATTTTTAGAAAGTACGCAATTTCCGCTTTCCATTAATATATAAATCTTGAGAATGCGATCAAAACTGTGGACGTAGTGCTAATTTGAATATACGTTTTCTTCAAACCCTATATCTTTTGATACAGGCACCGCAGACCATCCAAAGTCGGCATTTTTCAAAAGTCCGATAGGGCCATACAACTATACATTTTTAGAAAGTACGCAATTTCCGCTTTCCATTAATATATAAATCTTGAGAATGCCATCAAAACTGTGGACGTAGTGCTAATTTGAACATACAGTATCTTTAAACCGCTATATATTTTGATACAGGCACCGCAGACCATCCAAAGTCCGCATTTTTCAAAAGTCCGATAGGGCCATACAACTATACATTTTTAGAAAGTACGAAATTTCCACTTTCCATTAATATATAAATCTTGAGAATACGATAAAAACTGTGGACGTAGTGCTAATTTGAACATACGTTATCTTTAAACCACTATATCTTTTGATACAGGCACCGCAGACCATCCAAAGTCGGCATTTTTCAAAAGTCCGATAGGGCCATACAACTATACATTTTTAGAAAGTACGCAATTTCCGGTTTCCATTAATATATAAATCTTGAGAATGCGATCAAAACTGTGGACGTAGTGCTAATTTGAACATTCGTTATCTTTAAACCGCTATATCTTTTGATACAGGCACCGCAGACCATATAAAGTCCGCATTTTTCAAAAGTCCGATAGGGCCATACAACTATACATTTTTAGAAAGTACGCAATTTCCGCTTTCCATTAATATATAAATCTTGAGAATGCGATCAAAACTGTGGACGTAGTGCTAATTTGAACATACGTTATCTTTAAACCACTATATCTTTTGATACAGGCACCGCAGACCATCCAAAGTCGGCATTTTTCAAAAGTCTGATAGGGCCATACGACTATACATTTTTAGAAAGTACGCAATTTCCGCTTTCCATTAATATATAAATCTTGAGAATACGATCAAAACTGTGGACGTTGTGCTAATTTGAACATACGTTATCTTTAAACCGCTATATCTTTTGATACAGGCACCGCAGACCATCCAAAGTCGGCATTTTTCAAAAGTCTGATAGGGCCATACGACTATACATTTTTAGAAAGTACGCAATTTCCGCTTTCCATTAATATATAAATCTTGAGAATACGATCAAAACTGTGGACGTAGTGCTAATTTGAACATACGTTATCTTTAAACCGCTATATCTTTTGATACAGGCACCGCAGACCATCCAAAGTCGGCATTTTTCAAAAGTCCGATAGGGCCATACAAATATACATTTTTAGAAAGTACGCAATTTCCGCTTTCCATTAATATATAAATCTTGAGAATGCGATCAAAACTGTGGACGTAGTGCTAATTTGAACATACGTTATCTTTAAGCCGCTATATCTTTTGATACAGGCACCGCAGACCATCCAAAGTCGGCATTTTTCAAAAGTCCGATAGGGCCATACAACTATACATTTTTAGAAAGTACGCAATTTCCGCTTTCCATTAATATATAAATCTTGAGAATGCGATCAAAACTGTGGACGTTGTGCTAATTTGAACATACGTTATCTTTAAACCGCTATATCTTTTGATACAGGCACCGCAGACCATCCAAAGTCGGCATTTTTCAAAAGTCCGATAGGGCCATACAACTATACATTTTTAGAAAGTACGCAATTTCCGCTTTCCATTAATATATAAATCTTGAGAATGCGATCAAAACTGTGGACGTAGTGCTAATTTGAACATTCGTTATCTTTAAACCGCTATATCTTTTTATACAGGCACCGCAGACCATCCAAAGTCGGCATTTTTCAAAAGTCCGATAGGGCCATACAACTATACATTTTTAGAAAGTACGCAATTTCCGCTTTCCATTAATATATAAATCTTGAGAATGCGATCAAAACTGTGGACGTAGTGCTAATTTGAACATTCGTTATCTTTAAACCGCTATATCTTTTGATACAGGCACCGCAGACCATCCAAAGTCGGCATTTTTCAAAAGTCTAATAGGGCCATACAACTATACATTTTTAGAAAGTACGCAATTTCCGCTTTCCATTAATATATAAATCTTGAGAATGCGATCAAAACTGTGGACGTAGTGCTAATTGAACATTCGTTATCTTTAAACCGCTATATCTTTTGATACAGGCACCGCAGACCATCCAAAGTCGGCATTTTTCAAAAGTCCGATAGGGCCATACAACTATACATTTTTAGAAAGTACGCAATTTCCGCTTTCCATTAATATATAAATCTTGAGAATGCGATCAAAACTGTGGACGTGGTGCTAATTTGAACATTCGTTATCTTTAAACCGCTATATCTTTTGATACAGGCACCGCAGACCATCCAAAGTCGGCATTTTTCAAAAGTCCGATAGGGCCATACAACTATACATTTTTAGAAAGTACGCAATTTCCGCTTTCCATTAATATATAAATCTTGAGAATGCGATCAAAACTATGGACGTAGTGCTAATTTGAACATTCGTTATCTTTAAACCGCTATATCTTTTGATACAGGCACCGCAGACCATCCAAAGTCGGCATTTTTCAAAAGTCCGATAGGGCCATACAACTATACATTTTTAGAAAGTACGCAATTTCCGCTTTCCATTAATATATAAATCTTGAGAATGCGATCAAAACTGTGGACGTGGTGCTAATTTGAACATTCGTTATCTTTGAACCTATATATCTTTTGATACAGGCACCGCAGACCATCCAAAGTCGGCATTTTTCAAAAGTCCGATAGGGCCATACAAATATACATTTTTAGAAAGTACGCAATTTCCGCTTTCCATTAATATATAAATCTTGAGAATGCGATCAAAACTGTGGACGTAGTGCTAATTTGAACATACGTTATCTTTAAACCGCTATATCTTTTGATACAGGCACCGCAGACCATCCAAAGTCGGCATTTTTCAAAAGTCCGATAGGGCCATACAACTATACATTTTTAGAAAGTACGCAATTTCCGCTTTCCATTAATACATAAATCTTGAGAATGCGATCAAAACTGTGGACGTGGTGCTAATTTGAACATTCGTTATCTTTAAACCGCTATATCTTTTGATACAGGCACCGCAGACCATCCAAAGTCGGCATTTTTCAAAAGTCCGAAAGGGCCATACAACTATACATTTTCAGAAAGTACGCAATTTCCGCTTTCCATTAATACATAAATCTTGAGAATGCGATCAAAACTGTGGACGTGGTGCTAATTTGAACATTCGTTATCTTTAAACCGCTATATCTTTTGATACAGGCACCGCAGACCATCCAAAGTCGGCATTTTTCAAAAGTCCGAAAGGGCCATACAACTATACATTTTCAGAAAGTACGCAATTTCCGCTTTCCATTAATATATAAATCTTGAGAATGCGATCAAAACTGTGGACGTAGTGCTAATTTGAACATACGTTATCTTTAAACCGCTATATCTTTTGATACAGGCACCGCAGACCATCCAAAGTCGGCATTTTTCAAAAGTCCGATAGGGCCATACAACTATACATTTTTAGAAAGTACGCAATTTCCGCTTTCCATTAATATATAAATCTTGAGAATGCGATCAAAACTGTGGACGTAGTGCTAATTTGAACATACGTTATCTTTAAACCGCTATATCTTTTGATACAGGCACCGCAGACCATCCAAAGTCGGCATTTTTCAAAAGTCCGAAAGGGCCATACAACTATACATTTTCAGAAAGTACGCAATTTCCGCTTTCCATTAATACATAAATCTTGAGAATGCGATCAAAACTGTGGACGTGGTGCTAATTTGAACATTCGTTATCTTTAAACCGCTATATCTTTTGATACAGGCACCGCAGACCATCCAAAGTCGGCATTTTTCAAAAGTCCGATAGGGCCATACAACTATACATTTTCAGAAAGTACGCAATTTCCGCTTTCCATTAATACATAAATCTTGAGAATGCGATCAAAACTGTGGACGTGGTGCTAATTTGAACATTCGTTATCTTTAAACCGCTATATCTTTTGATACAGGCACCGCAGACCATCCAAAGTCGGCATTTTTCAAAAGTCCGAAAGGGCCATACAACTATACATTTTCAGAAAGTACGCAATTTCCGCTTTCCATTAATATATAAATCTTGAGAATGCGATCAAAACTGTGGACGTAGTGCTAATTTGAACATACGTTATCTTTAAACCGCTATATCTTTTGATACAGGCACCGCAGACCATCCAAAGTCGGCATTTTTCAAAAGTCCGAAAGGGCCATACAACTATACATTTTTAGAAAGTACGCAATTTCCGCTTTCCATTAATACATAAATCTTGAGAATGCGATCAAAACTGTGGACGTGGTGCTAATTTGAACATTCGTTATCTTTAAACCGCTATATCTTTTGATACAGGCACCGCAGACCATCCAAAGTCGGCATTTTTCAAAAGTCCGAAAGGGCCATACAACTATACATTTTCAGAAAGTACGCAATTTCCGCTTTCCATTAATATATAAATCTTGAGAATGCGATCAAAACTGTGGACGTAGTGCTAATTTGAACATACGTTATCTTTAAACCGCTATATCTTTTGATACAGGCACCGCAGACCATCCAAAGTCGGCATTTTTCAAAAGTCCGATAGGGCCATACAACTATACATTTTTAGAAAGTACGCAATTTCCGCTTTCCATTAATATATAAATCTTGAGAATGCGATCAAAACTGTGGACGTGGTGCTAATTTGAACATTCGTTATCTTTGAACCGCTATATCTTTTGATACAGGCACCGCAGACCATCCAAAGTCGGCATTTTTCAAAAGTCCGATAGGGCCATACAACTATACATTTTTAGAAAGTACGCAATTTCCGCTTTCCATTAATATATAAATCTTGAGAATGCGATCAAAACTGTGGACGTGGTGCTAATTTGAACATTCGTTATCTTTAAACCGCTATATCTTTTGATACAGGCACCGCAGACCATCCAAAGTCGGCATTTTTCAAAAGTCCGATAGGGCCATACAACTATACATTTTTAGAAAGTACGCAATTTCCGCTTTCCATTAATACATAAATCTTGAGAATGCGATCAAAACTGTGGACGTGGTGCTAATTTGAACATTCGTTATCTTTAAACCGCTATATCTTTTGATACAGGCACCGCAGACCATCCAAAGTCGGCATTTTTCAAAAGTCCGATAGGGCCATACAACTATACATTTTTAGAAAGTACGCAATTTCCGCTTTCCATTAATATATAAATCTTGAGAATGCGATCAAAACTGTGGACGTGGTGCTAATTTGAACATTCGTTATCTTTAAACCGCTATATCTTTTGATACAGGCACCGCAGACCATCCAAAGTCGGCATTTTTCAAAAGTCCGAAAGGGCCACACAACTATACATTTTCAGAAAGTACGCAATTTCCGCTTTCCATTAATACATAAATCTTGAGAATGCGATCAAAACTGTGGACGTAGTGCTAATTTGAATATACGTTTTCTTCAAACCCTATATCTTTTGATACAGGCACCGCAGACCATCCAAAGTCGGCATTTTTCAAAAGTCCGATAGGGCCATACAACTATACATTTTTAGAAAGTACGCAATTTCCGCTTTCCATTAATATATAAATCTTGAGAATGCCATCAAAACTGTGGACGTAGTGCTAATTTGAACATACAGTATCTTTAAACCGCTATATATTTTGATACAGGCACCGCAGGATGTGGACGTGGTGCTAATTTGAACATTCGTTATCTTTAAACCGCTATATCTTTTGATACAGGCACCGCAGACCATCCAAAGTCGGCATTTTTCAAAAGTCCGATAGGGCCATACAACTATACATTTTTAGAAAGTACGCAATTTCCGCTTTCCATTAATATATAAATCTTGAGAATGCCATCAAAACTGTGGACGTAGTGCTAATTTGAACATACAGTATCTTTAAACCGCTATATATTTTGATACAGGCACCGCAGGATGTGGACGTGGTGCTAATTTGAACATTCGTTATCTTTAAACCGCTATATCTTTTGATACAGGCACCGCAGACCATCCAAAGTCGGCATTTTTCAAAAGTCCGATAGGGCCATACAACTATACATTTTCAGAAAGTACGCAATTTCCGCTTTCCATTAATACATAAATCTTGAGAATGCGATCAAAACTGTGGACGTAGTGCTAATTTGAATATACGTTTTCTTCAAACCCTATATCTTTTGATACAGGCACCGCAGACCATCCAAAGTCGGCATTTTTCAAAAGTCCGATAGGGCCATACAACTATACATTTTTAGAAAGTACGCAATTTCCGCTTTCCATTAATATATAAATCTTGAGAATGCGATCAAAACTGTGGACGTGGTGCTAATTTGAACATTCGTTATCTTTAAACCGCTATATCTTTTGATACAGGCACCGCAGACCATCCAAAGTCGGCATTTTTCGAAAGTCCGATAGGGCCATACAACTATACATTTTTAGAAAGTACGCAATTTCCGCTTTCCATAAATATATAAATCTTGAGAATACGATCAAAACTGTGGACGTAGTGCTAATTTGAACATACGTTGTCTTTAAACCGCTATATCTTTTGATACAGGCACCGCAGACCATCCAAAGTCGGCATTTTTCAAAAGTCAGATAGGGCCATACAACTATACATTTAGAAAGTACGCAATTTCCGCTTTCCATTAATATATAAATCTTGAGAATACGATCAAAACTGTGGACGTAGTGCTAATTTGAACATACGTTATCTTTAAACCGCTATATCTTTTGATACAGGCACCGCAGACCATCCAAAGTCGGCATTTTTCAAAAGTCTGATAGGGCCATACAACTATACATTTTTAGAAAGTACGCAATTTCCGCTTTCCATTAATGTATAAATCTTGAGAATACGATCAAAACTGTGGACGTAGTGCTAATTTGAACATACGTTGTCTTTAAACCGCTATATCTTTTGATACAGGCACCGCAGACCATCCAAAGTCGGCATTTTTCAAAAGTCCGATAGGGCCATACAACTATACATTTAGAAAGTACGCAATTTCCGCTTTCCATTAATATATAAATCTTGAGAATACGATCAAAACTGTGGACGTAGTGCTAATTTGAACATACGTTATCTTTAAACCGCTATATCTTTTGATACAGGCACCGCAGACCATCCAAAGTCGGCATTTTTCAAAAGTCCGATAGGGCCATACAACTATACATTTTTAGAAAGTACGCAATTTCCGCTTTCCATTAATACATAAATCTTGAGAATGCGATCAAAACTGTGGACGTGGTGCTAATTTGAACATTCGTTATCTTTAAACCGCTATATCTTTTGATACAGGCACCGCAGACCATCCAAAGTCGGCATTTTTCAAAAGTCCGATAGGGCCATACAACTATACATTTTTAGAAAGTACGCAATTTCCGCTTTCCATTAATACATAAATCTTGAGAATGCGATCAAAACTGTGGACGTAGTGCTAATTTGAATATACGTTTTCTTCAAACCCTATATCTTTTGATACAGGCACCGCAGACCATCCAAAGTCGGCATTTTTCAATAGTCCGATAGGGCCATACAACTATACATTTTTAGAAAGTACGCAATTTCCGCTTTCCATTAATATATAAATCTTGAGAATGCCATCAAAACTGTGGACGTAGTGCTAATTTGAACATACAGTATCTTTAAACCGCTATATATTTTGATACAGGCACCGCAGGATGTGGACGTGGTGCTAATTTGAACATTCGTTATCTTTAAACCGCTATATCTTTTGATACAGGCACCGCAGACCATCCAAAGTCGGCATTTTTCAAAAGTCCGATAGGGCCATACAACTATACATTTTTAGAAAGTACGCAATTTCCGCTTTCCATTAATACATAAATCTTGAGAATGCGATCAAAACTGTGGACGTGGTGCTAATTTGAACATTCGTTATCTTTAAACCGCTATATCTTTTGATACAGGCACCGCAGACCATCCAAAGTCGGCATTTTTCAAAAGTCCGATAGGGCCATACAACTATACATTTTTAGAAAGTACGCAATTTCCGCTTTCCATTAATATATAAATCTTGAGAATGCGATCAAAACTGTGGACGTGGTGCTAATTTGAACATTCGTTATCTTTAAACCGCTATATCTTTTGATACAGGCACCGCAGACCATCCAAAGTCGGCATTTTTCAAAAGTCCGAAAGGGCCACACAACTATACATTTTCAGAAAGTACGCAATTTCCGCTTTCCATTAATACATAAATCTTGAGAATGCGATCAAAACTGTGGACGTAGTGCTAATTTGAATATACGTTTTCTTCAAACCCTATATCTTTTGATACAGGCACCGCAGACCATCCAAAGTCGGCATTTTTCAAAAGTCCGATAGGGCCATACAACTATACATTTTTAGAAAGTACGCAATTTCCGCTTTCCATTAATATATAAATCTTGAGAATGCCATCAAAACTGTGGACGTAGTGCTAATTTGAACATACAGTATCTTTAAACCGCTATATATTTTGATACAGGCACCGCAGGATGTGGACGTGGTGCTAATTTGAACATTCGTTATCTTTAAACCGCTATATCTTTTGATACAGGCACCGCAGACCATCCAAAGTCGGCATTTTTCAAAAGTCCGATAGGGCCATACAACTATACATTTTTAGAAAGTACGCAATTTCCGCTTTCCATTAATATATAAATCTTGAGAATGCGATCAAAACTGTGGACGTGGTGCTAATTTGAACATTCGTTATCTTTAAACCGCTATATCTTTTGATACAGGCACCGCAGACCATCCAAAGTCGGCATTTTTCAAAAGTCCGATAGGGCCATACAACTATACATTTTTAGAAAGTACGCAATTTCCGCTTTCCATAAATATATAAATCTTGAGAATGCGATCAAAACTGTGGACGTAGTGCTAATTTGAACATACGTTATCTTTAAACCGCTATATCTTTTGATACAGGCACCGCAGACCATCCAAAGTCGGCATTTTTCAAAAGTCCGATAGGGCCATACAACTATACATTTAGAAAGTACGCAATTTCCGCTTTCCATTAATATATAAATCTTGAGAATACGATCAAAACTGTGGACGTAGTGCTAATTTGAACATACGTTATCTTTAAACCGCTATATCTTTTGATACAGGCACCGCAGACCATCCAAAGTCGGCATTTTTCAAAAGTCTGATAGGGCCATACAACTATACATTTTTAGAAAGTACGCAATTTCCGCTTTCCATTAATGTATAAATCTTGAGAATACGATCAAAACTGTGGACGTAGTGCTAATTTGAACATACGTTGTCTTTAAACCGCTATATCTTTTGATACAGGCACCGCAGACCATCCAAAGTCGGCATTTTTCAAAAGTCCGATAGGGCCATACAACTATACATTTAGAAAGTACGCAATTTCCGCTTTCCATTAATATATAAATCTTGAGAATACGATCAAAACTGTGGACGTAGTGCTAATTTGAACATACGTTATCTTTAAACCGCTATATCTTTTGATACAGGCACCGCAGACCATCCAAAGTCGGCATTTTTCAAAAGTCCGATAGGGCCATACAACTATACATTTTTAGAAAGTACGCAATTTCCGCTTTCCATTAATACATAAATCTTGAGAATGCGATCAAAACTGTGGACGTGGTGCTAATTTGAACATTCGTTATCTTTAAACCGCTATATCTTTTGATACAGGCACCGCAGACCATCCAAAGTCGGCATTTTTCAAAAGTCCGATAGGGCCATACAACTATACATTTTTAGAAAGTACGCAATTTCCGCTTTCCATTAATACATAAATCTTGAGAATGCGATCAAAACTGTGGACGTAGTGCTAATTTGAATATACGTTTTCTTCAAACCCTATATCTTTTGATACAGGCACCGCAGACCATCCAAAGTCGGCATTTTTCAAAAGTCCGATAGGGCCATACAACTATACATTTTTAGAAAGTACGCAATTTCCGCTTTCCATTAATATATAAATCTTGAGAATGCCATCAAAACTGTGGACGTAGTGCTAATTTGAACATACAGTATCTTTAAACCGCTATATATTTTGATACAGGCACCGCAGGATGTGGACGTGGTGCTAATTTGAACATTCGTTATCTTTAAACCGCTATATCTTTTGATACAGGCACCGCAGACCATCCAAAGTCGGCATTTTTCAAAAGTCCGATAGGGCCATACAACTATACATTTTTAGAAAGTACGCAATTTCCGCTTTCCATTAATACATAAATCTTGAGAATGCGATCAAAACTGTGGACGTGGTGCTAATTTGAACATTCGTTATCTTTAAACCGCTATATCTTTTGATACAGGCACCGCAGACCATCCAAAGTCGGCATTTTTCAAAAGTCCGATAGGGCCATACAACTATACATTTTTAGAAAGTACGCAATTTCCGCTTTCCATTAATATATAAATCTTGAGAATGCGATCAAAACTGTGGACGTGGTGCTAATTTGAACATTCGTTATCTTTAAACCGCTATATCTTTTGATACAGGCACCGCAGACCATCCAAAGTCGGCATTTTTCAAAAGTCCGAAAGGGCCACACAACTATACATTTTCAGAAAGTACGCAATTTCCGCTTTCCATTAATACATAAATCTTGAGAATGCGATCAAAACTGTGGACGTAGTGCTAATTTGAATATACGTTTTCTTCAAACCCTATATCTTTTGATACAGGCACCGCAGACCATCCAAAGTCGGCATTTTTCAAAAGTCCGATAGGGCCATACAACTATACATTTTTAGAAAGTACGCAATTTCCGCTTTCCATTAATATATAAATCTTGAGAATGCCATCAAAACTGTGGACGTAGTGCTAATTTGAACATACAGTATCTTTAAACCGCTATATATTTTGATACAGGCACCGCAGGATGTGGACGTGGTGCTAATTTGAACATTCGTTATCTTTAAACCGCTATATCTTTTGATACAGGCACCGCAGACCATCCAAAGTCGGCATTTTTCAAAAGTCCGATAGGGCCATACAACTATACATTTTTAGAAAGTACGCAATTTCCGCTTTCCATTAATATATAAATCTTGAGAATGCGATCAAAACTGTGGACGTAGTGCTAATTTGAACATTCGTTATCTTTAAACCGCTATATCTTTTGATACAGGCACCGCAGACCATCCAAAGTCGGCATTTTTCGAAAGTCCGATAGGGCCATACAACTATACATTTTTAGAAAGTACGCAATTTCCGCTTTCCATAAATATATAAATCTTGAGAATACGATCAAAACTGTGGACGTAGTGCTAATTTGAACATACGTTGTCTTTAAACCGCTATATCTTTTGATACAGGCACCGCAGACCATCCAAAGTCGGCATTTTTCAAAAGTCCGATAGGGCCATACAACTATACATTTAGAAAGTACGCAATTTCCGCTTTCCATTAATATATAAATCTTGAGAATACGATCAAAACTGTGGACGTAGTGCTAATTTGAACATACGTTATCTTTAAACCGCTATATCTTTTGATACAGGCACCGCAGACCATCCAAAGTCGGCATTTTTCAAAAGTCTGATAGGGCCATACAACTATACATTTTTAGAAAGTACGCAATTTCCGCTTTCCATTAATGTATAAATCTTGAGAATACGATCAAAACTGTGGACGTAGTGCTAATTTGAACATACGTTGTCTTTAAACCGCTATATCTTTTGATACAGGCACCGCAGACCATCCAAAGTCGGCATTTTTCAAAAGTCCGATAGGGCCATACAACTATACATTTAGAAAGTACGCAATTTCCGCTTTCCATTAATATATAAATCTTGAGAATACGATCAAAACTGTGGACGTAGTGCTAATTTGAACATACGTTATCTTTAAACCGCTATATCTTTTGATACAGGCACCGCAGACCATCCAAAGTCGGCATTTTTCAAAAGTCCGATAGGGCCATACAACTATACATTTTTAGAAAGTACGCAATTTCCGCTTTCCATTAATATATAAATCTTGAGAATGCGATCAAAACTATGGACGTAGTGCTAATTTGAACATTCATTATCTTTAAACCGCTATATCTTTTGATACAGGCACCGCAGACCATCCAAAGTCGGCATTTTTCAAAAGTCTGATAGGGCCATACAACTATACATTTTTAGAAAGTACGCAATTTCCGCTTTCCATTAATATATAAATCTTGAGAATACGATCAAAACTATGGACGTAGTGCTAATTTGAACATACGTTATCTTTAAACCGCTATATCTTTTGATACAGGCACCGCAGACCATCCAAAGTCGGCATTTTTCAAAAGTCTGATAGGGCCATACAACTATACATTTTTAGAAAGTACGCAATTTCCGCTTTCCATTAATATATAAATCTTGAGAATACGATCAAAACTGTGGACGTAGTGCTAATTTGAACATACGTTATCTTTAAACCGCTATATCTTTTGATACAGGCACCGCAGACCATCCAAAGTCGGCATTTTTCAAAAGTCTGATAGGGCCATACGACTATACATTTTTAGAAAGTACGCAATTTCCGCTTTCCATTAATATATAAATCTTGAGAATGCGATCAAAACTGTGGACGTAGTGCTAATTTGAACATACGTTATCTTTAAACCGCTATATCTTTTGATACAGGCACCGCAGACCATCCAAAGTCGGCATTTTTCAAAAGTCCGATAGGGCCATACAACTATACATTTGTAGAAAGTACGCAATTTCCGCTTTCCATTAATATATAAATCTTGAGAATGCGATCAAAACTGTGGACGTTGTGCTAATTTGAACATACGTTATCTTTAAACCGCTATATCTTTTGATACAGGCACCGCAGACCATCCAAAGTCGGCATTTTTCAAAAGTCCGATAGGGCCATACAACTATACATTTTTAGAAAGTACGCAATTTCCGCTTTCCATTAATATATAAATCTTGAGAATGCGATCAAAACTGTGGACGTAGTGCTAATTTGAACATTCGTTATCTTTAAACCGCTATATCTTTTGATACAGGCACCGCAGACCATCCAAAGTCGGCATTTTTCAAAAGTCCGATAGGGCCATACAACTATACATTTTTAGAAAGTACGCAATTTCCGCTTTCCAGTAATATATAAATCTTGAGAATGCGATCAAAACTGTGGACGTAGTGCTAATTTGAACATTCGTTATCTTTAAACCGCTATATCTTTTGATACAGGCACCGCAGACCATCCAAAGTCGGCATTTTTCAAAAGTCTGATAGGGCCATACAACTATACATTTTTAGAAAGTACGCAATTTCCGCTTTCCATTAATATATAAATCTTGAGAATGCGATCAAAACTGTGGACGTAGTGCTAATTTGAACATTCGTTATCTTTAAACCGCTATATCTTTTGATACAGGCACCGCAGACCATCCAAAGTCGGCATTTTTCAAAAGTCCGATAGGGCCATACAACTATACATTTTTAGAAAGTACGCAATTTCCGCTTTCCATTAATATATAAATCTTGAGAATGCGATCAAAACTGTGGACGTGGTGCTAATTTGAACATTCGTTATCTTTAAACCGCTATATCTTTTGATACAGGCACCGCAGACCATCCAAAGTCGGCATTTTTCAAAAGTCCGATAGGGCCATACAACTATACATTTTTAGAAAGTACGCAATTTCCGCTTTCCATTAATATATAAATCTTGAGAATGCGATCAAAACTATGGACGTAGTGCTAATTTGAACATTCGTTATCTTTAAACCGCTATATCTTTTGATACAGGCACCGCAGACCATCCAAAGTCGGCATTTTTCAAAAGTCTGATAGGGCCATACAACTATACATTTTTAGAAAGTACGCAATTTCCGCTTTCCATAAATATATAAATCTTGAGAATACGATCAAAACTGTGGACGTAGTGCTAATTTGAACATACGTTGTCTTTAAACCGCTATATCTTTTGATACAGGCACCGCAGACCATCCAAAGTCGGCATTTTTCAAAAGTCCGATAGGGCCATACAACTATACATTTAGAAAGTACGCAATTTCCGCTTTCCATTAATATATAAATCTTGAGAATGCGATAAAAACTGTGGACGTAGTGCTAATTTGAATATACGTTATCTTTATACCGCTATATCTTTTGATACAGGCACCGCAGACCATCCAAAGTCGGCATTTTTCAAAAGTCCGATAGGGCCATACAACTATACATTTTTAGAAAGTACGCAATTTCCGCTTTCCATTAATATATAAATCTTGAGAATGCGATCAAAACTGTGGACGTAGTGCTAATTTGAATATACGTTATCTTTAAACCGCTATATCTTTTGATACAGGCACCGCAGACCATCCAAAGTCGGCATTTTTCAAAAGTCCGATAGGGCCATACAACTATACATTTTTAGAAAGTACGCAATTTCCGCTTTTCATTAATATATAAATCTTGAGAATGCGATCAAAACTGTGGACGTAGTGCTAATTTGAACATACGTTATCTTCAAACCGCTATATCTTTTGATACAGGCACCGCAGACCATCCAAAGTCGGCATTTTTCAAAAGTCCGATAGGGCCATACAACTATACATTTTTAGAAAGTACGCAATTTCCGCTTTCCATTAATATATAAATCTTGAGAATGCGATCAAAACTGTGGACGTGGTGCTAATTTGAACATTCGTTATCTTTAAACCGCTATATCTTTTGATACAGGCACCGCAGACCATCCAAAGTCGGCATTTTTCAAAAGTCCGATAGGGCCATACAACTATACATTTGTAGAAAGTACGCAATTTCCGCTTTCCATTAATATATAAATCTTGAGAATGCGATCAAAACTGTGGACGTTGTGCTAATTTGAACATACGTTATCTTTAAACCGCTATATCTTTTGATACAGGCACCGCAGACCATCCAAAGTCGGCATTTTTCAAAAGTCCGATAGGGCCATACAACTATACATTTTTAGAAAGTACGCAATTTCCGCTTTCCATTAATATATAAATCTTGAGAATGCGATCAAAACTGTGGACGTAGTGCTAATTTGAACATTCGTTATCTTTAAACCGCTATATCTTTTGATACAGGCACCGCAGACCATCCAAAGTCGGCATTTTTCAAAAGTCTGATAGGGCCATACAACTATACATTTTTAGAAAGTACGCAATTTCCGCTTTCCATTAATATATAAATCTTGAGAATGCGATCAAAACTGTGGACGTAGTGCTAATTTGAACATTCGTTATCTTTAAACCGCTATATCTTTTGATACAGGCACCGCAGACCATCCAAAGTCGGCATTTTTCAAAAGTCCGATAGGGCCATACAACTATACATTTTTAGAAAGTACGCAATTTCCGCTTTCCATTAATATATAAATCTTGAGAATGCGATCAAAACTGTGGACGTAGTGCTAATTTGAACATACGTTATCTTTAAACCGCTATATCTTTTGATACAGGCACCGCAGACCATCCAAAGTCGGCATTTTTCAAAAGTCCGATAGGGCCATACAACTATACATTTTTAGAAAGTACGCAATTTCCGCTTTCCATTAATATATAAATCTTGAGAATGCGATCAAAACTGTGGACGTAGTGCTAATTTGAACATACGTTATCTTTAAACCGCTATATCTTTTGATACAGGCACCGCAGACCATCCAAAGTCGGCATTTTTCAAAAGTCCGATAGGCCCATACAACTATACATTTTTAGAAAGTACGCAATTTCCGCTTTCCATTAATATATAAATCTTGAGAATGCGATCAAAACTGTGGACGTAGTGCTAATTTGAACATTCGTTATCTTTAAACCGCTATATCTTTTGATACAGGCACCGCAGACCATCCAAAGTCGGCATTTTTCAAAAGTCTGATAGGGCCATACAACTATACATTTTTAGAAAGTACGCAATTTCCGCTTTCCATTAATATATAAATCTTGAGAATGCGATCAAAACTGTGGACGTAGTGCTAATTTGAACATTCGTTATCTTTAAACCGCTATATCTTTTGATACAGGCACCGCAGACCATCCAAAGTCGGCATTTTTCAAAAGTCCGATAGGGCCATACAACTATACATTTTTAGAAAGTACGCAATTTCCGCTTTCCATTAATATATAAATCTTGAGAATGCGATCAAAACTGTGGACGTAGTGCTAATTTGAACATTCGTTATCTTTAAACCGCTATATCTTTTGATACAGGCACCGCAGACCATCCAAAGTCGGCATTTTTCAAAAGTCCGATAGGGCCATACGACTATACATTTTTAGAAAGTACGCAATTTCCGCTTTCCATTAATATATAAATCTTGAGAATGCGATCAAAACTGTGGACGTTGTGCTAATTTGAACATTCGTTATCTTTAAACCGCTATATCTTTTGATACAGGCACCGCAGACCATCCAAAGTCGGCATTTTTCAAAAGTCTGATAGGGCCATACAACTATACATTTTTAGAAAGTACGCAATTTCCGCTTTCCATTAATATATAAATCTTGAGAATGCGATCAAAACTGTGGACGTAGTGCTAATTTGAACATTCGTTATCTTTAAACCGCTATATCTTTTGATACAGGCACCGCAGACCATCCAAAGTCGGCATTTTTCAAAAGTCCGATAGGGCCATACGACTATACATTTTTAGAAAGTAGGCAATTTCCGCTTTCCATTAATATATAAATCTTGAGAATGCGATCAAAACTGTGGACGTAGTGCTAATTTGAACATACGTTATCTTTAAACCGCTATATCTTTTGATACAGGCACCGTAGACCATCCAAAGTCGGCATTTTTCAAAAGTCCGATAGGGCCATACAACTATACATTTGTAGAAAGTATGCAATTTCCGCTTTCCATTAATATATAAATCTTGAGAATGCGATCAAAACTGTGGACGTTGTGCTAATTTGAACATACGTTATCTTTAAACCGCTATATCTTTTGATACAGGCACCGCAGACCATCCAAAGTCGGCATTTTTCAAAAGTCCGATAGGGCCATACAACTATACATTTTTAGAAAGTACGCAATTTCCGCTTTCCATTAATATATAAATCTTGAGAATGCGATCAAAACTGTGGACGTAGTGCTAATTTGAACATTCGTTATCTTTAAACCGCTTTATCTTTTGATACAGGCACCGCAGACCATCCAAAGTCGGCATTTTTCAAAAGTCCGATAGGGCCATACAACTATACATTTTTAGAAAGTACGCAATTTCCGCTTTCCATTAATATATAAATCTTGAGAATGCGATCAAAACTGTGGACGTAGTGCTAATTTGAACATTCGCTATCTTTAAACCGCTATATCTTTTGATACAGGCACCGCAGACCATCCAAAGTCGGCATTTTTCAAAAGTCTGATAGGGCCATACAACTATACATTTTTAGAAAGTACGCAATTTCCGCTTTCCATTAATATATAAATCTTGAGAATGCGATCAAAACTGTGGACGTAGTGCTAATTTGAACATTCGTTATCTTTAAACCGCTATATCTTTTGATACAGGCACCGCAGACCATCCAAAGTCGGCATTTTTCAAAAGTCCGATGGGGCCATACAACTATACATTTTTAGAAAGTACGCAATTTCCGCTTTCCATTAATATATAAATCTTGAGAATGCGATCAAAACTGTGGACGTGGTGCTAATTTGAACATTCGTTATCTTTAAACCGCTATATCTTTTGATACAGGCACCGCAGACCATCCAAAGTCGGCATTTTTCAAAAGTCCGATAGGGCCATACAACTATACATTTTTAGAAAGTACGCAATTTCCGCTTTCCATTAATATATAAATCTTGAGAATGCGATCAAAACTGTGGACGTAGTGCTAATTTGAACATTCGTTATCTTTAAACCGCTATATCTTTTGATACAGGCACCGCAGACCATCCAAAGTCGGCATTTTTCAAAAGTCCGATAGGGCCATACAACTATACATTTTTAGAAAGTACGCAATTTCCGCTTTCCATTAATATATAAATCTTGAGAATGCGATCAAAACTGTGGACGTAGTGCTAATTTGAACATTCGTTATCTTTAAACCGCTATATCTTTTGATACAGGCACCGCAGACCATCCAAAGTCGGCATTTTTCAAAAGTCCGATAGGGCCATACGACTATACATTTTTAGAAAGTACGCAATTTCCGCTTTCCATTAATATATAAATCTTGAGAATGCGATCAAAACTGTGGACGTTGTGCTAATTTGAACATTCGTTATCTTTAAACCGCTATATCTTTTGATACAGGCACCGCAGACCATCCAAAGTCGGCATTTTTCAAAAGTCTGATAGGGCCATACAACTATACATTTTTAGAAAGTACGCAATTTCCGCTTTCCATTAATATATAAATCTTGAGAATGCGATCAAAACTGTGGACGTAGTGCTAATTTGAACATACGTTATCTTTAAACCGCTATATCTTTTGATACAGGCACCGCAGACCATCCAAAGTCGGCATTTTTCAAAAGTCCGATAGGGCCATACGACTATACATTTTTAGAAAGTACGCAATTTCCGCTTTCCATTAATATATAAATCTTGAGAATGCGATCAAAACTGTGGACGTAGTGCTAATTTGAACATACGTTATCTTTAAACCGCTATATCTTTTGATACAGGCACCGTAGACCATCCAAAGTCGGAATTTTTCAAAAGTCCGATAGGGCCATACAACTATACATTTGTAGAAAGTACGCAATTTCCGCTTTCCATTAATATATAAATCTTGAGAATGCGATCAAAACTGTGGACGTTGTGCTAATTTGAACAAACGTTATCTTTAAACCGCTATATCTTTTGATACAGGCACCGCAGACCATCCAAAGTCGGCATTTTTCAAAAGTCCGATAGGGCCATACAACTATACATTTTTAGAAAGTACGCAATTTCCGCTTTCCATTAATATATAAATCTTGAGAATGCGATCAAAACTGTGGACGTAGTGCTAATTTGAACATTCGTTATCTTTAAACCGCTTTATCTTTTGATACAGGCACCGCAGACCATCCAAAGTCGGCATTTTTCAAAAGTCCGATAGGGCCATACAACTATACATTTTTAGAAAGTACGCAATTTCCGCTTTCCATTAATATATAAATCTTGAGAATGCGATCAAAACTGTGGACGTAGTGCTAATTTGAACATTCGTTATCTTTAAACCGCTATATCTTTTGATACAGGCACCGCAGACCATCCAAAGTCGGCATTTTTCAAAAGTCCGATAGGGCCATACGACTATACATTTTTAGAAAGTACGCAATTTCCGCTTTCCATTAATATATAAATCTTGAGAATGCGATCAAAACTGTGGACGTAGTGCTAATTTGAACATACGTTATCTTTAAACCGCTATATCTTTTGATACAGGCACCGTAGACCATCCAAAGTCGGAATTTTTCAAAAGTCCGATAGGGCCATACAACTATACATTTGTAGAAAGTACGCAATTTCCGCTTTCCATTAATATATAAATCTTGAGAATGCGATCAAAACTGTGGACGTTGTGCTAATTTGAACATACGTTATCTTTAAACCGCTATATCTTTTGATACAGGCACCGCAGACCATCCAAAGTCGGCATTTTTCAAAAGTCCGATAGGGCCATACAACTATACATTTTTAGAAAGTACGCAATTTCCGCTTTCCATTAATATATAAATCTTGAGAATGCGATCAAAATTGTGGATGTAGTGCTCATTTGAACATACGATATCTTTAAACGCTTGTATCTTTTGATACAGGCACCGCAGACCATCCAAAGTCGGCATTTTTCAAAAGTCCGATAGGGCCATACAACTATACATTTTTAGAAAGTACGCAATTTCCGCTTTCCATTAATATATAAATCTTGAGAATGCGATCAAAACTGTGGACGTAGTGCTAATTTGAACATTCGTTATCTTTAAACCGCTATATCTTTTGATACAGGCACCGCAGACCATCCAAAGTCGGCATTTTTCAAAAGTCTGATAGGGCCATACAACTATACATTTTTAGAAAGTACGCAATTTCCGCTTTCCATTAATATATAAATCTTGAGAATGCGATCAAAACTGTGGACGTAGTGCTAATTTGAACATTCGTTATCTTTAAACCGCTATATCTTTTGATACAGGCACCGCAGACCATCCAAAGTCGGCATTTTTCAAAAGTCCGATAGGGCCATACAACTATACATTTTTAGAAAGTACGCAATTTCCGCTTTCCATTAATATATAAATCTTGAGAATGCGATCAAAACTGTGGACGTAGTGCTAATTTGAACATTCGTTATCTTTAAACCGCTATATCTTTTGATACAGGCACCGCAGACCATCCAAAGTCGGCATTTTTCAAAAGTCCGATAGGGCCATACGACTATACATTTTTAGAAAGTACGCAATTTCCGCTTTCCATTAATATATAAATCTTGAGAATGCGATCAAAACTGTGGACGTTGTGCTAATTTGAACATTCGTTATCTTTAAACCGCTATATCTTTTGATACAGGCACCGCAGACCATCCAAAGTCGGCATTTTTCAAAAGTCTGATAGGGCCATACAACTATACATTTTTAGAAAGTACGCAATTTCCGCTTTCCATTAATATATAAATCTTGAGAATGCGATCAAAACTGTGGACGTAGTGCTAATTTGAACATTCGTTATCTTTAAACCGCTATATCTTTTGATACAGGCACCGCAGACCATCCAAAGTCGGCATTTTTCAAAAGTCCGATAGGGCCATACGACTATACATTTTTAGAAAGTAGGCAATTTCCGCTTTCCATTAATATATAAATCTTGAGAATGCGATCAAAACTGTGGACGTAGTGCTAATTTGAACATACGTTATCTTTAAACCGCTATATCTTTTGATACAGGCACCGTAGACCATCCAAAGTCGGCATTTTTCAAAAGTCCGATAGGGCCATACAACTATACATTTGTAGAAAGTATGCAATTTCCGCTTTCCATTAATATATAAATCTTGAGAATGCGATCAAAACTGTGGACGTTGTGCTAATTTGAACATACGTTATCTTTAAACCGCTATATCTTTTGATACAGGCACCGCAGACCATCCAAAGTCGGCATTTTTCAAAAGTCCGATAGGGCCATACAACTATACATTTTTAGAAAGTACGCAATTTCCGCTTTCCATTAATATATAAATCTTGAGAATGCGATCAAAACTGTGGACGTAGTGCTAATTTGAACATTCGTTATCTTTAAACCGCTTTATCTTTTGATACAGGCACCGCAGACCATCCAAAGTCGGCATTTTTCAAAAGTCCGATAGGGCCATACAACTATACATTTTTAGAAAGTACGCAATTTCCGCTTTCCATTAATATATAAATCTTGAGAATGCGATCAAAACTGTGGACGTAGTGCTAATTTGAACATTCGCTATCTTTAAACCGCTATATCTTTTGATACAGGCACCGCAGACCATCCAAAGTCGGCATTTTTCAAAAGTCTGATAGGGCCATACAACTATACATTTTTAGAAAGTACGCAATTTCCGCTTTCCATTAATATATAAATCTTGAGAATGCGATCAAAACTGTGGACGTAGTGCTAATTTGAACATACGTTATCTTTAAACCGCTATATCTTTTGATACAGGCACCGCAGACCATCCAAAGTCGGCATTTTTCAAAAGTCCGATGGGGCCATACAACTATACATTTTTAGAAAGTACGCAATTTCCGCTTTCCATTAATATATAAATCTTGAGAATGCGATCAAAACTGTGGACGTGGTGCTAATTTGAACATTCGTTATCTTTAAACCGCTATATCTTTTGATACAGGCACCGCAGACCATCCAAAGTCGGCATTTTTCAAAAGTCCGATAGGGCCATACAACTATACATTTTTAGAAAGTACGCAATTTCCGCTTTCCATTAATATATAAATCTTGAGAATGCGATCAAAACTGTGGACGTAGTGCTAATTTGAACATTCGTTATCTTTAAACCGCTATATCTTTTGATACAGGCACCGCAGACCATCCAAAGTCGGCATTTTTCAAAAGTCCGATAGGGCCATACAACTATACATTTTTAGAAAGTACGCAATTTCCGCTTTCCATTAATATATAAATCTTGAGAATGCGATCAAAACTGTGGACGTAGTGCTAATTTGAACATTCGTTATCTTTAAACCGCTATATCTTTTGATACAGGCACCGCAGACCATCCAAAGTCGGCATTTTTCAAAAGTCCGATAGGGCCATACGACTATACATTTTTAGAAAGTACGCAATTTCCGCTTTCCATTAATATATAAATCTTGAGAATGCGATCAAAACTGTGGACGTTGTGCTAATTTGAACATTCGTTATCTTTAAACCGCTATATCTTTTGATACAGGCACCGCAGACCATCCAAAGTCGGCATTTTTCAAAAGTCTGATAGGGCCATACAACTATACATTTTTAGAAAGTACGCAATTTCCGCTTTCCATTAATATATAAATCTTGAGAATGCGATCAAAACTGTGGACGTAGTGCTAATTTGAACATACGTTATCTTTAAACCGCTATATCTTTTGATACAGGCACCGCAGACCATCCAAAGTCGGCATTTTTCAAAAGTCCGATAGGGCCATACGACTATACATTTTTAGAAAGTACGCAATTTCCGCTTTCCATTAATATATAAATCTTGAGAATGCGATCAAAACTGTGGACGTAGTGCTAATTTGAACATACGTTATCTTTAAACCGCTATATCTTTTGATACAGGCACCGTAGACCATCCAAAGTCGGAATTTTTCAAAAGTCCGATAGGGCCATACAACTATACATTTGTAGAAAGTACGCAATTTCCGCTTTCCATTAATATATAAATCTTGAGAATGCGATCAAAACTGTGGACGTTGTGCTAATTTGAACATACGTTATCTTTAAACCGCTATATCTTTTGATACAGGCACCGCAGACCATCCAAAGTCGGCATTTTTCAAAAGTCCGATAGGGCCATACAACTATACATTTTTAGAAAGTACGCAATTTCCGCTTTCCATTAATATATAAATCTTGAGAATGCGATCAAAACTGTGGACGTAGTGCTAATTTGAACATTCGTTATCTTTAAACCGCTTTATCTTTTGATACAGGCACCGCAGACCATCCAAAGTCGGCATTTTTCAAAAGTCCGATAGGGCCATACAACTATACATTTTTAGAAAGTACGCAATTTCCGCTTTCCATTAATATATAAATCTTGAGAATGCGATCAAAACTGTGGACGTAGTGCTAATTTGAACATTCGTTATCTTTAAACCGCTATATCTTTTGATACAGGCACCGCAGACCATCCAAAGTCGGCATTTTTCAAAAGTCCGATAGGGCCATACGACTATACATTTTTAGAAAGTACGCAATTTCCGCTTTCCATTAATATATAAATCTTGAGAATGCGATCAAAACTGTGGACGTAGTGCTAATTTGAACATACGTTATCTTTAAACCGCTATATCTTTTGATACAGGCACCGTAGACCATCCAAAGTCGGAATTTTTCAAAAGTCCGATAGGGCCATACAACTATACATTTGTAGAAAGTACGCAATTTCCGCTTTCCATTAATATATAAATCTTGAGAATGCGATCAAAACTGTGGACGTTGTGCTAATTTGAACATACGTTATCTTTAAACCGCTATATCTTTTGATACAGGCACCGCAGACCATCCAAAGTCGGCATTTTTCAAAAGTCCGATAGGGCCATACAACTATACATTTTTAGAAAGTACGCAATTTCCGCTTTCCATTAATATATAAATCTTGAGAATGCGATCAAAACTGTGGACGTAGTGCTAATTTGAACATTCGTTATCTTTAAACCGCTTTATCTTTTGATACAGGCACCGCAGACCATCCAAAGTCGGCATTTTTCAAAAGTCCGATAGGGCCATACAACTATACATTTTTAGAAAGTACGCAATTTCCGCTTTCCATTAATATATAAATCTTGAGAATGCGATCAAAACTGTGGACGTAGTGCTAATTTGAACATTCGTTATCTTTAAACCGCTATATCTTTTGATACAGGCACCGCAGACCATCCAAAGTCGGCATTTTTCAAAAGTCTGATAGGGCCATACAACTATACATTTTTAGAAAGTACGCAATTTCCGCTTTCCATTAATATATAAATCTTGAGAATGCGATCAAAACTGTGGACGTAGTGCTAATTTGAACATTCGTTATCTTTAAACCGCTATATCTTTTGATACAGGCACCGCAGACCATCCAAAGTCGGCATTTTTCAAAAGTCCGATGGGGCCATACAACTATACATTTTTAGAAAGTACGCAATTTCCGCTTTCCATTAATATATAAATCTTGAGAATGCGATCAAAACTGTGGACGTGGTGCTAATTTGAACATTCGTTATCTTTAAACCGCTATATCTTTTGATACAGGCACCGCAGACCATCCAAAGTCGGCATTTTTCAAAAGTCCGATAGGGCCATACAACTATACATTTTTAGAAAGTACGCAATTTCCGCTTTCCATTAATATATAAATCTTGAGAATGCGATCAAAACTATGGACGTAGTGCTAATTTGAACATTCGTTATCTTTAAACCGCTATATCTTTTGATACAGGCACCGCAGACCATCCAAAGTCGGCATTTTTCAAAAGTCTGATAGGGCCATACAACTATACATTTTTAGAAAGTACGCAATTTCCGCTTTCCATAAATATATAAATCTTGAGAATACGATCAAAACTGTGGACGTAGTGCTAATTTGAACATACGTTGTCTTTAAACCGCTATATCTTTTGATACAGGCACCGCAGACCATCCAAAGTCGGCATTTTTCAAAAGTCCGATAGGGCCATACAACTATACATTTAGAAAGTACGCAATTTCCGCTTTCCATTAATATATAAATCTTGAGAATGCGATCAAAACTGTGGACGTAGTGCTAATTTGAATATACGTTATCTTTATACCGCTATATCTCTTGATACAGGCACCGCAGACCATCCAAAGTCGGCATTTTTCAAAAGTCCGATAGGGCCATACAACTATACATTTTTAGAAAGTACGCAATTTCCGCTTTCCATTAATATATAAATCTTGAGAATGCGATCAAAACTGTGGACGTAGTGCTAATTTGAACATACGTTATCTTCAAACCGCTATATCTTTTGATACAGGCACCGCAGACCATCCAAAGTCGGCATTTTTCAAAAGTCCGATAGGGCCATACAACTATACATTTTTAGAAAGTACGCAATTTCCGCTTTTCATTAATATATAAATCTTGAGAATGCGATCAAAACTGTGGACGTAGTGCTAATTTGAACATACGTTATCTTCAAACCGCTATATCTTTTGATACAGGCACCGCAGACCATCCAAAGTCGGCATTTTTCAAAAGTCCGATAGGGCCATACAACTATACATTTTTAGAAAGTACGCAATTTCCGCTTTCCATTAATATATAAATCTTGAGAATGCGATCAAAACTGTAAACGTGGTGCTAATTTGAATATACGTTATCTTTAAACCGCTATATCTTTTGATACAGGCACCGCAGACCATCCAAAGTCGGCATTTTTCAAAAGTCCGATAGGGCCATACAACTATACATTTTTAGAAAGTACGCAATTTCCGCTTTTCATTAATATATAAATCTTGAGAATGCGATCAAAACTGTGGACGTAGTGCTAATTTGAATATACGTTATCTTTAAACCGCTATATCTTTTGATACAGGCACCGCAGACCATCCAAAGTCGGCATTTTTCAAAAGTCCGATAGGGCCATACAACTATACATTTTTAGAAAGTACGCAATTTCCGCTTTTCATTAATATATAAATCTTGAGAATGCGATCAAAACTGTGGACGTAGTGCTAATTTGAACATACGTTATCTTCAAACCGCTATATCTTTTGATACAGGCACCGCAGACCATCCAAAGTCGGCATTTTTCAAAAGTCCGATAGGGCCATACAACTATACATTTTTAGAAAGTACGCAATTTCCGCTTTTCATTAATATATAAATCTTGAGAATGCGATCAAAACTGTGGACGTAGTGCTAATTTGAATATACGTTATCTTTAAACCGCTATATCTTTTGATACAGGCACCGCAGACCATCCAAAGTCGGCATTTTTCAAAAGTCCGATAGGGCCATACAACTATACATTTTTAGAAAGTACGCAATTTCCGCTTTTCATTAATATATAAATCTTGAGAATGCGATCAAAACTGTGGACGTAGTGCTAATTTGAACATACGTTATCTTCAAACCGCTATATCTTTTGATACAGGCACCGCAGACCATCCAAAGTCGGCATTTTTCAAAAGTCCGATAGGGCCATACAACTATACATTTTTAGAAAGTACGCAATTTCCGGTTTCCATTAATATATAAGTCTTGAGAATGCGATCAAAACTGTGGACGTGGTGCTAATTTGAACATTCGTTATCTTTAAACCGCTATATCTTTTGATACAGGCACCGCAGACCATCCAAAGTCGGCATTTTTCAAAAGTCCGATAGGGCCATACAACTATACATTTTTAGAAAGTACGCAATTTCCGCTTTCCATTAATATATAAATCTTGAGAATGCGATCAAAACTGTGGACGTAGTGCTAATTTGAACATACGTTATCTTCAAACCGCTATATCTTTTGATACAGGCACCGCAGACCATCCAAAGTCGGCATTTTTCAAAAGTCCGATAGGGCCATACAACTATACATTTTTAGAAAGTACGCAATTTCCGCTTTCCATTAATATATAAATCTTGAGAATGCGATCAAAACTGTGGACGTAGTGCTAATTTGAACATACGTTATCTTCAAACCGCTATATCTTTTGATACAGGCACCGCAGACCATCCAAAGTCGGCATTTTTCAAAAGTCCGATAGGGCCATACAACTATACATTTTTAGAAAGTACGCAATTTCCGCTTTCCATTAATATATAAATCTTGAGAATGCGATCAAAACTGTGGACGTGGTGCTAATTTGAACATTCGTTATCTTTAAACCGCTATATCTTTTGATACAGGCGCCGCAGACCATCCAAAGTCGGCATTTTTCAAAAGTCCGATAGGGCCATACAACTATACATTTTTAGAAAGTACGCAATTTCCGCTTTCCATTAATATATAAATCTTGAGAATACGATAAAAACTGTGGACGTAGTGCTAATTTGAACATACGTTATCTTTAAACCACTATATCTTTTGATACAGGCACCGCAGACCATCCAAAGTCGGCATTTTTCAAAAGTCCGATAGGGCCATACAACTATACATTTTTAGAAAGTACGCAATTTCCGCTTTCCATTAATATATAAATCTTGAGAATACGATAAAAACTGTGGACGTAGTGCTAATTTGAACATACGTTATCTTTAAACCACTATATCTTTTGATACAGGCACCGCAGACCATCCAAAGTCGGCATTTTTCAAAAGTCCGATAGGGCCATACAACTATACATTTTCAGAAAGTACGCAATTTCCGCTTTCCATTAATATATAAATCTTGAGAATGCCATCAAAACTGTGGACGTAGTGCTAATTTGAACATACAGTATCTTTAAACCGCTATATATTTTGATACAGGCACCGCAGACCATCCAAAGTCCGCATTTTTCAAAAGTCCGATAGGGCCATACAACTATACATTTTTAGAAAGTACGAAATTTCCGCTTTCCATTAATATATAAATCTTGAGAATACGATAAAAACTGTGGACGTAGTGCTAATTTGAACATACGTTATCTTTAAACCACTATATCTTTTGATACAGGCACCGCAGACCATCCAAAGTCGGCATTTTTCAAAAGTCCGATAGGGCCATACAACTATACATTTTTAGAAAGTACGCAATTTCCGCTTTCCATTAATATATAAATCTTGAGAATGCGATCAAAACTGTGGACGTAGTGCTAATTTGAACATACGTTATCTTTAAACCGCTATATCTTTTGATACAGGCACCGCAGACCATCCAAAGTCGGCATTTTTCAAAAGTCCGATAGGGCCATACAACTATACATTTTTAGAAAGTACGCAATTTCCGCTTTTCATTAATATATAAATCTTGAGAATGCGATCAAAACTGTGGACGTAGTGCTAATTTGAACATACGTTATCTTCAAACCGCTATATCTTTTGATACAGGCACCGCAGACCATCCAAAGTCGGCATTTTTCAAAAGTCCGATAGGGCCATACAACTATACATTTTTAGAAAGTACGCAATTTCCGCTTTCCATTAATATATAAATCTTGAGAATGCGATCAAAACTGTGGACGTGGTGCTAATTTGAACATTCGTTATCTTTAAACCGCTATATCTTTTGATACAGGCACCGCAGACCATCCAAAGTCGGCATTTTTCAAAAGTCCGATAGGGCCATACAACTATACATTTTTAGAAAGTACGCAATTTCCGCTTTTCATTAATATATAAATCTTGAGAATGCGATCAAAACTGTGGACGTAGTGCTAATTTGAACATACGTTATCTTTAAACCACTATATCTTTTGATACAGGCACCGCAGACCATCCAAAGTCGGCATTTTTCAAAAGTCCGATAGGGCCATACAACTATACATTTTCAGAAAGTACGCAATTTCCGCTTTCCATTAATACATAAATCTTGAGAATGCGATCAAAACTGTGGACGTAGTGCTAATTTGAATATACGTTTTCTTCAAACCCTATATCTTTTGATACAGGCACCGCAGACCATCCAAAGTCGGCATTTTTCAAAAGTCCGATAGGGCCATACAACTATACATTTTTAGAAAGTACGCAATTTCCGCTTTTCATTAATATATAAATCTTGAGAATGCGATCAAAACTGTGGACGTAGTGCTAATTTGAACATACGTTATCTTTAAACCACTATATCTTTTGATACAGGCACCGCAGACCATCCAAAGTCGGCATTTTTCAAAAGTCCGATAGGGCCATACAACTATACATTTTCAGAAAGTACGCAATTTCCGCTTTCCATTAATACATAAATCTTGAGAATGCGATCAAAACTGTGGACGTAGTGCTAATTTGAATATACGTTTTCTTCAAACCCTATATCTTTTGATACAGGCACCGCAGACCATCCAAAGTCGGCATTTTTCAAAAGTCCGATAGGGCCATACAACTATACATTTTTAGAAAGTACGCAATTTCCGCTTTTCATTAATATATAAATCTTGAGAATGCGATCAAAACTGTGGACGTAGTGCTAATTTGAACATACGTTATCTTTAAACCACTATATCTTTTGATACAGGCACCGCAGACCATCCAAAGTCGGCATTTTTCAAAAGTCCGATAGGGCCATACAACTATACATTTTCAGAAAGTACGCAATTTCCGCTTTCCATTAATACATAAATCTTGAGAATGCGATCAAAACTGTGGACGTAGTGCTAATTTGAATATACGTTTTCTTCAAACCCTATATCTTTTGATACAGGCACCGCAGACCATCCAAAGTCGGCATTTTTCAAAAGTCCGATAGGGCCATACAACTATACATTTTTAGAAAGTACGCAATTTCCGCTTTTCATTAATATATAAATCTTGAGAATACGATAAAAACTGTGGACGTAGTGCTAATTTGAACATACGTTATCTTTAAACCACTATATCTTTTGATACAGGCACCGCAGACCATCCAAAGTCGGCATTTTTCAAAAGTCCGATAGGGCCATACAACTATACATTTTCAGAAAGTACGCAATTTCCGCTTTCCATTAATATATAAATCTTGAGAATGCGATCAAAACTGTGGACGTGGTGCTAATTTGAACATACAGTATCTTTAAACCGCTATATATTTTGATACAGGCACCGCAGACCATCCAAAGTCGGCATTTTTCAAAAGTCCGATAGGGCCATACAACTATACATTTTTAGAAAGTACGCAATTTCCGCTTTTCATTAATATATAAATCTTGAGAATGCGATCAAAACTGTGGACGTAGTGCTAATTTGAACATACGTTTTCTTCAAACCCTATATCTTTTGATACAGGCACCGCAGACCATCCAAAGTCGGCATTTTTCAAAAGTCCGATAGGGCCATACAACTATACATTTTTAGAAAGTACGCAATTTCCGCTTTCCATTAATATATAAATCTTGAGAATACGATAAAAACTGTGGACGTAGTGCTAATTTGAACATACAGTATCTTTAAACCGCTATATATTTTGATACAGGCACCGCAGACCATCCAAAGTACGCAATTTCCGCTTTCCATTAATACATAAATCTTGAGAATGCGATCAAAACTGTGGACGTAGTGCTAATTTGAACATACAGTATCTTTAAACCGCTATATCTTTTGATACAGGCACCGCAGACCATCCAAAGTCGGCATTTTTCAAAAGTCCGATAGGGCCATACAACTATACATTTTTAGAAAGTACGCAATTTCCGCTTTTCATTAATATATAAATCTTGAGAATGCGATCAAAACTGTGGACGTAGTGCTAATTTGAACATACGTTATCTTCAAACCGCTATATCTTTTGATACAGGCACCGCAGACCATCCAAAGTCGGCATTTTTCAAAAGTCCGATAGGGCCATACAACTATACATTTTTAGAAAGTACGCAATTTCCGCTTTCCATTAATATATAAATCTTGAGAATACGATAAAAACTGTGGACGTAGTGCTAATTTGAACATACGTTATCTTTAAACCACTATATCTTTTGATACAGGCACCGCAGACCATCCAAAGTCGGCATTTTTCAAAAGTCCGATAGGGCCATACAACTATACATTTTCAGAAAGTACGCAATTTCCGCTTTCCATTAATACATAAATCTTGAGAATGCGATCAAAACTGTGGACGTAGTGCTAATTTGAACATACAGTATCTTTAAACCGCTATATCTTTTGATACAGGCACCGCAGACCATCCAAAGTCGGCATTTTTCAAAAGTCCGATAGGGCCATACAACTATACATTTTTAGAAAGTACGCAATTTCCGCTTTTCATTAATATATAAATCTTGAGAATGCGATCAAAACTGTGGACGTAGTGCTAATTTGAACATACGTTATCTTCAAACCGCTATATCTTTTGATACAGGCACCGCAGACCATCCAAAGTCGGCATTTTTCAAAAGTCCGATAGGGCCATACAACTATACATTTTTAGAAAGTACGCAATTTCCGCTTTCCATTAATATATAAATCTTGAGAATACGATAAAAACTGTGGACGTAGTGCTAATTTGAACATACGTTATCTTTAAACCACTATATCTTTTGATACAGGCACCGCAGACCATCCAAAGTCGGCATTTTTCAAAAGTCCGATAGGGCCATACAACTATACATTTTCAGAAAGTACGCAATTTCCGCTTTCCATTAATACATAAATCTTGAGAATGCGATCAAAACTGTGGACGTAGTGCTAATTTGAATATACGTTTTCTTCAAACCCTATATCTTTTGATACAGGCACCGCAGACCATCCAAAGTCGGCATTTTTCAAAAGTCCGATAGGGCCATACAACTATACATTTTTAGAAAGTACGCAATTTCCGCTTTTCATTAATATATAAATCTTGAGAATGCGATCAAAACTGTGGACGTAGTGCTAATTTGAACATACAGTATCTTTAAACCGCTATATATTTTGATACAGGCACCGCAGACCATCCAAAGTCGGCATTTTTCAAAAGTCCGATAGGGCCATACAACTATACATTTTTAGAAAGTACGCAATTTCCGCTTTGCATTAATATATAAATCTTGAGAATACGATAAAAACTGTGGACGTAGTGCTAATTTGAACATACGTTATCTTTAAACCACTATATCTTTTGATACAGGCACCGCAGACCATCCAAAGTCGGCATTTTTCAAAAGTCCGATAGGGCCATACAACTATACATTTTCAGAAAGTACGCAATTTCCGCTTTCCATTAATACATAAATCTTGAGAATGCGATCAAAACTGTGGACGTAGTGCTAATTTGAACATACAGTATCTTTAAACCGCTATATCTTTTGATACAGGCACCGCAGACCATCCAAAGTCGGCATTTTTCAAAAGTCCGATAGGGCCATACAACTATACATTTTTACAAAGTACGCAATTTCCGCTTTTCATTAATACATAAATCTTGAGAATGCGATCAAAACTGTGGACGTAGTGCTAATTTGAACATACGTTATCTTCAAACCGCTATATCTTTTGATACAGGCACCGCAGACCATCCAAAGTCGGCATTTTTCAAAAGTCCGATAGGGCCATACAACTATACATTTTTAGAAAGTACGCAATTTCCGCTTTCCATTAATATATAAATCTTGAGAATACGATAAAAACTGTGGACGTAGTGCTAATTTGAACATACGTTATCTTTAAACCACTATATCTTTTGATACAGGCACCGCAGACCATCCAAAGTCGGCATCTTTCAAAAGTCCGATAGGGCCATACAACTATACATTTTTAGAAAGTACGCAATTTCCGCTTTTCATTAATATATAAATCTTGAGAATGCGATCAAAACTGTGGACGTAGTGCTAATTTGAACATACGTTATCTTCAAACCGCTATATCTTTTGATACAGGCACCGCAGACCATCCAAAGTCGGCATTTTTCAAAAGTCCGATAGGGCCATACAACTATACATTTTTAGAAAGTACGCAATTTCCGCTTTCCATTAATATATAAATCTTGAGAATACGATAAAAACTGTGGACGTAGTGCTAATTTGAACATACGTTATCTTTAAACCACTATATCTTTTGATACAGGCACCGCAGACCATCCAAAGTCGGCATTTTTCAAAAGTCCGATAGGGCCATACAACTATACATTTTTAGAAAGTACGCAATTTCCGCTTTTCATTAATACATAAATCTTGAGAATGCGATCAAAACTGTGGACGTAGTGCTAATTTGAACATACGTTATCTTCAAACCGCTATATCTTTTGATACAGGCACCGCAGACCATCCAAAGTCGGCATTTTTCAAAAGTCCGATAGGGCCATACAACTATACATTTTTAGAAAGTACGCAATTTCCGCTTTTCATTAATACATAAATCTTGAGAATGCGATCAAAACTGTGGACGTAGTGCTAATTTGAACATACGTTATCTTCAAACCGCTATATCTTTTGATACAGGCACCGCAGACCATCCAAAGTCGGCATTTTTCAAAAGTCCGATAGGGCCATACAACTATACATTTTTAGAAAGTACGCAATTTCCGCTTTCCATTAATATATAAATCTTGAGAATACGATAAAAACTGTGGACGTAGTGCTAATTTGAACATACGTTATCTTTAAACCACTATATCTTTTGATACAGGCACCGCAGACCATCCAAAGTCGGCATTTTTCAAAAGTCCGATAGGGCCATACAACTATACATTTTTAGAAAGTACGCAATTTCCGCTTTTCATTAATACATAAATCTTGAGAATGCGATCAAAACTGTGGACGTAGTGCTAATTTGAACATACGTTATCTTCAAACCGCTATATCTTTTGATACAGGCACCGCAGACCATCCAAAGTCGGCATTTTTCAAAAGTCCGATAGGGCCATACAACTATACATTTTTAGAAAGTACGCAATTTCCGCTTTCCATTAATATATAAATCTTGAGAATACGATAAAAACTGTGGACGTAGTGCTAATTTGAACATACGTTATCTTTAAACCACTATATCTTTTGATACAGGCACCGCAGACCATCCAAAGTCGGCATTTTTCAAAAGTCCGATAGGGCCATACAACTATACATTTTCAGAAAGTACGCAATTTCCGCTTTCCATTAATACATAAATCTTGAGAATGCGATCAAAACTGTGGACGTAGTGCTAATTTGAACATACAGTATCTTTAAACCGCTATATCTTTTGATACAGGCACCGCAGACCATCCAAAGTCGGCATTTTTCAAAAGTCCGATAGGGCCATACAACTATACATTTTTAGAAAGTACGCAATTTCCGCTTTCCATTAATATATAAATCTTGAGAATACGATAAAAACTGTGGACGTAGTGCTAATTTGAACATACAGTATCTTTAAACCGCTATATATTTTGATACAGGCACCGCAGACCATCCAAAGTCGGCATTTTTCAAAAGTCCGATAGGGCCATACAACTATACATTTTTAGAAAGTACGCAATTTCCGCTTTCCATTAATATATAAATCTTGAGAATACGATAAAAACTGTGGACGTAGTGCTAATTTGAACATACGTTATCTTTAAACCACTATATCTTTTGATACAGGCACCGCAGACCATCCAAAGTCGGCATCTTTCAAAAGTCCGATAGGGCCATACAACTATACATTTTTAGAAAGTACGCAATTTCCGCTTTTCATTAATATATAAATCTTGAGAATGCGATCAAAACTGTGGACGTAGTGCTAATTTGAACATACGTTATCTTCAAACCGCTATATATTTTGATACAGGCACCGCAGACCATCCAAAGTCGGCATTTTTCAAAAGTCCGATAGGGCCATACAACTATACATTTTCAGAAAGTACGCAATTTCCGCTTTCCATTAATACATAAATCTTGAGAATGCGATCAAAACTGTGGACGTAGTGCTAATTTGAACATACAGTATCTTTAAACCGCTATATCTTTTGATACAGGCACCGCAGACCATCCAAAGTCGGCATTTTTCAAAAGTCCGATAGGGCCATACAACTATACATTTTTAGAAAGTACGCAATTTCCGCTTTTCATTAATATATAAATCTTGAGAATGCGATCAAAACTGTGGACGTAGTGCTAATTTGAACATACGTTATCTTCAAACCGCTATATCTTTTGATACAGGCACCGCAGACCATCCAAAGTCGGCATTTTTCAAAAGTCCGATAGGGCCATACAACTATACATTTTTAGAAAGTACGCAATTTCCGCTTTCCATTAATATATAAATCTTGAGAATACGATAAAAACTGTGGACGTAGTGCTAATTTGAACATACGTTATCTTTAAACCACTATATCTTTTGATACAGGCACCGCAGACCATCCAAAGTCGGCATTTTTCAAAAGTCCGATAGGGCCATACAACTATACATTTTCAGAAAGTACGCAATTTCCGCTTTCCATTAATACATAAATCTTGAGAATGCGATCAAAACTGTGGACGTAGTGCTAATTTGAACATACAGTATCTTTAAACCGCTATATCTTTTGATACAGGCACCGCAGACCATCCAAAGTCGGCATTTTTCAAAAGTCCGATAGGGCCATACAACTATACATTTTTAGAAAGTACGCAATTTCCGCTTTTCATTAATATATAAATCTTGAGAATGCGATCAAAACTGTGGACGTAGTGCTAATTTGAACATACGTTATCTTCAAACCGCTATATCTTTTGATACAGGCACCGCAGACCATCCAAAGTCGGCATTTTTCAAAAGTCCGATAGGGCCATACAACTATACATTTTTAGAAAGTACGCAATTTCCGCTTTCCATTAATATATAAATCTTGAGAATACGATAAAAACTGTGGACGTAGTGCTAATTTGAACATACGTTATCTTTAAACCACTATATCTTTTGATACAGGCACCGCAGACCATCCAAAGTCGGCATTTTTCAAAAGTCCGATAGGGCCATACAACTATACATTTTCAGAAAGTACGCAATTTCCGCTTTCCATTAATACATAAATCTTGAGAATGCGATCAAAACTGTGGACGTAGTGCTAATTTGAATATACGTTTTCTTCAAACCCTATATCTTTTGATACAGGCACCGCAGACCATCCAAAGTCGGCATTTTTCAAAAGTCCGATAGGGCCATACAACTATACATTTTTAGAAAGTACGCAATTTCCGCTTTTCATTAATATATAAATCTTGAGAATGCGATCAAAACTGTGGACGTAGTGCTAATTTGAACATACAGTATCTTTAAACCGCTATATATTTTGATACAGGCACCGCAGACCATCCAAAGTCGGCATTTTTCAAAAGTCCGATAGGGCCATACAACTATACATTTTTAGAAAGTACGCAATTTCCGCTTTCCATTAATATATAAATCTTGAGAATACGATAAAAACTGTGGACGTAGTGCTAATTTGAACATACGTTATCTTTAAACCACTATATCTTTTGATACAGGCACCGCAGACCATCCAAAGTCGGCATTTTTCAAAAGTCCGATAGGGCCATACAACTATACATTTTCAGAAAGTACGCAATTTCCGCTTTCCATTAATACATAAATCTTGAGAATGCGATCAAAACTGTGGACGTAGTGCTAGTTTGAACATACAGTATCTTTAAACCGCTATATCTTTTGATACAGGCACCGCAGACCATCCAAAGTCGGCATTTTTCAAAAGTCCGATAGGGCCATACAACTATACATTTTTACAAAGTACGCAATTTCCGCTTTTCATTAATACACAAATCTTGAGAATGCGATCAAAACTGTGGACGTAGTGCTAATTTGAACATACGTTATCTTCAAACCGCTATATCTTTTGATACAGGCACCGCAGACCATCCAAAGTCGGCATTTTTCAAAAGTCCGATAGGGCCATACAACTATACATTTTTAGAAAGTACGCAATTTCCGCTTTCCATTAATATATAAATCTTGAGAATACGATAAAAACTGTGGACGTAGTGCTAATTTGAACATACGTTATCTTTAAACCACTATATCTTTTGATACAGGCACCGCAGACCATCCAAAGTCGGCATCTTTCAAAAGTCCGATAGGGCCATACAACTATACATTTTTAGAAAGTACGCAATTTCCGCTTTTCATTAATATATAAATCTTGAGAATGCGATCAAAACTGTGGACGTAGTGCTAATTTGAACATACGTTATCTTCAAACCGCTATATATTTTGATACAGGCACCGCAGACCATCCAAAGTCGGCATTTTTCAAAAGTCCGATAGGGCCATACAACTATACATTTTCAGAAAGTACGCAATTTCCGCTTTCCATTAATACATAAATCTTGAGAATGCGATCAAAACTGTGGACGTAGTGCTAATTTGAACATACAGTATCTTTAAACCGCTATATCTTTTGATACAGGCACCGCAGACCATCCAAAGTCGGCATTTTTCAAAAGTCCGATAGGGCCATACAACTATACATTTTTAGAAAGTACGCAATTTCCGCTTTCCATTAATATATAAATCTTGAGAATACGATAAAAACTGTGGACGTAGTGCTAATTTGAACATACAGTATCTTTAAACCGCTATATATTTTGATACAGGCACCGCAGACCATCCAAAGTCGGCATTTTTCAAAAGTCCGATAGGGCCATACAACTATACATTTTTAGAAAGTACGCAATTTCCGCTTTCCATTAATATATAAATCTTGAGAATGCGATCAAAACTGTGGACGTAGTGCTAATTTGAATATACGTTTTCTTCAAACCCTATATCTTTTGATACAGGCACCGCAGACCATCCAAAGTCGGCATTTTTCAAAAGTCCGATAGGGCCATACAACTATACATTTTTAGAAAGTACGCAATTTCCGCTTTCCATTAATATATAAATCTTGAGAATACGATAAAAACTGTGGACGTAGTGCTAATTTGAACATACAGTATCTTTAAACCGCTATATATTTTGATACAGGCACCGCAGACCATCCAAAGTCGGCATTTTTCAAAAGTCCGATAGGGCCATACAACTATACATTTTTAGAAAGTACGCAATTTCCGCTTTCCATTAATATATAAATCTTGAGAATACGATAACAACTGTGGACCTAGTGCTAATTTGAACATACGTTATCTTTAAACCACTATATCTTTTGATACAGGCACCGCAGACCATCCAAAGTCGGCATTTTTCAAAAGTCCGATAGGGCCATACAACTATACATTTTCAGAAAGTACGCAATTTCCGCTTTCCATTAATACATAAATCTTGAGAATGCGATCAAAACTGTGGACGTAGTGCTAATTTGAATATACGTTTTCTTCAAACCCTATATCTTTTTATACAGGCACCGCAGACCATCCAAAGTCGGCATTTTTCAAAAGTCCGATAGGGCCATACAACTATACATTTTTAGAAAGTACGCAATTTCCGCTTTTCATTAATATATAAATCTTGAGAATGCGATCAAAACTGTGGACGTAGTGCTAATTTGAACATACAGTATCTTTAAACCGCTATATATTTTGATACAGGCACCGCAGACCATCCAAAGTCGGCATTTTTCAAAAGTCCGATAGGGCCATACAACTATACATTTTTAGAAAGTACGCAATTTCCGCTTTCCATTAATATATAAATCTTGAGAATACGATAAAAACTGTGGACGTAGTGCTAATTTGAACATACGTTATCTTTAAACCACTATATCTTTTGATACAGGCACCGCAGACCATCCAAAGTCGGCATTTTTCAAAAGTCCGATAGGGCCATACAACTATACATTTTCAGAAAGTACGCAATTTCCGCTTTCCATTAATACATAAATCTTGAGAATGCGATCAAAACTGTGGACGTAGTGCTAATTTGAACATACAGTATCTTTACACCGCTATATCTTTTGATACAGGCACCGCAGACCATCCAAAGTCGGCATTTTTCAAAAGTCCGATAGGGCCATACAACTATACATTTTTACAAAGTACGCAATTTCCGCTTTTCATTAATACATAAATCTTGAGAATGCGATCAAAACTGTGGACGTAGTGCTAATTTGAACATACGTTATCTTCAAACCGCTATATCTTTTGATACAGGCACCGCAGACCATCCAAAGTCGGCATTTTTCAAAAGTCCGATAGGGCCATACAACTATACATTTTTAGAAAGTACGCAATTTCCGCTTTCCATTAATATATAAATCTTGAGAATACGATAAAAACTGTGGACGTAGTGCTAATTTGAACATACGTTATCTTTAAACCACTATATCTTTTGATACAGGCACCGCAGACCATCCAAAGTCGGCATTTTTCAAAAGTCCGATAGGGCCATACAACTATACATTTTTAGAAAGTACGCAATTTCCGCTTTTCATTAATATATAAATCTTGAGAATGCGATCAAAACTGTGGACGTAGTGCTAGTTTGAACATACATTATCTTTAAACCGCTATATCTTTTGATACAGCCACCGCAGACCATCCAAAGTCGACATTTTTCAAAAGTCCGATAGGGCCATACAACTATACATTTTCAGAAAGTACACAATTTTCGCTTTCCATTTATATATAAATCTTGAGAATGCGATCAAAACTGTGGACGTAGTGCTAATTTGAATATACGTTATCTTTAAACCGCTATATCTTTTGATACAGGCACCGCAGACCATCCAAAGTCGGCATTTTTCAAAAGTCCGATAGGGCCATACAACTATACATTTTTAGAAAGTACGCAATTTCCGCTTTCCATTAATATATAAATCTTGAGAATGCGATCAAAACTGTGGACGTAGTGCTAATTTGAACATACGTTATCTTCAAACCGCTATATCTTTTGATACAGGCACCGCAGACCATCCAAAGTCGGCATTTTTCAAAAGTCCGATAGGGCCATACAACTATACATTTTTAGAAAGTACGCAATTTCCGCTTTCCATTAATATATAAATCTTGAGAATACGATAAAAACTGTGGACGTAGTGCTAATTTGAACATACGCTATCTTTAAACCACTATATCTTTTGATACAGGCACCGCAGACCATCCAAAGTCGGCATTTTTCAAAAGTCCGATAGGGCCATACAACTATACATTTTCAGAAAGTACGCAATTTCCGCTTTCCATTAATATATAAATCTTGAGAATGCGATCAAAACTGTGGACGTAGTGCTAATTTGAACATACGTTATCTTCAAACCGCTATATCTTTTGATACAGGCACCGCAGACCATCCAAAGTCGGCATTTTTCAAAAGTCCGATAGGGCCATACAACTATACATTTTTAGAAAGTACGCAATTTCCGCTTTTCATTAATATATAAATCTTGAGAATGCGATCAAAACTGTGGACGTGGTGCTAATTTGAACATTCGTTATCTTTAAACCGCTATATCTTTTGATACAGGCACCGCAGACCATCCAAAGTCGGCATTTTTCAAAAGTCCGATAGGGCCATACAACTATACATTTTTAGAAAGTACGCAATTTCCGCTTTCCATTAATACATAAATCTTGAGAATGCGATCAAAACTGTGGACGTAGTGCTAATTTGAACATACGTTATCTTTAAACCGCTATATCTTTTGATACAGGCACCGCAGACCATCCAAAGTCGGCATTTTTCAAAAGTCCGATAGGGCCATACAACTATACATTTTTAGAAAGTACGCAATTTCCGCTTTTCATTAATATATAAATCTTGAGAATGCGATCAAAACTGTGGACGTAGTGCTAATTTGAACATACAGTATCTTTAAACCGCTATATATTTTGATACAGGCACCGCAGACCATCCAAAGTCGGCATTTTTCAAAAGTCCGATAGGGCCATACAACTATACATTTTTAGAAAGTACGCAATTTCCGCTTTCCATTAATACATAAATCTTGAGAATGCGATCAAAACTGTGGACGTAGTGCTAATTTGAACATACGTTATCTTTAAACCGCTATATCTTTTGATACAGGCACCGCAGACCATCCAAAGTCGGCATTTTTCAAAAGTCCGATAGGGCCATACAACTATACATTTTTAGAAAGTACGCAATTTCCGCTTTTCATTAATATATAAATCTTGAGAATGCGATCAAAACTGTGGACGTAGTGCTAATTTGAACATACGTTATCTTCAAACCGCTATATCTTTTGATACAGGCACCGCAGACCATCCAAAGTCGGCATTTTTCAAAAGTCCGATAGGGCCATACAACTATACATTTTTAGAAAGTACGCAATTTCCGCTTTCCATTAATATATAAATCTTGAGAATGCGATCAAAACTGTGGACGTGGTGCTAATTTGAACATTCGTTATCTTTAAACCGCTATATCTTTTGATACAGGCACCGCAGACCATCCAAAGTCGGCATTTTTCAAAAGTCCGATAGGGCCATACAACTATACATTTTCAGAAAGTACACAATTTTCGCTTTCCATTTATATATAAATCTTGAGAATGCGATCAAAACTGTGGACGTAGTGCTAATTTGAATATACGTTATCTTTAAACCGCTATATCTTTTGATACAGGCACCGCAGACCATCCAAAGTCGGCATTTTTCAAAAGTCCGATAGGGCCATACAACTATACATTTTTAGAAAGTACGCAATTTCCGCTTTCCATTAATATATAAATCTTGAGAATGCGATCAAAACTGTGGACGTAGTGCTAATTTGAACATACGTTATCTTCAAACCGCTATATCTTTTGATACAGGCACCGCAGACCATCCAAAGTCGGCATTTTTCAAAAGTCCGATAGGGCCATACAACTATACATTTTTAGAAAGTACGCAATTTCCGCTTTCCATTAATATATAAATCTTGAGAATACGATAAAAACTGTGGACGTAGTGCTAATTTGAACATACGCTATCTTTAAACCACTATATCTTTTGATACAGGCACCGCAGACCATCCAAAGTCGGCATTTTTCAAAAGTCCGATAGGGCCATACAACTATACATTTTCAGAAAGTACGCAATTTCCGCTTTCCATTAATATATAAATCTTGAGAATGCGATCAAAACTGTGGACGTAGTGCTAATTTGAACATACGTTATCTTCAAACCGCTATATCTTTTGATACAGGCACCGCAGACCATCCAAAGTCGGCATTTTTCAAAAGTCCGATAGGGCCATACAACTATACATTTTTAGAAAGTACGCAATTTCCGCTTTTCATTAATATATAAATCTTGAGAATGCGATCAAAACTGTGGACGTAGTGCTAATTTGAACATACAGTATCTTTAAACCGCTATATATTTTGATACAGGCACCGCAGACCATCCAAAGTTGGCATTTTTCAAAAGTCCGATAGGGCCATACAACTATACATTTTTAGAAAGTACGCAATTTCCGCTTTCCATTAATACATAAATCTTGAGAATGCGATCAAAACTGTGGACGTAGTGCTAATTTGAACATACGTTATCTTTAAACCGCTATATCTTTTGATACAGGCACCGCAGACCATCCAAAGTCGGCATTTTTCAAAAGTCCGATAGGGCCATACAACTATACATTTTTAGAAAGTACGCAATTTCCGCTTTTCATTAATATATAAATCTTGAGAATGCGATCAAAACTGTGGACGTAGTGCTAATTTGAACATACGTTATCTTCAAACCGCTATATCTTTTGATACAGGCACCGCAGACCATCCAAAGTCGGCATTTTTCAAAAGTCCGATAGGGCCATACAACTATACATTTTTAGAAAGTACGCAATTTCCGCTTTCCATTAATATATAAATCTTGAGAATGCGATCAAAACTGTGGACGTGGTGCTAATTTGAACATTCGTTATCTTTAAACCGCTATATCTTTTGATACAGGCACCGCAGACCATCCAAAGTCGGCATTTTTCAAAAGTCCGATAGGGCCATACAACTATACATTTTTAGAAAGTACGCAATTTCCGCTTTCCATTAATATATAAATCTTGAGAATGCGATCAAAACTGTGGACGTAGTGCTAATTTGAACATACGTTATCTTCAAACCGCTATATCTTTTGATACAGGCACCGCAGACCATCCAAAGTCGGCATTTTTCAAAAGTCCGATAGGGCCATACAACTATACATTTTTAGAAAGTACGCAATTTCCGCTTTTCATTAATATATAAATCTTGAGAATGCGATCAAAACTGTAGACGTAGTGCTAATTTGAACATACGTTATCTTCAAACCGCTATATCTTTTGATACAGGCACCGCAGACCATCCAAAGTCGGCATTTTTCAAAAGTCCGATAGGGCCATACAACTATACATTTTTAGAAAGTACGCAATTTCCGCTTTCCATTAATATATAAATCTTGAGAATACGATAAAAACTGTGGACGTAGTGCTAATTTGAACATACGTTATCTTTAAACCACTATATCTTTTGATACAGGCACCGCAGACCATCCAAAGTCGGCATTTTTCAAAAGTCCGATAGGGCCATACAACTATACATTTTTAGAAAGTACGCAATTTCCGCTTTCCATTAATATATAAATCTTGAGAATGCGATCAAAACTGTGGACGTAGTGCTAATTTGAACATACAGTATCTTTACACCGCTATATCTTTTGATACAGGCACCGCAGACCATCCAAAGTCGGCATTTTTCAAAAGTCCGATAGGGCCATACAACTATACATTTTTACAAAGTACGCAATTTCCGCTTTTCATTAATACATAAATCTTGAGAATGCGATCAAAACTGTGGACGTAGTGCTAATTTGAACATACGTTATCTTCAAACCGCTATATATTTTGATACAGGCACCGCAGACCATCCAAAGTCGGCATTTTTCAAAAGTCCGATAGGGCCATACAACTATACATTTTTAGAAAGTACGCAATTTCCGCTTTCCATTAATATATAAATCTTGAGAATACGATAAAAACTGTGGACGTAGTGCTAATTTGAACATACGTTATCTTTAAACCACTATATCTTTTGATACAGGCACCGCAGACCATCCAAAGTCGGCATTTTTCAAAAGTCCGATAGGGCCATACAACTATACATTTTCAGAAAGTACGCAATTTCCGCTTTCCATTAATACATAAATCTTGAGAATGCGATCAAAACTGTGGACGTAGTGCTAATTTGAACATACAGTGTCTTTAAACCGCTATATCTTTTGATACAGGCACCGCAGACCATCCAAAGTCGGCATTTTTCAAAAGTCCGATAGGGCCATACAACTATACATTTTTACAAAGTACGCAATTTCCGCTTTTCATTAATACATAAATCTTGAGAATGCGATCAAAACTGTGGACGTAGTGCTAATTTGAACATACGTTATCTTCAAACCGCTATATCTTTTGATACAGGCACCGCAGACCATCCAAAGTCGGCATTTTTCAAAAGTCCGATAGGGCCATACAACTATATATTTTTAGAAAGTACGCAATTTCCGCTTTCCATTAATATATAAATCTTGAGAATACGATAAAAACTGTGGACGTAGTGCTAATTTGAACATACGTTATCTTTAAACCACTATATCTTTTGATACAGGCACCGCAGACCATCCAAAGTCGGCATCTTTCAAAAGTCCGATAGGGCCATACAACTATACATTTTTAGAAAGTACGCAATTTCCGCTTTTCATTAATATATAAATCTTGAGAATGCGATCAAAACTGTGGACGTAGTGCTAATTTGAACATACGTTATCTTCAAACCGCTATATATTTTGATACAGGCACCGCAGACCATCCAAAGTCGGCATTTTTCAAAAGTCCGATAGGGCCATACAACTATACATTTTTAGAAAGTACGCAATTTCCGCTTTTCATTAATATATAAATCTTGAGAATGCGATCAAAACTGTGGACGTAGTGCTAATTTGAACATACGTTATCTTCAAACCTCTATATCTTTTGATACAGGCACCGCAGACCATCCAAAGTCGGCATTTTTCAAAAGTCCGATAGGGCCATACAACTATACATTTTCAGAAAGTACGCAATTTCCGCTTTCCATTAATACATAAATCTTGAGAATGCGATCAAAACTGTGGACGTAGTGCTAATTTGAACATACAGTATCTTTAAACCGCTATATCTTTTGATACAGGCACCGCAGACCATCCAAAGTCGGCATTTTTCAAAAGTCCGATAGGGCCATACAACTATACATTTTTAGAAAGTACGCAATTTCCGCTTTCCATTAATATATAAATCTTGAGAATACGATAAAAACTGTGGACGTAGTGCTAATTTGAACATACAGTATCTTTAAACCGCTATATATTTTGATACAGGCACCGCAGACCATCCAAAGTCGGCATTTTTCAAAAGTCCGATAGGGCCATACAACTATACATTTTTAGAAAGTACGCAATTTCCGCTTTCCATTAATATATAAATCTTGAGAATGCGATCAAAACTGTGGACGTAGTGCTAATTTGAATATACGTTTTCTTCAAACCCTATATCTTTTGATACAGGCACCGCAGACCATCCAAAGTCGGCATTTTTCAAAAGTCCGATAGGGCCATACAACTATACATTTTTAGAAAGTACGCAATTTCCGCTTTCCATTAATATATAAATCTTGAGAATTCGATAAAAACTGTGGACGTAGTGCTAATTTGAACATACAGTATCTTTAAACCGCTATATATTTTGATACAGGCACCGCAGACCATCCAAAGTCGGCATTTTTCAAAAGTCCGATAGGGCCATACAACTATACATTTTTAGAAAGTACGCAATTTCCGCTTTCCATTAATATATAAATCTTGAGAATACGATAACAACTGTGGACCTAGTGCTAATTTGAACATACGTTATCTTTAAACCACTATATCTTTTGATACAGGCACCGCAGACCATCCAAAGTCGGCATTTTTCAAAAGTCCGATAGGGCCATACAACTATACATTTTCAGAAAGTACGCAATTTCCGCTTTCCATTAATACATAAATCTTGAGAATGCGATCAAAACTGTGGACGTAGTGCTAATTTGAATATACGTTTTCTTCAAACCCTATATCTTTTGATACAGGCACCGCAGACCATCCAAAGTCGGCATTTTTCAAAAGTCCGATAGGGCCATACAACTATACATTTTTAGAAAGTACGCAATTTCCGCTTTTCATTAATATATAAATCTTGAGAATGCGATCAAAACTGTGGACGTAGTGCTAATTTTAACATACAGTATCTTTAAACCGCTATATATTTTGATACAGGCACCGCAGACCATCCAAAGTCGGCATTTTTCAAAAGTCCGATAGGGCCATACAACTATACATTTTTAGAAAGTACGCAATTTCCGCTTTCCATTAATATATAAATCTTGAGAATACGATAAAAACTGTGGACGTAGTGCTAATTTGAACATACGTTATCTTTAAACCACTATATCTTTTGATACAGGCACCGCAGACCATCCAAAGTCGGCATTTTTCAAAAGTCCGATAGGGCCATACAACTATACATTTTCAGAAAGTACGCAATTTCCGCTTTCCATTAATACATAAATCTTGAGAATGCGATCAAAACTGTGGACGTAGTGCTAATTTGAACATACAGTATCTTTACACCGCTATATCTTTTGATACAGGCACCGCAGACCATCCAAAGTCGGCATTTTTCAAAAGTCCGATAGGGCCATACAACTATACATTTTTACAAAGTACGCAATTTCCGCTTTTCATTAATACATAAATCTTGAGAATGCGATCAAAACTGTGGACGTAGTGCTAATTTGAACATACGTTATCTTCAAACCGCTATATCTTTTGATACAGGCACCGCAGACCATCCAAAGTCGGCATTTTTCAAAAGTCCGATAGGGCCATACAACTATACATTTTTAGAAAGTACGCAATTTCCGCTTTCCATTAATATATAAATCTTGAGAATACGATAAAAACTGTGGACGTAGTGCTAATTTGAACATACGTTATCTTTAAACCACTATATCTTTTGATACAGGCACCGCAGACCATCCAAAGTCGGCATTTTTCAAAAGTCCGATAGGGCCATACAACTATACATTTTTAGAAAGTACGCAATTTCCGCTTTTCATTAATATATAAATCTTGAGAATGCGATCAAAACTGTGGACGTAGTGCTAGTTTGAACATACATTATCTTTAAACCGCTATATCTTTTGATACAGCCACCGCAGACCATCCAAAGTCGGCATTTTTCAAAAGTCCGATAGGGCCATACAACTATACATTTTCAGAAAGTACACAATTTTCGCTTTCCATTTATATATAAATCTTGAGAATGCGATCAAAACTGTGGACGTAGTGCTAATTTGAATATACGTTATCTTTAAACCGCTATATCTTTTGATACAGGCACCGCAGACCATCCAAAGTCGGCATTTTTCAAAAGTCCGATAGGGCCATACAACTATACATTTTTAGAAAGTACGCAATTTCCGCTTTCCATTAATATATAAATCTTGAGAATGCGATCAAAACTGTGGACGTAGTGCTAATTTGAACATACGTTATCTTCAAACCGCTATATCTTTTGATACAGGCACCGCAGACCATCCAAAGTCGGCATTTTTCAAAAGTCCGATAGGGCCATACAACTATACATTTTTAGAAAGTACGCAATTTCCGCTTTTCATTAATATATAAATCTTGAGAATGCGATCAAAACTGTGGACGTAGTGCTAATTTGAACATACAGTATCTTTAAACCGCTATATATTTTGATACAGGCACCGCAGACCATCCAAAGTCGGCATTTTTCAAAAGTCCGATAGGGCCATACAACTATACATTTTTAGAAAGTACGCAATTTCCGCTTTCCATTAATATATAAATCTTGAGAATACGATAAAAACTGTGGACGTAGTGCTAATTTGAACATACGCTATCTTTAAACCACTATATCTTTTGATACAGGCACCGCAGACCATCCAAAGTCGGCATTTTTCAAAAGTCCGATAGGGCCATACAACTATACATTTTCAGAAAGTACGCAATTTCCGCTTTCCATTAATATATAAATCTTGAGAATGCGATCAAAACTGTGGACGTAGTGCTAATTTGAACATACGTTATCTTCAAACCGCTATATCTTTTGATACAGGCACCGCAGACCATCCAAAGTCGGCATTTTTCAAAAGTCCGATAGGGCCATACAACTATACATTTTTAGAAAGTACGCAATTTCCGCTTTTCATTAATATATAAATCTTGAGAATGCGATCAAAACTGTGGACGTAGTGCTAATTTGAACATACAGTATCTTTAAACCGCTATATATTTTGATACAGGCACCGCAGACCATCCAAAGTCGGCATTTTTCAAAAGTCCGATAGGGCCATACAACTATACATTTTTAGAAAGTACGCAATTTCCGCTTTCCATTAATACATAAATCTTGAGAATGCGATCAAAACTGTGGACGTAGTGCTAATTTGAACATACGTTATCTTTAAACCGCTATATCTTTTGATACAGGCACCGCAGACCATCCAAAGTCGGCATTTTTCAAAAGTCCGATAGGGCCATACAACTATACATTTTTAGAAAGTACGCAATTTCCGCTTTTCATTAATATATAAATCTTGAGAATGCGATCAAAACTGTGGACGTAGTGCTAATTTGAACATACGTTATCTTCAAACCGCTATATCTTTTGATACAGGCACCGCAGACCATCCAAAGTCGGCATTTTTCAAAAGTCCGATAGGGCCATACAACTATACATTTTTAGAAAGTACGCAATTTCCGCTTTCCATTAATATATAAATCTTGAGAATGCGATCAAAACTGTGGACGTGGTGCTAATTTGAACATTCGTTATCTTTAAACCGCTATATCTTTTGATACAGGCACCGCAGACCATCCAAAGTCGGCATTTTTCAAAAGTCCGATAGGGCCATACAACTATACATTTTCAGAAAGTACACAATTTTCGCTTTCCATTTATATATAAATCTTGAGAATGCGATCAAAACTGTGGACGTAGTGCTAATTTGAATATACGTTATCTTTAAACCGCTATATCTTTTGATACAGCCACCGCAGACCATCCAAAGTCGGCATTTTTCAAAAGTCCGATAGGGCCATACAACTATACATTTTTAGAAAGTACGCAATTTCCGCTTTCCATTAATATATAAATCTTGAGAATGCGATCAAAACTGTGGACGTAGTGCTAATTTGAACATACGTTATCTTCAAACCGCTATATCTTTTGATACAGGCACCGCAGACCATCCAAAGTCGGCATTTTTCAAAAGTCCGATAGGGCCATACAACTATACATTTTTAGAAAGTACGCAATTTCCGCTTTCCATTAATATATAAATCTTGAGAATACGATAAAAACTGTGGACGTAGTGCTAATTTGAACATACGCTATCTTTAAACCACTATATCTTTTGATACAGGCACCGCAGACCATCCAAAGTCGGCATTTTTCAAAAGTCCGATAGGGCCATACAACTATACATTTTCAGAAAGTACGCAATTTCCGCTTTCCATTAATATATAAATCTTGAGAATGCGATCAAAACTGTGGACGTAGTGCTAATTTGAACATACGTTATCTTCAAACCGCTATATCTTTTGATACAGGCACCGCAGACCATCCAAAGTCGGCATTTTTCAAAAGTCCGATAGGGCCATACAACTATACATTTTTAGAAAGTACGCAATTTCCGCTTTTCATTAATATATAAATCTTGAGAATGCGATCAAAACTGTGGACGTAGTGCTAATTTGAACATACAGTATCTTTAAACCGCTATATATTTTGATACAGGCACCGCAGACCATCCAAAGTCGGCATTTTTCAAAAGTCCGATAGGGCCATACAACTATACATTTTTAGAAAGTACGCAATTTCCGCTTTCCATTAATACATAAATCTTGAGAATGCGATCAAAACTGTGGACGTAGTGCTAATTTGAACATACGTTATCTTTAAACCGCTATATCTTTTGATACAGGCACCGCAGACCATCCAAAGTCGGCATTTTTCAAAAGTCCGATAGGGCCATACAACTATACATTTTTAGAAAGTACGCAATTTCCGCTTTTCATTAATATATAAATCTTGAGAATGCGATCAAAACTGTGGACGTAGTGCTAATTTGAACATACGTTATCTTCAAACCGCTATATCTTTTGATACAGGCACCGCAGACCATCCAAAGTCGGCATTTTTCAAAAGTCCGATAGGGCCATACAACTATACATTTTTAGAAAGTACGCAATTTCCGCTTTCCATTAATATATAAATCTTGAGAATGCGATCAAAACTGTGGACGTGGTGCTAATTTGAACATTCGTTATCTTTAAACCGCTATATCTTTTGATACAGGCACCGCAGACCATCCAAAGTCGGCATTTTTCAAAAGTCCGATAGGGCCATACAACTATACATTTTTAGAAAGTACGCAATTTCCGCTTTCCATTAATATATAAATCTTGAGAATGCGATCAAAACTGTGGACGTAGTGCTAATTTGAACATACGTTATCTTCAAACCGCTATATCTTTTGATACAGGCACCGCAGACCATCCAAAGTCGGCATTTTTCAAAAGTCCGATAGGGCCATACAACTATACATTTTTAGAAAGTACGCAATTTCCGCTTTTCATTAATATATAAATCTTGAGAATGCGATCAAAACTGTAGACGTAGTGCTAATTTGAACATACGTTATCTTCAAACCGCTATATCTTTTGATACAGGCACCGCAGACCATCCAAAGTCGGCATTTTTCAAAAGTCCGATAGGGCCATACAACTATACATTTTTAGAAAGTACGCAATTTCCGCTTTCCATTAATATATAAATCTTGAGAATACGATAAAAACTGTGGACGTAGTGCTAATTTGAACATGCGTTATCTTTAAACCACTATATCTTTTGATACAGGCACCGCAGACCATCCAAAGTCGGCATTTTTCAAAAGTCCGATAGGGCCATACAACTATACATTTTCAGAAAGTACGCAATTTCCGCTTTCCATTAATACATAAATATTGAGAATGCGATCAAAACTGTGGACGTAGTGCTAATTTGAACATACAGTATCTTTAAACCGCTATATCTTTTGATACAGGCACCGCAGACCATCCAAAGTCGGCATTTTTCAAAAGTCCGATAGGGCCATACAACTATACATTTTTACAAAGTACGCAATTTCCGCTTTTCATTAATACATAAATCTTGAGAATGCGATCAAAACTGTGGACGTAGTGCTAATTTGAACATACAGTATCTTCAAACCGCTATATCTTTTGATACAGGCACCGCAGACCATCCAAAGTCGGCATTTTTCAAAAGTCCGATAGGGCCATACAACTATACATTTTTAGAAAGTACGCAATTTCCGCTTTCCATTAATATATAAATCTTGAGAATTCGATAAAAACTGTGGACGTAGTGCTAATTTGAACATACTTTATCTTTAAACCGCTATATCTTTTGATACAGGCACCGCAGACCATCCAAAGTCGGCATTTTTCAAAAGTCCGATAGGGCCATACAACTATACATTTTCAGAAAGTACGCAATTTCCGCTTTCCATTAATACATAAATCTTGAGAATGCGATCAAAACTGTGGACGTAGTGCTAATTTGAACATACAGTATCTTTACACCGCTATATCTTTTGATACAGGCACCGCAGACCATCCAAAGTCGGCATTTTTCAAAAGTCCGATAGGGCCATACAACTATACATTTTTAGAAAGTACGCAATTTCCGCTTTTCATTAATATATAAATCTTGAGAATGCGATCAAAACTGTGGACGTAGTGCTAATTTGAACATACGTTATCTTCAAACCGCTATATCTTTTGATACAGGCACCGCAGACCATCCAAAGTCGGCATTTTTCAAAAGTCCGATAGGGCCATACAACTATACATTTTTAGAAAGTACGCAATTTCCGCTTTCCATTAATATATAAATCTTGAGAATACGATAAAAACTGTGGACGTAGTGCTAATTTGAACATACGCTATCTTTAAACCACTATATCTTTTGATACAGGCACCGCAGACCATCCAAAGTCGGCATTTTTCAAAAGTCCGATAGGGCCATACAACTATACATTTTCAGAAAGTACGCAATTTCCGCTTTTCATTAATATATAAATCTTGAGAATGCGATCAAAACTGTGGACGTAGTGCTAATTTGAACATACGTTATCTTCAAACCGCTATATCTTTTGATACAGGCACCGCAGACCATCCAAAGTCGGCATTTTTCAAAAGTCCGATAGGGCCATACAACTATACATTTTTAGAAAGTACGCAATTTCCGCTTTTCATTAATATATAAATCTTGAGAATGCGATCAAAACTGTGGACGTAGTGCTAATTTGAACATACAGTATCTTTAAACCGCTATATATTTTGATACAGGCACCGCAGACCATCCAAAGTCGGCATTTTTCAAAAGTCCGATAGGGCCATACAACTATACATTTTTAGAAAGTACGCAATTTCCGCTTTCCATTAATACATAAATCTTGAGAATGCGATCAAAACTGTGGACGTAGTGCTAATTTGAACATACGTTATCTTCAAACCGCTATATCTTTTGATACAGGCACCGCAGACCATCCAAAGTCGGCATTTTTCAAAAGTCCGATAGGGCCATACAACTATACATTTTTAGAAAGTACGCAATTTCCGCTTTCCATTAATATATAAATCTTGAGAATACGATAAAAACTGTGGACGTAGTGCTAATTTGAACATACGCTATCTTTAAACCACTATATCTTTTGATACAGGCACCGCAGACCATCCAAAGTCGGCATTTTTCAAAAGTCCGATAGGGCCATACAACTATACATTTTCAGAAAGTACGCAATTTCCGCTTTCCATTAATATATAAATCTTGAGAATGCGATCAAAACTGTGGACGTAGTGCTAATTTGAACATACGTTATCTTCAAACCGCTATATCTTTTGATACAGGCACCGCAGACCATCCAAAGTCGGCATTTTTCAAAAGTCCGATAGGGCCATACAACTATACATTTTTAGAAAGTACGCAATTTCCGCTTTTCATTAATATATAAATCTTGAGAATGCGATCAAAACTGTGGACGTAGTGCTAATTTGAACATACAGTATCTTTAAACCGCTATATATTTTGATACAGGCACCGCAGACCATCCAAAGTCGGCATTTTTCAAAAGTCCGATAGGGCCATACAACTATACATTTTTAGAAAGTACGCAATTTCCGCTTTCCATTAATACATAAATCTTGAGAATGCGATCAAAACTGTGGACGTAGTGCTAATTTGAACATACGTTATCTTTAAACCGCTATATCTTTTGATACAGGCACCGCAGACCATCCAAAGTCGGCATTTTTCAAAAGTCCGATAGGGCCATACAACTATACATTTTTAGAAAGTACGCAATTTCCGCTTTTCATTAATATATAAATCTTGAGAATGCGATCAAAACTGTGGACGTAGTGCTAATTTGAACATACGTTATCTTCAAACCGCTATATCTTTTGATACAGGCACCGCAGACCATCCAAAGTCGGCATTTTTCAAAAGTCCGATAGGGCCATACAACTATACATTTTTAGAAAGTACGCAATTTCCGCTTTCCATTAATATATAAATCTTGAGAATGCGATCAAAACTGTGGACGTGGTGCTAATTTGAACATTCGTTATCTTTAAACCGCTATATCTTTTGATACAGGCACCGCAGACCATCCAAAGTCGGCATTTTTCAAAAGTCCGATAGGGCCATACAACTATACATTTTTAGAAAGTACGCAATTTCCGCTTTCCATTAATATATAAATCTTGAGAATGCGATCAAAACTGTGGACGTAGTGCTAATTTGAACATACGTTATCTTCAAACCGCTATATCTTTTGATACAGGCACCGCAGACCATCCAAAGTCGGCATTTTTCAAAAGTCCGATAGGGCCATACAACTATACATTTTTAGAAAGTACGCAATTTCCGCTTTTCATTAATATATAAATCTTGAGAATGCGATCAAAACTGTAGACGTAGTGCTAATTTGAACATACGTTATCTTCAAACCGCTATATCTTTTGATACAGGCACCGCAGACCATCCAAAGTCGGCATTTTTCAAAAGTCCGATAGGGCCATACAACTATACATTTTTAGAAAGTACGCAATTTCCGCTTTCCATTAATATATAAATCTTGAGAATACGATAAAAACTGTGGACGTAGTGCTAATTTGAACATACGCTATCTTTAAACCACTATATCTTTTGATACAGGCACCGCAGACCATCCAAAGTCGGCATTTTTCAAAAGTCCGATAGGGCCATACAACTATACATTTTCAGAAAGTACGCAATTTCCGCTTTCCATTAATATATAAATCTTGAGAATGCGATCAAAACTGTGGACGTAGTGCTAATTTGAACATACGTTATCTTCAAACCGCTATATCTTTTGATACAGGCACCGCAGACCATCCAAAGTCGGCATTTTTCAAAAGTCCGATAGGGCCATACAACTATACATTTTTAGAAAGTACGCAATTTCCGCTTTTCATTAATATATAAATCTTGAGAATGCGATCAAAACTGTGGACGTAGTGCTAATTTGAACATACAGTATCTTTAAACCGCTATATCTTTTGATACAGGCACCGCAGACCATCCAAAGTCGGCATTTTTCAAAAGTCCGATAGGGCCATACAACTATACATTTTTAGAAAGTACGCAATTTCCGCTTTTCATTAATATATAAATCTTGAGAATGCGATCAAAACTGTGGACGTAGTGCTAATTTGAACATACGTTATCTTCAAACCGCTATATCTTTTGATACAGGCACCGCAGACCATCCAAAGTCGGCATTTTTCAAAAGTCCGATAGGGCCATACAACTATACATTTTTAGAAAGTACGCAATTTCCGCTTTCCATTAATATATAAATCTTGAGAATACGATAAAAACTGTGGACGTAGTGCTAATTTGAACATACGCTATCTTTAAACCACTATATCTTTTGATACAGGCACCGCAGACCATCCAAAGTCGGCATTTTTCAAAAGTCCGATAGGGCCATACAACTATACATTTTCAGAAAGTACGCAATTTCCGCTTTCCATTAATATATAAATCTTGAGAATGCGATCAAAACTGTGGACGTAGTGCTAATTTGAACATACGTTATCTTCAAACCGCTATATCTTTTGATACAGGCACCGCAGACCATCCAAAGTCGGCATTTTTCAAAAGTCCGATAGGGCCATACAACTATACATTTTTAGAAAGTACGCAATTTCCGCTTTTCATTAATATATAAATCTTGAGAATGCGATCAAAACTGTGGACGTAGTGCTAATTTGAACATACAGTATCTTTAAACCGCTATATATTTTGATACAGGCACCGCAGACCATCCAAAGTCGGCATTTTTCAAAAGTCCGATAGGGCCATACAACTATACATTTTTAGAAAGTACGCAATTTCCGCTTTCCATTAATACATAAATCTTGAGAATGCGATCAAAACTGTGGACGTAGTGCTAATTTGAACATACGTTATCTTTAAACCGCTATATCTTTTGATACAGGCACCGCAGACCATCCAAAGTCGGCATTTTTCAAAAGTCCGATAGGGCCATACAACTATACATTTTTAGAAAGTACGCAATTTCCGCTTTTCATTAATATATAAATCTTGAGAATGCGATCAAAACTGTGGACGTAGTGCTAATTTGAACATACGTTATCTTCAAACCGCTATATCTTTTGATACAGGCACCGCAGACCATCCAAAGTCGGCATTTTTCAAAAGTCCGATAGGGCCATACAACTATACATTTTTAGAAAGTACGCAATTTCCGCTTTCCATTAATATATAAATCTTGAGAATGCGATCAAAACTGTGGACGTGGTGCTAATTTGAACATTCGTTATCTTTAAACCGCTATATCTTTTGATACAGGCACCGCAGACCATCCAAAGTCGGCATTTTTCAAAAGTCCGATAGGGCCATACAACTATACATTTTTAGAAAGTACGCAATTTCCGCTTTCCATTAATATATAAATCTTGAGAATGCGATCAAAACTGTGGACGTAGTGCTAATTTGAACATACGTTATCTTCAAACCGCTATATCTTTTGATACAGGCACCGCAGACCATCCAAAGTCGGCATTTTTCAAAAGTCCGATAGGGCCATACAACTATACATTTTTAGAAAGTACGCAATTTCCGCTTTTCATTAATATATAAATCTTGAGAATGCGATCAAAACTGTAGACGTAGTGCTAATTTGAACATACGTTATCTTCAAACCGCTATATCTTTTGATACAGGCACCGCAGACCATCCAAAGTCGGCATTTTTCAAAAGTCCGATAGGGCCATACAACTATACATTTTTAGAAAGTACGCAATTTCCGCTTTCCATTAATATATAAATCTTGAGAATACGATAAAAACTGTGGACGTAGTGCTAATTTGAACATGCGTTATCTTTAAACCACTATATCTTTTGATACAGGCACCGCAGACCATCCAAAGTCGGCATTTTTCAAAAGTCCGATAGGGCCATACAACTATACATTTTCAGAAAGTACGCAATTTCCGCTTTCCATTAATACATAAATCTTGAGAATGCGATCAAAACTGTGGACGTAGTGCTAATTTGAACATACAGTATCTTTAAACCGCTATATCTTTTGATACAGGCACCGCAGACCATCCAAAGTCGGCATTTTTCAAAAGTCCGATAGGGCCATACAACTATACATTTTTACAAAGTACGCAATTTCCGCTTTTCATTAATACATAAATCTTGAGAATGCGATCAAAACTGTGGACGTAGTGCTAATTTGAACATACAGTATCTTCAAACCGCTATATCTTTTGATACAGGCACCGCAGACCATCCAAAGTCGGCATTTTTCAAAAGTCCGATAGGGCCATACAACTATACATTTTTAGAAAGTACGCAATTTCCGCTTTCCATTAATATATAAATCTTGAGAATACGATAAAAACTGTGGACGTAGTGCTAATTTGAACATACGTTATCTTTAAACCACTATATCTTTTGATACAGGCACCGCAGACCATCCAAAGTCGGCATTTTTCAAAAGTCCGATAGGGCCATACAACTATACATTTTCAGAAAGTACGCAATTTCCGCTTTCCATTAATACATAAATCTTGAGAATGCGATCAAAACTGTGGACGTAGTGCTAATTTGAACATACAGTATCTTTAAACCGCTATATCTTTTGATACAGGCACCGCAGACCATCCAAAGTCGGCATTTTTCAAAAGTCCGATAGGGCCATACAACTATACATTTTTAGAAAGTACGCAATTTCCGCTTTTCATTAATATATAAATCTTGAGAATGCGATCAAAACTGTGGACGTAGTGCTAATTTGAACATACGTTATCTTCAAACCGCTATATCTTTTGATACAGGCACCGCAGACCATCCAAAGTCGGCATTTTTCAAAAGTCCGATAGGGCCATACAACTATACATTTTTAGAAAGTACGCAATTTCCGCTTTCCATTAATATATAAATCTTGAGAATACGATAAAAACTGTGGACGTAGTGCTAATTTGAACATACGCTATCTTTAAACCACTATATCTTTTGATACAGGCACCGCAGACCATCCAAAGTCGGCATTTTTCAAAAGTCCGATAGGGCCATACAACTATACATTTTCAGAAAGTACGCAATTTCCGCTTTCCATTAATATATAAATCTTGAGAATGCGATCAAAACTGTGGACGTAGTGCTAATTTGAACATACGTTATCTTCAAACCGCTATATCTTTTGATACAGGCACCGCAGACCATCCAAAGTCGGCATTTTTCAAAAGTCCGATAGGGCCATACAACTATACATTTTTAGAAAGTACGCAATTTCCGCTTTTCATTAATATATAAATCTTGAGAATGCGATCAAAACTGTGGACGTAGTGCTAATTTGAACATACAGTATCTTTAAACCGCTATATATTTTGATACAGGCACCGCAGACCATCCAAAGTCGGCATTTTTCAAAAGTCCGATAGGGCCATACAACTATACATTTTTAGAAAGTACGCAATTTCCGCTTTCCATTAATACATAAATCTTGAGAATGCGATCAAAACTGTGGACGTAGTGCTAATTTGAACATACGTTATCTTTAAACCGCTATATCTTTTGATACAGGCACCGCAGACCATCCAAAGTCGGCATTTTTCAAAAGTCCGATAGGGCCATACAACTATACATTTTTAGAAAGTACGCAATTTCCGCTTTTCATTAATATATAAATCTTGAGAATGCGATCAAAACTGTGGACGTAGTGCTAATTTGAACATACGTTATCTTCAAACCGCTATATCTTTTGATACAGGCACCGCAGACCATCCAAAGTCGGCATTTTTCAAAAGTCCGATAGGGCCATACAACTATACATTTTTAGAAAGTACGCAATTTCCGCTTTCCATTAATATATAAATCTTGAGAATGCGATCAAAACTGTGGACGTGGTGCTAATTTGAACATTCGTTATCTTTAAACCGCTATATCTTTTGATACAGGCACCGCAGACCATCCAAAGTCGGCATTTTTCAAAAGTCCGATAGGGCCATACAACTATACATTTTTAGAAAGTACGCAATTTCCGCTTTCCATTAATATATAAATCTTGAGAATGCGATCAAAACTGTGGACGTAGTGCTAATTTGAACATACGTTATCTTCAAACCGCTATATCTTTTGATACAGGCACCGCAGACCATCCAAAGTCGGCATTTTTCAAAAGTCCGATAGGGCCATACAACTATACATTTTTAGAAAGTACGCAATTTCCGCTTTTCATTAATATATAAATCTTGAGAATGCGATCAAAACTGTAGACGTAGTGCTAATTTGAACATACGTTATCTTCAAACCGCTATATCTTTTGATACAGGCACCGCAGACCATCCAAAGTCGGCATTTTTCAAAAGTCCGATAGGGCCATACAACTATACATTTTTAGAAAGTACGCAATTTCCGCTTTCCATTAATATATAAATCTTGAGAATGCGATCAAAACTGTGGACGTGGTGCTAATTTGAACATACGTTATCTTTAAACCACTATATCTTTTGATACAGGCACCGCAGACCATCCAAAGTCGGCATTTTTCAAAAGTCCGATAGGGCCATACAACTATACATTTTCAGAAAGTACGCAATTTCCGCTTTCCATTAATACATAAATCTTGAGAATGCGATCAAAACTGTGGACGTAGTGCTAATTTGAACATACAGTATCTTTAAACCGCTATATCTTTTGATACAGGCACCGCAGACCATCCAAAGTCGGCATTTTTCAAAAGTCCGATAGGGCCATACAACTATACATTTTCAGAAAGTACGCAATTTCCGCTTTCCATTAATACATAAATCTTGAGAATGCGATCAAAACTGTGGACGTAGTGCTAATTTGAACATACAGTATCTTTAAACCGCTATATCTTTTGATACAGGCACCGCAGACCATCCAAAGTCGGCATTTTTCAAAAGTCCGATAGGGCCATACAACTATACATTTTTAGAAAGTACGCAATTTCCGCTTTCCATTAATATATAAATCTTGAGAATGCGATCAAAACTGTGGACGTGGTGCTAATTTGAACATTCGTTATCTTTAAACCGCTATATCTTTTGATACAGGCACCGCAGACCATCCAAAGTCGGCATTTTTCAAAAGTCCGATAGGGCCATACAACTATACATTTTTAGAAAGTACGCAATTTCCGCTTTCCATTAATATATAAATCTTGAGAATGCGATCAAAACTGTGGACGTAGTGCTAATTTGAACATACGTTATCTTCAAACCGCTATATCTTTTGATACAGGCACCGCAGACCATCCAAAGTCGGCATTTTTCAAAAGTCCGATAGGGCCATACAACTATACATTTTTAGAAAGTACGCAATTTCCGCTTTTCATTAATATATAAATCTTGAGAATGCGATCAAAACTGTAGACGTAGTGCTAATTTGAACATACGTTATCTTCAAACCGCTATATCTTTTGATACAGGCACCGCAGACCATCCAAAGTCGGCATTTTTCAAAAGTCCGATAGGGCCATACAACTATACATTTTTAGAAAGTACGCAATTTCCGCTTTCCATTAATATATAAATCTTGAGAATACGATAAAAACTGTGGACGTAGTGCTAATTTGAACATACGCTATCTTTAAACCACTATATCTTTTGATACAGGCACCGCAGACCATCCAAAGTCGGCATTTTTCAAAAGTCCGATAGGGCCATACAACTATACATTTTCAGAAAGTACGCAATTTCCGCTTTCCATTAATATATAAATCTTGAGAATGCGATCAAAACTGTGGACGTAGTGCTAATTTGAACATACGTTATCTTTAAACCGCTATATCTTTTGATACAGGCACCGCAGACCATCCAAAGTCGGCATTTTTCAAAAGTCCGATAGGGCCATACAACTATACATTTTTAGAAAGTACGCAATTTCCGCTTTTCATTAATATATAAATCTTGAGAATGCGATCAAAACTGTGGACGTAGTGCTAATTTGAACATACAGTATCTTTAAACCGCTATATCTTTTGATACAGGCACCGCAGACCATCCAAAGTCGGCATTTTTCAAAAGTCCGATAGGGCCATACAACTATACATTTTTAGAAAGTACGCAATTTCCGCTTTTCATTAATATATAAATCTTGAGAATGCGATCAAAACTGTGGACGTAGTGCTAATTTGAACATACGTTATCTTCAAACCGCTATATATTTTGATACAGGCACCGCAGACCATCCAAAGTCGGCATTTTTCAAAAGTCCGATAGGGCCATACAACTATACATTTTTAGAAAGTACGCAATTTCCGCTTTCCATTAATATATAAATCTTGAGAATACGATAAAAACTGTGGACGTAGTGCTAATTTGAACATACGCTATCTTTAAACCACTATATCTTTTGATACAGGCACCGCAGACCATCCAAAGTCGGCATTTTTCAAAAGTCCGATAGGGCCATACAACTATACATTTTCAGAAAGTACGCAATTTCCGCTTTCCATTAATATATAAATCTTGAGAATGCGATCAAAACTGTGGACGTAGTGCTAATTTGAACATACGTTATCTTCAAACCGCTATATCTTTTGATACAGGCACCGCAGACCATCCAAAGTCGGCATTTTTCAAAAGTCCGATAGGGCCATACAACTATACATTTTTAGAAAGTACGCAATTTCCGCTTTTCATTAATATATAAATCTTGAGAATGCGATCAAAACTGTGGACGTAGTGCTAATTTGAACATACAGTATCTTTAAACCGCTATATATTTTGATACAGGCACCGCAGACCATCCAAAGTCGGCATTTTTCAAAAGTCCGATAGGGCCATACAACTATACATTTTTAGAAAGTACGCAATTTCCGCTTTCCATTAATACATAAATCTTGAGAATGCGATCAAAACTGTGGACGTAGTGCTAATTTGAACATACGTTATCTTTAAACCGCTATATCTTTTGATACAGGCACCGCAGACCATCCAAAGTCGGCATTTTTCAAAAGTCCGATAGGGCCATACAACTATACATTTTTAGAAAGTACGCAATTTCCGCTTTACATTAATATATAAATCTTGAGAATGCGATCAAAACTGTGGACGTAGTGCTAATTTGAACATACGTTATCTTCAAACCGCTATATCTTTTGATACAGGCACCGCAGACCATCCAAAGTCGGCATTTTTCAAAAGTCCGATAGGGCCATACAACTATACATTTTTAGAAAGTACGCAATTTCCGCTTTCCATTAATATATAAATCTTGAGAATGCGATCAAAACTGTGGACGTGGTGCTAATTTGAACATACAGTATCTTTAAACCGCTATATCTTTTGATACAGGCACCGCAGACCATCCAAAGTCGGCATTTTTCAAAAGTCCGATAGGGCCATACAACTATACATTTTTAGAAAGTACGCAATTTCCGCTTTCCATTAATATATAAATCTTGAGAATGCGATCAAAACTGTGGACGTGGTGCTAATTTGAACATTCGTTATCTTTAAACCGCTATATCTTTTGATACAGGCACCGCAGACCATCCAAAGTCGGCATTTTTCAAAAGTCCGATAGGGCCATACAACTATACATTTTTAGAAAGTACGCAATTTCCGCTTTCCATTAATATATAAATCTTGAGAATGCGATCAAAACTGTGGACGTAGTGCTAATTTGAACATACGTTATCTTCAAACCGCTATATCTTTTGATACAGGCACCGCAGACCATCCAAAGTCGGCATTTTTCAAAAGTCCGATAGGGCCATACAACTATACATTTTTAGAAAGTACGCAATTTCCGCTTTTCATTAATATATAAATCTTGAGAATGCGATCAAAACTGTAGACGTAGTGCTAATTTGAACATACGTTATCTTCAAACCGCTATATCTTTTGATACAGGCACCGCAGACCATCCAAAGTCGGCATTTTTCAAAAGTCCGATAGGGCCATACAACTATACATTTTTAGAAAGTACGCAATTTCCGCTTTCCATTAATATATAAATCTTGAGAATACGATAAAAACTGTGGACGTAGTGCTAATTTGAACATACGCTATCTTTAAACCACTATATCTTTTGATACAGGCACCGCAGACCATCCAAAGTCGGCATTTTTCAAAAGTCCGATAGGGCCATACAACTATACATTTTCAGAAAGTACGCAATTTCCGCTTTCCATTAATATATAAATCTTGAGAATGCGATCAAAACTGTGGACGTAGTGCTAATTTGAACATACGTTATCTTCAAACCGCTATATCTTTTGATACAGGCACCGCAGACCATCCAAAGTCGGCATTTTTCAAAAGTCCGATAGGGCCATACAACTATACATTTTTAGAAAGTACGCAATTTCCGCTTTTCATTAATATATAAATCTTGAGAATGCGATCAAAACTGTGGACGTAGTGCTAATTTGAACATACAGTATCTTTAAACCGCTATATCTTTTGATACAGGCACCGCAGACCATCCAAAGTCGGCATTTTTCAAAAGTCCGATAGGGCCATACAACTATACATTTTTAGAAAGTACGCAATTTCCGCTTTTCATTAATATATAAATCTTGAGAATGCGATCAAAACTGTGGACGTAGTGCTAATTTGAACATACGTTATCTTCAAACCGCTATATCTTTTGATACAGGCACCGCAGACCATCCAAAGTCGGCATTTTTCAAAAGTCCGATAGGGCCATACAACTATACATTTTTAGAAAGTACGCAATTTCCGCTTTCCATTAATATATAAATCTTGAGAATACGATAAAAACTGTGGACGTAGTGCTAATTTGAACATGCGTTATCTTTAAACCACTATATCTTTTGATACAGGCACCGCAGACCATCCAAAGTCGGCATTTTTCAAAAGTCCGATAGGGCCATACAACTATACATTTTCAGAAAGTACGCAATTTCCGCTTTCCATTAATACATAAATCTTGAGAATGCGATCAAAACTGTGGACGTAGTGCTAATTTGAACATACAGTATCTTTAAACCGCTATATCTTTTGATACAGGCACCGCAGACCATCCAAAGTCGGCATTTTTCAAAAGTCCGATAGGGCCATACAACTATACATTTTTACAAAGTACGCAATTTCCGCTTTTCATTAATACATAAATCTTGAGAATGCGATCAAAACTGTGGACGTAGTGCTAATTTGAACATACAGTATCTTCAAACCGCTATATCTTTTGATACAGGCACCGCAGACCATCCAAAGTCGGCATTTTTCAAAAGTCCGATAGGGCCATACAACTATACATTTTTAGAAAGTACGCAATTTCCGCTTTCCATTAATATATAAATCTTGAGAATGCGATCAAAACTGTGGACGTAGTGCTAATTTGAACATACAGTATCTTTAAACCGCTATATCTTTTGATACAGGCACCGCAGACCATCCAAAGTCGGCATTTTTCAAAAGTCCGATAGGGCCATACAACTATACATTTTTAGAAAGTACGCAATTTCCGCTTTTCATTAATATATAAATCTTGAGAATGCGATCAAAACTGTGGACGTAGTGCTAATTTGAACATACGTTATCTTCAAACCGCTATATCTTTTGATACAGGCACCGCAGACCATCCAAAGTCGGCATTTTTCAAAAGTCCGATAGGGCCATACAACTATACATTTTTAGAAAGTACGCAATTTCCGCTTTCCATTAATATATAAATCTTGAGAATACGATAAAAACTGTGGACGTAGTGCTAATTTGAACATACGCTATCTTTAAACCACTATATCTTTTGATACAGGCACCGCAGACCATCCAAAGTCGGCATTTTTCAAAAGTCCGATAGGGCCATACAACTATACATTTTCAGAAAGTACGCAATTTCCGCTTTCCATTAATATATAAATCTTGAGAATGCGATCAAAACTGTGGACGTAGTGCTAATTTGAACATACGTTATCTTCAAACCGCTATATCTTTTGATACAGGCACCGCAGACCATCCAAAGTCGGCATTTTTCAAAAGTCCGATAGGGCCATACAACTATACATTTTTAGAAAGTACGCAATTTCCGCTTTTCATTAATATATAAATCTTGAGAATGCGATCAAAACTGTGGACGTAGTGCTAATTTGAACATACAGTATCTTTAAACCGCTATATATTTTGATACAGGCACCGCAGACCATCCAAAGTCGGCATTTTTCAAAAGTCCGATAGGGCCATACAACTATACATTTTTAGAAAGTACGCAATTTCCGCTTTCCATTAATACATAAATCTTGAGAATGCGATCAAAACTGTGGACGTAGTGCTAATTTGAACATACGTTATCTTTAAACCGCTATATCTTTTGATACAGGCACCGCAGACCATCCAAAGTCGGCATTTTTCAAAAGTCCGATAGGGCCATACAACTATACATTTTTAGAAAGTACGCAATTTCCGCTTTTCATTAATATATAAATCTTGAGAATGCGATCAAAACTGTGGACGTAGTGCTAATTTGAACATACGTTATCTTCAAACCGCTATATCTTTTGATACAGGCACCGCAGACCATCCAAAGTCGGCATTTTTCAAAAGTCCGATAGGGCCATACAACTATACATTTTTAGAAAGTACGCAATTTCCGCTTTCCATTAATATATAAATCTTGAGAATGCGATCAAAACTGTGGACGTGGTGCTAATTTGAACATTCGTTATCTTTAAACCGCTATATCTTTTGATACAGGCACCGCAGACCATCCAAAGTCGGCATTTTTCAAAAGTCCGATAGGGCCATACAACTATACATTTTTAGAAAGTACGCAATTTCCGCTTTCCATTAATATATAAATCTTGAGAATGCGATCAAAACTGTGGACGTAGTGCTAATTTGAACATACGTTATCTTCAAACCGCTATATCTTTTGATACAGGCACCGCAGACCATCCAAAGTCGGCATTTTTCAAAAGTCCGATAGGGCCATACAACTATACATTTTTAGAAAGTACGCAATTTCCGCTTTTCATTAATATATAAATCTTGAGAATGCGATCAAAACTGTAGACGTAGTGCTAATTTGAACATACGTTATCTTCAAACCGCTATATCTTTTGATACAGGCACCGCAGACCATCCAAAGTCGGCATTTTTCAAAAGTCCGATAGGGCCATACAACTATACATTTTTAGAAAGTACGCAATTTCCGCTTTCCATTAATATATAAATCTTGAGAATGCGATCAAAACTGTGGACGTGGTGCTAATTTGAACATACGTTATCTTTAAACCACTATATCTTTTGATACAGGCACCGCAGACCATCCAAAGTCGGCATTTTTCAAAAGTCCGATAGGGCCATACAACTATACATTTTTAGAAAGTACGCAATTTCCGCTTTCCATTAATACATAAATCTTGAGAATGCGATCAAAACTGTGGACGTAGTGCTAATTTGAACATACAGTATCTTTAAACCGCTATATCTTTTGATACAGGCACCGCAGACCATCCAAAGTCGGCATTTTTCAAAAGTCCGATAGGGCCATACAACTATACATTTTCAGAAAGTACGCAATTTCCGCTTTCCATTAATACATAAATCTTGAGAATGCGATCAAAACTGTGGACGTAGTGCTAATTTGAACATACAGTATCTTTAAACCGCTATATCTTTTGATACAGGCACCGCAGACCATCCAAAGTCGGCATTTTTCAAAAGTCCGATAGGGCCATACAACTATACATTTTTAGAAAGTACGCAATTTCCGCTTTTCATTAATATATAAATCTTGAGAATGCGATCAAAACTGTGGACGTAGTGCTAATTTGAACATACGTTATCTTCAAACCGCTATATCTTTTGATACAGGCACCGCAGACCATCCAAAGTCGGCATTTTTCAAAAGTCCGATAGGGCCATACAACTATACATTTTTAGAAAGTACGCAATTTCCGCTTTCCATTAATATATAAATCTTGAGAATACGATAAAAACTGTGGACGTAGTGCTAATTTGAACATACGCTATCTTTAAACCACTATATCTTTTGATACAGGCACCGCAGACCATCCAAAGTCGGCATTTTTCAAAAGTCCGATAGGGCCATACAACTATACATTTTCAGAAAGTACGCAATTTCCGCTTTCCATTAATATATAAATCTTGAGAATGCGATCAAAACTGTGGACGTAGTGCTAATTTGAACATACGTTATCTTCAAACCGCTATATCTTTTGATACAGGCACCGCAGACCATCCAAAGTCGGCATTTTTCAAAAGTCCGATAGGGCCATACAACTATACATTTTTAGAAAGTACGCAATTTCCGCTTTTCATTAATATATAAATCTTGAGAATGCGATCAAAACTGTGGACGTAGTGCTAATTTGAACATACAGTATCTTTAAACCGCTATATATTTTGATACAGGCACCGCAGACCATCCAAAGTCGGCATTTTTCAAAAGTCCGATAGGGCCATACAACTATACATTTTTAGAAAGTACGCAATTTCCGCTTTCCATTAATACATAAATCTTGAGAATGCGATCAAAACTGTGGACGTAGTGCTAATTTGAACATACGTTATCTTTAAACCGCTATATCTTTTGATACAGGCACCGCAGACCATCCAAAGTCGGCATTTTTCAAAAGTCCGATAGGGCCATACAACTATACATTTTTAGAAAGTACGCAATTTCCGCTTTTCATTAATATATAAATCTTGAGAATGCGATCAAAACTGTGGACGTAGTGCTAATTTGAACATACGTTATCTTTAAACCGCTATATCTTTTGATACAGGCACCGCAGACCATCCAAAGTCGGCATTTTTCAAAAGTCCGATAGGGCCATACAACTATACATTTTTAGAAAGTACGCAATTTCCGCTTTCCATTAATATATAAATCTTGAGAATGCGATCAAAACTGTGGACGTGGTGCTAATTTGAACATTCGTTATCTTTAAACCGCTATATCTTTTGATACAGGCACCGCAGACCATCCAAAGTCGGCATTTTTCAAAAGTCCGATAGGGCCATACAACTATACATTTTTAGAAAGTACGCAATTTCCGCTTTTCATTAATATATAAATCTTGAGAATGCGATCAAAACTGTGGACGTGGTGCTAATTTGAACATTCGTTATCTTTAAACCGCTATATCTTTTGATACAGGCACCGCAGACCATCCAAAGTCGGCATTTTTCAAAAGTCCGATAGGGCCATACAACTATACATTTTTAGAAAGTACGCAATTTCCGCTTTTCATTAATATATAAATCTTGAGAATGCGATCAAAACTGTGGACGTAGTGCTAATTTGAACATACAGTATCTTTAAACCGCTATATATTTTGATACAGGCACCGCAGACCATCCAAAGTCGGCATTTTTCAAAAGTCCGATAGGGCCATACAACTATACATTTTTAGAAAGTACGCAATTTCCGCTTTCCATTAATATATAAATCTTGAGAATGCGATCAAAACTGTGGACGTAGTGCTAATTTGAACATACGTTATCTTCAAACCGCTATATCTTTTGATACAGGCACCGCAGACCATCCAAAGTCGGCATTTTTCAAAAGTCCGATAGGGCCATACAACTATACATTTTTAGAAAGTACGCAATTTCCGCTTTACATTAATATATAAATCTTGAGAATGCGATCAAAACTGTGGACGTAGTGCTAATTTGAACATACAGTATCTTTAAACCGCTATATATTTTGATACAGGCACCGCAGACCATCCAAAGTCGGCATTTTTCAAAAGTCCGATAGGGCCATACAACTATACATTTTTAGAAAGTACGCAATTTCCGCTTTTCATTAATATATAAATCTTGAGAATGCGATCAAAACTGTGGACGTAGTGCTAATTTGAACATACGTTATCTTCAAACCGCTATATCTTTTGATACAGGCACCGCAGACCATCCAAAGTCGGCATTTTTCAAAAGTCCGATAGGGCCATACAACAATACATTTTTAGAAAGTACGCAATTTCCGCTTTTCATTAATATATAAATCTTGAGAATGCGATCAAAACTGTGGACGTGGTGCTAATTTGAACATTCGTTATCTTTAAACCGCTATATCTTTTGATACAGGCACCGCAGACCATCCAAAGTCGGCATTTTTCAAAAGTCCGATAGGGCCATACAACTATACATTTTTAGAAAGTACGCAATTTCCGCTTTCCATTAATATATAAATCTTGAGAATGCGATCAAAACTGTGGACGTAGTGCTAATTTGAACATACGTTATCTTCAAACCGCTATATCTTTTGATACAGGCACCGCAGACCATCCAAAGTCGGCATTTTTCAAAAGTCCGATAGGGCCATACAACTATACATTTTTAGAAAGTACGCAATTTCCGCTTTTCATTAATATATAAATCTTGAGAATGCGATCAAAACTGTGGACGTAGTGCTAATTTGAACATACAGTATCTTTAAACCGCTATATATTTTGATACAGGCACCGCAGACCATCCAAAGTCGGCATTTTTCAAAAGTCCGATAGGGCCATACAACTATACATTTTTAGAAAGTACGCAATTTCCGCTTTTCATTAATATATAAATCTTGAGAATGCGATCAAAACTGTGGACGTAGTGCTAATTTGAACATACGTTATCTTCAAACCGCTATATCTTTTGATACAGGCACCGCAGACCATCCAAAGTCGGCATTTTTCAAAAGTCCGATAGGGCCATACAACTATACATTTTTAGAAAGTACGCAATTTCCGCTTTTCATTAATATATAAATCTTGAGAATGCGATCAAAACTGTGGACGTAGTGCTAATTTGAACATACAGTATCTTTAAACCGCTATATATTTTGATACAGGCACCGCAGACCATCCAAAGTCGGCATTTTTCAAAAGTCCGATAGGGCCATACAACTATACATTTTTAGAAAGTACGCAATTTCCGCTTTCCATTAATACATAAATCTTGAGAATGCGATCAAAACTGTGGACGTAGTGCTAATTTGAACATACGTTATCTTCAAACCGCTATATCTTTTGATACAGGCACCGCAGACCATCCAAAGTCGGCATTTTTCAAAAGTCCGATAGGGCCATACAACTATACATTTTTAGAAAGTACGCAATTTCCGCTTTCCATTAATATATAAATCTTGAGAATGCGATCAAAACTGTGGACGTGGTGCTAATTTGAACATTCGTTATCTTTAAACCGCTATATCTTTTGATACAGGCACCGCAGACCATCCAAAGTCGGCATTTTTCAAAAGTCCGATAGGGCCATACAACTATACATTTTTAGAAAGTACGCAATTTCCGCTTTCCATTAATATATAAATCTTGAGAATGCGATCAAAACTGTGGACGTAGTGCTAATTTGAACATACGTTATCTTCAAACCGCTATATCTTTTGATACAGGCACCGCAGACCATCCAAAGTCGGCATTTTTCAAAAGTCCGATAGGGCCATACAACTATACATTTTTAGAAAGTACGCAATTTCCGCTTTTCATTAATATATAAATCTTGAGAATGCGATCAAAACTGTAGACGTAGTGCTAATTTGAACATACGTTATCTTCAAACCGCTATATCTTTTGATACAGGCACCGCAGACCATCCAAAGTCGGCATTTTTCAAAAGTCCGATAGGGCCATACAACTATACATTTTTAGAAAGTACGCAATTTCCGCTTTTCATTAATATATAAATCTTGAGAATGCGATCAAAACTGTGGACGTAGTGCTAATTTGAACATACAGTATCTTTAAACCGCTATATATTTTGATACAGGCACCGCAGACCATCCAAAGTCGGCATTTTTCAAAAGTCCGATAGGGCCATACAACTATACATTTTTAGAAAGTACGCAATTTCCGCTTTCCATTAATACATAAATCTTGAGAATGCGATCAAAACTGTGGACGTAGTGCTAATTTGAACATACGTTATCTTTAAACCGCTATATCTTTTGATACAGGCACCGCAGACCATCCAAAGTCGGCATTTTTCAAAAGTCCGATAGGGCCATACAACTATACATTTTTAGAAAGTACGCAATTTCCGCTTTACATTAATATATAAATCTTGAGAATGCGATCAAAACTGTGGACGTAGTGCTAATTTGAACATACGTTATCTTCAAACCGCTATATCTTTTGATACAGGCACCGCAGACCATCCAAAGTCGGCATTTTTCAAAAGTCCGATAGGGCCATACAACTATACATTTTTAGAAAGTACGCAATTTCCGCTTTCCATTAATATATAAATCTTGAGAATGCGATCAAAACTGTGGACGTGGTGCTAATTTGAACATTCGTTATCTTTAAACCGCTATATCTTTTGATACAGGCACCGCAGACCATCCAAAGTCGGCATTTTTCAAAAGTCCGATAGGGCCATACAACTATACATTTTTAGAAAGTACGCAATTTCCGCTTTCCATTAATATATAAATCTTGAGAATGCGATCAAAACTGTGGACGTAGTGCTAATTTGAACATACGTTATCTTCAAACCGCTATATCTTTTGATACAGGCACCGCAGACCATCCAAAGTCGGCATTTTTCAAAAGTCCGATAGGGCCATACAACTATACATTTTTAGAAAGTACGCAATTTCCGCTTTTCATTAATATATAAATCTTGAGAATGCGATCAAAACTGTAGACGTAGTGCTAATTTGAACATACGTTATCTTCAAACCGCTATATCTTTTGATACAGGCACCGCAGACCATCCAAAGTCGGCATTTTTCAAAAGTCCGATAGGGCCATACAACTATACATTTTTAGAAAGTACGCAATTTCCGCTTTCCATTAATATATAAATCTTGAGAATACGATAAAAACTGTGGACGTAGTGCTAATTTGAACATGCGTTATCTTTAAACCACTATATCTTTTGATACAGGCACCGCAGACCATCCAAAGTCGGCATTTTTCAAAAGTCCGATAGGGCCATACAACTATACATTTTCAGAAAGTACGCAATTTCCGCTTTCCATTAATACATAAATCTTGAGAATGCGATCAAAACTGTGGACGTAGTGCTAATTTGAACATACAGTATCTTTAAACCGCTATATCTTTTGATACAGGCACCGCAGACCATCCAAAGTCGGCATTTTTCAAAAGTCCGATAGGGCCATACAACTATACATTTTTACAAAGTACGCAATTTCCGCTTTTCATTAATACATAAATCTTGAGAATTCGATCAAAACTGTGGACGTAGTGCTAATTTGAACATGCAGTATCTTCAAACCGCTATATCTTTTGATACAGGCACCGCAGACCATCCAAAGTCGGCATTTTTCAAAAGTCCGATAGGGCCATACAACTATACATTTTTAGAAAGTACGCAATTTCCGCTTTCCATTAATATATAAATCTTGAGAATACGATAAAAACTGTGGACGTAGTGCTAATTTGAACATACGTTATCTTTAAACCACTATATCTTTTGATACAGGCACCGCAGACCATCCAAAGTCGGCATTTTTCAAAAGTCCGATAGGGCCATACAACTATACATTTTCAGAAAGTACGCAATTTCCGCTTTCCATTAATACATAAATCTTGAGAATGCGATCAAAACTGTGGACGTAGTGCTAATTTGAACATACAGTATCTTTAAACCGCTATATCTTTTGATACAGGCACCGCAGACCATCCAAAGTCGGCATTTTTCAAAAGTCCGATAGGGCCATACAACTATACATTTTTAGAAAGTACGCAATTTCCGCTTTTCATTAATATATAAATCTTGAGAATGCGATCAAAACTGTGGACGTAGTGCTAATTTGAACATACAGTATCTTTAAACCGCTATATATTTTGATACAGGCACCGCAGACCATCCAAAGTCGGCATTTTTCAAAAGTCCGATAGGGCCATACAACTATACATTTTTAGAAAGTACGCAATTTCCGCTTTCCATTAATACATAAATCTTGAGAATGCGATCAAAACTGTGGACGTAGTGCTAATTTGAACATACGTTATCTTTAAACCGCTATATCTTTTGATACAGGCACCGCAGACCATCCAAAGTCGGCATTTTTCAAAAGTCCGATAGGGCCATACAACTATACATTTTTAGAAAGTACGCAATTTCCGCTTTTCATTAATATATAAATCTTGAGAATGCGATCAAAACTGTGGACGTAGTGCTAATTTGAACATACGTTATCTTCAAACCGCTATATCTTTTGATACAGGCACCGCAGACCATCCAAAGTCGGCATTTTTCAAAAGTCCGATAGGGCCATACAACTATACATTTTTAGAAAGTACGCAATTTCCGCTTTCCATTAATATATAAATCTTGAGAATGCGATCAAAACTGTGGACGTGGTGCTAATTTGAACATTCGTTATCTTTAAACCGCTATATCTTTTGATACAGGCACCGCAGACCATCCAAAGTCGGCATTTTTCAAAAGTCCGATAGGGCCATACAACTATACATTTTTAGAAAGTACGCAATTTCCGCTTTCCATTAATATATAAATCTTGAGAATGCGATCAAAACTGTGGACGTAGTGCTAATTTGAACATACGTTATCTTCAAACCGCTATATCTTTTGATACAGGCACCGCAGACCATCCAAAGTCGGCATTTTTCAAAAGTCCGATAGGGCCATACAACTATACATTTTTAGAAAGTACGCAATTTCCGCTTTTCATTAATATATAAATCTTGAGAATGCGATCAAAACTGTAGACGTAGTGCTAATTTGAACATACGTTATCTTCAAACCGCTATATCTTTTGATACAGGCACCGCAGACCATCCAAAGTCGGCATTTTTCAAAAGTCCGATAGGGCCATACAACTATACATTTTTAGAAAGTACGCAATTTCCGCTTTCCATTAATATATAAATCTTGAGAATACGATAAAAACTGTGGACGTAGTGCTAATTTGAACATACGTTATCTTTAAACCACTATATCTTTTGATACAGGCACCGCAGACCATCCAAAGTCGGCATTTTTCAAAAGTCCGATAGGGCCATACAACTATACATTTTCAGAAAGTACGCAATTTCCGCTTTCCATTAATACATAAATCTTGAGAATGCGATCAAAACTGTGGACGTAGTGCTAATTTGAACATACAGTATCTTTAAACCGCTATATCTTTTGATACAGGCACCGCAGACCATCCAAAGTCGGCATTTTTCAAAAGTCCGATAGGGCCATACAACTATACATTTTTACAAAGTACGCAATTTCCGCTTTTCATTAATACATAAATCTTGAGAATGCGATCAAAACTGTGGACGTAGTGCTAATTTGAACATACAGTATCTTCAAACCGCTATATCTTTTGATACAGGCACCGCAGACCATCCAAAGTCGGCATTTTTCAAAAGTCCGATAGGGCCATACAACTATACATTTTTAGAAAGTACGCAATTTCCGCTTTCCATTAATATATAAATCTTGAGAATACGATAAAAACTGTGGACGTAGTGCTAATTTGAACATACGTTATCTTTAAACCACTATATCTTTTGATACAGGCACCGCAGACCATCCAAAGTCGGCATTTTTCAAAAGTCCGATAGGGCCATACAACTATACATTTTCAGAAAGTACGCAATTTCCGCTTTCCATTAATACATAAATCTTGAGAATGCGATCAAAACTGTGGACGTAGTGCTAATTTGAACATACAGTATCTTTAAACCGCTATATCTTTTGATACAGGCACCGCAGACCATCCAAAGTCGGCATTTTTCAAAAGTCCGATAGGGCCATACAACTATACATTTTTAGAAAGTACGCAATTTCCGCTTTTCATTAATATATAAATCTTGAGAATGCGATCAAAACTGTGGACGTAGTGCTAATTTGAACATACGTTATCTTCAAACCGCTATATCTTTTGATACAGGCACCGCAGACCATCCAAAGTCGGCATTTTTCAAAAGTCCGATAGGGCCATACAACTATACATTTTTAGAAAGTACGCAATTTCCGCTTTCCATTAATATATAAATCTTGAGAATACGATAAAAACTGTGGACGTAGTGCTAATTTGAACATACGCTATCTTTAAACCACTATATCTTTTGATACAGGCACCGCAGACCATCCAAAGTCGGCATTTTTCAAAAGTCCGATAGGGCCATACAACTATACATTTTCAGAAAGTACGCAATTTCCGCTTTCCATTAATATATAAATCTTGAGAATGCGATCAAAACTGTGGACGTAGTGCTAATTTGAACATACGTTATCTTCAAACCGCTATATCTTTTGATACAGGCACCGCAGACCATCCAAAGTCGGCATTTTTCAAAAGTCCGATAGGGCCATACAACTATACATTTTTAGAAAGTACGCAATTTCCGCTTTTCATTAATATATAAATCTTGAGAATGCGATCAAAACTGTGGACGTAGTGCTAATTTGAACATACAGTATCTTTAAACCGCTATATATTTTGATACAGGCACCGCAGACCATCCAAAGTCGGCATTTTTCAAAAGTCCGATAGGGCCATACAACTATACATTTTTAGAAAGTACGCAATTTCCGCTTTCCATTAATACATAAATCTTGAGAATGCGATCAAAACTGTGGACGTAGTGCTAATTTGAACATACGTTATCTTTAAACCGCTATATCTTTTGATACAGGCACCGCAGACCATCCAAAGTCGGCATTTTTCAAAAGTCCGATAGGGCCATACAACTATACATTTTTAGAAAGTACGCAATTTCCGCTTTTCATTAATATATAAATCTTGAGAATGCGATCAAAACTGTGGACGTAGTGCTAATTTGAACATACGTTATCTTCAAACCGCTATATCTTTTGATACAGGCACCGCAGACCATCCAAAGTCGGCATTTTTCAAAAGTCCGATAGGGCCATACAACTATACATTTTTAGAAAGTACGCAATTTCCGCTTTCCATTAATATATAAATCTTGAGAATGCGATCAAAACTGTGGACGTTGTGCTAATTTGAACATTCGTTATCTTTAAACCGCTATATCTTTTGATACAGGCACCGCAGACCATCCAAAGTCGGCATTTTTCAAAAGTCCGATAGGGCCATACAACTATACATTTTTAGAAAGTACGCAATTTCCGCTTTCCATTAATATATAAATCTTGAGAATGCGATCAAAACTGTGGACGTAGTGCTAATTTGAACATACGTTATCTTCAAACCGCTATATCTTTTGATACAGGCACCGCAGACCATCCAAAGTCGGCATTTTTCAAAAGTCCGATAGGGCCATACAACTATACATTTTTAGAAAGTACGCAATTTCCGCTTTTCATTAATATATAAATCTTGAGAATGCGATCAAAACTGTAGACGTAGTGCTAATTTGAACATACGTTATCTTCAAACCGCTATATCTTTTGATACAGGCACCGCAGACCATCCAAAGTCGGCATTTTTCAAAAGTCCGATAGGGCCATACAACTATACATTTTTAGAAAGTACGCAATTTCCGCTTTCCATTAATATATAAATCTTGAGAATGCGATCAAAACTGTGGACGTGGTGCTAATTTGAACATTCGTTATCTTTAAACCGCTATATCTTTTGATACAGGCACCGCAGACCATCCAAAGTCAGCATTTTTCAAAAGTCCGATAGGGCCATACAACTATACATTTTTAGAAAGTACGCAATTTCCGCTTTCCATTAATATATAAATCTTGAGAATGCGATCAAAACTGTGGACGTAGTGCTAATTTGAACATACGTTATCTTCAAACCGCTATATCTTTTGATACAGGCACCGCAGACCATCCAAAGTCGGCATTTTTCAAAAGTCCGATAGGGCCATACAACTATACATTTTTAGAAAGTACGCAATTTCCGCTTTTCATTAATATATAAATCTTGAGAATGCGATCAAAACTGTGGACGTAGTGCTAATTTGAACATACAGTATCTTTAAACCGCTATATATTTTGATACAGGCACCGCAGACCATCCAAAGTCGGCATTTTTCAAAAGTCCGATAGGGCCATACAACTATACATTTTTAGAAAGTACGCAATTTCCGCTTTCCATTAATACATAAATCTTGAGAATGCGATCAAAACTGTGGACGTAGTGCTAATTTGAACATACGTTATCTTTAAACCGCTATATCTTTTGATACAGGCACCGCAGACCATCCAAAGTCGGCATTTTTCAAAAGTCCGATAGGGCCATACAACTATACATTTTTAGAAAGTACGCAATTTCCGCTTTTCATTAATATATAAATCTTGAGAATGCGATCAAAACTGTGGACGTAGTGCTAATTTGAACATACGTTATCTTCAAACCGCTATATCTTTTGATACAGGCACCGCAGACCATCCAAAGTCGGCATTTTTCAAAAGTCCGATAGGGCCATACAACTATACATTTTTAGAAAGTACGCAATTTCCGCTTTCCATTAATATATAAATCTTGAGAATGCGATCAAAACTGTGGACGTGGTGCTAATTTGAACATTCGTTATCTTTAAACCGCTATATCTTTTGATACAGGCACCGCAGACCATCCAAAGTCGGCATTTTTCAAAAGTCCGATAGGGCCATACAACTATACATTTTTAGAAAGTACGCAATTTCCGCTTTCCATTAATATATAAATCTTGAGAATGCGATCAAAACTGTGGACGTAGTGCTAATTTGAACATACGTTATCTTCAAACCGCTATATCTTTTGATACAGGCACCGCAGACCATCCAAAGTCGGCATTTTTCAAAAGTCCGATAGGGCCATACAACTATACATTTTCAGAAAGTACGCAATTTCCGCTTTCCATTAATACATAAATCTTGAGAATGCGATCAAAACTGTGGACGTAGTGCTAATTTGAACATACGTTATCTTCAAACCGCTATATCTTTTGATACAGGCACCGCAGACCATCCAAAGTCGGCATTTTTCAAAAGTCCGATAGGGCCATACAACTATACATTTTCAGAAAGTACGCAATTTCCGCTTTCCATTAATATATAAATCTTGAGAATGCGATCAAAACTGTGGACGTAGTGCTAATTTGAACATACGTTATCTTCAAACCGCTATATCTTTTGATACAGGCACCGCAGACCATCCAAAGTCGGCATTTTTCAAAAGTCCGATAGGGCCATACAACTATACATTTTTAGAAAGTACGCAATTTCCGCTTTCCATTAATATATAAATCTTGAGAATACGATAAAAACTGTGGACGTAGTGCTAATTTGAACATACGCCATCTTTAAACCACTATATCTTTTGATACAGGCACCGCAGACCATCCAAAGTCGGCATTTTTCAAAAGTCCGATAGGGCCATACAACTATACATTTTCAGAAAGTACGCAATTTCCGCTTTCCATTAATATATAAATCTTGAGAATGCGATAAAAACTGTGGACGTAGTGCTAATTTGAACATACGTTATCTTCAAACCGCTATATCTTTTGATACAGGCACCGCAGACCATCCAAAGTCGGCATTTTTCAAAAGTCCGATAGGGCCATACAACTATACATTTTTAGAAAGTACGCAATTTCCGCTTTTCATTAATATATAAATCTTGAGAATGCGATCAAAACTGTGGACGTAGTGCTAATTTGAACATACAGTATCTTTAAACCGCTATATATTTTGATACAGGCACCGCAGACCATCCAAAGTCGGCATTTTTCAAAAGTCCGATAGGGCCATACAACTATACATTTTTAGAAAGTACGCAATTTCCGCTTTCCATTAATACATAAATCTTGAGAATGCGATCAAAACTGTGGACGTAGTGCTAATTTGAACATACGTTATCTTTAAACCACTATATCTTTTGATACAGGCACCGCAGACCATCCAAAGTCGGCATTTTTCAAAAGTCCGATAGGGCCATACAACTATACATTTTTAGAAAGTACGCAATTTCCGCTTTTCATTAATATATAAATCTTGAGAATGCGATCAAAACTGTGGACGTAGTGCTAATTTGAACATACGTTATCTTCAAACCGCTATATCTTTTGATACAGGCACCGCAGACCATCCAAAGTCGGCATTTTTCAAAAGTCCGATAGGGCCATACAACTATACATTTTTAGAAAGTACGCAATTTCCGCTTTCCATTAATATATAAATCTTGAGAATGCGATCAAAACTGTGGACGTGGTGCTAATTTGAACATTCGTTATCTTTAAACCGCTATATCTTTTGATACAGGCACCGCAGACCATCCAAAGTCGGCATTTTTCAAAAGTCCGATAGGGCCATACAACTATACATTTTTAGAAAGTACGCAATTTCCGCTTTCCATTAATATATAAATCTTGAGAATGCGATCAAAACTGTGGACGTAGTGCTAATTTGAACATACGTTATCTTCAAACCGCTATATCTTTTGATACAGGCACCGCAGACCATCCAAAGTCGGCATTTTTCAAAAGTCCGATAGGGCCATACAACTATACATTTTTAGAAAGTACGCAATTTCCGCTTTTCATTAATATATAAATCTTGAGAATGCGATCAAAACTGTAGACGTAGTGCTAATTTGAACATACGTTATCTTCAAACCGCTATATCTTTTGATACAGGCACCGCAGACCATCCAAAGTCGGCATTTTTCAAAAGTCCGATAGGGCCATACAACTATACATTTTTAGAAAGTACGCAATTTCCGCTTTCCATTAATATATAAATCTTGAGAATGCGATCAAAACTGTGGACGTGGTGCTAATTTGAACATTCGTTATCTTTAAACCGCTATATCTTTTGATACAGGCACCGCAGACCATCCAAAGTCGGCATTTTTCAAAAGTCCGATAGGGCCATACAACTATACATTTTTAGAAAGTACGCAATTTCCGCTTTCCATTAATATATAAATCTTGAGAATGCGATCAAAACTGTGGACGTGGTGCTAATTTGAACATTCGTTATCTTTAAAACGCTATATCTTTTGATACAGGCACCGCAGACCATCCAAAGTCGGCATATTTCAAAAGTCCGATAGGGCCATACAACTATACATTTTCAGAAAGTACGCAATTTCCGCTTTCCATTAATACATAAATCTTGAGAATGCGATCAAAACTGTGGACGTAGTGCTAATTTGAATATACGTTTTCTTCAAACCCTATATCTTTTGATACAGGCACCGCAGACCATCCAAAGTCGGCATTTTTCAAAAGTCCGATAGGGCCATACAACTATACATTTTTAGAAAGTACGCAATTTCCGCTTTTCATTAATATATAAATCTTGAGAATGCGATCAAAACTGTGGACGTAGTGCTAATTTGAACATACAGTATCTTTAAACCGCTATATATTTTGATACAGGCACCGCAGACCATCCAAAGTCGGCATTTTTCAAAAGTCCGATAGGGCCATACAACTATACATTTTTAGAAAGTACGCAATTTCCGCTTTCCATTAATATATAAATCTTGAGAATACGATAAAAACTGTGGACGTAGTGCTAATTTGAACATACGTTATCTTTAAACCACTATATCTTTTGATACAGGCACCGCAGACCATCCAAAGTCGGCATTTTTCAAAAGTCCGATAGGGCCATACAACTATACATTTTCAGAAAGTACGCAATTTCCGCTTTCCATTAATACATAAATCTTGAGAATGCGATCAAAACTGTGGACGTAGTGCTAATTTGAATATACGTTTTCTTTAAACCCTATATCTTTTGATACAGGCACCGCAGACCATCCAAAGTCGGCATTTTTCAAAAGTCCGATAGGGCCATACAACTATACATTTTTAGAAAGTACGCAATTTCCGGTTTTCATTAATATATAAATCTTGAGAATGCGATCAAAACTGTGGACGTAGTGCTAATTTGAACATGCGTTATCTTTAAACCACTATATCTTTTGATACAGGCACCGCAGACCATCCAAAGTCGGCATTTTTCAAAAGTCCGATAGGGCCATACAACTATACATTTTCAGAAAGTACGCAATTTCCGCTTTCCATTAATACATAAATCTTGAGAATGCGATCAAAACTGTGGACGTAGTGCTAATTTGAATATACGTTTTCTTCAAACCCTATATCTTTTGATACAGGCACCGCAGACCATCCAAAGTCGGCATTTTTCAAAAGTCCGATAGGGCCATACAACTATACATTTTTAGAAAGTACGCAATTTCCGCTTTCCATTAATATATAAATCTTGAGAATACGATAAAAACTGTGGACGTAGTGCTAATTTGAACATACGTTATCTTTAAACCACTATATCTTTTGATACAGGCACCGCAGACCATCCAAAGTCGGCATTTTTCAAAAGTCCGATAGGGCCATACAACTATACATTTTTAGAAAGTACGCAATTTCCGCTTTCCATTAATATATAAATCTTGAGAATGCGATCAAAACTGTGGACGTAGTGCTAATTTGAACATACGTTATCTTTAAACCGCTATATCTTTTGATACAGGCACCGCAGACCATCCAAAGTCCGCATTTTTCAAAAGTCCGATAGGGCCATACAACTATACATTTTTAGAAAGTACGCAATTTCCGCTTTCCATTAATATATAAATCTTGAGAATGCGATCAAAACTGTGGACGTAGTGCTAATTTGAACATACGTTATCTTTAAACCGCTATATCTTTTGATACAGGCACCGCAGACCATCCAAAGTCGGCATTTTTCAAAAGTCCGATAGGGCCATACAACTATACATTTTTAGAAAGTACGCAATTTCCGCCATACGACTATACATTTTTAGAAAGTACGCAATTTCCGCTTTCCATTAATATATAAATCTTGAGAATACGATCAAAACTGTGGACGTTGTGCTAATTTGAACATACGTTATCTTTAAACCGCTATATCTTTTGATACAGGCACCGCAGACCATCCAAAGTCGGCATTTTTCAAAAGTCTGAAAGGGCCATACAACTATACATTTTTAGAAAGTACGCAATTTCCGCTTTCCATTAATATATAAATCTTGAGAATACGATCAAAACTGTGGACGTAGTGCTAATTTGAACATACGTTATCTTTAAACCGCTATATCTTTTGATACAGGCACCGCAGACCATCCAAAGTCGGCATTTTTCAAAAGTCCGATAGGGCCATACAACTATACATTTTTAGAAAGTACGCAATTTCCGCTTTCCATTAATATATAAATCTTGAGAATGCGATCAAAACTGTGGACGTAGTGCTAATTTGAACATACGTTATCTTTAAACCGCTATATCTTTTGATACAGGCACCGCAGACCATCCAAAGTCGGCATTTTTCAAAAGTCCGATAGGGCCATACAACTATACATTTTTAGAAAGTACGCAATTTCCGCTTTCCATTAATATATAAATCTTGAGTATGCGATCAAAACTGTGGACGTAGTGCTAATTTGAACATACGTTATCTTTAAACCACTATATCTTTTGATACAGGCACCGCAGACCATCCAAAGTCGGCATTTTTCAAAAGTCTGATAGGGCCATACAACTATACATTTTTAGAAAGTACGCAATTTCCGCTTTCCATTAATATATAAATCTTGAGAATGCGATCAAAACTGTGGACGTTGTGCTAATTTGAACATACGTTATCTTTAAACCGCTATATCTTTTGATACAGGCACCGCAGACCATCCAAAGTCGGCATTTTTCAAAAGTCTGAAAGGGCCATACAACTATACATTTTTAGAAAGTACGCAATTTCCGCTTTCCATTAATATATAAATCTTGAGAATACGATCAAAACTGTGGACGTAGTGCTAATTTGAACATACGTTATCTTTAAACCGCTATATCTTTTGATACAGGCACCGCAGACCATCCAAAGTCGGCATTTTTCAAAAGTCTGATAGGGCCATACGACTATACATTTTTAGAAAGTACGCAATTTCCGCTTTCCATTAATATATAAATCTTGAGTATGCGATCAAAACTGTGGACGTTGTGCTAATTTGAACATACGTTATCTTTAAACCGCTATATCTTTTGATACAGGCACCGCAGACCATCCAAAGTCGGCATTTTTCAAAAGTCCGATAGGGCCATACAACTATACATTTTTAGAAAGTACGCAATTTCCGCTTTCCATTAATATATAAATCTTGAGTATGCGATCAAAACTGTGGACGTTGTGCTAATTTGAAAATACGTTATCTTTAAACCGCTATATCTTTTGATACAGGCACCGCAGACCATCCAAAGTCGGCATTTTTCAAAAGTCTGAAAGGGCCATACAACTATACATTTTTAGAAAGTACGCAATTTCCGCTTTCCATTAATATATAAATCTTGAGAATACGATCAAAACTGTGGACGTAGTGCTAATTTGAACATACGTTATCTTTAAACCGCTATATCTTTTGATACAGGCACCGCAGACCATCCAAAGTCGGCATTTTTAAAAAGTCTGATAGGGCCATACGACTATACATTTTTAGAAAGTACGCAATTTCCGCTTTCCATTAATATATAAATCTTGAGAATACGATCAAAACTGTGGACGTAGTGCTAATTTGAACATACGTTATCTTTAAACCGCTATATCTTTTGATACAGGCACCGCAGACCATCCAAAGTCGGCATTTTTCAAAAGTCTGAAAGGGCCATACAACTATACATTTTTAGAAAGTACGCAATTTCCGCTTTCCATTAATATATAAATCTTGAGAATACGATCAAAACTGTGGACGTAGTGCTAATTTGAACATACGTTATCTTTAAACCGCTATATCTTTTGATACAGGCACCGCAGACCATCCAAAGTCGGCATTTTTCAAAAGTCCGATAGGGCCATACAACTATACATTTTTAGAAAGTACGCAATTTCCGCTTTCCATTAATATATAAATCTTGAGTATGCGATCAAAACTGTGGACGTAGTGCTAATTTGAACATACGTTATCTTTAAACCGCTATATCTTTTGATACAGGCACCGCAGACCATCCAAAGTCGGCATTTTTCAAAAGTCTGATAGGGCCATACGACTATACATTTTTAGAAAGTACGCAATTTCCGCTTTCCATTAATATATAAATCTTGAGTATGCGATCAAAACTGTGGACGTTGTGCTAATTTGAACATACGTTATCTTTAAACCGCTATATCTTTTGATACAGGCACCGCAGACCATCCAAAGTCGGCATTTTTCAAAAGTCCGATAGGGCCATACAACTATACATTTTTAGAAAGTACGCAATTTCCGCTTTCCATTAATATATAAATCTTGAGTATGCGATCAAAACTGTGGACGTTGTGCTAATTTGAACATACGTTATCTTTAAACCGCTATATCTTTTGATACAGGCACCGCAGACCATCCAAAGTCGGCATTTTTCAAAAGTCTGAAAGGGCCATACAACTATACATTTTTAGAAAGTACGCAATTTCCGCTTTCCATTAATATATAAATCTTGAGAATACGATCAAAACTGTGGACGTAGTGCTAATTTGAACATACGTTATCTTTAAACCGCTATATCTTTTGATACAGGCACCGCAGACCATCCAAAGTCGGCATTTTTCAAACGTCTGATAGGGCCATACGACTATACATTTTTAGAAAGTACGCAATTTCCGCTTTCCATTAATATATAAATCTTGAGAATACGATCAAAACTGTGGACGTTGTGCTAATTTGAACATACGTTATCTTTAAACCGCTATATCTTTTGATACAGGCACCGCAGACCATCCAAAGTCGGCATTTTTCAAAAGTCTGAAAGGGCCATACAACTATACATTTTTAGAAAGTACGCAATTTCCGCTTTCCATTAATATATAAATCTTGAGAATACGATCAAAACTGTGGACGTTGTGCTAATTTGAACATACGTTATCTTTAAACCGCTATATCTTTTGATACAGGCACCGCAGACCATCCAAAGTCGGCATTTTTCAAAAGTCCGATAGGGCCATACAACTATACATTTTTAGAAAGTACGCAATTTCCGCTTTCCATTAATATATAAATCTTGAGAATGCGATCAAAACTGTGGACGTAGTGCTAATTTGAACATACGTTATCTTTAAACCGCTATATCTTTTGATACAGGCACCGCAGACCATCCAAAGTCCGCATTTTTCAAAAGTCCGATAGGGCCATACAACTATACATTTTTAGAAAGTACGCAATTTCCGCTTTCCATTAATATATAAATCTTGAGAATGCGATCAAAACTGTGGACGTAGTGCTAATTTGAACATACGTTATCTTTAAACCGCTATATCTTTTGATACAGGCACCGCAGACCATCCAAAGTCGGCATTTTTCAAAAGTCCGATAGGGCCATACAACTATACATTTTTAGAAAGTACGCAATTTCCGCTTTCCATTAATATATAAATCTTGAGTATGCGATCAAAACTGTGGACGTAGTGCTAATTTGAACATACGTTATCTTTAAACCACTATATCTTTTGATACAGGCACCGCAGACCATCCAAAGTCGGCATTTTTCAAAAGTCTGATAGGGCCATACAACTATACATTTTTAGAAAGTACGCAATTTCCGCTTTCCATTAATATATAAATCTTGAGAATGCGATCAAAACTGTGGACGTTGTGCTAATTTGAACATACGTTATCTTTAAACCGCTATATCTTTTGATACAGGCACCGCAGACCATCCAAAGTCGGCATTTTTCAAAAGTCTGAAAGGGCCATACAACTATACATTTTTAGAAAGTACGCAATTTCCGCTTTCCATTAATATATAAATCTTGAGAATACGATCAAAACTGTGGACGTAGTGCTAATTTGAACATACGTTATCTTTAAACCGCTATATCTTTTGATACAGGCACCGCAGACCATCCAAAGTCGGCATTTTTCAAAAGTCTGATAGGGCCATACGACTATACATTTTTAGAAAGTACGCAATTTCCGCTTTCCATTAATATATAAATCTTGAGAATACGATCAAAACTGTAGACGTAGTGCTAATTTGAACATACGTTATCTTTAAACCACTATATCTTTTGATACAGGCACCGCAGACCATCCAAAGTCGGCATTTTTCAAAAGTCCGATAGGGCCATACAACTATACATTTTTAGAAAGTACGCAATTTCCGCTTTCCATTAATATATAAATCTTGAGTATGCGATCAAAACTGTGGACGTTGTGCTAATTTGAACATACGTTATCTTTAAACCGCTATATCTTTTGATACAGGCACCGCAGACCATCCAAAGTCGGCATTTTTCAAAAGTCTGAAAGGGCCATACAACTATACATTTTTAGAAAGTACGCAATTTCCGCTTTCCATTAATATATAAATCTTGAGAATACGATCAAAACTGTGGACGTAGTGCTAATTTGAACATACGTTATCTTTAAACCGCTATATCTTTTGATACAGGCACCGCAGACCATCCAAAGTCGGCATTTTTCAAAAGTCTGATAGGGCCATACGACTATACATTTTTAGAAAGTACGCAATTTCCGCTTTCCATTAATATATAAATCTTGAGAATACGATCAAAACTGTGGACGTTGTGCTAATTTGAACATACGTTATCTTTAAACCGCTATATCTTTTGATACAGGCACCGCAGACCATCCAAAGTCGGCATTTTTCAAAAGTCTGAAAGGGCCATACAACTATACATTTTTAGAAAGTACGCAATTTCCGCTTTCCATTAATATATAAATCTTGAGAATACGATCAAAACTGTGGACGTTGTGCTAATTTGAACATACGTTATCTTTAAACCGCTATATCTTTTGATACAGGCACCGCAGACCATCCAAAGTCGGCATTTTTCAAAAGTCTGAAAGGGCCATACAACTATACATTTTTAGAAAGTACGCAATTTCCGCTTTCCATTAATATATAAATCTTGAGAATACGATCAAAACTGTGGACGTAGTGCTAATTTGAACATACGTTATCTTTAAACCGCTATATCTTTTGATACAGGCACCGCAGACCATCCAAAGTCGGCATTTTTCAAAAGTCTGATAGGGCCATACGACTATACATTTTTAGAAAGTACGCAATTTCCGCTTTCCATTAATATATAAATCTTGAGAATACGATCAAAACTGTGGACGTAGTGCTAATTTGAACATACGTTATCTTTAAACCGCTATATCTTTTGATACAGGCACCGCAGACCATCCAAAGTCGGCATTTTTCAAAAGTCTGATAGGGCCATACGACTATACATTTTTAGAAAGTACGCAATTTCCGCTTTCCATTAATATATAAATCTTGAGAATGCGATCAAAACTGTGGACGTTGTGCTAATTTGAACATACGTTATCTTCAAACCGCTATATCTTTTGATACAGGCACCGCAGACCATCCAAAGTCGGCATTTTTCAAAAGTCTGAAAGGGCCATACAACTATACATTTTTAGAAAGTACGCAATTTCCGCTTTCCATTAATATATAAATCTTGAGAATACGATCAAAACTGTGGACGTAGTGCTAATTTGAACATACGTTATCTTTAAACCGCTATATCTTTTGATACAGGCACCGCAGACCATCCAAAGTCGGCATTTTTCAAAAGTCTGATAGGGCCATACGACTATACATTTTTAGAAAGTACGCAATTTCCGCTTTCCATTAATATATAAATCTTGAGAATACGATAAAAACTGTGGACGTAGTGCTAATTTGAACATACGTTATCTTTAAACCACTATATCTTTTGATACAGGCACCGCAGACCATCCAAAGTCGGCATTTTTCAAAAGTTCGATAGGGCCATACAACTATACATTTTTAGAAAGTACGCAATTTCCGCTTTCCATTAATATATAAATCTTGAGAATGCGATCAAAACTGTGGACGTAGTGCTAATTTGAACATACGTTATCTTTAAACCGCTATATCTTTTGATACAGGCACCGCAGACCATCCAAAGTCGGCATTTTTCAAAAGTCTGATAGGGCCATACAACTATACATTTTTAGAAATTACGCAATTTCCGCTTTCCATTAATATATAAATCTTGAGAATGCGATCAAAACTGTGGACGTAGTGCTAATTTGAACATACGTTATCTTTAAACCACTATATCTTTTGATACAGGCACCGCAGACCATCCAAAGTCGGCATTTTTCAAAAGTCTGATAGGGCCATACAACTATACATTTTTAGAAAGTACGCAATTTCCGCTTTCCATTAATATATAAATCTTGAGAATGCGATCAAAACTGTGGACGTAGTGCTAATTTGAACATACGTTATCTTTAAACCACTATATCTTTTGATACAGGCACCGCAGACCATCCAAAGTCCGCATTTTTCAAAAGTCCGATAGGGCCATACAACTATACATTTTTAGAAAGTACGCAATTTCCGCTTTCCATTAATATATAAATCTTAAGAATGCGATCAAAACTGTGGACGTAGTGCTAATTTGAACATACGTTATCTTTAAACCGCTATATCTTTTGATACAGGCACCGCAGACCATCCAAAGTCCGCATTTTTCAAAAGTCCGATAGGGCCATACAACTATACATTTTTAGAAAGTACGCAATTTCCGCTTTCCATTAATATATAAATCTTGAGAATGCGATCAAAACTGTGGACGTAGTGCTAATTTGAACATACGTTATCTTTAAACCACTATATCTTTTGATACAGGCACCGCAGACCATCCAAAGTCGGCATTTTTCAAAAGTCTGATAGGGCCATACAACTATACATTTTTAGAAAGTACGCAATTTCCGCTTTCCATTAATATATAAATCTTGAGAATGCGATCAAAACTGTGGACGTTGTGCTAATTTGAACATACGTTATCTTTAAACCGCTATATCTTTTGATACAGGCACCGCAGACCATCCAAAGTCGGCATTTTTCAAAAGTCTGAAAGAGCCATACAACTATACATTTTTAGAAAGTACGCAATTTCCGCTTTCCATTAATATATAAATCTTGAGAATACGATCAAAACTGTGGACGTAGTGCTAATTTGAACATACGTTATCTTTAAACCGCTATATCTTTTGATACAGGCACCGCAGACCATCCAAAGTCGGCATTTTTCAAAAGTCTGATAGGGCCATACGACTATACATTTTTAGAAAGTACGCAATTTCCGCTTTCCATTAATATATAAATCTTGAGAATGCGATCAAAACTGTGGACGTTGTGCTAATTTGAACATACGTTATCTTTAAACCGCTATATCTTTTGATACAGGCACCGCAGACCATCCAAAGTCGGCATTTTTCAAAAGTCCGATAGGGCCATACGACTATACATTTTTAGAAAGTACGCAATTTCCGCTTTCCATTAATATATAAATCTTGAGAATGCGATCAAAACTGTGGACGTAGTGCTAATTTGAACATACGTTATCTTTAAACCGCTATATCTTTTGATACAGGCACCGCAGACCATCCAAAGTCGGCATTTTTCAAAAGTCTGATAGGGCCATACGACTATACATTTTTAGAAAGTACGCAATTTCCGCTTTCCATTAATATATAAATCTTGAGAATGCGATCAAAACTGTGGACGTAGTGCTAATTTGAACATACGTTATCTTTAAACCGCTATATCTTTTGATACAGGCACCGCAGACCATCCAAAGTCGGCATTTTTCAAAAGTCTGATAGGGCCATACGACTATACATTTTTAGAAAGTACGCAATTTCCGCTTTCCATTAATATATAAATCTTGAGAATGCGATCAAAACTGTGGACGTAGTGCTAATTTGAACATTCGTTATCTTTAAACCGCTATATCTTTTGATACAGGCACCGCAGACCATCCAAAGTCGGCATTTTTCAAAAGTCCGATAGGGCCATACAACTATACATTTTTAGAAAGTACGCAATTTCCGCTTTCCATTAATATATAAATCTTGAGAATGCGATCAAAACTGTGGACGTAGTGCTAATTTGAACATTCGTTATCTTTAAACCGCTATATCTTTTGATACAGGCACCGCAGACCATCCAAAGTCGGCATTTTTCAAAAGTCCGATAGAGCCATACAACTATACATTTTTAGAAAGTACGCAATTTCCGCTTTCCATTAATATATAAATCTTGAGAATGCGATCAAAACTGTGGACGTTGTGCTAATTTGAACATACGTTATCATTAAACCGCTATATCTTTTGATACAGGCACCGCAGACCATCCAAAGTCGGCATTTTTCAAAAGTCCGATAGGGCCATACAACTATACATTTTTAGAAAGTACGCAATTTCCGCTTTCCATTAATATATAAATCTTGAGAATGCGATCAAAACTGTGGACGTAGTGCTAATTTGAACATACGTTATCTTTAAACCGCTATATCTTTTGATACAGGCACCGCAGACCATCCAAAGTCGGCATTTTTCAAAAGTCCGATAGGGCCATACAACTATACATTTTTAGAAAGTACGCAATTTCCGCTTTCCATTAATATATAAATCTTGAGAATGCGATCAAAACTGTGGACGTTGTGCTAATTTGAACATACGTTATCTTTAAACCGCTATATCTTTTGATACAGGCACCGCAGACCATCCAAAGTCGGCATTTTTCAAAAGTCCGATAGGGCCATACAACTATACATTTTTAGAAAGTACGCAATTTCCGCTTTCCATTAATATATAAATCTTGAGAATGCGATCAAAACTGTGGACGTAGTGCTAATTTGAACATTCGTTATCTTTAAACCGCTATATCTTTTGATACAGGCACCGCAGACCATCCAAAGTCGGCATTTTTCAAAAGTCCGATAGGGCCATACAACTATACATTTTTAGAAAGTACGCAATTTCCGCTTTCCATTAATATATAAATCTTGAGAATGCGATCAAAACTGTGGACGTAGTGCTAATTTGAACATTCGTTATCTTTAAACCGCTATATCTTTTGATACAGGCACCGCAGACCATCCAAAGTCGGCATTTTTCAAAAGTCCGATAGAGCCATACAACTATACATTTTTAGAAAGTACGCAATTTCCGCTTTCCGTTAATATATAAATCTTGAGAATGCGATCAAAACTGTGGACGTAGTGCTATTTTGAACATACGTTATCTTTAAACCGCTATATCTTTTGATACAGGCACCGCAGACCATCCAAAGTCGGCATTTTTCAAAAGTCCGATAGGGCCATACAACTATACATTTTTAGAAAGTACGCAATTTCCGCTTTCCATTAATATATAAATCTTGAGAATGCGATCAAAACTGTGGACGTAGTGCTAATTTGAACATACGTTATCTTTAAACCGCTATATCTTTTGATACAGGCACCGCAGACCATCCAAAGTCGGCATTTTTCAAAAGTCCGATAGGGCCATACAACTATACATTTTTAGAAAGTACGCAATTTCCGCTTTCCATTAATATATAAATCTTGAGAATGCGATCAAAACTGTGGACGTAGTGCTAATTTGAACATACGTTATCTTTAAACCGCTATATCTTTTGATACAGGCACCGCAGACCATCCAAAGTCGGCATTTTTCAAAAGTCCGATAGGGCCATACAACTATACATTTTTAGAAAGTACGCAATTTCCGCTTTCCATTAATATATAAATCTTGAGAATGCGATCAAAACTGTGGACGTAGTGCTAATTTGAACATACGTTATCTTTAAACCGCTATATCTTTTGATACAGGCACCGCAGACCATCCAAAGTCGGCATTTTTCAAAAGTCCGATAGGGCCATACAACTATACATTTTTAGAAAGTACGCAATTTCCGCTTTCCATTAATATATAAATCTTGAGAATGCGATCAAAACTGTGGACGTGGTGCTAATTTGAACATACGTTATCTTTAAACCGCTATATCTTTTGATACAGGCACCGCAGACCATCCAAAGTCGGCATTTTTCAAAAGTCCGATAGGGCCATACAACTATACATTTTTAGAAAGTACGCAATTTCCGCTTTCCATTAATATATAAATCTTGAGAATGCGATCAAAACTGTGGACGTAGTGCTAATTTGAACATTCGTTATCTTTAAACCGCTATATCTTTTGATACAGGCACCGCAGACCATCCAAAGTCGGCATTTTTCAAAAGTCCGATAGGGCCATACAACTATACATTTTTAGAAAGTACGCAATTTCCGCTTTCCATTAATATATAAATCTTGAGAATGCGATCAAAACTGTGGACGTTGTGCTAATTTGAACATACGTTATCTTTAAACCGCTATATCTTTTGATACAGGCACCGCAGACCATCCAAAGTCGGCATTTTTCAAAAGTCCGATAGGGCCATACAACTATACATTTTTAGAAAGTACGCAATTTCCGCTTTCCATTAATATATAAATCTTGAGAATGCGATCAAAACTGTGGACGTAGTGCTAATTTGAACATTCGTTATCTTTAAACCGCTATATCTTTTGATACAGGCACCGCAGACCATCCAAAGTCGGCATTTTTCAAAAGTCTGATAGGGCCATACAACTATACATTTTTAGAAAGTACGCAATTTCCGCTTTCCATTAATATATAAATCTTGAGAATGCGATCAAAACTGTGGACGTAGTGCTAATTTGAACATTCGTTATCTTTAAACCGCTATATCTTTTGATACAGGCACCGCAGACCATCCAAAGTCGGCATTTTTCAAAAGTCCGATAGGGCCATACAACTATACATTTTTAGAAAGTACGCAATTTCCGCTTTCCATTAATATATAAATCTTGAGAATGCGATCAAAACTGTGGACGTGGTGCTAATTTGAACATTCGTTATCTTTAAACCGCTATATCTTTTGATACAGGCACCGCAGACCATCCAAAGTCGGCATTTTTCAAAAGTCCGATAGGGCCATACAACTATACATTTTTAGAAAGTACGCAATTTCCGCTTTCCATTAATATATAAATCTTGAGAATGCGATCAAAACTGTGGACGTAGTGCTAATTTGAACATACGTTATCTTTAAACCGCTATATCTTTTGATACAGGCACCGCAGACCATCCAAAGTCGGCATTTTTCAAAAGTCCGATAGGGCCATACAACTATACATTTTTAGAAAGTACGCAATTTCCGCTTTCCATTAATATATAAATCTTGAGAATGCGATCAAAACTGTGGACGTAGTGCTAATTTGAACATTCGTTATCTTTAAACCGCTATATCTTTTGATACAGGCACCGCAGACCATCCAAAGTCGGCATTTTTCAAAAGTCTGATAGGGCCATACGACTATACATTTTTAGAAAGTACGCAATTTCCGCTTTCCATTAATATATAAATCTTGAGAATGCGATCAAAACTGTGGACGTAGTGCTAATTTGAACATTCGTTATCTTTAAACCGCTATATCTTTTGATACAGGCACCGCAGACCATCCAAAGTCGGCATTTTTCAAAAGTCCGATAGGGCCATACAACTATACATTTTTAGAAAGTACGCAATTTCCGCTTTCCATTAATATATAAATCTTGAGAATGCGATCAAAACTGTGGACGTAGTGCTAATTTGAACATTCGTTATCTTTAAACCGCTATATCTTTTGATACAGGCACCGCAGACCATCCAAAGTCGGCATTTTTCAAAAGTCCGATAGAGCCATACAACTATACATTTTTAGAAAGTACGCAATTTCCGCTTTCCATTAATATATAAATCTTGAGAATGCGATCAAAACTGTGGACGTTGTGCTAATTTGAACATACGTTATCTTTAAACCGCTATATCTTTTGATACAGGCACCGCAGACCATCCAAAGTCGGCATTTTTCAAAAGTCCGATAGGGCCATACAACTATACATTTTTAGAAAGTACGCAATTTCCGCTTTCCATTAATATATAAATCTTGAGAATGCGATCAAAACTGTGGACGTAGTGCTAATTTGAACATACGTTATCTTTAAACCGCTATATCTTTTGATACAGGCACCGCAGACCATCCAAAGTCGGCATTTTTCAAAAGTCCGATAGGGCCATACAACTATACATTTTTAGAAAGTACGCAATTTCCGCTTTCCATTAATATATAAATCTTGAGAATGCGATCAAAACTGTGGACGTTGTGCTAATTTGAACATACGTTATCTTTAAACCGCTATATCTTTTGATACAGGCACCGCAGACCATCCAAAGTCGGCATTTTTCAAAAGTCCGATAGGGCCATACAACTATACATTTTTAGAAAGTACGCAATTTCCGCTTTCCATTAATATATAAATCTTGAGAATGCGATCAAAACTGTGGACGTAGTGCTAATTTGAACATTCGTTATCTTTAAACCGCTATATCTTTTGATACAGGCACCGCAGACCATCCAAAGTCGGCATTTTTCAAAAGTCCGATAGGGCCATACAACTATACATTTTTAGAAAGTACGCAATTTCCGCTTTCCATTAATATATAAATCTTGAGAATGCGATCAAAACTGTGGACGTAGTGCTAATTTGAACATTCGTTATCTTTAAACCGCTATATCTTTTGATACAGGCACCGCAGACCATCCAAAGTCGGCATTTTTCAAAAGTCCGATAGAGCCATACAACTATACATTTTTAGAAAGTACGCAATTTCCGCTTTCCGTTAATATATAAATCTTGAGAATGCGATCAAAACTGTGGACGTAGTGCTATTTTGAACATACGTTATCTTTAAACCGCTATATCTTTTGATACAGGCACCGCAGACCATCCAAAGTCGGCATTTTTCAAAAGTCCGATAGGGCCATACAACTATACATTTTTAGAAAGTACGCAATTTCCGCTTTCCATTAATATATAAATCTTGAGAATGCGATCAAAACTGTGGACGTAGTGCTAATTTGAACATACGTTATCTTTAAACCGCTATATCTTTTGATACAGGCACCGCAGACCATCCAAAGTCGGCATTTTTCAAAAGTCCGATAGGGCCATACAACTATACATTTTTAGAAAGTACGCAATTTCCGCTTTCCATTAATATATAAATCTTGAGAATGCGATCAAAACTGTGGACGTAGTGCTAATTTGAACATACGTTATCTTTAAACCGCTATATCTTTTGATACAGGCACCGCAGACCATCCAAAGTCGGCATTTTTCAAAAGTCCGATAGGGCCATACAACTATACATTTTTAGAAAGTACGCAATTTCCGCTTTTCATTAATACATAAATCTTGAGAATGCGATCAAAACTGTGGACGTAGTGCTAATTTGAACATACGTTATCTTTAAACCGCTATATCTTTTGATACAGGCACCGCAGACCATCCAAAGTCGGCATTTTTCAAAAGTCCGATAGGGCCATACAACTATACATTTTTAGAAAGTACGCAATTTCCGCTTTCCATTAATATATAAATCTTGAGAATGCGATCAAAACTGTGGACGTTGTGCTAATTTGAACATACGTTATCTTTAAACCGCTATATCTTTTGATACAGGCACCGCAGACCATCCAAAGTCGGCATTTTTCAAAAGTCCGATAGGGCCATACAACTATACATTTTTAGAAAGTACGCAATTTCCGCTTTCCATTAATATATAAATCTTGAGAATGCGATCAAAACTGTGGACGTAGTGCTAATTTGAACATTCGTTATCTTTAAACCGCTATATCTTTTGATACAGGCACCGCAGACCATCCAAAGTCGGCATTTTTCAAAAGTCCGATAGGGCCATACAACTATACATTTTTAGAAAGTACGCAATTTCCGCTTTCCATTAATATATAAATCTTGAGAATGCGATCAAAACTGTGGACGTGGTGCTAATTTGAACATACGTTATCTTTAAACCGCTATATCTTTTGATACAGGCACCGCAGACCATCCAAAGTCGGCATTTTTCAAAAGTCCGATAGGGCCATACAACTATACATTTTTAGAAAGTACGCAATTTCCGCTTTCCATTAATATATAAATCTTGAGAATGCGATCAAAACTGTGGACGTAGTGCTAATTTGAACATTCGTTATCTTTAAACCGCTATATCTTTTGATACAGGCACCGCAGACCATCCAAAGTCGGCATTTTTCAAAAGTCTGATAGGGCCATACAACTATACATTTTTAGAAAGTACGCAATTTCCGCTTTCCATTAATATATAAATCTTGAGAATGCGATCAAAACTGTGGACGTAGTGCTAATTTGAACATTCGTTATCTTTAAACCGCTATATCTTTTGATACAGGCACCGCAGACCATCCAAAGTCGGCATTTTTCAAAAGTCCGATAGGGCCATACAACTATACATTTTTAGAAAGTACGCAATTTCCGCTTTCCATTAATATATAAATCTTGAGAATGCGATCAAAACTGTGGACGTGGTGCTAATTTGAACATTCGTTATCTTTAAACCGCTATATCTTTTGATACAGGCACCGCAGACCATCCAAAGTCGGCATTTTTCAAAAGTCCGATAGGGCCATACAACTATACATTTTTAGAAAGTACGCAATTTCCGCTTTCCATTAATATATAAATCTTGAGAATGCGATCAAAACTGTGGACGTGGTGCTAATTTGAACATTCGTTATCTTTAAACCGCTATATCTTTTGATACAGGCACCGCAGACCATCCAAAGTCGGCATTTTTCAAAAGTCCGATAGGGCCATACAACTATACAATTTTAGAAAGTACGCAATTTCCGCTTTCCATTAATATATAAATCTTGAGAATGCGATCAAAACTGTGGACGTAGTGCTAATTTGAACATACGTTATCTTTAAACCGCTATATCTTTTGATACAGGCACCGCAGACCATCCAAAGTCGGCATTTTTCAAAAGTCCGATAGGGCCATACAACTATACATTTTTAGAAAGTACGCAATTTCCGCTTTCCGTTAATATATAAATCTTGAGAATGCGATCAAAACTGTGGACGTTGTGCTAATTTGAACATACGTTATCTTTAAACCGCTATATCTTTTGATACAGGCACCGCAGACCATCCAAAGTCGGCATTTTTCAAAAGTCCGATAGGGCCATACAACTATACATTTTCAGAAAGTACGCAATTTCCGCTTTCCATTAATACATAAATCTTGAGAATGCGATCAAAACTGTGGACGTAGTGCTAATTTGAATATACGTTTTCTTCAAACCCTATATCTTTTGATACAGGCACCGCAGACCATCCAAAGTCGGCATTTTTCAAAAGTCCGATAGGGCCATACAACTATACATTTTTAGAAAGTACGCAATTTCCGCTTTCCATTAATATATAAATCTTGAGAATGCCATCAAAACTGTGGACGTAGTGCTAATTTGAACATACGTTATCTTTAAACCGCTATATCTTTTGATACAGGCACCGCAGACCATCCAAAGTCGGCATTTTTCAAAAGTCCGATAGGGCCATACAACTATACATTTTTAGAAAGTACGCAATTTCCGCTTTCCATTAATATATAAATCTTGAGAATGCGATCAAAACTGTGGACGTAGTGCTAATTTGAATATACGTTTTCTTCAAACCCTATATCTTGTGATACAGGCACCGCAGACCATCCAAAGTCGGCATTTTTCAAAAGTCCGATAGGGCCATACGACTATACATTTTTAGAAAGTACGCAATTTCCGCTTTCCATTAATATATAAATCTAGAGAATACGATCAAAACTGTGGACGTAGTGCTAATTTGAACATACGTTATCTTTAAACCGCTATATCTTTTGATACAGGCACCGCAGACCATCCAAAGTCGGCATTTTTCAAAAGTCCGATAGGGCCATACGACTATACATTTTTAGAAAGTACGCAATTTCCGCTTTCCATTAATATATAAATCTTGAGAATGCGATCAAAACTGTGGACGTTGTGCTAATTTGAACATACGTTATCTTTAAACCGCTATATCTTTTGATACAGGCACCGCAGACCATCCAAAGTCGGCATTTTTCAAAAGTCCGATAGGGCCATACAACTATACATTTTTAGAAAGTACGCAATTTCCGCTTTCCATTAATATATAAATCTTGAGAATGCGATCAAAACTGTGGACGTAGTGCTAATTTGAACATTCGTTATCTTTAAACCGCTATATCTTTTGATACAGGCACCGCAGACCATCCAAAGTCGGCATTTTTCAAAAGTCCGATAGGGCCATACAACTATACATTTTTAGAAAGTACGCAATTTCCGCTTTCCATTAATATATAAATCTTGAGAATGCGATCAAAACTGTGGACGTGGTGCTAATTTGAACATTCGTTATCTTTAAACCGCTATATCTTTTGATACAGGCACCGCAGACCATCCAAAGTCGGCATTTTTCAAAAGTCCGATAGGGCCATACAACTATACATTTTTAGAAAGTACGCAATTTCCGCTTTCCATTAATATATAAATCTTGAGAATGCGATCAAAACTGTGGACGTGGTGCTAATTTGAACATTCGTTATCTTTAAACCGCTATATCTTTTGATACAGGCACCGCAGACCATCCAAAGTCGGCATTTTTCAAAAGTCCGATAGGGCCATACAACTATACAATTTTAGAAAGTACGCAATTTCCGCTTTCCATTAATATATAAATCTTGAGAATGCGATCAAAACTGTGGACGTAGTGCTAATTTGAACATACGTTATCTTTAAACCGCTATATCTTTTGATACAGGCACCGCAGACCATCCAAAGTCGGCATTTTTCAAAAGTCCGATAGGGCCATACAACTATACATTTTTAGAAAGTACGCAATTTCCGCTTTCCGTTAATATATAAATCTTGAGAATGCGATCAAAACTGTGGACGTTGTGCTAATTTGAACATACGTTATCTTTAAACCGCTATATCTTTTGATACAGGCACCGCAGACCATCCAAAGTCGGCATTTTTCAAAAGTCCGATAGGGCCATACAACTATACATTTTCAGAAAGTACGCAATTTCCGCTTTCCATTAATACATAAATCTTGAGAATGCGATCAAAACTGTGGACGTAGTGCTAATTTGAATATACGTTTTCTTCAAACCCTATATCTTTTGATACAGGCACCGCAGACCATCCAAAGTCGGCATTTTTCAAAAGTCCGATAGGGCCATACAACTATACATTTTTAGAAAGTACGCAATTTCCGCTTTCCATTAATATATAAATCTTGAGAATGCCATCAAAACTGTGGACGTAGTGCTAATTTGAACATACGTTATCTTTAAACCGCTATATCTTTTGATACAGGCACCGCAGACCATCCAAAGTCGGCATTTTTCAAAAGTCCGATAGGGCCATACAACTATACATTTTTAGAAAGTACGCAATTTCCGCTTTCCATTAATATATAAATCTTGAGAATGCGATCAAAACTGTGGACGTAGTGCTAATTTGAATATACGTTTTCTTCAAACCCTATATCTTTTGATACAGGCACCGCAGACCATCCAAAGTCGGCATTTTTCAAAAGTCCGATAGGGCCATACAACTATACATTTTTAGAAAGTACGCAATTTCCGCTTTCCATTAATATATAAATCTTGAGAATGCGATCAAAACTGTGGACGTAGTGCTAATTTGAACATACGTTATCTTTAAACCGCTATATCTTTTGATACAGGCACCGCAGACCATCCAAAGTCGGCATTTTTCAAAAGTCCGATAGGGCCATACGACTATACATTTTTAGAAAGTACGCAATTTCCGCTTTCCATTAATATATAAATCTTGAGAATGCGATCAAAACTGTGGACGTAGTGCTAATTTGAATATACGTTTTCTTCAAACCCTATATCTTTTGATACAGGCACCGCAGACCATCCAAAGTCGGCATTTTTCAAAAGTCCGATAGGGCCATACAACTATACATTTTTAGAAAGTACGCAATTTCCGCTTTCCATTAATATATAAATCTTGAGAATGCGATCAAAACTGTGGACGTAGTGCTAATTTGAACATACGTTATCTTTAAACCGCTATATCTTTTGATACAGGCACCGCAGACCATCCAAAGTCGGCATTTTTCAAAAGTCCGATAGGGCCATACAACTATACATTTTTAGAAAGTACGCAATTTCCGCTTTCCATTAATATATAAATCTTGAGAATGCCATCAAAACTGTGGACGTAGTGCTAATTTGAACATACGTTATCTTTAAACCGCTATATCTTTTGATACAGGCACCGCAGACCATCCAAAGTCGGCATTTTTCAAAAGTCCGATAGGGCCATACAACTATACATTTTTAGAAAGTACGCAATTTCCGCTTTCCATTAATATATAAATCTTGAGAATGCGATCAAAACTGTGGACGTAGTGCTAATTTGAACATACGTTATCTTTAAACCGCTATATCTTTTGATACAGGCACCGCAGACCATCCAAAGTCGGCATTTTTCAAAAGTCCGATAGGGCCATACGACTATACATTTTTAGAAAGTACGCAATTTCCGCTTTCCATTAATATATAAATCTTGAGAATGCGATCAAAACTGTGGACGTTGTGCTAATTTGAACATACGTTATCTTTAAACCGCTATATCTTTTGATACAGGCACCGCAGACCATCCAAAGTCGGCATTTTTCAAAAGTCCGATAGGGCCATACAACTATACATTTTTAGAAAGTACGCAATTTCCGCTTTCCATTAATATATAAATCTTGAGAATGCGATCAAAACTGTGGACGTAGTGATAATTTGAACATTCGTTATCTTTAAACCGCTATATCTTTTGATACAGGCACCGCAGACCATCCAAAGTCGGCATTTTTCAAAAGTCCGATAGGGCCATACAACTATACATTTTTAGAAAGTACGCAATTTCCGCTTTCCATTAATATATAAATCTTGAGAATGCGATCAAAACTGTGGACGTTGTGCTAATTTGAACATACGTTATCTTTAAACCGCTATATCTTTTGATACAGGCACCGCAGACCATCCAAAGTCGGCATTTTTCAAAAGTCCGATAGGGCCATACAACTATACATTTTTAGAAAGTACGCAATTTCCGCTTTCCATTAATATATAAATCTTGAGAATGCGATCAAAACTGTGGACGTAGTGCTAATTTGAACATTCGTTATCTTTAAACCGCTATATCTTTTGATACAGGCACCGCAGACCATCCAAAGTCGGCATTTTTCAAAAGTCTGATAGGGCCATACAACTATACATTTTTAGAAAGTACGCAATTTCCGCTTTCCATTAATATATAAATCTTGAGAATGCGATCAAAACTGTGGACGTAGTGCTAATTTGAACATTCGTTATCTTTAAACCGCTATATCTTTTGATACAGGCACCGCAGACCATCCAAAGTCGGCATTTTTCAAAAGTCCGATAGGGCCATACAACTATACATTTTTAGAAAGTACGCAATTTCCGCTTTCCATTAATATATAAATCTTGAGAATGCGATCAAAACTGTGGACGTGGTGCTAATTTGAACATTCGTTATCTTTAAACCGCTATATCTTTTGATACAGGCACCGCAGACCATCCAAAGTCGGCATTTTTCAAAAGTCCGATAGGGCCATACAACTATACATTTTTAGAAAGTACGCAATTTCCGCTTTCCATTAATATATAAATCTTGAGAATGCCATCAAAACTGTGGACGTAGTGCTAATTTGAACATACAGTATCTTTAAACCGCTATATATTTTGATACAGGCACCGCAGACCATCCAAAGTCCGCATTTTTCAAAAGTCCGATAGGGCCATACAACTATACATTTTTAGAAAGTACGCAATTTCCGCTTTCCATTAATATATAAATCTTGAGAATACGATCAAAACTGTGGACGTAGTGCTAATTTGAACATACGTTATCTTTAAACCGCTATATCTTTTGATACAGGCACCGCAGACCATCCAAAGTCGGCATTTTTCAAAAGTCCGATAGGGCCATACAAATATACATTTTTAGAAAGTACGCAATTTCCGCTTTCCATTAATATATAAATCTTGAGAATACGATCAAAACTGTGGACGTAGTGCTAATTTGAACATACGTTATCTTTAAACCGCTATATCTTTTGATACAGGCACCGCAGACCATCCAAAGTCCGCATTTTTCAAAAGTCCGATAGGGCCATACAACTATACATTTTTAGAAAGTACGAAATTTCCGCTTTCCATTAATATATAAATCTTGAGAATGCGATCAAAACTGTGGACGTAGTGCTAATTTGAACATTCGTTATCTTTAAACCGCTATATCTTTTGATACAGGCACCGCAGACCATCCAAAGTCGGCATTTTTCAAAAGTCCGATAGGGCCATACAACTATACATTTTTAGAAAGTACGCAATTTCCGCTTTCCATTAATATATAAATCTTGAGAATGCCATCAAAACTGTGGACGTAGTGCTAATTTGAACATACAGTATCTTTAAACCGCTATATATTTTGATACAGGCACCGCAGACCATCCAAAGTCCGCATTTTTCAAAAGTCCGATAGGGCCATACAACTATACATTTTTAGAAAGTACGCAATTTCCGCTTTCCATTAATATATAAATCTTGAGAATGCGATCAAAACTGTGGACGTGGTGCTAATTTGAACATTCGTTATCTTTAAACCGCTATATCTTTTGATACAGGCACCGCAGACCATCCAAAGTCGGCATTTTTCAAAGGTCCGATAGGGCCATACAACTATACATTTTTAGAAAGTACGCAATTTCCGCTTTCCATTAATATATAAATCTTGAGAATGCCATCAAAACTGTGGACGTAGTGCTAATTTGAACATACAGTATCTTTAAACCGCTATATATTTTGATACAGGCACCGCAGACCATCCAAAGTCCGCATTTTTCAAAAGTCCGATAGGGCCATACAACTATACATTTTTAGAAAGTACGCAATTTCCGCTTTCCATTAATATATAAATCTTGAGAATGCGATCAAAACTGTGGACGTAGTGCTAATTTGAACATACGTTATCTTTAAACCGCTATATCTTTTGATACAGGCACCGCAGACCGTCCAAAGTCGGCATTTTTCAAAAGTCCGATAGGGCCATACAACTATACATTTTTAGAAAGTACGCAATTTCCGCTTTCCATTAATATATAAATCTTGAGAATGCGATCAAAACTGTGGACGTAGTGCTAATTTGAGCATACGTTATCTTTAAACCGCTATAACTTTTGATACAGGCACCGCAGACCGTCCAAAGTCGGCATTTTTCAAAAGTCCGATAGGGCCATACAACTATACATTTTTAGAAAGTACGCAATTTCCGCTTTCCATTAGTATATAAATCTTGAGAATGCGATCAAACCTGTGGACGTAGTGCTAATTTGAACATACGTTATCTTTATACCGCTATATCTTTTGATACAGGCACCGCAGACCATCCAAAGTCGGCATTTTTCAAAAGTCCGATAGGGCCATACAACTATACATTTTTAGAAAGTACGCAATTTCCGCTTTCCATTAGTATATAAATCTTGAGAATGCGATCAAACCTGTGGACGTAGTGCTAATTTGAGCATACGTTATCTTTAAACCGCTATAACTTTTGATACAGGCACCGCAGACCGTCCAAAGTCGGCATTTTTCAAAAGTCCGATAGGGCCATACGACTATACATTTTTAGAAAGTACGCAATTTCCGCTTTCCATTAATATATAAATCTTGAGAATGCGATCAAAACTGTGGACGTAGTGCTAATTTGAATATACGTTTTCTTCAAACCCTATATCTTTTGATACAGGCACCGCAGACCATCCAAAGTCGGCATTTTTCAAAAGTCCGATAGGGCCATACGACTATACATTTTTAGAAAGTACGCAATTTCCGCTTTCCATTAATATATAAATCTAGAGAATACGATCAAAACTGTGGACGTAGTGCTAATTTGAACATACGTTATCTTTAAACCGCTATATCTTTTGATACAGGCACCGCAGACCATCCAAAGTCGGCATTTTTCAAAAGTCCGATAGGGCCATACGACTATACATTTTTAGAAAGTACGCAATTTCCGCTTTCCATTAATATATAAATCTTGAGAATGCGATCAAAACTGTGGACGTTGTGCTAATTTGAACATACGTTATCTTTAAACCGCTATATCTTTTGATACAGGCACCGCAGACCATCCAAAGTCGGCATTTTTCAAAAGTCCGATAGGGCCATACAACTATACATTTTTAGAAAGTACGCAATTTCCGCTTTCCATTAATATATAAATCTTGAGAATGCGATCAAAACTGTGGACGTAGTGCTAATTTGAACATTCGTTATCTTTAAACCGCTATATCTTTTGATACAGGCACCGCAGACCATCCAAAGTCGGCATTTTTCAAAAGTCCGATAGGGCCATACAACTATACATTTTTAGAAAGTACGCAATTTCCGCTTTCCATTAATATATAAATCTTGAGAATGCGATCAAAACTGTGGACGTTGTGCTAATTTGAACATACGTTATCTTTAAACCGCTATATCTTTTGATACAGGCACCGCAGACCATCCAAAGTCGGCATTTTTCAAAAGTCCGATAGGGCCATACAACTATACATTTTTAGAAAGTACGCAATTTCCGCTTTCCATTAATATATAAATCTTGAGAATGCGATCAAAACTGTGGACGTAGTGCTAATTTGAACATTCGTTATCTTTAAACCGCTATATCTTTTGATACAGGCACCGCAGACCATCCAAAGTCGGCATTTTTCAAAAGTCTGATAGGGCCATACAACTATACATTTTTAGAAAGTACGCAATTTCCGCTTTCCATTAATATATAAATCTTGAGAATGCGATCAAAACTGTGGACGTAGTGCTAATTTGAACATTCTTTATCTTTAAACCGCTATATCTTTTGATACAGGCACCGCAGACCATCCAAAGTCGGCATTTTTCAAAAGTCCGATAGGGCCATACAACTATACATTTTTAGAAAGTACGCAATTTCCGCTTTCCATTAATATATAAATCTTGAGAATGCGATCAAAACTGTGGACGTGGTGCTAATTTGAACATTCGTTATCTTTAAACCGCTATATCTTTTGATACAGGCACCGCAGACCATCCAAAGTCGGCATTTTTCAAAAGTCCGATAGGGCCATACAACTATACATTTTTAGAAAGTACGCAATTTCCGCTTTCCATTAATATATAAATCTTGAGAATGCCATCAAAACTGTGGACGTAGTGCTAATTTGAACATACAGTATCTTTAAACCGCTATATATTTTGATACAGGCACCGCAGACCATCCAAAGTCCGCATTTTTCAAAAGTCCGATAGGGCCATACAACTATACATTTTTAGAAAGTACGCAATTTCCGCTTTCCATTAATATATAAATCTTGAGAATACGATCAAAACTGTGGACGTAGTGCTAATTTGAACATACGTTATCTTTAAACTGCTATATCTTTTGATACAGGCACCGCAGACCATCCAAAGTCGGCATTTTTCAAAAGTCCGATAGGGCCATACAAATATACATTTTTAGAAAGTACGCAATTTCCGCTTTCCATTAATATATAAATCTTGAGAATGCGATCAAAACTGTGGACGTAGTGCTAATTTGAACATACGTTATCTTTAAACCGCTATATCTTTTGATACAGGCACCGCAGACCATCCAAAGTCGGCATTTTTCAAAAGTCCGATAGGGCCATACAACTATACATTTTTAGAAAGTACGCAATTTCCGCTTTCCATTAATATATAAATCTTGAGAATGCGATCAAAACTGTGGACGTAGTGCTAATTTGAACATTCGTTATCTTTAAACCGCTATATCTTTTGATACAGGCACCGCAGACCATCCAAAGTCGGCATTTTTCAAAAGTCCGATAGGGCCATACAACTATACATTTTTAGAAAGTACGCAATTTCCGCTTTCCATTAATATATAAATCTTGAGAATGCGATCAAAACTGTGGACGTGGTGCTAATTTGAACATTCGTTATCTTTAAACCGCTATATCTTTTGATACAGGCACCGCAGACCATCCAAAGTCGGCATTTTTCAAAAGTCCGATAGGGCCATACAACTATACATTTTTAGAAAGTACGCAATTTCCGCTTTCCATTAATATATAAATCTTGAGAATGCCATCAAAACTGTGGACGTAGTGCTAATTTGAACATACAGTATCTTTAAACCGCTATATATTTTGATACAGGCACCGCAGACCATCCAAAGTCCGCATTTTTCAAAAGTCCGATAGGGCCATACAACTATACATTTTTAGAAAGTACGCAATTTCCGCTTTCCATTAATATATAAATCTTGAGAATACGATCAAAACTGTGGACGTAGTGCTAATTTGAACATACGTTATCTTTAAACCGCTATATCTTTTGATACAGGCACCGCAGACCATCCAAAGTCGGCATTTTTCAAAAGTCCGATAGGGCCATACAAATATACATTTTTAGAAAGTACGCAATTTCCGCTTTCCATTAATATATAAATCTTGAGAATGCGATCAAAACTGTGGACGTAGTGCTAATTTGAACATACGTTATCTTTAAACCGCTATATCTTTTGATACAGGCACCGCAGACCATCCAAAGTCGGCATTTTTCAAAAGTCCGATAGGGCCATACGACTATACATTTTTAGAAAGTACGCAATTTCCGCTTTCCAATAATATATAAATCTTGAGAATACGATCAAAACTGTGGACGTAGTGCTAATTTGAACATACGTTATCTTTAAACCGCTATATCTTTTGATACAGGCACCGCAGACCATCCAAAGTCGGCATTTTTCAAAAGTCCGATAGGGCCATACGACTATACATTTTTAGAAAGTACGCAATTTCCGCTTTCCATTAATATATAAATCTTGAGAATACGATCAAAACTGTGGACGTAGTGCTAATTTGAACATACGTTATCTTTAAACCGCTATATCTTTTGATACAGGCACCGCAGACCATCCAAAGTCGGCATTTTTCAAAAGTCCGATAGGGCCATACGACTATACATTTTTAGAAAGTACGCAATTTCCGCTTTCCATTAATATATAAATCTTGAGAATACGATCAAAACTGTGGACGTAGTGCTAATTTGAACATACGTTATCTTTAAACCGCTATATCTTTTGATACAGGCACCGCAGACCATCCAAAGTCGGCATTTTTCAAAAGTCCGATAGGGCCATACGACTATACATTTTTAGAAAGTACGCAATTTCCGCTTTCCAATAATATATAAATCTTGAGAATACGATCAAAACTGTGGACGTAGTGCTAATTTGAACATTCGTTATCTTTAAACCGCTATATCTTTTGATACAGGCACCGCAGACCATCCAAAGTCGGCATTTTTCAAAAGTCCGATAGGGCCATACGACTATACATTTTTAGAAAGTACGCAATTTCCGCTTTCCATTAATATATAAATCTTGAGAATACGATCAAAACTGTGGACGTAGTGCTAATTTGAACATACGTTATCTTTAAACCGCTATATCTTTTGATACAGGCACCGCAGACCATCCAAAGTCGGCATTTTTCAAAAGTCCGATAGGGCCATACGACTATACATTTTTAGAAAGTACGCAATTTCCGCTTTCCATTAATATATAAATCTTGAGAATACGATCAAAACTGTGGACGTAGTGCTAATTTGAACATACAGTATCTTTAAACCGCTATATATTTTGATACAGGCACCGCAGACCATCCAAAGTCCGCATTTTTCAAAAGTCCGATAGGGCCATACAACTATACATTTTTAGAAAGTACGCAATTTCCGCTTTCCATTAATATATAAATCTTGATAATACGATCAAAACTGTGGACGTAGTGCTAATTTGAACATACGTTATCTTTAAACCGCTATATCTTTTGATACAGGCACCGCAAAAGTCCGATAGGGCCATACAACTATACATTTTCAGAAAGTACGCAATTTCCGCTTTCCATTAATACATAAATCTTGAGAATGCGATCAAAACTGTGGACGTAGTGCTAATTTGAATATACGTTTTCTTCAAACCCTATATCTTTTGATACAGGCACCGCAGACCATCCAAAGTCGGCATTTTTCAAAAGTCCGATAGGGCCATACAACTATACATTTTTAGAAAGTACGCAATTTCCGCTTTCCAATAATATATAAATCTTGAGAATGCCATCAAAACTGTGGACGTAGTGCTAATTTGAACATACAGTATCTTTAAACCGCTATATATTTTGATACAGGCACCGCAGACCATCCAAAGTCCGCATTTTTCAAAAGTCCGATAGGGCCATACAACTATACATTTTTAGAAAGTACGCAATTTCCGCTTTCCATTAATATATAAATCTTGAGAATACGATCAAAACTGTGGACGTAGTGCTAATTTGAACATACGTTATCTTTAAACCGCTATATCTTTTGATACAGGCACCGCAGACCATCCAAAGTCGGCATTTTTCAAAAGTCCGATAGGGCCATACAAATATACATTTTTAGAAAGTACGCAATTTCCGCTTTCCATTAATATATAAATCTTGAGAATGCCATCAAAACTGTGGACGTAGTGCTAATTTGAACATACAGTATCTTTAAACCGCTATATATTTTGATACAGGCACCGCAGACCATCCAAAGTCCGCATTTTTCAAAAGTCCGATAGGGCCATACAACTATACATTTTTAGAAAGTACGCAATTTCCGCTTTCCATTAATATATAAATCTTGAGAATACGATCAAAACTGTGGACGTAGTGCTAATTTGAACATACGTTATCTTTAAACCGCTATATCTTTTGATACAGGCACCGCAGACCATCCAAAGTCGGCATTTTTCAAAAGTCCGATAGGGCCATACAAATATACATTTTTAGAAAGTACGCAATTTCCGCTTTCCATTAATATATAAATCTTGAGAATGCGATCAAAACTGTGGACGTAGTGCTAATTTGAACATACGTTATCTTTAAACCGCTATATCTTTTGATACAGGCACCGCAGACCATCCAAAGTCGGCATTTTTCAAAAGTCCGATAGGGCCATACAACTATACATTTTTAGAAAGTACGCAATTTCCGCTTTCCATTAATATATAAATCTTGAGAATGCGATCAAAACTGTGGACGTAGTGCTAATTTGAACATACGTTATCTTTAAACCGCTATATCTTTTGATACAGGCACCGCAGACCATCCAAAGTCGGCATTTTTCAAAAGTCCGATAGGGCCATACGACTATACATTTTTAGAAAGTACGCAATTTCCGCTTTCCATTAATATATAAATCTTGAGAATACGATCAAAACTGTGGACGTAGTGCTAATTTGAACATACGTTATCTTTAAACCGCTATATCTTTTGATACAGGCACCGCAGACCATCCAAAGTCGGCATTTTTCAAAAGTCCGATAGGGCCATACGACTATACATTTTTAGAAAGTACGCAATTTCCGCTTGCCATTAATATATAAATCTTGAGAATACGATCAAAACTGTGGACGTAGTGCTAATTTGAACATACGTTATCTTTAAACCGCTATATCTTTTGATACAGGCACCGCAGACCATCCAAAGTCGGCATTTTTCAACGGTCCGATAGGGCCATACAACTATACATTTTTAGAAAGTACGCAATTTCCGCTTTCCATTAATATATAAATCTTGAGAATGCGATCAAAACTGTGGACGTAGTGCTAATTTGAACATACGTTATCTTTAAACCGCTATATCTTTTGATACAGGCACCGCAGACCATCCAAAGTCGGCATTTTTCAAAAGTCCGATAGGGCCATACTACTATACATTTTTAGAAAGTACGCAATTTCCGCTTTCCATTAATATATAAATCTTGAGAATACGATCAAAACTGTGGACGTAGTGCTAATTTGAACATACGTTATCTTTAAACCGCTATATCTTTTGATACAGGCACCGCAGACCATCCAAAGTCGGCATTTTTCAAAAGTCCGATAGGGCCATACGACTATACATTTTTAGAAAGTACGCAATTTCCGCTTGCCATTAATATATAAATCTTGAGAATACGATCAAAACTGTGGACGTAGTGCTAATTTGAACATACGTTATCTTTAAACCGCTATATCTTTTGATACAGGCACCGCAGACCATCCAAAGTCGGCATTTTTCAAAAGTCCGATAGGGCCATACGACTATACATTTTTAGAAAGTACGCAATTTCCGCTTGCCATTAATATATAAATCTTGAGAATACGATCAATACTGTGGACGTAGTGCTAATTTGAACATACGTTATCTTTAAACCGCTATATCTTTTGATACAGGCACCGCAGACCATCCAAAGTCGGCATTTTTCAAAAGTCCGATAGGGCCATACGACTATACATTTTTAGAAAGTACGCAATTTCCGCTTTCCATTAATATATAAATCTTGAGAATACGATCAAAACTGTGGACGTAGTGCTAATTTGAACATACGTTATCTTTAAACCGCTATATCTTTTGATACAGGCACCGCAGACCATCCAAAGTCGGCATTTTTCAAAAGTCCGATAGGGCCATACGACTATACATTTTTAGAAAGTACGCAATTTCCGCTTTCCATTAATATATAAATCTTAAGAATACGATCAAAACTGTGGACGTAGTGCTAATTTGAACATACGTTATCTTTAAACCGCTATATCTTTTGATACAGGCACCGCAGACCATCCAAAGTCGGCATTTTTCAAAAGTCCGATAGGGCCATACGACTATACATTTTTAGAAAGTACGCAATTTCCGCTTGCCATTAATATATAAATCTTGAGAATACGATCAAAACTGTGGACGTAGTGCTAATTTGAACATACGTTATCTTTAAACCGCTATATCTTTTGATACAGGCACCGCAGACCATCCAAAGTCGGCATTTTTCAAAAGTCCGATAGGGCCATACAACTATACATTTTTAGAAAGTACGCAATTTCCGCTTTCCATTAATATATAAATCTTGAGAATGCGATCAAAACTGTGGACGTAGTGCTAATTTGAACATACGTTATCTTTAAACCGCTATATCTTTTGATACAGGCACCGCAGACCATCCAAAGTCGGCATTTTTCAAAAGTCCGATAGGGCCATACGACTATACATTTTTAGAAAGTACGCAATTTCCGCTTTCCATTAATATATAAATCTTGAGAATACGATCAAAACTGTGGACGTAGTGCTAATTTGAACATACGTTATCTTTAAACCGCTATATCTTTTGATACAGGCACCGCAGACCATCCAAAGTCGGCATTTTTCAAAAGTCTGATAGGGCCATACGACTATACATTTTTAGAAAGTACGCAATTTCCGCTTTCCATTAATATATAAATCTTGAGAATACGATCAAAACTGTGGACGTAGTGCTAATTTGAACATACGTTATCTTTAAACCGCTATATCTTTTGATACAGGCACCGCAGACCATCCAAAGTCGGCATTTTTCAAAAGTCTGATAGGGCCATACGACTATACATTTTTAGAAAGTACGCAATTTCCGCTTTCCATTAATATATAAATCTTGAGAATACGATCAAAACTGTGGACGTAGTGCTAATTTGAACATACGTTATCTTCAAACCGCTATATCTTTTGATACAGGCACCGCAGACCATCCAAAGTCGGCATTTTTCAAAAGTCTGATAGGGCCATACGACTATACATTTTTAGAAAGTACGCAATTTCCGCTTTCCATTAATATATAAATCTTGAGAATGCGATCAAAACTGTGGACGTAGTGCTAATTTGAACATACGTTATCTTTAAACCGCTATATCTTTTGATACAGGCACCGCAGACCATCCAAAGTCGGCATTTTTCAAAAGTCCGATAGGGCCATACGACTATACATTTTTAGAAAGTACGCAATTTCCGCTTTCCATTAATATATAAATCTTGAGAATACGATCAAAACTGTGGACGTAGTGCTAATTTGAACATACGTTATCTTTAAACCGCTATATCTTTTGATACAGGCACCGCAGACCATCCAAAGTCGGCATTTTTCAAAAGTCCGATAGGGCCATACGACTATACATTTTTAGAAAGTACGCAATTTCCGCTTTCCATTAATATATAAATCTTGAGAATACGATCAAAACTGTGGACGTAGTGCTAATTTGAACATACGTTATCTTTAAACCGCTATATCTTTTGATACAGGCACCGCAGACCATCCAAAGTCGGCATTTTTCAAAAGTCTGATAGGGCCATACGACTATACATTTTTAGAAAGTACGCAATTTCCGCTTTCCATTAATATATAAATCTTGAGAATGCGATCAAAACTGTGGACGTAGTGCTAATTTGAACATACGTTATCTTTAAACCGCTATATCTTTTGATACAGGCACCGCAGACCATCCAAAGTCGGCATTTTTCAAAAGTCCGATAGGGCCATACAACTATACATTTTTAGAAAGTACGCAATTTCCGCTTTCCATTAATATATAAATCTTGAGAATACGATCAAAACTGTGGACGTAGTGCTAATTTGAACATACGTTATCTTTAAACCGCTATATCTTTTGATACAGGCACCGCAGACCATCCAAAGTCGGCATTTTTCAAAAGTCTGATAGGGCCATACGACTATACATTTTTAGAAAGTACGCAATTTCCGCTTTCCATTAATATATAAATCTTGAGAATGCGATCAAAACTGTGGACGTAGTGCTAATTTGAACATACGTTATCTTTAAACCGCTATATCTTTTGATACAGGCACCGCAGACCATCCAAAGTCGGCATTTTTCAAAAGTCCGATAGGGCCATACAACTATACATTTTTAGAAAGTACGCAATTTCCGCTTTCCATTAATATATAAATCTTGAGAATGCGATCAAAACTGTGGACGTAGTGCTAATTTGAACATACGTTATCTTTAAACCGCTATATCTTTTGATACAGGCACCGCAGACCATCCAAAGTCGGCATTTTTCAAAAGTCCGATAGGGCCATACAACTATACATTTTTAGAAAGTACGCAATTTCCGCTTTCCATTAATATATAAATCTTGAGAATGCGATCAAAACTGTGGATGTAGTGCTAATTTGAACATTCGTTATCTTTAAACCGCTATATCTTTTGATACAGGCACCGCAGACCATCCAAAGTCGGCATTTTTCAAAAGTCCGATAGGGCCATACAACTATACATTTTTAGAAAGTACGCAATTTCCGCTTTCCATTAATATATAAATCTTGAGAATGCGATCAAAACTGTGGACGTAGTGCTAATTTGAACATTCGTTATCTTTAAACCGCTATATCTTTTGATACAGGCACCGCAGACCATCCAAAGTCGGCATTTTTCAAAAGTCTGATAGGGCCATACAACTATACATTTTTAGAAAGTACGCAATTTCCGCTTTCCATTAATATATAAATCTTGAGAATGCGATCAAAACTGTGGACGTAGTGCTAATTTGAACATTCGTTATCTTTAAACCGCTATATCTTTTGATACAGGCACCGCAGACCATCCAAAGTCGACATTTTTCAAAAGTCCGATAGGGCCATACAACTATACATTTTTAGAAAGTACGCAATTTCCGCTTTCCATTAATATATAAATCTTGAGAATGCGATCAAAACTGTGGACGTAGTGCTAATTTGAACATTCGTTATCTTTAAACCGCTATATCTTTTGATACAGGCACCGCAGACCATCCAAAGTCGGCATTTTTCAAAAGTCCGATAGGGCCATACAACTATACATTTTTAGAAAGTACGCAATTTCCGCTTTCCATTAATATATAAATCTTGAGAATGCGATCAAAACTGTGGACGTAGTGCTAATTTGAACATTCGTTATCTTTAAACCGCTATATCTTTTGATACAGGCACCGCAGACCATCCAAAGTCGGCATTTTTCAAAAGTCCGATAGGGCCATACAACTATACATTTTTAGAAAGTACGCAATTTCCGCTTTCCATTAATATATAAATCTTGAGAATGCGATCAAAACTGTGGACGTGGTGCTAATTTGAACATTCGTTATCTTTAAACCGCTATATCTTTTGATACAGGCACCGCAGACCATCCAAAGTCGGCATTTTTCAAAAGTCCGATAGGGCCATACAACTATACATTTTTAGAAAGTACGCAATTTCCGCTTTCCATTAATATATAAATCTTGAGAATGCCATCAAAACTGTGGACGTAGTGCTAATTTGAACATACAGTATCTTTAAACCGCTATATATTTTGATACAGGCACCGCAGACCATCCAAAGTCCGCATTTTTCAAAAGTCCGATAGGGCCATACAACTATACATTTTTAGAAAGTACGAAATTTCCGCTTTCCATTAATATATAAATCTTGAGAATGCCATCAAAACTGTGGACGTAGTGCTAATTTGAACATACAGTATCTTTAAACCGCTATATATTTTGATACAGGCACCGCAGACCATCCAAAGTCCGCATTTTTCAAAAGTCCGATAGGGCCATACAACTATACATTTTTAGAAAGTACGAAATTTCCACTTTCCATTAATATATAAATCTTGAGAATACGATAAAAACTGTGGACGTAGTGCTAATTTGAACATACGTTATCTTTAAACCACTATATCTTTTGATACAGGCACCGCAGACCATCCAAAGTCGGCATTTTTCAAAAGTCCGATAGGGCCATACAACTATACATTTTTAGAAAGTACGCAATTTCCGGTTTCCATTAATATATAAATCTTGAGAATGCGATCAAAACTGTGGACGTAGTGCTAATTTGAACATACGTTATCTTTAAACCGCTATATCTTTTGATACAGGCACCGCAGACCATCCAAAGTCGGCATTTTTCAAAAGTCCGATAGGGCCATACAACTATACATTTTTAGAAAGTACGAAATTTCCGCTTTCCATTAATATATAAATCTTGAGAATGCCATCAAAACTGTGGACGTAGTGCTAATTTGAACATACAGTATCTTTAAACCGCTATATATTTTGATACAGGCACCGCAGACCATCCAAAGTCCGCATTTTTCAAAAGTCCGATAGGGCCATACAACTATACATTTTTAGAAAGTACGAAATTTCCGCTTTCCATTAATATATAAATCTTGAGAATGCCATCAAAACTGTGGACGTAGTGCTAATTTGAACATACAGTATCTTTAAACCGCTATATATTTTGATACAGGCACCGCAGACCATCCAAAGTCCGCATTTTTCAAAAGTCCGATAGGGCCATACAACTATACATTTTTAGAAAGTACGCAATTTCCGCTTTCCATTAATATATAAATCTTGAGAATACGATAAAAACTGTGGACGTAGTGCTAATTTGAACATTCGTTATCTTTAAACCGCTATATCTTTTGATACAGGCACCGCAGACCATCCAAAGTCGGCATTTTTCAAAAGTCCGATAGGGCCATACAACTATACATTTTTAGAAAGTACGCAATTTCCGCTTTCCATTAATATATAAATCTTGAGAATGCGATCAAAACTGTGGACGTAGTGCTAATTTGAACATACGTTATCTTTAAACCGCTATATCTTTTGATACAGGCACCGCAGACCATCCAAAGTCGGCATTTTTCAAAAGTCCGATAGGGCCATACAACTATACATTTTTAGAAAGTACGCAATTTCCGCTTTCCATTAATATATAAATCTTGAGAATGCGATCAAAACTGTGGACGTAGTGCTAATTTGAACATTCGTTATCTTTAAACCGCTATATCTTTTGATACAGGCACCGCAGACCATCCAAAGTCGGCATTTTTCAAAAGTCCGATAGGGCCATACAACTATACATTTTTAGAAAGTACGCAATTTCCGGTTTCCATTAATATATAAATCTTGAGAATGCGATCAAAACTGTGGACGTAGTGCTAATTTGAACATACGTTATCTTTAAACCGCTATATCTTTTGATACAGGCACCGCAGACCATCCAAAGTCGGCATTTTTCAAAAGTCCGATAGGGCCATACAACTATACATTTTTAGAAAGTACGAAATTTCCGCTTTCCATTAATATATAAATCTTGAGAATGCCATCAAAACTGTGGACGTAGTGCTAATTTGAACATACGTTATCTTTAAACCACTATATCTTTTGATACAGGCACCGCAGACCATCCAAAGTCGGCATTTTTCAAAAGTCCGATAGGGCCATACAACTATACATTTTTAGAAAGTACGCAATTTCCGGTTTCCATTAATATATAAATCTTGAGAATGCGATCAAAACTGTGGACGTAGTGCTAATTTGAACATACGTTATCTTTAAACCGCTATATCTTTTGATACAGGCACCGCAGACCATCCAAAGTCGGCATTTTTCAAAAGTCCGATAGGGCCATACAACTATACATTTTTAGAAAGTACGAAATTTCCGCTTTCCATTAATATATAAATCTTGAGAATGCCATCAAAACTGTGGACGTAGTGCTAATTTGAACATACAGTATCTTTAAACCGCTATATATTTTGATACAGGCACCGCAGACCATCCAAAGTCCGCATTTTTCAAAAGTCCGATAGGGCCATACAACTATACATTTTTAGAAAGTACGAAATTTCCGCTTTCCATTAATATATAAATCTTGAGAATGCCATCAAAACTGTGGACGTAGTGCTAATTTGAACATACAGTATCTTTAAACCGCTATATATTTTGATACAGGCACCGCAGACCATCCAAAGTCCGCATTTTTCAAAAGTCCGATAGGGCCATACAACTATACATTTTTAGAAAGTACGCAATTTCCGCTTTCCATTAATATATAAATCTTGAGAATACGATAAAAACTGTGGACGTAGTGCTAATTTGAACATTCGTTATCTTTAAACCGCTATATCTTTTGATACAGGCACCGCAGACCATCCAAAGTCGGCATTTTTCAAAAGTCCGATAGGGCCATACAACTATACATTTTTAGAAAGTACGCAATTTCCGCTTTCCATTAATATATAAATCTTGAGAATGCGATCAAAACTGTGGACGTAGTGCTAATTTGAACATACGTTATCTTTAAACCGCTATATCTTTTGATACAGGCACCGCAGACCATCCAAAGTCGGCATTTTTCAAAAGTCCGATAGGGCCATACAACTATACATTTTTAGAAAGTACGCAATTTCCGCTTTCCATTAATATATAAATCTTGAGAATGCGATCAAAACTGTGGACGTAGTGCTAATTTGAACATTCGTTATCTTTAAACCGCTATATCTTTTGATACAGGCACCGCAGACCATCCAAAGTCGGCATTTTTCAAAAGTCCGATAGGGCCATACAACTATACATTTTTAGAAAGTACGAAATTTCCGCTTTCCATTAATATATAAATCTTGAGAATGCGATCAAAACTGTGGACGTAGTGCTAATTTGAACATTCGTTATCTTTAAACCGCTATATCTTTTGATACAGGCACCGCAGACCATCCAAAGTCCGCATTTTTCAAAAGTCCGATAGGGCCATACAACTATACATTTTTAGAAAGTACGAAATTTCCGCTTTCCATTAATATATAAATCTTGAGAATACGATAAAAACTGTGGACGTAGTGCTAATTTGAACATACGTTATCTTTAAACCACTATATCTTTTGATACAGGCACCGCAGACCATCCAAAGTCGGCATTTTTCAAAAGTCCGATAGGGCCATACAACTATACATTTTTAGAAAGTACGCAATTTCCGGTTTCCATTAATATATAAATCTTGAGAATGCGATCAAAACTGTGGACGTAGTGCTAATTTGAACATACGTTATCTTTAAACCGCTATATCTTTTGATACAGGCACCGCAGACCATCCAAAGTCGGCATTTTTCAAAAGTCCGATAGGGCCATACAACTATACATTTTTAGAAAGTACGCAATTTCCGGTTTCCATTAATATATAAATCTTGAGAATGCGATCAAAACTGTGGACGTAGTGCTAATTTGAACATACGTTATCTTTAAACCGCTATATCTTTTGATACAGGCACCGCAGACCATCCAAAGTCGGCATTTTTCAAAAGTCCGATAGGGCCATACAACTATACATTTTTAGAAAGTACGCAATTTCCGCTTTCCATTAATATATAAATCTTGAGAATGCGATCAAAACTGTGGACGTAGTGCTAATTTGAACATTCGTTATCTTTAAACCGCTATATCTTTTGATACAGGCACCGCAGACCATCCAAAGTCGGCATTTTTCAAAAGTCTGATAGGGCCATACAACTATACATTTTTAGAAAGTACGCAATTTCCGCTTTCCATTAATATATAAATCTTGAGAATGCGATCAAAACTGTGGACGTGGTGCTAATTTGAACATTCGTTATCTTTAAACCGCTATATCTTTTGATACAGGCACCGCAGACCATCCAAAGTCGGCATTTTTCAAAAGTCCGATAGGGCCATACAACTATACATTTTTAGAAAGTACGCAATTTCCGCTTTCCATTAATATATAAATCTTGAGAATGCGATCAAAACTGTGGACGTTGTGCTAATTTGAACATTCGTTATCTTTAAACCGCTATATCTTTTGATACAGGCACCGCAGACCATCCAAAGTCGGCATTTTTCAAAAGTCCGATAGGGCCATACAACTATACATTTTTAGAAAGTACGCAATTTCCGCTTTCCATTAATATATAAATCTTGAGAATGCCATCAAAACTGTGGACGTAGTGCTAATTTGAACATACAGTATCTTTAAACCGCTATATATTTTGATACAGGCACCGCAGACCATCCAAAGTCCGCATTTTTCAAAAGTCCGATAGGGCCATACAACTATACATTTTTAGAAAGTACGAAATTTCCGCTTTCCATTAATATATAAATCTTGAGAATGCCATCAAAACTGTGGACGTAGTGCTAATTTGAACATACAGTATCTTTAAACCGCTATATATTTTGATACAGGCACCGCAGACCATCCAAAGTCCGCATTTTTCAAAAGTCCGATAGGGCCATACAACTATACATTTTTAGAAAGTACGAAATTTCCGCTTTCCATTAATATATAAATCTTGAGAATACGATAAAAACTGTGGACGTAGTGCTAATTTGAACATACGTTATCTTTAAACCACTATATCTTTTGATACAGGCACCGCAGACCATCCAAAGTCGGCATTTTTCAAAAGTCTGATAGGGCCATACGACTATACATTTTTAGAAAGTACGCAATTTCCGCTTTCCATTAATATATAAATCTTGAGAATACGATCAAAACTGTGGACGTTGTGCTAATTTGAACATACGTTATCTTTAAACCGCTATATCTTTTGATACAGGCACCGCAGACCATCCAAAGTCGGCATTTTTCAAAAGTCTGATAGGGCCATACAACTATACATTTTTAGAAAGTACGCAATTTCCGGTTTCCATTAATATATAAATCTTGAGAATGCGATCAAAACTGTGGACGTAGTGCTAATTTGAACATACGTTATCTTTAAACCGCTATATCTTTTGATACAGGCACCGCAGACCATCCAAAGTCCGCATTTTTCAAAAGTCCGATAGGGCCATACAACTATACATTTTTAGAAAGTACGCAATTTCCGCTTTCCATTAATATATAAATCTTGAGAATGCGATCAAAACTGTGGACGTTGTGCTAATTTGAACATACGTTATCTTTAAACCGCTATATCTTTTGATACAGGCACCGCAGACCATCCAAAGTCCGCATTTTTCAAAAGTCCGATAGGGCCATACAACTATACATTTTTAGAAAGTACGCAATTTCCGCTTTCCATTAATATATAAATCTTGAGAATGCGATCAAAACTGTGGACGTAGTGCTAATTTGAACATACGTTATCTTTAAACCACTATATCTTTTGATACAGGCACCGCAGACCATCCAAAGTCGGCATTTTTCAAAAGTCTGATAGGGCCATACGACTATACATTTTTAGAAAGTACGCAATTTCCGCTTTCCATTAATATATAAATCTTGAGAATACGATCAAAACTGTGGACGTAGTGCTAATTTGAACATACGTTATTTTTAAACCACTATATCTTTTGATTCAGGCACGGCAGACCATCCAAAGTCGGCATTTTTCAAAAGTCCGATAGGGCCATACAAATATACATTTTTAGAAAGTACGCAATTTCCGCTTTCCATTAATATATAAATCTTGAGAATACGATCAAAACTGTGGACGTTGTGCTAATTTGAACATACGTTATCTTTAAACCACTATATCTTTTGATACAGGCACCGCAGACCATCCAAAGTCGGCATTTTTCAAAAGTCCGATAGGGCCATACAAATATACATTTTTAGAAAGTACGCAATTTCCGCTTTCCATTAATATATAAATCTTGAGAATACGATCAAAACTGTGGACGTAGTGCTAATTTGAACATACGTTATCTTTAAACCACTATATCTTTTGATACAGGCACCGCAGACCATCCAAAGTCGGCATTTTTCAAAAGTCCGATAGGGCCATACAAATATACATTTTTAGAAAGTACGCAATTTCCGCTTTCCATTAATATATAAATCTTGAGAATACGATCAAAACTGTGGACGTTGTGCTAATTTGAACATACGTTATCTTTAAACCACTATATCTTTTGATACAGGCACCGCAGACCATCCAAAGTCGGCATTTTTCAAAAGTCCGATAGGGCCATACAAATATACATTTTTAGAAAGTACGCAATTTCCGCTTTCCATTAATATATAAATCTTGAGAATACGATCAAAACTGTGGACGTAGTGCTAATTTGAACATACGTTATCTTTAAACCGCTATATCTTTTGATACAGGCACCGCAGACCATCCAAAGTCGGCATTTTTCAAAAGTCCGATAGGGCCATACAAATATACATTTTTAGAAAGTACGCAATTTCCGCTTTCCATTAATATATAAATCTTGAGAATGCGATCAAAACTGTGGACGTAGTGCTAATTTGAACATACGTTATCTTTAAACCGCTATATCTTTTGATACAGGCACCGCAGACCATCCAAAGTCGGCATTTTTCAAAAGTCCGATAGGGCCATACAAATATACATTTTTAGAAAGTACGCAATTTCCGCTTTCCATTAATATATAAATCTTGAGAATACGATCAAAACTGTGGACGTTGTGCTAATTTGAACATACGTTATCTTTAAACCGCTATATCTTTTGATACAGGCACCGCAGACCATCCAAAGTCGGCATTTTTCAAAAGTCTGATAGGGCCATACAACTATACATTTTTAGAAAGTACGCAATTTCCGCTTTCCATTAATATATAAATCTTGAGAATGCGATCAAAACTGTGGACGTAGTGGTAATTTGAACATACGTTATCTTTAAACCGCTATATCTTTTGATACAGGCACCGGAGACCATCCAAAGTCGGCGTTTTTCAAAAGTCCGATAGGGCCATACAACTATACATTTTTAGAAAGTACGCAATTTCCGCTTTCCATTAATATATAAATCTTGAGAATGCGATCAAAACTGTGGACGTAGTGCTAATTTGAACATACGTTATCTTTAAACCGCTATATCTTTTGATACAGGCACCGCAGACCATCCAAAGTCGGCGTTTTTCAAAAGTCCGATAGGGCCATACAACTATACATTTTTAGAAAGTACGCAATTTCCGCTTTCCATTAATATATAAATCTTGAGAATGCGATCAAAACTGTGGACGTAGTGCTAATTTGAACATTCGTTATCTTTAAACCGCTATATCTTTTGATACAGGCACCGCAGACCATCCAAAGTCGGCATTTTTCAAAAGTCCGATAGGGCCATACAAATATACATTTTTAGAAAGTACGCAATTTCCGCTTTCCATTAATATATAAATCTTGAGAATGCGATCAAAACTGTGGACGTAGTGGTAATTTGAACATACGTTATCTTTAAACCGCTATATCTTTTGATACAGGCACCGCAGACCATCCAAAGTCGGCGTTTTTCAAAAGTCCGATAGGGCCATACAACTATACATTTTTAGAAAGTACGCAATTTCCGCTTTCCATTACTATATAAATCTTGAGAATGCGATCAAAACTGTGGACGTAGTGCTAATTTGAAGATTCGTTATCTTTAAACCGCTATATCTTTTGATACAGGCATCGCAGACCATCCAAAGTCGGCATTTTTCAAAAGTCCGATAGGGCCATACAACTATACATTTTTAGAAAGTACGCAATTTCCGCTTTCCATTAATATATAAATCTTGAGAATGCGATCAAAACTGTGGACGTAGTGCTAATTTGAACATTCGTTATCTTTAAACCGCTATATCTTTTGATACAGGCACCGCAGACCATCCAAAGTCGGCATTTTTCAAAAGTCTGATAGGGCCATACAACTATACATTTTTAGAAAGTACGCAATTTCCGCTTTCCATTAATATATAAATCTTGAGAATGCGATCAAAACTGTGGACGTAGTGCTAATTTGAAGATTCGTTATCTTTAAACCGCTATATCTTTTGATACAGGCACCGCAGACCATCCAAAGTCGGCATTTTTCAAAAGTCCGAAAGGGCCATACAACTATACATTTTTAGAAAGTACGCAATTTCCGCTTTCCATTAATATATAAATCTTGAGAATGCGATCAAAACTGTGGACGTAGTGCTAATTTGAACATTCGTTATCTTTAAACCGCTATATCTTTTGATACAGGCACCGCAGACCATCCAAAGTCGGCATTTTTCAAAAGTCCGAAAGGGCCATACAACTATACATTTTTAGAAAGTACGCAATTTCCGCTTTCCATTAATATATAAATCTTGAGAATGCGATCAAAACTGTGGACGCGGTGCTAATTTGAACATACGTTATCTTTAAACCGCTATATCTTTTGATACAGGCACCGCAGACCATCCAAAGTCGGCATTTTTCAAAAGTCCGATAGGGCCATACCACTATACATTTTTAGAAAGTACGCAATTTCCGCTTTCCATTAATATATAAATCTTGAGAATGCGATTAAAACTGTGGACGTAGTGCTAATTTGAACATACGTTATCTTTAAACCGCTATATCTTTTGATACAGGCACCGCAGACCATCCAAAGTCGGCATTTTTCAAAAGTCCGAAAGGGCCATACAACTATACATTTTTAGAAAGTACGCAATTTCCGCTTTCCATTAATATATAAATCTTGAGAATGCGATCAAAACTGTAGACGTAGTGCTAATTTGAACATACGTTATCTTTAAACCGCTATATCTTTTGATACAGGCACCGCAGACCATCCAAAGTCGGCATTTTTCAAAAGTCCGATAGGGCCATACCACTATACATTTTTAGAAAGTACGCAATTTCCGCTTTCCATTAATATATAAATCTTGAGAATGCGATCAAAACTGTGGACGTAGTGCTAATTTGAACATACGTTATCTTTAAACCGCTATATCTTTTGATACAGGCACCGCAGACCATCCAAAGTCGGCATTTTTCAAAAGTCCGATAGGGCCATACAACTATACATTTTTAGAAAGTACGCAATTTCCGCTTTCCATTAATATATAAATCTTGAGAATGCGATTAAAACTGTGGACGTAGTGCTAATTTGAACATACGTTATCTTTAAACCGCTATATCTTTTGATACAGGCACCGCAGACCATCCAAAGTCGGCATTTTTCAAAAGTCCGAAAGGGCCATACAACTATACATTTTAAGAAAGTACGCAGTTTCCGCTTTCCATTAATATATAAATCTTGAGAATGCGATCAAAACTGTGGACGTAGTGCTAATTTGAACATACGTTATCTTTAAGCCGCTATATCTTTTGATACAGGCACCGCAGACCATCCAAAGTCGGCATTTTTCAAAAGTCCGATAGGGCCATACAACTATACATTTTTAGAAAGTACGCAATTTCCGCTTTCCATTAATATATAAATCTTGAGAATGCGATCAAAACTGTAGACGTAGTGCTAATTTGAACATACGTTATCTTTAAACCGCTATATCTTTTGATACAGGCACCGCAGACCATCCAAAGTCGGCATTTTTCAAAAGTCCGATAGGGCCATACAACTATACATTTTTAGAAAGTACGCAATTTCCGCTTTCCATTAATATATAAATCTTGAGAATGCGATCAAAACTGTGGACGTAGTGCTAATTTGAACATACGTTATCTATAAACCGCTATATCTTTTGATACAGGCACCGCAGACCATCCAAAGTCGGCATTTTTCAAAAGTCCGATAGGGCCATACAACTATACATTTTAAGAAAGCACGCAATTTTCGCTTTCCATTAATATATAAATCTTGAGAATGCGATCAAAACTGTGGACGTAGTGCTAATTTGAACATACGTTATCTTTAAACCGCTATATCTTTTGATACAGGCACCGCAGACCATCCAAAGTCGGCATTTTTCAAAAGTCCGATAGGGCCATACAACTATACATTTTAAGAAAGTACGCAATTTCCGCTTTCCATTAATATATAAATCTTGAGAATGCGATCAAAACTGTGGACGTAGTGCTAATTTGAACATACGTTATCTTTAAACCGCTATATCTTTTGATACAGGCACCGCAGACCATCCACAGTCGGCATTTTTCAAAAGTCCGATAGGGCCATACAACTATACATTTTAAGAAAGTACGCAATTTCCGCTTTCCATTAATATATAAATCTTGAGAATGCGATCAAAACTGTGGACGTAGTGCTAATTTGAACATACGTTATCTTTAAACCGCTATATCTTTTGATACAGGCACCGCAGACCATCCAAAGTCGGCATTTTTCAAAAGTCCGATAGGGCCATACAACTATACATTTTAAGAAAGTACGCAATTTCCGCTTTCCATTAATATATAAATCTTGAGAATGCGATCAAAACTGTGGACGTAGTGCTAATTTGAACATACGTTATCTTTAAACCGCTATATCTTTTGATACAGGCACCGCACACCATCCAAAGTCGGCATTTTTCAAAAGTCCGATAGGGCCATACAACTATACATTTTAAGAAAGTACGCAATTTCCGCTTTCCATTAATATATAAATCTTGAGAATGCGATCAAAACTGTGGACGTAGTGCTAATTTGAACATACGTTATCTTTAAACCGCTATATCTTTTGATACAGGCACCGCAGACCATCCAAAGTCGGCATTTTTCAAAAGTCCGATAGGGCCATACAACTATACATTTTTAGAAAGTACGCAATTTCCGCTTTCCATTAATATATAAATCTTGAGAATGCGATCAAAACTGTAGACGTAGTGCTAATTTGAACATACGTTATCTTTAAACCGCTATATCTTTTGATACAGGCACCGCAGACCATCCAAAGTCGGCATTTTTCAAAAGTCCGATAGGGCCATACAACTATACATTTTTAGAAAGTACGCAATTTCCGCTTTCCATTAATATATAAATCTTGAGAATGCGATCAAAACTGTGGACGTAGTGCTAATTTGAACATACGTTATCTTTAAACCGCTATATCTTTTGATACAGGCACCGCAGACCATCCAAAGTCGGCATTTTTCAAAAGTCCGATAGGGCCATACAACTATACATTTTTAGAAAGTACGCAATTTCCGCTTTCCATTAATATATAAATCTTGAGAATGCGATCAAAACTGTGGACGTAGTGCTAATTTGAACATACGTTATCTTTAAACCGCTATATCTTTTGATACAGGCACCGCAGACCATCCAAAGTCGGCATTTTTCAAAAGTCCGATAGGGCCATACAACTATACATTTTTAGAAAGTACGCAATTTCCGCTTTCCATTAATATATAAATCTTGAGAATGCGATCAAAACTGTGGACGTAGTGCTAATTTGAACATACGTTATCTTTAAACCGCTATATCTTTTGATACAGACACCGCAGACCATCCAAAGTCGGCATTTTTCAAAAGTCTGATAGGGCCATACAACTATACATTTTTAGAAAGTACGCAATTTCCGCTTTCCACTAATATATAAATCTTGAGAATGCGATCAAAACTGTGGACGTAGTGCTAATTTGAACATACGTTATCTTTAAACCGCTATATCTTTTGATACAGGCACCGCAGACCATCCAAAGTCGGCATTTTTCAAAAGTCCGATAGGGCCATACAACTATACATTTTTAGAAAGTACGCAATTTCCGCTTTCCATTAATATATAAATCTTGAGAATGCGATCAAAACTGTGGACGTAGTGCTAATTTGAACATACGTTATCTTTAAACCGCTATATCTTTTGATACAGGCACCGCAGACCATCCAAAGTCGGCATTTTTCGAAAGTCCGATAGGGCCATACAACTATACATTTTTAGAAAGTACGCAATTTCCGCTTTCCATTAATATATAAATCTTGAGAATGCGATCAAAACTGTGGACGTGGTGCTAATTTGAACATACGTTATCTTTAAACCGCTATATCTTTTGATACAGGCACCGCAGACCATCCAAAGTCGGCATTTTTCAAAAGTCCGATAGGGCCATACAACTATACATTTTTAGAAAGTACGCAATTTCCGCTTTCCATTAATATATAAATCTTGAGAATGCGATCAAAACTGTGGACGTAGTGCTAATTTGAACATACGTTATCTTTAAACCGCTATATCTTTTGATACAGGCACCGCAGACCATCCAAAGTCGGCATTTTTCGAAAGTCCGATAGGGCCATACAACTATACATTTTTAGAAAGTACGCAATTTCCGCTTTCCATTAATATATAAATCTTGAGAATGCGATCAAAACTGTGGACGTGGTGCTAATTTGAACATACGTTATCTTTAAACCGCTATATCTTTTGATACAGGCACCGCAGACCGTCCAAAGTCGGCATTTTTCAAAAGTCCGATAGGGCCATACAACTATACATTTTTAGAAAGTACGCAATTTCCGCTTTCCATTAATATATAAATCTTGAGAATGCGATCAAACCTGTGGACGTTGTGCTAATTTGAACATACGTTATCTTTAAACCGCTATATCTTTTGATACAGGCACCGCAGACCATCCAAAGTCGGCATTTTTCAAAAGTCCGATAGGGCCATACAACTATACATTTTTAGAAAGTACGCAATTTCCGCTTTCCATTAATATATAAATCTTGAGAATGCGATCAAAACTGTGGACGTAGTGCTAATTTGAACATACGTTATCTTTAAACCGCTATATCTTTTGATACAGGCACCGCAGACCATCCAAAGTCGGCATTTTTCAAAAGTCCGATAGGGCCATACAACTATACATTTTTAGAAAGTACGCAATTTCCGCTTTCCATTAATATATAAATCTTGAGAATGCGATCAAACCTGTGGACGTAGTGCTAATTTGAACATACGTTATCTTTAAACCGCTATATCTTTTGATACAGGCACCGCAGACCATCCAAAGTCGGCATTTTTCAAAAGTCCGATAGGGCCATACAACTATACATTTTTAGAAAGTACGCAATTTCCGCTTTCCATTAATATATAAATCTTGAGAATGCGATCAAAACTGTGGACGTGGTGCTAATTTGAACATACGTTATCTTTAAACCGCTATATCTTTTGATACAGGCACCGCAGACCATCCAAAGTCGGCATTTTTCAAAAGTCCGATAGGGCCATACAACTATACATTTTTAGAAAGTACGCAATTTCCGCTTTCCATTAATATATAAATCTTGAGAATGCGATCAAAACTGTGGACGTGGTGCTAATTTGAACATACGTTATCTTTAAACCGCTATATCTTTTGATACAGGCACCGCAGACCATCCAAAGTCGGCATTTTTCAAAAGTCCGATAGGGCCATACAACTATACATTTTTAGAAAGTACGCAATTTCCGCTTTCCATTAATATATAAATCTTGAGAATGCGATCAAACCTGTGGACGTAGTGCTAATTTGAACATACGTTATCTTTAAACCGCTATATCTTTTGATACAGGCACCGCAGACCATCCAAAGTCGGCATTTTTCAAAAGTCCGATAGGGCCATACAACTATACATTTTTAGAAAGTACGCAATTTCCGCTTTCCATTAATATATAAATCTTGAGAATGCGATCAAAACTGTGGACGTGGTGCTAATTTGAACATACGTTATCTTTAAACCGCTATATCTTTTGATACAGGCACCGCAGACCGTCCAAAGTCGGCATTTTTCAAAAGTCCGATAGGGCCATACAACTATACATTTTTAGAAAGTACGCAATTTCCGCTTTCCATTAATATATAAATCTTGAGAATGCGATCAAACCTGTGGACGTAGTGCTAATTTGAACATACGTTATCTTTAAACCGCTATATCTTTTGATACAGGCACCGCAGACCATCCAAAGTCGGCATTTTTCAAAAGTCCGATAGGGCCATACAACTATACATTTTTAGAAAGTACGCAATTTCCGCTTTCCATTAATATATAAATCTTGAGAATGCGATCAAAACTGTGGACGTAGTGCTAATTTGAACATACGTTATCTTTAAACCGCTATATCTTTTGATACAGGCACCGCAGACCATCCAAAGTCGGCATTTTTCAAAAGTCCGATAGGGCCATACAACTATACATTTTTAGAAAGTACGCAATTTCCGCTTTCCATTAATATATAAATCTTGAGAATGCGATCAAACCTGTGGACGTAGTGCTAATTTGAACATACGTTATCTTTAAACCGCTATATCTTTTGATACAGGCACCGCAGACCATCCAAAGTCGGCATTTTTCAAAAGTCCGATAGGGCCATACAACTATACATTTTTAGAAAGTACGCAATTTCCGCTTTCCATTAATATATAAATCTTGAGAATGCGATCAAAACTGTGGACGTAGTGCTAATTTGAACATACGTTATCTTTAAACCGCTATATCTTTTGATACAGGCACCGCAGACCATCCAAAGTCGGCATTTTTCAAAAGTCCGATAGGGCCATACAACTATACATTTTTAGAAAGTACGCAATTTCCGCTTTCCATTAATATATAAATCTTGAGAATGCGATCAAAACTGTGGACGTGGTGCTAATTTGAACATACGTTATCTTTAAACCGCTATATCTTTTGATACAGGCACCGCAGACCATCCAAAGTCGGCATTTTTCAAAAGTCCGATAGGGCCATACAACTATACATTTTTAGAAAGTACGCAATTTCCGCTTTCCATTAATATATAAATCTTGAGAATGCGATCAAACCTGTGGACGTAGTGCTAATTTGAACATACGTTATCTTTAAACCGCTATATCTTTTGATACAGGCACCGCAGACCATCCAAAGTCGGCATTTTTAAAAAGTCCGATAGGGCCATACAACTATACATTTTTAGAAAGTACGCAATTTCCGCTTTCCATTAATATATAAATCTTGAGAATGCGATCAAACCTGTGGACGTAGTGCTAATTTGAACATACGTTATCTTTAAACCGCTATATCTTTTGATACAGGCACCGCAGACCATCCAAAGTCGGCATTTTTCAAAAGTCCGATAGGGCCATACAACTATACATTTTTAGAAAGTACGCAATTTCCGCTTTCCATTAATATATAAATCTTGAGAATGCGATCAAAACTGTGGACGTAGTGCTAATTTGAACATACGTTATCTTTAAACCGCTATATCTTTTGATACAGGCACCGCAGACCATCCAAAGTCGGCATTTTTCAAAAGTCCGATAGGGCCATACAACTATACATTTTTAGAAAGTACGCAATTTCCGCTTTCCATTAATATATAAATCTTGAGAATGCGATCAAACCTGTGGACGTAGTGCTAATTTGAACATACGTTATCTTTAAACCGCTATATCTTTTGATACAGGCACCGCAGACCATCCAAAGTCGGCATTTTTCAAAAGTCCGATAGGGCCATACAACTATACATTTTTAGAAAGTACGCAATTTCCGCTTTCCATTAATATATAAATCTTGAGAATGCGATCAAAACTGTGGACGTGGTGCTAATTTGAACATACGTTATCTTTAAACCGCTATATCTTTTGATACAGGCACCGCAGACCATCCAAAGTCGGCATTTTTCAAAAGTCCGATAGGGCCATACAACTATACATTTTTAGAAAGTACGCAATTTCCGCTTTCCATTAATATATAAATCTTGAGAATGCGATCAAAACTGTGGACGTGGTGCTAATTTGAACATACGTTATCTTTAAACCGCTATATCTTTTGATACAGGCACCGCAGACCATCCAAAGTCGGCATTTTTCAAAAGTCCGATAGGGCCATACAACTATACATTTTTAGAAAGTACGCAATTTCCGCTTTCCATTAATATATAAATCTTGAGAATGCGATCAAAACTGTGGACGTATTGCTAATTTGAACATACGTTATCTTTAAACCGCTATATCTTTTGATACAGGCACCGCAGACCATCCAAAGTCGGCATTTTTCAAAAGTCCGATAGGGCCATACAACTATACATTTTTAGAAAGTACGCAATTTCCGCTTTCGATTAATATATAAATCTTGAGAATGCGATCAAAACTGTGGACGTGGTGCTAATTTGAACATACGTTATCTTTAAACCGCTATATCTTTTGATACAGGCACCGCAGACCATCCAAGGTCGGCATTTTTCAAAAGTCCGATAGGGCCATACCACTATACATTTTTAGAAAGTACGCAATTTCCGCTTTCCATTAATATATAAATCTTGAGAATGCGATCAAAACTGTGGACGTGGTGCTAATTTGAACATACGTTATCTTTAAACCGCTATATCTTTTGATACAGGCACCGCAGACCATCCAAAGTCGGCATTTTTCAAAAGTCCGATAGGGCCATACAACTATACATTTTTAGAAAGTACGCAATTTCCGCTTTCGATTAATATATAAATCTTGAGAATGCGATCAAAACTGTGGACGTATTGCTAATTTGAACATACGTTATCTTTAAACCGCTATATCTTTTGATACAGGCACCGCAGACCATCCAAAGTCGGCATTTTTCAAAAGTCCGATAGGGCCATACAACTATACATTTTTAGAAAGTACGCAATTTCCGCTTTCGATTAATATATAAATCTTGAGAATGCGATCAAAACTGTGGACGTGGTGCTAGTTTGAACATACGTTATCTTTAAACCGCTATATCTTTTGATACAGGCACCGCAGACCATCCAAAGTCGGCATTTTTCAAAAGTCCGATAGGGCCATACCACTATACATTTTTAGAAAGTACGCAATTTTCGCTTTCCATTAATATATAAATCTTGAGAATGCGATCAAAACTGTGGACGTGGTGCTAATTTGAACATACGTTATCTTTAAACCGCTATATCTTTTGATACAGGCACCGCAGACCATCCAAAGTCGGCATTTTTCAAAAGTCCGATAGGGCCATACAACTATACATTTTTAGAAAGTACGCAATTTCCGCTTTCCGTTAATATATAAATCTTGAGAATGCGATCAAAACTGTGGACGTATTGCTAATTTGAACATACGTTATCTTTAAACCGCTATATCTTTTTATACAGGCACCGCAGACCATCCAAAGTCGGCATTTTTCAAAAGTCCGATAGGGCCATACAACTATACATTTTTAGAAAGTACGCAATTTCCGCTTTCGATTAATATATAAATCTTGAGAATGCGATCAAAACTGTGGACGTAGTGCTAATTTGAACATACGTTATCTTTAAACAGCTATATCTTTTGATACAGGCACCGCAGACCATCCAAAGTCGGCATTTTTCAAAAGTCCGATAGGGCCATACAACTATACATTTTTAGAAAGTACGCAATTTCCGCTTTCCATTAATATATAAATCTTGAGAATGCGATCAAAACTGTGGACGTAGTGCTAATTTGAACATACGTTATCTTTAAGCCGCTATATCTTTTGATACAGGCACCGCAGACCATCCAAAGTCGGCATTTTTCAAAAGTCCGATAGGGCCACACAACTATACATTTTTAGAAAGTACGCAATTTCCGCTTTCCATTAATATATAAATCTTGAGAATACGATCAAAACTATGGACGTAGTGCTAATTTGAACATACGTTATCTTTAAACCGCTATATCTTTTGATACAGGCACCGCAGACCATCCAAAGTCGGCATTTTTCAAAAGTCCGATAGGGCCATACAACTATACATTTTTAGAAAGTACGCAATTTCCGCTTTCCATTAATATATAAATCTTGAGAATACGATCAAAACTGTGGACGTAGTGCTAATTTGAACATACGTTATCTTTAAACCGCTATATCTTTTGATACAGGCACCGCAGACCATCCAAAGTCGGCATTTTTCAAAAGTCCGATAGGGCCATACAACTATACATTTTTAGAAAGTACGCAATTTCCGCTTTCCATTAATATATAAATCTTGAGAATGCGATCAAAACTGTTTACGTGGTGCTAATTTGAACATACGTTATCTTTAAGCCGCTATATCTTTTGATACAGGCACCGCAGACCATCCAAAGTCGGCATTTTTCAAAAGTCCGATAGGGCCATACAACTATACATTTTTAGAAAGTACGCAATTTCCGCTTTCCATTAATATATAAATCTTGAGAATGCGATCAAAACTGTGGACGTAGTGCTAATTTGAACATACGTTATCTTTAAGCCGCTATATCTTTTGATACAGGCACCGCAGACCATCCAAAGTCGGCATTTTTCAAAAGTCCGATAGGGCCACACAACTATACATTTTTAGAAAGTACTCAATTTCCGCTTTCCATTAATATATAAATCTTGAGAATGCGATCAAAACTGTGGACGTAGTGCTAATTTGAACATACGTTATCTTTAAACCGCTATATCTTTTGATACAGGCACCGCAGACCATCCAAAGTCGGCATTTTTCAAAAGTCCGATAGGGCCATACAACTATACATTTTTAGAAAGTACGCAATTTCCGCTTTCCATTAATATATAAATCTTGAGAATGCGATCAAAACTGTGGACGTAGTGCTAATTTGAACATACGTTATCTTTAAACCGCTATATCTTTTGATACAGGCACCGCAGACCATCCAAAGTCGGCATTTTTCAAAAGTCCGATAGGGCCATACAACTATACATTTTTAGAAAGTACGCAATTTCCCCTTCCATTAATATATAAATCTTGAGAATGTGATCAAAACTGTGGACGTGGTGCTAATTTGAACACACGTTATCTTTAAACCGCTATATCTTTTGATACAGGCACCGCAGACAATCCAAAGTCTGCATTTTTCAAAAGTCCGATAGGGCCATACAACTATACATTTTTAGAAAGTACGCAATTTCCGCTTTCCATTAATATATAAATCTTGAGAATGCGATCAAAACTGTGGACGTGGTGCTAATTTGAACATACGTTATCTTTAAACCGCTATATCTTTTGATACAGGCACCGCAGACCATCGAAAGTCGGCATTTTTCAAAAGTCCGATAGGGCCATACAACTATACATTTTTAGAAAGTACGCAATTTCCGCTTTCCATTAATATATAAATCTTGAGAATGCGATCAAAACTGTGGACGTATTGCTAATTTGAACATACGTTATCTTTAAACCGCTATATCTTTTGATACAGGCACCGCAGACCATCCAAAGTCGGCATTTTTCAAAAGTCCGATAGGGCCATACAACTATACATTTTTAGAAAGTACGCAATTTCCGCTTTCGATTAATATATAAATCTTGAGAATGCGATCAAAACTGTGGACGTGGTGCTAATTTGAACATACGTTATCTTTAAACCGCTATATCTTTTGATACAGGCACCGCAGACCATCCAAAGTCGGCATTTTTCAAAAGTCCGATAGGGCCATACCACTATACATTTTTAGAAAGTACGCAATTTCCGCTTTCCATTAATATATAAATCTTGAGAATGCGATCAAAACTGTGGACGTGGTGCTAATTTGAACATACGTTATCTTTAAACCGCTATATCTTTTGATACAGGCACCGCAGACCATCCAAAGTCGGCATTTTTCAAAAGTCCGATAGGGCCATACAACTATACATTTTTAGAAAGTACGCAATTTCCGCTTTCGATTAATATATAAATCTTGAGAATGCGATCAAAACTGTGGACGTATTGCTAATTTGAACATACGTTATCTTTAAACCGCTATATCTTTTGATACAGGCACCGCAGACCATCCAAAGTCGGCATTTTTCAAAAGTCCGATAGGGCCATACAACTATACATTTTTAGAAAGTACGCAATTTCCGCTTTCGATTAATATATAAATCTTGAGAATGCGATCAAAACTGTGGACGTGGTGCTAATTTGAACATACGTTATCTTTAAACCGCTATATCTTTTGATACAGGCACCGCAGACCATCCAAAGTCGGCATTTTTCAAAAGTCCGATAGGGCCATACAACTATACATTTTTAGAAAGTACGCAATTTCCGCTTTCGATTAATATATAAATCTTGAGAATGCGATCAAAACTGTGGACGTGGTGCTAATTTGAACATACGTTATCTTTAAACCGCTATATCTTTTGATACAGGCACCGGAGACCATCCAAAGTCGGCATTTTTCAAAAGTCCGATAGGGCCATACAACTATACATTTTTAGAAAGTACGCAATTTCCGCTTTCCATTAATATATAAATCTTGAGAATACGATCAAAACTGTGGACGTAGTGCTAATTTGAACATACGTTATCTTTAAACCGCTATATCTTTTGATACAGGCACCGCAGACCATCCAAAGTCGGCATTTTTCAAAAGTCCGATAGGGCCATACAACTATACATTTTTAGAAAGTACGCAATTTCCGCTTTCCATTAATATATAAATCTTGAGAATGCGATCAAAACTGTGGACGTAGTGCTAATTTGAGCATACGTTATCTTTAAGCCGCTATATCTTTTGATACAGGCACCGCAGACCATCCAAAGTCGGCATTTTTCAAAAGTCCGATAGGGCCACACAACTATACATTTTTAGAAAGTACGCAATTTCCGCTTTCCATTAATATATAAATCTTGAGAATACGATCAAAACTGTGGACGTAGTGCTAATTTGAACATACGTTATCTTTAAACCGCTATATCTTTTGATACAGGCACCGCAGACCATCCAAAGTCGGCATTTTTCAAAAGTCCGATAGGGCCATACAACTATACATTTTTAGAAAGTACGCAATTTCCGCTTTCCATTAATATATAAATCTTGAGAATACGATCAAAACTGTGGACGTAGTGCTAATTTGAACATACGTTATCTTTAAACCGCTATATCTTTTGATACAGGCACCGCAGACCATCCAAAGTCGGCATTTTTCAAAAGTCCGATAGGGCCATACAACTATACATTTTTAGAAAGTACGCAATTTCCGCTTTCCATTAATATATAAATCTTGAGAATACGATCAAAACTGTGGACGTAGTGCTAATTTGAACATACGTTATCTTTAAACCGCTATATCTTTTGATACAGGCACCGCAGACCATCCAAAGTCGGCATTTTTCAAAAGTCCGATAGGGCCATACAACTATACATTTTTAGAAAGTACGCAATTTCCGCTTTCCATTAATATATAAATCTTGAGAAGACGATCAAAACTGTGGACGTAGTGCTAATTTGAACATACGTTATCTTTAAACCGCTATATCTTTTGATACAGGCACCGCAGACCATCCAAAGTCGGCATTTTTCAAAAGTCCGATAGGGCCATACAACTATACATTTTTAGAAAGTACGCAATTTCCGCTTTCCATTAATATATAAATCTTGAGAATACGATCAAAACTGTGGACGTAGTGCTAATTTGAACATACGTTATCTTTAAACCGCTATATCTTTTGATACAGGCACCGCAGACCATCCAAAGTCGGCATTTTTCAAAAGTCCGATAGGGCCATACAACTATACATTTTTAGAAAGTACGCAATTTCCGCTTTCCATTAATATATAAATCTTGAGAATGCGATCAAAACTGTGGACGTGGTGCTAATTTGAACATACGTTATCTTTAAACCGCTATATCTTTTGATACAGGCACCGCAGACCATCCAAAGTCGGCATTTTTCAAAAGTCCGATAGGGCCATACAACTATACATTTTTAGAAAGTACGCAATTTCCGCTTTCCATTAATATATAAATCTTGAGAATGCGATCAAAACTGTGGACGTAGTGCTAATTTGAACATACGTTATCTTTAAACCGCTATATCTTTTGATACAGGCACCGCAGACCATCCAAAGTCGGCATTTTTCAAAAGTCCGATAGGGCCACACAACTATACATTTTTAGAAAGTACGCAATTTCCGCTTTCCATTAATATATAAATCTTGAGAATACGATCAAAACTATGGACGTAGTGCTAATTTGAACATACGTTATCTTTAAACCGCTATATCTTTTGATACAGGCACCGCAGACCATCCAAAGTCGGCATTTTTCAAAAGTCCGATAGGGCCATACAACTATACATTTTTAGAAAGTACGCAATTTCCGCTTTCCATTAATATATAAATCTTGAGAATACGATCAAAACTGTGGACGTAGTGCTAATTTGAACATACGTTATCTTTAAACCGCTATATCTTTTGATACAGGCACCGCAGACCATCCAAAGTCGGCATTTTTCAAAAGTCCGATAGGGCCATACAACTATACATTTTTAGAAAGTACGCAATTTCCGCTTTCCATTAATATATAAATCTTGAGAATGCGATCAAAACTGTTTACATGGTGCTAATTTGAACATACGTTATCTTTAAGCCGCTATATCTTTTGATACAGGCACCGCAGACCATCCAAAGTCGTCATTTTTCAAAAGTCCGATAGGGCCATACAACTATACATTTTTAGAAAGTACGCAATTTCCGCTTTCCATTAATATATAAATCTTGAGAATACGATCAAAACTGTGGACGTAGTGCTAATTTGAACATACGTTATCTTTAAACCGCTATATCTTTTGATACAGGCACCGCAGACCATCCAAAGTCGGCATTTTTCAAAAGTCCGATAGGGCCATACAACTATACATTTTTAGAAAGTACGCAATTTCCGCTTTCCATTAATATATAAATCTTGAGAATGCGATCAAAACTGTGGACGTAGTGCTAATTTGAACATACGTTATCTTTAAGCCGCTATATCTTTTGATACAGGCACCGCAGACCATCCAAAGTCGGCATTTTTCAAAAGTCCGATAGGGCCACACAACTATACATTTTTAGAAAGTACGCAATTTCCGCTTTCCATTAATATATAAATCTTGAGAATACGATCAAAACTGTGGACGTAGTGCTAATTTGAACATACGTTATCTTTAAACCGCTATATCTTTTGATACAGGCACCGCAGACCATCCAAAGTCGGCATTTTTCAAAAGTCCGATAGGGCCATACAACTATACATTTTTAGAAAGTACGCAATTTCCGCTTTCCATTAATATATAAATCTTGAGAATACGATCAAAACTGTGGACGTAGTGCTAATTTGAACATACGTTATCTTTAAACCGCTATATCTTTTGATACAGGCACCGCAGACCATCCAAAGTCGGCATTTTTCAAAAGTCCGATAGTGCCATACAACTATACATTTTTAGAAAGTACGCAATTTCCGCTTTCCATTAATATATAAATCTTGAGAATGCGATCAAAACTGTGGACGTAGTGCTAATTTGAACATACGTTATCTTTAAACCGCTATATCTTTTGATACAGGCACCGCAGACCATCCAAAGTCGGCATTTTTCAAAAGTCCGATAGGGCCATACAACTATACATTTTTAGAAAGTACGCAATTTCCGCTTTCCATTAATATATAAATCTTGAGAATACGATCAAAACTGTGGACGTAGTGCTAATTTGAACATACGTTATCTTTAAACCGCTATATCTTTTGATACAGGCACCGCAGACCATCCAAAGTCGGCATTTTTCAAAAGTCCGATAGGGCCATACAACTATACATTTTTAGAAAGTACGCAATTTCCGCTTTCCATTAATATATAAATCTTGAGAATGCGATCAAAACTGTGGCCGTAGTGCTAATTTGAACATACGTTATCTTTAAGCCGCTATATCTTTTGATACAGGCACCGCAGACCATCCAAAGTCGGCATTTTTCAAAAGTCCGATAGGGCCACACAACTATACATTTTTAGAAAGTACGCAATTTCCGCTTTCCATTAATATATAAATCTTGAGAATACGATCAAAATTATGGACGTAGTGCTAATTTGAACATACGTTATCTTTAAACCGCTATATCTTTTGATACAGGCACCGCAGACCATCCAAAGTCGGCATTTTTCAAAAGTCCGATAGGGCCATACAACTATACATTTTTAGAAAGTACGCAATTTCCGCTTTCCATTAATATATAAATCTTGAGAATACGATCAAAACTATGGACGTAGTGCTAATTTGAACATACGTTATCTTTAAACCGCTATATCTTTTGATACAGGCACCGCAGACCATCCAAAGTCGGCATTTTTCAAAAGTCCGATAGGGCCATACAACTATACATTTTTAGAAAGTACGCAATTTCCGCTTTCCATTAATATATAAATCTTGAGAATACGATCAAAACTGTGGACGTAGTGCTAATTTGAACATACGTTATCTTTAAGCCGCTATATCTTTTGATACAGGCACCGCAGACCATCCAAAGTCGGCATTTTTCAAAAGTCCGATAGTGCCATACAACTATACATTTTTAGAAAGTACGCAATTTCCGCTTTCCATTAATATATAAATCTTGAGAATGCGATCAAAACTGTGGACGTAGTGCTAATTTGAACATACGTTATCTTTAAACCGCTATATCTTTTGATACAGGCACCGCAGACCATCCAAAGTCGGCATTTTTCAAAAGTCCGATAGGGCCATACAACTATACATTTTTAGAAAGTACGCAATTTCCGCTTTCCATTAATATATAAATCTTGAGAATACGATCAAAACTGTGGACGTAGTGCTAATTTGAACATACGTTATCTTTAAGCCGCTATAATTTTTTAATACAGGCACCGCAGACCATCCAAAGTCGGCATTTTTCAAAAGTCCGATAGGGCCATACAACTATACATTTTTAGAAAGTACGCAATTTCCGCTTTCCATTAATATATAAATCTTGAGAATGCGATCAAAACTGTGGACGTAGTGCTAATTTGAACATACGTTATCTTTAAGCCGCTATATCTTTTGATACAGGCACCGCAGACCATCCAAAGTCGGCATTTTTCAAAAGTCCGATAGGGCCACACAACTATACATTTTTAGAAAGTACGCAATTTCCGCTTTCCATTAATATATAAATCTTGAGAATACGATCAAAACTATGGACGTAGTGCTAATTTGAACATACGTTATCTTTAAACCGCTATATCTTTTGATACAGGCACCGCAGACCATCCAAAGTCGGCATTTTTCAAAAGTCCGATAGTGCCATACAACTATACATTTTTAGAAAGTACGCAATTTCCGCTTTCCATTAATATATAAATCTTGAGAATGCGATCAAAACTGTGGACGTAGTGCTAATTTGAACATACGTTATCTTTAAACCGCTATATCTTTTGATACAGGCACCGCAGACCATCCAAAGTCGGCATTTTTCAAAAGTCCGATAGTGCCATACAACTATACATTTTTAGAAAGTACGCAATTTCCGCTTTCCATTAATATATAAATCTTGAGAATGCGATCAAAACTGTGGACGTAGTGCTAATTTGAACATACGTTATCTTTAAACCGCTATATCTTTTGATACAGGCACCGCAGACCATCCAAAGTCGGCATTTTTCAAAAGTCCGATAGTGCCATACAACTATACATTTTTAGAAAGTACGCAATTTCCGCTTTCCATTAATATATAAATCTTGAGAATGCGATCAAAACTGTGGACGTGGTGCTAATTTGAACATACGTTATCTTTAAACCGCTATATCTTTTGATACAGGCACCGCAGACCATCCAAAGTCGGCATTTTTCAAAAGTCCGATAGGGCCATACAACTATACATTTTTAGAAAGTACGCAATTTCCGCTTTCCATTAATATATAAATCTTGAGAATACGATCAAAACTATGGACGTAGTGCTAATTTGAACATACGTTATCTTTAAGCCGCTATATCTTTTGATACAGGCACCGCAGACCATCCAAAGTCGGCATTTTTCAAAAGTCCGATAGGGCCACACAACTATACATTTTTAGAAAGTACGCAATTTCCGCTTTCCATTAATATATAAATCTTGAGAATACGATCAAAACTATGGACGTAGTGCTAATTTGAACATACGTTATCTTTAAACCGCTATATCTTTTGATACAGGCACCGCAGACCATCCAAAGTCGGCATTTTTCAAAAGTCCGATAGGGCCATACAACTATACATTTTTAGAAAGTACGCAATTTCCGCTTTCCATTAATATATAAATCTTGAGAATGCGATCAAAACTGTGGACGTAGTGCTAATTTGAACATACGTTATCTTTAAACCGCTATATCTTTTGATACAGGCACCGCAGACCATCCAAAGTCGGCATTTTTCAAAAGTCCGATAGGGCCATACAACTATACATTTTTAGAAAGTACGCAATTTCCGCTTTCCATTAATATATAAATCTTGAGAATGCGATCAAAACTGTTTACGTGGTGCTAATTTGAACATACGTTATCTTTAAGCCGCTATATCTTTTGATACAGGCACCGCAGACCATCCAAAGTCGGCATTTTTCAAAAGTCCGATAGGGCCATACAACTATACATTTTTAGAAAGTACGCAATTTCCGCTTTCCATTAATATATAAATCTTGAGAATACGATCAAAACTGTGGACGTAGTGCTAATTTGAACATACGTTATCTTTAAACCGCTATATCTTTTGATACAGGCACCGCAGACCATCCAAAGTCGGCATTTTTCAAAAGTCCGATAGGGCCATACAACTATACATTTTTAGAAAGTACGCAATTTCCGCTTTCCATTAATATATAAATCTTGAGAATGCGATCAAAACTGTGGACGTAGTGCTAATTTGAACATACGTTATCTTTAAGCCGCTATATCTTTTGATACAGGCACCGCAGACCATCCAAAGTCGGCATTTTTCAAAAGTCCGATAGGGCCACACAACTATACATTTTTAGAAAGTACGCAATTTCCGCTTTCCATTAATATATAAATCTTGAGAATACGATCAAAACTGTGGACGTAGTGCTAATTTGAACATACGTTATCTTTAAACCGCTATATCTTTTGATACAGGCACCGCAGACCATCCAAAGTCGGCATTTTTCAAAAGTCCGATAGGGCCATACAACTATACATTTTTAGAAAGTACGCAATTTCCGCTTTCCATTAATATATAAATCTTGAGAATACGATCAAAACTGTGGACGTAGTGCTAATTTGAACATACGTTATCTTTAAACCGCTATATCTTTTGATACAGGCACCGCAGACCATCCAAAGTCGGCATTTTTCAAAAGTCCGATAGGGCCATACAACTATACATTTTTAGAAAGTACGCAATTTCCGCTTTCCATTAATATATAAATCTTGAGAATGCAATCAAAACTGTGGACGTAGTGCTAATTTGAACATACGTTATCTTTAAACCGCTATATCTTTTGATACAGGCACCGCAGACCATCCAAAGTCGGCATTTTTCAAAAGTCCGATAGGGCCATACAACTATACATTTTTAGAAAGTATGCAATTTCCGCTTTCCATTAATATATAAATCTTGAGAATGCGATCAAAACTGTGGACGTGGTGCTAATTTGAACATACGTTATCTTTAAACCGCTATATCTTTTGATACAGGCACCGCAGACCATCCAAAGTCGGCATTTTTCAAAAGTCCGATAGGGCCATACAACTATACATTTTTAGAAAGTACGCAATTTCCGCTTTCCATTAATATATAAATCTTGAGAATACGATCAAAACTGTGGACGTAGTGCTAATTTGAACATACGTTATCTTTAAACCGCTATATCTTTTGATACAGGCACCGCAGACCATCCAAAGTCGGCATTTTTCAAAAGTCCGATAGGGCCATACAACTATACATTTTTAGAAAGTACGCAATTTCCGCTTTCCATTAATATATAAATCTTGAGAATGCGATCAAAACTGTGGACGTGGTGCTAATTTGAACATACGTTATCTTTAAACCGCTATATCTTTTGATACAGGCACCGCAGACCATCCAAAGTCGGCATTTTTCAAAAGTCCGATAGGGCCATACAACTATACATTTTTAGAAAGTACGCAATTTCCGCTTTCCATTAATATATAAATCTTGAGAATGCGATCAAAACTGTGGACGTAGTGCTAATTTGAACATACGTTATCTTTAAGCCGCTATATCTTTTGATACAGGCACCGCAGACCATCCAAAGTCGGCATTTTTCAAAAGTCCGATAGGGCCATACAACTATACATTTTTAGAAAGTACGCAATTTCCGCTTTCCATTAATATATAAATCTTGAGAATACGATCAAAACTGTGGACGTAGTGCTAATTTGAACATACGTTATCTTTAAACCACTATATCTTTTGATACAGGCACCGCAGACCATCCAAAGTCGGCATTTTTCAAAAGTCCGATAGGGCCATACAACTATACATTTTTAGAAAGTACGCAATTTCCGCTTTCCATTAATATATAAATCTTGAGAATGCGATCAAAACTGTTTACGTGGTGCTAATTTGAACATACGTTATCTTTAAGCCGCTATATCTTTTGATACAGGCACCGCAGACCATCCAAAGTCGGCATTTTTCAAAAGTCCGATAGGGCCATACAACTATACATTTTTAGAAAGTACGCAATTTCCGCTTTCCATTAATATATAAATCTTGAGAATACGATCAAAACTGTGGACGTAGTGCTAATTTGAACATACGTTATCTTTAAACCACTATATCTTTTGATACAGGCACCGCAGACCATCCAAAGTCGGCATTTTTCAAAAGTCCGATAGGGCCATACAACTATACATTTTTAGAAAGTACGCAATTTCCGCTTTCCATTAATATATAAATCTTGAGAATGCGATCAAAACTGTGGACGTAGTGCTAATTTGAACATACGTTATCTTTAAGCCGCTATATCTTTTGATACAGGCACCGCAGACCATCCAAAGTCGGCATTTTTCAAAAGTCCGATAGGGCCACACAACTATACATTTTTAGAAAGTACGCAATTTCCGCTTTCCATTAATATATAAATCTTGAGAATACGATCAAAACTGTGGACGTAGTGCTAATTTGAACATACGTTATCTTTAAACCGCTATATCTTTTGATACAGGCACCGCAGACCATCCAAAGTCGGCATTTTTCAAAAGTCCGATAGGGCCATACAACTATACATTTTTAGAAAGTACGCAATTTCCGCTTTCCATTAATATATAAATCTTGAGAATACGATCAAAACTGTGGACGTAGTGCTAATTTGAACATACGTTATCTTTAAACCGCTATATCTTTTGATACAGGCACCGCAGACCATCCAAAGTCGGCATTTTTCAAAAGTCCGATAGGGCCATACAACTATACATTTTTAGAAAGTACCCAATTTCCGCTTTCCATTAATATATAAATCTTGAGAATGCAATCAAAACTGTGGACGTAGTGCTAATTTGAACATACGTTATCTTTAAACCGCTATATCTTTTGATACAGGCACCGCAGACCATCCAAAGTCGGCATTTTTCAAAAGTCCGATAGGGCCATACAACTATACATTTTTAGAAAGTACGCAATTTCCGCTTTCCATTAATATATAAATCTTGAGAATGCGATCAAAACTGTGGACGTGGTGCTAATTTGAACATACGTTATCTTTAAACCGCTATATCTTTTGATACAGGCACCGCAGACCATCCAAAGTCGGCATTTTTCAAAAGTCCGATAGGGCCATACAACTATACATTTTTAGAAAGTACGCAATTTCCGCTTTCCATTAATATATAAATCTTGAGAATGCAATCAAAACTGTGGACGTAGTGCTAATTTGAACATACGTTATTTTTAAACCGCTATATCTTTTGATACAGGCACCGCAGACCATCCAAAGTCGGCATTTTTCAAAAGTCCGATAGGGCCATACAACTATACATTTTTAGAAAGTACGCAATTTCCGCTTTCCATTAATATATAAATCTTGAGAATTCGATCAAAACTGTGGACGTAGTGCTAATTTGAACATACGTTATCTTTAAACCGCTATATCTTTTGATACAGGCACCGCAGACCATCCAAAGTCGGCATTTTTCAAAAGTCCGATAGGGCCATACAACTATACATTTTTAGAAAGTACGCAATTTCCGCTTTCCATTAATATATAAATCTTGAGAATACGATCAAAACTGTGGACGTAGTGCTAATTTGAACATACGTTATCTTTAAACCGCTATATCTTTTGATACAGGCACCGCAGACCATCCAAAGTCGGCATTTTTCAAAAGTCCGATAGGGCCATACAACTATACATTTTTAGAAAGTACGCAATTTCCGCTTTCCATTAATATATAAATCTTGAGAATACGATCAAAACTGTGGACGTAGTGCTAATTTGAACATACGTTATCTTTAAACCGCTATATCTTTTGATACAGGCACCGCAGACCATCCAAAGTCGGCATTTTTCAAAAGTCCGATAGGGCCATACAACTATACATTTTTAGAAAGTACGCAATTTCCGCTTTCCATTAATATATAAATCTTGAGAATGCGATCAAAACTGTGGACGTAGTGCTAATTTGAACATACGTTATCTTTAAACCGCTATATCTTTTGATACAGGCACCGCAGACCATCCAAAGTCGGCATTTTTCAAAAGTCCGATAGGGCCACACAACTATACATTTTTAGAAAGTACGCAATTTCCGCTTTCCATTAATATATAAATCTTGAGAATACGATCAAAACTGTGGACGTAGTGCTAATTTGAACATACGTTATCTTTAAACCGCTATATCTTTTGATACAGGCACCGCAGACCATCCAAAGTCGGCATTTTTCAAAAGTCCGATAGGGCCATACAACTATACATTTTTAGAAAGTACGCAATTTCCGCTTTCCATTAATATATAAATCTTGAGAATACGATCAAAACTGTGGACGTAGTGCTAATTTGAACATACGTTATCTTTAAGCCGCTATATCTTTTGATACAGGCACCGCAGACCATCCAAAGTCGGCATTTTTCAAAAGTCCGATAGGGCCATACAACTATACATTTTAAGAAAGTACGCAATTTCCGGTTTCGATTAATATATAAATCTTGAGAATACGATCAAAACTGTGGACGTAGTGCTAATTTGAACATACGTTATCTTTAAACCGCTATATCTTTTGATACAGGCACCGCAGACCATCCAAAGTCGGCATTTTTCAAAAGTCCGATAGGGCCATACAACTATACATTTTTAGAAAGTACGCAATTTCCGATTTCCATTAATATATAAATCTTGAGAATACGATCAAAACTGTGGACGTAGTGCTAATTTGAACATACGTTATCTTTAAACCGCTATATCTTTTGATACAGGCACCGCAGACCATCCAAAGTCGGCATTTTTCAAAAGTCCGATAGGGCCATACAACTATACATTTTTAGAAAGTACGCAATTTCCGCTTTCCATTAATATATAAATCTTGAGAATACGATCAAAACTGTGGACGTAGTGCTAATTTGAACATACGTTATCTTTAAACCGCTATATCTTTTGATACAGGCACCGCAGACCATCCAAAGTCGGCATTTTTCAAAAGTCCGATAGGGCCATACAACTATACATTTTTAGAAAGTACGCAATTTCCGCTTTCCATTAATATATAAATCTTGAGAATACGATCAAAACTGTGGACGTAGTGCTAATTTGAACATACGTTATCTTTAAACCGCTATATCTTTTGATACAGGCACCGCAGACCATCCAAAGTCGGCATTTTTCAAAAGTCCGATAGGGCCATACAACTATACATTTTTAGAAAGTACGCAATTTCCGCTTTCCATTAATATATAAATCTTGAGAATACGATCAAAACTATGGACGTAGTGCTAATTTGAACATACGTTATCTTTAAACCGCTATATCTTTTGATACAGGCACCGCAGACCATCCAAAGTCGGCATTTTTCAAAAGTCCGATAGGGCCATACAACTATACATTTTTAGAAAGTACGCAATTTCCGCTTTCCATTAATATATAAATCTTGAGAATACGATCAAAACTGTGGACGTAGTGCTAATTTGAACATACGTTATCTTTAAACCGCTATATCTTTTGATACAGGCACCGCAGACCATCCAAAGTCGGCATTTTTCAAAAGTCCGATAGGGCCATACAACTATACATTTTTAGAAAGTACGCAATTTCCGCTTTCCATTAATATATAAATCTTGAGAATACGATCAAAACTGTGGACGTAGTGCAAATTTGAACATACGTTATCTTTAAACCGCTATATCTTTTGATACAGGCACCGCAGACCATCCAAAGTCGGCATTTTTCAAAAGTCCGATAGGGCCATACAACTATACATTTTTAGAAAGTACGCAATTTCCGCTTTCCATTAATATATAAATCTTGAGAATACGATCAAAACTGTGGACGTAGTGCTAATTTGAACATACGTTATCTTTAAACCGCTATATCTTTTGATACAGGCACCGCAGACCATCCAAAGTCGGCATTTTTCAAAAGTCCGATAGGGCCATACAACTATACATTTTTAGAAAGTACGCAATTTCCGCTTTCCATTAATATATAAATCTTGAGAATACGATCAAAACTGTGGACGTAGTGCTAATTTGAACATACGTTATCTTTAAACCGCTATATCTTTTGATACAGGCACCGCAGACCATCCAAAGTCGGCATTTTTCAAAAGTCCGATAGGGCCACACAACTATACATTTTTAGAAAGTACGCAACTTCCGCTTTCCATTAATATATAAATCTTGAGAATACGATCAAAACTATGGACGTAGTGCTAATTTGAACATACGTTATCTTTAAACCGCTATATCTTTTGATACAGGCACCGCAGACCATCCAAAGTCGGCATTTTTCAAAAGTCCGATAGGGCCATACAACTATACATTTTTAGAAAGTACGCAATTTCCGCTTTCCATTAATATATAAATCTTGAGAATACGATCAAAACTGTGGACGTAGTGCTAATTTGAACATACGTTATCTTTAAGCCGCTATATCTTTTGATACAGGCACCGCAGACCATCCAAAGTCGGCATTTTTCAAAAGTCCGATAGGGCCACACAACTATACATTTTTAGAAAGTACGCAACTTCCGCTTTCCATTAATATATAAATCTTGAGAATGCGATCAAAACTATGGACGTAGTGCTAATTTGAACATACGTTATCTTTAAACCGCTATATCTTTTGATACAGGCACCGCAGACCATCCAAAGTCGGCATTTTTCAAAAGTCCGATAGGGCCATACAACTATACATTTTTAGAAAGTACGCAATTTCCGCTTTCCATTAATATATAAATCTTGAGAATACGATCAAAACTGTGGACGTAGTGCTAATTTGAACATACGTTATCTTTAAACCGCTATATCTTTTGATACAGGCACCGCAGACCATCCAAAGTCGGCATTTTTCAAAAGTCCGATAGGGCCATACAACTATACATTTTTAGAAAGTACGCAATTTCCGCTTTCCATTAATATATAAATCTTGAGAATGCGATCAAAACTGTTTACGTGGTGCTAATTTGAACATACGTTATCTTTAAGATGCTATATCTTTTGATACAGGCACCGCAGACCATCCAAAGTCGGCATTTTTCAAAAGTCCGATAGGGCCATACAACTATACATTTTTAGAAAGTACGCAATTTCCGCTTTCCATTAATATATAAATCTTGAGAATACGATCAAAACTGTGGACGTAGTGCTAATTTGAACATACGTTATCTTTAAACCGCTATATCTTTTGATACAGGCACCGCAGACCATCCAAAGTCGGCATTTTTCAAAAGTCCGATGGGCCATACAACTATACATTTTTAGAAAGTACGCAATTTCCGCTTTCCATTAATATATAAATCTTGAGAATACGATCAAAACTGTGGACGTAGTGCTAATTTGAACATACGTTATCTTTAAACCGCTATATCTTTTGATACAGGCACCGCAGACCATCCAAAGTCGGCATTTTTCAAAAGTCCGATAGGGCCATACAACTATACATTTTTAGAAAGTACGCAATTTCCGCTTTCCATTAATATATAAATCTTGAGAATACGATCAAAACTGTGGACGTAGTGCTAATTTGAACATACGTTATCTTTAAACCGCTATATCTTTTGATACAGGCACCGCAGACCATCCAAAGTCGGCATTTTTCAAAAGTCCGATGGGCCATACAACTATACATTTTTAGAAAGTACGCAATTTCCGCTTTCCATTAATATATAAATCTTGAGAATACGATCAAAACTGTGGACGTAGTGCTAATTTGAACATACGTTATCTTTAAACCGCTATATCTTTTGATACAGGCACCGCAGACCATCCAAAGTCGGCATTTTTCAAAAGTCCGATGGCCCATACAACTATACATTTTTAGAAAGTACGCAATTTCCGCTTTCCATTAATATATAAATCTTGAGAATGCGATCAAAACTGTTTACGTGGTGCTAATTTGAACATACGTTATCTTTAAGATGCTATATCTTTTGATACAGGCACCGCAGACCATCCAAAGTCGGCATTTTTCAAAAGTCCGATAGGGCCATACAACTATACATTTTTAGAAAGTACGCAATTTCCGCTTTCCATTAATATATAAATCTTGAGAATACGATCAAAACTGTGGACGTAGTGCTAATTTGAACATACGTTATCTTTAAACCGCTATATCTTTTGATACAGGCACCGCAGACCATCCAAAGTCGGCATTTTTCAAAAGTCCGATAGGGCCATACAACTATACATTTTTAGAAAGTACGCAATTTCCGCTTTCCATTAATATATAAATCTTGAGAATACGATCAAAACTGTGGACGTAGTGCTAATTTGAACATACGTTATCTTTAAACCGCTATATCTTTTGATACAGGCACCGCAGACCATCCAAAGTCGGCATTTTTCAAAAGTCCGATGGGCCATACAACTATACATTTTTAGAAAGTACGCAATTTCCGCTTTCCATTAATATATAAATCTTGAGAATGCGATCAAAACTGTGGACGTAGTGCTAATTTGAACATACGTTATCTTTAAGCCGCTATATCTTTTGATACAGGCACCGCAGACCATCCAAAGTCGGCATTTTTCAAAAGTCCGATAGGGCCACACAACTATACATTTTTAGAAAGTACGCAATTTCCGCTTTCCATTAATATATAAATCTTGAGAATACGATCAAAACTGTGGACGTAGTGCTAATTTGAACATACGTTATCTTTAAACCGCTATATCTTTTGATACAGGCACCGCAGACCATCCAAAGTCGGCATTTTTCAAAAGTCCGATAGGGCCATACAACTATACATTTTTAGAAAGTACGCAATTTCCGCTTTCCATTAATATATAAATCTTGAGAATACGATCAAAACTGTGGACGTAGTGCTAATTTGAACATACGTTATCTTTAAACCGCTATATCTTTTGATACAGGCACCGCAGACCATCCAAAGTCGGCATTTTTCAAAAGTCCGATAGGGCCATACAACTATACATTTTTAGAAAGTACGCAATTTCCGCTTTCCATTAATATATAAATCTTGAGAATACGATCAAAACTGTGGACGTGGTGCTAATTTGAACATACGTTATCTTTAAACCGCTATATCTTTTGATACAGGCACCGCAGACCATCCAAAGTCGGCATTTTTCAAAAGTCCGATAGGGCCATACAACTATACATTTTTAGAAAGTACGCAATTTCCGCTTTCCATTAATATATAAATCTTGAGAATGCAATCAAAACTGTGGACGTAGTGCTAATTTGAACATACGTTATCTTTAAACCGCTATATCTTTTGATACAGGCACCGCAGACCATCCAAAGTCGGCATTTTTCAAAAGTCCGATAGGGCCATACAACTATACATTTTTAGAAAGTACGCAATTTCCGCTTTCGATTAATATATAAATCTTGAGAATGCGATCAAAACTGTGGACGTGGTGCTAATTTGAACATACGTTATCTTTAAACCGCTATATCTTTTGATACAGGCACCGCAGACCATCCAAAGTCGGCATTTTTCAAAAGTCCGATAGGGCCATACAACTATACATTTTTAGAAAGTACGCAATTTCCGCTTTCCATTAATATATAAATCTTGAGAATACGATCAAAACTGTGGACGTGGTGCTAATTTGAACATACGTTATCTTTAAACCGCTATATCTTTTGATACAGGCACCGCAGACCATCCAAAGTCGGCATTTTTCAAAAGTCCGATAGGGCCATACAACTATACATTTTTAGAAAGTACGCAATTTCCGCTTTCCATTAATATATAAATCTTGAGAATACGAGCAAAACTGTGGACGTGGTGCTAATTTGAACATACGTTATCTTTAAACCGCTATATCTTTTGATACAGGCACCGCAGACCATCCAAAGTCGGCATTTTTCAAAAGTCCGATAGGGCCATACCACTATACATTTTTAGAAAGTACGCAATTTCCGCTTTCCATTAATATATAAATCTTGAGAATGCGATCAAAACTGTGGACGTGGTGCTAATTTGAACATACGTTATCTTTAAACCGCTATATCTTTTGATACAGGCACCGCAGACCATCCAAAGTCGGCATTTTTCAAAAGTCCGATAGGGCCATACAACTATACATTTTTAGAAAGTACGCAATTTCCGCTTTCCATTAATATATAAATCTTGAGAATGCGATCAAAACTGTGGACGTAGTGCTAATTTGAACATACGTTATCTTTAAACCGCTATATCTTTTGATACAGGCACCGCAGACCATCCAAAGTCGGCATTTTTCAAAAGTCCGATAGGGCCATACAACTATACATTTTAAGAAAGTACGCAATTTCCGCTTTCCATTAATATATAAATCTTGAGAATGCGATCAAAACTGTGGACGTAGTGCTAATTTGAACATACGTTATCTTTAAACCGCTATATCTTTTGATACAGGCACCGCAGACCATCCAAAGTCGGCATTTTTCAAAAGTCCGATAGGGCCATACAACTATACATTTTTAGAAAGTACGCAATTTCCGCTTTCCATTAATATATAAATCTTGAGAATGCGATCAAAACTGTGGACGTAGTGCTAATTTGAACATACGTTATCTTTAAACCGCTATATCTTTTGATACAGGCACCGCAGACCATCCAAAGTCGGCATTTTTCAAAAGTCCGATAGGGCCATACAACTATACATTTTAAGAAAGTACGCAATTTCCGCTTTCCATTAATATATAAATCTTGAGAATGCGATCAAAACTGTGGACGTAGTGCTAATTTGAACATACGTTATCTTTAAACCGCTATATCTTTTGATACAGGCACCGCAGACCATCCAAAGTCGGCATTTTTCAAAAGTCCGATAGGGCCATACAACTATACATTTTAAGAAAGTACGCAATTTCCGCTTTCCATTAATATATAAATCTTGAGAATACGATCAAAACTGTGGACGTAGTGCTAATTTGAACATACGTTATCTTTAAACCGCTATATCTTTTGATACAGGCACCGCAGACCATCCAAAGTCGGCATTTTTCAAAAGTCCGATAGGGCCATACAACTATACATTTTTAGAAAGTACGCAACTTCCGCTTTCCATTAATATATAAATCTTGAGAATACGATCAAAACTATGGACGTAGTGCTAATTTGAACATACGTTATCTTTAAACCGCTATATCTTTTGATACAGGCACCGCAGACCATCCAAAGTCGGCATTTTTCAAAAGTCCGATAGGGCCATACAACTATACATTTTTAGAAAGTACGCAATTTCCGCTTTCCATTAATATATAAATCTTGAGAATGCGATCAAAACTGTGGATGTAGTGCTAATTTGAACATACGTTATCTTTAAACCGCTATATCTTTTGATACAGGCACCGCAGACCATCCAAAGTCGGCATTTTTCAAAAGTCCGATAGGGCCATACAACTATACATTTTTAGAAAGTACGCAATTTCCGCTTTCCATTAATATATAAATCTTGAGAATGCGATCAAAACTGTGGACGTAGTGCTAATTTGAACATACGTTATCTTTAAACCGCTATATCTTTTGATACAGGCACCGCAGACCATCCAAAGTCGGCATTTTTCAAAAGTCCGATAGGGCCATACAACTATACATTTTAAGAAAGTACGCAATTTCCGCTTTCCATTAATATATAAATCTTGAGAATGCGATCAAAACTGTGGACGTAGTGCTAATTTGAACATACGTTATCTTTAAACCGCTATATCTTTTGATACAGGCACCGCAGACCATCCAAAGTCGGCATTTTTCAAAAGTCCGATAGGGCCATACAACTATACATTTTAAGAAAGTACGCAATTTCCGCTTTCCATTAATATATAAATCTTGAGAATGCGATCAAAACTGTGGACGTAGTGCTAATTTGAACATACGTTATCTTTAAACCGCTATATCTTTTGATACAGGCACCGCAGACCATCCAAAGTCGGCATTTTTCAAAAGTCCGATAGGGCCATACAACTATACATTTTTAGAAAGTACGCAATTTCCGCTTTCCATTAATATATAAATCTTGAGAATACGATCAAAACTGTGGACGTGGTGCTAATTTGAACATACGTTATCTTTAAACCGCTATATCTTTTGATACAGGCACCGCAGACCATCCAAAGTCGGCATTTTTCAAAAGTCCGATAGGGCCATACAACTATACATTTTTAGAAAGTACGCAATTTCCGCTTTCCATTAATATATAAATCTTGAGAATGCGATCAAAACTGTGGACGTAGTGCTAATTTGAACATACGTTATCTTTAAACCGCTATATCTTTTGATACAGGCACCGCAGACCATCCAAAGTCGGCATTTTTCAAAAGTCCGATAGGGCCATACAACTATACATTTTTAGAAAGTACGCAATTTCCGCTTTCCATTAATATATAAATCTTGAGAATGCGATCAAAACTGTGGACGTGGTGCTAATTTGAACATACGTTATCTTTAAACCGCTATATCTTTTGATACAGGCACCGCAGACCATCCAAAGTCGACATTTTTCAAAAGTCCGATAGGGCCATACAACTATACATTTTTAGAAAGTACGCAATTTCCGCTTTCCATTAATATATAAATCTTGAGAATACGAGCAAAACTGTGGACGTGGTGCTAATTTGAACATACGTTATCTTTAAACCGCTATATCTTTTGATACAGGCACCGCAGACCATCCAAAGTCGGCATTTTTCAAAAGTCCGATAGGGCCATACCACTATACATTTTTAGAAAGTACGCAATTTCCGCTTTCCATTAATATATAAATCTTGAGAATGCGATCAAAACTGTGGACGTGGTGCTAATTTGAACATACGTTATCTTTAAACCGCTATATCTTTTGATACAGGCACCGCAGACCATCCAAAGTCGGCATTTTTCAAAAGTCCGATAGGGCCATACAACTATACATTTTTAGAAAGTACGCAATTTCCGCTTTCCATTAATATATAAATCTTGAGAATACGATCAAAACTGTGGACGTGGTGCTAATTTGAACATACGTTATCTTTAAACCGCTATATCTTTTGATACAGGCACCGCAGACCATCCAAAGTCGGCATTTTTCAAAAGTCCGATAGGGCCATACAACTATACATTTTTAGAAAGTACGCAATTTCCGCTTTCCATTAATATATAAATCTTGAGAATACGAGCAAAACTGTGGACGTGGTGCTAATTTGAACATACGTTATCTTTAAACCGCTATATCTTTTGATACAGGCACCGCAGACCATCCAAAGTCGGCATTTTTCAAAAGTCCGATAGGGCCATACCACTATACATTTTTAGAAAGTACGCAATTTCCGCTTTCCATTAATATATAAATCTTGAGAATGCGATCAAGACTGTGGACGTGGTGCTAATTTGAACATACGTTATCTTTAAACCGCTATATCTTTTGATACAGGCACCGCAGACCATCCAAAGTCGGCATTTTTCAAAAGTCCGATAGGGCCATACAACTATACATTTTTAGAAAGTACGCAATTTCCGCTTTCCATTAATATATAAATCTTGAGAATGCGATCAAAACTGTGGACGTAGTGCTAATTTGAACATACGTTATCTTTAAACCGCTATATCTTTTGATACAGGCACCGCAGACCATCCAAAGTCGGCATTTTTCAAAAGTCCGATAGGGCCATACAACTATACATTTTAGGAAAGTACGCAATTTCCGCTTTCCATTAATATATAAATCTTGAGAATGCGATCAAAACTGTGGACGTAGTGCTAATTTGAACATACGTTATCTTTAAACCGCTATATCTTTTGATACAGGCACCGCAGACCATCCAAAGTCGGCATTTTTCAAAAGTCCGATAGGGCCATACAACTATACATTTTTAGAAAGTACGCAATTTCCGCTTTCCATTAATATATAAATCTTGAGAATGCGATCAAAACTGTGGACGTAGTGCTAATTTGAACATACGTTATCTTTAAACCGCTATATCTTTTGATACAGGCACCGCAGACCATCCAAAGTCGGCATTTTTCAAAAGTCCGATAGGGCCATACAACTATACATTTTAAGAAAGTACGCAATTTCCGCTTTCCATTAATATATAAATCTTGAGAATGCGATCAAAACTGTGGACGTAGTGCTAATTTGAACATACGTTATCTTTAAACCGCTATATCTTTTGATACAGGCACCGCAGACCATCCAAAGTCGGCATTTTTCAAAAGTCCGATAGGGCCATACAACTATACATTTTAAGAAAGTACGCAATTTCCGCTTTCCATTAATATATAAATCTTGAGAATGCGATCAAAACTGTGGACGTAGTGCTAATTTGAACATACGTTATCTTTAAACCGCTATATCTTTTGATACAGGCACCGCAGACCATCCAAAGTCGGCATTTTTCAAAAGTCCGATAGGGCCATACAACTATACATTTTTAGAAAGTACGCAACTTCCGCTTTCCATTAATATATAAATCTTGAGAATACGATCAAAACTATGGACGTAGTGCTAATTTGAACATACGTTATCTTTAAACCGCTATATCTTTTGATACAGGCACCGCAGACCATCCAAAGTCGGCATTTTTCAAAAGTCCGATAGGGCCATACAACTATACATTTTTAGAAAGTACGCAATTTCCGCTTTCCATTAATATATAAATCTTGAGAATGCGATCAAAACTGTGGATGTAGTGCTAATTTGAACATACGTTATCTTTAAACCGCTATATCTTTTGATACAGGCACCGCAGACCATCCAAAGTCGGCATTTTTCAAAAGTCCGATAGGGCCATACAACTATACATTTTTAGAAAGTACGCAATTTCCGCTTTCCATTAATATATAAATCTTGAGAATACGATCAAAACTGTGGACGTAGTGCTAATTTGAACATACGTTATCTTTAAACCGCTATATCTTTTGATACAGGCACCGCAGACCATCCAAAGTCGGCATTTTTCAAAAGTCCGATAGGGCCATACAACTATACATTTTAAGAAAGTACGCAATTTCCGCTTTCCATTAATATATAAATCTTGAGAATGCGATCAAAACTGTGGACGTAGTGCTAATTTGAACATACGTTATCTTTAAACCGCTATATCTTTTGATACAGGCACCGCAGACCATCCAAAGTCGGCATTTTTCAAAAGTCCGATAGGGCCATACAACTATACATTTTAAGAAAGTACGCAATTTCCGCTTTCCATTAATATATAAATCTTGAGAATGCGATCAAAACTGTGGACGTAGTGCTAATTTGAACATACGTTATCTTTAAACCGCTATATCTTTTGATACAGGCACCGCAGACCATCCAAAGTCGGCATTTTTCAAAAGTCCGATAGGGCCATACAACTATACATTTTTAGAAAGTACGCAATTTCCGCTTTCCATTAATATATAAATCTTGAGAATACGATCAAAACTGTGGACGTGGTGCTAATTTGAACATACGTTATCTTTAAACCGCTATATCTTTTGATACAGGCACCGCAGACCATCCAAAGTCGGCATTTTTCAAAAGTCCGATAGGGCCATACAACTATACATTTTTAGAAAGTACGCAATTTCCGCTTTCCATTAATATATAAATCTTGAGAATACGAGCAAAACTGTGGACGTGGTGCTAATTTGAACATACGTTATCTTTAAACCGCTATATCTTTTGATACAGGCACCGCAGACCATCCAAAGTCGACATTTTTCAAAAGTCCGATAGGGCCATACAACTATACATTTTTAGAAAGTACGCAATTTCCGCTTTCCATTAATATATAAATCTTGAGAATACGAGCAAAACTGTGGACGTGGTGCTAATTTGAACATACGTTATCTTTAAACCGCTATATCTTTTGATACAGGCACCGCAGACCATCCAAAGTCGGCATTTTTCAAAAGTCCGATAGGGCCATACCACTATACATTTTTAGAAAGTACGCAATTTCCGCTTTCCATTAATATATAAATCTTGAGAATGCGATCAAAACTGTGGACGTGGTGCTAATTTGAACATACGTTATCTTTAAACCGCTATATCTTTTGATACAGGCACCGCAGACCATCCAAAGTCGGCATTTTTCAAAAGTCCGATAGGGCCATACAACTATACATTTTAAGAAAGTACGCAATTTCCGCTTTCCATTAATATATAAATCTTGAGAATGCGATCAAAACTGTGGACGTGGTGCTAATTTGAACATACGTTATCTTTAAACCGCTATATCTTTTGATACAGGCACCGCAGACCATCCAAAGTCGGCATTTTTCAAAAGTCCGATAGGGCCATACAACTATACATTTTTAGAAAGTACGCAATTTCCGCTTTCCATTAATATATAAATCTTGAGAATACGATCAAAACTGTGGACGTGGTGCTAATTTGAACATACGTTATCTTTAAACCGCTATATCTTTTGATACAGGCACCGCAGACCATCCAAAGTCGACATTTTTCAAAAGTCCGATAGGGCCATACAACTATACATTTTTAGAAAGTACGCAATTTCCGCTTTCCATTAATATATAAATCTTGAGAATACGAGCAAAACTGTGGACGTGGTGCTAATTTGAACATACGTTATCTTTAAACCGCTATATCTTTTGATACAGGCACCGCAGACCATCCAAAGTCGGCATTTTTCAAAAGTCCGATAGGGCCATACCACTATACATTTTTAGAAAGTACGCAATTTCCGCTTTCCATTAATATATAAATCTTGAGAATGCGATCAAAACTGTGGACGTGGTGCTAATTTGAACATACGTTATCTTTAAACCGCTATATCTTTTGATACAGGCACCGCAGACCATCCAAAGTCGGCATTTTTCAAAAGTCCGATAGGGCCATACAACTATACATTTTAAGAAAGTACGCAATTTCCGCTTTCCATTAATATATAAATCTTGAGAATGCGATCAAAACTGTGGACGTGGTGCTAATTTGAACATACGTTATCTTTAAACCGCTATATCTTTTGATACAGGCACCGCAGACCATCCAAAGTCGGCATTTTTCAAAAGTCCGATAGGGCCATACCACTATACATTTTTAGAAAGTACGCAATTTCCGCTTTCCATTAATATATAAATCTTGAGAATGCGATCAAAACTGTGGACGTGGTGCTAATTTGAACATACGTTATCTTTAAACCGCTATATCTTTTGATACAGGCATCGCAGACCATCCAAAGTCGGCATTTTTCAAAAGTCCGATAGGGCCATACCACTATACATTTTTAGAAAGTACGCAATTTCCGCTTTCCATTAATACATAAATCTTGAGAATGCGATTAAAACTGTGGACGTAGTGCTAATTTGAACATACGTTATCTTTAAACCGCTATATCTTTTGATACAGGCACCGCAGACCATCCAAAGTCGGCATTTTTCAAAAGTCCGATAGGGCCATACAACTATACATTTTTAGAAAGTACGCAATTTCCGCTTTCCATTAATATATAAATCTTGAGAATGCGATCAAAACTGTGGACGTAGTGCTAATTTGAACATACGTTATCTTTAAGCCGCTATATCTTTTGATACAGGCACCGCAGACCATCCAAAGTCGGCATTTTTCAAAAGTCCGATAGGGCCACACAACTATACATTTTTAGAAAGTACGCAATTTCCGCTTTCCATTAATATATAAATCTTGAGAATACGATCAAAACTGTGGACGTAGTGCTAATTTGAACATACGTTATCTTTAAACCGCTATATCTTTTGATACAGGCACCGCAGACCATCCAAAGTCGGCATTTTTCAAAAGTCCGATAGGGCCATACAACTATACATTTTTAGAAAGTACGCAATTTCCGCTTTCCATTAATATATAAATCTTGAGAATGCGATCAAAACTGTAGACGTAGTGCTAATTTGAACATACGTTATCTTTAAACCGCTATATCTTTTGATACAGGCACCGCAGACCACCCAAAGTCGGCATTTTTCAAAAGTCCGATAGGGCCATACAACTATACATTTTTAGAAAGTACGCAATTTCCGCTTTCCATTAATATATAAATCTTGAGAATGCGATCAAAACTGTGGACGTAGTGCTAATTTGAACATACATTATCTTTAAACCGCTATATCTTTTGATACAGGCACCGCAGACCATCCAAAGTCGGCATTTTTCAAAAGTCCGATAGGGCCATACAACTATACATTTTTAGAAAGTACGCAATTTCCGCTTTCCATTAATATATAAATCTTGAGAATGCGATCAAAACTGTGGACGTAGTGCTAGTTTGAACATACGTTATCTTTAAACCGCTATATCTTTTGATACAGGCACCGCAGACCATCCAAAGTCGGCATTTTTCAAAAGTCCGATAGGGCCATACAACTATACATTTTTAGAAAGTACGCAATTTCCGCTTTCCATTAATACATAAATCTTGAGAATGCGATCAAAACTGTGGACGTAGTGCTAATTTGAACATACATTATCTTTAAACCGCTATATCTTTTGATACAGGCACCGCAGACCATCCAAAGTCGGCATTTTTCAAAAGTCCGATAGGGCCATACAACTATACATTTTTAGAAAGTACGCAATTTCCGCTTTCCATTAATATATAAATCTTAAAAATGCGATCAAAACTGTGGACGTAGTGCTAATTTGAACATACGTTATCTTTAAACCGCTATATCTTTTGATACAGGCACCGCAGACCATCCAAAGTCGGCATTTTTCAAAAGTCCGATAGGGCCATACAACTATACATTTTTTGAAAGTACGCAATTTCCGCTTTCCATTAATATATAAATCTTGAGAATGCGATCAAAACTGTGGACGTAGTGCTAATTTGAACATACTTTATCTTTAAACCGCTATATCTTTTGATACAGGCACCGCAGACCATCCAAAGTCGGCATTTTTCAAAAGTCCGATAGGGCCATACAACTATACATTTTTAGAAAGTACGCAATTTCCGCTTTCCATTAATATATAAATCTTGAGAATGCGATCAAAACTGTGGACGTAGTGCTAATTTGAACATACGTTATCTTTAAACCGCTATATCTTTTGATACAGGCACCGCAGACCATCCAAAGTCGGCATTTTTCAAAAGTCCGATAGGGCCATACAACTATACATTTTTAGAAAGTACGCAATTTCCGCTTTCCATTAATATATAAATCTTGAGAATGCGATCAAAACTGTGGACGTAGTGCTAATTTGAACATACGTTATCTTTAAACCGCTATATCTTTTGATACAGGCACCGCAGACCATCCAAAGTCGGCATTTTTCAAAAGTCCGATAGGGCCATACAACTATACATTTTTAGAAAGTACGCAATTTCCGCTTTCCATTAATATATAAATCTTGAGAATGCGATCAAAACTGTGGACGTAGTGCTAATTTGAACATACGTTATCTTTAAACCGCTATATCTTTTGATACAGGCACCGCAGACCATCCAAAGTCGGCATTTTTCAAAAGTCCGATAGGGCCATACAACTATACATTTTTAGAAAGTACGCAATTTCCGCTTTCCATTAATATATAAATCTTGAGAATGCGATCAAAACTGTGGACGTAGTGCTAATTTGAACATACGTTATCTTTAAACCGCTATATCTTTTGATACAGGCACCGCAGACCATCCAAAGTCGGCATTTTTCAAAAGTCCGATAGGGCCATACAACTATACATTTTAAGAAAGTACGCAATTTCCGCTTTCCATTAATATATAAATCTTGAGAATGCGATCAAAACTGTGGATGTAGTGCTAATTTGAACATACGTTATCTTTAAACCGCTATATCTTTTGATACAGGCACCGCAGACCATCCAAAGTCGGCATTTTTCAAAAGTCCGATAGGGCCATACAACTATACATTTTTAGAAAGTACGCAATTTCCGCTTTCCATTAATATATAAATCTTGAGAATGCGATCAAAACTGTGGACGTAGTGCTAATTTGAACATACGTTATCTTTAAACCGCTATATCTTTTGATACAGGCACCGCAGACCATCCAAAGTCGGCATTTTTCAAAAGTCCGATAGGGCCATACAACTATACATTTTTAGAAAGTACGCAATTTCCGCTTTCCATTAATATATAAATCTTGAGAATGCGATCAAAACTGTGGACGTAGTGCTAATTTGAACATACGTTATCTTTAAACCGCTATATCTTTTGATACAGGCACCGCAGACCATCCAAAGTCGGCATTTTTCAAAAGTCCGATAGGGCCATACAACTATACATTTTTAGAAAGTACGCAATTTCCGCTTTCCATTAATATATAAATCTTGAGAATGCGATCAAAACTGTGGACGTAGTGCTAATTTGAACATACGTTATCTTTAAACCGCTATATCTTTTGATACAGGCACCGCAGACCATCCAAAGTCGGCATTTTTCAAAAGTCCGATAGGGCCATACAACTATACATTTTAAGAAAGTACGCAATTTCCGCTTTCCATTAATATATAAATCTTGAGAATGCGATCAAAACTGTGGATGTAGTGCTAATTTGAACATACGTTATCTTTAAACCGCTATATCTTTTGATACAGGCACCGCAGACCATCCAAAGTCGGCATTTTTCAAAAGTCCGATAGGGCCATACAACTATACATTTTTAGAAAGTACGCAATTTCCGCTTTCCATTAATATATAAATCTTGAGAATGCGATCAAAACTGTGGACGTAGTGCTAATTTGAACATACGTTATCTTTAAACCGCTATATCTTTTGATACAGGCACCGCAGACCATCCAAAGTCGGCATTTTTCAAAAGTCCGATAGGGCCATACAACTATACATTTTTAGAAAGTACGCAATTTCCGCTTTCCATTAATATATAAATCTTGAGAATGCGATCAAAACTGTGGACGTAGTGCTAATTTGAACATACGTTATCTTTAAACCGCTATATCTTTTGATACAGGCACCGCAGACCATCCAAAGTCGGCATTTTTCAAAAGTCCGATAGGGCCATACAACTATACATTTTTAGAAAGTACGCAATTTCCGCTTTCCATTAATATATAAATCTTGAGAATGCGATCAAAACTGTGGACGTAGTGCTAATTTGAACATACGTTATCTTTAAACCGCTATATCTTTTGATACAGGCACCGCAGACCATCCAAAGTCGGCATTTTTCAAAAGTCCGATAGGGCCATACAACTATACATTTTTAGAAAGTACGCAATTTCCGCTTTCCATTAATATATAAATCTTGAGAATGCGATCAAAACTGTGGACGTAGTGCTAATTTGAACATACATTATCTTTAAACCGCTATATCTTTTGATACAGGCACCGCAGACCATCCAAAGTCGGCATTTTTCAAAAGTCCGATAGGGCCATACAACTATACATTTTTAGAAAGTACGCAATTTCCGCTTTCCATTAATATATAAATCTTGAGAATGCGATCAAAACTGTGGACGTAGTGCTAATTTGAACATACGTTATCTTTAAACCGCTATATCTTTTGATACAGGCACCGCAGACCATCCAAAGTCGGCATTTTTCAAAAGTCCGATAGGGCCATACAACTATACATTTTTAGAAAGTACGCAATTTCCGCTTTCCATTAATATATAAATCTTGAGAATGCGATCAAAACTGTGGACGTAGTGCTAATTTGAACATACGTTATCTTTAAACCGCTATATCTTTTGATACAGGCACCGCAGACCATCCAAAGTCGGCATTTTTCAAAAGTCCGATAGGGCCATACAACTATACATTTTTAGAAAGTACGAAATTTCCGCTTTCCATTAATATATAAATCTTGAGAATGCGATCAAAACTGTGGACGTAGTGCTAATTTGAACATACGTTATCTTTAAACCGCTATATCTTTTGATACAGGCACCGCAGACCATCCAAAGTCCGCATTTTTCAAAAGTCCGATAGGGCCATACAACTATACATTTTTAGAAAGTACGCAATTTCCGCTTTCCATTAATATATAAATCTTGAGAATGCGATCAAAACTGTGGACGTAGTGCTAATTTGAACATACATTATCTTTAAACCGCTATATCTTTTGATACAGGCACCGCAGACCATCCAAAGTCGGCATTTTTCAAAAGTCCGATAGGGCCATACAACTATACATTTTTAGAAAGTACGCAATTTCCGCTTTCCATTAATATATAAATCTTGAGAATGCGATCAAAACTGTAGACGTAGTGCTAATTTGAACATACGTTATCTTTAAACCGCTATATCTTTTGATACAGGCACCGCAGACCACCCAAAGTCGGCATTTTTCAAAAGTCCGATAGGGCCATACAACTATACATTTTTAGAAAGTACGCAATTTCCGCTTTCCATTAATATATAAATCTTGAGAATGCGATCAAAACTGTGGACGTAGTGCTAATTTGAACATACATTATCTTTAAACCGCTATATCTTTTGATACAGGCACCGCAGACCATCCAAAGTCGGCATTTTTCAAAAGTCCGATAGGGCCATACAACTATACATTTTTAGAAAGTACGCAATTTCCGCTTTCCATTAATATATAAATCTTGAGAATGCGATCAAAACTGTGGACGTAGTGCTAATTTGAACATACATTATCTTTAAACCGCTATATCTTTTGATACAGGCACCGCAGACCATCCAAAGTCGGCATTTTTCAAAAGTCCGATAGGGCCATACAACTATACATTTTTAGAAAGTACGCAATTTCCGCTTTCCATTAATATATAAATCTTGAGAATGCGATCAAAACTGTGGACGTAGTGCTAATTTGAACATACGTTATCTTTAAACCGCTATATCTTTTGATACAGGCACCGCAGACCACCCAAAGTCGGCATTTTTCAAAAGTCCGATAGGGCCATACAACTATACATTTTTAGAAAGTACGCAATTTCCGCTTTCCATTAATATATAAATCTTGAGAATGCGATCAAAACTGTGGACGTAGTGCTAATTTGAACATACGTTATCTTTAAACCGCTATATCTTTTGATACAGGCACCGCAGACCACCCAAAGTCGGCATTTTTCAAAAGTCCGATAGGGCCATACAACTATACATTTTTAGAAAGTACGCAATTTCCGCTTTCCATTAATATATAAATCTTGAGAATGCGATCAAAACTGTAAACGTAGTGCTAATTTGAACATACGTTATCTTTAAACCGCTATATCTTTTGATACAGGCACCGCAGACCACCCAAAGTCGGCATTTTTCAAAAGTCCGATAGGGCCATACAACTATACATTTTTAGAAAGTACGCAATTTCCGCTTTCCATTAATATATAAATCTTGAGAATGCGATCAAAACTGTAGACGTAGTGCTAATTTGAACATACGTTATCTTTAAACCGCTATATCTTTTGATACAGGCACCGCAGACCACCCAAAGTCGGCATTTTTCAAAAGTCCGATAGGGCCATACAACTATACATTTTTAGAAAGTACGCAATTTCCGCTTTCCATTAATATATAAATCTTGAGAATGCGATCAAAACTGTGGACGTAGTGCTAATTTGAACATACATTATCTTTAAACCGCTATATCTTTTGATACAGGCACCGCAGACCATCCAAAGTCGGCATTTTTCAAAAGTCCGATAGGGCCATACAACTATACATTTTTAGAAAGTACGCAATTTCCGCTTTCCATTAATATATAAATCTTGAGAATGCGATCAAAACTGTGGACGTAGTGCTAGTTTGAACATACGTTATCTTTAAACCGCTATATCTTTTGATACAGGCACCGCAGACCACCCAAAGTCGGCATTTTTCAAAAGTCCGATAGGGCCATACAACTATACATTTTTAGAAAGTACGCAATTTCCGCTTTCCATTAATATATAAATCTTGAGAATGCGATCAAAACTGTGGACGTAGTGCTAATTTGAACATACATTATCTTTAAACCGCTATATCTTTTGATACAGGCACCGCAGACCATCCAAAGTCGGCATTTTTCAAAAGTCCGATAGGGCCATACAACTATACATTTTTAGAAAGTACGCAATTTCCGCTTTCCATTAATATATAAATCTTGAGAATGCGATCAAAACTGTAGACGTAGTGCTAATTTGAACATACGTTATCTTTAAACCGCTATATCTTTTGATACAGGCACCGCAGACCATCCAAAGTCGGCATTTTTCAAAAGTCCGATAGGGCCATACAACTATATATTTTTAGAAAGTACGCAATTTCCGCTTTCCATTAATATATAAATCTTGAGAATGCGATCAAAACTGTAGACGTAGTGCTAATTTGAACATACGTTATCTTTAAACCGCTATATCTTTTGATACAGGCACCGCAGACCACCCAAAGTCGGCATTTTTCAAAAGTCCGATAGGGCCATACAACTATACATTTTTAGAAAGTACGCAATTTCCGCTTTCCATTAATATATAAATCTTGAGAATGCGATCAAAACTGTAGACGTAGTGCTAATTTGAACATACATTATCTTTAAACCGCTATATCTTTTGATACAGGCACCGCAGACCATCCAAAGTCGGCATTTTTCAAAAGTCCGATAGGGCCATACAACTATACATTTTTAGAAAGTACGCAATTTCCGCTTTCCATTAATATATAAATCTTGAGAATGCGATCAAAACTGTGGACGTAGTGCTAATTTGAACATACATTATCTTTAAACTGCTATATCTTTTGATACAGGCACCGCAGACCATCCAAAGTCGGCATTTTTCAAAAGTCCGATAGGGCCATACAACTATACATTTTTAGAAAGTACGCAATTTCCGCTTTCCATTAATATATAAATCTTGAGAATGCGATCAAAACTGTAGACGTAGTGCTAATTTGAACATACGTTATCTTTAAACCGCTATATCTTTTGATACAGGCACCGCAGACCACCCAAAGTCGGCATTTTTCAAAAGTCCGATAGGGCCATACAACTATACATTTTTAGAAAGTACGCAATTTCCGCTTTCCATTAATATATAAATCTTGAGAATGCGATCAAAACTGTGGACGTAGTGCTAATTTGAACATACATTATCTTTAAACCGCTATATCTTTTGATACAGGCACCGCAGACCATCCAAAGTCGGCATTTTTCAAAAGTCCGATAGGGCCATACAACTATACATTTTTAGAAAGTACGCGATTTCCGCTTTCCATTAATATATAAATCTTGAGAATGCGATCAAAACTGTAGACGTAGTGCTAATTTGAACATACGTTATCTTTAAACCGCTATATCTTTTGATACAGGCACCGCAGACCACCCAAAGTCGGCATTTTTCAAAAGTCCGATAGGGCCATACAACTATACATTTTTAGAAAGTACGCAATTTCCGCTTTCCATTAATATATAAATCTTGAGAATGCGATCAAAACTGTGGACGTAGTGCTAATTTGAACATACATTATCTTTAAACCGCTATATCTTTTGATACAGGCACCGCAGACCATCCAAAGTCGGCATTTTTCAAAAGTCCGATAGGGCCATACAACTATACATTTTTAGAAAGTACGCAATTTCCGCTTTCCATTAATATATAAATCTTGAGAATGCGATCAAAACTGTGGACGTAGTGCTAATTTGAACATACGTTATCTTTAAACCGCTATATCTTTTGATACAGGCACCGCAGACCATTCAAAGTCGGCATTTTTCAAAAGTCCGATAGGGCCATACAACTATACATTTTTAGAAAGTACGCAATTTCCGCTTTCCATTAATATATAAATCTTGAGAATGCGATCAAAACTGTGGACGTAGTGCTAATTTGAACATACATTATCTTTAAACCGCTATATCTTTTGATACAGGCACCGCAGACCATCCAAAGTCGGCATTTTTCAAAAGTCCGATAGGGCCATACAACTATACATTTTTAGAAAGTACGCAATTTCCGCTTTCCATTAATATATAAATCTTGAGAATGCGATCAAAACTGTAGACGTAGTGCTAATTTGAACATACGTTATCTTTAAACCGCTATATCTTTTGATACAGGCACCGCAGACCACCCAAAGTCGGCATTTTTCAAAAGTCCGATAGGGCCATACAACTATACATTTTTAGAAAGTACGCAATTTCCGCTTTCCATTAATATATAAATCTTGAGAATGCGATCAAAACTGTAGACGTAGTGCTAATTTGAACATACGTTATCTTTAAACCGCTATATCTTTTGATACAGGCACCGCAGACCATCCAAAGTCGGCATTTTTCAAAAGTCCGATAGGGCCATACAACTATACATTTTTAGAAAGTACGCAATTTCCGCTTTCCATTAATATATAAATCTTGAGAATGCGATCAAAACTGTGGACGTAGTGCTAGTTTGAACATACGTTATCTTTAAACCGCTATATCTTTTGATACAGGCACCGCAGACCATCCAAAGTCGGCATTTTTCAAAAGTCCGATAGGGCCATACAACTATACATTTTTAGAAAGTACGCAATTTCCGCTTTCCATTAATATATAAATCTTGAGAATGCGATCAAAACTGTGGACGTAGTGCTAATTTGAACATACATTATCTTTAAACCGCTATATCTTTTGATACAGGCACCGCAGACCATCCAAAGTCGGCATTTTTCAAAAGTCCGATAGGGCCATACAACTATACATTTTTAGAAAGTACGCAATTTCCGCTTTCCATTAATATATAAATCTTGAGAATGCGATCAAAACTGTGGACGTAGTGCTAGTTTGAACATACGTTATCTTTAAACCGCTATATCTTTTGATACAGGCACCGCAGACCATCCAAGGTCGGCATTTTTCAAAAGTCCGATAGGGCCATACAACTATACATTTTTAGAAAGTACGCAATTTCCGCTTTCCATTAATATATAAATCTTGAGAATGCGATCAAAACTGTGGACGTAGTGCTAATTTGAACATACATTATCTTTAAACCGCTATATCTTTTGATACAGGCACCGCAGACCATCCAAAGTCGGCATTTTTCAAAAGTCCGATAGGGCCATACAACTATACATTTTTAGAAAGTACGCAATTTCCGCTTTCCATTAATATATAAATCTTGAGAATGCGATCAAAACTGTGGACGTAGTGCTAGTTTGAACATACGTTATCTTTAAACCGCTATATCTTTTGATACAGGCACCGCAGACCATCCAAAGTCGGCATTTTTCAAAAGTCCGATAGGGCCATACAACTATACATTTTTAGAAAGTACGCAATTTCCGCTTTCCATTAATATATAAATCTTGAGAATGCGATCAAAACTGTGGACGTAGTGCTAATTTGAACATACATTATCTTTAAACCGCTATATCTTTTGATACAGGCACCGCAGACCATCCAAAGTCGGCATTTTTCAAAAGTCCGATAGGGCCATACAACTATACATTTTTAGAAAGTACGCAATTTCCGCTTTCCATTAATATATAAATCTTGAGAATGCGATCAAAACTGTGGACGTAGTGCTAATTTGAACATACATTATCTTTAAACCGCTATATCTTTTGATACAGGCACCGCAGACCATCCAAAGTCGGCATTTTTCAAAAGTCCGATAGGGCCATACAACTATACATTTTTAGAAAGTACGCAATTTCCGCTTTCCATTAATATATAAATCTTGAGAATGCGATCAAAACTGTGGACGTAGTGCTAATTTGAACATACGTTATCTTTAAACCGCTATATCTTTTGATACAGGCACCGCAGACCATCCAAAGTCGGCATTTTTCAAAAGTCCGATAGGGCCATACAACTATACATTTTTAGAAAGTACGCAATTTCCGCTTTCCATTAATATATAAATCTTGAGAATGCGATCAAAACCGTGGACGTAGTGCTAATTTGAACATACGTTATCTTTAAACCGCTATATCTTTTGATACAGGCACCGCAGACCATCCAAAGTCGGCATTTTTCAAAAGTCCGATAGGGCCATACAACTATACATTTTTAGAAAGTACGCAATTTCCGCTTTCCATTAATATATAAATCTTGAGAATGCGATCAAAACTGTGGACGTAGTGCTAATTTGAACATACGTTATCTTTAAACCGCTATATCTTTTGATACAGGCACCGCAGACCATCCAAAGTCGGCATTTTTCAAAAGTCCGATAGGGCCATACAACTATACATTTTTAGAAAGTACGCAATTTCCGCTTTCCATTAATATATAAATCTTGAGAATGCGATCAAAACTGTGGACGTAGTGCTAATTTGAACATACGTTATCTTTAAACCGCTATATCTTTTGATACAGGCACCGCAGACCATCCAAAGTCGGCATTTTTCAAAAGTCCGATAGGGCCATACAACTATACATTTTTAGAAAGTACGCAATTTCCGCTTTCCATTAATATATAAATCTTGAGAATGCGATCAAAACTGTGGACGTAGTGCTAATTTGAACACCCGTTATCTTTAAACCGCTATATCTTTTGATACAGGCACCGCAGACCATCCAAAGTCGGCATTTTTCAAAAGTCCGATAGGGCCATACAACTATACATTTTTAGAAAGTACGCAATTTCCGCTTTCCATTAATATATAAATCTTGAGAATGCGATCAAAACTGTGGACGTAGTGCTAATTTGAACAACCGTTATCTTTAAACCGCTATATCTTTTGATACAGGCACCGCAGACCATCCAAAGTCGGCATTTTTCAAAAGTCCGATAGGGCCATACAACTATACATTTTTAGAAAGTACGCAATTTCCGCTTTCCATTAATATATAAATCTTGAGAATGCGATCAAAACTGTGGACGTAGTGCTAATTTGAACATACGTTATCTTTAAACCGCTATATCTTTTGATACAGGCACCGCAGACCATCCAAAGTCGGCATTTTTCAAAAGTCCGATAGGGCCATACAACTATACATTTTTAGAAAGTACGCAATTTCCGCTTTCCATTAATATATAAATCTTGAGAATGCGATCAAAACTGTGGACGTAGTGCTAATTTGAACATACGTTATCTTTAAACCGCTATATCTTTTGATACAGGCACCGCAGACCATCCAAAGTCGGCATTTTTCAAAAGTCCGATAGGGCCATACAACTATACATTTTTAGAAAGTACGCAATTTCCGCTTTCCATTAATATATAAATCTTGAGAATGCGATCAAAACTGTGGACGTAGTGCTAATTTGAACATACGTTATCTTTAAACCGCTATATCTTTTGATACAGGCACCGCAGACCATCCAAAGTCGGCATTTTTCAAAAGTCCGATAGGGCCATACAACTATACATTTTTAGAAAGTACGCAATTTCCGCTTTCCATTAATATATAAATCTTGAGAATGCGATCAAAACTGTGGACGTAGTGCTAATTTGAACATACGTTATCTTTAAACCGCTATATCTTTTGATACAGGCACCGCAGACCATCCAAAGTCGGCATTTTTCAAAAGTCCGATAGGGCCATACAACTATACATTTTTAGAAAGTACGCAATTTCCGCTTTCCATTAATATATAAATCTTGAGAATGCGATCAAAACTGTGGACGTAGTGCTAATTTGAACATACGTTATCTTTAAACCGCTATATCTTTTGATACAGGCACCGCAGACCATCCAAAGTCGGCATTTTTCAAAAGTCCGATAGGGCCATACAACTATACATTTTTAGAAAGTACGCAATTTCCGCTTTCCATTAATATATAAATCTTGAGAATGCGATCAAAACTGTGGACGTAGTGCTAATTTGAACACCCGTTATCTTTAAACCGCTATATCTTTTGATACAGGCACCGCAGACCATCCAAAGTCGGCATTTTTCAAAAGTCCGATAGGGCCATACAACTATACATTTTTAGAAAGTACGCAATTTCCGCTTTCCATTAATATATAAATCTTGAGAATGCGATCAAAACTGTGGACGTAGTGCTAATTTGAACATACGTTATCTTTAAACCGCTATATCTTTTGATACAGGCACCGCAGACCATCCAAAGTCGGCATTTTTCAAAAGTCCGATAGGGCCATACAACTATACATTTTTAGAAAGTACGCAATTTCCGCTTTCCATTAATATATAAATCTTGAGAATGCGATCAAAACTGTGGACGTAGTGCTAATTTGAACATACGTTATCTTTAAACCGCTATATCTTTTGATACAGGCACCGCAGACCATCCAAAGTCGGCATTTTTCAAAAGTCTGATAGGGCCATACAACTATACATTTTTAGAAAGTACGCAATTTCCGCTTTCCATTAATATATAAATCTTAAGAATGCGATCAAAACTGTGGACGTAGTGCTAATTTGAACATACGTTATCTTTAAACCGCTATATCTTTTGATACAGGCACCGCAGACCATCCAAAGTCGGCATTTTTCAAAAGTCTGATAGGGCCATACAACTATACATTTTTAGAAAGTACGCAATTTCCGCTTTCCATTAATATATAAATCTTGAGAATGCGATCAAAACTGTGGACGTAGTGCTAATTTGAACATACATTATCTTTAAACCGCTATATCTTTTGATACAGGCACCGCAGACCATCCAAAGTCGGCATTTTTCAAAAGTCCGATAGGGCCATACAACTATACATTTTAAGAAAGTACGCAATTTCCGCTTTCCATTAATATATAAATCTTGAGAATGCGATCAAAACTGTGGACGTAGTGCTAATTTGAATATACGTTATCTTTAAACCGCTATATCTTTTGATACAGGCACCGCAGACCATCCAAAGTCGGCATTTTTCAAAAGTCCGATAGGGCCATACAACTATAAATTTTTAGAAAGTACGCAATTTCCGCTTTCCATTAATATATAAATCTTGAGAATGCGATCAAAACTGTGGACGTAGTGCTAATTTGAACATACGTTATCTTTAAACCGCTATATCTTTTGATACAGGCACCGCAGACCATCCAAAGTCGGCATTTTTCAAAAGTCCGATAGGGCCATACAACTATACATTTTTAGAAAGTACGCAATTTCCGCTTTCCATTAATATATAAATCTTGAGAATGCGATCAAAACTGTGGACGTAGTGCTTATTTTTACATACGTTATCTTTAAACCGCTATATCTTTTGATACAGGCACCGCAGACCATCCAAAGTCGGCATTTTTCAAAAGTCCGATAGGGCCATACAACTATACATTTTTAGAAAGTACGCAATTTCCGCTTTCCACTAATATATACATCTTGAGAATGCGATCAAAACTGTGGACGTAGTGCTAATTTGAACATACATTATCTTTAAACCGCTATATCTTTTGATACAGGCACCGCAGACCATCCAAAGTCGGCATTTTTCAAAAGTCCGATAGGGCCATACAACTATATCTTGTTAGAAAGTACGCAATTTCCGCTTTCCATTAATATATAAATCTTGAGAATGCGATCAAAACTGTGGACGTAGTGCTAATTTGAACATGCGTTATCTTTAAACCGCTATATCTTTTGATACAGGCACCGCAGACCATCCAAAGTCGGCATTTTTCAAAAGTCCGATACGGCCATACAACTATACATTTTTAGAAAGTACGCAATTTCCGCTTTCCATTAATATATACATCTTGAGAATGCGATCAAAACTGTGGACGTAGTGCTAATTTGAACATACGTTATCTTTAAACCGCTATATCTTTTGATACAGGCACCGCAGACCATCCAAAGTCGGCATTTTTCAAAAGTCCGATAGGGCCATACAACTATACATTTTTAGAAAGTACGCAATTTCCGCTTTCCATTAATATATACATCTTGAGAATGCGATCAAAACTGTGGACGTAGTGCTAATTTGAACATACGTTATCTTTAAACCGCTATATCTTTTGATACAGGCACCGCAGACCATCCAAAGTCGGCATTTTTCAAAAGTCCGATAGGGCCATACAACTATACATTTTTAGAAAGTACGCAATTTCCGCTTTCCATTAATATATAAATCTTGAGAATGCGATCAAAACTGTGGACGTAGTGCTAATTTGAACATACATTATCTTTAAACCGCTATATCTTTTGATACAGGCACCGCAGACCATCCAAAGTCGGCATTTTTCAAAAGTCCGATAGGGCCATACAACTATACATTTTTAGAAAGTACGCAATTTCCGCTTTCCATTAATATATAAATCTTGAGAATGCGATCAAAACTGTGGACGTAGTGCTAATTTGAACATACGTTATCTTTAAACCGCTATATCTTTTGATACAGGCACCGCAGACCATCCAAAGTCGGCATTTTTCAAAAGTCCGAAAGGGCCATACAACTATACATTTTTAGAAAGTACGCAATTTCCGCTTTCCATTAATATCTAAATCTTGAGAATGCGATCAAAACTGTGGACGTAGTGCTAATTTGAACATACGTTATCTTTAAACCGCTATATCTTTTGATACAGGCACCGGAGACCATCCAAAGTCGGCATTTTTCAAAAGTCCGATAGGGCCGTACAACTATACATTTTTAGAAAGTACGCAATTTCCGCTTTCCATTAATATATAAATCTTGAGAATGCGATCAAAACTGTGGACGTGGTGCTAATTTGAACATACGTTATCTTTAAACCGCTATATCTTTTGATACAGGCACCGCAGACCATCCAAAGTCGGCATTTTTCAAAAGTCTGATAGGGCCATACAACTATACATTTTTAGAAAGTACGCAATTTCCGCTTTCCATTAATATATAAATCTTGAGAATGCGATCAAAACTGTGGACGTAGTGCTAATTTGAACATACATTATCTTTAAACCGCTATATCTTTTGATACAGGCACCGCAGACCATCCAAAGTCGGCATTTTTCAAAAGTCCGATAGGGCCATACAACTATACATTTTTAGAAAGTACGCAATTTCCGCTTTCCATTAATATATAAATCTTGAGAATGCGATCAAAACTGTGGACGTAGTGCTAATTTGAACATACGTTATCTTTAAACCGCTATATCTTTTGATACAGGCACCGCAGACCATCCAAAGTCGGCATTTTTCAAAAGTCCGATAGGGCCATACAACTATACATTTTTAGAAAGTACGCAATTTCCGCTTTCCATTAATATATACATCTTGAGAATGCGATCAAAACTGTGGACGTAGTGCTAATTTGAACATACGTTATCTTTAAACCGCTATATCTTTTGATACAGGCACCGCAGACCATCCAAAGTCGGCATTTTTCAAAAGTCCGATAGGGCCATACAACTATACATTTTTAGAAAGTACGCAATTTCCGCTTTCCATTAATATATACATCTTGAGAATGCGATCAAAACTGTGGACGTAGTGCTAATTTGAACATACGTTATCTTTAAACCGCTATATCTTTTGATACAGGCACCGCAGACCATCCAAAGTCGGCATTTTTCAAAAGTCCGATAGGGCCATACAACTATAAATTTTTAGAAAGTACGCAATTTCCGCTTTCCATTAATATATACATCTTGAGAATGCGATCAAAACTGTGGACGTAGTGCTAATTTGAACATACATTATCTTTAAACCGCTATATCTTTTGATACAGGCACCGCAGACCATCCAAAGTCGGCATTTTTCAAAAGTCCGATAGGGCCATACAACTATACATTTTTAGAAAGTACGCAATTTCCGCTTTCCATTAATATATACATCTTGAGAATGCGATCAAAACTGTGGACGTAGTGCTAATTTGAACATACGTTATCTTTAAACCGCTATATCTTTTGATACAGGCACCGCAGACCATCCAAAGTCGGCATTTTTCAAAAGTCCGATAGGGCCATACAACTATACATTTTTAGAAAGTACGCAATTTCCGCTTTCCATTAATATATAAATCTTGAGAATGCGATCAAAACTGTGGACGTAGTGCTAATTTGAACATACGTTATCTTTAAACCGCTATATCTTTTGATACAGGCACCGCAGACCATTCAAAGTCGGCATTTTTCAAAAGTCCGATAGGGCCATACAACTATACATTTTTAGAAAGTACGCAATTTCCGCTTTCCATTAATATATAGATCTTGAGAATGCGATCAAAACTGTGGACGTAGTGCTAATTTGAACATACATTATCTTTAAACCGCTATATCTTTTGATACAGGCACCGCAGACCATCCAAAGTCGGCATTTTTCAAAAGTCCGATAGGGCCATACAACTATATCTTTTTAGAAAGTACGCAATTTCCGCTTTCCATTAATATATAAATCTTGAGAATGCGATCAAAACTGTGGACGTAGTGCTAATTTGAACATACGTTATCTTTAAACCGCTATATCTTTTGATACAGGCACCGCAGACCATCCAAAGTCGGCATTTTTCAAAAGTCCGATAGGGCCATACAACTATACATTTTTAGAAAGTACGCAATTTCCGCTTTCCATTAATATATACATCTTGAGAATGCGATCAAAACTGTGGACGTAGTGCTAATTTGAACATACTTTATCTTTAAACCGCTATATCTTTTGATACAGGCACCGCAGACCATCCAAAGTCGGCATTTTTCAAAAGTCCGATAGGGCCATACAACTATACATTTTTAGAAAGTACGCAATTTCCGCTTTCCATTAATATATAAATCTTGAGAATGCGATCAAAACTGTGGACATAGTGCTAATTTGAACATACATTATCTTTAAACTGCTATATCTTTTGATACAGGCACCGCAGACCATCCAAAGTCGGCATTTTTCAAAAGTCCGATAGGGCCATACAACTATACATTTTTAGAAAGTACGCAATTTCCGCTTTCCATTAATATATAAATCTTGAGAATGCGATCAAAACTGTGGACATAGTGCTAATTTGAACATACATTATCTTTAAACCGCTATATCTTTTGATACAGGCACCGCAGACCATCCAAAGTCGGCATTTTTCAAAAGTCCGATAGGGCCATACAACTATACATTTTTAGAAAGTACGCAATTTCCGCTTTCCATTAATATATACATCTTGAGAATGCGATCAAAACTGTGGACGTAGTGCTAATTTGAACATACGTTATCTTTAAACCGCTATATCTTTTGATACAGGCACCGCAGACCATCCAAAGTCGGCATTTTTCAAAAAACCGATAGGGCCATACAACTATACATTTTTAGAAAGTACGCAATTTCCGCTTTCCATTAATATATAAATCTTGAGAATGCGATCAAAACTGTGGACGTAGTGCTAATTTGAACATACATTATCTTTAAACCGCTATATCTTTTGATACAGGCACCGCAGACCATCCAAAGTCGGCATTTTTCAAAAGTCCGATAGGGCCATACAACTATACATTTTTAGAAAGTACGCAATTTCCGCTTTCCATTAATATATACATCTTGAGAATGCGATCAAAACTGTGGACGTAGTGCTAATTTGAACATACGTTATCTTTAAACCGCTATATCTTTTGATACAGGCACCGCAGACCATCCAAAGTCGGCATTTTTCAAAAAACCGATAGGGCCATACAACTATACATTTTTAGAAAGTACGCAATTTCCGCTTTCCATTAATATATAAATCTTGAGAATGCGATCAAAACTGTGGACATAGTGCTAATTTGAACATACATTATCTTTAAACTGCTATATCTTTTGATACAGGCACCGCAGACCATCCAAAGTCGGCATTTTTCAAAAGTCCGATAGGGCCATACAACTATACATTTTTAGAAAGTACGCAATTTCCGCTTTCCATTAATATATAAATCTTGAGAATGCGATCAAAACTGTGGACGTAGTGCTAATTTGAACATACGTTATCTTTAAACCGCTATATCTTTTGATACAGGCACCGCAGACCATCCAAAGTCGGCATTTTTCAAAAGTCCGATAGGGCCATACAACTATACATTTTTAGAAAGTACGCAATTTCCGCTTTCCATTAATATATAAATCTTGAGAATGCGATCAAAACTGTGGACGTAGTGCTAATTTGAACATACGTTATCTTTAAACCGCTATATCTTTTGATACAGGCACCGCAGACCATCCAAAGTCGGCATTTTTCAAAAGTCCGATAGGGCCATACAACTATACATTTTTAGAAAGTACGCAATTTCCGCTTTCCATTAATATATAAATCTTGAGAATGCGATCAAAACTGTGGACGTAGTGCTAATTTGAACATACGTTATCTTTAAACCGCTATATCTTTTGATACAGGCACCGCAGACCATCCAAAGTCGGCATTTTTCAAAAGTCCGATAGGGCCATACAACTATACACTTTTAGAAAGTACGCAATTTCCGCTTTCCATTAATATATACATCTTGCGAATGCGATCAAAACTGTGGACGTAGTGCTAATTTGAACATACATTATCTTTAAACCGCTATATCTTTTGATACAGGCACCGCAGACCATCCAAAGTCGGCATTTTTCAAAAGTCCGATAGGGCCATACAACTATACATTTTTAGAAAGTACGCAATTTCCGCTTTCCATTAATATATACATCTTGAGAATGCGATCAAAACTGTGGACGTAGTGCTAATTTGAACATACGTTATCTTTAAACCGCTATATCTTTTGATACAGGCACCGCAGACCATCCAAAGTCGGTGTATAGTTAGGAGCCTTTTCCTAACGAGCGAAATGTTTAACTCAAATTAAATAAACGGGCTGCGCTATAAAGTAAAAGACGAGGCTTCGCAGTGATGGTCAGCAATTAGACTGATTTAATATAAGATTTTAAAAATACATAATAGGTACAAATGACAAATTCACATAGTAGGCTTAGAACCGGTTATCGCTATGTATGTAAATATGTATGCATTTTAAATGCATCGCGACAAAGAATGCACAAAAACATCGCAATAATACAAGAGAGACAATTAGGCAGAAACGTTAGCTTAACCATATTAACAAGAAGTCACATATGTACAAACATGTTTACATAAACATATATGGCAGATATACAAAAATGATGCTGTTATAATATAACTCTCTTGGTAGCTGGTGCATTGACCTATTTTAAATATTCGGTGAACAGCTGTAATAGCAAATGCAGTGGTTCCCAATATGTCCCAATGATGTACAGGTGCCCAATAGTATGGTAGATGAAATGACCCCTAATCTGTGACCAAACATCCCGGGCCCGTTGAAAAGCTTCAAACAGGTAATATAGCTATTTTGTGTATAGGGCGTCGAATGATTCCTCTTGATGTGCGTATGTCAACAACTCGCACGCATTCATCTTTCCCTGGAATGGCATTGATAATTCGTCCCAATTGCCATCGTTGAGGTGGCACGTTGTCTTCATGGATAATCACCATTGCATCTTTCGAAATACTGGAGTGGCGAACAATCCATTTTGTACGCGTTTGTAATTCGTTCAAATATTCGCTGGACCAGCGTTTCCAAAAATGTTGCTTTATAGCCGTAATTTGGTCCCATTTTTCTGCGTGACTAACATCCTTTGGTATTGTTCGCTCTGGTAAATTTTTCAAGGCGCTTCCGATTATGAAGTGGCCAGGAGTTAAGGCTTCATAGTCACTTGGGTCGGAAGATAGCGGTGAAATCGGGCGAGAATTAAGCACGGCTTCTATTTCGACTAATGCCGTCGACAATTCTTCGAAGGTTAGTCTGGCGTTCATCAAGCTGCGATTCAAATGACCCTTAGCAGATTTGACAGCGGCTTCCCAAATACCGCCAAAATGAGGTGCCCTGGGAGGAATAAAATGAAAGTTTGTGAATTCGTTAGCGCAATATGAACTTATGATATTTTGATTTTGTTCTTTAAACATGAATCCCTTTAGGTCGGCAAGTTTTCTAGAAGCCCCTACGAAATTTGTTGCATTGTCGCAGAATATGTCTGTAGGAAGACCTCTGCGACCAATCATTCTTTTTAGAGATGCCAAAAACGCATCCGTGGTTAAATCGGAGACAACTTCGATGTGCACTGCTTTAGTAGCTAGGCACACAAAAATAGCTATGTAAGCCTTGTAGGGTGTTTTACCCCTGATACGAAGATAAATGTTAACAGGTCCACAAAAATCGATACCACAGCGAGCAAACGGGCGTGCTGGTGTTAAACGCTCGACCGGCAGGTTTCCCATCATCTGTTGTAAAAGTTTGGGTTTGTAACGAACGCAATGAACACATGATCTGACGATACTTCTTGCTACATCGCGGGCATTGACAATCCAGAATTGTAGGCGAATCAAGCTTACAAGTGCTTTAGGACCTGCATGATAATTTTTTATGTGCAAATGGCGAACGTATCGCTCAACGAAGCTGCATTTGTTGGGAAGCAAAATAGGGTGCCTTTGGCCTTCTGGTAGGTTTGCCAACTCTAGTCGTCCGCCGACCTTCAACAATTCGAATCGTTCGGAAGAATCCAAGAACGGATTAAGGTATCGTAGATTGCCATTTGTCATTGACTCAGTCTGTATAGAGCGGATGTCTGTAGCGAAATGTTGTTGTTGTATATTCCAAACGATGCAGAGCAATGCGTGATGTAATTCCTCAGGGGAGATAGGTTCGTTTGGATTGCACGAGTGATCCTTCTGTAGATTCTTGTAAAAGCGAAACAGCCAAGCCACAAGGCGTATACAGCGAGTATAAGAACTGCAGTTTTCTACGATTTCAAGTATATAGTTAGGTTTGACAATTACCTTGAACGCTGATTTTCTCTTCTCCAAATTTACAACTTCCATGTCGATTGATTCATCTTTTTGCTTAGGCCACTCTGCTTCGATGTCGGATAGAAATGAGGGTCCGCTATGCCAAATTGAATTTGCCAGTTCTGCAGCTGTACTTCCACGAGATACAATATCAGCTGGATTGCTGTTTGTTGGAACGTGTCTCCAGAAAGCTCCAGTAGTCAGATCTTGTATCTCTGACACTCTATTGCCAACGAAAGTTGAAAGCGTGGCTGAATGTTGCTTGAGCCAGTGCAACACAATTTGTGAATCTGTCCAAAGATAAACATCAAATTTGTGATCAGAAAAAAGCGATTTTGTTTTTGCATAGACTTTAGCAAGAAGAGCGCCGCATAATTCCAATTTTGGTAACGATTGCTTTTTGATAGGAGCGACTCTCGATTTGGCCGTAAGTAGATTGACCCGAACAATTCCAGCACTGTCAACGATACGTGTATAAATTCCGCATCCATATGCTCGAATAGATGAATCGCAAAAGCCATGCAACTGTAATGATGTAAAATTAGATGAGAAACAATAGCGTGGAACCTTTATTGATGAAAGTTCAGATAAACTAGCGACAAAATTAAGCCAAGCAAATTGAATATTTTGAGGGACCGATTCGTCCCAGTCCAGTTTCAGCAGCCAAAGTTCCTGAAGCAGGATTTTGGCAGTGATTATTATTGATATTGACGATGCTATTGAGAGAATAGACCTTTTCGTTACCCGCCCATTGGGGTTTTGCTTAGGGTCAAAGGAAAATAAAAATAAGTCATTAGTTTGATCCCACCTCAGGCCAAGAGTGCTAGTGATAGTCGAGTCTAGATTTAAATCCTTTGTAGAACTATCGTTTGTGAGTTGTTGATGGTTGGAATGCCATTTCGCCAATTCCATTCCTCCTAATTTCAAAAGATTTGTTACCTCATTTTTGATGCGTATTAACTCCGTTACTGTATCAGCTCCGCACAGCAAATCGTCAACGTAGAACGATGATTTGATGACCTTAGCACCAACTTCAAATTGAGATGCGTGTTGCTCGGCAAGATGTTGTAAACTTCTTACAGCGAGATATGGTGCAGCTGCCATGCCATAAGTGACTGTATTCAATTGAAATGTTTGGATATCTTGTTGCTGCGAGCTTCTCCATAAAATATATTGGAATTTACGATGTTCTGGATGCACAAGTATTTGCCGGTACATTTTAACGACGTCAGCAGTGAGAGAGAAACGATTTAGTCTAAAACGAAGAAGGAGAATTACGAGTTCACTTTGGAGTGTAGGCCCTACCATTTGAATGTCGTTGAGAGACCGTTGAGTTGTCGTTCGACACGATGCGTCGAAAACTACCCTCAATTTTGTGGTTGTACTGGTTGGTTTGAGAACGCAGTGGTGTGGGATATAATAATGAGGTTCATCCAAATTGGGATTACTTACTAAACTCATGTGACCCAAACGTTCGTACTCTTCCATAAAATCGACATACTGTGTTTTTAATTCTGGAGTTCGTGACAACCTCCGTTCCAGTGAATTGAACCTACGCAAAGCCGTTGTGTGTGAGTCCCCTAGGCAACACGGATCATCTTTCAATGGTAATTTAACTATTACTCTGCCACTATCATTGCGAGCCACTGTGTCTATGTACAGGCGTTCGCAGCTTTGTTGTTCACTGGTCCATACTTTTTCGTTTGTGGAGACTTCGTCAATCAGCCACAATCTTTCCAAGTTGGCTTCTATGGACTGATCGCATTCTACGAGATATGTAGTGGGAGATAGGATTTTAGCATTCGTTTGATAGCGGCCTGATACAACCCAACCTAACAACGTCTTTTGCAACAGTGGTAATTTATCGCCAAGTTTTATCTGACCGACTTCAAGCAGACTAAAGAAGCTCTCTGTGCCTAGAAGCAGATCGACCCTTTTTGATTTGTAGAATTTATCATCTGCCAGCGAAATATTTTGTGGTATATTCCAAGATGAGATATCTATGTCCGGATCCGGCTGGTAGGCAATATGTGGAGTTATGCAAAATGAAAGGGGTAGCTCAAAACCGGTAACTTGAGATTTGATGTTTGTATTAGTTAAACATTTAATGGATGTAGCTGACTTACCAATGCTATGAATTTCGATGTTATGTTTCATTCTTGGCAATAACAATTTTTGCGAAAACTCATCTGTCATTAAATTTACCTGTGAGCAGGAGTCCAACAATGCTCGTCCCAGCCGGTATCCACCCGATGCGTCTCGAACCCAAACCACAGCCGTAGCAAGAATAATTTGATCTGACGTACTGTTTATATGCGTGTGCACAGCTGCTTCCCTTGAAGTTGATGCCGAAGAGTCCACTGCAGATCCGCGATGAAGAAGACTGTGATGTTGCCGAGAGCAAATCTTGCATTTGTGCGTCGATGTACAATTAGAAAGTTGATGGCCTTTAGCTAAGCAATTGATGCAAAGTCCATGTTTCTTTGCATGGTCGAAACGTTGAACAACAGTAAGTTCTTTGAAGCGATCGCAATTGTGAATTTTATGGCTGGCACTTGAGCACATCAAACACGAAGATTTGGAACAAGCAAATGAAAAACCCTTGCGCGGAGGTTTTGGTTTTTGAGCCTTGTTAACATTTTGGTTAACCAAAGTCGACGAATTCGCATTTTCGATGGAGTCCAAGTACTGACAATGCCTCTCTAAAACGGTTGTACAATTTTCCCAAGTTGGCAGCGACTTAAAATCAAGTGACTCCTTCCACTTTTTATTTGTGTCGTCATCGGCCTTCTGAAGCACAATGTGTATTAACATAGCTTCAGCTATTTGATTGCCGTTTCCCAATGACTGTAGTGAGCCGTATATTGCAGAAGCCTTGTCGACTAAGCTCCTGAGTTGTACACCGTTGGACTTGGACACTGATGATAGCTCAAAAAGTGACGAAATGTTCTCTAAAAATATCAATGTTGGATTGTCATACCTAACTCGCAGTCTTTCCAACGCCTTCGGGTAATTTTCATTTGTGACCTGAAATGCATCAATGGTTTCAAGAGCTGGGCCCTGCAGACAATTCCGCAAGTGGTTAAATTTTTCAATATTTGACAAGTTCAATTCACGGTCTATAATTTGCTTAAATGATGTTATAAAATTACGATAATCTGAATACTTGCCGCTAAAGGATGGAAGTTTGAGTTGGGGAAGCTTAGAATGAGATTGGACAACGCAAGTAGTATCTAACATGGTAGAATTGTGATCTTCACTCAGTTGCGACTGAATTGTTAGTTTGGTTGTGATGTAAAGTTCCTCTATGTCGGCGCGACCACCATCTTCACAGTCTAGTTTCTCAATATCAGTTTGTGTTGATAGAAGTTGTTTAAAATATGACTCTAAAATACCCAATCTGCATCGATATTCCGGCACCGAAAGCAATTTACCGCCTGTTCGAAGGCTGGCATCCACGATATTTTTTATGCGCGAAATGTTTTTTTTAATACTTGCACGTTGTTGTTTCAACTCCTCGATAGTCATTGCGAATTAGACAAAAATTATTAAATTTAGTTAAATTATTTAATTGTTAAATGTTTCTCGAAAAATGGATGTACTGCAATGTTACCAGCAACGAATTCCGATGGAAATGTTTTGTAGTAGACACCGCAGAAGAAATATAATATAAAGTCGAGTAACAACTGCAACTTACCAACTATGCAAACGAAATATGTGTTTCGATACGAGTGCAATGACTGAGATCAACGACAAGTGGCAAATACCTTCAAATAAATGTATGCTGGGTGATGATTTCTTGTGTTACGTTACCAAGGAATAGAGTCAACTGGTAGAGCGTATATATATAACGGCAACAACATATAGACGAGACGACGAATAGATTTCCGCAAAGTCGACTATGACGTAGACAGTGACGTAGACAAATCAGCAAACGTACAAACGGTTATGGGATCAGCGGCGACAACGACTTGATATACCGCTCACTGATTCTTCTCCAAATAATAAAGGTTTTGTATCAGTTGATTGCTGAATATTATAATAGTTGATGCAAATGATTTGTAACGAAAGCGAAGTTTTATTTCATCCAATGTGATGATGATGGAGTCTAATGTTGACCACCACCTTTGCGCGAAGTTATATTCAAACGAAGTAATTTAAAAAGTTTACTTTACACAGTAGTCCCTGCTCGGGCGCCAAAAAATGTATAGTTAGGAGCCTTTTCCTAACGAGCGAAATGTTTAACTCAAATCAAATAAACGGGCTGCGCTATAAAGTAAAAGACGAGGCTTCGCAGTGATGGTCAGCAATTAGACTGATTTAATATCAGATTTTAAAAATACATAGATAATAGGTACAAATGACAAATTCACATAGTAGGCTTAGAACCGGTTATCGCTATGTATGTAAATATGTATGCATTTTAAATGCATCGCGACAAAGAATGCACAAAAACATCGCAATAATACAAGAGAGACAATTAGGCAGAAACGTTAGCTTAACCATATTAACAAGAAGTCACATATGTACAAACATGTTTACATAAACATATATGGCAGATATACAAAAATGATGCTGTTATAATATAACTCTCTTGGTAGCTGGTGCATTGACCTATTTTAAATATTCGGTGAACAGCTGTAATAGCAAATGCAGTGGTTCCCAATATGTCCCAATGATGTACAGGTGCCCAATAGTATGGTAGATGAAATGACCCCTAATCTGTGACCAAACAGTCGGCATTTTTCAAAAAACCGATAGGGCCATACAACTATACATTTTTAGAAAGTACGCAATTTCCGCTTTCCATTAATATATAAATCTTGAGAATGCGATCAAAACTGTGGACATAGTGCTAATTTGAACATACATTATCTTTAAACCGCTATATCTTTTGATACAGGCACCGCAGACCATCCAAAGTCGGCATTTTTCAAAAGTCCGATAGGGCCATACAACTATACATTTTTAGAAAGTACGCAATTTCCGCTTTCCATTAATATATAAATCTTGAGAATGCGATCAAAACTGTGGACGTAGTGCTAATTTGAACATACGTTATCTTTAAACCGCTATATCTTTTGATACAGGCACCGCAGACCATCCAAAGTCGGCATTTTTCAAAAGTCCGATAGGGCCATACAACTGTACATTTTTAGAAAGTACGCAATTTCCGCTTTCCATTAATATATAAATCTTGAGAATGCGATCAAAACTGTGGACGTAGTGCTAATTTGAACATACGTTATCTTTAAACCGCTATATCTTTTGATACAGGCACCGCAGACCATCCAAAGTCGGCATTTTTCAAAAGTCCGATAGGGCCATACAACTATACATTTTTAGAAAGTACGCAATTTCCGCTTTACATTAATATATAAATCTTGAGAATGCGATCAAAACTGTGGAGATAGTGCTAATTTGAACATACATTATCTTTAAACCGCTATATCTTTTGATACAGGCACCGCAGACCATCCAAAGTCGGCATTTTTCAAAAGTCCGATAGGGCCATACAACTATACATTTTTAGAAAGTACGCAATTTCCGTTTTCCATTAATATATAAATCTTGAGAATGCGATCAAAACTGTGGACGTAGTGCTAATTTGAACATACGTTATCTTTAAACCGCTATATCTTTTGATACAGGCACCGCAGACCATCCAAAGTCGGCATTTTTCAAAAGTCCGATGGGCCATACAACTATACATTTTTAGAAAGTACGCAATTTCCGCTTTCCATTAATATATAAATCTTGAGAATGCGATCAAAACTGTGGACGTAGTGCTAATTTGAACATACGTTATCTTTAAACCGCTATATCTTTTGATACAGGCACCGCAGACCATCCAAAGTCGGCATTTTTCAAAAGTCCGATAGGGCCATACAACTATACATTTTTAGAAAGTACGCAATTTCCGCTTTCCATTAATATATAAATCTTGAGAATGCGATCAAAACTGTGGACATAGTGCTAATTTGAACATACTTTATCTTTAAACCGCTATATCTTTTGACACTGGCACCGCAGACCATCCAAAGTCGGCATTTTTCAAAAGTCCGATAGGGCCATACAACTATACATTTTTAGAAAGTACGCAATTTCCGCTTTCCATTAATATATAAATCTTGAGAATGCGATCAAAACTGTGGACATAGTGCTAATTTGAACATACATTATCTTTAAACCGCTATATCTTTTGACACAGGCACCGCAGACCATCCAAAGTCGGCATTTTTCAAAAGTCCGATAGGGCCATACAACTATACATTTTTAGAAAGTACGCAATTTCCGCTTTCCATTAATATATAAATCTTGAGAATTCGATCAATACTGTGGACGTAGTGCTAATTTGAACATACGTTATCTTTAAACCGCTATATCTTTTGATACAGGCACCGCAGACCATCCAAAGTCGGCATTTTTCAAAAGTCCGATAGGGCCATACAACTATACATTTTTAGAAAGTACGCAATTTCCGCTTTCCATTAATATATAAATCTTGAGAATGCGATCAAAACTGTAGACGTAGTGCTAATTTGAACATACGTTATCTTTAAACCGCTATATCTTTTGATACAGGCACCGCAGACCATCCAAAGTCGGCATTTTTCAAAAGTCCGATAGGGCCATACAACTATACATTTTTAGAAAGTACGCAATTTCCGCTTTCCATTAATATATAAATCTTGAGAATGCGATCAAAACTGTAGACGTAGTGCTAATTTGAACATACGTTATCTTTAAACCGCTATATCTTTTGATACAGGCACCGCAGACCACCCAAAGTCGGCATTTTTCAAAAGTCCGATAGGGCCATACAACTATACATTTTTAGAAAGTACGCAATTTCCGCTTTCCATTAATATATAAATCTTGAGAATGCGATCAAAACTGTAGACGTAGTGCTAATTTGAACATACGTTATCTTTAAACCGCTATATCTTTTGATACAGGCACCGCAGACCATCCAAAGTCGGCATTTTTCAAAAGTCCGATAGGGCCATACAACTATACATTTTTAGAAAGTACGCAATTTCCGCTTTCCATTAATATATAAATCTTGAGAATGCGATCAAAACTGTGGACGTAGTGCTAATTTGAACATACGTTATCTTTAAACCGCTATATCTTTTGATACAGGCACCGCAGACCATCCAAAGTCGGCATTTTTCAAAAGTCCGATAGGGCCATACAACTATACATTTTTAGAAAGTACGCAATTTCCGCTTTACATTAATATATAAATCTTGAGAATGCGATCAAAACTGTGGAGATAGTGCTAATTTGAACATACATTATCTTTAAACCGCTATATCTTTTGATACAGGCACCGCAGACCATCCAAAGTCGGCATTTTTCAAAAGTCCGATAGGGCCATACAACTATACATTTTTAGAAAGTACGCAATTTCCGTTTTCCATTAATATATAAATCTTGAGAATGCGATCAAAACTGTGGACGTAGTGCTAATTTGAACATACGTTATCTTTAAACCGCTATATCTTTTGATACAGGCACCGCAGACCATCCAAAGTCGGCATTTTTCAAAAGTCCGATGGGCCATACAACTATACATTTTTAGAAAGTACGCAATTTCCGCTTTCCATTAATATATAAATCTTGAGAATGCGATCAAAACTGTGGACGTAGTGCTAATTTGAACATACGTTATCTTTAAACCGCTATATCTTTTGATACAGGCACCGCAGACCATCCAAAGTCGGCATTTTTCAAAAGTCCGATAGGGCCATACAACTATACATTTTTAGAAAGTACGCAATTTCCGCTTTCCATTAATATATAAATCTTGAGAATGCGATCAAAACTGTGGACATAGTGCTAATTTGAACATACATTATCTTTAAACCGCTATATCTTTTGACACAGGCACCGCAGACCATCCAAAGTCGGCATTTTTCAAAAGTCCGATAGGGCCATACAACTATACATTTTTAGAAAGTACGCAATTTCCGCTTTCCATTAATATATAAATCTTGAGAATGCGATCAAAACTGTGGACATAGTGCTAATTTGAACATACATTATCTTTAAACCGCTATATCTTTTGACACAGGCACCGCAGACCATCCAAAGTCGGCATTTTTCAAAAGTCCGATAGGGCCATACAACTATACATTTTTAGAAAGTACGCAATTTCCGCTTTCCATTAATATATAAATCTTGAGAATGAGATCTATACTGTGGACGGAGTGCTAATTTGAACATACGTTATCTTTAAACCGCTATATCTTTTGATACAGGCACCGCAGACCATCCAAAGTCGGCATTTTTCAAAAGTCCGATAGGGCCATACAACTATACATTTTTAGAAAGTACGCAATTTCCGCTTTCCATTAATATATAAATCTTGAGAATGCGATCAAAACTGTAGACGTAGTGCTAATTTGAACATACGTTATCTTTAAACCGCTATATCTTTTGATACAGGCACCGCAGACCATCCAAAGTCGGCATTTTTCAAAAGTCCGATAGGGCCATACAACTATACATTTTTAGAAAGTACGCAATTTCCGCTTTCCATTAATATATAAATCTTGAGAATGCGATCAAAACTGTAGACGTAGTGCTAATTTGAACATACGTTATCTTTAAACCGCTATATCTTTTGATACAGGCACCGCAGACCACCCAAAGTCGGCATTTTTCAAAAGTCCGATAGGGCCATACAACTATACATTTTTAGAAAGTACGCAATTTCCGCTTTCCATTAATATATAAATCTTGAGAATGCGATCAAAACTGTAGACGTAGTGCTAATTTGAACATACGTTATCTTTAAACCGCTATATCTTTTGACACAGGCACCGCAGACCATCCAAAGTCGGCATTTTTCAAAAGTCCGATAGGGCCATACAACTATACATTTTTAGAAAGTACGCAATTTCCGCTTTCCATTAATATATAAATCTTGAGAATGCGATCAAAACTGTGGACATAGTGCTAATTTGAACATACATTATCTTTAAACCGCTATATCTTTTGATACAGGCACCGCAGACCATCCAAAGTCGGCATTTTTCAAAAGTCCGATAGGGCCATACAACTATACATTTTTAGAAAGTACGCAATTTCCGCTTTCCATTAATATATAAATCTTGAGAATGCGATCAAAACTGTGGACGTAGTGCTAATTTGAACATACGTTATCTTTAAACCGCTATATCTTTTGATACAGGCACCGCAGACCATCCAAAGTCGGCATTTTTCAAAAGTCCGATAGGGCCATACCACTATACATTTTTAGAAAGTACGCAATTTCCGCTTTCCATTAATATATAAATCTTGAGAATGCGATCAAAACTGTGGACATAGTGCTAATTTGAACATACATTATCTTTAAACCGCTATATCTTTTGATACAGGCACCGCAGACCATCCAAAGTCGGCATTTTTCAAAAGTCCGATAGGGCCATACAACTATACATTTTTAGAAAGTACGCAATTTCCGCTTTCCATTAATATATAAATCTTGAGAATGCGATCAAAACTGTAGACGTAGTGCTAATTTGAACATACGTTATCTTTAAACCGCTATATCTTTTGATACAGGCACCGCAGACCACCCAAAGTCGGCATTTTTCAAAAGTCCGATAGGGCCATACAACTATACATTTTTAGAAAGTACGCAATTTCCGTTTTCCATTAATATATAAATCTTGAGAATGCGATCAAAACTGTGGACGTAGTGCTAATTTGAACATACGTTATCTTTAAACCGCTATATCTTTTGATACAGGCACCGCAGACCATCCAAAGTCGGCATTTTTCAAAAGTCCGATAGGGCCATACAACTATACATTTTTAGAAAGTACGCAATTTCCGTTTTCCATTAATATATAAATCTTGAGAATGCGATCAAAACTGTGGACGTAGTGCTAATTTGAACATACGTTATCTTTAAACCGCTATATCTTTTGATACAGGCACCGCAGACCACCCAAAGTCGGCATTTTTCAAAAGTCCGATAGGGCCATACAACTATACATTTTTAGAAAGTACGCAATTTCCGTTTTCCATTAATATATAAATCTTGAGAATGCGATCAAAACTGTGGACGTAGTGCTAATTTGAACATACGTTATCTTTAAACCGCTATATCTTTTGATACAGGCACCGCAGACCATCCAAAGTCGGCATTTTTCAAAAGTCCGATAGGGCCATACAACTATACATTTTTAGAAAGTACGCAATTTCCGCTTTCCATTAATATATAAATCTTGAGAATGCGATCAAAACTGTGGACATAGTGCTAATTTGAACATACATTATCTTTAAACCGCTATATCTTTTGATACAGGCACCGCAGACCATCCAAAGTCGGCATTTTTCAAAAGTCCGATAGGGCCATACAACTATACATTTTTAGAAAGTACGCAATTTCCGCTTTCCATTAATATATAAATCTTGAGAATGCGATCAATACTGTGGACGTAGTGCTAATTTGAACATACGTTATCTTTAAACCGCTATATCTTTTGATACAGGCACCGCAGACCATCCAAAGTCGGCATTTTTCAAAAGTCCGATAGGGCCATACAACTATACATTTTTAGAAAGTACGCAATTTCCGCTTTCCATTAATATATAAATCTTGAGAATGCGATCAAAACTGTAGACGTAGTGCTAATTTGAACATACGTTATCTTTAAACCGCTATATCTTTTGATACAGGCACCGCAGACCACCCAAAGTCGGCATTTTTCAAAAGTCCGATAGGGCCATACAACTATACATTTTTAGAAAGTACGCAATTTCCGCTTTCCATTAATATATAAATCTTGAGAATGCAATCAAAACTGTAGACGTAGTGCTAATTTGAACATACGTTATCTTTAAACCGCTATATCTTTTGACACAGGCACCGCAGACCATCCAAAGTCGGCATTTTTCAAAAGTCCGATAGGGCCATACAACTATACATTTTTAGAAAGTACGCAATTTCCGCTTTCCATTAATATATAAATCTTGAGAATGCGATCAAAACTGTGGACATAGTGCTAATTTGAACATACATTATCTTTAAACCGCTATATCTTTTGATACAGGCACCGCAGACCATCCAAAGTCGGCATTTTTCAAAAGTCCGATAGGGCCATACAACTATACATTTTTAGAAAGTACGCAATTTCCGCTTTCCATTAATATATAAATCTTGAGAATGCGATCAAAACTGTAGACTTAGTGCTAATTTGAACATACGTTATCTTTAAACCGCTATATCTTTTGATACAGGCACCGCAGACCATCCAAAGTCGGCATTTTTCAAAAGTCCGATAGGGCCATACAACTATACATTTTTAGAAAGTACGCAATTTCCGCTTTCCATTAATATATAAATCTTGAGAATGCGATCAAAACTGTTGACGTAGTGCTAATTTGAACATACGTTATCTTTAAACCGCTATATCTTTTGATACAGGCACCGCAGACCATCCAAAGTCGGCATTTTTCAAAAGTCCGATAGGGCCATACAACTATACATTTTTAGAAAGTACGCAATTTCCGCTTTCCATTAATATATAAATCTTGAGAATGCGATCAAAACTGTGGACGTAGTGCTAATTTGAACATACGTTATCTTTAAACCGCTATATCTTTTGATACAGGCACCGCAGACCACCCAAAGTCGGCATTTTTCAAAAGTCCGATAGGGCCATACAACTATACATTTTTAGAAAGTACGCAATTTCCGCTTTCCATTAATATATAAATCTTGAGAATGCGATCAAAACTGTAGACGTAGTGCTAATTTGAACATACGTTATCTTTAAACCGCTATATCTTTTGACACAGGCACCGCAGACCATCCAAAGTCGGCATTTTTCAAAAGTCCGATAGGGCCATACAACTATACATTTTTAGAAAGTACGCAATTTCCGCTTTCCATTAATATATAAATCTTGAGAATGCGATCAAAACTGTGGACATAGTGCTAATTTGAACATACATTATCTTTAAACCGCTATATCTTTTGATACAGGCACCGCAGACCATCCAAAGTCGGCATTTTTCAAAAGTCCGATAGGGCCATACAACTATACATTTTTAGAAAGTACGCAATTTCCGCTTTCCATTAATATATAAATCTTGAGAATGCGATCAAAACTGTGGACGTAGTGCTAATTTGAACATACGTTATCTTTAAACCGCTATATCTTTTGATACAGGCACCGCAGACCATCCAAAGTCGGCATTTTTCAAAAGTCCGATAGGGCCATACCACTATACATTTTTAGAAAGTACGCAATTTCCGCTTTCCATTAATATATAAATCTTGAGAATGCGATCAAAACTGTGGACATAGTGCTAATTTGAACATACATTATCTTTAAACCGCTATATCTTTTGATACAGGCACCGCAGACCATCCAAAGTCGGCATTTTTCAAAAGTCCGATAGGGCCATACAACTATACATTTTTAGAAAGTACGCAATTTCCGCTTTCCATTAATATATAAATCTTGAGAATGCGATCAAAACTGTAGACGTAGTGCTAATTTGAACATACGTTATCTTTAAACCGCTATATCTTTTGATACAGGCACCGCAGACCACCCAAAGTCGGCATTTTTCAAAAGTCCGATAGGGCCATACAACTATACATTTTTAGAAAGTACGCAATTTCCGCTTTCCATTAATATATAAATCTTGAGAATGCGATCAAAACTGTGGACGTAGTGCTAATTTGAACATACGTTATCTTTAAACCGCTATATCTTTTGATACAGGCACCGCAGACCATCCAAAGTCGGCATTTTTCAAAAGTCCGATAGGGCCATACCACTATACATTTTTAGAAAGTACGCAATTTCCGCTTTCCATTAATATATAAATCTTGAGAATGCGATCAAAACTGTGGACATAGTGCTAATTTGAACATACATTATCTTTAAACCGCTATATCTTTTGATACAGGCACCGCAGACCATCCAAAGTCGGCATTTTTCAAAAGTCCGATAGGGCCATACAACTATACATTTTTAGAAAGTACGCAATTTCCGCTTTCCATTAATATATAAATCTTGAGAATGCGATCAAAACTGTGGAGATAGTGCTAATTTGAACATACATTATCTTTAAACCGCTATATCTTTTGATACAGGCACCGCAGACCATCCAAAGTCGGCATTTTTCAAAAGTCCGATAGGGCCATACAACTATACATTTTTAGAAAGTACGCAATTTCCGTTTTCCATTAATATATAAATCTTGAGAATGCGATCAAAACTGTGGACGTAGTGCTAATTTGAACATACGTTATCTTTAAACCGCTATATCTTTTGATACAGGCACCGCAGACCATCCAAAGTCGGCATTTTTCAAAAGTCCGATAGGGCCATACAACTATACATTTTTAGAAAGTACGCAATTTCCGCTTTCCATTAATATATAAATCTTGAGAATGCGATCAAAACTGTGGACATAGTGCTAATTTGAACATACATTATCTTTAAACCGCTATATCTTTTGACACAGGCACCGCAGACCATCCAAAGTCGGCATTTTTCAAAAGTCCGATAGGGCCATACAACTATACATTTTTAGAAAGTACGCAATTTCCGCTTTCCATTAATATATAAATCTTGAGAATGCGATCAATACTGTGGACGTAGTGCTAATTTGAACATACGTTATCTTTAAACCGCTATATCTTTTGATACAGGCACCGCAGACCATCCAAAGTCGGCATTTTTCAAAAGTCCGATAGGGCCATACAACTATACATTTTTAGAAAGTACGCAATTTCCGCTTTCCATTAATATATAAATCTTGAGAATGCGATCAAAACTGTAGACGTAGTGCTAATTTGAACATACGTTATCTTTAAACCGCTATATCTTTTGATACAGGCACCGCAGACCATCCAAAGTCGGCATTTTTCAAAAGTCCGATAGGGCCATACAACTATACATTTTTAGAAAGTACGCAATTTCCGCTTTCCATTAATATATAAATCTTGAGAATGCGATCAATACTGTGGACGTAGTGCTAATTTGAACATACGTTATCTTTAAACCGCTATATCTTTTGATACAGGCACCGCAGACCATCCAAAGTCGGCATTTTTCAAAAGTCCGATAGGGCCATACAACTATACATTTTTAGAAAGTACGCAATTTCCGCTTTCCATTAATATATAAATCTTGAGAATGCGATCAAAACTGTAGACGTAGTGCTAATTTGAACATACGTTATCTTTAAACCGCTATATCTTTTGATACAGGCACCGCAGACCACCCAAAGTCGGCATTTTTCAAAAGTCCGATAGGGCCATACAACTATACATTTTTAGAAAGTACGCAATTTCCGCTTTCCATTAATATATAAATCTTGAGAATGCGATCAAAACTGTAGACGTAGTGCTAATTTGAACATACGTTATCTTTAAACCGCTATATCTTTTGACACAGGCACCGCAGACCATCCAAAGTCGGCATTTTTCAAAAGTCCGATAGGGCCATACAACTATACATTTTTAGAAAGTACGCAATTTCCGCTTTCCATTAATATATAAATCTTGAGAATGCGATCAAAACTGTGGACATAGTGCTAATTTGAACATACATTATCTTTAAACCGCTATATCTTTTGATACAGGCACCGCAGACCATCCAAAGTCGGCATTTTTCAAAAGTCCGATAGGGCCATACAACTATACATTTTTAGAAAGTACGCAATTTCCGCTTTCCATTAATATATAAATCTTGAGAATGCGATCAAAACTGTGGACGTAGTGCTAATTTGAACATACGTTATCTTTAAACCGCTATATCTTTTGATACAGGCACCGCAGACCATCCAAAGTCGGCATTTTTCAAAAGTCCGATAGGGCCATACCACTATACATTTTTAGAAAGTACGCAATTTCCGCTTTCCATTAATATATAAATCTTGAGAATGCGATCAAAACTGTGGACATAGTGCTAATTTGAACATACATTATCTTTAAACCGCTATATCTTTTGATACAGGCACCGCAGACCATCCAAAGTCGGCATTTTTCAAAAGTCCGATAGGGCCATACAACTATACATTTTTAGAAAGTACGCAATTTCCGCTTTCCATTAATATATAAATCTTGAGAATGCGATCAAAACTGTAGACGTAGTGCTAATTTGAACATACGTTATCTTTAAACCGCTATATCTTTTGATACAGGCACCGCAGACCACCCAAAGTCGGCATTTTTCAAAAGTCCGATAGGGCCATACAACTATACATTTTTAGAAAGTACGCAATTTCCGCTTTCCATTAATATATAAATCTTGAGAATGCGATCAAAACTGTGGACGTAGTGCTAATTTGAACATACGTTATCTTTAAACCGCTATATCTTTTGATACAGGCACCGCAGACCACCCAAAGTCGGCATTTTTCAAAAGTCCGATAGGGCCATACAACTATACATTTTTAGAAAGTACGCAATTTCCGCTTTCCATTAATATATAAATCTTGAGAATGCGATCAAAACTGTGGACGTAGTGCTAATTTGAACATACATTATCTTTAAACCGCTATATCTTTTGATACAGGCACCGCAGACCATCCAAAGTCGGCATTTTTCAAAAGTCCGATAGGGCCATACAACTATACATTTTTAGAAAGTACGCAATTTCCGCTTTCCATTAATATATAAATCTTGAGAATGCGATCAAAACTGTGGACGTAGTGCTAGTTTGAACATACGTTATCTTTAAACCGCTATATCTTTTGATACAGGCACCGCAGACCACCCAAAGTCGGCATTTTTCAAAAGTCCGATAGGGCCATACAACTATACATTTTTAGAAAGTACGCAATTTCCGCTTTCCATTAATATATAAATCTTGAGAATGCGATCAAAACTGTGGACGTAGTCTAATTTGAAGATACATTATCTTTAAACCGCTATATCTTTTGATACAGGCACCGCAGACCATCCAAAGTCGGCATTTTTCAAAAGTCCGATAGGGCCATACAACTATACATTTTTAGAAAGTACGCAATTTCCGCTTTCCATTAATATATAAATCTTAAGAATGCGATCAAAACTGTGGACGTAGTGCTAGTTTGAACATACGTTATCTTTAAACCGCTATATCTTTTGATACAGGCACCGCAGACCATCCAAAGTCGGCATTTTTCAAAAGTCCGATAGGGCCATACAACTATACATTTTTAGAAAGTACGCAATTTCCGCTTTCCATTAATATATAAATCTTGAGAATGCGATCAAAACTGTGGACGTAGTGCTAATTTGAAGATACATTATCTTTAAACCGCTATATCTTTTGATACAGGCACCGCAGACCATCCAAAGTCGGCATTTTTCAAAAGTCCGATAGGGCCATACAACTATACATTTTTAGAAAGTACGCAATTTCCGCTTTCCATTAATATATAAATCTTGAGAATGCGATCAAAACTGTGGACGTAGTGCTAATTTGAAGATACATTATCTTTAAACCGCTATATCTTTTGATACAGGCACCGCAGACCATCCAAAGTCGGCATTTTTCAAAAGTCCGATAGGGCCATACAACTATACATTTTTAGAAAGTACGCAATTTCCGCTTTCCATTAATATATAAATCTTAAGAATGCGATCAAAACTGTGGACGTAGTGCTATTTTGAACATACGTTATCTTTAAACCGCTATATCTTTTGATACAGGCACCGCAGACCATCCAAAGTCGGCATTTTTCAAAAGTCCGATAGGGCCATACAACTATACATTTTTAGAAAGTACGCAATTTCCGCTTTCCATTAATATATAAATCTTAAGAATGCGATCAAAACTGTGGACGTAGTGCTAATTTGAACATACGTTATCTTTAAACCGCTATATCTTTTGATACAGGCACCGCAGACCATCCAAAGTCGGCATTTTTCAAAAGTCCGATAGGGCCATACAACTATACATTTTTAGAAAGTACGCAATTTCCGCTTTCCATTAATATATAAATCTTAAGAATGCGATCAAAACTGTGGACGTAGTGCTAGTTTGAACATACGTTATCTTTAAACCGCTATATCTTTTGATACAGGCACCGCAGACCATCCAAAGTCGGCATTTTTCAAAAGTCCGATAGGGCCATACAACTATACATTTTTAGAAAGTACGCAATTTCCGCTTTCCATTAATATATAAATCTTAAGAATGCGATCAAAACTGTGGACGTAGTGCTAGTTTGAACATACGTTATCTTTAAACCGCTATATCTTTTGATACAGGCACCGCAGACCATCCAAAGTCGGCATTTTTCAAAAGTCCGATAGGGCCATACAACTATACATTTTTAGAAAGTACGCAATTTCCGCTTTCCATTAATATATAAATCTTGAGAATGCGATCAAAACTGTGGACGTAGTGCTAATTTGAAGATACATTATCTTTAAACCGCTATATCTTTTGATACAGGCACCGCAGACCATCCAAAGTCGGCATTTTTCAAAAGTCCGATAGGGCCATACAACTATACATTTTTAGAAAGTACGCAATTTCCGCTTTCCATTAATATATAAATCTTAAGAATGCGATCAAAACTGTGGACGTAGTGCTAGTTTGAACATACGTTATCTTTAAACCGCTATATCTTTTGATACAGGCACCGCAGACCATCCAAAGTCGGCATTTTTCAAAAGTCCGATAGGGCCATACAACTATACATTTTTAGAAAGTACGCAATTTCCGCTTTCCATTAATATATAAATCTTGAGAATGCGATCAAAACTGTGGACGTAGTGCTAATTTGAAGATACATTATCTTTAAACCGCTATATCTTTTGATACAGGCACCGCAGACCATCCAAAGTCGGCATTTTTCAAAAGTCCGATAGGGCCATACAACTATACATTTTTAGAAAGTACGCAATTTCCGCTTTCCATTAATATATAAATCTTAAGAATGCGATCAAAACTGTGGACGTAGTGCTAGTTTGAACATACGTTATCTTTAAACCGCTATATCTTTTGATACAGGCACCGCAGACCATCCAAAGTCGGCATTTTTCAAAAGTCCGATAGGGCCATACAACTATACATTTTTAGAAAGTACGCAATTTCCGCTTTCCATTAATATATAAATCTTGAGAATGCGATCAAAACTGTGGACGTAGTGCTAATTTGAACATACATTATCTTTAAACCGCTATATCTTTTGATACAGGCACCGCAGACCATCCAAAGTCGGCATTTTTCAAAAGTCCGATAGGGCCATACAACTATACATTTTTAGAAAGTACGCAATTTTCGCTTTCCATTAATATATAAATCTTGAGAATGCGATCAAAACTGTGGACGTAGTGCTAATTTGAACATACGTTATCTTTAAACCGCTATATCTTTTGATACAGGCACCGCAGACCATCCAAAGTCGGCATTTTTCAAAAGTCCGATAGGGCCATACAACTATACATTTTTTGAAAGTACGCAATTTCCGCTTTCCATTAATATATAAATCTTGAGAATGCGATCAAAACTGTGGACGTAGTGCTAATTTGAACATACTTTATCTTTAAACCGCTATATCTTTTGATACAGGCACCGCAGACCATCCAAAGTCGGCATTTTTCAAAAGTCCGATAGGGCCATACAACTATACATTTTTTGAAAGTACGCAATTTCCGCTTTCCATTAATATATAAATCTTGAGAATGCGATCAAAACTGTGGACGTAGTGCTAATTTGAACATACGTTATCTTTAAACCGCTATATCTTTTGATACAGGCACCGCAGACCATCCAAAGTCGGCATTTTTCAAAAGTCCGATAGGGCCATACAACTATACATTTTTAGAAAGTACGCAATTTCCGCTTTCCATTAATATATAAATCTTGAGAATGCGATCAAAACTGTGGACGTAGTGCTAATTTGAACATACGTTATCTTTAAACCGCTATATCTTTTGATACAGGCACCGCAGACCATCCAAAGTCGGCATTTTTCAAAAGTCCGATAGGGCCATACAACTATACATTTTTAGAAAGTACGCAATTTCCGCTTTCCATTAATATATAAATCTTGAGAATGCGATCAAAACTGTGGACGTAGTGCTAATTTGAACATACGTTATCTTTAAACCGCTATATCTTTTGATACAGGCACCGCAGACCATCCAAAGTCGGCATTTTTCAAAAGTCCGATAGGGCCATACAACTATACATTTTTAGAAAATACGCAATTTCCGCTTTCCATTAATATATAAATCTTGAGAATGCGATCAACACTGTGGACGTAGTGCTAATTTGAACATACGTTATCTTTAAACCGCTATATCTTTTGATACAGGCACCGCAGACCATCCAAAGTCGGCATTTTTCAAAAGTCCGATAGGGCCATACAACTATACATTTTTAGAAAGTACGCAATTTCCGCTTTCCATTAATATATAAATCTTGAGAATGCGATCAAAACTGTGGACGTAGTGCTAATTTGAACATACGTTATCTTTAAACCGCTATATCTTTTGATACAGGCACCGCAGGCCATCCAAAGTCGGCATTTTTCAAAAGTCCGATAGGGCCATACAACTATACATTTTAAGAAAGTACGCAATTTCCGCTTTCCATTAATATATAAATCTTGAGAATGCGATCAAAACTGTGGACGTAGTGCTAATTTGAACATACGTTATCTTTAAACCGCTATATCTTTTGATACAGGCACCGCAGACCATCCAAAGTCGGCATTTTTCAAAAGTCCGATAGGGCCATACAACTATACATTTTTAGAAAGTACGCAATTTCCGCTTTCCATTAATATATAAATCTTGAGAATGCGATCAAAACTGTGGACGTAGTGCTAATTTGAACATACGTTATCTTTAAACCGCTATATCTTTTGATACAGGCACCGCAGACCATCCAAAGTCGGCATTTTTCAAAAGTCCGATAGGGCCATACAACTATACATTTTAAGAAAGTACGCAATTTCCGCTTTCCATTAATATATAAATCTTGAGAATGCGATCAAAACTGTGGACGTAGTGCTAATTTGAACATACGTTATCTTTAAACCGCTATATCTTTTGATACAGGCACCGCAGACCATCCAAAGTCGGCATTTTTCAAAAGTCCGATAGAAAGTACGCAATTTCCGCTTTCCATTAATATATAAATCTTGAGAATGCGATCAAAACTGTGGACGTAGTGCTAATTTGAACATACGTTATCTTTAAACCGCTATATCTTTTGATACAGGCACCGCAGACCATCCAAAGTCGGCATTTTTCAAAAGTCCGATAGGGCCATACAACTATACATTTTTAGAAAGTACGCAATTTCCGCTTTCCATTAATATATAAATCTTGAGAATGCGATCAAAACTGTGGACGTAGTGCTAATTTGAACATACGTTATCTTTAAACCGCTATATCTTTTGATACAGGCACCGCAGACCATCCAAAGTCGGCATTTTTCAAAAGTCCGATAGGGCCATACAACTATACATTTTTAGAAAGAACGCAATTTCCGCTTTCAATTAATATATAAATCTTGAGAATGCGATCAAAACTGTGGACGTAGTGCTAATTTGAACATACGTTATCTTTAAACCGCTATATCTTTTGATACAGGCACCGCAGACCATCCAAAGTCGGCATTTTTCAAAAGTCCGATAGGGCCATACAACTATACATTTTTAGAAAGTACGCAATTTCCGCTTTCCATTAATATATAAATCTTGAGAATGCGATCAAAACTGTGGACGTAGTGCTAATTTGAACATACATTATCTTTAAACCGCTATATCTTTTGATACAGGCACCGCAGACCATCCAAAGTCGGCATTTTTCAAAAGTCCGATAGGGCTATACAACTATACATTTTTAGAAAGTACGCAATTTCCGCTTTCCATTAATATATAAATCTTGAGAATGCGATCAAAACTGTGGACGTAGTGCTAATTTGAACATACGTTATCTTTAAACCGCTATATCTTTTGATACAGGCACCGCAGACCATCCAAAGTCGGCATTTTTCAAAAGTCCGATAGGGCCATACAACTATACATTTTTAGAAAGTACGCAATTTCCGCTTTCCATTAATATATAAATCTTGAGAATGCGATCAAAACTGTGGACGTAGTGCTAATTTGAACATACGTTATCTTTAAACCGCTATATCTTTTGATACAGGCACCGCAGACCATCCAAAGTCGGCATTTTTCAAAAGTCCGATAGGGTCATACAACTATACATTTTTAGAAAGTACGCAATTTCCGCTTTCCATTAATATATAAATCTTGAGAATGCGATCAAAACTGTGGACGTAGTGCTAATTTGAACATACGTTATCTTTAAACCGCTATATCTTTTGATACAGGCACCGCAGACCATCCAAAGTCGGCATTTTTCAAAAGTCTGATAGGGCCATACAACTATACATTTTTAGAAAGTACGCAATTTCCGCTTTCCATTAATATATAAATCTTGAGAATGCGATCAAAACTGTGGACGTAGTGCTAATTTGAACATACATTATCTTTAAACCGCTATATCTTTTGATACAGGCACCGCAGACCATCCAAAGTCGGCATTTTTCAAAAGTCCGATAGGGCCATACAACTATACATTTTAAGAAAGTACGCAATTTCCGCTTTCCATTAATATATAAATCTTGAGAATGCGATCAAAACTGTGGACGTAGTGCTAATTTGAATATACGTTATCTTTAAACCGCTATATCTTTTGATACAGGCACCGCAGACCATCCAAAGTCGGCATTTTTCAAAAGTCCGATAGGGCCATACAACTATAAATTTTTAGAAAGTACGCAATTTCCGCTTTCCATTAATATATAAATCTTGAGAATGCGATCAAAACTGTGGACGTAGTGCTAATTTGAACATACGTTATCTTTAAACCGCTATATCTTTTGATACAGGCACCGCAGACCATCCAAAGTCGGCATTTTTCAAAAGTCCGATAGGGCCATACAACTATACATTTTTAGAAAGTACGCAATTTCCGCTTTCCATTAATATATAAATCTTGAGAATGCGATCAAAACTGTGGACGTAGTGCTTATTTTTACATACGTTATCTTTAAACCGCTATATCTTTTGATACAGGCACCGCAGACCATCCAAAGTCGGCATTTTTCAAAAGTCCGATAGGGCCATACAACTATACATTTTTAGAAAGTACGCAATTTCCGCTTTCCATTAATATATACATCTTGAGAATGCGATCAAAACTGTGGACGTAGTGCTAATTTGAACATACATTATCTTTAAACCGCTATATCTTTTGATACAGGCACCGCAGACCATCCAAAGTCGGCATTTTTCAAAAGTCCGATAGGGCCATACAACTATATCTTTTTAGAAAGTACGCAATTTCCGCTTTCCATTAATATATAAATCTTGAGAATGCGATCAAAACTGTGGACGTAGTGCTAATTTGAACATGCGTTATCTTTAAACCGCTATATCTTTTGATACAGGCACCGCAGACCATCCAAAGTCGGCATTTTTCAAAAGTCCGATAGGGCCATACAACTATACATTTTTAGAAAGTACGCAATTTCCGCTTTCCATTAATATATACATCTTGAGAATGCGATCAAAACTGTGGACGTAGTGCTAATTTGAACATACATTATCTTTAAACCGCTATATCTTTTGATACAGGCACCGCAGACCATCCAAAGTCGGCATTTTTCAAAAGTCCGATAGGGCCATACAACTATACATTTTTAGAAAGTACGCAATTTCCGCTTTCCATTAATATATAAATCTTGAGAATGCGATCAAAACTGTGGACGTAGTACTAATTTGAACATACGTTATCTTTAAACCGCTATATCTTTTGATACAGGCACCGCAGACCATTCAAAGTCGGCATTTTTCAAAAGTCCGATAGGGCCATACAACTATACATTTTTAGAAAGTACGCAATTTCCGCTTTCCATTAATATATACATCTTGAGAATGCGATAAAAACTGTGGACGTAGTGCTAATTTGAACATACATTATCTTTAAACCGCTATATCTTTTGATACAGGCACCGCAGACCATCCAAAGTCGGCATTTTTCAAAAGTCCGATAGGGCCATACAACTATATCTTTTTAGAAAGTACGCAATTTCCGCTTTCCATTAATATATAAATCTTGAGAATGCGATCAAAACTGTGGACGTAGTGCTAATTTGAACATACGTTATCTTTAAACCGCTATATCTTTTGATACAGGCACCGCAGACCATCCAAAGTCGGCATTTTTCAAAAGTCCGATAGGGCCATACAACTATACATTTTTAGAAAGTACGCAATTTCCGCTTTCCATTAATATATACATCTTGAGAATGCGATCAAAACTGTGGACGTAGTGCTAATTTGAACATACATTATCTTTAAACCGCTATATCTTTTGATACAGGCACCGCAGACCATCCAAAGTCGGCATTTTTCAAAAGTCCGATAGGGCCATACAACTATACATTTTTAGAAAGTACGCAATTTCCGCTTTCCAATAATATATACATCTTGCGAATGCGATCAAAACTGTGGACGTAGTGCTAATTTGAACATACGTTATCTTTAAACCGCTATATCTTTTGATACAGGCACCGCAGACCATCCAAAGTCGGCATTTTTCAAAAGTCCGATAGGGCCATACAACTATACATTTTTAGAAAGTACGCAATTTCCGCTTTCCATTAATATATACATCTTGAGAATGCGATCAAAACTGTGGACGTAGTGCTAATTTGAACATACATTATCTTTAAACCGCTATATCTTTTGATACAGGCACCGCAGACCATCCAAAGTCGGCATTTTTCAAAAGTCCGATAGGGCCATACAACTATACATTTTTAGAAAGTACGCAATTTCCGCTTTCCATTAATATATACATCTTGAGAATGCGATCAAAACTGTGGACGTAGTGCTAATTTGAACATACATTATCTTTAAACCGCTATATCTTTTGATACAGGCACCGCAGACCATCCAAAGTCGGCATTTTTCAAAAGTCCGATAGGGCCATACAACTATACATTTTTAGAAAGTACGCAATTTCCGCTTTCCATTAATATATACATCTTGAGAATGCGATCAAAACTGTGGACGTAGTGCTAATTTGAACATACGTTATCTTTAAACCGCTATATCTTTTGATACAGGCACCGCAGACCATCCAAAGTCGGCATTTTTCAAAAAACCGATAGGGCCATACAACTATACATTTTTAGAAAGTACGCAATTTCCGCTTTCCATTAATATATAAATCTTGAGAATGCGATCAAAACTGTGGACATAGTGCTAATTTGAACATACATTATCTTTAAACTGCTATATCTTTTGATACAGGCACCGCAGACCATCCAAAGTCGGCATTTTTCAAAAGTCCGATAGGGCCATACAACTATACATTTTTAGAAAGTACGCAATTTCCGCTTTCCATTAATATATAAATCTTGAGAATGCGATCAAAACTGTGGACGTAGTGCTAATTTGAACATACGTTATCTTTAAACCGCTATATCTTTTGATACAGGCACCGCAGACCATCCAAAGTCGGCATTTTTCAAAAGTCCGATAGGGCCATACAACTATACATTTTTAGAAAGTACGCAATTTCCGCTTTCCATTAATATATAAATCTTGAGAATGCGATCAAAACTGTGGACATAGTGCTAATTTGAACATACGTTATCTTTAAACCGCTATATCTTTTGATACAGGCACCGCAGACCATCCAAAGTCGGCATTTTTCAAAAGTCCGATAGGGCCATACAACTATACATTTTTAGAAAGTACGCAATTTCCGCTTTCCATTAATATATAAATCTTGAGAATGCGATCAAAACTGTGGACGTAGTGCTAATTTGAACATACGTTATCTTTAAACCGCTATATCTTTTGATACAGGCACCGCAGACCATCCAAAGTCGGCATTTTTCAAAAGTCCGATAGGGCCATACAACTATACATTTTTAGAAAGTACGCAATTTCCGCTTTCCATTAATATATACATCTTGCGAATGCGATCAAAACTGTGGACGTAGTGCTAATTTGAACATACATTATCTTTAAACCGCTATATCTTTTGATACAGGCACCGCAGACCATCCAAAGTCGGCATTTTTCAAAAGTCCGATAGGGCCATACAACTATACATTTTTAGAAAGTACGCAATTTCCGCTTTCCATTAATATATACATCTTGAGAATGCGATCAAAACTGTGGACGTAGTGCTAATTTGAACATACGTTATCTTTAAACCGCTATATCTTTTGATACAGGCACCGCAGACCATCCAAAGTCGGCATTTTTCAAAAAACCGATAGGGCCATACAACTATACATTTTTAGAAAGTACGCAATTTCCGCTTTCCATTAATATATAAATCTTGAGAATGCGATCAAAACTGTGGACATAGTGCTAATTTGAACATACATTATCTTTAAACCGCTATATCTTTTGATACAGGCACCGCAGACCATCCAAAGTCGGCATTTTTCAAAAGTCCGATAGGGCCATACAACTATACATTTTTAGAAAGTACGCAATTTCCGCTTTCCATTAATATATAAATCTTGAGAATGCGATCAAAACTGTGGACGTAGTGCTAATTTGAACATACGTTATCTTTAAACCGCTATATCTTTTGATACAGGCACCGCAGACCATCCAAAGTCGGCATTTTTCAAAAGTCCGATAGGGCCATACAACTATACATTTTTAGAAAGTACGCAATTTCCGCTTTCCATTAATATATAAATCTTGAGAATGCGATCAAAACTGTGGACGTAGTGCTAATTTGAACATACGTTATCTTTAAACCGCTATATCTTTTGATACAGGCACCGCAGACCATCCAAAGTCGGCATTTTTCAAAAGTCCGATAGGGCCATACAACTATACATTTTTAGAAAGTACGCAATTTCCGCTTTCCATTAATATATAAATCTTGAGAATGCGATCAAAACTGTGGAGATAGTGCTAATTTGAACATACATTATCTTTAAACCGCTATATCTTTTGATACAGGCACCGCAGACCATCCAAAGTCGGCATTTTTCAAAAGTCCGATAGGGCCATACAACTATACATTTTTAGAAAGTACGCAATTTCCGCTTTCCATTAATATATAAATCTTGAGAATGCGATCAAAACTGTGGACGTAGTGCTAATTTGAACATACGTTATCTTTAAACCGCTATATCTTTTGATACAGGCACCGCAGACCATCCAAAGTCGGCATTTTTCAAAAGTCCGATAGGGCCATACAACTATACATTTTTAGAAAGTACGCAATTTCCGCTTTCCATTAATATATAAATCTTGAGAATGCGATCAAAACTGTGGACATAGTGCTAATTTGAACATACGTTATCTTTAAACCGCTATATCTTTTGATACAGGCACCGCAGACCATCCAAAGTCGGCATTTTTCAAAAGTCCGATAGGGCCATACAACTATACATTTTTAGAAAGTACGCAATTTCCGCTTTCCATTAATATATAAATCTTGAGAATGCGATCAAAACTGTGGACATAGTGCTAATTTGAACATACATTATCTTTAAACCGCTATATCTTTTGATACAGGCACCGCAGACCATCCAAAGTCGGCATTTTTCAAAAGTCCGATAGGGCCATACAACTATACATTTTTAGAAAGTACGCAATTTCCGCTTTCCATTAATATATAAATCTTGAGAATGCGATCAAAACTGTGGACGTAGTGCTAATTTGAACATACGTTATCTTTAAACCGCTATATCTTTTGATACAGGCACCGCAGACCATCCAAAGTCGGCATTTTTCAAAAGTCCGATAGGGCCATACAACTATACATTTTTAGAAAGTACGCAATTTCCGCTTTCCATTAATATATAAATCTTGAGAATGCGATCAAAACTGTGGACGTAGTGCTAATTTGAACATACGTTATCTTTAAACCGCTATATCTTTTGATACAGGCACCGCAGACCATCCAAAGTCGGCATTTTTCAAAAGTCCGATAGGGCCATACAACTATACATTTTTAGAAAGTACGCAATTTCCGCTTTCCATTAATATATAAATCTTGAGAATGCGATCAAAACTGTGGACATAGTGCTAATTTGAACATACATTATCTTTAAACCGCTATATCTTTTGATACAGGCACCGCAGACCATCCAAAGTCGGCATTTTTCAAAAGTCCGATAGGGCCATACAACTATACATTTTTAGAAAGTACGCGATTTCCGCTTTCCATTAATATATAAATCTTGAGAATGCGATCAAAACTGTGGACGTAGTGCTAATTTGAACATACGTTATCTTTAAACCGCTATATCTTTTGATACAGGCACCGCAGACCATCCAAAGTCGGCATTTTTCAAAAGTCCGATAGGGCCATACAACTATACATTTTTAGAAAGTACGCAATTTCCGCTTTCCATTAATATATAAATCTTGAGAATGCGATCAAAACTGTGGACGTAGTGCTAATTTGAACATACGTTATCTTTAAACCGCTATATCTTTTGATACAGGCACCGCAGACCATCCAAAGTCGGCATTTTTCAAAAGTCCGATAGGGCCATACAACTATACATTTTTAGAAAGTACGCAATTTCCGCTTTCCATTAATATATAAATCTTGAGAATGCGATCAAAACTGTGGACGTGGTGCTAATTTGAACATACGTGATCTTTAAACCGCTATATCTTTTGATACAGGCACCGCAGACCATCCAAAGTCGGCATTTTTCAAAAGTCCGATAGGGCCATACAACTATACATTTTTAGAAAGTACGCAATTTCCGCTTTCCATTAATATATAAATCTTGAGAATGCGATCAAAACTGTGGACGTAGTGCTAATTTGAACATACGTTATCTTTAAACCGCTATATCTTTTGATACAGGCACCGCAGACCATCCAAAGTCGGCATTTTTCAAAAGTCCGATAGGGCCATACAACTATACATTTTTAGAAAGTACGCAATTTCCGCTTTCCATTAATATATAAATCTTGAGAATGCGATCAAAACTGTGGACGTAGTGCTAATTTGAACATACGTTATCTTTAAACCGCTATATCTTTTGATACAGGCACCGCAGACCATCCAAAGTCGGCATTTTTCAAAAGTCCGATAGGGCCATACAACTATACATTTTTAGAAAGTACGCAATTTCCGCTTTCCATTAATATATAAATCTTGAGAATGCGATCAAAACTGTGGACGTGGTGCTAATTTGAACATACGTGATCTTTAAACCGCTATATCTTTTGATACAGGCACCGCAGACCATCCAAAGTCGGCATTTTTCAAAAGTCCGATAGGGCCATACAACTATACATTTTTAGAAAGTACGCAATTTCCGCTTTCCATTAATATATAAATCTTGAGAATGCGATCAAAACTGTGGACATAGTGCTAATTTGAACATACATTATCTTTAAACCGCTATATCTTTTGATACAGGCACCGCAGACCATCCAAAGTCGGCATTTTTCAAAAGTCCGATAGGGCCATACAACTATACATTTTTAGAAAGTACGCGATTTCCGCTTTCCATTAATATATAAATCTTGAGAATGCGATCAAAACTGTGGACGTAGTGCTAATTTGAACATACGTTATCTTTAAACCGCTATATCTTTTGATACAGGCACCGCAGACCATCCAAAGTCGGCATTTTTCAAAAGTCCGATAGGGCCATACAACTATACATTTTTAGAAAGTACGCAATTTCCGCTTTCCATTAATATATAAATCTTGAGAATGCGATCAAAACTGTGGACGTAGTGCTAATTTGAACATACGTTATCTTTAAACCGCTATATCTTTTGATACAGGCACCGCAGACCATCCAAAGTCGGCATTTTTCAAAAGTCCGATAGGGCCATACAACTATACATTTTTAGAAAGTACGCAATTTCCGCTTTCCATTAATATATAAATCTTGAGAATGCGATCAAAACTGTAGACGTGGTGCTAATTTGAACATACGTGATCTTTAAACCGCTATATCTTTTGATACAGGCACCGCAGACCATCCAAAGTCGGCATTTTTCAAAAGTCCGATAGGGCCATACAACTATACATTTTTAGAAAGTACGCAATTTCCGCTTTCCATTAATATATAAATCTTGAGAATGCGATCAAAACTGTGGACATAGTGCTAATTTGAACATACATTATCTTTAAACCGCTATATCTTTTGATACAGGCACCGCAGACCATCCAAAGTCGGCATTTTTCAAAAGTCCGATAGGGCCATACAACTATACATTTTTAGAAAGTACGCGATTTCCGCTTTCCATTAATATATAAATCTTGAGAATGCGATCAAAACTGTGGACGTAGTGCTAATTTGAACATACGTTATCTTTAAACCGCTATATCTTTTGATACAGGCACCGCAGACCATCCAAAGTCGGCATTTTTCAAAAGTCCGATAGGGCCATACAACTATACATTTTTAGAAAGTACGCAATTTCCGCTTTCCATTAATATATAAATCTTGAGAATGCGATCAAAACTGTGGACGTAGTGCTAATTTGAACATACGTTATCTTTAAACCGCTATATCTTTTGATACAGGCACCGCAGACCATCCAAAGTCGGCATTTTTCAAAAGTCCGATAGGGCCATACAACTATACATTTTTAGAAAGTACGCAATTTCCGCTTTCCATTAATATATAAATCTTGAGAATGCGATCAAAACTGTGGACGTGGTGCTAATTTGAACATACGTGATCTTTAAACCGCTATATCTTTTGATACAGGCACCGCAGACCATCCAAAGTCGGCATTTTTCAAAAGTCCGATAGGGCCATACAACTATACATTTTTAGAAAGTACGCAATTTCCGCTTTCCATTAATATATAAATCTTGAGAATGCGATCAAAACTGTGGACGTAGTGCTAATTTGAACATACGTTATCTTTAAACCGCTATATCTTTTGATACAGGCACCACAGACCATCCAAAGTCGGCATTTTTCAAAAGTCCGATAGGGCCATACAACTATACATTTTTAGAAAGTACGCAATTTCCGCTTTCCATTAATATATAAATCTTGAGAATGCGATCAAAACTGTGGACGTGGTGCTAATTTGAACATACGTGATCTTTAAACCGCTATATCTTTTGATACAGGCACCGCAGACCATCCAAAGTCGGCATTTTTCAAAAGTCCGATAGGGCCATACAACTATACATTTTTAGAAAGTACGCAATTTCCGCTTTCCATTAATATATAAATCTTGAGAATGCGATCAAAACTGTGGACGTGGTGCTAATTTGAACATACGTGATCTTTAAACCGCTATATCTTTTGATACAGGCACCGCAGACCATCCAAAGTCGGCATTTTTCAAAAGTCCGATAGGGCCATACAACTATACATTTTTAGAAAGTACGCAATTTCCGCTTTCCATTAATATATAAATCTTGAGAATGCGATCAAAACTGTGGACGTAGTGCTAATTTGAACATACGTTATCTTTAAACCGCTATATCTTTTGATACAGGCACCGCAGACCATCCAAAGTCGGCATTTTTCAAAAGTCCGATAGGGCCATACAACTATACATTTTTAGAAAGTACGCAATTTCCGCTTTCCATTAATATATAAATCTTGAGAATGCGATCAAAACTGTGGACGTAGTGCTAATTTGAACATACGTTATCTTTAAACCGCTATATCTTTTGATACAGGCACCGCAGACCATCCAAAGTCGGCATTTTTCAAAAGTCCGATAGGGCCATACAACTATACATTTTTAGAAAGTACGCAATTTCCGCTTTCCATTAATATATAAATCTTGAGAATGCGATCAAAACTGTGGACGTGGTGCTAATTTGAACATACGTTATCTTTAAACCGCTATATCTTTTGATACAGGCACCGCAGACCATCCAAAGTCGGCATTTTTCAAAAGTCCGATAGGGCCATACAACTATACATTTTTAGAAAGTACGCAATTTCCGCTTTCCATTAATATATAAATCTTGAGAATGCGATCAAAACTGTGGACGTAGTGCTAATTTGAGCATACGTTATCTTTAAGCCGCTATATCTTTTGATACAGGCACCGCAGACCGTCCAAAGTCGGCATTTTTCAAAAGTCCGATAGGGCCATACAACTATACATTTTTAGAAAGTACGCAATTTCCGCTTTCCATTAATATATAAATCTTGAGAATGCGATCAAAACTGTGGACGTAGTGCTAATTTGAACATACGTTATCTTTAAACCGCTATATCTTTTGATACAGGCACCGCAGACCGTCCAAAGTCGGCATTTTTCAAAAGTCCGATAGGGCCATACAACTATACATTTTTAGAAAGTACGCAATTTCCGCTTTCCATTAGTATATAAATCTTGAGAATGCGATCAAAACTGTGGACGTAGTGCTAATTTGAACACACGTTATCTTTAAACCGCTATATCTTTTGATACAGGCACCGCAGACCGTCCAAAGTCGGCATTTTTCAAAAGTCCGATAGGGCCATACAACTATACATTTTTAGAAAGTACGCAATTTCCGCTTTCCATTAATATATAAATCTTGAGAATGCGATCAAAACTGTGGACGTAGTGCTAATTTGAACATACGTTATCTTTAAACCGCTATATCTTTTGATACAGGCACCGCAGACCGTCCAAAGTCGGCATTTTTCAAAAGTCCGATAGGGCCATACAACTATACATTTTTAGAAAGTACGCAATATCCGCTTTCCATTAATATATAAATCTTGAGAATGCGATCAAAACTGTGGACGTAGTGCTAATTTGAGCATACGTCCAAAGTCGGCATTTTTCAAAAGTCCGATAGGGCCATACAACTATACATTTTTAGAAAGTACGCAATTTCCGCTTTCCATTAGTATATAAATCTTGAGAATGCGATCAAAACTGTGGACGTAGTGCTAATTTGAACATACGTTATCTTTACACCGCTATATCTTTTGATACAGGCACCGCAGACCATCCAAAGTCGGCATTTTTCAAAAGTCCGATAGGGCCATACAACTATACATTTTTAGAAAGTACGCAATTTCCGCTTTCCATTAATATATAAATCTTGAGAATGCGATCAAAACTGTGGACGTAGTGCTAATTTGAACATACGTTATCTTTAAACCGCTATATCTTTTGATACAGGCACCGCAGACCATCCAAAGTCGGCATTTTTCAAAAGTCCGATAGGGCCATACAACTATACATTTTTAGAAAGTACGCAATTTCCGCTTTCCATTAATATATAAATCTTGAGAATGCGATCAAAACTGTGGACGTGGTGCTAATTTGAACATACGTTATCTTTAAACCGCTATATCTTTTGATACAGGCACCGCAGACCATCCAAAGTCGGCATTTTTCAAAAGTCCGATAGGGCCATACAACTATACATTTTTAGAAAGTACGCAATTTCCGCTTTCCATTAATATATAAATCTTGAGAATGCGATCAAAACTGTGGACGTAGTGCTAATTTGAGCATACGTTATCTTTAAGCCGCTATATCTTTTGATACAGGCACCGCAGACCGTCCAAAGTCGGCATTTTTCAAAAGTCCGATAGGGCCATACAACTATACATTTTTAGAAAGTACGCAATTTCCGCTTTCCATTAATATATAAATCTTGAGAATGCGATCAAAACTGTGGACGTAGTGCTAATTTGAACATACGTTATCTTTAAACCGCTATATCTTTTGATACAGGCACCGCAGACCGTCCAAAGTCGGCATTTTTCAAAAGTCCGATAGGGCCATACAACTATACATTTTTAGAAAGTACGCAATTTCCGCTTTCCATTAGTATATAAATCTTGAGAATGCGATCAAAACTGTGGACGTAGTGCTAATTTGAACACACGTTATCTTTAAACCGCTATATCTTTTGATACAGGCACCGCAGACCGTCCAAAGTCGGCATTTTTCAAAAGTCCGATAGGGCCATACAACTATACATTTTTAGAAAGTACGCAATTTCCGCTTTCCATTAATATATAAATCTTGAGAATGCGATCAAAACTGTGGACGTAGTGCTAATTTGAACATACGTTATCTTTAAACCGCTATATCTTTTGATACAGGCACCGCAGACCGTCCAAAGTCGGCATTTTTCAAAAGTCCGATAGGGCCATACAACTATACATTTTTAGAAAGTACGCAATATCCGCTTTCCATTAATATATAAATCTTGAGAATGCGATCAAAACTGTGGACGTAGTGCTAATTTGAGCATACGTCCAAAGTCGGCATTTTTCAAAAGTCCGATAGGGCCATACAACTATACATTTTTAGAAAGTACGCAATTTCCGCTTTCCATTAGTATATAAATCTTGAGAATGCGATCAAAACTGTGGACGTAGTGCTAATTTGAACATACGTTATCTTTACACCGCTATATCTTTTGATACAGGCACCGCAGACCATCCAAAGTCGGCATTTTTCAAAAGTCCGATAGGGCCATACAACTATACATTTTTAGAAAGTACGCAATTTCCGCTTTCCATTAATATATAAATCTTGAGAATGCGATCAAAACTGTGGACGTAGTGCTAATTTGAACATACGTTATCTTTAAACCGCTATATCTTTTGATACAGGCACCGCAGACCATCCAAAGTCGGCATTTTTCAAAAGTCCGATAGGGCCATACAACTATACATTTTTAGAAAGTACGCAATTTCCGCTTTCCATTAATATATAAATCTTGAGAATGCGATCAAAACTGTGGACGTAGTGCTAATTTGAACATACGTTATCTTTAAACCGCTATATCTTTTGATACAGGCACCGCAGACCATCCAAAGTCGGCATTTTTCAAAAGTCCGATAGGGCCATACAACTATACATTTTTAGAAAGTACGCAATTTCCGCTTTCCATTAATATATAAATCTTGAGAATGCGATCATAACTGTGGACGTAGTGCTAATTTGAGCATACGTTATCTTTAAACCGCTATATCTTTTGATACAGGCACCGCAGACCGTCCAAAGTCGGCATTTTTCAAAAGTCCGATAGGGCCATACAACTATACATTTTTAGAAAGTACGCAATTTCCGCTTTCCATTAGTATATAAATCTTGAGAATGCGATCAAACCTGTGGACGTAGTGCTAATTTGAACATACGTTATCTTTAAACCGCTATATCTTTTGATACAGGCACCGCAGACCATCCAAAGTCGGCATTTTTCAAAAGTCCGATAGGGCCATACAACTATACATTTTTAGAAAGTACGCAATTTCCGCTTTCTATTAATATATAAATCTTGAGAATGCGATCAAAACTGTGGACGTAGTGCTAATTTGAACATACGTTATCCTTAAATCGCTATATCTTTTGATACAGGCACCGCAGACCATCCAAAGTCGGCATTTTTCAAAAGTCCGATAGGGCCATACAACTATACATTTTTAGAAAGTACGCAATTTCCGCTTTCCATTAATATATAAATCTTGAGAATGCGATCAAAACTGTGGACGTGGTGCTAATTTGAACACGCGTTATCTTTAAACCGCTATATCTTTTGATACAGGCACCGCAGACCATCCAAAGTCGGCATTTTTCAAAAGTCCGATAGGGCCATACAACTATACATTTTTAGAAAGTACGCAATTTCCGCTTTCCATTAATATATAAATCTTGAGAATGCGATCAAAACTGTGGACGTGGTGCTAATTTGAACATACGTTATCTTTAAACCGCTATATCTTTTGATACAGGCACCGCAGACCATCCAAAGTCGGCATTTTTCAAAAGTCCGATGGGGCCATACAACTATACATTTTTAGAAAGTACGCAATTTCCGCTTTCCATTAATATATAAATCTTGAGAATGCGATCAAAACTGTGGACGTGGTGCTAATTTGAACATACGTTATCCTTAAACCGCTATATCTTTTGATACAGGCACCGCAGACCATCCAAAGTCGGCATTTTTCAAAAGTCCGATAGGGCCATACAACTATACATTTTTAGAAAGTACGCAATTTCCGCTTTCCATTAATATATAAATCTTGAGAATGCGATCAAAACTGTGGACGTAGTGCTAATTTGAACATACGTTATCTTTAAACCGCTATATCTTTTGATACAGGCACCGCAGACCATCCAAAGTCGGCATTTTTCAAAAGTCCGATAGGGCCATACAACTATACATTTTTAGAAAGTACGCAATTTCCGCTTTCGATTAATATATAAATCTTGAGAATGCGATCAAAACTGTGGACGTAGTGCTAATTTGAACATACGTTATCTTTAAACCGCTATATCTTTTGATACAGGCACCGCAGACCATCCAAAGTCGGCATTTTTCAAAAGTCCGATAGGGCCATACAACTATACATTTTTAGAAAGTACGCAATTTCCGCTTTCCATTAATATATAAATCTTGAGAATGCGATCAAAACTGTAGACGTAGTGCTAATTTGAACATACGTTATCTTTAAACCGCTATATCTTTTGATACAGGCACCGCAGACCATCCAAAGTCGGCATTTTTCAAAAGTCCGATAGGGCCATACAACTATACATTTTTAGAAAGTACGCAATTTCCGCTTTCCATTAGTATATAAATCTTGAGAATGCGCTCAAAACTGTGGACGTAGTGCTAATTTGAACATACGTTATCTTTAAACCGCTATATCTTTTGATACAGGCACCGCAGACCATCCAAAGTCGGCATTTTTCAAAAGTCCGATAGGGCCATACAACTATACATTTTTAGAAAGTACGCAATTTCCGCTTTCTATTAATATATAAATCTTGAGAATGCGATCAAAACTGTGGACGTAGTGCTAATTTGAACATACGTTATCCTTAAATCGCTATATCTTTTGATACAGGCACCGCAGACCATCCAAAGTCGGCATTTTTCAAAAGTCCGATAGGGCCATACAACTATATATTTTTAGAAAGTACGCAATTTCCGCTTTCCATTAATTTATAAATCTTGAGAATGCGATGAAAACTGTGGACGTGGTGCTGATTTGAACATACATTATCTTTAAACCGCTATATCTTTTGATACAGGCACCGCAGACCATCCAAAGTCGGCATTTTTCAAAAGTCCGATAGGGCCATACAACTATACATTTTTAGAAAGTACGCAATTTCCGCTTTCCATTAATATATAAATCTTGAGAATGCGATCAAAACTGTGGACGTAGTGCTAATTTGAACATACGTTATCTTTAAACCGCTATATCTTTTGATACAGGCACCGCAGACCATCCAAAGTCGGCATTTTTCAAAAGTCCGATAGGGCCACACAACTATACATTTTTAGAAAGTACGCAATTTCCGCTTTCCATTAATATATAAATCTTGAGAATGCGATAAAAACTGTGGACGTAGTGCTAATTTGAACATACGTTATCTTTAAACCGCTATATCTTTTGATACAGGCACCGCAGACCATCCAAAGTCGGCATTTTTCAAAAGTCCGATAGGGCCATACAACTATACATTTTTAGAAAGTACGCAATTTCCGCTTTCCATTAATATATAAATCTTGAGAATGCGATAAAAACTGTGGACGTAGTGCTAATTTGAACATACGTTATCTTTAAACCGCTATATCTTTTGATACAGGCACCGCAGACCATCCAAAGTCGGCATTTTTCAAAAGTCCGATAGGGCCATACAACTATACATTTTTAGAAAGTACGCAATTTCCGCTTTCCATTAATATATAAATCTTGAGAATGCGATCAAAACTGTGGACGTAGTGCTAATTTGAACATACGTTATCTTTAAACCGCTACAGGCACCGCAGACCATCCAAAGTCGGCATTTTTCAAAAGTCCGATAGGGCCATACAACTATACATTTTTAGAAAGTACGCAATTTCCGCTTTCCATTAATATATAAATCTTGAGAATGCGATAAAAACTGTGGACGTAGTGCTAATTTGAACATACGTTATCTTTAAACCGCTATATCTTTTGATACAGGCACCGCAGACCATCCAAAGTCGGCATTTTTCAAAAGTCCGAAAGGGCCATACAACTATACATTTTTAGAAAGTACGCAATTTCCGCTTTCCATTAATATATAAATCTTGAGAATGCGATAAAAACTGTGGACGTAGTGCTAATTTGAACATACGTTATCTTTAAACCGCTATATCTTTTGATACAGGCACCGCAGACCATCCAAAGTCGGCATTTTTCAAAAGTCCGATAGGGCCATACAACTATACATTTTTAGAAAGTACGCAATTTCCGCTTTACATTAATATATAAATCTTGAGAATGCGATAAAAACTGTGGACGTAGTGCTAATTTGAACATACGTTATCTTTAAACCGCTATATCTTTTGATACAGGCACCGCAGACCATCCAAAGTCGGCATTTTTCAAAAGTCCGATAGGGCCATACAACTATACATTTTTAGAAAGTACGCAATTTCCGCTTTCCATTAATATATAAATCTTGAGAATGCGATCAAAACTGTGGACGTAGTGCTAATTTGAACATACGTTATCTTTAAACCGCTACAGGCACCGCAGACCATCCAAAGTCGGCATTTTTCAAAAGTCCGATAGGGCCATACAACTATACATTTTTAGAAAGTACGCAATTTCCGCTTTCCATTAATATATAAATCTTGAGAATGCGATAAAAACTGTGGACGTAGTGCTAATTTGAACATACGTTATCTTTAAACCGCTATATCTTTTGATACAGGCACCGCAGACCATCCAAAGTCGGCATTTTTCAAAAGTCCGAAAGGGCCATACAACTATACATTTTTAGAAAGTACGCAATTTCCGCTTTCCATTAATATATAAATCTTGAGAATGCGATCAAAACTGTGGACGTAGTGCTAATTTGAACATACGTTATCTTTAAACCGCTACAGGCACCGCAGACCATCCAAAGTCGGCATTTTTCAAAAGTCCCATAGGGCCATACAACTATACATTTTTAGAAAGAACGCAATTTCCGCTTTCCATTAATATATAAATCTTGAGAATGCGATAAAAACTGTGGACGTAGTGCTAATTTGAACATACGTTATCTTTAAACCGCTATATCTTTTGATACAGGCACCGCAGACCATCCAAAGTCGGCATTTTTCAAAAGTCCGATAGGGCCATACAACTATACATTTTTAGAAAGTACGCAATTTCCGCTTTCCATTAATATATAAATCTTGAGAATGCGATAAAAACTGTGGACGTAGTGCTAATTTGAACATACGTTATCTTTAAACCGCTATATCTTTTGATACAGGCACCGCAGACCATCCAAAGTCGGCATTTTTCAAAAGTCCGATAGGGCCATACAACTATACATTTTTAGAAAGTACGCAATTTCCGCTTTCCATTAATATATAAATCTTGAGAATGCGATCAAAACTGTGGACGTAGTGCTAATTTGAACATACGTTATCTTTAAACCGCTACAGGCACCGCAGACCATCCAAAGTCGGCATTTTTCAAAAGTCCGATAGGGCCATACAACTATACGTTTTTAGAAAGTACGCAATTTCCGCTTTCCATTAATATATAAATCTTGAGAATGCGATAAAAACTGTGGACGTAGTGCTAATTTGAACATACGTTATCTTTAAACCGCTATATCTTTTGATACAGGCACCGCAGACCATCCAAAGTCGGCATTTTTCAAAAGTCCGATAGGGCCATACAACTATACATTTTTAGAAAGTACGCAATTTCCGCTTTCCATTAATATATAAATCTTGAGAATGCGATCAAAACTGTGGACGTAGTGCTAATTTGAACATACGTTATCTTTAAACCGCTATATCTTTTGATACAGGCACCGCAGACCATCCAAAGTCGGCATTTTTCAAAAGTCCGATAGGGCCATACAACTATACATTTTTAGAAAGTACGCAATTTCCGCTTTCCATTAATATATAAATCTTGAGAATGCGATAAAAACTGTGGACGTAGTGCTAATTTGAACATACGTTATCTTTAAACCGCTATATCTTTTGATACAGGCACCGCAGACCATCCAAAGTCGGCATTTTTCAAAAGTCCGATAGGGCCATACAACTATACATTTTTAGAAAGTACGCAATTTCCGCTTTCCATTAATATATAAATCTTGAGAATGCGATAAAAACTGTGGACGTAGTGCTAATTTGAACATACGTTATCTTTAAACCGCTATATCTTTTGATACAGGCACCGCAGACCATCCAAAGTCGGCATTTTTCAAAAGTCCGATAGGGCCATACAACTATACATTTTTAGAAAGTACGCAATTTCCGCTTTCCATTAATATATAAATCTTGAGAATGCGATAAAAACTGTGGACGTAGTGCTAATTTGAACATACGTTATCTTTAAACCGCTATATCTTTTGATACAGGCACCGCAGACCATCCAAAGTCGGCATTTTTCAAAAGTCCGATAGGGCCATACAACTATACATTTTTAGAAAGTACGCAATTTCCGCTTTCCATTAATATATAAATCTTGAGAATGCGATAAAAACTGTGGACGTAGTGCTAATTTGAACATACGTTATCTTTAAACCGCTATATCTTTTGATACAGGCACCGCAGACCATCCAAAGTCGGCATTTTTCAAAAGTCCGATAGGGCCATACAACTATACATTTTTAGAAAGTACGCAATTTCCGCTTTCCATTAATATATAAATCTTGAGAATGCGATCAAAACTGTGGACGTAGTGCTAATTTGAACATACGTTATCTTTAAACCGCTACAGGCACCGCAGACCATCCAAAGTCGGCATTTTTCAAAAGTCCGATAGGGCCATACAACTATACATTTTTAGAAAGTACGCAATTTCCGCTTTCCATTAATATATAAATCTTGAGAATGCGATAAAAACTGTGGACGTAGTGCTAATTTGAACATACGTTATCTTTAAACCGCTATATCTTTTGATACAGGCACCGCAGACCATCCAAAGTCGGCATTTTTCAAAAGTCCGAAAGGGCCATACAACTATACATTTTTAGAAAGTACGCAATTTCCGCTTTCCATTAATATATAAATCTTGAGAATGCGATAAAAACTGTGGACGTAGTGCTAATTTGAACATACGTTATCTTTAAACCGCTATATCTTTTGATACAGGCACCGCAGACCATCCAAAGTCGGCATTTTTCAAAAGTCCGATAGGGCCATACAACTATACATTTTTAGAAAGTACGCAATTTCCGCTTTCCATTAATATATAAATCTTGAGAATGCGATAAAAACTGTGGACGTAGTGCTAATTTGAACATACGTTATCTTTAAACCGCTATATCTTTTGATACAGGCACCGCAGACCATCCAAAGTCGGCATTTTTCAAAAGTCCGAAAGGGCCATACAACTATACATTTTTAGAAAGTACGCAATTTCCGCTTTCCATTAATATATAAATCTTGAGAATGCGATAAAAACTGTGGACGTAGTGCTAATTTGAACATACGTTATCTTTAAACCGCTATATCTTTTGATACAGGCACCGCAGACCATCCAAGGTCGGCATTTTTCAAAAGTCCGATAGGGCCATACAACTATACATTTTTAGAAAGTACGCAATTTCCGCTTTCCATTAATATATAAATCTTGAGAATGCGATAAAAACTGTGGACGTAGTGCTAATTTGAACATACGTTATCTTTAAACCGCTATATCTTTTGATACAGGCACCGCAGACCATCCAAAGTCGGCATTTTTCAAAAGTCCGATAGGGCCATACAACTATACATTTTTAGAAAGTACGCAATTTCCGCTTTCCATTAATATATAAATCTTGAGAATGCGATAAAAACTGTGGACGTAGTGCTAATTTGAACATACGTTATCTTTAAACCGCTATATCTTTTGATACAGGCACCGCAGACCATCCAAAGTCGGCATTTTTCAAAAGTCCGATAGGGCCATACAACTATACATTTTTAGAAAGTACGCAATTTCCGCTTTCCATTAATATATAAATCTTGAGAATGCGATCAAAACTGTGGACGTAGTGCTAATTTGAACATACGTTATCTTTAAACCGCTATATCTTTTGATACAGGCACCGCAGACCATCCAAAGTCGGCATTTTTCAAAAGTCCGATAGGGCCATACAACTATACATTTTTAGAAAGTACGCAATTTCCGCTTTCCATTAATATATAAATCTTGAGAATGCGATAAAAACTGTGGACGTAGTGCTAATTTGAACATACGTTATCTTTAAACCGCTATATCTTTTGATACAGGCACCGCAGACCATCCAAAGTCGGCATTTTTCAAAAGTCCGATAGGGCCATACAACTATACATTTTTAGAAAGTACGCAATTTCCGCTTTCCATTAATATATAAATCTTGAGAATGCGATAAAAACTGTGGACGTAGTGCTAATTTGAACATACGTTATCTTTAAACCGCTATATCTTTTGATACAGGCACCGCAGACCATCCAAAGTCGGCATTTTTCAAAAGTCCGATAGGGCCATACAACTATACATTTTTAGAAAGTACGCAATTTCCGCTTTCCATTAATATATAAATCTTGAGAATGCGATAAAAACTGTGGACGTAGTGCTAATTTGAACATACGTTATCTTTAAACCGCTATATCTTTTGATACAGGCACCGCAGACCATCCAAAGTCGGCATTTTTCAAAAGTCCGATAGGGCCATACAACTATACATTTTTAGAAAGTACGCAATTTCCGCTTTCCATTAATATATAAATCTTGAGAATGCGATAAAAACTGTGGACGTAGTGCTAATTTGAACATATGTTATCTTTAAACCGCTATATCTTTTGATACAGGCACCGCAGACCATCCAAAGTCGGCATTTTTCAAAAGTCCGATAGGGCCATACAACTATACATTTTTAGAAAGTACGCAATTTCCGCTTTCCATTAATATATAAATCTTGAGAATGCGATAAAAACTGTGGACGTAGTGCTAATTTGAACATACGTTATCTTTAAACCGCTATATCTTTTGATACAGGCACCGCAGACCATCCAAAGTCGGCATTTTTCAAAAGTCCGATAGGGCCATACAACTATACATTTTTAGAAAGTACGCAATTTCCGCTTTCCATTAATATATAAATCTTGAGAATGCGATCAAAACTGTGGACGTAGTGCTAATTTGAACATACGTTATCTTTAAACCGCTATATCTTTTGATACAGGCACCGCAGACCATCCAAAGTCGGCATTTTTCAAAAGTCCGATAGGGCCATACAACTATACATTTTTAGAAAGTACGCAATTTCCGCTTTCCATTAATATATAAATCTTGAGAATGCGATAAAAACTGTGGACGTAGTGCTAATTTGAACATACGTTATCTTTAAACCGCTATATCTTTTGATACAGGCACCGCAGACCATCCAAAGTCGGCATTTTTCAAAAGTCCGATAGGGCCATACAACTATACATTTTTAGAAAGTACGCAATTTCCGCTTTCCATTAATATATAAATCTTGAGAATGCGATAAAAACTGTGGACGTAGTGCTAATTTGAACATACGTTATCTTTAAACCGCTATATCTTTTGATACAGGCACCGCAGACCATCCAAAGTCGGCATTTTTCAAAAGTCCGAAAGGGCCATACAACTATACATTTTTAGAAAGTACGCAATTTCCGCTTTCCATTAATATATAAATCTTGAGAATGCGATAAAAACTGTGGACGTAGTGCTAATTTGAACATACGTTATCTTTAAACCGCTATATCTTTTGATACAGGCACCGCAGACCATCCAAAGTCGGCATTTTTCAAAAGTCCGATAGGGCCATACAACTATACATTTTTAGAAAGTACGCAATTTCCGCTTTCCATTAATATATAAATCTTGAGAATGCGATAAAAACTGTGGACGTAGTGCTAATTTGAACATACGTTATCTTTAAACCGCTATATCTTTTGATACAGGCACCGCAGACCATCCAAAGTCGGCATTTTTCAAAAGTCCGATAGGGCCATACAACTATACATTTTTAGAAAGTACGCAATTTCCGCTTTCCATTAATATATAAATCTTGAGAATGCGATCAAAACTGTGGACGTAGTGCTATTTTTCAAAAGTCCGATAGGGCCATACAACTATACATTTTTAGAAAGTACGCAATTTCCGCTTTCCATTAATATATAAATCTTGAGAATGCGATAAAAACTGTGGACGTAGTGCTAATTTGAACATACGTTATCTTTAAACCGCTATATCTTTTGATACAGGCACCGCAGACCATCCAAAGTCGGCATTTTTCAAAAGTCCGAAAGGGCCATACAACTATACATTTTTAGAAAGTACGCAATTTCCGCTTTCCATTAATATATAAATCTTGAGAATGCGATAAAAACTGTGGACGTAGTGCTAATTTGAACATACGTTATCTTTAAACCGCTATATCTTTTGATACAGGCACCGCAGACCATCCAAAGTCGGCATTTTTCAAAAGTCCGATAGGGCCATACAACTATACATTTTTAGAAAGTACGCAATTTCCGCTTTCCATTAATATATAAATCTTGAGAATGCGATCAAAACTGTGGACGTAGTGCTAATTTGAACATACGTTATCTTTAAACCGCTACAGGCACCGCAGACCATCCAACGTCGGCATTTTTCAAAAGTCCGATAGGGCCATACAACTATACATTTTTAGAAAGTACGCAATTTCCGCTTTCCATTAATATATAAATCTTGAGAATGCGATAAAAACTGTGGACGTAGTGCTAATTTGAACATACGTTATCTTTAAACCGCTATATCTTTTGATACAGGCACCGCAGACCATCCAAAGTCGGCATTTTTCAAAAGTCCGAAAGGGCCATACAACTATACATTTTTAGAAAGTACGCAATTTCCGCTTTCCATTAATATATAAATCTTGAGAATGCGATAAAAACTGTGGACGTAGTGCTAATTTGAACATACGTTATCTTTAAACCGCTATATCTTTTGATACAGGCACCGCAGACCATCCAAAGTCGGCATTTTTCAAAAGTCCGATAGGGCCATACAACTATACATTTTTAGAAAGTACGCAATTTCCGCTTTCCATTAATATATAAATCTTGAGAATGCGATAAAAACTGTGGACGTAGTGCTAATTTGAACATACGTTATCTTTAAACCGCTATATCTTTTGATACAGGCACCGCAGACCATCCAAAGTCGGCATTTTTCAAAAGTCCGATAGGGCCATACAACTATACATTTTTAGAAAGTACGCAATTTCCGCTTTCCATTAATATATAAATCTTGAGAATGCGATAAAAACTGTGGACGTAGTGCTAATTTGAACATACGTTATCTTTAAACCGCTATATCTTTTGATACAGGCACCGCAGACCATCCAAAGTCGGCATTTTTCAAAAGTCCGATAGGGCCATACAACTATACATTTTTAGAAAGTACGCAATTTCCGCTTTCCATTAATATATAAATCTTGAGAATGCGATAAAAACTGTGGACGTAGTGCTAATTTGAACATACGTTATCTTTAAACCGCTATATCTTTGGATACAGGCACCGCAGACCATCCAAAGTCGGCATTTTTCAAAAGTCCGATAGGGCCATACAACTATACATTTTTAGAAAGTACGCAATTTCCGCTTTCCATTAATATATAAATCTTGAGAATGCGATCAAAACTGTGGACGTAGTGCTAATTTGAACATACGTTATCTTTAAACCGCTACAGGCACCGCAGACCATCCAAAGTCGGCATTTTTCAAAAGTCCGATAGGGCCATACAACTATACATTTTTAGAAAGTACGCAATTTCCGCTTTCCATTAATATATAAATCTTGAGAATGCGATAAAAACTGTGGACGTAGTGCTAATTTGAACATACGTTATCTTTAAACCGCTATATCTTTTGATACAGGCACCGCAGACCATCCAAAGTCGGCATTTTTCAAAAGTCCGATAGGGCCATACAACTATACATTTTTAGAAAGTACGCAATTTCCGCTTTCCATTAATATATAAATCTTGAGAATGCGATCAAAACTGTGGACGTGGTGCTTATTTGAACATACGTTATCTTTAAACCGCTATATCTTTTGATACAGGCACCGCAGACCATCCAAAGTCGGCATTTTTCAAAAGTCCGATAGGGCCATACAACTATACATTTTTAGAAAGTACGCAATTTCCGCTTTCCATTAATATATAAATCTTGAGAATGCGATCAAAACTGTGGACGTGGTGCTAATTTGAACATACATTATCTTTAAACCGCTATATCTTTTGATACAGGCACCGCAGACCATCCAAAGTCGTCATTTTTCAAAAGTCCGATAGGGCCATACAACTATACATTTTTAGAAAGTACGCAATTTCCGCTTTCCATTAATATATAAATCTTGAGAATGCGATCAAAACTGTGGACGTAGTGCTAATTTGAACATACGTTATCTTTGAACCGCTATATCTTTTGATACAGGCACCGCAGACCATCCAAAGTCGGCATTTTTCAAAAGTCCAATAGGGCCATACAACTATACATTTTTAGAAAGTACGCAATTTCCGCTTTCCATTAATGTATAAATCTTGAGAATGCGATCAAAACTGTGGACGTAGTGCTAATTTGAGCATACGTTATCTTTAAACCGCTATATCTTTTGATACAGGCACCGCAGACCATCCAAAGTCCGCATTTTTCAAAAGTCCGATAGGGCCATACAACTATACATTTTTAGAAAGTACGCAATTTCCGCTTTCCATTAATATATAAATCTTGAGAATGCGATCAAAACTGTGGACGTAGTGCTAATTTGAACATACGTTATCTTTAAACCGCTATATCTTTTGATACAGGCACCGCAGACCATCCAAAGTCGGCATTTTTCACAAGTCCGATAGGGCCATACAACTATACATTTTTAGAAAGTACGCAATTTCCGCTTTCCATTAATATATAAATCTTGAGAATGCGATCAAAACTGTGGACGTGGTGCTAATTTGAACATACATTATCTTTAAACCGCTATATCTTTTGATACAGGCACCGCAGACCATCCAAAGTCGGCATTTTTCAAAAGTCCGATAGGGCCATACAACTATACATTTTTAGAAAGTACGCAATTTCCGCTTTCCATTAATATATAAATCTTGAGAATGCGATCAAAACTGTGGACGTAGTGCTAATTTGAACATACGTTATCTTTAAACCGCTATATCTTTTGATACAGGCACCGCAGACCATCCAAAGTCGGCATTTTTCAAAAGTCCAATAGGGCCATACAACTATACATTTTTAGAAAGTACGCAATTTCCGCTTTCCATTAATATATAAATCTTGAGAATGCGATCAAAACTGTGGACGTAGTGCTAATTTGAGCATACGTTATCTTTAAACCGCTATATCTTTTGATACAGGCACCGCAGACCGTCCAAAGTCGGCATTTTTCAAAAGTCCGATAGGGCCATACAACTATACATTTTTAGAAAGTACGCAATTTCCGCTTTCCATTAGTATATAAATCTTGAGAATGCGATCAAACCTGTGGACGTAGTGCTAATTTGAACATACGTTATCTTTAAACCGCTATATCTTTTGATACAGGCACCGCAGACCATCCAAAGTCGGCATTTTTCAAAAGTCCGATAGGGCCATACAACTATATATTTTTAGAAAGTACGCAATTTCCGCTTTCCATTAATTTATAAATCTTGAGAATGCGATGAAAACTGTGGACGTGGTGCTAATTTGAACATACATTATCTTTAAACCGCTATATCTTTTGATACAGGCACCGCAGACCATCCAAAGTCGGCATTTTTCAAAAGTCCGATAGGGCCATACAACTATACATTTTTAGAAAGTACGCAATTTCCGCTTTCCATTAATGTATAAATCTTGAGAATGCGATCAAAACTGTGGACGTAGTGCTAATTTGAACATACGTTATCTTTAAACCGCTATATCTTTTGATACAGGCACCGCAGACCATCCAAAGTCGGCATTTTTCAAAAGTCCGATAGGGCCATACAACTATACATTTTTAGAAAGTACGCAATTTCCGCTTTCCATTAATATATAAATCTTGAGAATGCGATCAAAACTGTGGACGTAGTGCTAATTTGAACATACGTTATCTTTAAACCGCTATATCTTTTGATACAGGCACCGCAGACCATCCAAAGTCGGCATTTTTCAAAAGTCCGATAGGGCCATACAACTATACATTTTTAGAAAGTACGCAATTTCCGCTTTCCATTAATATATAAATCTTGAGAATGCGATCAAAACTGTGGACGTAGTGCTAATTTGAACATACGTTATCTTTAAACCGCTATATCTTTTGATACAGGCACCGCAGACCATCCAAAGTCGGCATTTTTCAAAAGTCCGATAGGGCCATACAACTATACATTTTTAGAAAGTACGCAATTTCCGCTTTCCATTAATATATAAATCTTGAGAATGCGATCAAAACTGTGGACGTAGTGCTAATTTGAACATACGTTATCTTTAAACCGCTATATCTTTTGATACAGGCACCGCAGACCATCCAAAGTCGGCATTTTTCAAAAGTCCGATAGGGCCATACAACTATACATTTTTAGAAAGTACGCAATTTCCGCTTTCCATTAATGTATAAATCTTGAGAATGCGATCAAAACTGTGGACGTAGTGCTAATTTGAACATACGTTATCTTTAAACCGCTATATCTTTTGATACAGGCACCGCAGACCATCCAAAGTCGGCATTTTTCAAAAGTCCGATAGGGCCATACAACTATACATTTTTAGAAAGTACGCAATTTCCGCTTTCCATTAATATATAAATCTTGAGAATGCGATCTAAACTGTGGACGTAGTGCTAATTTGAACATACATTATCTTTAAACCGCTATATCTTTTGATACAGGCACCGCAGACCATCCAAAGTCGGCATTTTTCAAAAGTCCGAAAGGGCCATACAACTATACATTTTTAGAAAGTACGCAATTTCCGCTTTCCATTAATATATAAATCTTGAGAATGCGATCAAAACTGTAGACGTAGTGCTAATTTGAACATACGTTATCTTTAAACCGCTATATCTTTTGATACAGGCACCGCAGACCATCCAAAGTCGGCATTTTTCAAAAGTCCGATAGGGCCATACAACTATACATTTTTAGAAAGTACGCAATTTCCGCTTTCCATTAATATATAAATCTTGAGAATGCGATCAAAACTGTGGACGTAGTGCTAATTTGAACATACATTATCTTTAAACCGCTATATCTTTTGATACAGGCACCGCAGACCATCCAAAGTCGGCATTTTTCAAAAGTCCGAAAGGGCCATACAACTATACATTTTTAGAAAGTACGCAATTTCCGCTTTCCATTAATATATAAATCTTGAGAATGCGATCAAAACTGTGGACGTAGTGCTAATTTGAACATACGTTATCTTTAAACCGCTATATCTTTTGATACAGGCACCGCAGACCATCCAAAGTCGGCATTTTTCAAAAGTCCGATAGGGCCATACAACTATACATTTTTAGAAAGTACGCAATTTCCGCTTTCCATTAATATATAAATCTTGAGAATGCGATCAAAACTGTAGACGTAGTGCTAATTTGAACATACGTTATCTTTAAACCGCTATATCTTTTGATACAGGCACCGCAGACCATCCAAAGTCGGCATTTTTCAAAAGTCCGATAGGGCCATACAACTATACATTTTTAGAAAGTACGCAATTTCCGCTTTCCATTAATGTATAAATCTTGAGAATGCGATCAAAACTGTGGACGTAGTGCTAATTTGAACATACGTTATCTTTAAACCGCTATATCTTTTGATACAGGCACCGCAGACCATCCAAAGTCGGCATTTTTCAAAAGTCCGATAGGGCCATACAACTATACATTTTTAGAAAGTACGCAATTTCCGCTTTCCATTAATATATAAATCTTGAGAATGCGATCAAAACTGTGGACGTAGTGCTAATTTGAACATACATTATCTTTAAACCGCTATATCTTTTGATACAGGCACCGCAGACCATCCAAAGTCGGCATTTTTCAAAAGTCCGATAGGGCCATACAACTATACATTTTTAGAAAGTACGCAATTTCCGCTTTCCATTAATGTATAAATCTTGAGAATGCGATCAAAACTGTGGACGTAGTGCTAATTTGAACATACGTTATCTTTAAACCGCTATATCTTTTGATACAGGCACCGCAGACCATCCAAAGTCGGCATTTTTCAAAAGTCCGATAGGGCCATACAACTATATATTTTTAGAAAGTACGCAATTTCCGCTTTCCATTAATTTATAAATCTTGAGAATGCGATGAAAACTGTGGACGTGGTGCTAATTTGAACATACATTATCTTTAAACCCCTATATCTTTTGATACAGGCACCGCAGACCATCCAAAGTCGGCATTTTTCAAAAGTCCGATAGGGCCATACAACTATACATTTTTAGAAAGTACGCAATTTCCGCTTTCCATTAATATATAAATCTTGAGAATGCGATCAAAACTGTGGACGTAGTGCTAATTTGAACATACGTTATCTTTAAACCGCTATATCTTTTGATACAGGCACCGCAGACCATCCAAAGTCGGCATTTTTCAAAAGTCCGATAGGACTATTTTTAGAAAGTACGCAATTTCCGCTTTCCATTAATTTATAAATCTTGAGAATGCGATGAAAACTGTGGACGTGGTGCTAATTTGAACATACATTATCTTTAAACCGCTATATCTTTTGATACAGGCACCGCAGACCATCCAAAGTCGGCATTTTTCAAAAGTCCGATAGGGCCATACAACTATACATTTTTAGAAAGTACGCAATTTCCGCTTTCCATTAATATATAAATCTTGAGAATGCGATCAAAACTGTAGACGTAGTGCTAATTTGAACATACGTTATCTTTAAACCGCTATATCTTTTGATACAGGCACCGCAGACCATCCAAAGTCGGCATTTTTCAAAAGTCCGATAGGGCCATACAACTATACATTTTTAGAAAGTACGCAATTTCCGCTTTCCATTAATGTATAAATCTTGAGAATGCGATCAAAACTGTGGACGTAGTGCTAATTTGAACATACGTTATCTTTAAACCGCTATATCTTTTGATACAGGCACCGCAGACCATCCAAAGTCGGCATTTTTCAAAAGTCCGATAGGGCCATACAACTATACATTTTTAGAAAGTACGCAATTTCCGCTTTCCATTAATATATAAATCTTGAGAATGCGATCAAAACTGTGGACGTAGTGCTAATTTGAACATACATTATCTTTAAACCGCTATATCTTTTGATACAGGCACCGCAGACCATCCAAAGTCGGCATTTTTCAAAAGTCCGATAGGGCCATACAACTATACATTTTTAGAAAGTACGCAATTTCCGCTTTCCATTAATGTATAAATCTTGAGAATGCGATCAAAACTGTGGACGTAGTGCTAATTTGAACATACGTTATCTTTAAACCGCTATATCTTTTGATACAGGCACCGCAGACCATCCAAAGTCGGCATTTTTCAAAAGTCCGATAGGGCCATACAACTATATATTTTTAGAAAGTACGCAATTTCCGCTTTCCATTAATTTATAAATCTTGAGAATGCGATGAAAACTGTGGACGTGGTGCTAATTTGAACATACATTATCTTTAAACCCCTATATCTTTTGATACAGGCACCGCAGACCATCCAAAGTCGGCATTTTTCAAAAGTCCGATAGGGCCATACAACTATACATTTTTAGAAAGTACGCAATTTCCGCTTTCCATTAATATATAAATCTTGAGAATGCGATCAAAACTGTGGACGTAGTGCTAATTTGAACATACGTTATCTTTAAACCGCTATATCTTTTGATACAGGCACCGCAGACCATCCAAAGTCGGCATTTTTCAAAAGTCCGATAGGACTATTTTTAGAAAGTACGCAATTTCCGCTTTCCATTAATTTATAAATCTTGAGAATGCGATGAAAACTGTGGACGTGGTGCTAATTTGAACATACATTATCTTTAAACCGCTATATCTTTTGATACAGGCACCGCAGACCATCCAAAGTCGGCATTTTTCAAAAGTCCGATAGGGCCATACAACTATACATTTTTAGAAAGTACGCAATTTCCGCTTTCCATTAATATATAAATCTTGAGAATGCGATCAAAACTGTGGACGTAGTGCTAATTTGAACATACGTTATCTTTAAACCGCTATATCTTTTGATACAGGCACCGCAGACCATCCAAAGTCGGCATTTTTCAAAAGTCCGATAGGGCCATACAACTATACATTTTTAGAAAGTACGCAATTTCCGCTTTCCATTAATGTATAAATCTTGAGAATGCGATCAAAACTGTGGACGTAGTGCTAATTTGAACATACGTTATCTTTAAACCGCTATATCTTTTGATACAGGCACCGCAGACCATCCAAAGTCGGCATTTTTCAAAAGTCCGATAGGGCCATACAACTATACATTTTTAGAAAGTACGCAATTTCCGCTTTCCATTAATATATAAATCTTGAGAATGCGATCAAAACTGTGGACGTAGTGCTAATTTGAACATACGTTATCTTTACACCGCTATATCTTTTGATACAGGCACCGCAGACCATCCAAAGTCGGCATTTTTCAAAAGTCCGATAGGGCCATACAACTATACATTTTTAGAAAGTACGCAATTTCCGCTTTCCATTAATATATAAATCTTGAGAATGCGATCAAAACTGTGGACGTAGTGCTAATTTGAACATACGTTATCTTTAAACCGCTATATCTTTTGATACAGGCACCGCAGACCATCCAAAGTCGGCATTTTTCAAAAGTCCGATAGGGCCATACAACTATACATTTTTAGAAAGTACGCAATTTCCGCTTTCCATTAATGTATAAATCTTGAGAATGCGATCAAAACTGTGGACGTAGTGCTAATTTGAACATACGTTATCTTTAAACCGCTATATCTTTTGATACAGGCACCGCAGACCATCCAAAGTCGGCATTTTTCAAAAGTCCGATAGGGCCATACAACTATACATTTTTAGAAAGTACGCAATTTCCGCTTTCCATTAATATATAAATCTTGAGAATGCGATCAAAACTGTGGACGTAGTGCTAATTTGAACATACGTTATCTTTAAACCGCTATATCTTTTGATACAGGCACCGCAGACCATCCAAAGTCGGCATTTTTCAAAAGTCCGATAGGGCCATACAACTATACATTTTTAGAAAGTACGCAATTTCCGCTTTCCATTAATATATAAATCTTGAGAATGCGATCAAAACTGTGGACGTAGTGCTAATTTGAACATACGTTATCTTTAAACCGCTATATCTTTTGATACAGGCACCGCAGACCATCCAAAGTCGGCATTTTTCAAAAGTCCGATAGGGCCATACAACTATACATTTTTAGAAAGTACGCAATTTCCGCTTTCCATTAATATATAAATCTTGAGAATGCGATCAAAACTGTGGACGTAGTGCTAATTTGAACATACGTTATCTTTAAACGCTATATCTTTTGATACAGGCACCGCAGACCATCCAAAGTCGGCATTTTTCAAAAGTCCGATAGGGCCATACAACTATACATTTTTAGAAAGTACGCAATTTCCGCTTTCCATTAATATATAAATCTTGAGAATGCGATCAAAACTGTGGACGTAGTGCTAATTTGAACATACGTTATCTTTAAACCGCTATATCTTTTGATACAGGCACCGCAGACCATCCAAAGTCGGCATTTTTCAAAAGTCCGATAGGGCCATACAACTATACATTTTTAGAAAGTACGCAATTTCCGCTTTCCATTAATATATAAATCTTGAGAATGCGATCAAAACTGTGGACGTAGTGCTAATTTGAACATACGTTATCTTTAAACCGCTATATCTTTTGATACAGGCACCGCAGACCATCCAAAGTCGGCATTTTTCAAAAGTCCGATAGGGCCATACAACTATACATTTTTAGAAAGTACGCAATTTCCGCTTTCCATTAATATATAAATCTTGAGAATGCGATCAAAACTGTGGACGTAGTGCTAATTTGAACATACGTTATCTTTAAACCGCTATATCTTTTGATACAGGCACCGCAGACCATCCAAAGTCGGCATTTTTCAAAAGTCCGATAGGGCCATACAACTATACATTTTTAGAAAGTACGCAATTTCCGCTTTCCATTAATATATAAATCTTGAGAATGCGATCAAAACTGTGGACGTAGTGCTAATTTGAACATACGTTATCTTTAAACCGCTATGTCTTTTGATACAGGCACCGCAGACCATCCAAAGTCGGCATTTTTCAAAAGTCCGATAGGGCCATACAACTATACATTTTTAGAAAGTACGCAATTTCCGCTTTCCATTAATGTATAAATCTTGAGAATGCGATCAAAACTGTGGACGTAGTGCTAATTTGAACATACGTTATCTTTAAACCGCTATGTCTTTTGATACAGGCACCGCAGACCATCCAAAGTCGGCATTTTTCAAAAGTCCGATAGGGCCATACAACTATACATTTTTAGAAAGTACGCAATTTCCGCTTTCCATTAATATATAAATCTTGAGAATGCGATCAAAACTGTGGACGTAGTGCTAATTTGAACATACGTTATCTTTAAACCGCTATATCTTTTGATACAGGCACCGCAGACCATCCAAAGTCGGCATTTTTCAAAAGTCCGATAGGGCCATACAACTATACATTTTTAGAAAGTACGCAATTTCCGCTTTCCATTAATATATAAATCTTGAGAATGCGATCAAAACTGTGGACGTAGTGCTAATTTGAACATACGTTATCTTTAAACCGCTATATCTTTTGATACAGGCACCGCAGACCATCCAAAGTCGGCATTTTTCAAAAGTCCGATAGGGCCATACAACTATACATTTTTAGAAAGTACGCAATTTCCGCTTTCCATTAATATATAAATCTTGAGAATGCGATCAAAACTGTGGACGTAGTGCTAATTTGAACATACGTTATCTTTAAACCGCTATATCTTTTGATACAGGCACCGCAGACCATCCAAAGTCGGCATTTTTCAAAAGTCCGATAGGGCCATACAACTATACATTTTTAGAAAGTACGCAATTTCCGCTTTCCATTAATATATAAATCTTGAGAATGCGATCAAAACTGTGGACGTAGTGCTAATTTGAACATACGTTATCTTTAAACCGCTATGTCTTTTGATACAGGCACCGCAGACCATCCAAAGTCGGCATTTTTCAAAAGTCCGATAGGGCCATACAACTATACATTTTTAGAAAGTACGCAATTTCCGCTTTCCATTAATATATAAATCTTGAGAATGCGATCAAAACTGTGGACGTAGTGCTAATTTGAACATACGTTATCTTTAAACCGCTATGTCTTTTGATACAGGCACCGCAGACCATCCAAAGTCGGCATTTTTCAAAAGTCCGATAGGGCCATACAACTATACATTTTTAGAAAGTACGCAATTTCCGCTTTCCATTAATATATAAATCTTGAGAATGCGATCAAAACTGTGGACGTAGTGCTAATTTGAACATACGTTATCTTTAAACCGCTATGTCTTTTGATACAGGCACCGCAGACCATCCAAAGTCGGCATTTTTCAAAAGTCCGATAGGGCCATACAACTATACATTTTTAGAAAGTACGCAATTTCCGCTTTCCATTAATATATAAATCTTGAGAATGCGATCAAAACTGTGGACGTAGTGCTAATTTGAACATACGTTATCTTTAAACCGCTATATCTTTTGATACAGGCACCGCAGACCATCCAAAGTCGGCATTTTTCAAAAGTCCGATAGGGCCATACAACTATACATTTTTAGAAAGTACGCAATTTCCGCTTTCCATTAATATATAAATCTTGAGAATGCGATCAAAACTGTGGACGTAGTGCTAATTTGAACATACGTTATCTTTAAACCGCTATGTCTTTTGATACAGGCACCGCAGACCATCCAAAGTCGGCATTTTTCAAAAGTCCGATAGGGCCATACAACTATACATTTTTAGAAAGTACGCAATTTCCGCTTTCCATTAATATATAAATCTTGAGAATGCGATCAAAACTGTGGACGTAGTGCTAATTTGAACATACGTTATCTTTAAACCGCTATGTCTTTTGATACAGGCACCGCAGACCATCCAAAGTCGGCATTTTTCAAAAGTCCGATAGGGCCATACAACTATACATTTTTAGAAAGTACGCAATTTCCGCTTTCCATTAATGTATAAATCTTGAGAATGCGATCAAAACTGTGGACGTAGTGCTAATTTGAACATACGTTATCTTTAAACCGCTATATCTTTTGATACAGGCACCGCAGACCATCCAAAGTCGGCATTTTTCAAAAGTCCGATAGGGCCATACAACTATACATTTTTAGAAAGTACGCAATTTCCGCTTTCCATTAATATATAAATCTTGAGAATGCGATCAAAACTGTGGACGTAGTGCTAATTTGAACATACGTTATCTTTAAACCGCTATATCTTTTGATACAGGCACCGCAGACCATCCAAAGTCGGCATTTTTCAAAAGTCCGATAGGGCCATACAACTATACATTTTTAGAAAGTACGCAATTTCCGCTTTCCATTAATATATAAATCTTGAGAATGCGATCAAAACTGTGGACGTAGTGCTAATTTGAACATACGTTATCTTTAAACCGCTATATCTTTTGATACAGGCACCGTAGACCATCCAAAGTCGGCATTTTTCAAAAGTCCGATAGGGCCATACAACTATACATTTTTAGAAAGTACGCAATTTCCGCTTTCCATTAATATATAAATCTTGAGAATGCGATCAAAACTGTGGACGTAGTGCTAATTTGAACATACGTTATCTTTAAACCGCTATATCTTTTGATACAGGCACCGCAGACCATCCAAAGTCGGCATTTTTCAAAAGTCCGATAGGGCCATACAACTATACATTTTTAGAAAGTACGCAATTTCCGCTTTCCATTAATATATAAATCTTGAGAATGCGAGCAAAACTGTGGACGTAGTGCTAATTTGAACATACGTTATCTTTAAACCGCTATATCTTTTGATACAGGCACCGCAGACCATCCAAAGTCGGCATTTTTCAAAAGTCCGATAGGGCCATACAACTATACATTTTTAGAAAGTACGCAATTTCCGCTTTCCATTAATATATAAATCTTGAGAATGCGATCAAAACTGTGGACGTAGTGCTAATTTGAACATACGTTATCTTTAAACCGCTATATCTTTTGATACAGGCACCGCAGACCATCCAAAGTCGGCATTTTTCAAAAGTCCGATAGGGCCATACAACTATACATTTTTAGAAAGTACGCAATTTCCGCTTTCCATTAATATATAAATCTTGAGAATGCGATCAAAACTGTGGACGTAGTGCTAATTTGAACATACGTTATCTTTAAACCGCTATATATTTTGATACAGGCACCGCAGACCATCCAAAGTCGGCATTTTTCAAAAGTCCGATAGGGCCATACAACTATACATTTTTAGAAAGTACGCAATTTCCGCTTTCCATTAATATATAAATCTTGAGAATGCGATCAAAACTGTGGACGTAGTGCTAATTTGAACATACGTTATCTTTAAACCGCTATATCTTTTGATACAGGCACCGCAGACCATCCAAAGTCGGCATTTTTCAAAAGTCCGATAGGGCCATACAACTATACATTTTTAGAAAGTACGCAATTTCCGCTTTCCATTAATATATAAATCTTGAGAATGCGATCAAAACTGTGGACGTAGTGCTAATTTGAACATACGTTATCTTTAAACCGCTATATCTTTTGATACAGGCACCGCAGACCATCCAAAGTCGGCATTTTTCAAAAGTCCGATAGGGCCATACAACTATACATTTTTAGAAAGTACGCAATTTCCGCTTTCCATTAATATATAAATCTTGAGAATGCGATCAAAACTGTGGACGTAGTGCTAATTTGAACATACGTTATCTTTAAACCGCTATATCTTTTGATACAGGCACCGCAGACCATCCAAAGTCGGCATTTTTCAAAAGTCCGATAGGGCCATACAACTATACATTTTTAGAAAGTACGCAATTTCCGCTTTCCATTAATATATAAATCTTGAGAATGCGATCAAAACTGTGGACGTAGTGCTAATTTGAACATACGTTATCTTTAAACCGCTATATCTTTTGATACAGGCACCGCAGACCATCCAAAGTCGGCATTTTTCAAAAGTCCGATAGGGCCATACAACTATACATTTTTAGAAAGTACGCAATTTCCGCTTTCCATTAATATATAAATCTTGAGAATGCGATCAAAACTGTTGACGTAGTGCTAATTTGAACATACGTTATCTTTAAACCGCTATATCTTTTGATACAGGCACCGCAGACCATCCAAAGTCGGCATTTTTCAAAAGTCCGATAGGGCCATACAACTATACATTTTTAGAAAGTACGCAATTTCCGCTTTCCATTAATATATAAATCTTGAGAATGCGATCAAAACTGTGGACGTAGTGCTAATTTGAACATACGTTATCTTTAAACCGCTATATCTTTTGATACAGGCACCGCAGACCATCCAAAGTCGGCATTTTTCAAAAGTCCGATAGGGCCATACAACTATACATTTTTAGAAAGTACGCAATTTCCGCTTTCCATTAATATATAAATCTTGAGAATGCGATCAAAACTGTGGACGTAGTGCTAGTTTGAACATACGTTATCTTTAAACCGCTATATCTTTTGATACAGGCACCGCAGACCATCCAAAGTCGGCATTTTTCAAAAGTCCGATAGGGCCATACAACTATACATTTTTAGAAAGTACGCAATTTCCGCTTTCCATTAATGTATAAATCTTGAGAATGCGATCAAAACTGTGGACGTAGTGCTAATTTGAACATACGTTATCTTTAAACCGCTATATCTTTTGATACAGGCACCGCAGACCATCCAAAGTCGGCATTTTTCAAAAGTCCGATAGGGCCATACAACTATACATTTTTAGAAAGTACGCAATTTCCGCTTTCCATTAATATATAAATCTTGAGAATGCGATCAAAACTGTGGACGTAGTGCTAATTTGAACATACGTTATCTTTAAACCGCTATATCTTTTGATACAGGCACCGCAGACCATCCAAAGTCGGCATTTTTCAAAAGTCCGATAGGGCCATACAACTATACATTTTTAGAAAGTACGCAATTTCCGCTTTCCATTAATATATAAATCTTGAGAATGCGATCAAAACTGTGGACGTAGTGCTAATTTGAACATACGTTATCTTTAAACCGCTATATCTTTTGATACAGGCACCGCAGACCATCCAAAGTCGGCATTTTTCAAAAGTCCGATAGGGCCATACAACTATACATTTTTAGAAAGTACGCAATTTCCGCTTTCCATTAATATATAAATCTTGAGAAAGCGATCAAAACTGTGGACGTAGTGCTAATGTGAACATACGTTATCTTTAAACCGCTATATCTTTTGATACAGGCACCGCAGACCATCCAAAGTCGGCATTTTTCAAAAGTCCGATAGGGCCATACAACTATACATTTTTAGAAAGTACGCAATTTCCGCTTTCCATTAATATATAAATCTTGAGAATGCGATCAAAACTGTGGACGTAGTGCTAATTTGAACATACGTTATCTTTAAACCGCTATATCTTTTGATACAGGCACCGCAGACCATCCAAAGTCGGCATTTTTCAAAAGTCCGATAGGGCCATACAACTATACATTTTTAGAAAGTACGCAATTTCCGCTTTCCATTAATATATAAATCTTGAGAATGCGATCAAAACTGTGGACGTAGTGCTAATTTGAACATACGTTATCTTTAAACCGCTATATCTTTTGATACAGGCACCGCAGACCATCCAAAGTCGGCATTTTTCAAAAGTCCGATAGGGCCATACAACTATACATTTTTAGAAAGTACGCAATTTCCGCTTTCCATTAATATATAAATCTTGAGAATGCGATCAAACCTGTTGACGTAGTGCTAATTTGAACATACATTATCTTTAAACCGCTATATCTTTTGATACAGGCACCGCAGACCATCCAAAGTCGGCATTTTTCAAAACTCCGATAGGGCCATACAACTATACATTTTTAGAAAGTACGCAATTTCCGCTTTCCATTAATATATAAATCTTGAGGATGCGATCAAAACTGTGGACGTGGTGCTAATTTGAACACACGTTATCTTTAAACCGCTATATCTTTTGACACAGGCACCGCAGACCATCCAAAGTCGGCATTTTTCAAAAGTCCGATAGGGCCATACAACTATACATTTTTAGAAAGTACGCAATTTCCGCTTTCCATTAATATATAAATCTTGAGAATGCGATCAAAACTGTGGACGTGGTGCTAATTTGAACATACGTTATCCTTAAACCGCTATATCTTTTGATACAGGCACCGCAGACCATCCAAAGTCGGCATTTTTCAAAAGTCCGATAGGGCAATACAACTATACATTTTTAGAAAGTACGCAATTTCCGCTTTCCATTAATACATATATAAATCTTGAGAATGCGATCAAAACTGTGGACGTAGTGCTAATTTGAACATACGTTATCTTTAAACCGCTATATCTTTTGATACAGGCACCGCAGACCATCCAAAGTCGGCATTTTTCAAAAGTCCGATAGGGCAATACAACTATACATTTTTAGAAAGTACGCAATTTCCGCTTTCCATTAATATATAAATCTTGAGAATGCGATCAAAACTGTGGACGTAGTGCTAATTTGAACATACGTTATCTTTAAACCGCTATATCTTTTGATACAGGCACCGCAGACCATCCAAAGTCGGCATTTTTCAAAAGTCCGATAGGGCCATACAACTATACATTTTTAGAAAGTACGCAATTTCCGCTTTCCATTAATATATAAATCTTGAGAATGCGATCAAAACTGTGGACGTGGTGCTAATTTGAACATACGTTATCTTTAAACCGCTATATCTTTTGATACAGGCACCGCAGACCATCCAAAGTCGGCATTTTTCAAAAGTCCGATAGGGCCATACAACTATACATTTTTAGAAAGTACGCAATTTCCGCTTTCCATTAATATATAAATCTTGAGAATGCGATCAAAACTGTGGACGTAGTGCTAATTTGAACATACGTTATCTTTAAACCGCTATATCTTTTGATACAGGCACCGCAGACCATCCAAAGTCGGCATTTTTCAAAAGTCCGATAGGGCCATACAACTATACATTTTTAGAAAGTACGCAATTTCCGCTTTCGATTAATATATAAATCTTGAGAATGCGATCAAAACTGTGGACGTAGTGCTAATTTGAACATACGTTATCTTTAAACCGCTATATCTTTTGATACAGGCACCGCAGACCATCCAAAGTCGGCATTTTTCAAAAGTCCGATAGGGCAATACAACTATACATTTTTAGAAAGTACGCAATTTCCGCTTTCCATTAATACATATATAAATCTTGAGAATGCGATCAAAACTGTGGACGTAGTGCTAATTTGAACATACGTTATCTTTAAACCGCTATATCTTTTGATACAGGCACCGCAGACCATCCAAAGTCGGCATTTTTCAAAAGTCCGATAGGGCCATACAACTATACATTTTTAGAAAGTACGCAATTTCCGCTTTCCATTAATATATAAATCTTGAGAATGCGATCAAAACTGTGGACGTAGTGCTAATTTGAACATACGTTATCTTTAAACCGCTATATCTTTTGATACAGGCACCGCAGACCATCCAAAGTCGGCATTTTTCAAAAGTCCGATAGGGCAATACAACTATACATTTTTAGAAAGTACGCAATTTCCGCTTTCCATTAATACATATATAAATCTTGAGAATGCGATCAAAACTGTGGACGTGGTGCTAATTTGAACATACGTTGTCCTTAAACCGCTATATCTTTTGATACAGGCACCGCAGACCATCCAAAGTCGGCATTTTTCAAAAGTCCGATAGGGCAATACAACTATACATTTTTAGAAAGTACGCAATTTCCGCTTTCCATTAATACATATATAAATCTTGAGAATGCGATCAAAACTGTGGACGTAGTGCTAATTTGAACATACGTTATCTTTAAACCGCTATATCTTTTGATACAGGCACCGCAGACCATCCAAAGTCGGCATTTTTCAAAAGTCCGATAGGGCAATACAACTATACATTTTTAGAAAGTACGCAATTTCCGCTTTCCATTAATATATAAATCTTGAGAATGCGATCAAAACTGTGGACGTAGTGCTAATTTGAACATACGTTATCTTTAAACCGCTATATCTTTTGATACAGGCACCGCAGACCATCCAAAGTCGGCATTTTTCAAAAGTCCGATAGGGCCATACAACTATACATTTTTAGAAAGTACGCAATTTCCGCTTTCCATTAATATATAAATCTTGAGAATGCGATCAAAACTGTGGACGTAGTGCTAATTTGAACATACGTTATCTTTAAACCGCTATATCTTTTGATACAGGCACCGCAGACCATCCAAAGTCGGCATTTTTCAAAAGTCCGATAGGGCCATACAACTATACATTTTTAGAAAGTACGCAATTTCCGCTTTCCATTAATATATAAATCTTGAGAATGCGATCAAAACTGTGGACGTAGTGCTAATTTGAACATACGTTATCTTTAAACCGCTATATCTTTTGATACAGGCACCGCAGACCATCCAAAGTCGGCATTTTTCAAAAGTCCGATAGGGCAATACAACTATACATTTTTAGAAAGTACGCAATTTCCGCTTTCCATTAATATATAAATCTTGAGAATGCGATCAAAACTGTGGACGTAGTGCTAATTTGAACATACGTTATCTTTAAACCGCTATATCTTTTGATACAGGCACCGCAGACCATCCAAAGTCGGCATTTTTCAAAAGTCCGATAGGGCCATACAACTATACATTTTTAGAAAGTACGCAATTTCCGCTTTCCATTAATATATAAATCTTGAGAATGCGATAAAAACTGTGGACGTAGTGCTAATTTGAACATACGTTATCTTTAAACCGCTATATCTTTTGATACAGGCACCGCAGACCATCCAAAGTCGGCATTTTTCAAAAGTCCGATAGGGCCATACAACTATACATTTTTAGAAAGTACGCAATTTCCGCTTTCGATTAATATATAAATCTTGAGAATGCGATCAAAACTGTGGACGTAGTGCTAATTTGAACATACGTTATCTTTAAACCGCTATATCTTTTGATACAGGCACCGCAGACCATCCAAAGTCGGCATTTTTCAAAAGTCCGATAGGGCAATACAACTATACATTTTTAGAAAGTACGCAATTTCCGCTTTCCATTAATACATATATAAATCTTGAGAATGCGATCAAAACTGTGGACGTAGTGCTAATTTGAACATACGTTATCTTTAAACCGCTATATCTTTTGATACAGGCACCGCAGACCATCCAAAGTCGGCATTTTTCAAAAGTCCGATAGGGCCATACAACTATACATTTTTAGAAAGTACGCAATCCAAAGTCGGCATTTTTCAAAAGTCCGATAGGGCCATACAACTATACATTTTTAGAAAGTACGCAATTTCCGCTTTCCATTAATATATAAATCTTGAGAATGCGATCAAAACTGTGGACGTAGTGCTAATTTGAACATACGTTATCTTTAAACCGCTATATCTTTTGATACAGGCACCGCAGACCATCCAAAGTCGGCATTTTTCAAAAGTCCGATAGGGCAATACAACTATACATTTTTAGAAAGTACGCAATTTCCGCTTTCCATTAATATATAAATCTTGAGAATGCGATCAAAACTGTGGACGTAGTGCTAATTTGAACATACGTTATCTTTAAACCGCTATATCTTTTGATACAGGCACCGCAGACCATCCAAAGTCGGCATTTTTCAAAAGTCCGATAGGGCCATACAACTATACATTTTTAGAAAGTACGCAATTTCCGCTTTCGATTAATATATAAATCTTGAGAATGCGATCAAAACTGTGGACGTAGTGCTAATTTGAACATACGTTATCTTTAAACCGCTATATCTTTTGATACAGTCACCGCAGACCATCCAAAGTCGGCATTTTTCAAAAGTCCGATAGGGCAATACAACTATACATTTTTAGAAAGTACGCAATTTCCGCTTTCCATTAATACATATATAAATCTTGAGAATGCGATCAAAACTGTGGACGTAGTGCTAATTTGAACATACGTTATCTTTAAACCGCTATATCTTTTGATACAGGCACCGCAGACCATCCAAAGTCGGCATTTTTCAAAAGTCCGATAGGGCCATACAACTATACATTTTTAGAAAGTACGCAATTTCCGCTTTCCATTAATATATAAATCTTGAGAATGCGATCAAAACTGTGGACGTAGTGCTCATTTGAACATACGTTATCTTTAAACCGCTATATCTTTTGATACAGGCACCGCAGACCATCCAAAGTCGGCATTTTTCAAAAGTCCGATAGGGCCATACAACTATACATTTTTAGAAAGTACGCAATTTCCGCTTTCCATTAATATATAAATCTTGAGAATGCGATCAAAACTGTGGACGTAGTGCTAATTTGAACATACGTTATCTTTAAACCGCTATATCTTTTGATACAGGCACCGCAGACCATCCAAAGTCGGCATTTTTCAAAAGTCCGATAGGGCCATACAACTATACATTTTTAGAAAGTACGCAATTTCCGCTTTCCATTAATACATATATAAATCTTGAGAATGCGATCAAAACTGTGGACGTAGTGCTAATTTGAACATACGTTATCTTTAAACCGCTATATCTTTTGATACAGGCACCGCAGACCATCCAAAGTCGGCATTTTTCAAAAGTCCGATAGGGCAATACAACTATACATTTTTAGAAAGTACGCAATTTCCGCTTTCCATTAATACATATATAAATCTTGAGAATGCGATCAAAACTGTGGACGTAGTGCTAATTTGAACATACGTTATCTTTAAACCGCTATATCTTTTGATACAGGCACCGCAGACCATCCAAAGTCGGCATTTTTCAAAAGTCCGATAGGGCAATACAACTATACATTTTTAGAAAGGACGCAATTTCCGCTTTCGATTAATATATAAATCTTGAGAATGCGATCAAAACTGTGGACGTAGTGCTAATTTGAACATACGTTATCTTTAAACCGCTATATCTTTTGATACAGTCACCGCAGACCATCCAAAGTCGGCATTTTTCAAAAGTCCGATAGGGCCATACAACTATACATTTTTAGAAAGTACGCAATTTCCGCTTTCCATTAATATATAAATCTTGAGAATGCGATCAAAACTGTGGACGTAGTGCTAATTTGAACATACGTTATCTTTAAACCGCTATATCTTTTGATACAGGCACCGCAGACCATCCAAAGTCGGCATTTTTCAAAAGTCCGATAGGGCCATACAACTATACATTTTTAGAAAGTACGCAATTTCCGCTTTCCATTAATATATAAATCTTGAGAATGCGATCAAACCTGTTGACGTAGTGCTAATTTGAACATACATTATCTTTAAACCGCTATATCTTTTGATACAGGCACCGCAGACCATCCAAAGTCGGCATTTTTCAAAAGTCCGATAGGGCCATACAACTATACATTTTTAGAAAGTACGCAATTTCCGCTTTCCATTAATATATAAATCTTGAGAATGCGATCAAAACTGTGGACGTAATGCTAATTTGAACATACGTTATCTTTAAACCGCTATATCTTTTGATACAGGCACCGCAGACCATCCAAAGTCGGCATTTTTCAAAAGTCCGATAGGGCCATACAACTATACATTTTTAGAAAGTACGCAATTTCCGCTTTCCATTAATATATAAATCTTGAGAATGCGATCAAAACTGTGGACGTGGTGCTAATTTGAACATACGTTATCTTTAACCCGCTATATCTTTTGATGCAGGCACCGCAGACAATCCTAAGTCGGCATTTTTCAAAAGTCCGATAGGGCCATACAACTATACATTTTTAGAAAGTACGCAATTTCCGCTTTCCATTAATATATAAATCTTGAGGATGCGATCAAAACTGTGGACGTGGTGCTAATTTGAACACACGTTATCTTTAAACCGCTATATCTTTTGACACAGGCACCGCAGACCATCCAAAGTCGGCATTTTTCAAAAGTCCGATAGGGCCATACAACTATACATTTTTAGAAAGTACGCAATTTCCGCTTTCCATTAATATATAAATCTTGAGAATGCGATCAAAACTGTGGACGTGGTGCTAATGTGAACATACGTTATCTTTAAACCGCTATATCTTTTGATACAGGCACCGCAGACCATCCAAAGTCGGCATTTTTCAAAAGTCCGATAGGGCCATACAACTATACATTTTTAGAAAGTACGCAATTTCCGCTTTCCATTAATATATAAATCTTGAGAATGCGATCAAAACTGTGGACGTGGTGCTAATGTGAACATACGTTATCTTTAAACCGCTATATCTTTTGATACAGGCACCGCAGACCATCCAAAGTCGGCATTTTTCAAAAGTCCGATAGGGCAATACAACTATACATTTTTAGAAAGTACGCAATTTCCGCTTTCCATTAATACATATATAAATCTTGAGAATGCGATCAAAACTGTGGACGTAGTGCTAATTTGAACATACGTTATCTTTAAACCGCTATATCTTTTGATACAGGCACCGCAGACCATCCAAAGTCGGCATTTTTCAAAAGTCCGATAGGGCCATACAACTATACATTTTTAGAAAGTACGCAATTTCCGCTTTCGATTAATATATAAATCTTGAGAATGCGATCAAAACTGTGGACGTAGTGCTAATTTGAACATACGTTATCTTTAAACCGCTATATCTTTTGATACAGGCACCGCAGACCATCCAAAGTCGGCATTTTTCAAAAGTCCGATAGGGCCATACAACTATACATTTTTAGAAAGTACGCAATTTCCGCTTTCGATTAATATATAAATCTTGAGAATGCGATCAAAACTGTGGACGTAGTGCTAATTTGAACATACGTTATCTTTAAACCGCTATATCTTTTGATACAGGCACCGCAGACCATCCAAAGTCGGCATTTTTCAAAAGTCCGATAGGGCCATACAACTATACATTTTTAGAAAGTACGCAATTTCCGCTTTCGATTAATATATAAATCTTGAGAATGCGATCAAAACTGTGGACGTAGTGCTAATTTGAACATACGTTATCTTTAAACCGCTATATCTTTTGATACAGGCACCGCAGACCATCCAAAGTCGGCATTTTTCAAAAGTCCGATAGGGCCATACAACTATACATTTTTAGAAAGTACGCAATTTCCGCTTTCGATTAATATATAAATCTTGAGAATGCGATCAAAACTGTGGACGTAGTGCTAATTTGAACATACGTTATCTTTAAACCGCTATATCTTTTGATACAGGCACCGCAGACCATCCAAAGTCGGCATTTTTCAAAAGTCCGATAGGGCCATACAACTATACATTTTTAGAAAGTACGCAATTTCCGCTTTCGATTAATATATAAATCTTGAGAATGCGATCAAAACTGTGGACGTAGTGCTAATTTGAACATACGTTATCTTTAAACCGCTATATCTTTTGATACAGTCACCGCAGACCATCCAAAGTCGGCATTTTTCAAAAGTCCGATAGGGCAATACAACTATACATTTTTAGAAAGTACGCAATTTCCGCTTTCCATTAATACATATATAAATCTTGAGAATGCGATCAAAACTGTGGACGTAGTGCTAATTTGAACATACGTTATCTTTAAACCGCTATATCTTTTGATACAGGCACCGCAGACCATCCAAAGTCGGCATTTTTCAAAAGTCCGATAGGGCCATACAACTATACATTTTTAGAAAGTACGCAATTTCCGCTTTCGATTAATATATAAATCTTGAGAATGCGATCAAAACTGTGGACGTAGTGCTAATTTGAACATACGTTATCTTTAAACCGCTATATCTTTTGATACAGGCACCGCAGACCATCCAAAGTCGGCATTTTTCAAAAGTCCGATAGGGCAATACAACTATACATTTTTAGAAAGTACGCAATTTCCGCTTTCCATTAATACATATATAAATCTTGAGAATGCGATCAAAACTGTGGACGTAGTGCTAATTTGAACATACGTTATCTTTAAACCGCTATATCTTTTGATACAGGCACCGCAGACCATCCAAAGTCGGCATTTTTCAAAAGTCCGATAGGGCCATACAACTATACATTTTTAGAAAGTACGCAATTTCCGCTTTCCATTAATATATAAATCTTGAGAATGCGATCAAAACTGTAGACGTAGTGCTAATTTGAACATACGTTATCTTTAAACCGCTATATCTTTTGATACAGGCACCGCAGACCATCCAAAGTCGGCATTTTTCAAAAGTCCGATAGGGCCATACAACTATACATTTTTAGAAAGTACGCAATTTCCGCTTTCGATTAATATATAAATCTTGAGAATGCGATCAAAACTGTGGACGTAGTGCTAATTTGAACATACGTTATCTTTAAACCGCTATATCTTTTGATACAGGCACCGCAGACCATCCAAAGTCGGCATTTTTCAAAAGTCCGATAGGGCAATACAACTATACATTTTTAGAAAGTACGCAATTTCCGCTTTCCATTAATACATATATAAATCTTGAGAATGCGATCAAAACTGTGGACGTAGTGCTAATTTGAACATACGTTATCTTTAAACCGCTATATCTTTTGATACAGGCACCGCAGACCATCCAAAGTCGGCATTTTTCAAAAGTCCGATAGGGCCATACAACTATACATTTTTAGAAAGTACGCAATTTCCGCTTTCGATTAATATATAAATCTTGAGAATGCGATCAAAACTGTGGACGTAGTGCTAATTTGAACATACGTTATCTTTAAACCGCTATATCTTTTGATACAGTCACCGCAGACCATCCAAAGTCGGCATTTTTCAAAAGTCCGATAGGGCAATACAACTATACATTTTTAGAAAGTACGCAATTTCCGCTTTCCATTAATACATATATAAATCTTGAGAATGCGATCAAAACTGTGGACGTAGTGCTAATTTGAACATACGTTATCTTTAAACCGCTATATCTTTTGATACAGGCACCGCAGACCATCCAAAGTCGGCATTTTTCAAAAGTCCGATAGGGCCATACAACTATACATTTTTAGAAAGTACGCAATTTCCGCTTTCGATTAATATATAAATCTTGAGAATGCGATCAAAACTGTGGACGTAGTGCTAATTTGAACATACGCTATCTTTAAACCGCTATATCTTTTGATACAGGCACCGCAGACCATCCAAAGTCGGCATTTTTCAAAAGTCCGATAGGGCAATACAACTATACATTTTTAGAAAGTACGCAATTTCCGCTTTCCATTAATACATATATAAATCTTGAGAATGCGATCAAAACTGTGGACGTAGTGCTAATTTGAACATACGTTATCTTTAAACCGCTATATCTTTTGATACAGGCACCGCAGACCATCCAAAGTCGGCATTTTTCAAAAGTCCGATAGGGCCATACAACTATACATTTTTAGAAAGTACGCAATTTCCGCTTTCGATTAATATATAAATCTTGAGAATGCGATCAAAACTGTGGACGTAGTGCTAATTTGAACATACGTTATCTTTAAACCGCTATATCTTTTGATACAGGCACCGCAGACCATCCAAAGTCGGCATTTTTCAAAAGTCCGATAGGGCCATACAACTATACATTTTTAGAAAGTACGCAATTTCCGCTTTCGATTAATATATAAATCTTGAGAATGCGATCAAAACTGTGGACGTAGTGCTAATTTGAACATACGTTATCTTTAAACCGCTATATCTTTTGATACAGGCACCGCAGACCATCCAAAGTCGGCATTTTTCAAAAGTCCGATAGGGCCATACAACTATACATTTTTAGAAAGTACGCAATTTCCGCTTTCGATTAATATATAAATCTTGAGAATGCGATCAAAACTGTGGACGTAGTGCTAATTTGAACATACGTTATCTTTAAACCGCTATATCTTTTGATACAGTCACCGCAGACCATCCAAAGTCGGCATTTTTCAAAAGTCCGATAGGGCAATACAACTATACATTTTTAGAAAGTACGCAATTTCCGCTTTCCATTAATACATATATAAATCTTGAGAATGCGATCAAAACTGTGGACGTAGTGCTAATTTGAACATACGTTATCTTTAAACCGCTATATCTTTTGATACAGGCACCGCAGACCATCCAAAGTCGGCATTTTTCAAAAGTCCGATAGGGCCATACAACTATACATTTTTAGAAAGTACGCAATTTCCGCTTTCCATTAATATATAAATCTTGTGAATGCGATCAAAACTGTAGACGTAGTGCTAATTTGAACATACGTTATCTTTAAACCGCTATATCTTTTGATACAGGCACCGCAGACCATCCAAAGTCGGCATTTTTCAAAAGTCCGATAGGGCCATACAACTATACATTTTTAGAAAGTACGCAATTTCCGCTTTCCATTAATATATAAATCTTGAGAATGCGATCAAACCTGTGGACGTAGTGCTAATTTGAACATACGTTATCTTTAAACCGCTATATCTTTTGATACAGGCCCCGCAGACCATCCAAAGTCGGCATTTTTCAAAAGTCCGATAGGGCCATACAACTATACATTTTTAGAAAGTACGCAATTTCCGCTTTCCATTAATATATAAATCTTGAGAATGCGATCAAAACTGTGGACGTAGTGCTAATTTGAACATACGTTATCTTTAAACCGCTATATCTTTTGATACAGGCACCGCAGACCATCCAAAGTCGGCATTTTTCAAAAGTCCGATAGGGCCATACAACTATACATTTTTAGAAAGTACGCAATTTCCGCTTTCCATTAATATATAAATCTTGAGAATGCGATCAAAACTGTGGACGTGGTGCTAATTTGAACATACGTTATCTTTAAACCGCTATGTCTTTTGATACAGGCACCGCAGACAATCCAAAGTCGACATTTTTCAAAAGTCCGATAGGGCCATACAACTATACATTTTTAGAAAGTACGCAATTTCCGCTTTCCATTAATATATAAATCTTGTGAATGCGATCAAAACTGTAGACGTAGTGCTAATTTGAACATACGTTATCTTTAAACCGCTATATCTTTTGATACAGGCACCGCAGACCATCCAAAGTCGGCATTTTTCAAAAGTCCGATAGGGCCATACAACTATACATTTTTAGAAAGTACGCAATTTCCGCTTTCCATTAATATATAAATCTTGAGAATGCGATCAAAACTGTGGACGTGGTGGTAATTTGAACATACGTTATCCTTAAACCGCTATATCTTTTGATACAGGCACCGCAGACCATCCAAAGTCGGCATTTTTCAAAAGTCCGATAGGGCAATACAACTATACATTTTTAGAAAGTACGCAATTTCCGCTTTCCATTAATACATATATAAATCTTGAGAATGCGATCAAAACTGTGGACGTAGTGCTAATTTGAACATACGTTATCTTTAAACCGCTATATCTTTTGATACAGGCACCGCAGACCATCCAAAGTCGGCATTTTTCAAAAGTCCGATAGGGCCATACAACTATACATTTTTAGAAAGTACGCAATTTCCGCTTTCGATTAATATATAAATCTTGAGAATGCGATCAAAACTGTGGACGTAGTGCTAATTTGAACATACGTTATCTTTAAACCGCTATATCTTTTGATACAGGCACCGCAGACCATCCAAAGTCGGCATTTTTCAAAAGTCCGATAGGGCAATACAACTATACATTTTTAGAAAGTACGCAATTTCCGCTTTCCATTAATATATAAATCTTGAGAATGCGATCAAAACTGTAGACGTAGTGCTAATTTGAACATACGTTATCTTTAAACCGCTATATCTTTTGATACAGGCACCGCAGACCATCCAAAGTCGGCATTTTTCAAAAGTCCGATAGGGCCATACAACTATACATTTTTAGAAAGTACGCAATTTCCGCTTTCCATTAATATATAAATCTTGAGAATGCGATCAAAACTGTAGACGTAGTGCTAATTTGAACATACGTTATCTTTAAACCGCTATATCTTTTGATACAGGCACCGCAGACCATCCAAAGTCGGCATTTTTCAAAAGTCCGATAGGGCCATACAACTATACATTTTTAGAAAGTACGCAATTTCCGCTTTCGATTAATATATAAATCTTGAGAATGCGATCAAAACTGTGGACGTAGTGCTAATTTGAACATACGTTATCTTTAAACCGCTATATCTTTTGATACAGGCACCGCAGACCATCCAAAGTCGGCATTTTTCAAAAGTCCGATAGGGCCATACAACTATACATTTTTAGAAAGTACGCAATTTCCGCTTTCCATTAATATATAAATCTTGAGAATGCGATCAAAACTGTAGACGTAGTGCTAATTTGAACATACGTTATCTTTAAACCGCTATATCTTTTGATACAGGCACCGCAGACCATCCAAAGTCGGCATTTTTCAAAAGTCCGATAGGGCCATACAACTATACATTTTTAGAAAGTACGCAATTTCCGCTTTCGATTAATATATAAATCTTGAGAATGCGATCAAAACTGTGGACGTAGTGCTAATTTGAACATACGTTATCTTTAAACCGCTATATCTTTTGATACAGGCACCGCAGACCATCCAAAGTCGGCATTTTTCAAAAGTCCGATAGGGCCATACAACTATACATTTTTAGAAAGTACGCAATTTCCGCTTTCCATTAATATATAAATCTTGAGAATGCGATCAAAACTGTAGACGTAGTGCTAATTTGAACATACGTTATCTTTAAACCGCTATATCTTTTGATACAGGCACCGCAGACCATCCAAAGTCGGCATTTTTCAAAAGTCCGATAGGGCCATACAACTATACATTTTTAGAAAGTACGCAATTTCCGCTTTCCATTAATATATAAATCTTGAGAATGCGATCAAAACTGTAGACGTAGTGCTAATTTGAACATACGTTATCTTTAAACCGCTATATCTTTTGATACAGGCACCGCAGACCATCCAAAGTCGGCATTTTTCAAAAGTCCGATAGGGCAATACAACTATACATTTTTAGAAAGTACGCAATTTCCGCTTTCCATTAATATATAAATCTTGAGAATGCGATCAAAACTGTAGACGTAGTGCTAATTTGAACATACGTTATCTTTAAACCGCTATATCTTTTGATACAGGCACCGCAGACCATCCAAAGTCGGCATTTTTCAAAAGTCCGATAGGGCCATACAACTATACATTTTTAGAAAGTACGCAATTTCCGCTTTCGATTAATATATAAATCTTGAGAATGCGATCAAAACTGTGGACGTAGTGCTAATTTGAACATACGTTATCTTTAAACCGCTATATCTTTTGATACAGGCACCGCAGACCATCCAAAGTCGGCATTTTTCAAAAGTCCGATAGGGCCATACAACTATACATTTTTAGAAAGTACGCAATTTCCGCTTTCCATTAATATATAAATCTTGAGAATGCGATCAAAACTGTTGACGTAGTGCTAATTTGAACATACGTTATCTTTAAACCGCTATATCTTTTGATACAGGCACCGCAGACCATCCAAAGTCGGCATTTTTCAAAAGTCCGATAGGGCCATACAACTATACATTTTTAGAAAGTACGCAATTTCCGCTTTCGATTAATATATAAATCTTGAGAATGCGATCAAAACTGTGGACGTAGTGCTAATTTGAACATACGTTATCTTTAAACCGCTATATCTTTTGATACAGGCACCGCAGACCATCCAAAGTCGGCATTTTTCAAAAGTCCGATAGGGCCATACAACTATACATTTTTAGAAAGTACGCAATTTCCGCTTTCGATTAATATATAAATCTTGAGAATGCGATCAAAACTGTGGACGTAGTGCTAATTTGAACATACGTTATCTTTAAACCGCTATATCTTTTGATACAGTCACCGCAGACCATCCAAAGTCGGCATTTTTCAAAAGTCCGATAGGGCAATACAACTATACATTTTTAGAAAGTACGCAATTTCCGCTTTCCATTAATACATATATAAATCTTGAGAATGCGATCAAAACTGTGGACGTAGTGCTAATTTGAACATACGTTATCTTTAAACCGCTATATCTTTTGATACAGGCACCGCAGACCATCCAAAGTCGGCATTTTTCAAAAGTCCGATAGGGCCATACAACTATACATTTTTAGAAAGTACGCAATTTCCGCTTTCCATTAATATATAAATCTTGTGAATGCGATCAAAACTGTAGACGTAGTGCTAATTTGAACATACGTTATCTTTAAACCGCTATATCTTTTGATACAGGCACCGCAGACCATCCAAAGTCGGCATTTTTCAAAAGTCCGATAGGGCCATACAACTATACATTTTTAGAAAGTACGCAATTTCCGCTTTCCATTAATATATAAATCTTGAGAATGCGATCAAACCTGTGGACGTAGTGCTAATTTGAACATACGTTATCTTTAAACCGCTATATCTTTTGATACAGGCCCCGCAGACCATCCAAAGTCGGCATTTTTCAAAAGTCCGATAGGGCCATACAACTATACATTTTTAGAAAGTACGCAATTTCCGCTTTCCATTAATATATAAATCTTGAGAATGCGATCAAAACTGTGGACGTAGTGCTAATTTGAACATACGTTATCTTTAAACCGCTATATCTTTTGATACAGGCACCGCAGACCATCCAAAGTCGGCATTTTTCAAAAGTCCGATAGGGCCATACAACTATACATTTTTAGAAAGTACGCAATTTCCGCTTTCCATTAATATATAAATCTTGAGAATGCGATCAAAACTGTGGACGTGGTGCTAATTTGAACATACGTTATCTTTAAACCGCTATGTCTTTTGATACAGGCACCGCAGACAATCCAAAGTCGGCATTTTTCAAAAGTCCGATAGGGCCATACAACTATACATTTTTAGAAAGTACGCAATTTCCGCTTTCCATTAATATATAAATCTTGTGAATGCGATCAAAACTGTAGACGTAGTGCTAATTTGAACATACGTTATCTTTAAACCGCTATATCTTTTGATACAGGCACCGCAGACCATCCAAAGTCGGCATTTTTCAAAAGTCCGATAGGGCCATACAACTATACATTTTTAGAAAGTACGCAATTTCCGCTTTCCATTAATATATAAATCTTGTGAATGCGATCAAAACTGTAGACGTAGTGCTAATTTGAACATACGTTATCTTTAAACCGCTATATCTTTTGATACAGGCACCGCAGACCATCCAAAGTCGGCATTTTTCAAAAGTCCGATAGGGCCATACAACTATACATTTTTAGAAAGTACGCAATTTCCGCTTTCCATTAATATATAAATCTTGTGAATGCGATCAAAACTGTAGACGTAGTGCTAATTTGAACATACGTTATCTTTAAACCGCTATATCTTTTGATACAGGCACCGCAGACCATCCAAAGTCGGCATTTTTCAAAAGTCCGATAGGGCCATACAACTATACATTTTTAGAAAGTACGCAATTTCCGCTTTCCATTAATATATAAATCTTGAGAATGCGATCAAACCTGTGGACGTAGTGCTAATTTGAACATACGTTATCTTTAAACCGCTATATCTTTTGATACAGGCCCCGCAGACCATCCAAAGTCGGCATTTTTCAAAAGTCCGATAGGGCCATACAACTATACATTTTTAGAAAGTACGCAATTTCCGCTTTCCATTAATATATAAATCTTGAGAATGCGATCAAACCTGTGGACGTAGTGCTAATTTGAACATACGTTATCTTTAAACCGCTATATCTTTTGATACAGGCCCCGCAGACCATCCAAAGTCGGCATTTTTCAAAAGTCCGATAGGGCCATACAACTATACATTTTTAGAAAGTACGCAATTTCCGCTTTCCATTAATATATAAATCTTGTGAATGCGATCAAAACTGTAGACGTAGTGCTAATTTGAACATACGTTATCTTTAAACCGCTATATCTTTTGATACAGGCACCGCAGACCATCCAAAGTCGGCATTTTTCAAAAGTCCGATAGGGCCATACAACTATACATTTTTAGAAAGTACGCAATTTCCGCTTTCCATTAATATATAAATCTTGAGAATGCGATCAAAACTGTGGACGTGGTGCTAATTTGAACATACGTTATCTTTAAACCGCTATATCTTTTGATACAGGCACCGCAGACCATCCAAAGTCGGCATTTTTCAAAAGTCCGATAGGGCCATACAACTATACATTTTTAGAAAGTACGCAATTTCCGCTTTCCATTAATATATAAATCTTGAGAATGCGATCAAACCTGTGGACGTAGTGCTAATTTGAACATACGTTATCTTTAAACCGCTATATCTTTTGATACAGGCACCGCAGACCATCCAAAGTCGGCATTTTTCAAAAGTCCGATAGGGCCATACAACTATACATTTTTAGAAAGTACGCAATTTCCGCTTTCCATTAATATATAAATCTTGAGAATGCGATCAAAACTGTAGACGTAGTGCTAATTTGAACATACGTTATCTTTAAACCGCTATATCTTTTGATACAGGCACCGCAGACCATCCAAAGTCGGCATTTTTCAAAAGTCCGATAGGGCCATACAACTATACATTTTTAGAAAGTACGCAATTTCCGCTTTCCATTAATATATAAATCTTGTGAATGCGATCAAAACTGTAGACGTAGTGCTAATTTGAACATACGTTATCTTTAAACCGCTATATCTTTTGATACAGGCACCGCAGACCATCCAAAGTCGGCGTTTTTCAAAAGTCCGATAGGGCCATACAACTATACATTTTTAGAAAGTACGCAATTTCCGCTTTCCATTAATATATAAATCTTGAGAATGCGATCAAAACTGTGGACGTAGTGCTAATTTGAACATACGTTATCTTTAAACCGCTATATCTTTTGATACAGGCACCGCAGACCATCCAAAGTCGGCATTTTTCAAAAGTCCGATAGGGCCATACAACTATACATTTTTAGAAAGTACGCAATTTCCGCTTTCCATTAATATATAAATCTTGTGAATGCGATCAAAACTGTAGACGTAGTGCTAATTTGAACATACGTTATCTTTAAACCGCTATATCTTTTGATACAGGCACCGCAGACCATCCAAAGTCGGCATTTTTCAAAAGTCCGATAGGGCCATACAACTATACATTTTTAGAAAGTACGCAATTTCCGCTTTCCATTAATATATAAATCTTGAGAATGCGATCAAACCTGTGGACGTAGTGCTAATTTGAACATACGTTATCTTTAAACCGCTATATCTTTTGATACAGGCCCCGCAGACCATCCAAAGTCGGCATTTTTCAAAAGTCCGATAGGGCCATACAACTATACATTTTTAGAAAGTACGCAATTTCCGCTTTCCATTAATATATAAATCTTGAGAATGCGATCAAAACTGTGGACGTAGTGCTAATTTGAACATACGTTATCTTCAAACCGCTATATCTTTTGATACAGGCACCGCAGACCATCCATAGTCGGCATTTTTCAAAAGTCCGATAGGGCCATACAACTATACATTTTTAGAAAGTACGCAATTTCCGCTTTCCATTAATATATAAATCTTGAGAATGCGATCAAAACTGTGGACGTAGTGCTAATTTGAACATACGTTATCTTTAAGCCGCTATATCTTTTGATACAGGCCCCGCAGACCATCCAAAGTCGGCATTTTTCAAAAGTCCGATAGGGCCATACAACTATACATTTTTAGAAAGTACGCAATTTCCGCTTTCCATTAATATATAAATCTTGAGAATGCGATCAAAACTGTGGACGTAGTGCTAATTTGAACATACGTTATCTTTAAACCGCTATATCTTTTGATACAGGCACCGCAGACCATCCAAAGTCGGCATTTTTCAAAAGTCCGATAGGGCCATACAACTATACATTTTTAGAAAGTACGCAATTTCCGCTTTCCATTAATATATAAATCTTGAGAATGCGATCAAACCTGTGGACGTAGTGCTAATTTGAACATACGTTATCTTTAAACCGCTATATCTTTTGATACAGGCCCCGCAGACCATCCAAAGTCGGCATTTTTCAAAAGTCCGATAGGGCCATACAACTATACATTTTTAGAAAGTACGCAATTTCCGCTTTCCATTAATATATAAATCTTGAGAATGCGATCAAAACTGTGGACGTAGTGCTAATTTGAACATACGTTATCTTTAAACCGCTATATCTTTTGATACAGGCACCGCAGACCATCCAAAGTCGGCATTTTTCAAAAGTCCGATAGGGCCATACAACTATACATTTTTAGAAAGTACGCAATTTCCGCTTTCCATTAATATATAAATCTTGAGAATGCGATCAAAACTGTGGACGTGGTGCTAATTTGAACATACGTTATCTTTAAACCGCTATGTCTTTTGATACAGGCACCGCAGACAATCCAAAGTCGGCATTTTTCAAAAGTCCGATAGGGCCATACAACTATACATTTTTAGAAAGTACGCAATTTCCGCTTTCCATTAATATATAAATCTTGAGAATGCGATCAAAACTGTGGACGTGGTGCTAATTTGAACATACGTTATCTTTAAACCGCTATATCTTTTGATACAGGCACCGCAGACAATCCAAAGTCGGCATTTTTCAAAAGTCCGATAGGGCCATACAACTATACATTTTTAGAAAGTACGCAATTTCCGCTTTCCATTAATATATAAATCTTGAGGATGCGATCAAACCTGTGGACGTAGTGCTAATTTGAACATACGTTATCTTTAAACCGCTATATCTTTTGATACAGGCACCGCAGACCATCCAAAGTCGGCATTTTTCAAAAGTCCGATAGGGCCATACAACTATACATTTTTAGAAAGTACGCAATTTCCGCTTTCCATTAATATATAAATCTTGTGAATGCGATCAAAACTGTAGACGTAGTGCTAATTTGAACATACGTTATCTTTAAACCGCTATATCTTTTGATACAGGCCCCGCAGACCATCCAAAGTCGGCATTTTTCAAAAGTCCGATAGGGCCATACAACTATACATTTTTAGAAAGTACGCAATTTCCGCTTTCCATTAATATATAAATCTTGAGAATGCGATCAAAACTGTGGACGTAGTGCTAATTTGAACATACGTTATCTTTAAACCGCTATATCTTTTGATACAGGCACCGCAGACCATCCAAAGTCGGCATTTTTCAAAAGTCCGATAGGGCCATACAACTATACATTTTTAGAAAGTACGCAATTTCCGCTTTCCATTAATATATAAATCTTGAGAATGCGATCAAAACTGTGGACGTGGTGCTAATTTGAACATACGTTATCTTTAAACCGCTATGTCTTTTGATACAGGCACCGCAGACCATCCAAAGTCGGCATTTTTCAAAAGTCCGATAGGGCCATACAACTATACATTTTTAGAAAGTACGCAATTTCCGCTTTCCATTAATATATAAATCTTGAGAATGCGATCAAACCTGTGGACGTAGTGCTAATTTGAACATACGTTATCTTTAAACCGCTATATCTTTTGATACAGGCCCCGCAGACCATCCAAAGTCGGCATTTTTCAAAAGTCCGATAGGGCCATACAACTATACATTTTTAGAAAGTACGCAATTTCCGCTTTCCATTAATATATAAATCTTGAGAATGCGATCAAAACTGTGGACGTGGTGCTAATTTGAACATACGTTATCTTTAAACCGCTATATCTTTTGATACAGGCACCGCAGACCATCCAAAGTCGGCATTTTTCAAAAGTCCGATAGGGCCATACAACTATACATTTTTAGAAAGTACGCAATTTCCGCTTTCCATTAATATATTAATCTTGAGAATGCGATCAAAACTGTGGACGTGGTGCTAATTTGAACATACGTTATCTTTAAACCGCTATGTCTTTTGATACAGGCACCGCAGACAATCCAAAGTCGGCATTTTTCAAAAGTCCGATAGGGCCATACAACTATACATTTTTAGAAAGTACGCAATTTCCGCTTTCCATTAATATATAAATCTTGAGAATGCGATCAAAACTGTGGACGTGGTGCTAATTTGAACATACGTTATCTTTAAACCGCTATATCTTTTGATACAGGCACCGCAGACCATCCAAAGTCGGCATTTTTCAAAAGTCCGATAGGGCCATACAACTATACATTTTTAGAAAGTACGCAATTTCCGCTTTCCATTAATATATAAATCTTGTGAATGCGATCAAAACTGTAGACGTAGTGCTAATTTGAACATACGTTATCTTTAAACCGCTATATCTTTTGATACAGGCACCGCAGACCATCCAAAGTCGGCGTTTTTCAAAAGTCCGATAGGGCCATACAACTATACATTTTTAGAAAGTACGCAATTTCCGCTTTCCATTAATATATAAATCTTGAGAATGCGATCAAAACTGTGGACGTAGTGCTAATTTGAACATACGTTATCTTTAAACCGCTATATCTTTTGATACAGGCACCGCAGACCATCCAAAGTCGGCATTTTTCAAAAGTCCGATAGGGCCATACAACTATACATTTTTAGAAAGTACGCAATTTCCGCTTTCCATTAATATATAAATCTTGTGAATGCGATCAAAACTGTAGACGTAGTGCTAATTTGAACATACGTTATCTTTAAACCGCTATATCTTTTGATACAGGCACCGCAGACCATCCAAAGTCGGCATTTTTCAAAAGTCCGATAGGGCCATACAACTATACATTTTTAGAAAGTACGCAATTTCCGCTTTCCATTAATATATAAATCTTGAGAATGCGATCAAACCTGTGGACGTAGTGCTAATTTGAACATACGTTATCTTTAAACCGCTATATCTTTTGATACAGGCCCCGCAGACCATCCAAAGTCGGCATTTTTCAAAAGTCCGATAGGGCCATACAACTATACATTTTTAGAAAGTACGCAATTTCCGCTTTCCATTAATATATAAATCTTGAGAATGCGATCAAAACTGTGGACGTAGTGCTAATTTGAACATACGTTATCTTCAAACCGCTATATCTTTTGATACAGGCACCGCAGACCATCCAAAGTCGGCATTTTTCAAAAGTCCGATAGGGCCATACAACTATACATTTTTAGAAAGTACGCAATTTCCGCTTTCCATTAATATATAAATCTTGAGAATGCGATCAAAACTGTGGACGTAGTGCTAATTTGAACATACGTTATCTTTAAGCCGCTATATCTTTTGATACAGGCCCCGCAGACCATCCAAAGTCGGCATTTTTCAAAAGTCCGATAGGGCCATACAACTATACATTTTTAGAAAGTACGCAATTTCCGCTTTCCATTAATATATAAATCTTGAGAATGCGATCAAAACTGTGGACGTAGTGCTAATTTGAACATACGTTATCTTTAAACCGCTATATCTTTTGATACAGGCACCGCAGACCATCCAAAGTCGGCATTTTTCAAAAGTCCGATAGGGCCATACAACTATACATTTTTAGAAAGTACGCAATTTCCGCTTTCCATTAATATATAAATCTTGAGGATGCGATCAAACCTGTGGACGTAGTGCTAATTTGAACATACGTTATCTTTAAACCGCTATATCTTTTGATACAGGCACCGCAGACCATCCAAAGTCGGCATTTTTCAAAAGTCCGATAGGGCCATACAACTATACATTTTTAGAAAGTACGCAATTTCCGCTTTCGATTAATATATAAACCTTGAGAATGCGATCAAAACTGTGGACGTAGTGCTAATTTGAACATACGTTATCTTTAAACCGCTATATCTTTTGATACAGGCACCGCAGACCATCCAAAGTCGGCATTTTTCAAAAGTCCGATAGGGCCATACAACTATACATTTTTAGAAAGTAAGCAATTTCCGCTTTCGATTAATATATAAATCTTGAGAATGCGATCAAAACTGTGGACGTAGTGCTAATTTGAACATACGTTATCTTTAAACCGCTATATCTTTTGATACAGGCACCGCAGACCATCCAAAGTCGGCATTTTTCAAAAGTCCGATAGGGCAATACAACTATACATTTTTAGAAAGTACGCAATTTCCGCTTTCCATTAATATATAAATCTTGAGAATGCGATCAAAACTGTGGACGTAGTGCTAATTTGAACATACGTTATCTTTAAACCGCTATATCTTTTGATACAGGCACCGCAGACCATCCAAAGTCGGCATTTTTCAAAAGTCCGATAGGGCCATACAACTATACATTTTTAGAAAGTACGCAATTTCCGCTTTCCATTAATATATAAATCTTGAGAATGCGATCAAAACTGTGGACGTGGTGCTAATTTGAACATACGTTATCTTTAAACCGCTATATCTTTTGATACAGGCACCGCAGACCATCCAAAGTCGGCATTTTTCAAAAGTCCGATAGGGCCATACAACTATACATTTTTAGAAAGTACGCAATTTCCGCTTTCCATTAATACATAAATCTTGAGAATGCGATCAAAACTGTGGACGTAGTGCTAATTTGAACATACGTTATCTTTAAACCGCTATATCTTTTGATACAGGCACCGCAGACCATCCAAAGTCGGCATTTTTCAAAAGTGCGATAGGGCCATACAACTATACATTTTTAGAAAGTACGCAATTTCCGCTTTCCATTAATATATAAATCTTGAGAATGCGATCAAAACTGTGGACGTGGTGCTAATTTGAACATACGTTATCTTTAAACCGCTATATCTTTTGATACAGGCACCGCAGACAATCCAAAGTCGGCATTTTTCAAAAGTCCGATAGGGCCATACAACTATACATTTTTAGAAAGTACGCAATTTCCGCTTTCCATTAATATATAAATCTTGAGAATGCGATCAAAACTGTGGACGTGGTGCTAATTTGAACATACGTTATCTTTAAACCGCTATATCTTTTGATACAGGCACCGCAGACAATCCAAAGCCGGCATTTTTCAAAAGTCCGATAGGGCCATACAACTATACATTTTTAGAAAGTACGCAATTTCCGCTTTCCATTAATATATAAATCTTGAGAATGCGATCAAAACTGTGGACGTGGTGCTAATTTGAACATACGTTATCTTTAAACCGCTATATCTTTTGATACAGGCACCGCAGACAATCCAAAGTCGGCATTTTTCAAAAGTCCGATAGGGCCATACAACTATACATTTTTAGAAAGTACGCAATTTCCGCTTTCCATTAATATATAAATCTTGAGAATGCGATCAAAACTGTGGACGTGGTGCTAATTTGAACATACGTTATCTTTAAACCGCTATATCTTTTGATACAGGCACCGCAGACCATCCAAAGTCGGCATTTTTCAAAAGTCCGATAGGGCCATACAACTATACATTTTTAGAAAGTACGCAATTTCCGCTTTCCATTAATATATAAATCTTGAGAATGCGATCAAACCTGTGGAGGTAGTGCTAATTTGAACATACGTTATCTTTAAACCGCTATATCTTTTGATACAGGCACCGCAGACCATCCAAAGTCGGCATTTTTCAAAAGTCCGATAGGGCCATACAACTATACATTTTTAGAAAGTACGCAATTTCCGCTTTCCATTAATATATAAATCTTGAGAATGCGATCAAAACTGTGGACGTGGTGCTAATTTGAACATACGTTATCTTTAAACCGCTATATCTTTTGATACAGGCACCGCAGACCATCCAAAGTCGGCATTTTTCAAAAGTCCGATAGGGCCATACAACTATACATTTTTAGAAAGTACGCAATTTCCGCTTTCGATTAATATATAAACCTTGAGAATGCGATCAAAACTGTGGACGTAGTGCTAATTTGAACATACGTTATCTTTAAACCGCTATATCTTTTGATACAGGCACCGCAGACCATCCAAAGTCGGCATTTTTCAAAAGTCCGATAGGGCCATACAACTATACATTTTTAGAAAGTAAGCAATTTCCGCTTTCGATTAATATATAAATCTTGAGAATGCGATCAAAACTGTGGACGTAGTGCTAATTTGAACATACGTTATCTTTAAACCGCTATATCTTTTGATACAGGCACCGCAGACCATCCAAAGTCGGCATTTTTCAAAAGTCCGATAGGGCCATACAACTATACATTTTTAGAAAGTACGCAATTTCCGCTTTCGATTAATATATAAATCTTGAGAATGCGATCAAAACTGTGGACGTAGTGCTAATTTGAACATACGTTATCTTTAAACCGCTATATCTTTTGATACAGGCACCGCAGACCATCCAAAGTCGGCATTTTTCAAAAGTCCGATAGGGCCATACAACTATACATTTTTAGAAAGTAAGCAATTTCCGCTTTCGATTAATATATAAATCTTGAGAATGCGATCAAAACTGTGGACGTAGTGCTAATTTGAACATACGTTATCTTTAAACCGCTATATCTTTTGATACAGGCACCGCAGACCATCCAAAGTCGGCATTTTTCAAAAGTCCGATAGGGCCATACAACTATACATTTTTAGAAAGTACGCAATTTCCGCTTTCCATTAATATATAAATCTTGAGAATGCGATCAAACCTGTGGAGGTAGTGCTAATTTGAACATACGTTATCTTTAAACCGCTATATCTTTTGATACAGGCACCGCAGACAATCCAAAGTCGGCATTTTTCAAAAGTCCGATAGGGCCATACAACTATACATTTTTAGAAAGTACGCAATTTCCGCTTTCCATTAATATATAAATCTTGAGAATGCGATCAAAACTGTGGACGTGGTGCTAATTTGAACATACGTTATCTTTAAACCGCTATATCTTTTGATACAGGCACCGCAGACCATCCAAAGTCGGCATTTTTCAAAAGTCCGATAGGGCCATACAACTATACATTTTTAGAAAGTACGCAATTTCCGCTTTCCATTAATATATAAATCTTGAGAATGCGATCAAACCTGTGGACGTAGTGCTAATTTGAACATACGTTATCTTTAAACCGCTATATCTATTGATACAGGCACCGCAGACCATCCAAAGTCGGCATTTTTCAAAAGTCCGATAGGGCCATACAACTATACATTTTTAGAAAGTACGCAATTTCCGCTTTCGATTAATATATAAATCTTGTGGACGTGGTGCTAATTTGAACATACGTTATCTTTAAACCGCTATATCTTTTGATACAGGCACCGCAGACAATCCAAAGTCGGCATTTTTCAAAAGTCCGATAGGGCCATACAACTATACATTTTTAGAAAGTACGCAATTTCCGCTTTCCATTAATATATAAATCTTGAGAATGCGATCAAAACTGTAGACGTAGTGCTAATTTGAACATACGTTATCTTTAAACCGCTATATCTATTGATACAGGCACCGCAGACCATCCAAAGTCGGCATTTTTCAAAAGTCCGATAGGGCCATACAACTATACATTTTTAGAAAGTACGCAATTTCCGCTTTCGATTAATATATAAATCTTGTGGACGTAGTGCTAATTTGAACATACGTTATCTTTAAACCGCTATATCTTTTGATACAGGCACCGCAGACCATCCAAAGTCGGCATTTTTCAAAAGTCCGATAGGGCCATACAACTATACATTTTTAGAAAGTACGCAATTTCCGCTTTCCATTAATATATAAATCTTGAGAATGCGATCAAAACTGTAGACGTAGTGCTAATTTGAACATACGTTATCTTTAAACCGCTATATCTATTGATACAGGCACCGCAGACCATCCAAAGTCGGCATTTTTCAAAAGTCCGATAGGGCCATACAACTATACATTTTTAGAAAGTACGCAATTTCCGCTTTCCATTAATATATAAATCTTGAGAATGCGATCAAAACTGTGGACGTAGTGCTAATTTGAACATACGTTATCTTTAAACCGCTATATCTTTTGATACAGGCACCGCAGACCATCCAAAGTCGGCATTTTTCAAAAGTCCGATAGGGCCATACAACTATACATTTTTAGAAAGTACGCAATTTCCGCTTTCCATTAATATATAAATCTTGAGAATGCGATCAAAACTGTGGACGTTGTGCTAATTTGAACATACGTTATCTTTAAACCGCTATATCTTTTGATACAGGCACCGCAGACCATCCAAAGTCGGCATTTTTCAAAAGTCCGATAGGGCCATACAACTATACATTTTTAGAAAGTACGCAATTTCCGCTTTCCATTAATATATAAATCTTGAGAATGCGATCAAACCTGTGGACGTAGTGCTAATTTGAACATACGTTATCTTTAAACCGCTATATCTATTGATACAGGCACCGCAGACCATCCAAAGTCGGCATTTTTCAAAAGTCCGATAGGGCCATACAACTATACATTTTTAGAAAGTACGCAATTTCCGCTTTCGATTAATATATAAATCTTGTGGACGTGGTGCTAATTTGAACATACGTTATCTTTAAACCGCTATATCTTTTGATACAGGCACCGCAGACAATCCAAAGTCGGCATTTTTCAAAAGTCCGATAGGGCCATACAACTATACATTTTTAGAAAGTACGCAATTTCCGCTTTCCATTAATATATAAATCTTGAGAATGCGATCAAAACTGTAGACGTAGTGCTAATTTGAACATACGTTATCTTTAAACCGCTATATCTATTGATACAGGCACCGCAGACCATCCAAAGTCGGCATTTTTCAAAAGTCCGATAGGGCCATACAACTATACATTTTTAGAAAGTACGCAATTTCCGCTTTCGATTAATATATAAATCTTGTGGACGTAGTGCTAATTTGAACATACGTTATCTTTAAACCGCTATATCTTTTGATACAGGCACCGCAGACCATCCAAAGTCGGCATTTTTCAAAAGTCCGATAGGGCCATACAACTATACATTTTTAGAAAGTACGCAATTTCCGCTTTCCATTAATATATAAATCTTGAGAATGCGATCAAAACTGTGGACGTGGTGCTAATTTGAACATACGTTATCTTTAAACCGCTATATCTTTTGATACAGGCACCGCAGACCATCCAAAGTCGGCATTTTTCAAAAGTCCGATAGGGCCATACAACTATACATTTTTAGAAAGTACGCAATTTCCGCTTTCGATTAATATATAAATCTTGTGGACGTAGTGCTAATTTGAACATACGTTATCTTTAAACCGCTATATCTTTTGATACAGGCACCGCAGACCATCCAAAGTCGGCATTTTTCAAAAGTCCGATAGGGCCATACAACTATACATTTTTAGAAAGTACGCAATTTCCGCTTTCCATTAATATATAAATCTTGAGAATGCGATCAAACCTGTGGACGTAGTGCTAATTTGAACATACGTTATCTTTAAACCGCTATATCTTTTGATACAGGCCCCGCAGACCATCCAAAGTCGGCATTTTTCAAAAGTCCGATAGGGCCATACAACTATACATTTTTAGAAAGTACGCAATTTCCGCTTTCCATTAATATATAAATCTTGAGAATGCGATCAAAACTGTGGACGTAGTGCTAATTTGAACATACGTTATCTTTAAACCGCTATATCTTTTGATACAGGCACCGCAGACCATCCAAAGTCGGCATTTTTCAAAAGTCCGATAGGGCCATACAACTATACATTTTTAGAAAGTACGCAATTTCCGCTTTCCATTAATATATAAATCTTGAGGATGCGATCAAACCTGTGGACGTAGTGCTAATTTGAACATACGTTATCTTTAAACCGCTATATCTTTTGATACAGGCACCGCAGACCATCCAAAGTCGGCATTTTTCAAAAGTCCGATAGGGCCATACAACTATACATTTTTAGAAAGTACGCAATTTCCGCTTTCCATTAATATATAAATCTTGAGGATGCGATCAAACCTGTGGACGTAGTGCTAATTTGAACATACGTTATCTTTAAACCGCTATATCTTTTGATACAGGCACCGCAGACCATCCAAAGTCGGCATTTTTCAAAAGTCCGATAGGGCCATACAACTATACATTTTTAGAAAGTACGCAATTTCCGCTTTCCATTAATATATAAATCTTGAGAATGCGATCAAAACTGTGGACGTGGTGCTAATTTGAACATACGTTATCTTTAAACCGCTATATCTTTTGATACAGGCACCGCAGACAATCCAAAGTCGGCATTTTTCAAAAGTCCGATAGGGCCATACAACTATACATTTTTAGAAAGTACGCAATTTCCGCTTTCCATTAATATATAAATCTTGAGAATGCGATCAAAACTGTGGACGTGGTGCTAATTTGAACATACGTTATCTTTAAACCGCTATATCTTTTGATACAGGCACCGCAGACAATCCAAAGTCGGCATTTTTCAAAAGTCCGATAGGGCCATACAACTATACATTTTTAGAAAGTACGCAATTTCCGCTTTCCATTAATATATAAATCTTGAGAATGCGATCAAAACTGTGTACGTGGTGCTAATTTGAACATACGTTATCTTTAAACCGCTATATCTTTTGATACAGGCACCGCAGACCATCCAAAGTCGGCATTTTTCAAAAGTCCGATAGGGCCATACAACTATACATTTTTAGAAAGTACGCAATTTCCGCTTTCCATTAATATATAAATCTTGAGAATGCGATCAAAACTGTGGACGTGGTGCTAATTTGAACATACGTTATCTTTAAACCGCTATATCTTTTGATACAGGCACCGCAGACAATCCAAAGTCGGCATTTTTCAAAAGTCCGATAGGGCCATACAACTATACATTTTTAGAAAGTACGCAATTTCCGCTTTCCATTAATATATAAATCTTGAGAATGCAATCAAAACTGTGGACGTGGTGCTAATTTGAACATACGTTATCTTTAAACCGCTATATCTTTTGATACAGGCACCGCAGACAATCCAAAGTCGGTGTTAAGAAATATATGGCAACATCGTAGCTGGTATAAAACATATGTAATTGATGGGGGACGTCTTTCCGGTCCTTTTTTTGACATTGCCATTGTGCGTTGTTGACATTTACTTGAGCAAAGGAAAGACAGTGGATTTATAAAAACGTGTAAGACCTAAATCAGAAAAAGAAGGATACATCCCTTTGTTACTAAAGTAAGTTAGTAAAGAATTGTATTGTATTCTCCACTTTATACACTATTACAATGTACTATTATTGAACAATAAAATTACTTTAGAGATTTCAAACGACATACAATAACACTATTGCGTTCTGAAAATTTGGATTTGGGATTACCTTGGCTTCGATAACAATTTTGAAATCTTTTATTAACATTCCAATTGCGAAATGTCGCAGTCAAAGCAGCTCGAAGGCTACAACTGCAAGATTTGCCGCAAGGCCGATGATTCACAAATGGTTTGCTGTGACAAATGTGAGAAATGGTTTCATTTTCAATGCGTTGGCGTAACAGCTGCAATCGAGCACATGGATTGGGAATGTGAAGATTGCACAACTAAGGCAGTGAAGGAGAAAACAGTAGGCAATCGTAATGCCGTAGGTAAGAAAACAAATACACAAGGTCCTGGGGAGGGATATATCTCCGGCGCTTTGAGTGCTGACGCAATAGGTAACGACCAGTCGTGCGCACACATACCGCTAGCTCCACCTCCAGCGGGAGCTCCAGGCGGTAATGCCAGCTTTAAATCTGCAAAGTTACGACGACAGCGCGCTGAAGCTTCCCTCATTGAAGAGGAATTAGACATTCTCCGAAAACGAGAAGCGCTTATTGAAAGGCGCCGAAAACTTTTACAAAGCCTCGAAACTGAAGACGAATGTTCGGACCTGGAAGAAGGTTTGGACTCAACCGCGGTACAAAGGTGGCTGAACGCTACGGGGCTTCCTGTGCCTAACTTAGCGCCACCGAAAACACCGCCTGAAGATCACAACACTCCAACCGCACTGCCAACCGGGGTTTCTGCTGCCCTAATTCAGCTAAAGGAAGCGACCGACCACGGCAATACTCAGCGTAAGGTCAGTCCACCATCTGTACATTTTCCGTTGGTGAAACAGAGCCACGAAACTAAACCCGACACCACAGGCTGCTCCTCGTGGATCCCGAAGTTAGTCCCCGAGGGTTTATCGGCCCAAATAGGTCAACACAAACCAGAGGAAAGCACTTCGCTGCAACCACTATGCCTTACAAAAAACCAAATTGCTGCACGTACTAGCGTGGGCAAAGAGCTACCTAAGTTCAACGGGAAACCTGATGAATGGCCTTTGTTTTTGGCCACCTACCAGCAAACTACAGAACTATGCGGTTTCTCGGAAGGCGAATATTTATTACGCTTACGTCATGCCCTGGAGGGTGCAGCCCGAGATGCTGTAAGGAACCTTCTCTTGCACACTTCCTGCGTACCGCAAATAATCAGCACACTAAGAATGAAGTTTGGCCGTCCCGAACTTATTATTGCAGTACTCCTGGCGCGGATCCGAGAAATACCAGCTGTAAAGGAAAACCGGCTTGAGACCTTAGTCGACCTGGCTCTGGAAGTGCAAAACGTATGCGCTACAATGAAGGCTTCGAACATGTTAGGCCACCTTAATAATCCGGAACTAGAACAAGAGCTGGTCAACAAACTTCCCGGGCTACTCGCCGCCTTTTGGGGTATGCACAAACTGAATTTAACAACTTGCAATCTTGAGTGCTTTGCTGAGTGGCTGTTCCAACTCGCTCAAGGGGCTAATAGTGTGATCGTCCCCTCGACAACCTCGAAGGGCGTAACTAAGCGTGGGTACTTAAACGCTCACGCCGGCGATATCGATACTGAGAAATACCCTTGTGTTGTTTGTCATGATGGGTGCGGTTTAATCGAAAATTGTAGCACGTTTAGGTCGGCTGGCAGATCTGAGCGATGGGATTTAGTGCGAAAGCACAATTTATGCCGCCGTTGTTTAAAGGTACATTCCCGAGCTCGGTGCCCTTCTAATGCTACATGCGGCGTAAACGGGTGCGTTTCCATTCACCATCCGCTGCTTCATAAACAGTTCGGTTCGACGGGATCGCTTCGACTAAACACTGCGCTCAACGCTCACAGCGGTGATACTGAATCCATACTATTCAAGGTGTTGCCAATCACGCTACATGGTAACAACATAAAGGTCAAGACATACGCATTTTTTGATGATGGATCTTCTCTTACGTTGATGGATGCCGCTTTGCTAAAAAGATTGAAGCTTTCAGGCGCTGCACAACCCTTATGTTTAAAATGGACAGCTAACACCCACCGATACGAAGACGACTCGCAGGTGCTGAATCTGGACATATCGGGTCTAAACACCAAGAGACGTTTTACGTTGAGGGACGTGCATACAGTAAGGGAACTCGACCTGCCGATGCAGACCATTGATGTTAATCAGCTCCAGACGAAGTATGCGCACCTTCGAGGCCTACCATTGTCTCCGTATAGCGATGCCATACCTCAACTTTTAATAGGCTTGAACAACAGCCGAGTGGGCCTAACTCTGCGATCACGTGAGGGAGCTGATGATGAACCAATAGCGGAAAAGACTCCCCTAGGTTGGACTACCAAGGGTGTCCTTTCCTCCAATCGGAGTTACTCCGGTTATCACGCATTTCATGTTTGCGATTGTGACTCTGCCGCGAACACCGAGTTAATACAGACAGTGCAAAACTATATTTGCTTTGATAATCTCGACGTAAGCGGAAAATCTTCAGACCTAATATCCGAGGAAGACCGCCAAGCCGTCGAGCTGCTCAAGTCCACTACTAAACGTGTAAAGGGTCGCTTTGAGACGGGGCTGATATGGAAATGCACTAATCGCACGCTTCCCGACAGCCTAACACTCGCCCTGCGGAGAGCTAAGTGTCTGCAGGCAAAACTTACACGCGACCAAGGGTTGTCAGATATTTTATCATCAAAAATTGGAGATTACGTACACAAGGGATATGCTACTCCATTACCTCAGGAGTCACTGTTAGACACAGGGTGCTGGTATCTGCCAATATTTCCAGTACGCAACCCGAACAAGCCAAATAAAGTTAGAATCGTCTGGGATGCGGCTGCTAAAACAAAAGGTGTATCTCTAAACATGGTACTTTTAAAGGGCCCGGACCAACTGGCCTGTATGCTGGCCATTCTACGAAGATTCCGTGAACGACCAGTAGCCTTAACGGGCGATATAGAAGAGATGTTCCATCAAATACGCATTAGGAGCGACGACCAAAACTACCAGCGTTTTGTATGGCTGCCTCCTGGAGCCACCAAACCTTCCGTTTTCAAAATGAACGTGATGACCTTTGGTGCTACCTGCTCACCCAGCAGCGCACAATACGTGAAGAACTTGAATGCAGAGGAATTCCGGGACCGTTACCCGAGGGCCGTTGAATGCATTACAAACAACCACTACGTGGACGACATGCTGGATAGTGTTAACACAATAGATGAAGCTATAACGCTGGCTAAGGACGTAATATACATACATGGGAAGGGGGGATTCCGTATCAGGAACTGGAGATCGAACTCTGAGGAGGTACTACATGCTTTGGGGGCCAACGTCCGCGATTCCGAAATGAGCTTAAATCCCGATCAAGAATTACAAGCCGAAAGGGTGCTAGGCTTGTGGTGGCTCACCAGAGAAGATTGTTTTACGTTTCGCGTGTCCAAACACCACCGAAATGGAGACCTGCTACACAGTGACCGTTGCCCTACCAAGAGGGAAGTGTTGAGCGTCATCATGAGCATATTTGATCCCTTAGGACTGCTCAGCTTTTACGTCGTGTTCGCAAAGATTTTATTTCAGAAGATTTGGCGTTCAGGTCATGGTTGGGATGACAACATAAGCAATGAACATTACTCCGAATGGCTCAAATGGGTCCACCTCCTTCCTCAAGTGGAAGCCTTGAAGATACCACGATGCTACTTTAAAAACTTAAATAACGAGTCCGATCTGGAAATGCATGTATTTGTCGACGCCAGCGAGAGCGCATATGTCGCCACATGCTACCTACGTCATACCTTGGGAAACAGCGTCGAATGTAAACTGGTCGGCAGCAAAGTAAAGGTGGCGCCGTTAAAGATGCTTTCAATTCCTCGACTCGAGCTTCAAGCAGCTGTCTTAGGAGCTAGACTGGCTGCCGTATCAATCGCTTCCCACACCCTAAATATTCGAGGCAAGACATTCTGGACCGACTCCCGCACCGTGCTGGCATGGATTCGCTCTGATCACCGTCGCTATTCACCATACGTAGCATTTAGAGTCGGTGAAATCTTAGAACTAACAGATATGACGGAATGGAGGTGGATTCCCTCAGCGGAAAATAGTGCGGATGATGCTACGAAATGGCTTACAACACCTGATGTGTCGAGCGAAAGCCGATGGTTCAACGGACCTACATTTGTAAAGCGCGGGCGTGACACCTGGCCTATCGATATACAATGTGAAGAAAACACTAGCGAAGAGCTGCGCGCGAAGTTCCAAGGCCACCACTATACCGGGCCACTGGATCAACCGACTTCACCTATACACGAACGCCACTCACAATGGTCTCACCTTCTACGCGTAATGGCGACTGTCGCACTAGCGCTCCGCAAGTGGAAACTGCATCGCAAGGGTGTCAAAATATGCCGTCGTGTGGAACAAGAAGACATAAATCGCGCTGAGAAAGCTCTTTGGCGTGAAGCACAATACGATGCGTTTGCCGATGAGATCGCCTTGCTGTCAAAAGGGAAACCTGTAAATCGCTTGAGTTCAATTTACAAACTTTCGCCTTACCTCGACGAGTTCTCTCTCATACGTCTCGGCGGTAGAATCAAGCTGTTTGGATGGCAGGATCAAATCGTGTTACCAAAGAATCATAATATAACCCGACTGATCGTGTCAGACTTCCATACCAGGTACCGTCACGGAAACGCAGAAACTATTGTAAACGAAATACGCCAACTGTTTTGGATTCCACACCTTCGTACACTGGTTAAGCAGGTTCGCCGCGCATGCCAGATTTGCCGCCTTCGAGACGCTTCTCCTCAACCCCCTAAGATGGGAACATTACCTACGGCTCGCGTCACTCCTTTCGTGCGGCCATTTACCTATGTCGGCGTCGACTACTTCGGGCCGTTATCGGTGTCCATACGCCGGAGTACCGAGAAGAGATACGGCGTACTCTTTACATGCCTAACAACTAGAGCGATTCATTTGGAGGTCGCCTACTCGTTATCTGCCGACTCCTGTATTCTGGCGGTTCGATGTTTCATGACAAGACGTGGCGTTCCAAGGGAGTTTTGGAGTGACAATGCCACCAACTTTAAAGCTACACAAAGAGAACTCGCCGAAGCCTTTAATATGATGGACAAAGACAGTCTTATAAGGGCATTTACGACCTCTTCTACGAAATGGAAATTTATACCGCCCTCATCGCCACACATGGGGGGTGCTTGGGAGAGACTCGTCCGATCAGTCAAAGATGTCCTCTCCAAAATATTACTTTCTCAACGTCCGTCCGACGAGCTATTACACGGTGCCTTATTGGAAGTAGAATCAATAGTGAACTCTCGACCACTCACCTACATACCACTGGATCACTACGAGGACGAAGCCCTAACACCGAATCATTTTTTGGTAGGTAGCTCAAATGGAATGAAGCCCCTATCGCGGCCATCCGGGGAACCATTGGACCTCAGAAAAGGTTGGAAATGTGCTCAGCAAATGGCAGACGTGTTCTGGAAACGCTGGGTGCGCGAGTACTTACCCGTCATAACAAGGCGCACAAAATGGTTTGAAAATGTACAGCCGATTCAGGTAGGCGACGTCGTTTACATAGTGGACCCGAACGGGCCCCGAAGCTGCTGGCCAAAAGGAAGAGTTATATCAGTCAAGATGGCCCCCGATCAGCAGGTGAGGAGTGCTTTAGTACAAACAAAGTGTGGAATATATGAGCGACCAGCCACTCGGCTTGCCGTACTTTCAGTAAGCGCACCTACGGATAGAGTAGATCCAAAGGATATACCGGGGGGGGAGTGTTAAGAAATATATGGCAACATCGTAGCTGGTATAAAACATATGTAATTGATGGGGGACGTCTTTCCGGTCCTTTTTTTGACATTGCCATTGTGCGTTGTTGACATTTACTTGAGCAAAGGAAAGACAGTGGATTTATAAAAACGTGTAAGACCTAAATCAGAAAAAGAAGGATACATCCCTTTGTTACTAAAGTAAGTTAGTAAAGAATTGTATTGTATTCTCCACTTTATACACTATTACAATGTACTATTATTGAACAATAAAATTACTTTAGAGATTTCAAACGACATACAATAACACTATTGCGTTCTGAAAATTTGGATTTGGGATTACCTTGGCTTCGATAACAGTCGGCATTTTTCAAAAGTCCGATAGGGCCATACAACTATACATTTTTAGAAAGTACGCAATTTCCGCTTTCCATTAATATATATATCTTGAGAATGCGATCAAAACTGTGGACGTGGTGCTAATTTGAACATACGTTATCTTTAAACCGCTATGTCTTTTGATACAGGCACCGCAGACAATCCAAAGTCGGCATTTTTCAAAAGTCCGATAGGGCCATACAACTATACATTTTTAGAAAGTACGCAATTTCCGCTTTCCATTAATATATAAATCTTGAGGATGCGATCAAAACTGTGGACGTGGTGCTAATTTGAACACACGTTATCTTTAAACCGCTATATCTTTTGATACAGGCACCGCAGACCATCCAAAGTCGGCATTTTTCAAAAGTCCGATAGGGCCATACAACTATACATTTTTAGAAAGTACGCAATTTCCGCTTTCCATTAATATATAAATCTTGAGAATGCGATCAAAACTGTGGACGTGGTGCTAATTTGAACATACGTTATCTTTAAACCGCTATATCTTTTGATACAGGCACCGCAGACAATCCAAAGTCGGCATTTTTCAAAAGTCCGATAGGGCCATACAACTATACATTTTTAGAAAGTACGCAATTTCCGCTTTCCATTAATATATAAATCTTGAGGATGCGATCAAAACTGTGGACGTAGTGCTAATTTGAACATACGTTATCTTTAAACCGCTATATCTTTTGATACAGGCACCGCAGACCATCCAAAGTCGGCATTTTTCAAAAGTCCGATAGGGCCATACAACTATACATTTTTAGAAAGTACGCAATTTCCGCTTTCGATTAATATATAAACCTTGAGAATGCGATCAAAACTGTGGACGTAGTGCTAATTTGAACATACGTTATCTTTAAACCGCTATATCTTTTGATACAGGCACCGCAGACAATCCAAAGTCGGCATTTTTCAAAAGTCCGATAGGGCCATACAACTATACATTTTTAGAAAGTACGCAATTTCCGCTTTCCATTAATATATAAATCTTGAGAATGCGATCAAAACTGTGGACGTGGTGCTAATTTGAACATACGTTATCTTTAAACCGCTATATCTTTTGATACAGGCACCGCAGACAATCCAAAGTCGGCATTTTTCAAAAGTCCGATAGGGCCATACAACTATACATTTTTAGAAAGTACGCAATTTCCGCTTTCCATTAATATATAAATCTTGAGGATGCGATCAAAACTGTGGACGTAGTGCTAATTTGAACATACGTTATCTTTAAACCGCTATATCTTTTGATACAGGCACCGCAGACCATCCAAAGTCGGCATTTTTCAAAAGTCCGATAGGGCCATACAACTATACATTTTTAGAAAGTACGCAATTTCCGCTTTCGATTAATATATAAATCTTGAGAATGCGATCAAAACTGTGGACGTAGTGCTAATTTGAACATACGTTATCTTTAAACCGCTATATCTTTTGATACAGGCACCGCAGACCATCCAAAGTCGGCATTTTTCAAAAGTCCGATAGGGCAATACAACTATACATTTTTAGAAAGTACGCAATTTCCGCTTTCCATTAATATATAAATCTTGAGAATGCGATCAAAACTGTGGACGTGGTGCTAATTTGAACATACGTTATCTTTAAACCGCTATATCTTTTGATACAGGCACCGCAGACAATCCAAAGTCGGCATTTTTCAAAAGTCCGATAGGGCCATACAACTATACATTTTTAGAAAGTACGCAATTTCCGCTTTCGATTAATATATAAATCTTGAGAATGCGATCAAAACTGTGGACGTAGTGCTAATTTGAACATACGTTATCTTTAAACCGCTATATCTTTTGATACAGGCACCGCAGACCATCCAAAGTCGGCATTTTTCAAAAGTCCGATAGGGCCATACAACTATACATTTTTAGAAAGTACGCAATTTCCGCTTTCCATTAATATATAAATCTTGAGAATGCGATCAAAACTGTGGACGTGGTGCTAATTTGAACATACGTTATCTTTAAACCGCTATATCTTTTGATACAGGCACCGCAGACAATCCAAAGTCGGCATTTTTCAAAAGTCCGATAGGGCCATACAACTATACATTTTTAGAAAGTACGCAATTTCCGCTTTCCATTAATATATAAATCTTGAGAATGCGATCAAAACTGTGGACGTGGTGCTAATTTGAACATACGTTATCTTTAAACCGCTATATCTTTTGATACAGGCACCGCAGACAATCCAAAGTCGGCATTTTTCAAAAGTCCGATAGGGCCATACAACTATACATTTTTAGAAAGTACGCAATTTCCGCTTTCCATTAATATATAAATCTTGAGAATGCGATCAAAACTGTGGACGTGGTGCTAATTTGAACATACGTTATCTTTAAACCGCTATATCTTTTGATACAGGCACCGCAGACAATCCAAAGTCGGCATTTTTCAAAAGTCCGATAGGGCCATACAACTATACATTTTTAGAAAGTACGCAATTTCCGCTTTCCATTAATATATAAATCTTGAGAATGCGATCAAAACTGTGGACGTGGTGCTAATTTGAACATACGTTATCTTTAAACCGCTATATCTTTTGATACAGGCACCGCAGACAATCCAAAGTCGGCATTTTTCAAAAGTCCGATAGGGCCATACAACTATACATTTTTAGAAAGTACGCAATTTCCGCATTCCATTAATATATAAATCTTGAGAATGCGATCAAAACTGTGGACGTGGTGCTAATTTGAACATACGTTATCTTTAAACCGCTATATCTTTTGATACAGGCACCGCAGACAATCCAAAGTCGGCATTTTTCAAAAGTCCGATAGGGCCATACAACTATACATTTTTAGAAAGTACGCAATTTCCGCTTTCCATTAATATATAAATCTTGAGAATGCGATCAAAACTGTGGACGTGGTGCTAATTTGAACATACGTTATCTTTAAACCGCTATATCTTTTGATACAGGCACCGCAGACAATCCAAAGTCGGCATTTTTCAAAAGTCCGATAGGGCCATACAACTATACATTTTTAGAAAGTACGCAATTTCCGCTTTCCATTAATATATAAATCTTGAGAATGCGATCAAAACTGTGGACGTGGTGCTAATTTGAACATACGTTATCTTTAAACCGCTATATCTTTTGATACAGGCACCGCAGACAATCCAAAGTCGGCATTTTTCAAAAGTCCGATAGGGCCATACAACTATACATTTTTAGAAAGTACGCAATTTCCGCTTTCCATTAATATATAAATCTTGAGGATGCGATCAAAACTGTGGACGTGGTGCTAATTTGAACACACGTTATCTTTAAACCGCTATATCTTTTGATACAGGCACCGCAGACCATCCAAAGTCGGCATTTTTCAAAAGTCCGATAGGGCCATACAACTATACATTTTTAGAAAGTACGCAATTTCCGCTTTCCATTAATATATAAATCTTGAGAATGCGATCAAAACTGTGGACGTGGTGCTAATTTGAACATACGTTATCTTTAAACCGCTATATCTTTTGATACAGGCACCGCAGACCATCCAAAGTCGGCATTTTTCAAAAGTCCGATAGGGCCATACAACTATACATTTTTAGAAAGTACGCAATTTCCGCTTTCCATTAATATATAAATCTTGAGAATGCGATCAAAACTGTGGACGTGGTGCTAATTTGAACATACGTTATCCTTAAACCGCTATATCTTTTGATACAGGCACCGCAGACCATCCAAAGTCGGCATTTTTCAAAAGTCCGATAGGGCAATACAACTATACATTTTTAGAAAGTACGCAATTTCCGCTTTCCATTAATATATAAATCTTGAGAATGCGATCAAAACTGTGGACGTGGTGCTAATTTGAACATACGTTATCCTTAAACCGCTATATCTTTTGATACAGGCACCGCAGACCATCCAAAGTCGGCATTTTTCAAAAGTCCGATAGGGCAATACAACTATACATTTTTAGAAAGTACGCAATTTCCGCTTTCCATTAATATATAAATCTTGAGGATGCGATCAAAACTGTGGACGTGGTGCTAATTTGAACACACGTTATCTTTAAACCGCTATATCTTTTGATACAGGCACCGCAGACCATCCAAAGTCGGCATTTTTCAAAAGTCCGATAGGGCCATACAACTATACATTTTTAGAAAGTACGCAATTTCCGCTTTCCATTAATATATAAATCTTGAGAATGCGATCAAAACTGTGGACGTGGTGCTAATTTGAACATACGTTATCTTTAAACCGCTATATCTTTTGATACAGGCACCGCAGACAATCCAAAGTCGGCATTTTTCAAAAGTCCGATAGGGCCATACAACTATACATTTTTAGAAAGTACGCAATTTCCGCTTTCCATTAATATATAAATCTTGAGGATGCGATCAAAACTGTGGACGTAGTGCTAATTTGAACATACGTTATCTTTAAACCGCTATATCTTTTGATACAGGCACCGCAGACCATCCAAAGTCGGCATTTTTCAAAAGTCCGATAGGGCCATACAACTATACATTTTTAGAAAGTACGCAATTTCCGCTTTCGATTAATATATAAACCTTGAGAATGCGATCAAAACTGTGGACGTAGTGCTAATTTGAACATACGTTATCTTTAAACCGCTATATCTTTTGATACAGGCACCGCAGACAATCCAAAGTCGGCATTTTTCAAAAGTCCGATAGGGCCATACAACTATACATTTTTAGAAAGTACGCAATTTCCGCTTTCCATTAATATATAAATCTTGAGAATGCGATCAAAACTGTGGACGTGGTGCTAATTTGAACATACGTTATCTTTAAACCGCTATATCTTTTGATACAGGCACCGCAGACAATCCAAAGTCGGCATTTTTCAAAAGTCCGATAGGGCCATACAACTATACATTTTTAGAAAGTACGCAATTTCCGCTTTCCATTAATATATAAATCTTGAGGATGCGATCAAAACTGTGGACGTAGTGCTAATTTGAACATACGTTATCTTTAAACCGCTATATCTTTTGATACAGGCACCGCAGACCATCCAAAGTCGGCATTTTTCAAAAGTCCGATAGGGCCATACAACTATACATTTTTAGAAAGTACGCAATTTCCGCTTTCGATTAATATATAAATCTTGAGAATGCGATCAAAACTGTGGACGTAGTGCTAATTTGAACATACGTTATCTTTAAACCGCTATATCTTTTGATACAGGCACCGCAGACCATCCAAAGTCGGCATTTTTCAAAAGTCCGATAGGGCAATACAACTATACATTTTTAGAAAGTACGCAATTTCCGCTTTCCATTAATATATAAATCTTGAGAATGCGATCAAAACTGTGGACGTGGTGCTAATTTGAACATACGTTATCTTTAAACCGCTATATCTTTTGATACAGGCACCGCAGACAATCCAAAGTCGGCATTTTTCAAAAGTCCGATAGGGCCATACAACTATACATTTTTAGAAAGTACGCAATTTCCGCTTTCGATTAATATATAAATCTTGAGAATGCGATCAAAACTGTGGACGTAGTGCTAATTTGAACATACGTTATCTTTAAACCGCTATATCTTTTGATACAGGCACCGCAGACCATCCAAAGTCGGCATTTTTCAAAAGTCCGATAGGGCCATACAACTATACATTTTTAGAAAGTACGCAATTTCCGCTTTCCATTAATATATAAATCTTGAGAATGCGATCAAAACTGTGGACGTGGTGCTAATTTGAACATACGTTATCTTTAAACCGCTATATCTTTTGATACAGGCACCGCAGACAATCCAAAGTCGGCATTTTTCAAAAGTCCGATAGGGCCATACAACTATACATTTTTAGAAAGTACGCAATTTCCGCTTTCCATTAATATATAAATCTTGAGAATGCGATCAAAACTGTGGACGTGGTGCTAATTTGAACATACGTTATCTTTAAACCGCTATATCTTTTGATACAGGCACCGCAGACAATCCAAAGTCGGCATTTTTCAAAAGTCCGATAGGGCCATACAACTATACATTTTTAGAAAGTACGCAATTTCCGCTTTCCATTAATATATAAATCTTGAGAATGCGATCAAAACTGTGGACGTGGTGCTAATTTGAACATACGTTATCTTTAAACCGCTATATCTTTTGATACAGGCACCGCAGACAATCCAAAGTCGGCATTTTTCAAAAGTCCGATAGGGCCATACAACTATACATTTTTAGAAAGTACGCAATTTCCGCTTTCCATTAATATATAAATCTTGAGAATGCGATCAAAACTGTGGACGTGGTGCTAATTTGAACATACGTTATCTTTAAACCGCTATATCTTTTGATACAGGCACCGCAGACAATCCAAAGTCGGCATTTTTCAAAAGTCCGATAGGGCCATACAACTATACATTTTTAGAAAGTACGCAATTTCCGCATTCCATTAATATATAAATCTTGAGAATGCGATCAAAACTGTGGACGTGGTGCTAATTTGAACATACGTTATCTTTAAACCGCTATATCTTTTGATACAGGCACCGCAGACAATCCAAAGTCGGCATTTTTCAAAAGTCCGATAGGGCCATACAACTATACATTTTTAGAAAGTACGCAATTTCCGCTTTCCATTAATATATAAATCTTGAGAATGCGATCAAAACTGTGGACGTGGTGCTAATTTGAACATACGTTATCTTTAAACCGCTATATCTTTTGATACAGGCACCGCAGACAATCCAAAGTCGGCATTTTTCAAAAGTCCGATAGGGCCATACAACTATACATTTTTAGAAAGTACGCAATTTCCGCTTTCCATTAATATATAAATCTTGAGAATGCGATCAAAACTGTGGACGTGGTGCTAATTTGAACATACGTTATCTTTAAACCGCTATATCTTTTGATACAGGCACCGCAGACAATCCAAAGTCGGCATTTTTCAAAAGTCCGATAGGGCCATACAACTATACATTTTTAGAAAGTACGCAATTTCCGCTTTCCATTAATATATAAATCTTGAGGATGCGATCAAAACTGTGGACGTGGTGCTAATTTGAACACACGTTATCTTTAAACCGCTATATCTTTTGATACAGGCACCGCAGACCATCCAAAGTCGGCATTTTTCAAAAGTCCGATAGGGCCATACAACTATACATTTTTAGAAAGTACGCAATTTCCGCTTTCCATTAATATATAAATCTTGAGAATGCGATCAAAACTGTGGACGTAGTGCTAATTTGAACATACGTTATCTTTAAACCGCTATATCTTTTGATACAGGCACCGCAGACCATCCAAAGTCGGCATTTTTCAAAAGTCCGATAGGGCCATACAACTATACATTTTTAGAAAGTACGCAATTTCCGCTTTCCATTAATATATAAATCTTGAGAATGCGATCAAAACTGTGGACGTGGTGCTAATTTGAACATACGTTATCCTTAAACCGCTATATCTTTTGATACAGGCACCGCAGACCATCCAAAGTCGGCATTTTTCAAAAGTCCGATAGGGCAATACAACTATACATTTTTAGAAAGTACGCAATTTCCGCTTTCCATTAATATATAAATCTTGAGAATGCGATCAAACCTGTGGACGTAGTGCTAATTTGAACATACGTTATCTTCAAACCGCTATATCTTTTGATACAGGCACCGCAGACCATCCAAAGTCGGCATTTTTCAAAAGTCCGATAGGGCCATACAACTATACATTTTTAGAAAGTACGCAATTTCCGCTTTCCATTAATATATAAATCTTGAGAATGCGATCAAAACTGTGGACGTAGTGCTAATTTGAACATACGTTATCTTTAAACCGCTATATCTTTTGATACAGGCACCGCAGACCATCCAAAGTCCACATTTTTCAAAAGTCCGATAGGGCCATACAACTATACATTTTTAGAAAGTACGCAATTTCCGCTTTCCATTAATATATAAATCTTGAGAATGCGATCAAAACTGTGGACGTGGTGCTAATTTGAACATACGTTATCTTTAAACCGCTATATCTTTTGATACAGGCACCGCAGACCATCCAAAGTCGGCATTTTTCAAAAGTCCGATAGGGCCATACAACTATACATTTTTAGAAAGTACGCAATTTCCGCTTTCCATTAATATATAAATCTTGAGAATGCGATAAAAACTGTGGACGCAGTGCTAATTTGAACATACGTTATCTTTAAACCGCTATATCTTTTGATACAGGCACCGCAGACCATCCAAAGTCGGCATTTTTCAAAAGTCCGATAGGGCCATACAACTATACATTTTTAGAAAGTACGCAATTTCCGCTTTCCATTAATATATAAATCTTGAGAATGCGATCAAACCTGTGGACGTAGTGCTAATTTGAACATACGTTATCTTTAAACCGCTATATCTTTTGATACAGGCACCGCAGACCATCCAAAGTCGGCATTTTTCAAAAGTCCGATAGGGCCATACAACTATACATTTTTAGAAAGTACGCAATTTCCGCTTTCCATTAATATATAAATCTTGAGAATGCGATCAAAGCTGTGGACGTAGTGCTAATTTGAACATACGTTATCTTTAAACCGCTATATCTTTTGATACAGGCACCGCAGACAATCCAAAGTCGGCATTTTTCAAAAGTCCGATAGGGCCATACAACTATACATTTTTAGAAAGTACGCAATTTCCGCTTTCCATTAATATATAAATCTTGAGAATGCGATCAAAACTGTGGACGTGGTGCTAATTTGAACATACGTTATCTTTAAACCGCTATATCTTTTGATACAGGCACCGCAGACAATCCAAAGTCGGCATTTTTCAAAAGTCCGATAGGGCCATACAACTATACATTTTTAGAAAGTACGCAATTTCCGCTTTCCATTAATATATAAATCTTGAGGATGCGATCAAAACTGTGGACGTGGTGCTAATTTGAACACACGTTATCTTTAAACCGCTATATCTTTTGATACAGGCACCGCAGACCATCCAAAGTCGGCATTTTTCAAAAGTCCGATAGGGCCATACAACTATACATTTTTAGAAAGTACGCAATTTCCGCTTTCCATTAATATATAAATCTTGAGAATGCGATCAAAACTGTGGACGTGGTGCTAATTTGAACATACGTTATCTTTAAACCGCTATATCTTTTGATACAGGCACCGCAGACCATCCAAAGTCGGCATTTTTCAAAAGTCCGATAGGGCCATACAACTATACATTTTTAGAAAGTACGCAATTTCCGCTTTCCATTAATATATAAATCTTGAGAATGCGATCAAAACTGTGGACGTGGTGCTAATTTGAACATACGTTATCCTTAAACCGCTATATCTTTTGATACAGGCACCGCAGACCATCCAAAGTCGGCATTTTTCAAAAGTCCGATAGGGCAATACAACTATACATTTTTAGAAAGTACGCAATTTCCGCTTTCCATTAATATATAAATCTTGAGAATGCGATCAAACCTGTGGACGTAGTGCTAATTTGAACATACGTTATCTTCAAACCGCTATATCTTTTGATACAGGCACCGCAGACCATCCAAAGTCGGCATTTTTCAAAAGTCCGATAGGGCCATACAACTATACATTTTTAGAAAGTACGCAATTTCCGCTTTCCATTAATATATAAATCTTGAGAATGCGATCAAAACTGTGGACGTAGTGCTAATTTGAACATACGTTATCTTTAAACCGCTATATCTTTTGATACAGGCACCGCAGACCATCCAAAGTCGACATTTTTCAAAAGTCCGATAGGGCCATACAACTATACATTTTTAGAAAGTACGCAATTTCCGCTTTCCATTAATATATAAATCTTGAGAATGCGATCAAAACTGTGGACGTGGTGCTAATTTGAACATACGTTATCTTTAAACCGCTATATCTTTTGATACAGGCACCGCAGACCATCCAAAGTCGGCATTTTTCAAAAGTCCGATAGGGCCATACAACTATACATTTTTAGAAAGTACGCAATTTCCGCTTTCCATTAATATATAAATCTTGAGAATGCGATAAAAACTGTGGACGCAGTGCTAATTTGAACATACGTTATCTTTAAACCGCTATATCTTTTGATACAGGCACCGCAGACCATCCAAAGTCGGCATTTTTCAAAAGTCCGATAGGGCCATACAACTATACATTTTTAGAAAGTACGCAATTTCCGCTTTCCATTAATATATAAATCTTGAGAATGCGATCAAACCTGTGGACGTAGTGCTAATTTGAACATACGTTATCTTTAAACCGCTATATCTTTTGATACAGGCACCGCAGACCATCCAAAGTCGGCATTTTTCAAAAGTCCGATAGGGCCATACAACTATACATTTTTAGAAAGTACGCAATTTCCGCTTTCCATTAATATATAAATCTTGAGAATGCGATCAAAGCTGTGGACGTAGTGCTAATTTGAACATACGTTATCTTTAAACCGCTATATCTTTTGATACAGGCACCGCAGACCATCCAAAGTCGGCATTTTTCAAAAGTCCGATAGGGCCATACAACTATACATTTTTAGAAAGTACGCAATTTCCGCTTTCCATTAATATATAAATCTTGAGAATGCGATCAAACCTGTGGACGTAGTGCTAATTTGAACATACGTTATCTTTAAACCGCTATATCTTTTGATACAGGCACCGCAGACCATCCAAAGTCGGCATTTTTCAAAAGTCCGATAGGGCCATACAACTATACATTTTTAGAAAGTACGCAATTTCCGCTTTCCATTAATATATAAATCTTGAGAATGCGATCAAAACTGTGGACGTGGTGCTAATTTGAACATACGTTATCTTTAAACCGCTATATCTTTTGATACAGGCACCGCAGACAATCCAAAGTCGGCATTTTTCAAAAGTCCGATAGGGCCATACAACTATACATTTTTAGAAAGAACGCAATTTCCGCTTTCCATTAATATATAAATCTTGAGGATGCGATCAAAACTGTGGACGTGGTGCTAATTTGAACACACGTTATCTTTAAACCGCTATATCTTTTGATACAGGCACCGCAGACCATCCAAAGTCGGCATTTTTCAAAAGTCCGATAGGGCCATACAACTATACATTTTTAGAAAGAACGCAATTTCCGCTTTCCATTAATATATAAATCTTGAGAATGCGCTCAAAACTGTGGACGTAGTGCTAATTTGAACATACGTTATCTTTAAACCGCTATATCTTTTGATACAGGCACCGCAGACCATCCAAAGTCGGCATTTTTCAAAAGTCCGATAGGGCCATACAACTATACATTTTTAGAAAGTACGCAATTTCCGCTTTCCATTAATATATAAATCTTGAGAATGCGATCAAAACTGTGGACGTAGTGCTAATTTGAACATACGTTATCTTTAAACCGCTATATCTTTTGATACAGGCACCGCAGACCATCCAAAGTCGGCATTTTTCAAAAGTCCGATAGGGCCATACAACTATACATTTTTAGAAAGTACGCAATTTCCGCTTTCCATTAATATATAAATCTTGAGAATGCGATCAAAACTGTGGACGTGGTGCTAATTTGAACATACGTTATCTTTAAACCGCTATATCTTTTGATACAGGCACCGCAGACAATCCAAAGTCGGCATTTTTCAAAAGTCCGATAGGGCCATACAACTATACATTTTTAGAAAGAACGCAATTTCCGCTTTCCATTAATATATAAATCTTGAGGATGCGATCAAAACTGTGGACGTGGTGCTAATTTGAGCATACGTTATCTTTAAACCGCTATATCTTTTGATACAGGCACCGCAGACCATCCAAAGTCGGCATTTTTCAAAAGTCCGATAGGGCCATACAACTATACATTTTTAGAAAGTACGCAATTTCCGCTTTCCATTAATATATAAATCTTGAGAATGCGATCAAAACTGTGGACGTAGTGCTAATTTGAACATACATTATCTTTAAACCGCTATATCTTTTGATACAGGCACCGCAGACCATCCAAAGTCGGCATTTTTCAAAAGTCCGATAGGGCCATACAACTATACATTTTTAGAAAGTACGCAATTTCCGCTTTCCATTAATATATAAATCTTGAGGATGCGATCAAAACTGTGGACGTGGTGCTAATTTGAACACACGTTATCTTTAAACCGCTATATCTTTTGATACAGGCACCGCAGACCATCCAAAGTCGGCATTTTTCAAAAGTCCGATAGGGCCATACAACTATACATTTTTGGAAACTACGCAATTTCCGCTTTCCATTAATATATAAATCTTGAGGATGCGATCAAAACTGTGGACGTGGTGCTAATTTGAACACACGTTATCTTTAAACCGCTATATCTTTTGATACAGGCACCGCAGACCATCCAAAGTCGGCATTTTTCAAAAGTCCGATAGGGCCATACAACTATACATTTTTAGAAAGAACGCAATTTCCGCTTTCCATTAATATATAAATCTTGAGGATGCGATCAAAACTGTGGACGTGGTGCTAATTTGAACACACGTTATCTTTAAACCGCTATATCTTTTGATACAGGCACCGCAGACCATCCAAAGTCGGCATTTTTCAAAAGTCCGATAGGGCCATACAACTATACATTTTTAGAAAGAACGCAATTTCCGCTTTCCATTAATATATAAATCTTGAGAATGCGCTCAAAACTGTGGACGTAGTGCTAATTTGAACATACGTTATCTTTAAACCGCTATATCTTTTGATACAGGCACCGCAGACCATCCAAAGTCGGCATTTTTCAAAAGTCCGATAGGGCCATACAACTATACATTTTTGGAAAGTACGCAATTTCCGCTTTCCATTAATATATAAATCTTGAGAATGCGATCAAAACTGTGGACGTAGTGCTAATTTGAACATACGTTATCTTTAAACCGCTATATCTTTTGATACAGGCACCGCAGACCATCCAAAGTCGGCATTTTTCAAAAGTCCGATAGGGCCATACAACTATACATTTTTAGAAAGTACGCAATTTCCGCTTTCCATTAATATATAAATCTTGAGGATGCGATCAAAACTGTGGACGTGGTGCTAATTTGAACACACGTTATCTTTAAACCGCTATATCTTTTGATACAGGCACCGCAGACCATCCAAAGTCGGCATTTTTCAAAAGTCCGATAGGGCCATACAACTATACATTTTTAGAAAGTACGCAATTTCCGCTTTCCATTAATATATAAATCTTGAGGATGCGATCAAAACTGTGGACGTGGTGCTAATTTGAACATACGTTATCTTTAAACCGCTATATCTTTTGATACAGGCACCGCAGACAATCCAAAGTCGGCATTTTTCAAAAGTCCGATAGGGCCATACAACTATACATTTTTAGAAAGAACGCAATTTCCGCTTTCCATTAATATATAAATCTTGAGGATGCGATCAAAACTGTGGACGTGGTGCTAATTTGAACACACGTTATCTTTAAACCGCTATATCTTTTGATACAGGCACCGCAGACCATCCAAAGTCGGCATTTTTCAAAAGTCCGATAGGGCCATACAACTATACATTTTTAGAAAGAACGCAATTTCCGCTTTCCATTAATATATAAATCTTGAGGATGCGATCAAAACTGTGGACGTGGTGCTAATTTGAACATACGTTATCTTTAAACCGCTATATCTTTTGATACAGGCACCGCAGACCATCCAAAGTCGGCATTTTTCAAAAGTCCGATAGGGCCATACAACTATACATTTTTAGAAAGTACGCAATTTCCGCTTTCCATTAATATATAAATCTTGAGAATGCGATCAAAACTGTGGACGTGGTGCTAATTTGAACATACGTTATCTTTAAACCGCTATATCTTTTGATACAGGCACCGCAGACCATCCAAAGTCGGCATTTTTCAAAAGTCCGATAGGGCCATACAACTATACATTTTTAGAAAGTACGCAATTTCCGCTTTCCATTAATATATAAATCTTGAGAATGCGATCAAAACTGTGGACGTGGTGCTAATTTGAACATACGTTATCTTTAAACCGCTATATCTTTTGATACAGGCACCGCAGACAATCCAAAGTCGGCATTTTTCAAAAGTCCGATAGGGCCATACAACTATACATTTTTAGAAAGAACGCAATTTCCGCTTTCCATTAATATATAAATCTTGAGGATGCGATCAAAACTGTGGACGTGGTGCTAATTTGAACACACGTTATCTTTAAACCGCTATATCTTTTGATACAGGCACCGCAGACCATCCAAAGTCGGCATTTTTCAAAAGTCCGATAGGGCCATACAACTATACATTTTTAGAAAGAACGCAATTTCCGCTTTCCATTAATATATAAATCTTGAGAATGCGCTCAAAACTGTGGACGTAGTGCTAATTTGAACATACGTTATCTTTAAACCGCTATATCTTTTGATACAGGCACCGCAGACCATCCAAAGTCGGCATTTTTCAAAAGTCCGATAGGGCCATACAACTATACATTTTTAGAAAGTACGCAATTTCCGCTTTCCATTAATATATAAATCTTGAGAATGCGATCAAAACTGTGGACGTAGTGCTAATTTGAACATACGTTATCTTTAAACCGCTATATCTTTTGATACAGGCACCGCAGACCATCCAAAGTCGGCATTTTTCAAAAGTCCGATAGGGCCATACAACTATACATTTTTAGAAAGTACGCAATTTCCGCTTTCCATTAATATATAAATCTTGAGAATGCGATCAAACCTGTGGACGTAGTGCTAATTTGAACATACGTTATCTTTAAACCGCTATATCTTTTGATACAGGCACCGCAGACCATCCAAAGTCGGCATTTTTCAAAAGTCCGATAGGGCCATACAACTATACATTTTTAGAAAGTACGCAATTTCCGCTTTCCATTAATATATAAATCTTGAGAATGCGATCAAAACTGTGGACGTAGTGCTAATTTGAACATACGTTATCTTTAAACCGCTATATCTTTTGATACAGGCACCGCAGACCATCCAAAGTCGGCATTTTTCAAAAGTCCGATAGGGCCATACAACTATACATTTTTAGAAAGTACGCAATTTCCGCTTTCCATTAATATATAAATCTTGAGAATGCGATCAAAACTGTGGACGTGGTGCTAATTTGAACATACGTTATCTTTAAACCGCTATATCTTTTGATACAGGCACCGCAGACAATCCAAAGTCGGCATTTTTCAAAAGTCCGATAGGGCCATACAACTATACATTTTTAGAAAGAACGCAATTTCCGCTTTCCATTAATATATAAATCTTGAGGATGCGATCAAAACTGTGGACGTGGTGCTAATTTGAACACACGTTATCTTTAAACCGCTATATCTTTTGATACAGGCACCGCAGACCATCCAAAGTCGGCATTTTTCAAAAGTCCGATAGGGCCATACAACTATACATTTTTAGAAAGAACGCAATTTCCGCTTTCCATTAATATATAAATCTTGAGAATGCGATAAAAACTGTGGACGTGGTGCTAATTTGAACATACGTTATCTTTAAACCGCTATATCTTTTGATACAGGCACCGCAGACCATCCAAAGTCGGCATTTTTCAAAAGTCCGATAGGGCCATACAACTATACATTTTTAGAAAGAACGCAATTTCCGCTTTCCATTAATATATAAATCTTGAGAATGCGATCAAAACTGTGGACGTGGTGCTAATTTGAACACACGTTATCTTTAAACCGCTATATCTTTTGATACAGGCACCGCAGACAATCCAAAGTCGGCATTTTTCAAAAGTCCGATAGGGCCATACAACTATACATTTTTAGAAAGAACGCAATTTCCGCTTTCCATTAATATATAAATCTTGAGGATGCGATCAAAACTGTGGACGTGGTGCTTATTTGAACACACGTTATCTTTAAACCGCTATATCTTTTGATACAGGCACCGCAGACCATCCAAAGTCGGCATTTTTCAAAAGTCCGATAGGGCCATACAACTATACATTTTTAGAAAGTACGCAATTTCCGCTTTCCATTAATATATAAATCTTGAGAATGCGATCAAAACTGTGGACGTGGTGCTAATTTGAACACACGTTATCTTTAAACCGCTATATCTTTTGATACAGGCACCGCAGACCATCCAAAGTCGGCATTTTTCAAAAGTCCGATAGGGCCATACAACTATACATTTTTAGAAAGAACGCAATTTCCGCTTTCCATTAATATATAAATCTTGAGAATGCGCTCAAAACTGTGGACGTAGTGCTAATTTGAACATACGTTATCTTTAAACCGCTATATCTTTTGATACAGGCACCGCAGACCATCCAAAGTCGGCATTTTTCAAAAGTCCGATAGGGCCATACAACTATACATTTTTAGAAAGTACGCAATTTCCGCTTTCCATTAATATATAAATCTTGAGAATGCGATCAAAACTGTGGACGTAGTGCTAATTTGAACATACGTTATCTTTAAACCGCTATATCTTTTGATACAGGCACCGCAGACCATCCAAAGTCGGCATTTTTCAAAAGTCCGATAGGGCCATACAACTATACATTTTTAGAAAGTACGCAATTTCCGCTTTCCATTAATATATAAATCTTGAGAATGCGATCAAACCTGTGGACGTAGTGCTAATTTGAACATACGTTATCTTTAAACCGCTATATCTTTTGATACAGGCACCGCAGACCATCCAAAGTCGGCATTTTTCAAAAGTCCGATAGGGCCATACAACTATACATTTTTAGAAAGTACGCAATTTCCGCTTTCCATTAATATATAAATCTTGAGAATGCGATCAAAACTGTGGACGTAGTGCTAATTTGAACATACGTTATCTTTAAACCGCTATATCTTTTGATACAGGCACCGCAGACCATCCAAAGTCGGCATTTTTCAAAAGTCCGATAGGGCCATACAACTATACATTTTTAGAAAGTACGCAATTTCCGCTTTCCATTAATATATAAATCTTGAGAATGCGATCAAACCTGTGGACGTAGTGCTAATTTGAACATACGTTATCTTTAAACCGCTATATCTTTTGATACAGGCACCGCAGACCATCCAAAGTCGGCATTTTTCAAAAGTCCGATAGGGCCATACAACTATACATTTTTAGAAAGTACGCAATTTCCGCTTTCCATTAATATATAAATCTTGAGAATGCGATCAAAACTGTGGACGTAGTGCTAATTTGAACATACGTTATCTTTAAACCGCTACATCTTTTGATACAGGCACCGCAGACCATCCAAAGTCGGCATTTTTCAAAAGTCCGATAGGGCCATACAACTATACATTTTTAGAAAGTACGCAATTTCCGCTTTCCATTAATATATAAATCTTGAGAATGCGATCAAACCTGTGGACGTAGTGCTAATTTGAACATACGTTATCTTTAAACCGCTATATCTTTTGATACAGGCACCGCAGACAATCCAAAGTCGGCATTTTTCAAAAGTCCGATAGGGCCATACAACTATACATTTTTAGAAAGAACGCAATTTCCGCTTTCCATTAATATATAAATCTTGAGAATGCGATCAAAACTGTGGACGTGGTGCTAATTTGAACACACGTTATCTTTAAACCGCTATATCTTTTGATACAGGCACCGCAGACCATCCAAAGTCGGCATTTTTCAAAAGTCCGATAGGGCCATACAACTATACATTTTTAGAAAGAACGCAATTTCCGCTTTCCATTAATATATAAATCTTGAGAATGCGATCAAAACTGTGGACGTGGTGCTAATTTGAACATACGTTATCTTTAAACCGCTATATCTTTTGATACAGGCACCGCAGACCATCCAAAGTCGGCATTTTTCAAAAGTCCGATAGGGCCATACAACTATACATTTTTAGAAAGAACGCAATTTCCGCTTTCCATTAATATATAAATCTTGAGAATGCGATCAAAACTGTGGACGTGGTGCTAATTTGAACACACGTTATCTTTAAACCGCTATATCTTTTGATACAGGCACCGCAGACAATCCAAAGTCGGCATTTTTCAAAAGTCCGATAGGGCCATACAACTATACATTTTTAGAAAGAACGCAATTTCCGCTTTCCATTAATATATAAATCTTGAGGATGCGATCAAAACTGTGGACGTGGTGCTTATTTGAACACACGTTATCTTTAAACCGCTATATCTTTTGATACAGGCACCGCAGACCATCCAAAGTCGGCATTTTTCAAAAGTCCGATAGGGCCATACAACTATACATTTTTAGAAAGAACGCAATTTCCGCTTTCCATTAATATATAAATCTTGAGAATGCGATCAAAACTGTGGACGTGGTGCTAATTTGAACATACGTTATCTTTAAACCGCTATATCTTTTGATACAGGCACCGCAGACCATCCAAAGTCGGCATTTTTCAAAAGTCCGATAGGGCCATACAACTATACATTTTTAGAAAGTACGCAATTTCCGCTTTCCATTAATATATAAATCTTGAGAATGCGATCAAAACTGTGGACGTGGTGCTAATTTGAACATACGTTATCCTTAAACCGCTATATCTTTTGATACAGGCACCGCAGACCATCCAAAGTCGGCATTTTTCAAAAGTCCGATAGGGCAATACAACTATACATTTTTAGAAAGTACGCAATTTCCGCTTTCCATTAATACAAATATAAATCTTGAGAATGCGATCAAAACTGTGGACGTAGTGCTAATTTGAACATACGTTATCTTTAAACCGCTATATCTTTTGATACAGGCACCGCAGACCATCCAAAGTCGGCATTTTTCAAAAGTCCGATAGGGCCATACAACTATACATTTTTAGAAAGAACGCAATTTCCGCTTTCGATTAATATATAAATCTTGAGAATGCGATCAAAACTGTGGACGTAGTGCTAATTTGAACATACGTTATCTTTAAACCGCTATATCTTTTGATACAGGCACCGCAGACCATCCAAAGTCGGCATTTTTCAAAAGTCCGATAGGGCCATACAACTATACATTTTTAGAAAGTACGCAATTTCCGCTTTCGATTAATATATAAATCTTGAGAATGCGATCAAAACTGTAGACGTAGTGCTAATTTGAACATACGTTATCTTTAAACCGCTATATCTTTTGATACAGGGACCGCAGACCATCCAAAGTCGGCATTTTTCAAAAGTCCGATAGGGCCATACAACTATACATTTTTAGAAAGTACGCAATTTCCGCTTTCCATTAATATATAAATCTTGAGAATGCGATCAAAACTGTGGACGTAGTGCTAATTTGAACATACATTATCTTTAAACCGCTATATCTTTTGATACAGGCACCGCAGACCATCCAAAGTCGGCATTTTTCAAAAGTCCGATAGGGCCATACAACTATACATTTTGAGAAAGTACGCAATTTCCGCTTTCCATTAATATATAAATCTTGGGAATGCGATCAAAACTGTGGACGTAGTGCTAATTTGAACATACGTTATCTTTAAACCGCTATATCTTTTGATACAGGCACCGCAGACCATCCAAAGTCGGCATTTTTCAAAAGTCCGATAGGGCCATACAACTATACATTTTAAGAAAGTACGCAATTTCCGCTTTCCATTAATGTATAAATCTTGAGAATGCGATCAAAACTGTGGACGTAGTGCTAATTTGAACATACGTTATCTTTAAACCGCTATATCTTTTGATACAGGCACCGCAGACCATCCAAAGTCGGCATTTTTCAAAAGTCCGATAGGGCCATACAACTATACATTTTTAGAAAGTACGCAATTTCCGCTTTCCATTAATATATAAATCTTGAGAATGCGATCAAACCTGTGGACGTAGTGCTAATTTGAACATACGTTATCTTTAAACCGCTATATCTTTTGATACAGGCACCGCAGACCATCCAAAGTCGGCATTTTTCAAAAGTCCGATAGGGCCATACAACTATACATTTTTAGAAAGTACGCAATTTCCGCTTTCCATTAATATATAAATCTTGAGAATGCGATCAAAACTGTGGACGTAGTGCTAATTTGAACATACGTTATCTTTAAACCGCTATATCTTTTGATACAGGCACCGCAGACCATCCAAAGTCGGCATTTTTCAAAAGTCCGATAGGGCCATACAACTATACATTTTTAGAAAGTACGCAATTTCCGCTTTCCATTAATATATAAATCTTGAGAATGCGATCAAAACTGTGGACGTGGTGCTAATTTGAACATACGTTATCTTTAAACCGCTATATCTTTTGATACAGGCACCGCAGACAATCCAAAGTCGGCATTTTTCAAAAGTCCGATAGGGCCATACAACTATACATTTTTAGAAAGAACGCAATTTCCGCTTTCCATTAATATATAAATCTTGAGAATGCGATCAAAACTGTGGACGTGGTGCTAATTTGAACATACGTTATCTTTAAACCGCTATATCTTTTGATACAGGCACCGCAGACCATCCAAAGTCGGCATTTTTCAAAAGTCCGATAGGGCCATACAACTATACATTTTTAGAAAGTACGCAATTTCCGCTTTCGATTAATATATAAATCTTGAGAATGCGATCAAAACTGTGGACGTAGTGCTAATTTGAACATACGTTATCTTTAAACCGCTATATCTTTTGATACAGGCACCGCAGACCATCCAAAGTCGGCATTTTTCAAAAGTCCGATAGGGCCATACAACTATACATTTTTAGAAAGTACGCAATTTCCGCTTTCCATTAATATATAAATCTTGAGAATGCGATCAAAACTGTAGACGTAGTGCTAATTTGAACATACGTTATCTTTAAACCGCTATATCTTTTGATACAGGCACCGCAGACCATCCAAAGTCGGCATTTTTCAAAAGTCCGATAGGGCCATACAACTATACATTTTTAGAAAGTACGCAATTTCCGCTTTCGATTAATATATAAATCTTGAGGATGCGATCAAAACTGTGGACGTGGTGCTAATTTGAACATACGTTATCTTTAAACCGCTATATCTTTTGATACAGGCACCGCAGACCATCCAAAGTCGGCATTTTTCAAAAGTCCGATAGGGCCATACAACTATACATTTTTAGAAAGTACGCAATTTCCGCTTTCGATTAATATATAAATCTTGAGAATGCGATCAAAACTGTGGACGTAGTGCTAATTTGAACATACGTTATCTTTAAACCGCTATATCTTTTGATACAGGCACCGCAGACCATCCAAAGTCGGCATTTTTCAAAAGTCCGATAGGGCCATACAACTATACATTTTTAGAAAGTACGCAATTTCCGCTTTCCATTAATATATAAATCTTGAGAATGCGATCAAAACTGTAGACGTAGTGCTAATTTGAACATACGTTATCTTTAAACCGCTATATCTTTTGATACAGGCACCGCAGACCATCCAAAGTCGGCATTTTTCAAAAGTCCGATAGGGCCATACAACTATACATTTTTAGAAAGTACGCAATTTCCGCTTTCCATTAATACATATATAAATCTTGAGAATGCGATCAAAACTGTGGACGTAGTGCTAATTTGAACATACGTTATCTTTAAACCGCTATATCTTTTGATACAGGCACCGCAGACCATCCAAAGTCGGCATTTTTCAAAAGTCCGATAGGGCCATACAACTATACATTTTTAGAAAGTACGCAATTTCCGCTTTCCATTAATATATAAATCTTGAGAATGCGATCAAAACTGTGGATGTAGTGCTAATTTGAACATACATTATCTTTAAACCGCTATATCTTTTGATACAGGCACCGCAGACCATCCAAAGTCGGCATTTTTCAAAAGTCCGATAGGGCCATACAACTATACATTTTGAGAAAGTACGCAATTTCCGCTTTCCATTAATATATAAATCTTGAGAATGCGATCAAAACTGTGGACGTAGTGCTAATTTGAACATACGTTATCTTTAAACCGCTATATCTTTTGATACAGGCACCGCAGACCATCCAAAGTCGGCATTTTTCAAAAGTCCGATAGGGCCATACAACTATACATTTTTAGAAAGTACGCAATTTCCGCTTTCCATTAATTTATAAATCTTGAGAATGCGATCAAAACTGTGGACGTAGTGCTAATTTGAACATACGTTATCTTTAAACCGCTATATCTTTTGATACAGGCACCGCAGACTATCCAAAGTCGGCATTTTTCAAAAGTCCGATAGGGCCATACAACTATACATTTTTAGAAAGTACGCAATTTCCGCTTTCCATTAATATATAAATCTTGAGAATGCGATCAAAACTGTGGACGTAGTGCTAATTTGAACATACGTTATCTTTAAACCGCTATATCTTTTGATACAGGCACCGCAGACCATCCAAAGTCGGCATTTTTCAAAAGTCCGATAGGGCCATACAACTATACATTTTTAGAAAGTACGCAATTTCCGCTTTCCATTAATATATAAATCTTGAGAATGCGATCAAAACTGTGGACGTAGTGCTAATTTGAACATACGTTATCTTTAAACCGCTATATCTTTTGATACAGGCACCGCAGACCATCCAAAGTCGGCATTTTTCAAAAGTCCGAAAGGGCCATACAACTATACATTTTTAGAAAGTACGCAATTTCCGCTTTCCATTAATATATAAATCTTGAGAATGCGATCAAAACTGTGGACGTAGTGCCAATTTGAACATACGTTATCTTTAAACCGCTATATCTTTTGATACAGGCACCGCAGACCATCCAAAGTCGGCATTTTTCAAAAGTCCGATAGGGCCATACAACTATACATTTTTAGAAAGTACGCAATTTCCGCTTTCCATTAATATATAAATCTTGAGAATGCGATCAAAACTGTGGACGTAGTGCTAATTTGAACATACGTTATCTTTAAACCGCTATATCTTTTGATACAGGCACCGCAGACCATCCAAAGTCGGCATTTTTCAAAAGTCCGAAAGGGCCATACAACTATACATTTTTAGAAAGTACGCAATTTCCGCTTTCCATTAATATATAAATCTTGAGAATGCGATCAAAACTGTGGACGTGGTGCTAATTTGAACACACGTTATCTTTAAACCGCTATATCTTTTGATACAGGCACCGCAGACCATCCAAAGTCGGCATTTTTCAAAAGTCCGATAGGGCCATACAACTATACATTTTTAGAAAGTACGCAATTTCCGCTTTCGATTAATATATAAATCTTGAGAATGCGATCAAAACTGTGGACGTAGTGCTAATTTGAACATACGTTATCTTTAAACCGCTATATCTTTTGATACAGGCACCGCAGACCATCCAAAGTCGGCATTTTTCAAAAGTCTGATAGGGCCATACAACTATACATTTTTAGAAAGTACGCAATTTCCGCTTTCCATTAATATATAAATCTTGAGAATGCGATCAAAACTGTGGACGTAGTGCTAATTTGAACATACGTTATCTTTAAACCGCTATATCTTTTGATACAGGCACCGCAGACCATCCAAAGTCGGCATTTTTCAAAAGTCCGATAGGGCCATACAACTATACATTTTTAGAAAGTACGCAATTTCCGCTTTCCATTAATATATAAATCTTGAGAATGCGATCAAAACTGTGGACGTAGTGCTAATTTGAACATACGTTATCTTTAAACCGCTATATCTTTTGATACAGGCACCGCAGACCATCCAAAGTCGGCATTTTTCAAAAGTCCGAAAGGGCCATACAACTATACATTTTTAGAAAGTACGCAATTTCCGCTTTCCATTAATATATAAATCTTGAGAATGCGATCAAAACTGTGGACGTGGTGCTAATTTGAACACACGTTATCTTTAAACCGCTATATCTTTTGATACAGGCACCGCAGACCATCCAAAGTCGGCATTTTTCAAAAGTCCGATAGGGCCATACAACTATACATTTTTAGAAAGTACGCAATTTCCGCTTTCGATTAATATATAAATCTTGAGAATGCGATCAAAACTGTGGACGTAGTGCTAATTTGAACATACGTTATCTTTAAACCGCTATATCTTTTGATACAGGCACCGCAGACCATCCAAAGTCGGCATTTTTCAAAAGTCCGATAGGGCCATACAACTATACATTTTTAGAAAGTACGCAATTTCCGCTTTCCATTAATATATAAATCTTGAGAATGCGATCAAAACTGTGGACGTAGTGCTAATTTGAACATACGTTATCTTTAAACCGCTATATCTTTTGATACAGGCACCGCAGACCATCCAAAGTCGGCATTTTTCAAAAGTCCGAAAGGGCCATACAACTATACATTTTTAGAAAGTACGCAATTTCCGCTTTCCATTAATATATAAATCTTGAGAATGCGATCAAAACTGTGGACGTAGTGCTAATTTGAACATACGTTATCTTTAAACCGCTATATCTTTTGATACAGGCACCGCAGACCATCCAAAGTCGGCATTTTTCAAAAGTCCGATAGGGCCATACAACTATACATTTTTAGAAAGTACGCAATTTCCGCTTTCGATTAATATATAAATCTTGAGAATGCGATCAAAACTGTGGACGTAGTGCTAATTTGAACATACGTTATCTTTAAACCGCTATATCTTTTGATACAGGCACCGCAGACCATCCAAAGTCGGCATTTTTCAAAAGTCCGATAGGGCCATACAACTATACATTTTTAGAAAGTACGCAATTTCCGCTTTCCATTAATATATAAATCTTGAGAATGCGATCAAAACTGTGGACGTAGTGCTAATTTGAACATACATTATCTTTAAACCGCTATATCTTTTGATACAGGCACCGCAGACCATCCAAAGTCGGCATTTTTCAAAAGTCCGATAGGGCCATACAACTATACATTTTTAGAAAGTACGCAATTTCCGCTTTCCATTAATATATAAATCTTGAGAATGCGATCAAAACTGTGGACGTAGTGCTAATTTGAACATACGTTATCTTTAAACCGCTATATCTTTTGATACAGGCACCGCAGACCATCCAAAGTCGGCATTTTTCAAAAGTCCGAAAGGGCCATACAACTATACATTTTTAGAAAGTACGCAATTTCCGCTTTCCATTAATATATAAATCTTGAGAATGCGATCAAAACTGTGGACGTGGTGCTAATTTGAACACACGTTATCTTTAAACCGCTATATCTTTTGATACAGGCACCGCAGACCATCCAAAGTCGGCATTTTTCAAAAGTCCGAAAGGGCCATACAACTATACATTTTTAGAAAGTACGCAATTTCCGCTTTCCATTAATATATAAATCTTGAGAATGCGATCAAAACTGTGGACGTGGTGCTAATTTGAACACACGTTATCTTTAAACCGCTATATCTTTTGATACAGGCACCGCAGACCATCCAAAGTCGGCATTTTTCAAAAGTCCGATAGGGCCATACAACTATACATTTTTAGAAAGTACGCAATTTCCGCTTTCCATTAATATATAAATCTTGAGAATGCGATCAAAACTGTGGACGTAGTGCTAATTTGAACATACATTATCTTTAAACCGCTATATCTTTTGATACAGGCACCGCAGACCATCCAAAGTCGGCATTTTTCAAAAGTCCGATAGGGCCATACAACTATACATTTTGAGAAAGTACGCAATTTCCGCTTTCCATTAATATATAAATCTTGAGAATGCGATCAAAACTGTGGACGTAGTGCTAATTTGAACATACGTTATCTTTAAACCGCTATATCTTTTGATACAGGCACCGCAGACCATCCAAAGTCGGCATTTTTCAAAAGTCCGATAGGGCCAAACAACTATACATTTTTAGAAAGTACGCAATTTCCGCTTTCCATTAATGTATAAATCTTGAGAATGCGATCAAAACTGTGGACGTAGTGCTAATTTGAACATACGTTATCTTTAAACCGCTATATCTTTTGATACAGGCACCGCAGACCATCCAAAGTCGGCATTTTTCAAAAGTCCGATAGGGCCATACAACTATACATTTTTAGAAAGTACGCAATTTCCGCTTTCCATTAATATATAAATCTTGAGAATGCGATCAAAACTGTGGACGTAGTGCTAATTTGAACATACATTATCTTTAAACCGCTATATCTTTTGATACAGGCACCGCAGACCATCCAAAGTCGGCATTTTTCAAAAGTCCGATAGGGCCATACAACTATACATTTTTAGAAAGTACGCAATTTCCGCTTTCCATTAATATATAAATCTTGAGAATGCGATCAAAACTGTGGACGTAGTGCTAATTTGAACATACGTTATCTTTAAACCGCTATATCTTTTGATACAGGCACCGCAGACCATCCAAAGTCGGCATTTTTCAAAAGTCCGAAAGGGCCATACAACTATACATTTTTAGAAAGTACGCAATTTCCGCTTTCCATTAATATATAAATCTTGAGAATGCGATCAAAACTGTGGACGTAGTGCTAATTTGAACATACGTTATCTTTAAACCGCTATATCTTTTGATACAGGCACCGCAGACCATCCAAAGTCGGCATTTTTCAAAAGTCCGATAGGGCCATACAACTATACATTTTTAGAAAGTACGCAATTTCCGCTTTCCATTAATATATAAATCTTGAGAATGCGATCAAAACTGTGGACGTAGTGCTAATTTGAACATACGTTATCTTTAAACCGCTATATCTTTTGATACAGGCACCGCAGACCATCCAAAGTCGGCATTTTTCAAAAGTCCGAAAGGGCCATACAACTATACATTTTTAGAAAGTACGCAATTTCCGCTTTCCATTAATATATAAATCTTGAGAATGCGATCAAAACTGTGGACGTAGTGCTAATTTGAACATACGTTATCTTTAAACCGCTATATCTTTTGATACAGGCACCGCAGACCATCCAAAGTCGGCATTTTTCAAAAGTCCGATAGGGCCAAAGAACTATACATTTTTAGAAAGTACGCAATTTCCGCTTTCCATTAATGTATAAATCTTGAGAATGCGATCAAAACTGTGGACGTAGTGCTAATTTGAACATACGTTATCTTTAAACCGCTATATCTTTTGATACAGGCACCGCAGACCATCCAAAGTCGGCATTTTTCAAAAGTCCGATAGGGCCATACAACTATACATTTTTAGAAAGTACGCAATTTCCGCTTTCCATTAATATATAAATCTTGAGAATGCGATCAAAACTGTGGACGTAGTGCTAATTTGAACATACGTTATCTTTAAACCGCTATATCTTTTGATACAGGCACCGCAGACCATCCAAAGTCGGCATTTTTCAAAAGTCCGAAAGGGCCATACAACTATACATTTTTAGAAAGTACGCAATTTCCGCTTTCCATTAATATATAAATCTTGAGAATGCGATGAAAACTGTGGACGTGGTGCTAATTTGAACACACGTTATCTTTAAACCGCTATATCTTTTGATACAGGCACCGCAGACCATCCAAAGTCGGCATTTTTCAAAAGTCCGAAAGGGCCATACAACTATACATTTTTAGAAAGTACGCAATTTCCGCTTTCCATTAATATATAAATCTTGAGAATGCGATCAAAACTGTGGACGTAGTGCTAATTTGAACATACGTTATCTTTAAACCGCTATATCTTTTGATACAGGCACCGCAGACCATCCAAAGTCGGCATTTTTCAAAAGTCCGATAGGGCCAAACAACTATACATTTTTAGAAAGTACGCAATTTCCGCTTTCCATTAATGTATAAATCTTGAGAATGCGATCAAAACTGTGGACGTAGTGCTAATTTGAACATACGTTATCTTTAAACCGCTATATCTTTTGATACAGGCACCGCAGACCATCCAAAGTCGGCATTTTTCAAAAGTCCGATAGGGCCATACAACTATACATTTTTAGAAAGTACGCAATTTCCGCTTTCCATTAATATATAAATCTTGAGAATGCGATCAAAACTGTGGACGTGGTGCTAATTTGAACACACGTTATCTTTAAACCGCTATATCTTTTGATACAGGCACCGCAGACCATCCAAAGTCGGCATTTTTCAAAAGTCCGATAGGGCCATACAACTATACATTTTTAGAAAGTACGCAATTTCCGCTTTCCATTAATATATAAATCTTGAGAATGCGATCAAAACTGTGGACGTAGTGCTAATTTGAACATACATTATCTTTAAACCGCTATATCTTTTGATACAGGCACCGCAGACCATCCAAAGTCGGCATTTTTCAAAAGTCCGATAGGGCCATACAACTATACATTTTGAGAAAGTACGCAATTTCCGCTTTCCATTAATATATAAATCTTGAGAATGCGATCAAAACTGTGGACGTAGTGCTAATTTGAACATACGTTATCTTTAAACCGCTATATCTTTTGATACAGGCACCGCAGACCATCCAAAGTCGGCATTTTTCAAAAGTCCGATAGGGCCAAACAACTATACATTTTTAGAAAGTACGCAATTTCCGCTTTCCATTAATGTATAAATCTTGAGAATGCGATCAAAACTGTGGACGTAGTGCTAATTTGAACATACGTTATCTTTAAACCGCTATATCTTTTGATACAGGCACCGCAGACCATCCAAAGTCGGCATTTTTCAAAAGTCCGATAGGGCCATACAACTATACATTTTTAGAAAGTACGCAATTTCCGCTTTCCATTAATATATAAATCTTGAGAATGCGATCAAAACTGTGGACGTAGTGCTAATTTGAACATACATTATCTTTAAACCGCTATATCTTTTGATACAGGCACCGCAGACCATCCAAAGTCGGCATTTTTCAAAAGTCCGATAGGGCCATACAACTATACATTTTGAGAAAGTACGCAATTTCCGCTTTCCATTAATATATAAATCTTGAGAATGCGATCAAAACTGTGGACGTAGTGCTAATTTGAACATACATTATCTTTAAACCGCTATATCTTTTGATACAGGCACCGCAGACCATCCAAAGTCGGCATTTTTCAAAAGTCCGATAGGGCCATACAACTATACATTTTTAGAAAGTACGCAATTTCCGCTTTCCATTAATATATAAATCTTGAGAATGCGATCAAAACTGTGGACGTAGTGCTAATTTGAACATACATTATCTTTAAACCGCTATATCTTTTGATACAGGCACCGCAGACCATCCAAAGTCGGCATTTTTCAAAAGTCCGATAGGGCCATACAACTATACATTTTGAGAAAGTACGCAATTTCCGCTTTCCATTAATATATAAATCTTGAGAATGCGATCAAAACTGTGGACGTGGTGCTAATTTGAACACACGTTATCTTTAAACCGCTATATCTTTTGATACAGGCACCGCAGACCATCCAAAGTCGGCATTTTTCAAAAGTCCGATAGGGCCATACAACTATACATTTTTAGAAAGTACGCAATTTCCGCTTTCCATTAATATATAAATCTTGAGAATGCGATCAAAACTGTGGACGTAGTGCTAATTTGCACATACGTTATCTTTAAACCGCTATATCTTTTGATACAGGCACCGCAGACCATCCAAAGTCGGCATTTTTCAAAAGTCCGAAAGGGCCATACAACTATACATTTTTAGAAAGTACGCAATTTCCGCTTTCCATTAATATATAAATCTTGAGAATGCGATCAAAACTGTGGACGTAGTGCTAATTTGAACATACGTTATCTTTAAACCGCTATATCTTTTGATACAGGCACCGCAGACCATCCAAAGTCGGCATTTTTCAAAAGTCTGATAGGGCCATACAACTATACATTTTTAGAAAGTACGCAATTTCCGCTTTCCATTAATATATAAATCTTGAGAATGCGATCAAAACTGTGGACGTAGTGCTAATTTGAACATACGTTATCTTTAAACCGCTATATCTTTTGATACAGGCACCGCAGACCATCCAAAGTCGGCATTTTTCAAAAGTCCGATAGGGCCATACAACTATACATTTTTAGAAAGTACGCAATTTCCGCTTTCCATTAATATATAAATCTTGAGAATGCGATCAAAACTGTGGACGTAGTGCTAATTTGAACATACGTTATCTTTAAACCGCTATATCTTTTGATACAGGCACCGCAGACCATCCAAAGTCGGCATTTTTCAAAAGTCCGAAAGGGCCATACAACTATACATTTTTAGAAAGTACGCAATTTCCGCTTTCCATTAATATATAAATCTTGAGAATGCGATCAAAACTGTGGACGTGGTGCTAATTTGAACACACGTTATCTTTAAACCGCTATATCTTTTGATACAGGCACCGCAGACCATCCAAAGTCGGCATTTTTCAAAAGTCCGATAGGGCCATACAACTATACATTTTTAGAAAGTACGCAATTTCCGCTTTCCATTAATATATAAATCTTGAGAATGCGATCAAAACTGTGGACGTGGTGCTAATTTGAACACGCGTTATCTTTAAACCGCTATATCTTTTGATACAGGCACCGCAGACCATCCAAAGTCGGCATTTTTCAAAAGTCCGATAGGGCCATACAACTATACATTTTTAGAAAGTACGCAATTTCCGCTTTCCATTAATATATAAATCTTGAGAATGCGATCAAAACTGTGGACGTGGTGCTAATTTGAACATACGTTATCTTTAAACCGCTATATCTTTTGATACAGGCACCGCAGACCATCCAAAGTCGGCATTTTTCAAAAGTCCGATAGGGCCATACAACTATACATTTTTAGAAAGTACGCAATTTCCGCTTTCCATTAATATATAAATCTTGAGAATGCGATCAAAACTGTGGACGTGGTGCTAATTTGAACATACGTTATCCTTAAACCGCTATATCTTTTGATACAGGCACCGCAGACCATCCAAAGTCGGCATTTTTCAAAAGTCCGATAGGGCCATACAACTATACATTTTTAGAAAGTACGCAATTTCCGCTTTCCATTAATATATAAATCTTGAGAATGCGATCAAAACTGTGGACGCGGTGCTAATTTGAACATACGTTATCTCTAAACCGCTATATCTTTTGATACAGGCACCGCAGACCATCCAAAGTCGGCATTTTTCAAAAGTCCGATAGGGCCATACAACTATACATTTTTAGAAAGTACGCAATTTCCGCTTTCGATTAATATATAAATCTTGAGAATGCGATCAAAACTGTGGACGTAGTGCTAATTTGAACATACGTTATCTTTAAACCGCTATATCTTTTGATACAGGCACCGCAGACCATCCAAAGTCGGCATTTTTCAAAAGTCCGATAGGGCCATACAACTATACATTTTTAGAAAGTACGCAATTTCCGCTTTCCATTAATATATAAATCTTGAGAATGCGATCAAAACTGTAGACGTAGTGCTAATTTGAACATACGTTATCTTTAAATAGCTATATCTTTTGATTCAGGCACCGCAGACCATCCAAAGTCGGCATTTTTCAAAAGTCCGATAGGGCCATACAACTATACATTTTTAGAAAGTACGCAATTTCCGCTTTCCATTAGTATATAAATCTTGAGAATGCGCTCAAAACTGTGGACGTAGTGCTAATTTGAACATACGTTATCTTTAAACCGCTATATCTTTTGATACAGGCACCGCAGACCATCCAAAGTCGGCATTTTTCAAAAGTCCGATAGGGCCATACAACTATACATTTTTAGAAAGTACGCAATTTCCGCTTTCTATTAATATATAAATCTTGAGAATGCGATCAAAACTGTGGACGTAGTGCTAATTTGAACATACGTTATCCTTAAATCGCTATATCTTTTGATACAGGCACCGCAGACCATCCAAAGTCGGCATTTTTCAAAAGTCAGATAGGGCCATACAACTATATATTTTTAGAAAGTACGCAATTTCCGCTTTCCATTAATTTATAAATCTTGAGAATGCGATGAAAACTGTGGACGTGGTGCTGATTTGAACATACATTATCTTTAAACCGCTATATCTTTTGATACAGGCACCGCAGACCATCCAAAGTCGGCATTTTTCAAAAGTCCGATAGGGCCATACAACTATACATTTTTAGAAAGTACGCAATTTCCGCTTTCCATTAATATATAAATCTTGAGAATGCGATCAAAACTGTGGACGTAGTGCTAATTTGAACATACGTTATCTTTAAACCGCTATATCTTTTGATACAGGCACCGCAGACCATCCAAAGTCGGCATTTTTCACAAGTCCGATAGGGCCATACAACTATACATTTTTAGAAAGTACGCAATTTCCGCTTTCCATTAATATATAAATCTTGAGAATGCGATCAAAACTGTGGATGTAGTGCTAATTTGAACATACGTTATCTTTAAACCGCTATATCTTTTGATACAGGCACCGCAGACCATCCAAAGTCGGCATTTTTCAAAAGTCCGATAGGGCCATACAACTATACATTTTTAGAAAGTACGCAATTTCCGCTTTCCATTAATGTATAAATCTTGAGAATGCGATCAAAACTGTGGACGTAGTGCTAATTTGAACATACGTTATCTTTAAACCGCTATATCTTTTGATACAGGCACCGCAGACCATGCAAAGTCGGCATTTTTCAAAAGTCCGAAAGGGCCATACAACTATACATTTTTAGAAAGTACGCAATTTCCGCTTTCCATTAATGTATAAATCTTGAGAATGCGATCAAAACTGTGGACGTAGTGCTAATTTGAACATACGTTATCTTTAAACCGCTATATCTTTTGATACAGGCACCGCAGACCATCCAAAGTCGGCATTTTTCAAAAGTCCGATAGGGCCATACAACTATACATTTTTAGAAAGTACGCAATTTCCGCTTTCCATTAATATATAAATCTTGAGAATGCGATCAAAACTGTGGACGTAGTGCTAATTTGAACATACGTTATCTTTAAACCGCTATATCTTTTGATACAGGCACCGCAGACCATCCAAAGTCGGCATTTTTCAAAAGTCCGATAGGGCCATACAACTATACATTTTTAGAAAGTACGCAATTTCCGCTTTCCATTAATGTATAAATCTTGAGAATGCGATCAAAACTGTGGACGTAGTGCTAATTTGAACATACGTTATCTTTAAACCGCTATATCTTTTGATACAGGCACCGCAGACCATCCAAAGTCGGCATTTTTCAAAAGTCCGATAGGGCCATACAACTATACATTTTTAGAAAGTACGCAATTTCCGCTTTCCATTAATGTATAAATCTTGAGAATGCGATCAAAACTGTGGACGTAGTGCTAATTTGAACATACGTTATCTTTAAACCGCTATATCTTTTGATACAGGCACCGCAGACCATCCAAAGTCGGCATTTTTCAAAAGTCCGATAGGGCCATACAACTATACATTTTTAGAAAGTACGCAATTTCCGCTTTCCATTAATATATAAATCTTGAGAATGCGATCAAAACTGTGGACGTAGTGCTAATTTGAACATACGTTATCTTTAAACCGCTATATCTTTTGATACAGGCACCGCAGACCATCCAAAGTCGGCATTTTTCAAAAGTCCGATAGGGCCATACAACTATACATTTTTAGAAAGTACGCAATTTCCGCTTTCCATTAATATATAAATCTTGAGAATGCGATCAAAACTGTGGACGTAGTGCTAATTTGAACATACGTTATCTTTAAACCGCTATATCTTTTGATACATGCACCGCAGACCATCCAAAGTCGGCATTTTTCAAAAGTCCGATAGGGCCATACAACTATACATTTTTAGAAAGTACGCAATTTCCGCTTTCCATTAATATATAAATCTTGAGAATGCGATCAAAACTGTGGACGTAGTGCTAATTTGAACATACGTTATCTTTAAACCGCTATATCTTTTGATACATACAACTATACATTTTTAGAAAGTACGCAATTTCCGCTTTCCATTAATATATAAATCTTGAGAATGCGATCAAAACTGTAGACGTAGTGCTAATTTGAACATACGTTATCTTTAAACCGCTATATCTTTTGATACAGGCACCGCAGACCATCCAAAGTCGGCATTTTTCAAAAGTCCGATAGGGCCATACAACTATACATTTTTAGAAAGTACGCAATTTCCGCTTTCCATTAATATATAAATCTTGAGAATGCGATCAAAACTGTGGACGTAGTGCTAATTTGAACATACGTTATCTTTAAACCGCTATATCTTTTGATACATGCACCGCAGACCATCCAAAGTCGGCATTTTTCAAAAGTCCGATAGGGCCATACAACTATACATTTTTAGAAAGTGCTTTCCATTAATGTATAAATCTTGAGAATGCGATCAAAACTGTGGACGTAGTACTAATTTGAACATACGTTATCTTTAAACCGCTATATCTTTTGATACAGGTACCGCAGACCATCCAAAGTCGGCATTTTTCAAAAGTCCGATAGGGCCATACAACTATACATTTTTAGAAAGTACGCAATTTCCGCTTTCCATTAATGTATAAATCTTGAGAATGCGATCAAAACTGTGGACGTAGTGCTAATTTGAACATACGTTATCTTTAAACCGCTATATCTTTTGATACAGGCACCGCAGACCATCCAAAGTCGGCATTTTTCAAAAGTCCGATAGGGCCATACAACTATACATTTTTAGAAAGTACGCAATTTCCGCTTTCCATTAATGTATAAATCTTGAGAATGCGATCAAAACTGTGGACGTAGTGCTAATTTGAACATGCGTTATCTTTAAACCGCTATATCTTTTGATACAGGCACCGCAGACCATCCAAAGTCGGCATTTTTCAAAAGTCCGATAGGGCCATACAACTATACATTTTTAGAAAGTACGCAATTTCCGCTTTCCATTAATATATAAATCTTGAGAATGCGATCAAAACTGTGGACGTAGTGCTAATTTGAACATACGTTATCTTTAAACCGCTATATCTTTTGATACAGGCACCGCAGACCATCCAAAGTCGGCATTTTTCAAAAGTCCGATAGGGCCATACAACTATACATTTTTAGAAAGTACGCAATTTCCGCTTTCCATTAATATATAAATCTTGAGAATGCGATCAAAACTGTGGACGTAGTGCTAATTTGAACATACGTTATCTTTAAACCGCTATATCTTTTGATACAGGCACCGCAGACCATCCAAAGTCGGCATTTTTCAAAAGTCCGAAAGGGCCATACAACTATACATTTTTAGAAAGTACGCAATTTCCGCTTTCCATTAATATATAAATCTTGAGAATGCGATCAAAACTGTGGACGTAGTGCTAATTTGAACATACGTTATCTATAAACCGCTATATCTTTTGATACAGGCACCGCAGACCATCCAAAGTCGGCATTTTTCAGAAGTCCGATAGGGCCATACAACTATACATTTTTAGAAAGTACGCAATTTCCGTTTTCCATTAATATATAAATCTTGAGAATGCGATCAAAACTGTGGACGTAGTGCTAATTTGAACATACGTTATCTTTAAACCGCTATATCTTTTGATACAGGCACCGCAGACCATCCAAAGTCGGCATTTTTCAAAAGTCCGATAGGGCCATACAACTATACATTTTTAGAAAGTACGCAATTTCCGCTTTCCATTAATGTATAAATCTTGAGAATGCGATCAAAACTGTGGACGTAGTGCTAATTTGAACATACGTTATCTTTAAACCGCTATATCTTTTGATACAGGCACCGCAGACCATCCAAAGTCGGCATTTTTCAAAAGTCCGATAGGGCCATACAACTATACATTTTTAGAAAGTACGCAATTTCCGCTTTCCATTAATGTATAAATCTTGAGAATGCGATCAAAACTGTGGACGTAGTGCTAATTTGAACATACGTTATCTTTAAACCGCTATATCTTTTGATACAGGCACCGCAGACCATCCAAAGTCGGCATTTTTCAAAAGTCCGATAGGGCCATACAACTATACATTTTTAGAAAGTACGCAATTTCCGCTTTCCATTAATATATAAATCTTGAGAATGCGATCAAAACTGTGGACGTAGTGCTAATTTGAACATACGTTATCTTTAAACCGCTATATCTTTTGATACAGGCACCGCAGACCATCCAAAGTCGGCATTTTTCAAAAGTCCGATAGGGCCATACAACTATACATTTTTAGAAAGTACGCAATTTCCGCTTTCCATTAATATATAAATCTTGAGAATGCGATCAAAACTGTGGACGTAGTGCTAATTTGAACATACGTTATCTTTAAACCGCTATATCTTTTGATACAGGCACCGCAGACCATCCAAAGTCGGCATTTTTCAAAAGTCCGATAGGGCCATACAACTATACATTTTTAGAAAGTACGCAATTTCCGCTTTCCATTAATGTATAAATCTTGAGAATGCGATCAAAACTGTGGACGTAGTGCTAATTTGAACATACGTTATCTTTAAACCGCTATATCTTTTGATACAGGCACCGCAGACCATCCAAAGTCGGCATTTTTCAAAAGTCCGATAGGGCCATACAACTATACATTTTTAGAAAGTACGCAATTTCCGCTGTCCATTAATATATAAATCTTGAGAATGCGATCAAAACTGTGGACGTAGTGCTAATTTGAACATACGTTATCTTTAAACCGCTATATCTTTTGATACAGGCACCGCAGACCATCCAAAGTCGGCATTTTTCAAAAGTCCGATAGGGCCATACAACTATACATTTTTAGAAAGTACGCAATTTCCGCTTTCCATTAATATATAAATCTTGAGAATGCGATAAAAACTGTGGACGTAGTGCTAATTTGAACATACGTTATCTTTAAACCGCTATATCTTTTGATACAGGCACCGCAGACCATCCAAAGTCGGCATTTTTCAAAAGTCCGATAGGGCCATACAACTATACATTTTTAGAAAGTACGCAATTTCCGCTTTCCATTAATGTATAAATCTTGAGAATGCGATCAAAACTGTAGACGTAGTGCTAATTTGAACATACGTTATCTTTAAACCGCTATATCTTTTGATACAGGCACCGCAGACCATCCAAAGTCGGCATTTTTCAAAAGTCCGATAGGGCCATACAACTATACATTTTTAGAAAGTACGCAATTTCCGCTTTCCATTAATATATAAATCTTGAGAATGCGATCAAACCTGTGGACGTAGTGCTAATTTGAACATACGTTATCTTTAAACCGCTATATCTTTTGATACAGGCACCGCAGACCATCCAAAGTCGGCATTTTTCAAAAGTCCGATAGGGCCATACAACTATACATTTTTAGAAAGTACGCAATTTCCGCTTTCCATTAATATATAAATCTTGAGAATGCGATCAAAACTGTGGACGTAGTGCTAATTTGAACATACGTTATCTTTAAACCGCTATATCTTTTGATACAGGCACCGCAGACCATCCAAAGTCGGCATTTTTCAAAAGTCCGATAGGGCCATACAACTATACATTTTTAGAAAGTACGCAATTTCCGCTTTCCATTAATATATAAATCTTGAGAATGCGATCAAACCTGTGGACGTAGTGCTAATTTGAACATACGTTATCTTTAAACCGCTATATCTTTTGATACAGGCACCGCAGACCATCCAAAGTCGGCATTTTTCAAAAGTCCGATAGGGCCATACAACTATACATTTTTAGAAAGTACGCAATTTCCGCTTTCCATTAATATATAAATCTTGAGAATGCGATCAAAACTGTGGACGTAGTGCTAATTTGAACATACGTTATCTTTAAACCGCTATATCTTTTGATACAGGCACCGCAGACCATCCAAAGTCGGCATTTTTCAAAAGTCCGATAGGGCCATACAACTATACATTTTTAGAAAGTACGCAATTTCCGCTTTCCATTAATGTATAAATCTTGAGAATGCGATCAAAACTGTGAACGTAGTGCTAATTTGAACATACGTTATCTTTAAACCGCTATATCTTTTGATACAGGCACCGCAGACCATCCAAAGTCGGCATTTTTCAAAAGTCCGATAGGGCCATACAACTATACATTTTTAGAAAGTACGCAATTTCCGCTTTCCATTAATGTATAAATCTTGAGAATGCGATCAAAACTGTGGACGTAGTGCTAATTTGAACATACGTTATCTTTAAACCGCTATATCTTTTGATACAGGCACCGCAGACCATCCAAAGTCGGCATTTTTCAAAAGTCCGATAGGGCCATACAACTATACATTTTTAGAAAGTACGCAATTTCCGCTTTCCATTAATGTATAAATCTTGAGAATGCGATCAAAACTGTGGACGTAGTGCTAATTTGAACATACGTTATCTTTAAACCGCTATATCTTTTGATACAGGCACCGCAGACCATCCAAAGTCGGCATTTTTCAAAAGTCCGATAGGGCCATACAACTATACATTTTTAGAAAGTACGCAATTTCCGCTTTCCATTAATATATAAATCTTGAGAATGCGATCAAAACTGTGGACGTAGTGCTAATTTGAACATACGTTATCTTTAAACCGCTATATCTTTTGATACAGGCACCGCAGACCATCCAAAGTCGGCATTTTTCAAAAGTCCGATAGGGCCATACAACTATACATTTTTAGAAAGTACGCAATTTCCGCTTTCCATTAATATATAAATCTTGAGAATGCGATCAAAACTGTGGACGTAGTGCTAATTTGAACATACGTTATCTTTAAACCGCTATATCTTTTGATACAGGCACCGCAGACCATCCAAAGTCGGCATTTTTCAAAAGTCCGATAGGGCCATACAACTATACATTTTTAGAAAGTACGCAATTTCCGCTTTCCATTAATGTATAAATCTTGAGAATGCGATCAAAACTGTGGACGTAGTGCTAATTTGAACATACGTTATCTTTAAACCGCTATATCTTTTGATACAGGCACCGCAGACCATCCAAAGTCGGCATTTTTCAAAAGTCCGATAGGGCCATACAACTATACATTTTTAGAAAGTACGCAATTTCCGCTGTCCATTAATATATAAATCTTGAGAATGCGATCAAAACTGTGGACGTAGTGCTAATTTGAACATACGTTATCTTTAAACCGCTATATCTTTTGATACAGGCACCGCAGACCATCCAAAGTCGGCATTTTTCAAAAGTCCGATAGGGCCATACAACTATACATTTTTAGAAAGTACGCAATTTCCGCTTTCCATTAATATATAAATCTTGAGAATGCGATAAAAACTGTGGACGCAGTGCTAATTTGAACATACGTTATCTTTAAACCGCTATATCTTTTGATACAGGCACCGCAGACCATCCAAAGTCGGCATTTTTCAAAAGTCCGTAAGGGCCATACAACTATACATTTTTAGAAAGTACGCAATTTCCGCTTTCCATTGATATATAAATCTTGAGAATGCGATCAAAACTGTGGACGTAGTGCTAATGTGAACATACGTTATCTTTAAACCGCTATATCTTTTGATACAGGCACCGCAGACCATCCAAAGTCGGCATTTTTCAAAAGTCCGATAGGGCCATACAACTATACATTTTTAGAAAGTACGCAATTTCCGCTTTCCATTAATATATAAATCTTGAGAATGCGATAAAAACTGTGGACGTAGTGCTAATTTGAACATACGTTATCTTTAAACCGCTATATCTTTTGATACAGGCACCGCAGACCATCCAAAGTCGGCATTTTTCAAAAGTCCGATAGGGCCATACAACTATACATTTTTAGAAAGTACGCAATTTCCGCTTTCCATTAATGTATAAATCTTGAGAATGCGATCAAAACTGTGGACGTAGTGCTAATTTGAACATACGTTATCTTTAAACCGCTATATCTTTTGATACAGGCACCGCAGACCATCCAAAGTCGGCATTTTTCAAAAGTCCGATAGGGCCATACAACTATACATTTTTAGAAAGTACGCAATTTCCGCTTTCCATTAATGTATAAATCTTGAGAATGCGATCAAAACTGTGAACGTAGTGCTAATTTGAACATACGTTATCTTTAAACCGCTATATCTTTTGATACAGGCACCGCAGACCATCCAAAGTCGGCATTTTTCAAAAGTCCGATAGGGCCATACAACTATACATTTTTAGAAAGTACGCAATTTCCGCTTTCCATTAATGTATAAATCTTGAGAATGCGATCAAAACTGTGGACGTAGTGCTAATTTGAACATACGTTATCTTTAAACCGCTATATCTTTTGATACAGGCACCGCAGACCATCCAAAGTCGGCATTTTTCAAAAGTCCGAAAGGGCCATACAACTATACATTTTTAGAAAGTACGCAATTTCCGCTTTCCATTGATATATAAATCTTGAGAATGCGATCAAAACTGTGGACGTAGTGCTAATGTGAACATACGTTATCTTTAAACCGCTATATCTTTTGATACAGGCACCGCAGACCATCCAAAGTCGGCATTTTTCAAAAGTCCGATAGGGCCATACAACTATACATTTTTAGAAAGTACGCAATTTCCGCTTTCCATTAATATATAAATCTTGAGAATGCGATCAAAACTGTGGACGTAGTGCTAATTTGAACATACGTTATCTTTAAACCGCTATATCTTTTGATACAGGCACCGCAGACCATCCAAAGTCGGCATTTTTCAAAAGTCCGATAGGGCCATACAACTATACATTTTTAGAAAGTACGCAATTTCCGCTTTCCATTAATATATAAATCTTGAGAATGCGATAAAAACTGTGGACGTAGTGCTAATTTGAACATACGTTATCTTTAAACCGCTATATCTTTTGATACAGGCACCGCAGACCATCCAAAGTCGGCATTTTTCAAAAGTCCGATAGGGCCATACAACTATACATTTTTAGAAAGTACGCAATTTCCGCTTTCCATTAATGTATAAATCTTGAGAATGCGATCAAAACTGTGGACGTAGTGCTAATTTGAACATACGTTATCTTTAAACCGCTATATCTTTTGATACAGGCACCGCAGACCATCCAAAGTCGGCATTTTTCAAAAGTCCGATAGGGCAATACAACTATACATTTTTAGAAAGTACGCAATTTCCGCTTTCCATTAATATATAAATCTTGAGAATGCGATCAAAACTGTGGACGTAGTGCTAATTTGAACATACGTTATCTTTAAACCGCTATATCTTTTGATACAGGCACCGCAGACCATCCAAAGTCGGCATTTTTCAAAAGTCCGATAGGGCCATACAACTATACATTTTTAGAAAGTACGCAATTTCCGCTTTCCATTAATATATAAATCTTGAGAATGCGATCAAAACTGTGGACGTAGTGCTAATTTGAACATACGTTATCTTTAAACCGCTATATCTTTTGATACAGGCACCGCAGACCATCCAAAGTCGGCATTTTTCAAAAGTCCGATAGGGCCATACAACTATACATTTTTAGAAAGTACGCAATTTCCGCTTTCCATTAATGTATAAATCTTGAGAATGCGATCAAAACTGTGGACGTAGTGCTAATTTGAACATACGTTATCTTTAAACCGCTATATCTTTTGATACAGGCACCGCAGACCATCCAAAGTCGGCATTTTTCAAAAGTCCGATAGGGCCATACAACTATACATTTTTAGAAAGTACGCAATTTCCGCTGTCCATTAATATATAAATCTTGAGAATGCGATCAAAACTGTGGACGTAGTGCTAATTTGAACATACGTTATCTTTAAACCGCTATATCTTTTGATACAGGCACCGCAGACCATCCAAAGTCGGCATTTTTCAAAAGTCCGATAGGGCCATACAACTATACATTTTTAGAAAGTACGCAATTTCCGCTTTCCATTAATATATAAATCTTGAGAATGCGATAAAAACTGTGGACGTAGTGCTAATTTGAACATACGTTATCTTTAAACCGCTATATCTTTTGATACAGGCACCGCAGACCATCCAAAGTCGGCATTTTTCAAAAGTCCGATAGGGCCATACAACTATACATTTTTAGAAAGTACGCAATTTCCGCTTTCCATTAATGTATAAATCTTGAGAATGCGATCAAAACTGTAGACGTAGTGCTAATTTGAACATACGTTATCTTTAAACCGCTATATCTTTTGATACAGGCACCGCAGACCATCCAAAGTCGGCATTTTTCAAAAGTCCGATAGGGCCATACAACTATACATTTTTAGAAAGTACGCAATTTCCGCTTTCCATTAATATATAAATCTTGAGAATGCGATCAAACCTGTGGACGTAGTGCTAATTTGAACATACGTTATCTTTAAACCGCTATATCTTTTGATACAGGCACCGCAGACCATCCAAAGTCGGCATTTTTCAAAAGTCCGATAGGGCCATACAAATAATAATTTGAACATACGTTATCTTTAAACCGCTATATCTTTTGATACAGGCACCGCAGACCATCCAAAGTCGGCATTTTTCAAAAGTCCGATAGGGCCATACAACTATACATTTTTAGAAAGTACGCAATTTCCGCTTTCCATTAATGTATAAATCTTGAGAATGCGATCAAAACTGTGGACGTAGTGCTAATTTGAACATACGTTATCTTTAAACCGCTATATCTTTTGATACAGGCACCGCAGACCATCCAAAGTCGGCATTTTTCAAAAGTCCGATAGGGCCATACAACTATACATTTTTAGAAAGTACGCAATTTCCGCTTTCCATTAATATATAAATCTTGAGAATGCGATCAAAACTGTGGACGTAGTGCTAATTTGAACATACGTTATCTTTAAACCGCTATATCTTTTGATACAGGCACCGCAGACCATCCAAAGTCGGCATTTTTCAAAAGTCCGATAGGGCCATACAACTATACATTTTTAGAAAGTACGCAATTTCCGCTTTCCATTAATATATAAATCTTGAGAATGCGATCAAAACTGTGGACGTAGTGCTAATTTGAACATACGTTATCTTTAAACCGCTATATCTTTTGATACAGGCACCGCAGACCATCCAAAGTCGGCATTTTTCAAAAGTCCGATAGGGCCATACAACTATACATTTTTAGAAAGTACGCAATTTCCGCTTTCCATTAATGTATAAATCTTGAGAATGCGATCAAAACTGTGGACGTAGTGCTAATTTGAACATACGTTATCTTTAAACCGCTATATCTTTTGATACAGGCACCGCAGACCATCCAAAGTCGGCATTTTTCAAAAGTCCGATAGGGCCATACAACTATACATTTTTAGAAAGTACGCAATTTCCGCTGTCCATTAATATATAAATCTTGAGAATGCGATCAAAACTGTGGACGTAGTGCTAATTTGAACATACGTTATCTTTAAACCGCTATATCTTTTGATACAGGCACCGCAGACCATCCAAAGTCGGCATTTTTCAAAAGTCCGATAGGGCCATACAACTATACATTTTTAGAAAGTACGCAATTTCCGCTTTCCATTAATATATAAATCTTGAGAATGCGATAAAAACTGTGGACGCAGTGCTAATTTGAACATACGTTATCTTTAAACCGCTATATCTTTTGATACAGGCACCGCAGACCATCCAAAGTCGGCATTTTTCAAAAGTCCGAAAGGGCCATACAACTATACATTTTTAGAAAGTACGCAATTTCCGCTTTCCATTGATATATAAATCTTGAGAATGCGATCAAAACTGTGGACGTAGTGCTAATGTGAACATACGTTATCTTTAAACCGCTATATCTTTTGATACAGGCACCGCAGACCATCCAAAGTCGGCATTTTTCAAAAGTCCGATAGGGCCATACAACTATACATTTTTAGAAAGTACGCAATTTCCGCTTTCCATTAATATATAAATCTTGAGAATGCGATAAAAACTGTGGACGTAGTGCTAATTTGAACATACGTTATCTTTAAACCGCTATATCTTTTGATACAGGCACCGCAGACCATCCAAAGTCGGCATTTTTCAAAAGTCCGATAGGGCCATACAACTATACATTTTTAGAAAGTACGCAATTTCCGCTTTCCATTAATGTATAAATCTTGAGAATGCGATCAAAACTGTGGACGTAGTGCTAATTTGAACATACGTTATCTTTAAACCGCTATATCTTTTGATACAGGCACCGCAGACCATCCAAAGTCGGCATTTTTCAAAAGTCCGATAGGGCCATACAACTATACATTTTTAGAAAGTACGCAATTTCCGCTTTCCATTAATATATAAATCTTGAGAATGCGATAAAAACTGTGGACGTAGTGCTAATTTGAACATACGTTATCTTTAAACCGCTATATCTTTTGATACAGGCACCGCAGACCATCCAAAGTCGGCATTTTTCAAAAGTCCGATAGGGCCATACAACTATACATTTTTAGAAAGTACGCAATTTCCGCTTTCCATTAATGTATAAATCTTGAGAATGCGATCAAAACTGTGGACGCAGTGCTAATTTGAACATACGTTATCTTTAAACCGCTATATCTTTTGATACAGGCACAGCAGACCATCCAAAGTCGGCATTTTTCAAAAGTCCGAAAGGGCCATACAACTATACATTTTTAGAAAGTACGCAATTTCCGCTTTCCATTGATATATAAATCTTGAGAATGCGATCAAAACTGTGGACGTAGTGCTAATGTGAACATACGTTATCTTTAAACCGCTATATCTTTTGATACAGGCACCGCAGACCATCCAAAGTCGGCATTTTTCAAAAGTCCGATAGGGCCATACAACTATACATTTTTAGAAAGTACGCAATTTCCGCTTTCCATTAATATATAAATCTTGAGAATGCGATCAAAACTGTGGACGTAGTGCTAATTTGAACATACGTTATCTTTAAACCGCTATATCTTTTGATACAGGCACCGCAGACCATCCAAAGTCGGCATTTTTCAAAAGTCCGATAGGGCCATACAACTATACATTTTTAGAAAGTACGCAATTTCCGCTTTCCATTAATATATAAATCTTGAGAATGCGATCAAAACTGTGGACGTAGTGCTAATTTGAACATACGTTATCTTTAAACCGCTATATCTTTTGATACAGGCACCGCAGACCATCCAAAGTCGGCATTTTTCAAAAGTCCGATAGGGCCATACAACTATACATTTTTAGAAAGTACGCAATTTCCGCTTTCCATTAATATATAAATCTTGAGAATGCGATCAAAACTGTGGACGTAGTGCTAATTTGAACATACGTTATCTTTAAACCGCTATATCTTTTGATACAGGCACCGCAGACCATCCAAAGTCGGCATTTTTCAAAAGTCCGATAGGGCCATACAACTATACATTTTTAGAAAGTACGCAATTTCCGCTTTCCATTAATATATAAATCTTGAGAATGCGATAAAAACTGTGGAAGTAGTGCTAATTTGAACATACGTTATCTTTAAACCGCTATATCTTTTGATACAGGCACCGCAGACCATCCAAAGTCGGCATTTTTCAAAAGTCCGATAGGGCCATACAACTATACATTTTTAGAAAGTACGCAATTTCCGCTTTCCATTAATGTATAAATCTTGAGAATGCGATCAAAACTGTGGACGTAGTGCTAATTTGAACATACGTTATCTTTAAACCGCTATATCTTTTGATACAGGCACCGCAGACCATCCAAAGTCGGCATTTTTCAAAAGTCCGATAGGGCCATACAACTATACATTTTTAGAAAGTACGCAATTTCCGCTTTCCATTAATATATAAATCTTGAGAATGCGATCAAAACTGTGGACGTAGTGCTAATTTGAACATACGTTATCTTTAAACCGCTATATCTTTTGATACAGGCACCGCAGACCATCCAAAGTCGGCATTTTTCAAAAGTCCGATAGGGCCATACAACTATACATTTTTAGAAAGTACGCAATTTCCGCTTTCCATTAATATATAAATCTTGAGAATGCGATCAAAACTGTGGACGTAGTGCTAATTTGAACATACGTTATCTTTAAACCGCTATATCTTTTGATACAGGCACCGCAGACCATCCAAAGTCGGCATTTTTCAAAAGTCCGAAAGGGCCATACAACTATACATTTTTAGAAAGTACGCAATTTCCGCTTTCCATTGATATATAAATCTTGAGAATGCGATCAAAACTGTGGACGTAGTGCTAATGTGAACATACGTTATCTTTAAACCGCTATATCTTTTGATACAGGCACCGCAGACCATCCAAAGTCGGCATTTTTCAAAAGTCCGATAGGGCCATACAACTATACATTTTTAGAAAGTACGCAATTTCCGCTTTCCATTAATATATAAATCTTGAGAATGCGATCAAAACTGTGGACGTAGTGCTAATTTGAACATACGTTATCTTTAAACCGCTATATCTTTTGATACAGGCACCGCAGACCATCCAAAGTCGGCATTTTTCAAAAGTCCGATAGGGCCATACAACTATACATTTTTAGAAAGTACGCAATTTCCGCTTTCCATTAATATATAAATCTTGAGAATGCGATCAAAACTGTGGACGTAGTGCTAATTTGAACATACGTTATCTTTAAACCGCTATATCTTTTGATACAGGCACCGCAGACCATCCAAAGTCGGCATTTTTCAAAAGTCCGATAGGGCCATACAACTATACATTTTTAGAAAGTACGCAATTTCCGCTTTCCATTAATATATAAATCTTGAGAATGCGATCAAAACTGTGGACGTAGTGCTAATTTGAACATACGTTATCTTTAAACCGCTATATCTTTTGATACAGGCACCGCAGACCATCCAAAGTCGGCATTTTTCAAAAGTCCGATAGGGCCATACAACTATACATTTTTAGAAAGTACGCAATTTCCGCTTTCCATTAATATATAAATCTTGAGAATGCGATCAAAACTGTGGACGTAGTGCTAATTTGAACATACGTTATCTTTAAACCGCTATATCTTTTGATACAGGCACCGCAGACCATCCAAAGTCGGCATTTTTCAAAAGTCCGATAGGGCCATACAACTATACATTTTTAGAAAGTACGCAATTTCCGCTTTCCATTAATATATAAATCTTGAGAATGCGATCAAAACTGTGGACGTAGTGCTAATTTGAACATACGTTATCTTTAAACCGCTATATCTTTTGATACAGGCACCGCAGACCATCCAAAGTCGGCATTTTTCAAAAGTCCGATAGGGCCATACAACTATACATTTTTAGAAAGTACGCAATTTCCGCTTTCCATTAATATATAAATCTTGAGAATGCGATAAAAACTGTGGACGTAGTGCTAATTTGAACATACGTTATCTTTAAACCGCTATATCTTTTGATACAGGCACCGCAGACCATCCAAAGTCGGCATTTTTCAAAAGTCCGATAGGGCCATACAACTATACATTTTTAGAAAGTACGCAATTTCCGCTTTCCATTAATGTATAAATCTTGAGAATGCGATCAAAACTGTGGACGTAGTGCTAATTTGAACATACGTTATCTTTAAACCGCTATATCTTTTGATACAGGCACCGCAGACCATCCAAAGTCGGCATTTTTCAAAAGTCCGATAGGGCCATACAACTATACATTTTTAGAAAGTACGCAATTTCCGCTTTCCATTAATATATAAATCTTGAGAATGCGATCAAAACTGTGGACGTAGTGCTAATTTGAACATACGTTATCTTTAAACCGCTATATCTTTTGATACAGGCACCGCAGACCATCCAAAGTCGGCATTTTTCAAAAGTCCGATAGGGCCATACAACTATACATTTTTAGAAAGTACGCAATTTCCGCTTTCCATTAATGTATAAATCTTGAGAATGCGATCAAAACTGTGGACGTAGTGCTAATTTGAACATACGTTATCTTTAAACCGCTATATCTTTTGATACAGGCACCGCAGACCATCCAAAGTCGGCATTTTTCAAAAGTCCGAAAGGGCCATACAACTATACATTTTTAGAAAGTACGCAATTTCCGCTTTCCATTGATATATAAATCTTGAGAATGCGATCAAAACTGTGGACGTAGTGCTAATGTGAACATACGTTATCTTTAAACCGCTATATCTTTTGATACAGGCACCGCAGACCATCCAAAGTCGGCATTTTTCAAAAGTCCGATAGGGCCATACAACTATACATTTTTAGAAAGTACGCAATTTCCGCTTTCCATTAATATATAAATCTTGAGAATGCGATCAAAACTGTGGACGTAGTGCTAATTTGAACATACGTTATCTTTAAACCGCTATATCTTTTGATACAGGCACCGCAGACCATCCAAAGTCGGCATTTTTCAAAAGTCCGAAAGGGCCATACAACTATACATTTTTAGAAAGTACGCAATTTCCGCTTTCCATTGATATATAAATCTTGAGAATGCGATCAAAACTGTGGACGTAGTGCTAATGTGAACATACGTTATCTTTAAACCGCTATATCTTTTGATACAGGCACCGCAGACCATCCAAAGTCGGCATTTTTCAAAAGTCCGATAGGGCCATACAACTATACATTTTTAGAAAGTACGCAATTTCCGCTTTCCATTAATATATAAATCTTGAGAATGCGATCAAAACTGTGGACGTAGTGCTAATTTGAACATACGTTATCTTTAAACCGCTATATCTTTTGATACAGGCACCGCAGACCATCCAAAGTCGGCATTTTTCAAAAGTCCGATAGGGCCATACAACTATACATTTTTAGAAAGTACGCAATTTCCGCTTTCCATTAATATATAAATCTTGAGAATGCGATCAAAACTGTGGACGTAGTGCTAATTTGAACATACGTTATCTTTAAACCGCTATATCTTTTGATACAGGCACCGCAGACCATCCAAAGTCGGCATTTTTCAAAAGTCCGATAGGGCCATACAACTATACATTTTTAGAAAGTACGCAATTTCCGCTTTCCATTAATATATAAATCTTGAGAATGCGATCAAAACTGTGGACGTAGTGCTAATTTGAACATACGTTATCTTTAAACCGCTATATCTTTTGATACAGGCACCGCAGACCATCCAAAGTCGGCATTTTTCAAAAGTCCGATAGGGCCATACAACTATACATTTTTAGAAAGTACGCAATTTCCGCTTTCCATTAATATATAAATCTTGAGAATGCGATAAAAACTGTGGACGTAGTGCTAATTTGAACATACGTTATCTTTAAACCGCTATATCTTTTGATACAGGCACCGCAGACCATCCAAAGTCGGCATTTTTCAAAAGTCCGATAGGGCCATACAACTATACATTTTTAGAAAGTACGCAATTTCCGCTTTCCATTAATGTATAAATCTTGAGAATGCGATCAAAACTGTGGACGTAGTGCTAATTTGAACATACGTTATCTTTAAACCGCTATATCTTTTGATACAGGCACCGCAGACCATCCAAAGTCGGCATTTTTCAAAAGTCCGATAGGGCCATACAACTATACATTTTTAGAAAGTACGCAATTTCCGCTTTCCATTAATATATAAATCTTGAGAATGCGATCAAAACTGTGGACGTAGTGCTAATTTGAACATACGTTATCTTTAAACCGCTATATCTTTTGATACAGGCACCGCAGACCATCCAAAGTCGGCATTTTTCAAAAGTCCGATAGGGCCATACAACTATACATTTTTAGAAAGTACGCAATTTCCGCTTTCCATTAATATATAAATCTTGAGAATGCGATCAAAACTGTGGACGTAGTGCTAATTTGAACATACGTTATCTTTAAACCGCTATATCTTTTGATACAGGCACCGCAGACCATCCAAAGTCGGCATTTTTCAAAAGTCCGAAAGGGCCATACAACTATACATTTTTAGAAAGTACGCAATTTCCGCTTTCCATTGATATATAAATCTTGAGAATGCGATCAAAACTGTGGACGTAGTGCTAATGTGAACATACGTTATCTTTAAACCGCTATATCTTTTGATACAGGCACCGCAGACCATCCAAAGTCGGCATTTTTCAAAAGTCCGATAGGGCCATACAACTATACATTTTTAGAAAGTACGCAATTTCCGCTTTCCATTAATATATAAATCTTGAGAATGCGATCAAAACTGTGGACGTAGTGCTAATTTGAACATACGTTATCTTTAAACCGCTATATCTTTTGATACAGGCACCGCAGACCATCCAAAGTCGGCATTTTTCAAAAGTCCGATAGGGCCATACAACTATACATTTTTAGAAAGTACGCAATTTCCGCTTTCCATTAATATATAAATCTTGAGAATGCGATCAAAACTGTGGACGTAGTGCTAATTTGAACATACGTTATCTTTAAACCGCTATATCTTTTGATACAGGCACCGCAGACCATCCAAAGTCGGCATTTTTCAAAAGTCCGATAGGGCCATACAACTATACATTTTTAGAAAGTACGCAATTTCCGCTTTCCATTAATATATAAATCTTGAGAATGCGATCAAAACTGTGGACGTAGTGCTAATTTGAACATACGTTATCTTTAAACCGCTATATCTTTTGATACAGGCACCGCAGACCATCCAAAGTCGGCATTTTTCAAAAGTCCGATAGGGCCATACAACTATACATTTTTAGAAAGTACGCAATTTCCGCTTTCCATTAATATATAAATCTTGAGAATGCGATCAAAACTGTGGACGTAGTGCTAATTTGAACATACGTTATCTTTAAACCGCTATATCTTTTGATACAGGCACCGCAGACCATCCAAAGTCGGCATTTTTCAAAAGTCCGATAGGGCCATACAACTATACATTTTTAGAAAGTACGCAATTTCCGCTTTCCATTAATATATAAATCTTGAGGATGCGATCAAAACTGTGGACGTAGTGCTAATGTGAACATACGTTATCTTTAAACCGCTATATCTTTTGATACAGGCACCGCAGACCATCCAAAGTCGGCATTTTTCAAAAGTCCGATAAGGCCATACAACTATACATTTTTAGAAAGTACGCAATTTCCGCTTTCCATTAATATATAAATCTTGAGAATGCGATCAAACCTGTGGACGTAGTGCTACTTTGAACATACGTTATCTTTAAACCGCTATATCTTTTGATACAGGCACCGCAGACCATCCAAAGTCGGCATTTTTCAAAAGTCCGATAGGGCCATACAACTATACATTTTTAGAAAGTACGCAATTTCCGCTTTCCATTAATATATAAATCTTGAGAATGCGATCAAAACTGTGGACGTAGTGCTAATTTGAACATACGTTATCTTTAAACCGCTATATCTTTTGATACAGGCACCGCAGACCATCCAAAGTCGGCATTTTTCAAAAGTCCGATAGGGCCATACAACTATACATTTTTAGAAAGTACGCAATTTCCGCTTTCCATTAATATATACATCTTGAGAATGCGATCAAAACTGTGGACGTAGTGCTAATTTGAACATACATTATCTTTAAACCGCTATATCTTTTGATACAGGCACCGCAGACCATCCAAAGTCGGCATTTTTCAAAAGTCCGATAGGGCCATACAACTATACATTTTTAGAAAGTACGCAATTTCCGCTTTCCATTAATATATACGTCTTGAGAATGCGATCAAAACTGTGGACGTAGTGCTAATTTGAACATACGTTATCTTTAAACCGCTATATCTTTTGATACAGGCACCGCAGACCATCCAAAGTCGGCATTTTTCAAAAGTCCGATAGGGCCATACAACTATATCTTTTTAGAAAGTACGCAATTTCCGCTTTCCATTAATATATAAATCTTGAGAATGCGATCAAAACTGTGGACGTAGTGCTAATTTGAACATACGTTATCTTTAAACCGCTATATCTTTTGATACAGGCACCGCAGACCATCCAAAGTCGGCATTTTTCAAAAGTCCGATAGGGCCATACAACTATACATTTTTAGAAAGTACGCAATTTCCGCTTTCCATTAATATATACATCTTGAGAATGCGATCAAAACTGTGGACGTAGTGCTAATTTGAACATACATTATCTTTAAACCGCTATATCTTTTGATACAGGCACCGCAGACCATCCAAAGTCGGCATTTTTCAAAAGTCCGATAGGGCCATACAACTATACATTTTTAGAAAGTACGCAATTTCCGCTTTCCATTAATATATACGTCTTGAGAATGCGATCAAAACTGTGGACGTAGTGCTAATTTGAACATACATTATCTTTAAACCGCTATATCTTTTGATACAGGCACCGCAGACCATCCAAAGTCGGCATTTTTCAAAAGTCCGATAGGGCCATACAACTATATCTTTTTAGAAAGTACGCAATTTCCGCTTTCCATTAATATATAAATCTTGAGAATGCGATCAAAACTGTGGACGTAGTGCTAATTTGAACATACGTTATCTTTAAACCGCTATATCTTTTGATACAGGCACCGCAGACCATCCAAAGTCGGCATTTTTCAAAAGTCCGATAGGGCCATACAACTATACATTTTTAGAAAGTACGCAATTTCCGCTTTCCATTAATATATAAATCTTGAGAATGCGATCAAAACTGTGGACGTAGTGCTAATTTGAACATACGTTATCTTTAAACCGCTATATCTTTTGATACAGGCACCGCAGACCATCCAAAGTCGGCATTTTTCAAAAGTCCGATAGGGCCATACAACTATACATTTTTAGAAAGTACGCAATTTCCGCTTTCCATTAATATATAAATCTTGAGAATGCGATCAAAACTGTGGACGTAGTGCTAATTTGAACATACGTTATCTTTAAACCGCTATATCTTTTGATACAGGCACCGCAGACCATCCAAAGTCGGCATTTTTCAAAAGTCCGATAGGGCCATACAACTATACATTTTTAGAAAGTACGCAATTTCCGCTTTCCATTAATATATACGTCTTGAGAATGCGATCAAAACTGTGGACGTAGTGCTAATTTGAACATACATTATCTTTAAACCGCTATATCTTTTGATACAGGCACCGCAGACCATCCAAAGTCGGCATTTTTCAAAAGTCCGATAGGGCCATACAACTATACATTTTTAGAAAGTACGCAATTTCCGCTTTCCATTAATATATAAATCTTGAGAATGCGATCAAAACTGTGGACGTAGTGCTAATTTGAACATACGTTATCTTTAAACCGCTATATCTTTTGATACAGGCACCGCAGACCATCCAAAGTCGGCATTTTTCAAAAGTCCGATAGGGCCATACAACTATACATTTTTAGAAAGTACGCAATTTCCGCTTTCCATTAATATATACATCTTGAGAATGCGATCAAAACTGTGGACGTAGTGCTAATTTGAACATACATTATCTTTAAACCGCTATATCTTTTGATACAGGCACCGCAGACCATCCAAAGTCGGCATTTTTCAAAAGTCCGATAGGGCCATACAACTATATCTTTTTAGAAAGTACGCAATTTCCGCTTTCCATTAATATATAAATCTTGAGAATGCGATCAAAACTGTGGACGAAGTGCTAATTTGAACATACGTTATCTTTAAACCGCTATATCTTTTGATACAGGCACCGCAGACCATCCAAAGTCGGCATTTTTCAAAAGTCCGATAGGGCCATACAACTATACATTTTTAGAAAGTACGCAATTTCCGCTTTCCATTAATATATACATCTTGAGAATGCGATCAAAACTGTGGACGTAGTGCTAATTTGAACATACATTATCTTTAAACCGCTATATCTTTTGATACAGGCACCGCAGACCATCCAAAGTCGGCATTTTTCAAAAGTCCGATAGGGCCATACAACTATACATTTTTAGAAAGTACGCAATTTCCGCTTTCCATTAATATATACGTCTTGAGAATGCGATCAAAACTGTGGACGTAGTGCTAATTTGAACATACATTATCTTTAAACCGCTATATCTTTTGATACAGGCACCGCAGACCATCCAAAGTCGGCATTTTTCAAAAGTCCGATAGGGCCATACAACTATACATTTTTAGAAAGTACGCAATTTCCGCTTTCCATTAATATATAAATCTTGAGAATGCGATCAAAACTGTGGACGTAGTGCTAATTTGAACATACGTTATCTTTAAACCGCTATATCTTTTGATACAGGCACCGCAGACCATCCAAAGTCGGCATTTTTCAAAAGTCCGATAGGGCCATACAACTATACATTTTTAGAAAGTACGCAATTTCCGCTTTCCATTAATATATACATCTTGAGAATGCGATCAAAACTGTGGACGTAGTGCTAATTTGAACATACATTATCTTTAAACCGCTATATCTTTTGATACAGGCACCGCAGACCATCCAAAGTCGGCATTTTTCAAAAGTCCGATAGGGCCATACAACTATACATTTTTAGAAAGTACGCAATTTCCGCTTTCCATTAATATATACATCTTGAGAATGCGATCAAAACTGTGGACGTAGTGCTAATTTGAACATACATTATCTTTAAGCCGCTATATCTTTTGATACAGGCACCGCAGACCATCCAAAGTCGGCATTTTTCAAAAGTCCGATAGGGCCATACAACTATACATTTTTAGAAAGTACGCAATTTCCGCTTTCCATTAATATATACATCTTGAGAATGCGATCAAAACTGTGGACGTAGTGCTAATTTGAACATACGTTATCTTTAAACCGCTATATCTTTTGATACAGGCACCGCAGACCATCCAAAGTCGGCATTTTTCAAAAGTCCGATAGGGCCATACAACTATACATTTTTAGAAAGTACGCAATTTCCGCTTTCCAATAATATATACATCTTGCGAATGCAATCAAAACTGTGGACGTAGTGCTAATTTGAACATACATTATCTTTAAACCGCTATATCTTTTGATACAGGCACCGCAGACCATCCAAAGTCGGCATTTTTCAAAAGTCCGATAGGGCCATACAACTATACATTTTTAGAAAGTACGCAATTTCCGCTTTCCATTAATATATACATCTTGAGAATGCGATCAAAACTGTGGACGTAGTGCTAATTTGAACATACGTTATCTTTAAACCGCTATATCTTTTGATACAGGCACCGCAGACCATCCAAAGTCGGCATTTTTCAAAAAACCGATAGGGCCATACAACTATACATTTTTAGAAAGTACGCAATTTCCGCTTTCCATTAATATATAAATCTTGAGAATGCGATCAAAACTGTGGACATAGTGCTAATTTGAACATACATTATCTTTAAACTGCTATATCTTTTGATACAGGCACCGCAGACCATCCAAAGTCGGCATTTTTCAAAAGTCCGATAGGGCCATACAACTATACATTTTTAGAAAGTACGCAATTTCCGCTTTCCATTAATATATAAATCTTGAGAATGCGATCAAAACTGTGGACGTAGTGCTAATTTGAACATACGTTATCTTTAAACCGCTATATCTTTTGATACAGGCACCGCAGACCATCCAAAGTCGGCATTTTTCAAAAGTCCGATAGGGCCATACAACTATACATTTTTAGAAAGTACGCAATTTCCGCTTTCCATTAATATATAAATCTTGAGAATGCGATCAAAACTGTGGACGTAGTGCTAATTTGAACATACGTTATCTTTAAACCGCTATATCTTTTGATACAGGCACCGCAGACCATCCAAAGTCGGCATTTTTCAAAAGTCCGATAGGGCCATACAACTATACATTTTTAGAAAGTACGCAATTTCCGCTTTCCATTAATATATAAATCTTGAGAATGCGATCAAAACTGTGGACGTAGTGCTAATTTGAACATACGTTATCTTTAAACCGCTATATCTTTTGATACAGGCACCGCAGACCATCCAAAGTCGGCATTTTTCAAAAGTCCGATAGGGCCATACAACTATACATTTTTAGAAAGTACGCAATTTCCGCTTTCCATTAATATATACATCTTGCGAATGCGATCAAAACTGTGGACGTAGTGCTAATTTGAACATACATTATCTTTAAACCGCTATATCTTTTGATACAGGCACCGCAGACCATCCAAAGTCGGCATTTTTCAAAAGTCCGATAGGGCCATACAACTATACATTTTTAGAAAGTACGCAATTTCCGCTTTCCATTAATATATACATCTTGAGAATGCGATCAAAACTGTGGACGTAGTGCTAATTTGAACATACGTTATCTTTAAACCGCTATATCTTTTGATACAGGCACCGCAGACCATCCAAAGTCGGCATTTTTCAAAAAACCGATAGGGCCATACAACTATACATTTTTAGAAAGTACGCAATTTCCGCTTTCCATTAATATATAAATCTTGAGAATGCGATCAAAACTGTGGACATAGTGCTAATTTGAACATACATTATCTTTAAACCGCTATATCTTTTGATACAGGCACCGCAGACCATCCAAAGTCGGCATTTTTCAAAAGTCCGATAGGGCCATACAACTATACATTTTTAGAAAGTACGCAATTTCCGCTTTCCATTAATATATAAATCTCGAAAATGCGATCAAAACTGTGGACGTAGTGCTAATTTGAACATACGTTATCTTTAAACCGCTATATCTTTTGATACAGGCACCGCAGACCATCCAAAGTCGGCATTTTTCAAAAGTCCGATAGGGCCATACAACTATACATTTTTAGAAAGTACGCAATTTCCGCTTTCCATTAATATATAAATCTTGAGAATGCGATCAAAACTGTGGACGTAGTGCTAATTTGAACATACGTTATCTTTAAACCGCTATATCTTTTGATACAGGCACCGCAGACCATCCAAAGTCGGCATTTTTCAAAAGTCCGATAGGGCCATACAACTATACATTTTTAGAAAGTACGCAATTTCCGCTTTCCATTAATATATAAATCTTGAGAATGCGATCAAAACTGTGGACGTAGTGCTAATTTGAACATACGTTATCTTTAAACCGCTATATCTTTTGATACAGGCACCGCAGACCATCCAAAGTCGGCATTTTTCAAAAGTCCGATAGAACCATACAACTATACATTTTTAGAAATTACGCAATTTCCGCTCTCCATTAATATATAAATCTTGAGAATGCGATCAAAACTGTGGACGTAGTGCTAATTTGAACATACGTTATCTTTAAACCGCTATATCTTTTGATACAGGCACCGCAGACCATCCAAAGTCGGCATTTTTCAAAAGTCCGATAGGGCCATACAACTATACATTTTTAGAAAGTACGCAATTTCCGCTTTCCATTAATATATAAATCTTGAGAATGCGATCAAAACTGTGGACATAGTGCTAATTTGAACATACGTTATCTTTAAACCGCTATATCTTTTGATACAGGCACCGCAGACCATCCAAAGTCGGCATTTTTCAAAAGTCCGATAGGGCCATACAACTATACATTTTTAGAAAGTACGCAATTTCCGCTTTCCATTAATATATAAATCTTGAGAATGCGATCAAAACTGTGGACATAGTGCTAATTTGAACATACATTATCTTTAAACCGCTATATCTTTTGATACAGGCACCGCAGACCATCCAAAGTCGGCATTTTTCAAAAGTCCGATAGGGCCATACAACTATACATTTTTAGAAAGTACGCAATTTCCGCTTTCCATTAATATATAAATCTTGAGAATGCGATCAAAACTGTGGACGTAGTGCTAATTTGAACATACGTAATCTTTAAACCGCTATATCTTTCGATACAGGCACCGCAGACCATCCAAAGTCGGCATTTTTCAAAAGTCCGATAGGGCCATACAACTATACATTTTTAGAAAGTACGCAATTTCCGCTTTCCATTAATATATAAATCTTGAGAATGCGATCAAAACTGTGGACGTAGTGCTAATTTGAACATACGTTATCTTTAAACCGCTATATCTTTTGATACAGGCACCGCAGACCATCCAAAGTCGGCATTTTTCAAAAGTCCGATAGGGCCATACAACTATACATTTTTAGAAAGTACGCAATTTCCGCTTTCCATTAATATATACGTCTTGAGAATGCGATCAAAACTGTGGACGTAGTGCTAATTTGAACATACATTATCTTTAAACCGCTATATCTTTTGATACAGGCACCGCAGACCATCCAAAGTCGGCATTTTTCAAAAGTCCGATAGGGCCATACAACTATACATTTTTAGAAAGTACGCAATTTCCGCTTTCCATTAATATATAAATCTTGAGAATGCGATCAAAACTGTGGACGTAGTGCTAATTTGAACATACGTTATCTTTAAACCGCTATATCTTTTGATACAGGCACCGCAGACCATCCAAAGTCGGCATTTTTCAAAAGTCCGATAGGGCCATACAACTATACATTTTTTCCGCTTTCCATTAATATATAAATCTTGAGAATGCGATCAAAACTGTGGACGTAGTGCTAATTTGAACATACGTTATCTTTAAACCGCTATATCTTTTGATACAGGCACCGCAGACCATCCAAAGTCGGCATTTTTCAAAAGTCCGATAGGGCCATACAACTATACATTTTTAGAAAGTACGCAATTTCCGCTTTCCATTAATATATACATCTTGAGAATGCGATCAAAACTGTGGACGTAGTGCTAATTTGAACATACATTATCTTTAAACCGCTATATCTTTTGATACAGGCACCGCAGACCATCCAAAGTCGGCATTTTTCAAAAGTCCGATAGGGCCATACAACTATATCTTTTTAGAAAGTACGCAATTTCCGCTTTCCATTAATATATAAATCTTGAGAATGCGATCAAAACTGTGGACGTAGTGCTAATTTGAACATACGTTATCTTTAAACCGCTATATCTTTTGATACAGGCACCGCAGACCATCCAAAGTCGGCATTTTTCAAAAGTCCGATAGGGCCATACAACTATACATTTTTAGAAAGTACGCAATTTCCGCTTTCCATTAATATATACATCTTGAGAATGCGATCAAAACTGTGGACGTAGTGCTAATTTGAACATACATTATCTTTAAACCGCTATATCTTTTGATACAGGCACCGCAGACCATCCAAAGTCGGCATTTTTCAAAAGTCCGATAGGGCCATACAACTATACATTTTTAGAAAGTACGCAATTTCCGCTTTCCATTAATATATACGTCTTGAGAATGCGATCAAAACTGTGGACGTAGTGCTAATTTGAACATACATTATCTTTAAACCGCTATATCTTTTGATACAGGCACCGCAGACCATCCAAAGTCGGCATTTTTCAAAAGTCCGATAGGGCCATACAACTATACATTTTTAGAAAGTACGCAATTTCCGCTTTCCATTAATATATACATCTTGAGAATGCGATCAAAACTGTGGACGTAGTGCTAATTTGAACATACATTATCTTTAAACCGCTATATCTTTTGATACAGGCACCGCAGACCATCCAAAGTCGGCATTTTTCAAAAGTCCGATAGGGCCATACAACTATATCTTTTTAGAAAGTACGCAATTTCCGCTTTCCATTAATATATAAATCTTGAGAATGCGATCAAAACTGTGGACGTAGTGCTAATTTGAACATACGTTATCTTTAAACCGCTATATCTTTTGATACAGGCACCGCAGACCATCCAAAGTCGGCATTTTTCAAAAGTCCGATAGGGCCATACAACTATACATTTTTAGAAAGTACGCAATTTCCGCTTTCCATTAATATATACATCTTGAGAATGCGATCAAAACTGTGGACGTAGTGCTAATTTGAACATACGTTATCTTTAAACCGCTATATCTTTTGATACAGGCACCGCAGACCATCCAAAGTCGGCATTTTTCAAAAGTCCGATAGGGCCATACAACTATACATTTTTAGAAAGTACGCAATTTCCGCTTTCCATTAATATATACGTCTTGAGAATGCGATCAAAACTGTGGACGTAGTGCTAATTTGAACATACATTATCTTTAAACCGCTATATCTTTTGATACAGGCACCGCAGACCATCCAAAGTCGGCATTTTTCAAAAGTCCGATAGGGCCATACAACTATACATTTTTAGAAAGTACGCAATTTCCGCTTTCCATTAATATATACATCTTGAGAATGCGATCAAAACTGTGGACGTAGTGCTAATTTGAACATACATTATCTTTAAGCCGCTATATCTTTTGATACAGGCACCGCAGACCATCCAAAGTCGGCATTTTTCAAAAGTCCGATAGGGCCATACAACTATACATTTTTAGAAAGTACGCAATTTCCGCTTTCCATTAATATATACATCTTGAGAATGCGATCAAAACTGTGGACGTAGTGCTAATTTGAACATACATTATCTTTAAACCGCTATATCTTTTGATACAGGCACCGCAGACCATCCAAAGTCGGCATTTTTTCAAAAGTCCGATAGGGCCATACAACTATACATTTTTAGAAAGAACGCAATTTCCGCTTTCCAATAATATATACATCTTGCGAATGCAATCAAAACTGTGGACGTAGTGCTAATTTGAACATACATTATCTTTAAACCGCTATATCTTTTGATACAGACACCGCAGACCATCCAAAGTCGGCATTTTTCAAAAGTCCGATAGGGCCATACAACTATACATTTTTAGAAAGTACGCAATTTCCGCTTTCCATTAATATATACATCTTGAGAATGCGATCAAAACTGTGGACGTAGTGCTAATTTGAACATACGTTATCTTTAAACCGCTATATCTTTTGATACAGGCACCGCAGACCATCCAAAGTCGGCATTTTTCAAAAAACCGATAGGGCCATACAACTATACATTTTTAGAAAGTACGCAATTTCCGCTTTCCATTAATATATAAATCTTGAGAATGCGATCAAAACTGTGGACATAGTGCTAATTTGAACATACATTATCTTTAAACTGCTATATCTTTTGATACAGGCACCGCAGACCATCCAAAGTCGGCATTTTTCAAAAGTCCGATAGGGCCATACAACTATACATTTTTAGAAAGTACGCAATTTCCGCTTTCCATTAATATATAAATCTTGAGAATGCGATCAAAACTGTGGACGTAGTGCTAATTTGAACATACGTTATCTTTAAACCGCTATATCTTTTGATACAGGCACCGCAGACCATCCAAAGTCGGCATTTTTTCAAAAGTCCGATAGGGCCATACAACTATACATTTTTAGAAAGAACGCAATTTCCGCTTTCCAATAATATATACATCTTGCGAATGCAATCAAAACTGTGGACGTAGTGCTAATTTGAACATACATTATCTTTAAACCGCTATATCTTTTGATACAGGCACCGCAGACCATCCAAAGTCGGCATTTTTCAAAAGTCCGATAGGGCCATACAACTATACATTTTTAGAAAGTACGCAATTTCCGCTTTCCATTAATATATACATCTTGAGAATGCGATCAAAACTGTGGACGTAGTGCTAATTTGAACATACGTTATCTTTAAACCGCTATATCTTTTGATACAGGCACCGCAGACCATCCAAAGTCGGCATTTTTCAAAAAACCGATAGGGCCATACAACTATACATTTTTAGAAAGTACGCAATTTCCGCTTTCCATTAATATATAAATCTTGAGAATGCGATCAAAACTGTGGACGTAGTGCTAATTTGAACATACGTTATCTTTAAACCGCTATATCTTTTGATACAGGCACCGCAGACCATCCAAAGTCGGCATTTTTCAAAAGTCCGATAGGGCCATACAACTATACATTTTTAGAAAGTACGCAATTTCCGCTTTCCATTAATATATAAATCTTGAGAATGCGATCAAAACTGTGGACGTAGTGCTAATTTGAACATACGTTATCTTTAAACCGCTATATCTTTTGATACAGGCACCGCAGACCATCCAAAGTCGGCATTTTTCAAAAGTCCGATAGGGCCATACAACTATACATTTTTAGAAAGTACGCAATTTCCGCTTTCCATTAATATATAAATCTTGAGAATGCGATCAAAACTGTGGACATAGTGCTAATTTGAACATACATTATCTTTAAACTGCTATATCTTTTGATACAGGCACCGCAGACCATCCAAAGTCGGCATTTTTCAAAAGTCCGATAGGGCCATACAACTATACATTTTTAGAAAGTACGCAATTTCCGCTTTCCATTAATATATAAATCTTGAGAATGCGATCAAAACTGTGGACGTAGTGCTAATTTGAACATACGTTATCTTTAAACCGCTATATCTTTTGATACAGGCACCGCAGACCATCCAAAGTCGGCATTTTTCAAAAGTCCGATAGGGCCATACAACTATACATTTTTAGAAAGTACGCAATTTCCGCTTTCCATTAATATATAAATCTTGAGAATGCGATCAAAACTGTGGACGTAGTGCTAATTTGAACATACGTTATCTTTAAACCGCTATATCTTTTGATACAGGCACCGCAGACCATCCAAAGTCGGCATTTTTCAAAAGTCCGATAGGGCCATACAACTATACATTTTTAGAAAGTACGCAATTTCCGCTTTCCATTAATATATACATCTTGCGAATGCGATCAAAACTGTGGACGTAGTGCTAATTTGAACATACATTATCTTTAAACCGCTATATCTTTTGATACAGGCACCGCAGACCATCCAAAGTCGGCATTTTTCAAAAGTCCGATAGGGCCATACAACTATACATTTTTAGAAAGTACGCAATTTCCGCTTTCCATTAATATATACATCTTGAGAATGCGATCAAAACTGTGGACGTAGTGCTAATTTGAACATACGTTATCTTTAAACCGCTATATCTTTTGATACAGGCACCGCAGACCATCCAAAGTCGGTATTTTTCAAAAAACCGATAGGGCCATACAACTATACATTTTTAGAAAGTACGCAATTTCCGCTTTCCATTAATATATAAATCTTGAGAATGCGATCAAAACTGTGGACATAGTGCTAATTTGAACATACATTATCTTTAAACCGCTATATCTTTTGATACAGGCACCGCAGACCATCCAAAGTCGGCATTTTTCAAAAGTCCGATAGGGCCATACAACTATACATTTTTAGAAAGTACGCAATTTCCGCTTTCCATTAATATATAAATCTTGAGAATGCGATCAAAACTGTGGACGTAGTGCTAATTTGAACATACGTTATCTTTAAACCGCTATATCTTTTGATACAGGCACCGCAGACCATCCAAAGTCGGCATTTTTCAAAAGTCCGATAGGGCCATACAACTATACATTTTTAGAAAGTACGCAATTTCCGCTTTCCATTAATATATAAATCTTGAGAATGCGATCAAAACTGTGGACGTAGTGCTAATTTGAACATACGTTATCTTTAAACCGCTATATCTTTTGATACAGGCACCGCAGACCATCCAAAGTCGGCATTTTTCAAAAGTCCGATAGGGCCATACAACTATACATTTTTAGAAAGTACGCAATTTCCGCTTTCCATTAATATATAAATCTTGAGAATGCGATCAAAACTGTGGACGTAGTGCTAATTTGAACATACGTTATCTTTAAACCGCTATATCTTTTGATACAGGCACCGCAGACCATCCAAAGTCGGCATTTTTCAAAAGTCCGATAGGGCCATACAACTATACATTTTTAGAAAGTACGCAATTTCCGCTCTCCATTAATATATAAATCTTGAGAATGCGATCAAAACTGTGGACGTAGTGCTAATTTGAACATACGTTATCTTTAAACCGCTATATCTTTTGATACAGGCACCGCAGACCATCCAAAGTCGGCATTTTTCAAAAGTCCGATAGGGCCATACAACTATACATTTTTAGAAAGTACGCAATTTCCGCTTTCCATTAATATATAAATCTTGAGAATGCGATCAAAACTGTGGACATAGTGCTAATTTGAACATACGTTATCTTTAAACCGCTATATCTTTTGATACAGGCACCGCAGACCATCCAAAGTCGGCATTTTTCAAAAGTCCGATAGGGCCATACAACTATACATTTTTAGAAAGTACGCAATTTCCGCTTTCCATTAATATATAAATCTTGAGAATGCGATCAAAACTGTGGACATAGTGCTAATTTGAACATACATTATCTTTAAACCGCTATATCTTTTGATACAGGCACCGCAGACCATCCAAAGTCGGCATTTTTCAAAAGTCCGATAGGGCCATACAACTATACATTTTTAGAAAGTACGCAATTTCCGCTTTCCATTAATATATAAATCTTGAGAATGCGATCAAAACTGTGGACGTAGTGCTAATTTGAACATACGTTATCTTTAAACCGCTATATCTTTTGATACAGGCACCGCAGACCATCCAAAGTCGGCATTTTTCAAAAGTCCGATAGGGCCATACAACTATACATTTTTAGAAAGTACGCAATTTCCGCTTTCCATTAATATATAAATCTTGAGAATGCGATCAAAACTGTGGACGTAGTGCTAATTTGAACATACGTTATCTTTAAACCGCTATATCTTTTGATACAGGCACCGCAGACCATCCAAAGTCGGCATTTTTCAAAAGTCCGATAGGGCCATACAACTATACATTTTTAGAAAGTACGCAATTTCCGCTTTCCATTAATATATAAATCTTGAGAATGCGATCAAAACTGTGGACATAGTGCTAATTTGAACATACATTATCTTTAAACCGCTATATCTTTTGATACAGGCACCGCAGACCATCCAAAGTCGGCATTTTTCAAAAGTCCGATAGGGCCATACAACTATACATTTTTAGAAAGTACGCAATTTCCGCTTTCCATTAATATATAAATCTTGAGAATGCGATCAAAACTGTGGACGTGGTGCTAATTTGAACATACGTTATCTTTAAACCGCTATATCTTTTGATACAGGCACCGCAGACCATCCAAAGTCGGCATTTTTCAAAAGTCCGATAGGGCCATACAACTATACATTTTTAGAAAGTACGCAATTTCCGCTTTCCATTAATATATAAATCTTGAGAATGCGATCAAAACTGTGGACGTAGTGCTAATTTGAGCATACGTTATCTTTAAGCCGCTATATCTTTTGATACAGGCACCGCAGACCATCCAAAGTCGGCATTTTTCAAAAGTCCGATAGGGCCATACAACTATACATTTTTAGAAAGTACGCAATTTCCGCTTTCCATTAATATATAAATCTTGAGAATGCGATCAAAACTGTGGACGTGGTGCTAATTTGAACATACGTTATCTTTAAACCGCTATATCTTTTGATACAGGCACCGCAGACCATCCAAAGTCGGCATTTTTCAAAAGTCCGATAGGGCCATACAACTATACATTTTTAGAAAGTACGCAATTTCCGCTTTCCATTAATATATAAATCTTGAGAATGCGATCAAAACTGTGGACGTGGTGCTAATTTGAACATACGTTATCTTTAAACCGCTATATCTTTTGATACAGGCACCGCAGACCATCCAAAGTCGGCATTTTTCAAAAGTCCGATAGGGCCATACAACTATACATTTTTAGAAAGTACGCAATTTCCGCTTTCCATTAATATATAAATCTTGAGAATGCGATCAAAACTGTGGACGTGGTGCTAATTTGAACATACGTTATCTTTAAACCGCTATATCTTTTGATACAGGCACCGCAGACCATCCAAAGTCGGCATTTTTCAAAAGTCCGATAGGGCCATACAACTATACATTTTTAGAAAGTACGCAATTTCCGCTTTCCATTAATATATAAATCTTGAGAATGCGATCAAAACTGTGGACGTAGTGCTAATTTGAGCATACGTTATCTTTAAGCCGCTATATCTTTTGATACAGGCACCGCAGACCGTCCAAAGTCGGCATTTTTCAAAAGTCCGATAGGGCCATACAACTATACATTTTTAGAAAGTACGCAATTTCCGCTTTGCATTAATATATAAATCTTGAGAATGCGATCAAAACTGTGGACGTAGTGCTAATTTGAACATACGTTATCTTTAAACCGCTATATCTTTTGATACAGGCACCGCAGACCGTCCAAAGTCGGCATTTTTCAAAAGTCCGATAGGGCCATACAACTATACATTTTTAGAAAGTACGCAATTTCCGCTTTCCATTAGTATATACATCTTGAGAATGCGATCAAAACTGTGGACGTAGTGCTAATTTGAACACACGTTATCTTTAAACCGCTATATCTTTTGATACAGGCACCGCAGACCGTCCAAAGTCGGCATTTTTCAAAAGTCCGATAGGGCCATACAACTATACATTTTTAGAAAGTACGCAATTTCCGCTTTCCATTAATATATAAATCTTGAGAATGCGATCAAAACTGTGGACGTAGTGCTAATTTGAACATACGTTATCTTTAAACCGCTATATCTTTTGATACAGGCACCGCAGACCGTCCAAAGTCGGCATTTTTCAAAAGTCCGATAGGGCCATACAACTATACATTTTTAGAAAGTACGCAATTTCCGCTTTCCATTAATATATAAATCTTGAGAATGCGATCAAAACTGTGGACGTAGTGCTAATTTGATCCAAAGTCGGCATTTTTCAAAAGTCCGATAGGGCCATACAACTATACATTTTTAGAAAGTACGCAATTTCCGCTTTCCATTAATATATAAATCTTGAGAATGCGATCAAAACTGTGGACGTAGTGCTAATTTGAACATACGTTATCTTTAAACCGCTATATCTTTTGATACAGGCACCGCAGACCATCCAAAGTCGGCATTTTTCAAAAGTCCGATAGGGCCATACAACTATACATTTTTAGAAAGTACGCAATTTCCGCTTTCCATTAATATATAAATCTTGAGAATGCGATCAAAACTGTGGACGTAGTGCTAATTTGAACATACGTTATCTTTAAACCGCTATATCTTTTGATACAGGCACCGCAGACCATCCAAAGTCGGCATTTTTCAAAAGTCCGATAGGGCCATACAACTATACATTTTTAGAAAGTACGCAATTTCCGCTTTCCATTAATATATAAATCTTGAGAATGCGATCAAAACTGTGGACGTAGTGCTAATTTGAACATACGTTATCTTTAAACCGCTATATCTTTTGATACAGGCACCGCAGACCATCCAAAGTCGGCATTTTTCAAAAGTCCGATAGGGCCATACAACTATACATTTTTAGAAAGTACGCAATTTCCGCTTTCCATTAATATATAAATCTTGAGAATGCGATCATAACTGTGGACGTAGTGCTAATTTGAGCATACGTTATCTTTAAACCGCTATATCTTTTGATACAGGCACCGCAGACCGTCCAAAGTCGGCATTTTTCAAAAGTCCGATAGGGCCATACAACTATACATTTTTAGAAAGTACGCAATTTCCGCTTTCCATTAGTATATAAATCTTGAGAATGCGATCAAACCTGTGGACGTAGTGCTAATTTGAACATACGTTATCTTTAAACCGCTATATCTTTTGATACAGGCACCGCAGACCATCCAAAGTCGGCATTTTTCAAAAGTCCGATAGGGCCATACAACTATACATTTTTAGAAAGTACGCAATTTCCGCTTTCTATTAATATATAAATCTTGAGAATGCGATCAAAACTGTGGACGTAGTGCTAATTTGAACATACGTTATCCTTAAATCGCTATATCTTTTGATACAGGCACCGCAGACCATCCAAAGTCGGCATTTTTCAAAAGTCCGATAGGGCCATACAACTATACATTTTTAGAAAGTACGCAATTTCCGCTTTCCATTAATATATAAATCTTGAGAATGCGATCAAAACTGTGGACGTGGTGCTAATTTGAACACGCGTTATCTTTAAACCGCTATATCTTTTGATACAGGCACCGCAGACCATCCAAAGTCGGCATTTTTCAAAAGTCCGATAGGGCCATACAACTATACATTTTTAGAAAGTACGCAATTTCCGCTTTCCATTAATATATAAATCTTGAGAATGCGATCAAAACTGTGGACGTGGTGCTAATTTGAACATACGTTATCTTTAAACCGCTATATCTTTTGATACAGGCACCGCAGACCATCCAAAGTCGGCATTTTTCAAAAGTCCGATAGGGCCATACAACTATACATTTTTAGAAAGTACGCAATTTCCGCTTTCCATTAATATATACATCTTGAGAATGCGATCAAAACTGTGGACGTAGTGCTAATTTGAACATACGTTATCTTTAAACCGCTATATCTTTTGATACAGGCACCGCAGACCATCCAAAGTCGGCATTTTTCAAAAAACCGATAGGGCCATACAACTATACATTTTTAGAAAGTACGCAATTTCCGCTTTCCATTAATATATAAATCTTGAGAATGCGATCAAAACTGTGGACGTAGTGCTAATTTGAACATACGTTATCTTTAAACCGCTATATCTTTTGATACAGGCACCGCAGACCATCCAAAGTCGGCATTTTTCAAAAGTCCGATAGGGCCATACAACTATACATTTTTAGAAAGTACGCAATTTCCGCTTTCCATTAATATATAAATCTTGAGAATGCGATCAAAACTGTGGACGTAGTGCTAATTTGAACATACGTTATCTTTAAACCGCTATATCTTTTGATACAGGCACCGCAGACCATCCAAAGTCGGCATTTTTCAAAAGTCCGATAGGGCCATACAACTATACATTTTTAGAAAGTACGCAATTTCCGCTTTCCATTAATATATAAATCTTGAGAATGCGATCAAAACTGTGGACATAGTGCTAATTTGAACATACATTATCTTTAAACTGCTATATCTTTTGATACAGGCACCGCAGACCATCCAAAGTCGGCATTTTTCAAAAGTCCGATAGGGCCATACAACTATACATTTTTAGAAAGTACGCAATTTCCGCTTTCCATTAATATATAAATCTTGAGAATGCGATCAAAACTGTGGACGTAGTGCTAATTTGAACATACGTTATCTTTAAACCGCTATATCTTTTGATACAGGCACCGCAGACCATCCAAAGTCGGCATTTTTCAAAAGTCCGATAGGGCCATACAACTATACATTTTTAGAAAGTACGCAATTTCCGCTTTCCATTAATATATAAATCTTGAGAATGCGATCAAAACTGTGGACGTAGTGCTAATTTGAACATACGTTATCTTTAAACCGCTATATCTTTTGATACAGGCACCGCAGACCATCCAAAGTCGGCATTTTTCAAAAGTCCGATAGGGCCATACAACTATACATTTTTAGAAAGTACGCAATTTCCGCTTTCCATTAATATATACATCTTGCGAATGCGATCAAAACTGTGGACGTAGTGCTAATTTGAACATACATTATCTTTAAACCGCTATATCTTTTGATACAGGCACCGCAGACCATCCAAAGTCGGCATTTTTCAAAAGTCCGATAGGGCCATACAACTATACATTTTTAGAAAGTACGCAATTTCCGCTTTCCATTAATATATACATCTTGAGAATGCGATCAAAACTGTGGACGTAGTGCTAATTTGAACATACGTTATCTTTAAACCGCTATATCTTTTGATACAGGCACCGCAGACCATCCAAAGTCGGTATTTTTCAAAAAACCGATAGGGCCATACAACTATACATTTTTAGAAAGTACGCAATTTCCGCTTTCCATTAATATATAAATCTTGAGAATGCGATCAAAACTGTGGACATAGTGCTAATTTGAACATACATTATCTTTAAACCGCTATATCTTTTGATACAGGCACCGCAGACCATCCAAAGTCGGCATTTTTCAAAAGTCCGATAGGGCCATACAACTATACATTTTTAGAAAGTACGCAATTTCCGCTTTCCATTAATATATAAATCTTGAGAATGCGATCAAAACTGTGGACGTAGTGCTAATTTGAACATACGTTATCTTTAAACCGCTATATCTTTTGATACAGGCACCGCAGACCATCCAAAGTCGGCATTTTTCAAAAGTCCGATAGGGCCATACAACTATACATTTTTAGAAAGTACGCAATTTCCGCTTTCCATTAATATATAAATCTTGAGAATGCGATCAAAACTGTGGACGTAGTGCTAATTTGAACATACGTTATCTTTAAACCGCTATATCTTTTGATACAGGCACCGCAGACCATCCAAAGTCGGCATTTTTCAAAAGTCCGATAGGGCCATACAACTATACATTTTTAGAAAGTAC